>CM057466.1:30012500-31284166 GCA_030035585.1 Dugong dugon | reverse complement strand
CACTACATTTTGGGGTGATGGGTAGTGTCACTGAGTGAAAGACTTTCTTTGCGCTATAGGACACAGGTGGGTACAACACAGGAAGGGCTTCCCTGAGGAGGTGACATTTGAAAAATGCGTTCACCGGGAAGGCAGGAGAGAAGAGCATTCCAGGCAAAAGGAACAGAATGTGCAAATTTCTCGACGCCAGACAGAGCACGGTGGCTTTGCTTGTGTTTGCTCAGTGTGAGTGTGAGCACAGGGCAGCAGAGAGGCTGAGGTTGAAGAGGTGGGCATGGGGCAGTCCATGAAGGGACCTGAATACTCTGCTAAGAAGGTGGGCCTTTCAGGGATGGGAACCATGAGGTGCTTTAAGCAGAGAGTACCATGGCTCGGTTTACGTATTAAATGTTCTCTCTGGTGGCAAGCGGAAGAGAGTGGGGGACCTGAGAATGGAGTCAGGGTGTCTAGTTAGAATGTGATGGTGATCTAGGGTAGCACAGTGGCAATGGGGTGGACAGGAGAGATTATTTTGATGCCTGTGTACGTATAGACTGAAGCCCTGGTGGCGCAATGGTTAAGAACTAGCTTGCTAACTAAAAGGTCGGCAGTTTGAATCCACCAGCCGCTCCTTGGAAACCCTGTGGGGTAGTCCTGCTTTGTCCTGTAGGGTCGCTGTGAGTTGGAATTGACTCGACAGCAACAGGCTTTTTGGTTTGGTACTTACAGAAATTGGTGATGGATTGAATGTGGGGTTAGAGATGGAGCAAGCTGGGAGGACTCCCAGGTTTCTGGTGTAGGGAACTGGCTGTAAGACGGGGATGTGGAACTGAGCAAAGAAACTTCTTGACCCTGCTGGGCCTCTTAGAAACGTATTGGAGGAGAGTGCTGAGAAGAGCCGGCAGCACATTTGTTCTCCTGAGGTCTCGCTGCTGGTGTGGCACGCTGAGACATGGCCCTTCATTTTCCCTGGAGGCCGAGGGAGAGATGGCACCCCAACCCCCGAGCCGAGAGGGGCTAGCCCCAGAGACAGAAAGGCCTTCCGACCGGAGGACAGAGCTGGCTCTGAGAAGCCTGGCCCTTTGTCCCCTGACAGTCCTGCACGCCCAGGTGGCAAACCTGCATCTCCAACACGGATGACGCCCTTGGCTTCGCTCTGGGCTCCCTCTTCGTGAAGGCCACATTTGACCGGCAGAGCAAGGAAATCGTGAGTCTGCAGGCTTCTTCCAACAATAACCCTTGTTTTGTTTAAAATTCACTGTTCATTTATGCGTGTACACATAGGGAAAAAAAAACTTGTAGGAAGTTCCTCAACAAATTAACAGTGGTTTCTTTGGACGGTGAGATTATGAGTAGTTTTTTTGCCTTTTAAAGTTTTCTGTATTTTCCAAATTTTTTACAATAAGCTTATGCTACTTGCGTAATTAGGAAAGAAAATAGATGTATTTATTGAGTGATGATGATGGATACATTTAAAGTATTATCTACAAAGATGTTTGTGGCAAAGTTGTTTGTCAGCAGGGAGAAATGAAAACAATTTATATGTCCAGCCATAGGGGAATGGAAGAATAGTGGTTCCAGTGGATTATGAGGCAGCTTTAAAACTGATGATAGATGAGGTGGGAAAAAAAAAGGGCAGGTTACCAAAAACATATACGTTGTACAACATAATTCCATATTATGTATCTGGGCAAAGAAAACCCTGGAAATAGATGATCAAAATGGTAAAAGAACTTATCCCCGAAATGGGTTATAAATGACATCTATTCTCCTCTCTCAGCTCTTACCAATTTTCCGAGGTTTCTACTATTAATGCTTTCTTTTTGTAGTCAGAAAAAAATCAATATAGTGTATTGAAATTATATTAATTAACTTATTGTCAATTAAAATTTTAATTCATTAGGAAAAAAGCCACCCACCATCCCACTGCCTTCCTTCCCATCCTACCCAGCTTGGCCTCATTTCTGGAGTCCAGGCCCTCCTTTGTGCTCCCTTGTGGGGATGCAGCAGGGCTGCCAGTGGGTGGGGAGGGAGTGATGCATTAAGTGCAGGTGGGAGGCTGACTTGTGCTCCTGGTCTCCAGGCAGAGGGGATGATCAGTGAGATCCGGACAGCCTTTGAGGAGGCCCTGGGACAGCTGGTTTGGATGGATGAGAAGACCCGCCAGGCAGCCAAAGAGAAAGTGAGCTGTGGCTGGGGTTTGGGCGCCGTCTTGAGGTGGGGATGGAGGATAGTTTTATTGGGAGCTTAACCAGTAAACGGAGCCCTGGTGGCTCAGTAGTTAAGAGCTACAGCTGCTAAACAAAAGGTGAGCAGTTTGAATCCACCAGCCACTCCTTGGAAACCCTATGGGGCAGTTCTCCTATGTCCTGTAGGGTCACTATAAGTCAGAATTGACTTGACGACAGCGGGTTTTTAACCAGTTAATCACTGGCCTTCGATTTAATTCTGATTCATGGCGACACCTTGTGTGTCAGAGTAGAACTGCCCTTCGTAGGGTTTTCAATGGCTGATTTTTTTGAAGTAGATTGCCAGGCCTTTCTTCCAAGGTGCCTCTGTGTGGACTCAAACCTCCAACCTTTCAGTTATCAGCCAAGCACGTTAACCATTTGTACCACCCAGGGACTCCTGAAGAGGGTGAAACCCTTAACTTGGTCTCTTCAGGCAGACGCCATCTATGACATGATCGGCTTCCCTGACTTCATCCTGGAACCCAAGGAGCTGGATGATATTTATGACGGGGTGAGTACCTATGCTCACCAGTATTGAACTTCAGCTTTATGGAGGCAGGGTTCTCTGGGGTCAGTAATGGGGTACAAGCACTGAGAAGGAAGGAGGAGCTTGTGGGTTCTCAAGTGCTAATTCTGTGCCAGGTGGCAGCTGGATGGCTGCACAATGCAGTGCTTACAAGCCAGGGATTTGGAGTCAAGCCTGAGTGAGATCCTGTTTCCACCCCAAAATAACTATGTAACCTTGGATAAGTTATATAATCTCACTGAACCTCAGTCTCTTTACGTGTAAAATGGGGATCCTATTAGTCCTGTGGAGCTTGGTGGTGCAGTGGTTAAGAGCTCAGCTGCTAACCAAAAGGTCGGCAGTTCGAATCCACCAGCCGCTCCTTGGAAACCCCATGGGGCAGTTCTGCTCTGTCCTATAGGGTCACTATGAGTCAGAACCAACTCAAGGGCACACAACCACCACCGCCTCATAGGGTTGTTGCTAAGAAGAGTCAGTGTATTAAAAAAAAAATACCATCTGCAACAGAAGTGCTCCTTAAACATTGGCAATTATTATTTATTATTCCATATATGTGATGTCATTTAATCATTGCAGTAGTACTGTGAGGTTGGTATTTCACTCCTACCTTATGGCTGAGGAAACTGAGGCTCAGAGAGCTGCTAATTAGCGGCCAAGCTGGGACTGTCAGACCCTTCAGCGTGTCCTCTGCATGCTCTCTTCTGTCACTCTCGTAGTATGACGTCTCTGAAGATTCCTTCTTCCAGAACATGCTGAATTTGTACAACTTCTCTGCCAAGGTGATGGCTGACCAGCTCCGCAAGCCTCCCAGCCGGGACCAGTGAGAATGGGGGGGCCGCAAGCATTTGGGGCAGTAGGAGAGATGGGAGGAGGTTTCTGGGGCTGGGGGTGGGGGTGGCAAAACTGATCCTGGACCAGAGGTGAGAGGGGCATTGGGAGGGTCAGGACCATCTGAGCTTCAGCCTCCCTGTCCCCCAGGTGGAGCATGACCCCCCAGACGGTGAATGCCTACTACCTTCCAACCAAGAACGAGATCGTCTTCCCTGCTGGCATCCTACAGGCCCCCTTCTACGCCCGCAACCACCCCAAGTGTGTCTGAGGCAGGAGGAGCTGGGTGCTGGGGGCCTGAGCCTGCGGGCGAGCTGGGAGCAGGGCTGGAGGCGGGAGTCCGAGGTCTCCCTATCCCGTCCTCATTCAGTATGCTTTGTCACCAGGGCCCTGAACTTTGGTGGCATTGGAGTGGTGATGGGCCACGAGTTGACACATGCCTTTGATGACCAAGGTAGGGCCCATGGAGTTGTCCCTCAGGACCAGAATTCCCAGTCACCCCGCAAGGCCTTGGGTGTTGGGGGCTAGGCCCAAAAGCTGTTGAGTCTGTGGACCAGGGCCGATGGGGCCCTCCTGCCCAAAAGGGGTGAGGTCTGTCTTGGTGGGCTGCAAAGGTGAGTTCTCTCCAGGGCGTGAGTATGACAAGGAAGGGAACCTGCGGCCCTGGTGGCAGAATGAGTCCCTGGCAGCCTTCCGGAACCACACGGCCTGCATGGAGGAGCAGTACAGCCAGTACCAGGTCAACGGGGAGAGGCTTAACGGCCGCCAGACACTGGGGGAGAACATCGCTGACAACGGGGGGCTTAAGGCTGCCTACAATGTGAGTGGCCTGGCCAGCCCTCCGGTGGCTGTCTGGTGGCTGAGGCCCAGCCACATGGTGGGAAAGGGGCTGGGTGGAGGTGGGCAGGCCCTGATGGCCTTGCTGCCTGCTGTGCCCGGCCCCAGGCTTACAAAGCGTGGCTGAGAAAGCACGGGGAGGAGCAGCAGCTGCCGGCCGTGGGGCTCACCAACCACCAGCTTTTCTTTGTGGGATTTGCCCAGGTACTGCCAGCCCTGGGAGGCCTGGGGTCTGCCCTTCTCCCACTTCCTCCTGCATGTGGGGTAGGAGGAAGTCTGGGGCATGCAGGAGAGGGGCTGGGAAATGGGCTGCAGTTGGGGCGTGGAAGGTGGGCTGGGAAGGCCTTCTGCCCAGAGCCTCTCAGCTGGGAGGCGGCCTGAGCAGGGAGAACTCAGCAGGCTTTCACGGATCTCAAAGGGCAAGGCTGCCCTGCTTTAGGGGCGAGGGCTGGGGAGTCGGCCTTTGAACCTCACGTTCCTGTGAGTTAGGTCTGGCGGAGGAAACTGAAGCTCGGGGAGGCAAAGTGGCTCCCACAGAGCACCCAGGATAAAAGAAGTGGCGGAGCTGGGCCTCAGCCAGGGTCCTCTCTAGGTACTTGGCACCGTACCAGGCAGCCTCTGGGGGCTCTGCTTTCCCCCCTTAGACATGTTCATCCTGGCAACCCAATGTCCAGGGCAGCTCCGAAAGGCTTTGAAGGAGTTTGGGAGGGTGGGCGCATCCCCTCCCTTTGCTGACAGGGAAGGGGTTGGGGCAGAGACACTGGCTCAGCCCTCTCGCGGGGTCCCCAAGCCCTGGAGAGAGTGGGGCTAGAGCCCTCCTGAGCTGGGGGCTGGCTGAGCCCTCTCCCGGTCCCCCCGAGGCCTGGAGAAAGTGGGACAAGAGTCCTCCTAAGCTGGGTGCTGGCTGAGCCCCCTCCCGGTCCCCCCGAGGCCTGGAGAAAGCAGGGCTAGAGCCCTCCTGAGCTGGGGGCTGGGGCAGCAGTGGCTTGTGCCCTTGGGATGACTGCTGAAGCGGGGTCTCTGGCCTTGCCCACGCTGGACACCATATGTTCCCGTGTCTGTCCTGGCCCACAGGTGTGGTGCTCAGTCCGCACACCAGAGAGCTCTCACGAGGGGCTGGTGACTGACCCCCACAGCCCTGCCCGCTTCCGCGTGCTGGGCACTCTCTCCAACTCCCGTGACTTCCTGCGGCACTTCGGCTGCCCTGTCGGCTCCCCCATGAACCCGGGGCAGCTGTGCGAGATGTGGTAGACCCGGGTCGGGGGCAGAGGTGGTCATCTGTTTGCTCTGGGGCTAGGAGAAGGCAAAGGCAGGCTGGGCCAGGTGCAGCCCGTGCACACCACAGGTGACACGTCCCAGTCCCTCAACCGTCACGTTGTGCCTCTGCCTTGGGGGTGCCCCTGCTTCCAGCAGGGCCTCCACCACTCACTGTGACATCTCTCCGTGTCACCCTGTCTGGGTATCCACGTGAAGGAGGCCTGGGGGAGGGGAACCAGCTCCCACAGGAAGGAGTCCACCTCTTCTGGTGCCAGGCTCGCTGGCTTGGTGGCCCCGGGGCCTGCCATGGCTGCCCACTCTACCAGACAGAGCCTGGGTGCTGTGCCTCCCAGACTTCCCCTGAGGCTCACCCAGCACCCTCTCGGGAGTAGCCTCAGCTACCTGCAGCCCCAGCTCAGGCTGCCCCCCATGCTCCCCATGCTGCTGCTCCCCATACTGCTGCCACCCCCCACTGACAGCCCAGCTGTGCTCGGTTCTCAGGGGAAGCTGAGGGCCTGTAAAAACCTGCCTCCTGCCTCCCCGGGCCGAGGCGATGTGTGCACAAGGCATGCTGGCACCTGTGTCTTAGGCCACATGTCTCAGGGGTGACTGATTCTCCCTGGCCCCAGAGAGCAAGCAGGTAAAGCAGGGAGTGAGAAAGATAAGAGTTTATTTTTACGTGGAAGCAGGTGGGGAGGGAGGGCCTTGGCCCTGTCGGACCCTGTGCCAATAAACAAACACACATCAGTCAGCCTGTCTCGTCTTCAGTCCTGGTCTCATTTATTCATTTACGCATCCCACCGCTATTTACTGAGCACCTGCCATATACCGAGCATCTGTTAGACACTCATTACTCACTCACCAGACACAGGCGATTGAGATCTGAAGGCCAGAGAAGACAGAGGGGCAGGGAATGGGATGATGCTGAATCTGCTTACTGTGGCCATTTCCCCACGGCCAGCTACTCCGCAGCTACTGGTGCGTGCTGGACCCGACAGGGTCTGGATGACTACTGGGCCAGGGTCGGCTTCGAAGTGGGTGACCCGCATTACCCTGCAGTGGAGGGAAGCCCCGGCCAAGGGACCATGCCACTCCCTGGAGCTTGACGCACCAGTGTCTGCTGGCAACTGAGAGGACAGGCATTTCCCCGTGGCCTCCAGGCCCAGCACTCCTGGGTCACTCCCACCTACACACACTCAGGTGCCAGGCGCGGGGCCTGCAAATGCGGCTGCCCCGCTCCAGCGTGAGGGAGGGAAAACGAGCACTTACGGGACACCTCCTGTGTTCCAGGCCCCAGGCTAGGCAATTCCTTCCTTCCTTCATTTCTATGCTCATAGGTGTCTTATTTTTTTTAGTGTACTGATGACCAGTGATGTGCCAGGCACTGATGATACAAGGATGGATAATATGGTGCCTCCCCTCAGGCTCTTTTCGTGAGCTCACTGAATCCTCGGCAGCCGTGTTTTGGAAGGGCTCTCGTTTCCACCTTACAGACCTAACCTTGGCCACATTATTGCAGACAGACCTCTGCTGGTTGTCTGAGCTCGAATCTGTTACCTAACCTCTGTGAACCTCAGGCTCTTCATCCGTGAAAGGAGAACTAGAGCAGAACAATGGAAAGAGTCCAGTCTCGATTCTCTTTAAAACTCGATATCCCCCAAGGTGT
Source organism: Dugong dugon (assembly GCA_030035585.1). Classification (NCBI taxonomy): domain Eukaryota; kingdom Metazoa; phylum Chordata; class Mammalia; order Sirenia; family Dugongidae; genus Dugong; species Dugong dugon. The sequence continues at coordinate 31,276,842 of CM057466.1, read as the reverse complement.
GGGAAGGCGTGGGTTTGCTGAGTCTGGAAGGGGAGGAGTGAAATGTTGGCAGTGACTGCTGGAGGTGTCCCTGGTCTCTGTGATGGCACTGGCAGGCGTCCCATAGCCTGAATCCTGCCCCAGCTCTTCAGGGCATCAGGCAGTCCCCATAAAGAGCTGCGTGTGGGCCTCTGTCATGTCCCCTGAAGTGCTGACTGCTCAGTGAGGACAGGAAATAGCTGGCTCCTCAGGAGCAAAGCCACCTCTGGACTTCCAAGACCAAGGAGAAGCATGGCCTGAGCCTCTGACCACACGGCTGCAGGAGGAGCAGCTGGGAAGAGCAGGGCCATCACACCTGGCCACCTGCTGCTCCTCCTCCATGTGACACTAGGCAGGGCTCGCCCCCTCTGTAGGTCTCAGTATCCTCAGTGGTCTGTCCAATAAAAGGGTTAGATGAGATGATTTCTGAGGACCACCCCAGCTTTCATGTTTTAAGAGGTGGATTGATGGGCTCGGCAAATTCCAGAACCTGACAAGATATTAAGATGACTTCTAAAGTTTGGCTGTTAGAGGATGGGATTTGTAATATCAGAGGGCATCAGGACTGAGAAAAGGGGCTTGGCAGAAGACGTCTTACCTTCCCTTGACACTGATTTCAGAGGCCAGCTTGGCCCCCCACAGAAACTGGACGCCCAACGTGGTCTTCAAACTCCTTATTTTCGATAAAGTCAAGACACCAAATAACAATAAAAATAACAAGCAGCTTTCACTCACTGAGTCTTCGCTTTGCTTAAGCCTGTGCTAAGCACTTTAAAAACACCATCTCATTAAATTGCCACAACTCATAAGTTCTATCGGCATCCCCATCTTATACGTGAAAAAACTTAGAAAAAAGATTATATAACTTCGTGTCAGGACACATCCATTAAAGTCAGGTTGGAACTCTCGTCCAAATGTTCTCAATCACCATCGTTCAGTCTTCTGACTCATGGCAGACTTTAGGCTCAGGCACTGACACCAGGCTTCCGAGTGGGACTGCCACCAGCAAGAGCACTTCTGTGCCACACAGCTCCCCTGGGCCACGCACATGTGACAAGCAGGCAGCTGCAGGAAGCCTAAGCAACTGCAGAGCTGAAATTAAGCCAGGTCACCCATTGCCACTGAGTCGATTCCAACTCATTGTGACCCTACAGGACAGAGTAGAACTGCGCCAGAGGGTTTCCAAAGAGCGGCTGGTGGATTCAAACTGCCAACCTTTTGGTCAGCAGCCGAGCTCTTAACCACTGCACCACCAGGGCTCTGTAGGACAGGGTAGAACTGTCCCGTAGGGTTAGCAGGTAGCACCTGTTGATTGACCATTCTGAGGGTGCATGGTTCCAGGGGTGAAGCAAGGTGAATGTCAGGTGGGAGATGGAACCTTCACCCTCAGTAGCCCTAACAGGATGACTTTTCATCAGTGATACAATCCAGAGAGTTGAGGTGGAAGGGGGAGTAAAGGATGGTGGTCCTGGAGGGACACGAAAGCATTGTTGGTAAAGTGCTAGGCCATACCCTGCCCTGTCCCGTGAGGAAGCTTCACTAAGTCTCACAAGATAAGGTGACATATGCCCAGCAGTGTGATCCCACCTTGGCAGCACTCTGGGTATGTTAGGCTGGAAGAGTCCCCCATAAAATAAGCACAGTTTCCGGGGGTCTATCCTGGCTCACGAATCCTGAAGACAATTCCCCAGTGCTCAGATCTGGACCCAAAGAGAAGCCTCTGATGGGTTATCATACACAAAGTTGACCTGCAGATGAATGCAAAGCCACTCAATCATTCATCCAACAAGTATCTGTCAAGGCCTACCACGAACCAGGCATCACGCTGGGTGCAAGGGCACAGAGATGAGGAAGACACCGTTCCTGTCCTCCAGGAGCTCAGCATCTAGGGCAAGAGAATCAGGTACCAAGCATAGCCGGAGTCCCTGTGTGGCACAAATGGTTAAGTGCTGCACTACTAACAGAAAGGCTGGGGGTTCAAACACATCCAGAGGCTCCTTGGAAATAAGGCCCAGTGATGTGCTTCCAAAAGCTCATAGCCTTGAAACCCTATGAAACGGTTCCACTCTGCACACACGGGGTTGCCATGAGTCAGAACTGACTCGAAGGCAACTAACTACAACGTGGTGGCAGCAGAGAGATGGCCAGCTTGGTCTGATAGGGCAGGGAAAGCTTCCTAGAGGTGTCTTCGAGCAGGAGCTTAGAGGATGGGAAAATTTGCTAGCTGAAAACAGCAAAGGGCATTCCACACAGAAGGAATAGCAACGTGAAAAGCCTGATCGGCTTGAAGGGCAGGGCATGTTCAGAAATAGTGAAATGTTTAGGATGATCGGAAAGGGGTGAGTGAAAGAGGCATGATGATAGCTGAGTGTCCTGCAAAGGGCAGTAGTTGCTGTAGGTATGAAAAAGAGGAGACTGTGACATGCTGTCAGTCCTGAGAACTGACAGGAAGAAGGGCCACGGTGCAATCTAGCTGCTTGAAGAATATCACACAAACAAACCCAGTGGAAACCGTGTGGTGATGTGCCCCACCAGGGGCGCTTTTGCTGTGATGCTGGCCATGACTTTGGGTTGGGTGGGTCTCCAATGAGTAGAACCATCCACAAGATGTGTACCTCTATAGCTCAGGTCATAGTTTGGGGGCAACATGGCAGGTTTATGGATGCAATCTGAAGGAAGATGGAGGAAAGGGTCAGTTATGGGTGGGCCCATGTTTGGAGAGCAGTTTGGCCGCATGACTGGGGGTTTGGCCAAATGGTAAGAGGGAGTGCTCACGGGGGGACGGTTTGGCTGAAATGGAGCTTGAGGCAGGACTTCAATGGGAGGTGAGAAAAGATCTACAGGTTATCATGGGGCTTTGGGTGCCTTTAACAAACAGAAATTATTTTCTCACAGTTTAGGAAGCTAGAAGTCCAAATTCAGGGCGCTGGCTCTAGGGGAAGGCTTTCTTTCTCTGTCAGCTCTGGGGGAGGGTCCTTGTCTCTTCAGCTTCTCTTTCCTGGCTCCTTGGAGATCTACATGTGGCTTGACATCTATCTTCCCCAATCTCAGCTTGCTCCTTTTATATCTTGTAAGAGATTGACTCAAGATACACCCTATACTAATTCTGCCCCTTAACACAACAAAGACAACCCATTCCCAAATGGGATTATAACCACAGGCATAGAGGTTACGATTTACAACACAGACTTTTGGGGGACACAATTCAATCCATAACATTCAGATCTGAGGTAGTTGGAAAATAGAATGACAACCAGCCTCTTCTCTAATTGCCAGGCACCCAGTTAGGTACTTTGTATACCAAAAAACCAAACCCACAGACACCGAGTCGATTCCAACTCATAGCAATCCTACAGGGCAGAGCAGAACTGCCCCACAGCGTTTCCAAGGAGTGGCCGGTAGGTTCGAACTGCTGACCTTTCGTTTAGTGGCCAGCTCTTAACCACTGCACCACCAGGGCCCCACTTTATGTACATTGTCTTATTTCATTCTTATAATTTACGAGGGAGATACTCTATTACCCACATTTTACAGACACAGAAACCAGGCTCAGAGAGGCTAGGTAATTTGCCCAAGCCTCACAGTTGGTGAATGGCAGAATTTGGTTTTAAACACTAGATCTGTCTCTAAACTTGTGTTCTCCTGCCCCACTCCCAATTTTTTATTCTGAAACATTTCAAAACCACAAAAAAGTGGAAACAGTACAACAAACATCCCTATATTCATCTGGTTTCACCAACTGTTAACAGGCTGTGCTTTCTGCTACAACATCACCCCGTCTCCTCTAGGGTACCGGTTGGGACATGACTATTATATAAAACAAAATCCGAGGTCTAATAGAAATCATGGAAAAAGGAGATACTTAAGAGAAATCCCTCTACAGATGACTGAAGAATGCATAATAATGTATGGACATCTGGAAGCCAGAGCTGGAATAGGCAGAACAGCTATGAACTGCCCAACTTCTGTCAACAGACCAGGGCTGGGGGAGTCATTGGCAATAGAAACGGAAGATCATCTCTAAAACCCAAACACTGAATGGAAAAGTGCAACAGGTTTTTCAAATGGGCTTCAAACCTTTACATCTATACCTATACAAATATTTAGCCAACATCCATTTAGTGTTAACTATGCTGTGGAGCCCTGGTGGCAAAGTGGTTAAGAGCTCAGGCTGCTAACCAAAAGGCTGGCAGTTTGAGTCCACCAGCTGCTCCTTAAAATCCCTATGGGGCAGTTCTACTCTGTCCTATAGGGTCACTGTGAGTTGGAATATACTCAACAGCACACAACAACACTGTGCTAGGTGTTTTTGTTTTCTTTTTTCCAACATTTTCTGTGTTCTTTAATGCATCCAAAAAACAAATAAAAACCAAACCTGCTGCCATCGAGTCGATTCTGACTCATAGTAACCCTATAGAAAAGAATACAACTGCCCCATAGAGTTTCTAAGGAGCGGCTAGTGGATCTGAACTGTCGACCTTTTGGTTAGCAGCCGCACTCTTAACCACTGCACCACCAGGGCTTCTTTAATGCATCAGAACCCATAATCCAGGTCAAGTGCTGAGTGTGGTACCAGATGAAGAAGAGTTACTTCCTTTTTTCGTACCTTCTAGACCACACACATGGCCCACATATGGCCAAGCTGAAGACAAAACTTTGGGGTTTACCTGAAGCAGTCAAGGGCTTGAAGACAGAAAAATCAAGGTTCAAATCCTGATCTTACCACTTACTATGTGACGGCTGATTATTATATTTCTGGGCCTTAGTTTCCTCGGTAAAATGGACAAAACTCTTATCAGTCTCAAAAGGTTATGAGAATTACACATGATCAGTTAAAAGCACTCCTGACAAAGTGTCAGTTACACATTTTCGAAATCACAATAGGGAAGCGGGAGACCAAACGCCAGACCGAGAGCAAAAACCTTGTCTTGTTCTGCTTTTAGCTCCAAAAGTTGGCACTGCAGCATAGGATTTTATTTATTGATTTCTACTCCACCAGGTTTTCAAAAAGATTTAAGATGGAGTTACACTCTCATGATGATATTAGCGCACTCTCCTTCAACGGGCGGCTAGACATATAATACACCAACTTCACATATGTGACCATCGAGCGTCCTGGATTTCAAAATCTTGCCTGTTTATCGCACCTCGCAGCCAACTGTGATGTCAATGTGCGAACTATTCACACAGATCTGAGGAAACAAACCTAAGGGCAAGGAAATCCATAGCCCAGACGGCGGCGTTCAGAGAGCTCCCACGGCGGATTCGGAGCGGCATCTACGGCGTGCGCGATGCTGGGAATGGTAGTTTTCATCCGGCTTCCGGGGGCGGGGTCAGAGGGCAGCCGTTCCCCGCGGCGTTTCCGGTCGGAGCCTTGCTCTGGAGGAGGCGGAGCACCCAAGTTGGCCGCTGCGTTTCCGGTCGGAGACGGGTTCTGGAGGAGGAGCATCTCAGCCGACACGCGCGAGGCCGCCTGGGAGACGGGGCGGGGCGAGCGGTGCGCGCGCAGCGGGACGGCGGCGGCAGTGGCAGGTCCGGCTGGTGAGCTATGGAGGAGGGCGGCCGGGACAAGGGACCGCTGTCCCAGCAGCCCCCAGTGACGGCCCCCGGCGCCGCGGACGAGAAGCAAAGCGGCAAGGAGCGGCGAGATGCTGGGGACAAGGACAAAGAGCAGGAACTGGTGAGGCGCGGCTCCGGGAGCCAGCCGAGGAGGCCGCGGGCTGAGTCACGGCGGCTCCGCAGGCCTCGGCCCCGACTCCCAACGGCCCCACTGCGCCCTGGAGAGGGCGGATGGGGCGACCCTCGGGGCTCCCGGCCCCCCGCCTCTCTGCCCCTCCTCCGCCTCCCCGCGCTGTCACCCTCGCCTTCCCCGCCAGCCCTCGCGACCGCCCCGCGAGGGTGGGGTCGGGCGGGTCATTGTCGTCCACATTTCATAGAACGGCATTCACACGGAGCTTGGCCCAGAAGCCAGGCTGCCTTCCCACCAGGGTCTCCCCCATTCCCGCTCTGTTTTCCTCGTCCATCTGGTCCCTCCTAAGGCGGCAGGCTCCCACCACCTGCCCCAGGGTGAATGGGAGGAGGATGTGATTGGGATTCCTTGTCGTGATGAGCTTCTTCCCCCAATCCTCCAGTCTGAGGAGGACAAACAACTTCAGGATGAACTGGAGATGCTCGTGGAGCGACTAGGGGTGAGTCATGATGTTATCCTAAGCGGGTGCACATGAGGATCTTTCCCATTTGTGTGCTTTATTCCATTTGAGGTGATAGCTCCTATGTGAAGTGTGAGCAAAAGTAGACTGTATCTCAGGGTGATTGTTGTGATGATGGAGCCTTGGTGGTGCACTGGTTAAGAGCTTGGTGGCTAACCAAAACGTTAGCAGTTGGAATGCACCAGCCACTCCTTGGAAACCCTATGGGGCAGTTCTATTCTGCAGGGTCGCTGTGAGTTGGAATTGACTCGATGGCAATAGGTTTGGTTTGGCTGACTGTGATGATGTTGTGAGGGGAAGAGTTAGAAATGATACACGAAAAAGTTCGTAACCTTCTGTTATAGGAGAAGCAGAGCTGTTGAACTCAACCGAGGTCATTTGTTTTTGTGGGGGGGGGGCAGTGTGCAGGGAGTTGGGAAATCACAGATAAATGAGATAGTTAACTTCTCTGGAAGATTTGTTAATTTAATATCTCTGTATTATGATTTGGGGAGCCCTCATGGCTACTAGTTAAGAGCTCGGCTGCTAACCAAAAAGTCGACAGTTCGAATCTACCAGCTGCTTTTTGGAAACCATATGCTATGGGCAGTTCTACTCTGTCCTATAGGGTCACTTTGAGTTGGAATCCACTAGATAGCAACAGGTTTTAGGATTTGGAGGGATGTGACTCCCTTTTGTCTGAACCCTAACGTGTCCTGATCAGGAGAAGGACACGTCCCTGTACCGACCAGCCCTGGAGGAACTGCGGAGGCAGATTCGTTCTTCCACGACTTCTATGACTTCAGTGCCCAAACCTCTCAAATTTCTGCGTCCACATTATGGCAAACTGAAGGAAATCTATGAGAACATGGGCCCTGGGGAGAATAAGGTAAAGCAATTTCAGAAGCTGGTGGAGGTCTAGTTTAGGAATTATTTTCCTCTAGGCTCTGGGGCTTACGACGAGTCACTGGAAGCCTGATAGACCTAAGGCCTGAGTTAGTTGAACAGAACTCATCACAGTTAGAGTACTCACATGGGAGCTGAAAGAGGAGGATCAGCTTTTCAGTAAACACTGTTTCTGTCATTTATGTTGGACCTTAGGGTTTCATTAGCATGACCTATTTTTAATCTGTCTAAGCTGGATTTTTCTATTACCTTTATATCCCGTGCATATCCGTTCCACCTCAAAAATATGCTCCCAGTTCAGACACTTGTCCACGTATTGGTACAACCCTAATCCAGGAAACCTTCAGTTCTTACCTAACTACCTCAGCAGCCTCCTAAATGGCCTTTATCCTTGATCTCTTTACCAGGGCTTCCAACAGGTTCTGTTCCGGTTCGAACTCCTGCTGAGAATTTGCATTTCTAGCAGGTTCCCAGGTGATGCTGATGCTGCTGGTTAGGGACCAATTCTGACAACCACTGGTAGAGCAGTGGTTTTCCAAATTTACTGTGCATAAGAATCACCTGGGGATCTGGTTAAATTGTAGATTGTGATTCAGTATATCTGGGATGGAAGTGCAAATTCTCAGCTGGGGTTTGAACTGGAGCAAACTGGTTCGAAGCCCTGTCTCCTAAACAGTGTATTATATAGCAGCTATAGTGATCTTTCTAGATTGTGTTCCGCTTAAGACCTTCTAATAGATTATTACTGCAATTAGACTAAAACTCAGAGTCCCATCTTTCTCCATTGTTGCTCTTTGTTTCCCACCCTTCAGCCATGTCGGTTTGAAAGAAAAACAGTAGCACCAACCTTAGGTCATTGTGAGGCTTAGTTTAGAGAACGTGTAAATCTCTACTACAGACACCGGTATGTGGCTAACACTTAATTTTGAGGGCAGTGACAGTGATCTGGATTCCATAATGTCACACTCCCTTTCCCTTGGACCATTGGATCTGACCTCAAAGGACTGATCTCTCTGCAGCGTTTTGCAGCTGACATCATCTCTGTTTTGGCCATGACCATGAGTGGGGAGCGTGAGTGCCTCAAGTATCGGCTAGTGGGCTCCCAGGAGGAATTGGCATCCTGGGGTCACGAGTATGTCAGGTAAGAGCTTTGCTTCTGGGGACTCTGAGGGAGAGGGCAGTCTGAGGCAGAATTCTGAGTTCTGTCTTGGAGTACCAGTGTACTTAGAGTTTCCCAGAACACTGAATTCCTTAACCCACAGGAAAGTGCTTCTCATGCTCTGCCCTTTTAATGGTCTGGGCCTGTTCGTAGGCATCTGGCGGGAGAGGTGGCTAAGGAGTGGCAGGAGCTGGATGAGGCAGAGAAGGCACAGCGGGAGCCACTGCTGACCCTGGTGAAGGAGATTGTCCCCTACAACATGGCCCACAACGCAGAGCACGAAGCCTGTGACTTGCTCATGGAAATTGAGCAGGTGGATATGCTGGAGAAGGACATCGACGAGAACGCATACGCGAAGGTCTGCCTCTATCTCACTAGGTGAGCAAGCACAGCAGGGGCAGGTGGCAGGCCTGCCCTCCCCAGCACTCCTGCCTCAGCATGCTGCCTCTCCTGGGTCTGTGCTGCAAGGCTTGCATCAGGCTGTAGTTCATCTGTTGACGTCTATGAGCTTCTTAGAGACAGAGACATTGTGTCACCTTAATAGTCCCAGCATTTAGGACAGTGCCTGGCTCATGGTAGGCATTCAGTGTATATTCTGGGTTAGAGAATTGAACAGAGTGAGCGAGCACCTGGTACTTTCAGATTCCTTTATTACTGTTTCCTTTGCAGTTGTGTGAATTACGTGCCCGAGCCAGAGAACTCTGCCTTGCTGCGTTGTGCCTTGGGTGTGTTCCGAAAGTTCAGCCGCTTCCCTGAGGCGCTCAGATTGGCGCTGATGCTCAACGACATGGAGCTGGTGGAAGACATCTTTACCTCCTGCAAGGACGTGTACGTGGGGAGGAAGCTGGTGGAGGACGCGATGAGCTCACCAATGGGCGTTTGCGTGAAGAGCTGGGACTTACAGTTTCTGGTTTGGGGCAGTTTCTGATTTGGTGGATGGAGGCTGAGCAGGTGTGATGGCTTTCTCCCACAGGGTAGTGCAGAAGCAGATGGCGTTCATGCTAGGCCGACACGGGGTGTTCCTGGAGCTGAGTGAAGATGTAGACGAGTACGAGGACCTGACAGAGATCATGTCAAACGTGCAGCTCAACAGCAACTTTCTAGCTTTAGCTCGGGAGGTGAGGCGCTTTGCCCTTCTGCAGCCAGTCTCTCTGGTTGTAATTCTACTTGGCACTTCACCTCCCCGACTGTGCCTCTGACTAGACTTCCCGGGTTAGAGTTCCCATTCAGCAGGCTCCAGAAGGGACCACTGGGGAAGGATGGGGGAGTAGTTGTGACCTTCTGCCTTCTCTTCAGCTGGACATCATGGAGCCCAAGGTGCCTGATGACATCTACAAAACCCACCTCGAGAACAACAGTGAGTAGCTGTCTCCATGTGCGGGCAGATCAGAGGATGGGTAATTATGCCCCTTGTGTTGGAAATGAGGAGCCCTGGTAGCACGGTTGTTAAGACCTCGGCTGCTAACCAAAAGGTTGGCAGTTCAAATCCACCAGCCGCTCCTTGGAAACCCTGTGGAGCAGTTCTGTTCTGTCCTATAGATCACTATAAGTCAGAATCAGCTTGACAGCAGTGGGTTTGGTTTGGTTTTTATTGGGAATGATGGTTGGACCCAACACGCTGATCCTTTAGAGCTCGGGATTCACACGTGCTTTTTCTCTAGTCACTGCTTGGGGGCACAGGTAGAGATTCCTGAGGGGTCAGCCCAGGACCAGAGACCTGGCTGCCATGCCGTGTCCCTTTCTTGCTGTGGTCTAGCCTTTCTTTTTTTCTCTCCCTCCCGTGCAGGGTTTGGGGGCAGTGGCTCTCAGGTGGACTCTGCCCGCATGAACCTAGCCTCCTCTTTTGTGAACGGCTTTGTGAATGCAGCCTTTGGCCAGGACAAGCTGCTGACTGATGATGGCAACAAATGGCTGTACAAGAACAAGGACCATGGTATCTTTCTGTGCCTCCTTTGCCTTCCTGTCGCCTTGGCTACTCTTGTTGTCCTAGGGTTGTACATTGCCTGACAAGGGCCCCGTGCAGTTCCTCGGGGGGCTCTCTGGGACAGTGTTCTCTGGGGAGGACCATTGGAAGATGGATGGGTTTTCCCTTGGTACAGGAATGCTGAGTGCAGCTGCGTCTCTTGGCATGATTCTGCTGTGGGATGTGGATGGTGGCCTTACCCAGATTGACAAGTACCTGTACTCCTCCGAGGACTACATCAAGGTTGGTCTGGGCACAGCTCACTAGTGGGGACGTCCCCCTCCCGCATTTCAGGGCCCAGCAGTGCCTGCCTTTCACTGGTCAGGTCTACCCTGTTTTAACTCCAGTTAAGGTGGGCTGTGGCAGTGAGGCCCACGGTGCATCCTTTGTGGTGAGAGCGGTGGAGTGGTCCGAGAGTGGAATCTGTTTGCCCTTTGCAGTCAGGAGCCCTCCTGGCCTGTGGCATTGTGAACTCTGGGGTGCGGAATGAGTGTGACCCCGCTCTGGCACTGCTGTCAGACTACGTTCTCCACAACAGCAACACCATGAGACTGGGCTCCATCTTTGGGTAAGGCTTCTCCCTTCTTCGGGCAGTGCGCAGCCTGTGAGCTCTGTGAGATCAGGAGCTGGCTCTTCTGAGTGGGGGTTGAACTGCCGACTGACTGACCTGCCTTCCCCCGTTCTTTTCCCGCCCTGTGCCCGGGTGTGCGTTGGCGGGCCGCCTCTCCCTGGCTTCTGCAGCCTGGGCTTGGCCTATGCTGGCTCGAACCGTGAAGACGTTCTCACGCTGCTACTGCCTGTGATGGGAGATTCCAAGTCCAACATGGAGGTGGGTAGAGGCTGTTGGCCATTGAAGTAAGTAGGAAAACGGCTCTGAGTAGAAAAGTGTACGTGTAGGGCGTGTGTGACCTCGGTGAGATCTCTTGGAACTGGCTTTCTAAGCCTCAGGTGAGGTTGGGGTGAAAGAATTAACTATTTTTCCTTCAGATTGCTTTAGGTGAGAGTTTATAGAGTAAACTAGTTTCTCATTAAACAATTTTTAATAGACGGATTGTTTTGTGACATTGATTGTCAGCCCTGAGATGTGTTAGTACTCTCCCCTTCTCCAGCCCGGGTTCCCCTTTCTATTCCTCCAGTTTTCTTGTCCCTTCCTGCCTTGTCGTCTTTGCTTTTGGGTTGGTGTGCCCGTTTCAATACTGTATACATGAGCTACAAAGCATGTTCTTGACGTGTTATTGTTAGTTTTACGGATGTGTCTAATTTTTACCTGAAGAGCGAACTTAGGGGTGACTTCAGTACTGAGTTAAAGGGTGTCTAGGGCCATATTCTTGGGGTTTCCCCAGTCTCTGTCAGACCAGCAAGTCTGGTCATCTTTTTTTGTGAATTTGAATTTTGTTTTACATTTTTCTCCCACTCCATTGTGATAGAAGGTTAACATTTTGGCATTGAGTTTCTGCCTTTGGGATCCATGAGAAATACACCAACCAGAGTGAGGTGTAACTTCCCCAGCTTGGGTTGGGTGGTTCTTGAGTGTTTTAGTCTTTCACCAGCCTTAAATTTTCTTAACTATGCAGAGTCATTTTAGTGACAGATATATATAGCAGGCTTTAGAGTCAGAAAGACCTGAGTTCAAATCCTGCTGTGTCTGCTTATTAACTGTGATCTTGAGAAAGTAACTCAATCTTTCTAGGTCTCATTTTTCTCATCAGTAAAAGAAGAACACTAGGACCTGTCTCGTGAGAATTAGATGCTAATAGCATGCAAAGCAAGTGGCAGAATGCCCAGATGTAGTAGGTACTCAGTGGACGGTCACTGCTGTTTTGACTTGCCATCAGAAAGGAGTCATTGTCTGATGTGGTTAGTGAGGATGCCTCACAGTGGACTGCAGGCATCAGCTCTCTGGAATGGCGAAACAGGTGTTCTAGTGACTCACCTCTGTTCCTAGGTGGCAGGTGTGACAGCTCTGGCCTGTGGAATGATAGCAGTGGGCTCCTGCAATGGAGATGTCACTTCCACCATCCTTCAGACCATCATGGAGAAGTCAGAGACTGAGCTCAAGGACACTTACGCCCGGTGGCTCCCTCTCGGACTGGGCCTCAACCACCTGGGTGAGGGCCTGCTTCTCTGGTTGGGCAAAGGGCTAACAGTAACTGGATCCAGCAGCGGGGGTTTATGCATCAGGCTGTGCTGGCCAGGGAGCTAGCACCCTCTGACCCCTTCAATCTATCGTTCAGGGAAGGGCGAGGCCATCGAGGCCATCCTGGCGGCACTGGAGGTTGTGTCGGAGCCGTTCCGCAGCTTTGCCAACACACTGGTGGATGTGTGCGCCTATGCAGGTCTGTGCCTCTGTTGTGCTTCCTCAGTGGCTCTCCCCTCTCTCTTGAGCCTTCTTCCAGGGTGTTCTCTTCTCGTTCATTCTCATCTGCTTTTGATTCTTTCAGCTTCACTACCCTCAGAGGGAGGTTTTCCTTGGTGCCTTCTCACCTCTTCCTCTTCTCCCGCTTCGCACCTGCTGCAGGCTCGGGGAACGTGCTGAAGGTGCAGCAGCTGCTCCACATCTGTAGCGAGCACTTTGACTCCAAGGAGAAGGAGGAAGATAAAGACAAGAAGGAGAAGAAGGACAAGGACAAGAAGGAGGCCCCTGCCGACATGGGAGCACATCAGGTTATGTAGGCCTTGAGTGCATGTGGAGGAAGGCTCTGAGACAGGCTCTGAGACAGGCTCGCGGGGGGGACCAAGGGAGCTGGGCTTGTTTTGTCTGAACACCCCTCTGGGTATCACTGGGTGTTGACGTAGCACGGGACTGGGTTCTGTGTAACGGGGGTGGGCGTTCTCTGTTCCTGGAGCTCACTGGTGTCTGTGGCCTCCTCGGTTGCAGGGAGTGGCTGTGCTGGGCATCGCCCTTATCGCCATGGGGGAAGAGATTGGTGCAGAGATGGCCCTGCGGACCTTTGGCCACTTGGTGAGTTTGGGGTGAAGGTGACTGCAAGGCAGTGGCTTTGATGGCCTGGCGTTCCCGCAGAGACTCCTGCCGGGCTTTCTCAGTGGAGGACGAGAAAATGGCCTTTTTGCAGCATACTTTCTACCAAATTTGATTAAGGCCCCCTTTTAGCCATCAGTCTGTCCCTGTAACCGAGCTCCTTGTTTTCACCTGCTTTCCCCGATAGCCTCATTGTTTGCTTTTATCACCAGCTGAGATATGGGGAGCCCACACTCCGGCGGGCTGTCCCTTTAGCACTGGCCCTGATCTCTGTCTCAAATCCACGACTCAACATCCTGGATACCCTAAGCAAGTTTTCTCACGACGCTGATCCAGAAGTTTCCTATAACTCCATCTTTGCCATGGGCATGGTGGGCAGTGGTGAGTAACCGACAAATTCTAGATCCCAGGCAGATTGGGGGAAGATTTGAGGCCCTGTTTGCCAGCCTCTATAATGCTTCGCATTTCCAGGTACCAATAACGCTCGTCTGGCTGCGATGCTGCGTCAGTTAGCCCAGTATCATGCCAAGGACCCCAACAACCTCTTCATGGTGCGCTTGGCACAGGTAAAGAAAGAGCTCTTTTCCTTAGTGTGCCAAGGACGTGTGTAAGGACGGAAGGGGAACTTGTGGTGACGTGAAGGGGATGTGGGAGGGCAGACGTGGGCGAGCTGTGGGGTTTCTTTGTGGCTGGTTTAGGTGATGTCTCCTCTCCTCAGGTGTGACTCCCCACCTTCATTTAGGTCCCACTGTTTTTCAGGGCCTGACACATTTAGGGAAGGGCACGCTCACCCTCTGCCCCTACCACAGTGACCGGCAGCTCATGAGTCAAGTGGCTGTGGCTGGACTGCTCACCGTGCTTGTCTCTTTCCTGGACGTCCGCAGCAGTGAGTGCCTGTCTCCACCCCTGCCAGGGCCACCTCGATATTTCAGGACCAGGACCTCCACTAGCTTTGTACCACTCTGAGTTCCTGGGGTCCTTTGGGCCTCATGACACTTCCATCTCCCACACTTTCGATCTGCCCCAAAGGGAGATTTTCTGTTGAGAATGAAGACCTGAGCCCAGTGTCTGTGTCCAAGGGGCCAGAGGAACCTGCCCTGACTCTAACCCTGGCTGTCCTCTGTGCTTCCTTCAGTCATCCTAGGCAAATCACACTATGTACTGTATGGGCTGGTGGCCGCCATGCAGCCCCGGATGCTGGTCACGTTCGATGAGGAGCTGCGGCCATTGCCAGTGTCTGTCCGCGTGGGCCAGGTGAGGGGTTGACAAGGGCTGGGGGGCCCGGGCTGTACTGAGAGGATGCGTGTGGGCAGTGCTGCTCTGTCTGGGGTCCCTTCATCTCCATTTTCTTACCCTACAGGCAGTGGATGTGGTAGGCCAGGCCGGCAAGCCTAAGACCATCACGGGGTTCCAGACACATACAACCCCAGTGTTGTTGGCCCATGGGGAGCGGGCAGAACTGGCTACTGAGGAGTTTCTTCCTGTCACTCCCATTTTGGAAGGTTTTGTTATCCTTCGGAAGAACCCTAACTATGACCTTTAAGTGGCCGTCAGGGGCCCCAACCTGCAGCTGTGTTAGCAGGCTGTGCTTCCTGCTGCAGGGTGGACACTGTTCCAGACCTTTGGGGGAATTGTTAACTCCTGTTCTTTTGTTACTGAGTGAGATAACTTTATTGAATAAAGACCTTTATCTCCAAGGTCCCTCTCTGTCTCTTTTCTGGGGTGTCATGATTGGAGGCTGGACTGGGGTAGGAGTGCAGGTGAGAGGGCATTGTTCAGAGCAGCTCTGAGCCTAGGCT
Organism: Dugong dugon; assembly: GCA_030035585.1. Classification (NCBI taxonomy): domain Eukaryota; kingdom Metazoa; phylum Chordata; class Mammalia; order Sirenia; family Dugongidae; genus Dugong; species Dugong dugon. The sequence goes on along the minus strand of CM057466.1, from coordinate 31,261,829 downwards.
AGCAGGGACTCCGCCCTGGATGGAAGGAACCAAGCCCCTTTACCCCCTTCCCAGCCTTCCTGATCTTGTTCTGTTTTGATTGCCTTAAAACGGTGGCTTATGTTTAGGAGAATAAACCTTGAGAATCTGATGGATGCAGTGGATCTTCTTTCTAGGAGATGGATACACACAAACTATTAGCCGTAACTTTCCAGGGGGCTTGTGGGTCCCGCACCTCTCCTTCCTCCACACCCACCCTCACCCCCAGCTGATAGACCCACCCCAAGCCCATCATCCCCTGGCCTTAGGCTAAGATCCCTGCCCTCTGGAGCAGAGTCAGCTGCATGCTTTTCTAACTCCACCTCTGCTGCTGAAGGAAAGGGACAGCTTTACCTCCTGTGACCCTCTGTGCTTGGGAGGCTGCTATTTGAGAAATTTGATCATGTCAACATCTACTGGGCTTCCTTGTAGAAACTGGGTGCAGGAAAGCTTGACCCTGACTTGAGAATAGCAGTGGGAAAGAGGAGTGGCTGCCTTGTTTCCTTCTGGGCCTCCTTCCTGGAATGTAATTACTGTTGATCTGCGATGCTCCTTCCTGGTGGTGCTGGTGTGAGTATGGCTACACTGGACCCCTGTGAGTGCAGTGGAGGAGACCCCATGGCCCTGACAGACCATCAGAGCATTAGCCAACACTTGGTGTGGGTCTAACCCTGAAACAGTGGCCGGTGCTTAATCACCCTTCCACAAGTGCTGAAAGAATGGCCGTTCTACATGGTTCGTGCAGTTATTTTGAGACGTCACAACAACTTGTCTTGCTTGGTGAGGAATGTGAGGATTGGAGAGGTCATTAACTTCCCCAAAGTCACATAGTGTAAGTGGTCCATCTGACTCCAAAGCCCCCGCCATAAGTCACTGTATGAATCTGCCTCTGTAGCCTTGGAGACCTGTGAACCCCATCCTAGCCCAAAATCTTAGCCAGTTGGAGAAGCCACGACTTTGGGTTGAGCATCCCCATTGTCTTTTTCTCTCCTTTGTCACTTGGCAGCCCTCTATAGAAGGTTAAAGCACTGGGTTTGGAAGTCAGCAGAACTGTTGAGCCCCTTTTATGTGATTTGCTGTTACCTTGAGCAAGTTAACATCTCTGATGAGCCTCTGTTATCATCTGTATAATGGGTACATAGGAATTAACCTTCATTTCCAGTGGTGGTGAGGTTAAAATAAGGTAAATTAGAAAACGATTTACAAGCTGTAAATAAAAAGATAATTAAGTGCAGTGGATCGCTTTTATGTGGCCTTTCTCACCATGGTCTTATAACTCCCACCAAATGGGTGTGACTATGAAATAAGGTGTTTGTGGCCCACCAAGGGGATTGGACAGCTTGCTAATAATACAAATAAAGTGCATGGCTCTTTGTGGGAGTGGGACCATGCAAATAAGGTGTACAGAACCCTAATAAGGGGATTGGTCAGTTTTGCCATCCTGTTAGGCTTAAAATGAGCCATCCCAGAGCACAGAGGGGCTTGACTACCACCAAGAGGAAGAGATGGGAGCGGAGCACATCGTTTGGACCTGAGATCCCCCTACTGAGACCCTGCTAGACCCAGGAGACAGAGCGAGAGCTGTAACACTGGAAATGGCAAGACAGCAAGAAGCAGTGGCATGGAAGCAACCGCAGAGGTGGCAGAACCAGGAGACCAGCAGAAGACAGCACAGTGAACTTCTGGCCCATGGAGCAAGAAAGCTAAGCGCCTTCCAGCAGAAGGTTTGCTGGTGAAGTGGGATGCCTCCAAGCACTTACTGGTGGAACTAAAGAGCTTTGTAACACTTGCCTAAGCAGAGCGGAAGCCAGCCGAGGGGCCGAGGGCCAGAGAGAGGCCTGCCTGCAGGCATGGCTGAGAAGAGGCTGTCCTGATGGGAGAACTGTATCCCTATCCTGAATTGTAACTTGTTACTTCCCTAATAAACCCCGTAACTGTGAGTATGGTCTGTGAGTTCTGTGTGGCCATTGCAATGAATTATTGAACCCAGCAGAGAAGTAGAGAGTGCCCTGGGAGGGATGGTTGGTGTCACAATCGGTAAAAAAGGTTGGAGGGTGGAGGTATGTTTGACCTCTGCCTCAGAGGAATCAGCCTTGGGCTGTTGATCTTGATTCTCTTTCTCCCTTGTGAGGTTAGAGGAGGTCAGACACCACTACCACACCATCTTTACTGTTGATGTCAGAAGTGGGATTTGTTGCAGTGGTTCCCGACTCACCGAAACGTGGGACTTTGTAAGACAAAGGACGAAGGGGCGTGGCAAGTTAAACTTGATTCTTAGATTGTTACTTGGGTTGTTGTTACCTGTAATGGCTGAAAGGAAAGTAAGAGATGTCATGCTGCAGCTGAGGGGAGAAAAGCCCCGTCTGGAGTGGCCTGGGGCAAAAGCCAGGTTGATCAAACAAGATGATTGACAGGGGACCCAGGTCTTCTGGTTCCACCAGTCAGAGGCCCAAGGCCATATGTGTATGAATGGGAAGACAGTTAAGATGTGAAGAAGAGAAGGTGAAACTGGAATGTTTTAAAAAGGGCTGTGTGTTTATCTGAATGTACTCTGGATATTGACTGTTTCTCCTACCTAGTGGTGTAAAGCAGTCCTAAATGTATGATGGAAATGAAGATTGGGTATTATAGATTACAGACAGCGAGTAACTCTATCTTCAGCCAATACTTGATTGAATATGCTAAAAAGGGAACTAATATTTGCCTGAAAGAAACCCGGGCTGTTCCTTTGAATGCAGTAGCCCTGTGTATAGAGTACTGGGGGGCTTAGGTTGACAACCTGAGCCCCACCCAGGAAATTTGCATTTGAAAAGACATGCAAACCCACTCAGAAGTGCTGGGAGAGTGGGAAACTTGCATTTGAAGGAAGGACCTGCAGGAAAAAAAATATGACTGTTTTGCTTTTTAATTTCAAGCAAACAGTTTGCCTTTAAGTGCATTGAAGTAGGAAACCCTCTTCCAGGACCGGAAGTTAAAAGGGAGCTGGTGAGTAGGCAGCCTGGTATGCTTGTCTTGGGTGACCACCTGGGTCCACTCAGTGAGTGGAAGTGGGGGAAGTGCAGCAAATAAGAGACAGGCTGAGTATGGATGTGTTCCATGGCACCTGATGACCCAGCCCATGAGGGCTAGGGGTGAGAGAGAGAGAGAGAAGGGGCTGACTGGTCTAAAGTGCAGGGAGGTGTGTGGACTCCTGAGCCTGTGGCTGGTACCCATTGACCTAGCTTGGAAGGCTCAGGATGAACTGACCAGAACCTGATCAAATGAAAAGAAAGATGTTTGCCATCGTGAGCTGATGTAAATTGCTGCAATTTGATGGCTTGCTCTGGACTGGACTTTGCTTGTGGATGCAAAAGCTCAAAGTTCTGGCTGGAACAGAGGGATTCTTCAAGACCAGAGAACATGCTTGTCTCCTCAGTACTGGTTTGATAGGGATGGGCAATTAAACATTGGCTATCTAAAACGAGGGGGAGACAAAGGCATAAAGTGGCTGGCTTATGCGCTTTCATGGGTGTGCTTACACTCAAAATGAGAGGGACAAGGGAGGAACCCCACCGATTAGATTCTTCTTCTCCTGATGCATGTGGGGAAGAGAGAGTGGGGGAAGACACTGACAGGATTATATGATTCAGCTGTGGGTATTGATTGTTAAAAGGGTTAATTGTGATTGTAAAAACTAACTACAGAAGCAGTAACTGTGACAGAGTAGACGAAGGGGGAGGCACTGCTGTACTTGAGTATAGTGGTTGAACCGAGATTCCCTTAAAGATTTTGCTATGTTGATACCTCCGGAGAGGCTCAGACCAAGGGAATAATCTTTTCTCAGGTAAATATTTCCCATTGCCACTGAGTCGACTCCAACTCACCTTTAAATTATGGTGTTGGTGAAGAATGTTGAATCTACCATGGACTGCCAAAAGAACAAACAAATCTGTCTTGGAAAAATACAGCCAAAATGCTCCTTAGAAGCAAGGATGGTGAGACTACGTCTCACATACTTTGGACACGTTATCAGCAGGGATCAGTCCCTAGAGAAGGACATCATGCTCGGTAGAGGGTCAGTAAAAAAGAGGAAGAACCTCAACGAGATGGACTGACAAAGTGGCTGCAACAATGGGCTCAAGCATAACAACGATTATGGGGACGGCACAGGACTGGGCAATGTTTTGTTCTGTTGGACACGGGGTTGCTATGAGTTGGAATGGACTCAACGGCACCTAACAACAAGAGTTACATTTTATCAGATGCTAGAAAGGATGAAGCAGAGATGACTTTTGGAGACCCTGACCAGATCAGATGGATGCCTGCAGCAGAGCTGAATGGCTGGGGCCTGAGTAACCTCACCCTGAGGACTCTTTGCCCTACTGAAGGACTGATTGTTGATAACCGGTTTAGACTGGTAAAATGATTGGAAGGGGAGTTTTCCTGCAAGTATGAAAGAATCGTGGCTAGAAAAGCCAGAAGGTGGCCTGCGGAGCAATGGATCCCTTTTACACAATCTTTCTTACCATGGTCTTGTAACTCCCACCAAATGACTGGATGGGACTATGCAAATAAGGTGCTTGTGGCCCACCAAGAGGATTGGACAGCTCGCTAATGATACAAATAAGTACATGACACCCTTGTGGGGGTGGGACCATGCAGATAAGGTGTACAGAACCCTAAAAGGGGGTTGGTCAGTTTTGCCATCTTGCTAGGCTTAAAATGAGCTATCCCAGAGCACAGAAGGGGACCCAACTACCATCAAGAAGAAGAGACGGGAGTAAAGCACACCTTTTGGACCTGGGATCCCTGCGCTGAGACCCTGCTAGACCCAGAGACAGAGAAAGGGAGCTGTAACACTGGAGACGGCAAGACGGTGAGAAGCAGTGGAAGCAGAACCAAGAAACTCAGCAAGAGACTGCACGGTGAACTTCCCGGCCCACAGAGCGAGAAAGCTAAGTGCCTTCCAGCAGGAGGCTTGTTGGCGGAGTGGGTTGCCTCTGGCCATTTATTGGTGGAGCTAAAGAGTTTGGTAATGCTTGAACAGGGCAGAGGCTGGGCTGAGGGGCTGAGGGGCTGAAGGCCAGAAAAAGGCTGCCTGCTGGCACAGCTGAGAAGAGGCTGTCCTGATGGAAGAACTGTATCCCTATCCTGAATCGTAATTTGTTACTTCCCTAATAAGCCCCATAACTGTGATTATGGTCTGTGAGTTCTGTGTGGCCATTGCAATGAATTATTGAACCCAGCAGAGAAGTAGAGAGTGCCATGGGAGGGATGGTTGGTGTCACAATCGGTAAAAAAGGTTGGAGGGTGGAGGTATGTTTGACCTCTGCCTCAGAGGAATCAGCCTTGGGCTGTTGATCTTGATTCTCCTTCCCCCTTGTGAGGTTAGAGGAGGTCAGATGCCTCATCTTGCCATTTTTACAGATACTTTTCTTCCAGATTCGTTACTGTGTGTCTTAGTCATCTAGTGCTGCTATAACAGAAATACCACAAGTGGATGGCTTTAACAAAGAGAAATTTATTTCTTCACAGCAAAGTAGGCTAAAAGTCCAAATTCAGGGCGTCAGCTCCAGGGGAAGGCTTTCTCTCTCTGTTGGCCTTCTCATCAATGTTCCCCTGGACTAGGAGCTTCTCTGCACAGGGACCCTGGGTCCAAAGACATGCTCTGCTCCCAGCACTGCTTTCTTGGTGGTATGAGGTCCCCCATTCTCTACTGCTTTCCATTTTATCTCTCATAAGATAAAAGGTGGTACAGGCCACACCCTAGGGAAACTCCCTTTGCATTGGATCAGGGATGTGACCTTAGTAAGGGTGTTATATAATTCCACCCTAATCCTCTTTAACATAAAGTTACAATCACAAAGTGGAGGACAACCACACAATACCTGGAATCATGCTCCAGCCAAACTGATACACACATTTTTGCGGGGACATAATTCAATCCATGACACTGTGTTTTGGAGTAAAAAAATCTCAGAGTGGCTCTTAACCTTTTATGTTCAACCATTCATTCGACAACAAATATCAACAGAACCTTACTCTGCATTGAACCTTATTCTAGTTTGGGGATGCAAAGGTAGGGAAAAAAAACACTATCTTTAAAAAGCTTACACAGTGGAAACGAAGACAAATAATTACATGAAAACAATCGTGATATGTTGTGATCAATACTGTACTGGGAAGTGAACAAGATACCCGGGGATCATTGAAATAGGACCTAAGTGCCTGGACGAGTGCGGGGAAACTTCTTGGAGGAAGTTGAGACTTGGAGAAAGAAGAGTTTGTCCAGAGGGAAAGTGAGTGGGGCAATATAGGTAAGTGAGTAGCAAATGCAGGAAGGAGGAAAAGCTATATGTTTTCAGACACCATGGATAGCTTGGTTACGCTAAGTGTATAGGGACTAGGAAAAGTATGGTAGGAGATACGGCTGGAGACACAGGTGCAGACCAGGTTTAGAAGGGCTTTGTTATGCCAAGAAATTGACGTATCTCAATGGGGACCATTGTACTGAGCAGGAAAGTGATGTAATCAGCTGTGTGGGTGAGAAAGCTTACCCGGGAGGCCTGGAGACTAGGCAAGGGAACCCAACACCTGAATGAGGACAGTAGAAGTGGGGAGGTGAGTAATGGTAAAAGAAAGTTTTGTTCAAAAAAGATAAAACCAGTAGGACTTAGTGTTTGATTAGACGTAACATGTGGATGGGAAGGAATACAGGATGAACCCCAGGTTTTCAGGTTGGCCATTAAATTTTGGCACTATTCATTGGAAAGACATACGTGAGCATATTTGTTTGGGGTTGAGATGGGGGAGTCTGTTGACAAATTCAGGGAGACGTGACAAATTCCTATCTGAACATCTGCAGTTTGGATGCCAGTGGGGTGATTAGGTGACGCCGTCTTTTAGGTAGTTCCTTGTCGTCACTGGAGTTTGAGTGTAGTTTCTGAGTTAGGAATGGGTTGGGGAGTCATTCTCATGAGGGCAGTAATTCTTATTTATCAGTGCGTGGATGAGTTTCCTTAGGGAGAAAGTAGAGAAACGAGAGACCGGAGAAGGCAGTCTTATGCGACAATGGTCACAGAACTCAAGTGAAGAGTGTCATGGAGAACACACAAGTGTCATAGGTCATTTTCCTCCGCGTGTCTCTTTTGCCCTCTTCTCTTTGGAGCTGCTGCCCTACTTCTCTTAAAGGAGGTAATTATTGGGTATACCTGCGCCTGACTCTGCCCACCCTACGGTCATACTTTCTTGATGGGGGTAATGATGGGGGCTATGTTATGCCACTGTCATCTAGCCACATGAACTCCTGTGGTATCATGCATGTCAGGATGTAATCTATAATAGCAGGAAAAGTGGGCTTTCAAGATCCGAGTGCCAATTCTAGATTGGACTTCTCTGAGCCTTAGTTGGAACCCTGGTGGCACAGTGGTTAAGAGCTCGGCTCCTAACCAAAAGGCTGGCAGTTCAAATCCATCAGCCACTCCTTGGAAGCCTTATGGGGCAGTTCCACTCTGTTCTATAGGGTCGCTATGAGTTGGAATCAACTCGACAGCAATGGGTTTGGTTTTTTTGGGTTCGAGCCTCAGTTTCTCATCTTTAGTGGGAAGAGTAACATAACCTGTTTTGTAGGAGAGTGTGAGGATTAAGTGAGGTTAAACCAAAAAACCAAACCCGTTTTGCTGTCGAGCTGATTCCAACTCATAGCGACCGTATAGGACAGAGTAGAGGTGCCCCATAGGGTTTCCATGGAGCAGCTGGTGGATTTGAACTGCTGACATTTTGGTTAGCAGCCGAGCTCTTAACCAGTGCACCATCAGGACACCAGGGCTCCTAAGTGAGGTTATACAACCAAAAACAAAAAAAAAAACAAGTTGTCTTTGAGTTGATGCCGACTCAGAGTGACCCTTTAAGACAGAACAGAACTGCCCCGTAGGGTTTCCAAGGCTGTAACCTCTCTGGAAGCAGACTGCCACATCTTTCTCCCACGGAGTGGGTGGTGAGTTGGAACCGCCAACCTTTTGGATAGCAGCCGAGCGCTTAACCACTGCACCACCAGGGCTATTGAGATTACACAGGTCATATATATAAAATGACCAGTTCATCACTGGTGCTCAGAAAATGTTCTCTGACCTTCTAAAGTTACTTAGGGGTTCCTGGGTAGCACAAATAGTTCAATGCTCAACTACTAACCAAAAGATTGGTGGTTTGAACTCACCCATGAGGCACCTCGAAAGAAAGGCCTGGCAATCTTCTTCCAAAAGGTCAACAACCTTGAAAACCCTATGGAGTGCAGTTCTTTTCCACACACATGGTGTTGCCATGAGTTGGAGTTAACTCGATGGCAACTTCTTTTGTTTTGACTTTGTAGTTACATATGTACCGTGTAGACAAAGAGAACCCTTTGCTGGATGTCTCGATACCGTTTTAAGCACTTCCACATGAATTAACCACTTTAATTCTCAAAATCCAATAGCGCAGATGTTATCATTGAGAGAAAGCATGGTAGTCAAAAGCTCAGACTTGACCCAGACTACCTGGTTTCAAATCTCCCCAGTTTACAGCTTGCCCAAAGTTGTCAGGTAGTAAGTAGTGGAGTTTGGATTAAAAACCAGGACGTGGATTGGACTGTAGACCAGTCCCTTCTCGCTTCTAAGAACTTTTGCTGACGGGCTGGGGGGTCTTGGGAATGGTTCTTAGGTCTGCGCTCTCAGCTTTCCGTGATTAATTTTTGCCCCTCCCTGGAAGGCGTTGATGTTTGCATAAGACAAATCTACTCTCACTAGTCTCCTAGTTAGACTGGTTCAATCCTTTCAGCCAGTAACATTCAATCCCCTTTGTCAACAGGCCTTTCAACGATCTAATCTACATCATTTCCGAGGGCTGCATAATTCGTATTTCTCTCCCTATTTGTACCATCATTTACTTAGCCAGGACCGAGTTCTCAATTTCAATTTTCTCGCTTCGCACTCGGTATGCACTTAATAACATGTGAATGAAGTTAAGAATCGCGGAACCGAGACGCACAGGAGGATGCGTCTCCACTTCCAAAGTTCGGGAGGGGACACGGGGGCGGGCAGTGGCTGTCACGTGACGGGGCGGGGCAAAGACCATGTGCTCCGCGGCGCCGTGCGGCCGGGGCGCGGCTCCGCCCCCTGCGCCGGTCACGTGGGGGCGCCGGCTGCGCCTGCGGAGAAGCGGTGGCCACCGAGCGGGATCTGTGCGGGGAGCCGGAAATGGTTGTGGACTACGTCTGTGCGGCTGCGTGGGGCTCGGCCGCGCGGACTGAAGGAGACTGAAGGTAAAGCCGCCATGTCCGGGCCCGACCCGGCCCCCCCACCCCCTCCCCCCGCATCCGCCGCCATCCGGGCCGGGACCGGCCGCCCTGCGCCGCCGCCCCGGGGCCCCGGCCCCGCGGTCCGAGCCCGGGCTCCAGCCCGCCAGGGCCCGAGCCCCGGCCCACGTGTGCCCGGCCCGGCCTGGCCTGGCTGCCGGCTGCCGGGTGTGGGGTGTGGGGGCGCGGGGCCGCAAAGTGCAGGCCTCACGGGCTGGGAGGGTGCCGGGCTCGCCGGCCGGGAAGTGCCACCGCGGCCCGGCCCGGGAAGGCCCCGCGGCCCGCGGGCCCCGCGGCTTCCCGGCCCGGCGCCCCCTCCCCCTTCGCGGCCCGGCCGCCGGGAAGTGACACGTTGTTCTTTGGCACTGGCCGGCGCTGCGCAGGGAGGGCGCAGGGGAGGGCGGCGGCGGCGGCGGGCAGGGAGGAGCCCCCGGCCCCGCCCGCCCTCCAGGCCGACCCTCACTTGCCTGAAACCGGCTCTTCCTCGGCCGCCGCCTGCCAGGCCTTTTAGGGCCCGGCTCCCGCCCTTCCTGGCCTCGGCTCCTGGGCGGCGGCAGGCGTCGCCTCCGGCCCTGCGGGGTGCCCACGCGGCCAGTCGCGGCAGGCGTGCCTTGTGTGCCCCCGGGCCAGGCCCCGAACCCGGTGTCCCCGGGTGGGGTGGGTGGGGACGCCACGGCCGAAGCAGTCTTCTCCGTTTGGGATCCGGGAGTCTGGTGCCAGCGAGACCTGGAATTTCCGGTCTGGTTGGTCTTGGGCCCCGCAGAGCCAGGTTGATACCCCTCACCTCCCAACCCCAGGCCCTCGGATGCCCAGAACCTGTAGGCCGCACCGTGGACTTATTCTTAACCGAGGGGGTGAGTGAGAGGGCTGTTTCTGCAGGTCAGGTGGGTGGATGGAGGTGATTCGGGTGTGACAGCATGTTGGTGGGGACACAGACTAGATCGTTCATGCTCCTTCGCCTCCCTTGGCGCCTCCGCGGTTCTGATGTGGACCCAGCCCTTGCTTCAACCCTTCCCCCACTCCACTTATCTTAAGCTTGGGTCCCTTCCTCCTTCCAAGCGCCACTCTTTCCTAACAGGTGTTGGGGGGACCCTGATGTGGCACCAAATGAAATGAACAAAGCTCCACAGCCCACAGGCCCCCCACCCGCCCCATCCCCTGGACTCCCACAGGTAATTGGGGAGGGAGGCTGAGAAATCAGCAAGGACTGGGGTGGAGGTTGGGGAGGCCAGGCAGCCGGTCAGGAACAGGTTCCAACCTCTGGATTTTCCCACCCCCATCTGCTTTGGGGCAAAGTGCAGCTCCCTGCTGCCAAATTGAGACAGCCCCTGGGCTGTCCCCTGGGGCTGTCATGGGGAGGTGTATGTGGACTGCTGAGGCCCATGAAACAGACTTATCCCCCTTAACTTCAGCAGCTTGGGTTTCTGCCCCACCCGGGTTTCCCCCCTTGCTGAGCTCTGGTCTCCCCCCTTCAGCCAGCGTTTCCCCCGGGGCAGACAGCGCCGCCGGTGGTGTTCAGTACGCCACAAGCGACCCAGATGAACACGCCTTCTCAGCCCCGCCAGGTGAGGGCCTGTGGGGAGGGGAGCAGGGGGCCTGGGTGGGAGCTGTGGAAGCCTCAGGCCAGTTGGGGTCTCCGATGGAGGCTGTGGAGGCCTTGTACCTGGCCCTCGTTTCCCGACACTCGACACTCGCTGTGTTCTTCCATGCAGCTCTGCACTTTGCGTTGTGGATTACTTAGGTGGCTGGCCCCTTGGGGAGCGTGCAGTTGGTGGGGGTGGCATTCCTGGGGACCTGGTGCTGCTGAGAAGTGGAGGCTGTGCTTTGGGCCCTGATGTCAACTCCTGCTTTCCTGTTTCCTCCCCTTACCGGGAGGTGGCCTTTCCCCTTCCCTGCCTTCTCCTTGGAGTGGCCAGAGAAACACTCCGGCTGGCTCTTGCTCTCCTCTTTTCCCCAAGTTCTTCCACTAAGTGGGAAGATTCTTGCCCTACTTCTTCCAGTTTTTTCTTTTCTCATCACTGTGGGGATAATTCTCTTCTTTCCTGTCTCCATGTGCTCTCAGGGAGGATTCAGGTCTCTGCAGGTAATTCTCCTTTTCTAATTCTGGACCTTCTCCTGGCCTCACCCTCCCCTCCCCTCAGTTAGGGGCTCGATCCAGGGACTGGGGCTCTCCATGGTGGGGACTGGGTTGTTGTCCAGGTCATCAGTCTGAGGCTGACCGATGCATGTCAGTGGCTGAGTTTTGCGGCGTGCGTGCATATCCGTCTGGTGACTGGGAGAGTTGCATGTTAGGGGTTAGCTCTTCAGAACCTTAGGCTGGAGAGGTGCATGCTGGGGAGCGTTTGCCTGAAAGGGCCTTCCTTCAGTGCGATGCATCTGGGTGTCAGGGAGTTTCTGCAGAGGGCTAGTCTGGTGGAGGTTACGTGAGTGTGCGTGACAGCAAGAGAGTAAACGTACAGAACGCAAAGCATGTATATGAATATGGAGGGCACGTGTGAGTACAAGAGGCCACTTAACCATCAGCTGGTCAAGTGGGTCTTGGAAAGATTGATTCCTGTACTTTAGTACGCCCAGTACTTCTCTCCAGACTGTAGAGACATTGTGGAGTGGCCGTTCTGCAGCCCACTTCCTTCCCTTCCTGATGCCAACTGCCTGCCTCCCTCTTGACAGCACTTCTACCCCAGCCGGGCCCAGCCCCCGAGCAGTGCAGCCTCCCGAGTGCCGAGTGCAGCCCCCGCCCGCCCTGGCCCAGCTGCCCATGTCTACCCTGCTGGATCCCAAGTAATGATGATCCCTTCCCAGATCTACCAGGCCTCCCAGGGGGCCTACTATGTCCCTGGACAGGTGAGGCTGGAGGCTTGGGAGCTGGAAGCCACTGGGCCTTGTCCCCCTAGTCCTCGCCCCCATCCCCACCCTGACTCTCGGGTCTCATCGCTTCTCCAGAGGTGGGACTTTCTCTGGTCATTGGCCAGGGTTGGCTTGTCCTGTCCTGCCCTACATTCTTTTTGTAGTCTGGTGTGGTGCCTGTAGCTCCCTCAACCCCTGTTCTCCCCGCCCCTCCCTGTTCTTCCCACCAGGGGCGTTCCACATATGTTGTCCCGACACAGCAGTACCCTGTGCAGCCAGGAGCCCCCGGCTTCTATACGGGTGCAAGCCCTACAGAGTTTGGGACCTACGGTAAGCAGGGGAGGGAGTGAGGTGAGCGTGCGCCCCAGGGAGCGCCTACACTGATTGGATTTCTAAACAGAAGGCCCTCCCCAGGCTCTGGGTGTACAAATGACAGGGTGAATAGGTGGCAGGGATTGTTGGTCGGGGGGGGGGGGGGAGGATGAGACCCTATTGCCGAGCAAGTCGGTGTTTTCCCCAGGTCAGGGAATATAGGATCAGGCGCCAGCTGGAGGACCTGTGGCACTCCCTGCGATGCTCCTTCCGTGGTTTGGGGGAGCCCTATACACGAATTTGGGGTTTTTTCGTATCTATTTTTCATTTATATTCTAGGAAAGGATTAGTCTGTCCTTTATGGCAGTGGTTTCCAAAATTTCTTGATCACCTGTCAGGAAAAGTTTTGAGTATGTACCTCTACTCCGTGTATGTTTTTGTTCGTTTATATACGCGTTAACCTCAAGAAGGAACACACTTGTGTTGTTTGTGGAAACAAAAAGTGGTAATTATAGAGGAGACTGAAGAAATGTACCCCACTTTGGAGACCATTGCTTTAAGGAGTGGATTTTTAGTCATCCTGGGCCCGCTTCAGAATGTTACTTTTTGTCTCCTTGCCCCTCAGCTAAGGGCTAGAGACTGGAACTGGATTCAGCTTGGGTGGAACAGGGCTGGCAAATCGGTTTTTCTCACTGGTAGCCAAAGACCTGATTTTGTTTCAGGCTAAGTAGCTGCTGCTCCCTCAGAGTGTGTGGCTACGCAGTGGGGGTGGGGGCGGGGGCAGGGCACACACTTACCCACTAGAAGAGGAACAGATCTAAGCCCTCCTGGTAATTGGTGTGTGGTGGGGAAGAGCTGCCTGCCTACAAGGCCTGTGTGTCAGTGTCAGGAATGCTTGTAAACGCAGCTCAGACTGGTTCCCCTGCTTTGATGGACACCTAATTCCCTGGGGGAGGAGGGCGGGGCAGGGCAAGGGGCCGCCTGTGCGTGAGGGAGAGGTTCTGGGATGGGAGGCGTTCAAGCAGGCATTTGTATGTGGTCGGGCCCTGACACTGCCACCATCCTTCCCGTCCCGTCTCCCCCTTCCCCCCAAGCTGGCGCCTACTACCCGGCCCAAGGCGTGCAGCAGTTTCCCGCCGGCGTGGCCCCCACCCCGGTTTTGATGAACCAGCCGCCCCAGATCGCTCCCAAGAGGGAACGTAAGACGGTGAGTAGCAGCAGGGGCTCCAGGACAGTCGGGAGGTGCCGGGGCATCACGGGTCAGGAGCAGGAGCCTGAAGGAGAATCTCAGCTGATTGTGGGCAGAGTGGGCGTCCGCAGAAGGCTGGGCTCTCTGTAGGGTACTCAGATTTCACTGCAGGGAAGCTCATGGGAAAATGAGTCACCAGTGGGGAGACTCCTGAGACCTGGGCTCTGGGGGAGCCCTGAGGACTGTGCTGGGCCGCGGGTTGCTGGGGGCTCAACCGTGGAAAAGGTCTGTTTTCTGTGCTCCCTCCCCCCACCTTCCCCCCTCAGCCCTGGAAGCTCTCGAGGCCGCCGCCTCTGCTTAGTTCTCCAGCCCTGGGCGTGGTGCCCAGAATAGGGTGCCAGGGCTGGGGAAGCCGCTGAGTCATCCTGGCTCCACCCACTGGATCTGGGCCCTGCCCCCAGAGAGCAGGCCGACCAGCCACCAGTGAGCCAGCTGGGGGTCCTGCACCCTGTCGAGGGCAGCCACTGACTTGGGGACTGCTGGTGGGACGGGTGAGGAGGGAGGGGCATTGTGATGTATCTGGTGGCTCTATGAGGTCAGGGTCTCCTCGGGTGGGGACCAGGGCAGGGACCATAGGAGCAGCTGGATGGCTTGACAGTGGAACTCAGGGGCTTTCTGGCACCCACCTGCCTGCTTCCCAGTAGGGGGTAGGGGGGTGGCCCGGAGTCTTAGGAGTGGGGGCAAGGTGGAGAAGTGGGTTCCCCACTCATGTCATAGCTGTCTTTCCCCAGATCCGAATTCGAGATCCAAATCAAGGAGGGAAGGATATCACGGAGGAGATCATGTCTGGGGCCCGCACTGCCTCCACACCCACCCCTCCCCAGGTACTGTCTGCTCTCGGAGAGGTGGCTCTGGCCGGGGTGGCTCTTCTGCTCCTTAAGCCTTCCCTTCCCCTGAGGGCCTTATTTCCCTGCTTTCTTGGGTTTCTAGCAGAGCTAAAGTAGAAATGGTTCTAGGAAAGAAGGGTGTTGGGATTCTTCAGGGCAGCCGTGATAACCCTTTGTGTCCTGCAGACCGGAGGCGGTCTGGAGCCTCAGGCTAATGGGGAGACGCACCAGGTTGCTGTTATTATCCGGACAGGTAAGCGAGCAGGTGGGGCAGAGCTTTTATGGGGAAAGAGGGTGTGACGGTTTAGAATGCTGAGGAGGAGTGACTGGAACAGCTAACGACGACATACGTTTCAGGTAGTAGGATTTTGAGGGTCGATTCAGTTTGGGATGAGAAGGGAAAACAGCTTAGGTGGGAGGAGATTGAGGGGGAGGCGTTAAGTTGGGGTGTCTTGGCTGGGAGGAGGAGGGGGGAGCAGCAGCAGTGAAGGGCTTGCTTTTTATGACTCATTTTTCCTTCCTGCTCTGCAGATGATCGGCCACAGGGAGCAATCATTGGGGGTCGGCCAGGGCCGCCTGGCCCAGAGCACAGCCCTTCAGAATCCCAGCCTTCGTCACCTTCCCCGACGCCGTCACCACCTCCAGTCTTGGAACCGGGGTCTGAGCTTAATCTGGAAGTCCTCTCAATTCCTGGGGACACTGTTACAACGGGGACGATCCAGATGTCGGTAGACGAATTGACCCCCATGCCCCGTGAAGCTGGGGAGCCCTATTGCCTCTCAGCAGAACCCACCGGCCTCTCTGAACCCATCCTGGAGGTAGAAGTGACACTTAGCAAGCCAGTTCCGGATCCGGAGCCCTCTTCTAGTCCTCTCTCGCCTCCCTCCCCCCTCATGGCTCACAAGGTGGAAGTTCCTCACGAGCCCAACGGCGTGGTTCCACCTGAGGATCTGGAACCAGAGGTGGAGCCGAGCCCAGAGCTAGCCGCTCTGCCTCCTCCGGCCTGCCCCCCTGAGCCTCCCGTCCCCGTTGCTCCAACTGCCCAACCCGAGGAACTGCTCAATGGAGCCCCCTCACCCCCAGCTGTGGACTTGAGCCCAGTCAGTGAACCGGAGGAGCAGGCTGAGGAGGCCACGGCATCAGTGGCTCTCCCCACCGTCCTCGCTGCCGCTTCTGCCATGGTGCCTCCAGCCCCTTCCCCTGCTCAGGCGGAGGAAATGGAGGAAGAGGAAGAAGAGGAGGAAGAAGCAGCTGAGGGTGAGAAGGGAGGAGAGGAACCGCTCCCCCAAGAGAACACCCCTGCCCCAGCCCACGTGTCCCAGAATTTGGAGGCAGCAGCAGCCCCCCAAGGTAGGGTGTGGTTGGATGGCGGTGTGGTTGGGTGGTGGGGGTAGGGCCGGCTGGAGGGTGTGGCCCCTTCTCGCCACTGATGAGCTTCTGTTTGTGCCATTGTGTCTGGGTTAGAGAAGCCCTGTGATGGGGCCTAGGAGAGCTCATGAAGGAATCTGCAGTCTGGAGAGGGTGTGCTGGAAATGGCGATACTGTGCTGTGGCTGCTTTCCATTTCTCCCAGGGATTAAGAGTGCTCAGTAAATCATTCCCACCTTTGCTTTTATTTTTTCTTTTAAAAAGTGGCAGTGTCTGTGCCAAAGAGGAGAAGGAAAATGAAGGAGCTAAATAAGAAGGAGACTGTGGGAGACCTCCTAGATGCCTTCAAGGAGGTAAGAGCAGAAAGGAGCCAGAGGGGAGAGGGCGGAGTTGGGGCATGGAAAAGTGGTGGTTCTGCAGCTGAACGCGGATGTTGTATGGTTCCAGGTGAACCCAGCAGTTCCGGAGGTGGAAAACCAGCCTCCTGTGGACAACAGTCCAGGCCCGGAGCCTGAGGGCAGCAGCGTGCCCCCGCGGTCTGAGGAAGCAGATGAGACCTGGGACTCCAAGGAAGATAAAATTCACAATGCTGAGAACATCCAGCCCGGGGAACAGAAGTATGAGTATAAGTCAGGTACGGTGGGGAAGGGCTGAGAAGGGTCAAGTACTCGTACTCATCGGGGCCCAGGAGACGAGAGCGTGATGACTGTATCCTCCCTTCTTCACAGATCAGTGGAAGCCTCTGAACCTCGAGGAGAAGAAACGTTACGACCGGGAATTCTTGCTGGGTTTCCAGTTTATCTTTGCCAGCGTGCAGAAGCCGGAGGGGCTGCCCCACATCAGCGACGTGGTGTTGGACAAGGTGGGTGGGCTTGTGGGGAGGGTGAGTTTGGGCTGGATGGTTGGGGAGGAGCCGGAGATTTGGAAGGAGTGGTCAGCAGCCCCAGGCTCCTCCTGACACCCTGTCTGACCTCTTCACAGGTCAATAAAACCCCACTGCGGCCGCTGGATCCCACCAGACTCCCGGGCATAAATTGCGGCCCAGACTTCACTCCATCCTTTGCCAACCTTGGCCGACCGGCTCTTAGTGCCCGTGGGCCCCCAAGGGGTGGGCCAGGTGGGGAGCTGCCCCGAGGGCCGGTGAGTGAGCCTGCCTAGAGGGCAGAGGGGCATGGGCTGTGGGGATGGGTGGCTTCCTTTTGTCTCCTTCTTGGGGGCTGGAGGCTAGTCTCTCCCGGAGATGGCGATGGTGTCAGGTGTTGTGCTAACTAGTTCTGAGTCTTGTCCCCATTCCTTGCTTATTAGCAGGCTGGCCTGGGACCCCGGCGCTCTCAGCCGGGTCCCCGGAAGGAACCACGTAAGATCATTGCCACGGTGTTAATGACTGAAGATATAAAACTGAACAAAGCGGAGAAGGCCTGGAAACCCACCAGCAAGCGAACGGCAGCTGACAAGGACCGAGGGGAAGAGGATGCCGATGGCAGCAAAACCCAGGTACTGGCAGAGTCAGCTCTTGGTGCCCGTTCCTTCTCCGGAAGCCCTACCAGCCTTGTTTCTGTCCATCCGCTCCACCGGGATGTGCCTAGCCCGTAGCACCCTCTCTCGTCCCTCCCTGTGGCCTCTGTTCTGAGAACCTCAGTGGATCCAGGTTTCTTCTCTGTCTCCCTTTTTCCCCAGGACCTGTTCCGCAGGGTACGCTCCATCCTGAATAAGCTGACGCCCCAGATGTTCCAGCAGCTGATGAAGCAGGTGACGCAGCTGGCCATCGACACCGAGGAACGCCTCAAAGGGGTCATTGACCTCATCTTCGAGAAGGCCATCTCGGAGCCCAACTTCTCCGTGGCCTATGCCAACATGTGCCGCTGCCTCATGGCGGTCAGTTTCCACTGTCCTTGAACCCACTGCTGTTGCCAAGGCTCCCGCGTCTAGCTTCCTGCTTCTCTAGCCTGTGCTGTAGGTGGTAGTTAGGAAGAGGCACAGCTGGGGCCAAAGGTCTTGTGGGTCAGGTAGTTAAAGACCCCTAGACTGCGGGCCAGGGTGGCTTCTCCCTTCACTGCGGGAGAACACAGAGCAGAGCCTTTTCCTTTCTAGTCTTCCCAACAAACAGCCCAGAGTGCTTACAACGCAGTTTGTGCTGGACTGCTAACCTAACCCACCCAGCAGCACTGTGGAAGAAAGGCCTGGTGATCTGCTTCCATAAAGATTACAGTCAAGATAACCTCATGGAGCAGTTTTACTCTGAAACACGGGGTCAGCATGAATCAGAATTGACTCGATGACAGTGGTTTTTTTTTTAAAGAGGGCCTTTACTGCTCTGGAGCCCCGGTGGCACAGTGGTTAAGAACTTGGCTGCTAACCAAAGGGTCAGCAGTTGAAATCCACCAGCCGCTCCTTGGAAGCCCTACGGGGCAGTTCTCTGTCTTGTAGGGTCGCTGTGAGTCGGAGTTGACTTGATGGTCGTGGGTTTGGGTTTTTTTTCTGACTGCTCGGGTCTAGTCTGAGTATGGTGTGGCGTTCTCTCTGACCTGCAGCTGAAAGTGCCCACTACAGAAAAGCCAGCAATGACTGTGAACTTCCGAAAACTCTTGTTGAATCGATGTCAGAAGGAGTTTGAGAAAGACAAAGACGATGATGAAGTTTTTGAGAAGAAGCAAAAAGAAATGGATGAAGCTGCCACGGTGCGGAGACCACCACCCACTCCCCCACGTGCCCCTCTTCCACCCAGACGTCCTGAGGCTGCTCAGCTGTAGGATTTGGGGTGGGATGAGTGGGGTATTATTGGCATCTGGGGGGCATGTTTCTCTGTGGGAGTGCTATGGGGAAGAGGAGGGTTATGGTGGAGTGGCTGAGGACCTCCTTGACGTGATCTGTGTTCTGTGATCTGTGAGTGGCAGGCAGAGGAACGAGGGCGCCTGAAGGAAGAGCTGGAAGAAGCTCGAGACATAGCCCGGCGGCGCTCTCTTGGGAATATCAAGTTTATCGGGGAGTTGTTTAAGCTGAAGATGTTAACTGAGGCGATAATGCACGACTGCGTGGTCAAACTACTTAAGAACCACGATGAAGAGTCGCTCGAATGCCTTTGCCGTCTCCTCACCACCATTGGCAAAGACCTGGACTTCGAGAAAGCCAAGGTCGGGCACGTGGGGTGTTGGAGGATGGGTCGGAGTGTTGTGGGGCCCCGTCTGCTGCCAGTCTTCTCGTTGGGCCTGGGCCCCCGTCCACTGCCAGTCTCCCTGTTGGGCTGTTGGGCCTGGGTCCCCGTCTGCTGCCAGTCTCCTTGTTGGGTTGTTGGGCCCCGTCCACTGCCAGTCTCTTCGCTGGACCTGGGTCCCCATCTGCTGTCAGTCTCCTTGTTGGTCCATTGGGCCTGGGCCCCCCATTCACTGCCAGTCTCCTCATTGGGCCTGGGTCCCTGTCTGCTGCCAGTCTCCTTGTTGGGCCTGGGCCCCCCGTCCAATGCCAGTCTCCTTGTTGGGCCTGGGTCCCCCATCCAATGCCAGTCTCCTCGTTGGGCCTGGGCCCCATCCACTGCCAGTCTCCTCATTGGGCCCGGGCCCCCGTCCGCTGCCAGTCTCCTTGTTGGGCCTGGGCCCCCGTCCACTGCCACTCCTTGTTGGGCTGGGCCCTTGAGTCACAGAGATGGAGCTGAGGGCCTGCAGTTGGACTTTGGGTACTAAAGGCTCAGTTTGCTTCTCTCTAGCCACGAATGGATCAGTATTTCAACCAGATGGAAAAAATCATCAAGGAGAAGAAGACGTCGTCCCGCATCCGCTTCATGCTGCAGGATGTGCTGGATCTGCGACGGGTACGTGTCCCTGTCCCGCTCCTTGTTAGCTGTCGCCCGTTTCCAGTCCCCCCACGGCTGTGAGGTAAGCATCTCAATATCTTGAGATAATCGCCCTGCGACTGGTTGTCCCCACAGAGCAACTGGGTGCCACGCCGAGGGGACCAGGGTCCCAAGACCATTGACCAGATCCACAAGGAGGCTGAGATGGAGGAACACCGGGAGCACATCAAAGTGCAGCAGCTGATGGCCAAGGGCAGTGATAAGCGCCGGGGCGGCCCCCCAGGCCCACCCATCAGTGAGTTCCAGGCTGGGCTTGAGAGGGGGTGAGGGACAGGTGCTTTCCACTGATGACTTCCTGTTAGTGCCACGTGTCTGGGCCACTGAGACCCCATGATGGAACTGAGGATCTGAGGAAGGGATGGTGGTAGTGGCTCAAGGGGAAGGGGCTGGCACTTACCCATTATCCCAGTATGGTCTCCTTTTTGTCCCAGGCCGTGGTCTTCCACTTGTGGATGATGGTGGCTGGAACACAGTCCCTATCAGCAAGGGCAGCCGGCCCATCGACACCTCACGACTCACCAAGATCACAAAGGTAGGGTGGTGTGTGTGCCAGAGGTGGTGGTTGTGGTGGAGGAGAGGGTCAGGGGGGTTCAGACGGCATTGAGCACACAGCTGCATATTGCTCCCGCCTTTCTGAGGTGGGAAGGTGGCAGCTGAGTTGCTCCTCTCAGACTGGTCGTGTTGCTAGAGACCGGGTGGCCATGCTGCCCGACCCCAGGCTGCATTCACACCAGCCTCGGCCAGGGCCAGCAGGCCGGCACGCACGTTGTGCACAGCTTCCGCTGTCGCCTGCCTCTGAGCGTCCCACGAACCGAGAACACTTTTTACGTTTTTAAATGGTTGGAGAAAGAGAAAAGAAGGATGTTCTGTGATGTGAAAATTCTAACTTCAGTATCTATAAGTAAAATTTTATCGGTACACAGTAAGCCCGTTTCTGTAAGTATTACCTGCGGCTGCCTTCACACCGTAACCGCAGAGTTGAGTGGTTGCAAACACAGCTCTGGTCTGCAAAACATAAAATGTCTACCCTTTGGCTCTTCATAGGAAATGTTCGTCAGCCTCTGGGCGAAGTCATTCACAGCCTGTGTGGCTGTACGTGGTGGTGCTGGCTGGGGGCTTGGGCCAGGTCGGCTCCATGACTTGACTTTCTCTCCTCTCAGCCTGGCTCCATTGATTCTAACAACCAGCTCTTTGCACCCGGAGGGCGACTGAGTTGGGGCAAGGGCAGCAGTGGAGGCTCAGGAGCCAAGCCCTCAGATGCAGGTATGGAGGCTGCTGTGATGAGCGGGGTGATTATTCATGTGAGTGCTCTGGAGGGCTGAGCCTTGTCTACAGGGGAGCTTTTAATACAGCATGGTTAGGTGGTGCTGGAGGCCTGCACTTGGACTAGGGGCTGAGCTGCTTTGTAGTTGGGGCTGGGACCAAGTGTCCTAAACCATGAAGTAAGAGAGAGCATGCAAAAAGGTAGAAAGAGTTTAATCTAGCCTTTCTGTCTCTCCAGCATCAGAAGCTGCTCGTCCAGCTACTAGTACCTTGAATCGGTTCTCAGCCCTTCAGCAAGCAGTCCCCACAGAAAGCACAGATAACAGACGCGTGGTGCAGAGGTGAGGTTTCGTCCGTGTCTTTGTTTTTCCACCAAGAGTACTAGGGCTGGGTCCTGGTTGTTTCCACGGGAATTCTTTACAGCTGTAATGCTTGGGGCCCCTGACTGAGGTTAGGGGCACGTCCTTCTGCCAAGGACAGGCTCTAGCAGCTATTCAGCTGTTCGGTGATTAAACGAGAGATCGCCTGTGGGGGACAACGAGCCTGTCTGTCTTCCAGGAGTAGCTTGAGCCGGGAACGAGGTGAGAAAGCTGGGGATCGGGGAGATCGCCTGGAGCGGAGTGAACGAGGTGACCGTGGGGACCGGCTCGATCGCACACGGACCCCTGCCACCAAGCGGAGCTTCAGCAAAGAAGTGGAGGAGCGGAGTAGAGAGCGGCCCAGCCAGCCTGAGGGGCTGCGCAAGGCGGCTAGCCTGACGGAGGACCGGGACCGCGGGCGGGATGCTGGTGAGGCCCCGGGAGAGGAATGGAGATGGGTGTTGGCTAGTTTGGGACTGACTGGTCCCCGGACAGTGCCATGGGTGCTCTGAGCTCAGTTTGCCGGGAAGACTAGATGTTCCACCTCTGCTCCATGTTCTCCCGCAGCAAAGCGAGAAGCCACCATGCCCCCAGCCAGCCCCCCAAAGGCGGTGCTGTCTGAGGAGGAATTGGAGAAGAAATCCAAGGCCATCATCGAGGAGTATCTCCACCTCAATGACATGAAGGTAGGCAGGGGTAGGGGTGTGAATGATGAGGAGAGGGCTGGCACCGTGGGCCCTGGGGTCTGGGCCAGGCTGACGGCGCTCTCACTCCTGTGCCTGCCCCTGCAGGAGGCCGTCCAGTGCGTGCAAGAGCTGGCCTCCCCATCCCTACTCTTTATCTTCGTGCGGCATGGCATCGAGGCCACGCTGGAGCGCAGCGCCATAGCTCGGGAGCGCATGGGGCAGCTGCTGCACCAGCTGCTGTGTGCTGGGCGCCTCTCCACCACTCAGTACTACCAAGGGTAGGACTGCTGCCGTGGCTCCCGCTCTCGCCTACCCACAAATGCCCCTGCTTTGCGGAACCCCTTGAGCCTTGGGTGAGAGTGTAGACGCCTCAGTGGGTTCTGGCCAGTCCCTGTAGGGGTGTGACACACTTGAGGACAAGAGGGGGTCTTAACTTGAGACGGTCGCCCGTGTCTAGAAAATGTTCCTGTGGCACTCCACGCTCGATCCTTCAGTGTGGTGGGTTACCCAGGTGGGCGGTGGCCCAGCTTGTCTTCCCTAGCGTACCTTGACTGAATTTCCGTTGCAGGCTCTATGAAATTCTGGAACTGGCTGAGGACATGGAAATCGACATCCCCCATGTGTGGCTCTACTTGGCGGAACTGGTGACGCCCATTCTGCAGGAAGGTGGGGTACCCATCGGGGAGCTGTTCAGGTAAGCCCCCCTTGTGGAATTCAGGGTAGGTAAAGACATGAGAAGGCGCCCTGGGGGCACAGTGGTTTAGTGCTCGGCTGCTAACCGAAAGGTTGGCAGTTCAAACACACCAGCCGCTGTGTGGGAGAAAGATGTGGGAGTCTGCTTCCATAAAGATTACAGCCTTGGAAGCCCAGTGGGGCAGTTCTACTCTGTCTTTTAGGGTCGTTAGGAGTTGGAATTGACATCAACGGGTTTGGTTTTAAAGATAGGAGGAAAGGGAGAGGGTAGGGAGTTGTGGAAGGTCGGATGTCTGGGTCTAAGCAGGGATGGGGTAGCGTTGAGAGGGCTTGTGGAAAGTTTTGTTTTCTTGTAGGGAGATCACAAAGCCACTGAGACCCCTGGGCAAAGCTGCTTGTCTGTTGGTGGAGATCCTGCGGCTCCTGTGCAAAAGCTTGGTGAGTGAGGCCTCTCGGAGGGTGATGTCGTCAGCGTTCTTTGAACAGACACCGTGAGAGCTGGCCTGCTGGCGGCGGTCCTTGTTGGGGCGGGGGTAAGGGTGACGGTAGTGCCGTGTTGGTACCTGGGAGAAGAGATATCGAAGCTGGCAGTCTCCTCGGATGGCTTCCTGTCTTGAGTTCTGGCCAAGGCTGGAAGGGAATCAGAGCCTCTGACCCATGATTAATCCATTCACTCAGCACGCCGTTTTTGAACATCTATTGTACATTTATGGATTAGGCATTGGGGATACAGCAGGGAATAAAATGGGATAGTAGTTGGCAGAGAAAACAATAAGAAATGACAGCCTAATAAAAATAACCGTGTGAAGTAAAATAGTAGGACTGGTGTCTGAGTACTGTGCGATGGGAGACGTGCATCCGTTTGGTGAGGTTGCAGACCAGGCTCCTGGAAGGGCCTGAAGCTTCTTTGTGAGAGTCGGTGGCGACTGGCGAGTGTAAAGGCACAAAAGGTGGCAGGAGGCAGGTTGGGTGAGGGGCTTAGTGGTGAGAATTCGGAACATGGGGCTTCAAAGAGCTCAGCTCTCTGGACCTGGAGGGACGAGACTTCTGATTAAAAGGAGTTGTTTTTTCCACATCAGATTTTGTTTTTTTAACGTTTTAGATAGAAATATGTACTAGGACGATGTCTGATTTCAAGAAAGCATTTGTTGAACTACCTGTGTGTCTTATGGGAATATAAGGTGCCAAAGATTGTAGAGCGTGTTTATGCATTACTAAGAAGGAGAAGACTTAGAGTCATCTTTTAAAAATGTAGTGTTAAAATCAATTATAAGACAGATCAGTTTTAGTGGTGCTATGGTGTGAAGAACTGGGCGTCTTTAAAATCCATGAGCTACAGTCATCTCTTGTTGTTAAGGGCTGAGGTCGTTATTCCCGACATCTGTTTGTATGAGAGAGTTAGTTGAGTAACTAGTTGGCAGAGAATAAAATAAGAAATGACAGCTTAAAAACAGTGTGAAGTAAAGTGTGAGATAAAATGGATGCAGCAGTGGGGTGTCAGCACTGTGAGGCTGCAGGGTGTCCGTTTGGTGATGGTGAAGCTGTTTTGTGAAAGTTAAGGGTGACTGACAAGTGTGAAGGCATCAGGCCTCTTGCCCCTTAGAGAAAACGGGCTCTAATGGCTGTTTGTGTGAGGATTTGTCATCTGCTTCTAAAATTTTCAGAAGTTAGGAACCAGATGAGCGTACTTGTTAGCAGTGATCTTCTATAAGCTTTACTTGGAGTAATGAAGAACCAACCTGTTTTAGGGGGAAAAAATGCAGGTGAGAGTAGAAGGTTAGAATGAGGTATTTGGATTTGGTCGTTGACGTTTGGAGTTCCAGTATTAGGGAATACTGTGAGAGCTAGCTGACATCTTTCTGAGAGGTTTTTAGGTCCTAGAGGTCATCTTCCCACCCTCGTCTTACAGCAGGGTCCCTGGGTAGTGCAGAGGTTAACTACTCTCATCAGCTAGCCAAAAGGTTGGCAGTTCAAGTCCGCGCAACAGTTGTTGAAAACCCTGTGGAGCACGGTTCAGCTCCGACACACATAGGGTGGTTACCCTGAGTCAGAAAGTAGGGCTAACTGTTACTCATAGTCTTCTAGCACCGTGGTGGGTGAGTTCTTATTTATTTGGGTGCTTATTTGGCTGATGTTTGGGCCCTGCCCTGTAGGCATGGAGGGACAGGAGGACAGTGCCTGTTTGGTATCTCTGTGGCATCTTTGGAGCCCTGATGGCACAGTGGTTAACAGCTCAGTTGCTAACCAAAAGGTTGGCAATTTCGAATTCACCAGCCGCTCCTTGGAAACCCTGTGGGGCAGTTCTGCTCTGTCCTGTCGGGTCTCTGTGAGTTGGAATCGACATGATGGCAGTGGGTTTGGGTTGGTGGGGTATGGCATCTTCAGTCCTTCCAGGCACCCAGTGGACTTCCTGTAAATACTTGGAAGATGACCAGTGTGGAGCTGTAGGTCCTTGGAGAGAGAGACAGTGTTGCTGCGTCGGTCTTGTGTTTTCCAGGGTCCCAAAAAGGTGGGGACACTGTGGCGAGAGGCTGGACTCAGCTGGAAGGAATTTCTCCCTGAAGATCAGGACGTCAGTGCATTCGTCGCTGAGCAGGTTTGGGGCTGGGGTTCGCGGTGGCGTTTCGGGCTGGGCCTTCTCCCCCTTGCTTCATCTCTCACGGTGTACCTCACCTCCTAACTGGCATTCTCGGCCGCAGGAGGTGGAGTATACTCTGGGAGAGAAGGCAGACACCCCTGGCCAGAGAGAGCTCACCTCCGAGGAGCTGAGTAGGCAGCTGGAGAGACTGCTGAAGGAGGGGAGCAGCAACGAGCGGGTGTGTGACTGGATAGAGGTATGTTCTGCTGGCTCTTGGGGGAGAGGGGTGAGGAAGGAGGGGTTTTTTTTGGTGTGAATGGGGTGGGAGAAGTGGTGGCGTGAGTGGTTAAGCACTTGACTGACTAGTAGCCAAAAGGTTGGCTGTTTGAACCCACCCAGAGGTACCTCGGGAGACAGGCCTGGTGGTCTGCTTCCAAAAGGTCACGGCTTTGAAAACCCTGTGGAGCACAGTTCTACTTTGCACACATGGGGGCGCCATGAGTCGGCATCAACTTGAAGGCAACGACCTCCAGCAGCAGGGGCTGGGAGTGGGGTAACAAGGACGGGGACGGAAGGGCACGGGTCAGGATTCACGGACCGTTCTTCTGCACAGGCCAACCTGAGCGAGCAGCAGGCGGCATCTACCATGTTAGTTCGCGCCCTCATGAGAACCGTCTGCTATTCCGCCATCATCTGTAAGGAGCTAAGGAGATGGCGGGGCGAGACGTGGCGGGAGGGAGGTTTGTCTGTGCCTCTGGTTCTGAGCTGGGCTGAGGTGCATTGTCGGCTCACTCCCGCCGTCCTCCCTGTAGTTGAGACCCCCCTCCGCGTGGACGTCGCGGTGCTGAAAGCACGAGCGAAACTGCTGCAGAAATACCTGTGTGACGAGCAGAAGGAGCTGCAGGCGCTCTACGCCCTCCAGGCCCTTGTAGTGACCCTGGAACAGCCTGCCAGTAAGAGCCAGGCCGCAGGGTGGGGGCCTGGGGTGAGACGGCTGCAGGTGGTGTGGGGACCCAAGAAAGATGGGCAGTCAGTCACTGGAGAGCGAAATGCCCTACGGTTTGATTCTTTCCCTACGACACTGGTGTCCTTACCTGCAAGTGCTAGGCGCCAGGAGTGCAGAGGTGGTACGTGACAACCTCTTCCAGGTGGCTCGTGCCCCTCCGTCTGGCACAGGGCTGAGGTGCTTTGCTTCCCTTGTCTCATGAAATCGTCGCAACTACGGTTAGGGTAGATGGTGTTATCTGCAATCTCCATAGCGGAAGACTGAGGCTTAGGTTAATGTGCCTGAAGTTGTACTCCTTCAACAGATGGGTGTGTGCCAGGCACTGGGATTTTAGCGATGACTGAGTCAGGCGCAGTTCTGGTGCTCGTAGAGACTGTCACGGAGTCCGTGACAGTGTGCCGAAGGTTGGAAGATGAGCCTTGTGGGGTGCTCTCTGGGGGGGTGCGGGGGTGCACCTAGTCGGAGGGGTGATGGTGAAGTACTAAATGACACGGGGTGGTGGGGGAGGAACGGTGCGTGTGAAGGCAGACGCAGCAACCAGGTGTCACTGAGGCAGGATGGGGCTGGAGAGGGATGTGGCCAGGTCGTGCAGGGCCATGGGAAGAGTTCAGGGCTTTATCCTATGGGCAGTGGAAGGCGTTTGTGGGATTTTAAGCAGGGAGTTAAAAAATAGGTTTTCTTTTTAAGGTCGTCTTGGCCGTTAGTGGGGAGAGTGGTTTGGAATGGGCTGAGGATGTGTGGTGGATCAGGAGCGTGTTGGTGGTGGCTGATGGCAGTAGAGTTGAGAGAGGAATGAACAGATTCAGGAGCGATTTAGGAAGTGGAATTGACGGCTTTGGGTGTCACTGGCCTGGGGAGGGGGCCTGTGAGAGATTAGAATCATTCAAGGATAACCCTCAGGATGGGTTCAGTGGGTGAGGCCATCTGCTGGGACCATTCACTGCGGTAGGGAACACTGGATCAAGATGAGTTTGATCATATGGGTTTGTGGTCACAGGCTGGTTGGGGATCAGAGATGTCACATAAACACAGCTGGCTATCTGGGTCTGTTTGGAGAGGAGTGAGCTCGGGGCTGGCAGCAGCTGGTGAGTTGCTGGTACATGATGTGTGCAAACCCTAAGAGTGTATGGGATTGCCCTAGGGAGAGTGACGAGGGCCTGGGATAGAACCCTGAGGAGGTAGAGGACCCAGAGGTACAGACCCGAGGACTGGGCCCTGTAAATGAAGGATGGTAATTTTAGCAGAGGGAAATAGTAGTGCTAGCCGCTGCTTGAGAGTTCCCTAAGAGCAGGCCTGAAAGTCAAGGGCCTCTGGAGCACAGACATGGAGGTCGTCCTGGCAAAGACAGTATTTGGTGGAGCATGGGGCAGCATGTGGATTAGAAAAGACTGAGGAATCCTTGAGTGAGACTGGAAAAAAAGAACAAATGTAGACAGAATCTTTTGTGCGGCTATAGGAGATTGTGGTTGAGCGGGGGTGGCTGCTTTTTGTTTAGATGGTGAAACTTGGGCTAGAAAATCCAGGGCAAAGTGCATCATGGGTTGTATGGGGTGCCCAGGGTGGGTGGGCATGGGGTTTGGAGCACAAGTTTGGGATGAGTGAAGGATTTGCTCCTGCCGTTGCTGTGGGATGGGCTCAGGAGGGGGCTGTGGATTTGAGGGTGGGCGTACCCTGAGGAACATCCTGGCTGTAGCGTTCCATAGATGGCTTAGTCAGGCTTTAGCCAGGTCTGGATAGATCTGTGCTTTATCCGTCTCACCCCTCTGCTTCTCTTTGCTTTTAGGAGTGTGAAACGTAGTTTGGAAAGACGGGACAGTGCAGGGTGGTGAACGGAGCAGCTTATGTTCAGGGGTTACGGGACAAATGCCTGGGAAGGCTGCCCAGCAGCCGGGGGTGGAGGCAGCAAGGTCAGAGCAGGCGGTGGTGGAGCTGAGCGAGAAGACAAAGGATGGTCCTCGCAAAGGGTGTAGCACGTTTAAGAGCCTGGAGACCAGCAAAGGGTGTGTATGTTCAGGAGAAGTACGGGCAGTAAGTGAATGTAGGGAGTGAGAGTTTGTCACGGCTTAGTCTGGGGGCAGGAGCCCTGGTGGTGCAGTTGGTTAAGAGCTCGGCTGCTAACCAGAAGCTCAGCACTTCGAATCCACTAGCTGCTCCTTGGAAACTCTATGGGGCAGTTCTGCTCTGTCCTATAGGGTTGCTATGAGTCAGAATCGACTTGGCAGCAACGGGTTTGGTTGATTTTTTAGTTTGTTTGGGGGCCAGTGAATGTTCCAGGTTACACTGTGGACATTCGTGAGAGATCTGGAACTTCTGTGATTCTCCCAGATTCAGGAAGACTAAGTTTGCATGTCATTTTCCCCATTAAGTAGATAATGGGTGGAGAAGCTTGAAGTGGCAGAGATGAGGCTAGGCTGGTGTGTAAGGTCTGTTCCGAGAGGCCAAGTGACTCATGCCTGCACAGCAGTCTCCGGATCATGAGATCAGCCTTCAGTCTGAGACCTAGTCAGACCCTTAAACGCCAGGACTGGGGGTCAGTGGAGCTCTTGCCTGTCTTTCCTTGGGAGAGATCCCTGGGGATGGGCTGGGTGACTGCACCAGCTGCCTCTAACTGCCATGCTGCCTGTCTGCAGACCTCCTTCGGATGTTCTTCGATGCCCTGTATGACGAGGACGTGGTGAAAGAAGACGCCTTCTACAGCTGGGAGAGTAGCAAGGACCCCGCTGAGCAGCAGGGCAAGGGTGTGGCCCTGAAATCTGTCACAGCCTTCTTCAAGTGGCTTCGTGAGGCTGAGGAGGAGTCTGACCACAACTGAGGGCGGGTGGGGCCGGGGACTTGGAGCCTCACGGACATGAGGATGGCTCAGCCAGCTGCCTGGACTGCAGGGGGGCGGCAGCAGCAGCAGCGGCCGGTGGCCTGGGCGCCTGTAGTGCGGTGTGTCTGAGCTAATAAAGTGGCTGAAGAGGCAGGCTGGCGTGGGGCTGCCTGGGGCCCCCCTCCAGGATGCTGCCAGGTGCCCCTCCCTTCCCCTTGGGGCACAGAGATATATATAAAGTCTTGAAATTTGGTGTGTCTTGGGGGGGGGGGCACCACTGCCTGCCCCTGGGGTCCTTTTTTTATTTTCTGAAAATCACTCTTGGGACGGCCGTCCTCGCTGCTGGGGGCATATGCCCCAGCCCCCACACCACCCCTGCTGCTGCCTGGGCAGGGGTAAGGGGGGGCACGGTGCCTGTAATTATTAAACATGAATTCAATTAAGCTCACTGCCTCTCTGCTTTATGGGCTGCTCCCTGTGAAGAAGCGTGTGGATAGGTGGGCAGCCTCCTTTCCAGAGCTGGCACTGTAGCACTTCCCTATGGCCTGGCACCCCTCCTGCCTCTTCCCCTGTCCACGACCTCGGGGGCTGGAGAGGGCTGGGCCCCCGAGGTGGGCAGGGGGGGTAAAGGGAGATAGGTAGCCGGGGGGTGGTTGGTGGACGCGCCCGCCGACCTGTGTGAAAGCCCTGGGCGTCAGCCTGTCCTGGCTGGAGAAACCCTTTTACGGCTTCAGTTCTCCCCTGTAGAATGAGGTGTCTGGACAGAGAGCGGTTTTCGGCCTGCGTGTAGTGTGACTAGTAGGCGCAGGCCGGAGTTTCCTCCTCCCGGGTCTTCAGGACTCGCTGCGGTCCTGGGAGGAGGAGCGCACTGCTGCTCTGGTCCTGGGTGGAGGAGCGCACTGCTGCTCTCGGGCCCCAGGCCTCTCGTGCGTGGCCGTGACGTCGCCCCGCCCCGCCCACCGGGCGGTGACGCCCCGACCACGCCCCCGCGCTGACGTCACCGGCCCGTTTCCCTCTCCCGGGAGCGGTGGCGGACGCGCGGCTCCCACCCCTCCCCTCCCCGGCGGCGGCCGCGGCCTGACCCTGTGCAAGGCAATGGCTCGGGCCACGAGCGCGGGCTAGCAGGCCTGGGGGTCCGGCCATGGGCTGCATCGGCGCGCGGAGCCCTGCGGGTCAGGGTAAGAGGCGGAGGCCGGACACGGGTCGGGGAGCCGGGTTTCAGCCCTCGGTGCGCGGGCTGCGGGTGGGTGGGGGCTTGAGGAGGGGTCGGTGTCTGGGGGTGGGGAGGGAGGAGCCTGCATCGGGGAGGCGGGCCTGGCAGGAGGAGGGAGCGGAGAGGGGATTAAGCCGGCTCCGGGGTCGCTCCCTTGGACTGCCCGCTGCTCGGCTTTGCAGAGCAATCTCGTCGCTTTCCGCCTGCATCCCCGCCACTGAGGGTGGCAGGAGGTGCCCAGCCTCGGGAGGGACGAGTCAGCCTCCTGCCCTCACCCTCAGCCCAGGGCGACTGGCCTTGCACGCCCACACAACCTCCCTCGCCCGGTACTCCGCCCTCCTGTCCTGGGAGTGGCCCTTTGCTGGGAGCCTGCCTCCCCTAGCAGTGTGTCCCTGTCCCTTCAGGAGGTGGTCAAACACTGGTCAGCACCCAACCACAGAGTTGTTGCCTAAAACTTACTCTCCCTTTCCGAGTCAGCTGGTTGGTGAAGGGGACTGGGGCTTCCTTTGGGGTACCTGTGAGCACCTGATTACCTCTCACTTCTCACAACTGTTTAATTTTCTTCCCCCACCCACCTACCCCTAACAAAGACAAATGGCCCAACCCCAGAGGGAGGCCACCCATCAGGGCTGCCTTCCACACCCACCTGCTGGCCCCTGCGTGTGCCTTGGTTCCCATGGGTGGTGTTGCACGCTGGGGCCTCGCCCTGGTCCTGTGTGTTTGAGGTCGGCCGGCTTCCTTTATTTCAGTGCCATGAGTTTCTCTGAGCCTAAGACCAGGCAGGGACTTGTGACATTGAGGGGCTGGGTTTGGAATGGGTCCCAAGCCTTCAGGGTAGTTGGTCAGACACACAGGCCTTAGAGTGGTTGCTACTTGAGGTTCTCTGGAGCTGAGACTCTCGCTGATATTTGTACTTCCCTTGGGTGCCTGTGAGGAATTGTGGGATTTGTAGTTCTAAAACAACCTCACGGCTATTGAAGCTAGAAGCCCCAGACTGCTGATACCTCTGGCCTGGCTAGGGCTCAGAGTCAGGAAGGCATCCCCTCCTGTAGTCAGGGAAGTTGGGCTGACCTCAGCACTGGCCTTGAGAGCCCTGATTAGGTACCAGCTGGGGGCCAGGGGTGGCCTGTAACCTCATGTCTTCCTTCTGGTTGGTAGTGTTTATGGGGACCACCAGCTGGCTGAGGCTCAGGGACAGAGACGGCTGCTCCAGCTAAAGGTCAGTTGTGATGAACACTGCCCATTGGCACTGTCTAGGGGATGGGCCTCCACTCCCCGAGCCCCAGAAAGCTTGGCTGGGCCGCTCGCACCCCCACCTCCTTGAAGCCACGAGGCAAGAATGTTCTCCTTATGTGACTAGGCACAAGTTCCAAGTGGGGAGGGGACTGGCTCAGCATCCGGAGCCAAAACAGGAATAGAACTGGGAGCTGAGCCTCGAGTGGTTCTGGGCTTTTGGTTCTCGGCATCAACACAGCCAGCATGCCTATGATCTCTGTGCTGGGCAAAATGTTTGTGTGGCAGCGTGAAGGGCCTGGAGGACGATGGACTTGTCAGACAAGTCGCAGAGGTGAGACTAGCCACAGGAGATGCGATCGGGAGGTGATGGGTGCTCAGGTGGCAAGAGGAAAATCACTCTGGCTTGGAGGTTGGGAACCAGGCGGACACAGGGACAGGACCTGGGGCCAGAGAGGGCATCAGGGAAAGGCTTTAGAGGACCGAGGTGAAGATCAGGAAAAAACGGGTTTGTCATTAAAGAAGCAGCTGAGGCTGGCGAGAGGAAAGAACTGAGGCAGTGAGGAGAGAGGAAGCCGTAACCTTGCCGAGGGTCCAGAGTGTTGGCGGGGCCGGGGTTAGTGATGGCGGTGGAGGAATTCCTGGTGCTTTCCAACAGGAATGGGTAGGCTGGGAAACCAGGAGAAGGATCAGAATTTATCAAAGTTTGGGTTTCTTTCTGGGGTTTAGATGGTAAAATATATCCAGAGGAGGAAGGTGGCTGGTGGGCTGCCACAGAATGGCCCTAGAGGCATATAGGGTCAGGGCTGTGGGATACGGGTCTTCAGAATTAAGGAAAGCACCAGGTAGGTCGCTGGTTTTCTGGGAGGTGGGGGAAGGGTAAAGAGAAGTGGTAACGGCGACACTGGATGAAAATGGGGTCCTGGCAGAAGTGGGGGCCCGGCTGAACAGCCTTTCCCCCACCCCTCAGTAGCCTCGGACCCCGCGTGGGCTGTGGAGTGGATCGAACTTCCTCGGGGCCTCTCTCTAACCTCCTTGGGATCTGCTCGGACCCTCCGAGGCTGGAGCCGGTCCTCTCGCCCTTCCTCCGTGGACAGCCAGGACTTGCCAGAGGTGCTGGGCCCCTAGCGTTGTGGGGGGGCTGCATTCACATAAAGGGGATCTGTATCTCTGCATCCCCACCCCCGCCTTGCCAGCCTGCTCCTGGCTCCCTTTCCTGCGCGCGGAGGCGCTATCCGGCTGGCTGGGCCGCACGCCGCCCCCGCCGGGTCTGCTCCGCTCAGCGCCGTGCCAGCGGGCGGGCCAGCTCGCGCCTCCGGCGCTGACGTCAGCGCATCCCGGGCCGTATCCCGGGAGACCCTGTTGCATGGTGATGGGTTGCCAGGGAGACATACACCTTTTCGTCGGGCCTCGGCCGGCCGCAGCTGCGCAGAGCGCTGGGCACGGATGGCGGCGGCTAGTGGGAGTGAAGGGAAGGAGGGCCAGCGAGCCAGGAAACACCCAGCAAGGGCTCCTCCCCCCAGGCCTGGCCGGAAGCTGCCGGCGCCACCCTGGGGGCCCTGCCCATCAGGTACTGAAGGGGAGGGACTGGGCGGGCCTGAGGTCAAGGAGCAAGTGGAGGCCTGCTTGTGAGGGCTGGGAACGCGATCTGGGAGAGCTGGGCAGTGCGGGGAGGGGGCTGTGCCTCTGACTTCATTCATTCACTGAGAAACATCTGCGGGGGCTGGCCAAGGCGCTGAGCCAGGTGAATCAGACTAAGGCCCTGCTACCTGGAGTTCCCTCAGGAGAGATACACTGTGTGTGTGTGCGTCTGTGTGTCTGTGTGTGTCTGGGGGGCTGCAAACGGCGTAAAAGAGGAGGGGAGAAGACTGGGCTGAAGGCACTATTAGGAGGTGGCATTGAGTCAGGCCTTAGATGGTGGGGAGCATTTTGTCAGGCGAGGCTGGCATTCTTAGCCCAGGGGAAAGCTCGGTTCCTGTGCCCGGAGGAGGGCTGCCCCCTGGCAGAGAAGGTGGGAGAAGTGGGGTTTATTGGGTCGAGGAGATCAGCACTGGATCAGTGCCAGGCTGGCCTGGAAGGAGGCAGAGCTGTCACAGTGGGGGCCTTCAGTACCTGGGTGTGAAGCTTGCACTTACTTCATTGGGAGGTGGGGGTACCCTGAAAGGATTTTTAAATGAAGAGGTGCTGTGACTAGTTGCACCCCAGGAAAATTATTTGTTTACATTTATACTTTCCGTCATTCATTCAGCCTATGTTTTTGGGAAGGTTGCCCTGTACCAGGCACCGTGCTGGACACGGGTGCAGCAGTGACCAAGACAGACCGAGCTGAAAGAGCTACAGACCAGTGAGGGAGACCAACGGAGAGAAGAACACGCACCAAATAGACCGTGAATGGGGCACATTGATAGAGGATAGTGATTTGTTAAACATGACTGAGAGGCTGGGTCACTGACAGTGGTTAGGAAGGCTTCTCAGGGGAGATAGTTCAGACAAGACCTAAAGGACAAGAAGGGAGCCAGCAGCCAGCCACGGGAAGAGAGAGACAGAGGCTGTGTGTGAGTGTGATGATACAAACGTCACTGTAGGCTGAGAAGATAGCGTGAGATTGAGGAGGCTGGGGACCGCTTGTGGTAATCTGGGCAGGAGGCATTTCGGGCTCTTGAGGAAGGGCACTGGCAGCAGGAGTGGAAAGAGCCAGGATAGTATCGGAGGCCCTTTGGAGGTGGGATCATTAGGTCTTATCAACAGATACGGGCAAGCAGAGCTTAGGGGGAATGATGGGAAGGCCAGCCAGGGTGAAGGGTGGTGGTGATGCAAAGTGAGGAAGTCAGGAAGTGGGGCCAGATGTGGGGAGAAGGTGCTGGGTTCGATTTTGGTCAGGCTGAGTTTGGGGCTCGGTGGGCCGTCTAGAAGCAGCTTGAATGTGGTTCTGAAGACTCAGAGGAGGAGGGGGCAAAGAGGAGAGGACCTTGGGGAAGTCCCTGATGCCGTACGCTCCCCCCTCCTCTTCTTGCCTCTTGTCACAGGGCTCACTCCGTGCTCTCGACCTGCCTCCTTCCCTGGGAGGTGGGAAGGTAGAGGCTGAGCGGCAGCCCTGCTCCACAGGGCCTGCTGGAGTCTCCGTTGCTCCCTGGGAGGACGTAGTTGGCCGCTCCTAGCTTGTTACCTTCTTACATTTCCTGGCAGCCACGGGCCATGTATGCTGGCCTGGTATCCTTTGCCAGCTCCTGACCCCGTGGGTGGGGTGTGGGCATGTGGTCACTGCTGTCAGATGGCACCGACCCTCTGGTGATTGTCACCCAAGGTGAATGTTGGAGACACAGTCGCGATGCTGCCCAAGTCCCGGAGAGCCCTAACCATCCAGGAGATCGCTGCGCTGGCCAGATCCTCCCTGCATGGTATGCCCCCCTCCCGCGCCTCTGGCCACTGGGTCCTTTCCCCTCGCTTTTGCACATGCCCTTCGGGACTGCACCCTATGACCTCTTGCTGGGATCTCCCGTTTCCTCCCTTTCTCACATGGATCTGGCCCAAAAGCCCGTGTGGACCCTAGCCACCACCACCCTGCCATCTCCTTGCCCGGTGCTCCCTGGCCCATGCCGTTAGCAGCCTTCTCCACTCTGCCCCTCCTCCAGGTATTTCCCAGGTGGTGAAGGACCACGTGACCAAGCCCACTGCCATGGCCCAGGGCCGAGTGGCTCACCTCATTGAGTGGAAAGGCTGGAGCAAGCCGAGTGACTCGCCTGCAGCCCTGGAATCAGCCTTTTCCTCCTATTCGGACCTCAGTGAGGGCGAGCAGGAGGCTCGATTTGCAGCAGGTGGGTGGCGGGACACATTTGTCATCTGGGTGCTCCCTCTCATCTCCTGGGGCCCGACGCGTGGGCTGGATCCTTCCACACCCTGGTCTCTTCCCTGTCCTGGCTCCAAGCTGAGGCCTAATCTCAGCTCACCTCTGCTAAGGAATTTTGTGTTCTCCCCGCAGGAGTAGCTGAGCAGTTTGCCATTGCAGAAGCCAAGCTCCGGGCATGGTCTTCGGTGGATGGGGAGGACTCCACGGATGAATCCTATGATGAGGACTTTGCTGGGGGAACTGATGCAGGTGAGGGGCACCCCTTGCTAGTGCTGCCGGCTGGGGTGGAACTGCCTGATGGGCCCCGTGATTCAGAGCTGTACCCACAATACCCTAAGCCTTTGGGAGGGGAGGGGAGAGGCATTAGGACAGGAGGGCCGTCCACACTCAAGGATGGGTAGTCAGGTGCTGAGCTTCTCTGCAGCTGTGCCTCTGCCTGTCCAGCCTACTGGCTGCCTGTGCAGAACAGAGGGGTCCCGGGGCTGTGGCCACAGGCAAACGGGAAAGCATGCTGGGCCTGGAAAGGCTCTGGCTTCAGCCCAGCATCCTTGCATTCCAGCCGAGACCTGCCTGGCGGCTTTCTCTGGGCCAGTGTAGGCCGAGGGGCCCCTGCGGGCTGTGCACAGCTGCACACCCCTCCTTCATCATCCACTCCCAAGACTACACAGCTGACTCTCTGTAGCTTCTGGGCTCCAGCAGTTACTGGCCTTTGAAGATTGCCTCTACCCTCCCCCACCCCTCTAGCTAATTAACAAGCCCCCACGGTGGGCAGCACACTAGAGCAGATCAGAGGCCGCTGCTGGGGTTCAGGGGGTACTGATCTGGATGCCCAAGGCCAGGAGGGAGCCCTAAACCAGAGCGTTTTTGTTTGATTGAGTTCCAGGCCTGCTTCGACCCCCAGGATAATGATAATAACTAACGTTTATCTAGGGCCGCTGTGCAAGTTAGAAGGCCCCCCCCACCCCGCCCTTTCTCTGGGCTGTGCAGCCCCACGCCAGGGCTTGCTGCTTGGTGAGCAGGGTGTGGGGTGCGCTGGATTTCAGCCCTCACTCACTGCCTTGGACAGGCTCCTCTTGTGCAGCGCACAGCCTGCACAGCCCTCCGTGCTGGCTCTGCATCTATTGCTCGTGCACTGTGTGCCACACTCTTCTCTCAGCCGCCTCGGAAGGTAGGCGCTGTTCGAATCCTCAGTTCACCCTTAAAGAAACCGAGGCACCGAGAGGTTACATGACTTGCCCGGGGTCACCATGCTCATGGTCTTCCACCACCCTCAGTGTTATGAGCGAGGGCAGAAGGGGGCTGGGAGAGGGAGGAGGGATTGCGTATAGCTAATTGAAACGGGGCCCGCAGAGCCGTCTTTTCTCTCCCCCACCAGATGTATCTGGGCAGCTGCCCCTGGGGCCCCACCTCCAGGACCTGTTCGGTGGCAGGCGCTTCTCCCGGCGCCAGGGCTCCGTGGAGCCTGAGAGCGACTACTCGCAGACCGTTTCCCCAGACACCCTGTGCTCTAGTCTGTGCAGCCTGGAGGATGGGCTGCTGGGCTCCCCGGCCCGGCTGGCCTCCCAGCTGCTGGGTGATGAGCTGCTGCTCCCTAAACTGCCCCCCAGCTGGGAAAGTGCCTTCCGCAGCCTGGGCCCATCGGAGGCCCAGGACTCACTCTACAACTCGCCCCTCATGGAGTCCTGCCTTTCCCCCGCGGAGGAGGGGCCAGCCCCTTGCCAGGACTGCCAGGCGCTCTGTCCGCTGCCAGTGGGCAGCTGGGAACGGCAGCGGCCAGCCTCCGCTGTGGCCTCCTCTGGGGTGGTGTCCTTAGAAGAGGAGGGGGCAGGGCTGGAGGAACAGTGACCCACATCCTGCCCGGTGGTGGCACAGTCCCCTGGCTGCTGCCGGGGGCAGGGCCTTGGTGCCAAGTGCGGCTCCAGGCTCCCAGCCGAGCTCGGCAGCCTGGAGGGCTCCCGGCAGCACTAGCTCCTCTGTCGTGTGTTTTGCATGAAAGTGTTTGGAGAGGAGGCAGGGCCCGGGCTGGGGGCGCATGTCCTGGCCCCACTCCGGGGGTTTGCCGGGGGTTGCCCGGGGCCCCGAGGCATGGCTACAGCTGTGGCCGGCAGTGATGTTCATGTTCTTCAATCAAAACAGCCACACACACGTTTCCTCCTTGGGTGATGTGAACCCCTAAGGGGATTGTCCTGACTGGGCTGCTGGGCGGCTCTAGTGGGAGGGAGCCTGGCCTCCCCTCCGACCCTCCCCAGGCCTCTTTCTTCTCTGCTTCTCTCCCCACCTCCTCCCCGTGCAGTGCTTGATAGAATCAGCCCCACCCAGGGGGCTCTGGCTCCTTTGCCAGCCTGGAGCCCACCCATCAGCCCTCCCCCAAGGGCCCCTTGCCCAGCTGGCCTTGCGCTGTGCTTTGCCTCCCCACCGGCTCTGAATCTTCTTCTTTTTCCTAAAGAAAGAGGGTTTTTGGTCTGTTCCTTCAGTCGGGTCTTCTCTGGGAGGTGTTGGAAGATTAAAGCAAGCATCCTCCCCCCTTTTCCTGCCCCCCGCCCCATGGGGCCTGGGCCTTTTCCACGCCTCCGTGGGCCTTGGGTGGGGGACGGAGGATGTGTGGGCTGCCCGTTCACCCAGAGCTCTCTTTGGGGTGGGATCAGAAGTCAACGGCCCTGGTTGCTACAACACTGTGAATGTACTGTTCTTCCAGAGAGGGCCACTAGGGGGCCAGGGTGAGGCAGGATTGTGCCAACGAGTGACAACCCCGAGGAAGTGTCTCCGGGGGAGGGAAGAGGGTGGTACCTTTCTTGGCTGACAGGAAGGCCAGAGCTAGTGCTGGGGATCCTGCCCCAGCCAGGCCGTTCATGACCAAGCCTCCGGCAGATCCTCCGTTCCAAGGACACGAGGCTCTAGGTTTTCGTGGCCGTGGGTGGCTGCGGACTGAGGAGCCTTGCAGGCTTTGGCAGGTAAGAGGGCCCACGGGAAGAACAAGAGCCAGCGGGCACAGACGGTCTATATATAAGTGGCTCATTAGGTGTTTATTTTGTTCTATTTAAGAATTTGTTTTATTAAATTAATATAAAAATCTTTATAAATCTCTATATACATCTGGTCATTGGAGGTTCCAGTATAAACCCATCTTAGTTCTACCCCTCTTCTCCTCAAAGGGGGAGCAGGGACAAGGGGCCACCCCCCCACACTCCCAGGGCAGTGCTGGTCTTCCTGCCCCTGGGACGTGCTGCAGGTGGGCCCTGGTTCCTGTTGCAGGTAGGATGAACTTGGGAGAGGATGGCACCCCTGGTCTGGAAGGGGCCGGGGCTCCAGCCTCTGCCTGCAGCTGCCGCCTGCTCTCCCAAGGCAGAGGGACTGTGAGAGCTGAAGGACCCCGGCCGCCCATCCTGGGTGCTACTGGCACTTGTCGTCGCTGTCGGAAGGGCTGCCCTCCCGGGGGAGGCCTTGGCGGGAGCGGGGCCCCCAGAGTGCATGCACCTCGGTGGTCTCCGTGTCACTGCTGCTGGTGGCGCTGTCACGGAAGCTGGCAAGGGGCGGCCGGACTTTGACGCCCTGCACTGTGACAGAGCCCTCGATAGCCTTCCGGAGCTGGAAGGTGAGAGGGTCGAGTGTCAGGTGCCTCCCTGGCACTTCCCCCGGGTGAGCTGGACATAAGCCTCTGTGCCTTTTGGGAAGTGGAGGGGCTTTGGTGGCCACTGTCACCTCACCTCCTTTAGTGTGACAATTCCGATGAGTCGGCCGATACTGGTGACGTACGCATGGTCCACTCCCAGCAGTGAGAAGATGGTGTGGGTCTGCGGGTGGGAGGAGACACACGAGGCTTAGTGCATGAGGGACATCGCAGCTCCAGGCCTACGGTGGACGGGGAACGGGAGGGGTGCTGCAGGTGGAGGGGCAGGGGTGGGCCCACTGAGGGAAGATATTAATAATGTTACTGTGCCCAGGCCTCAGAAACGTGATAGTCAGAATCCTTATGTTGACGGGGAACGGGGCAGAGAAATGAGTGGAATCCCATGCTGGAAAAGAGGACGTAAGAGAGACCACCTCTTCAAATATGGCATCGAATGATGGGCCAGGCACATGCTCAGTCTTTCTTACATCATCATTTAATTTCACTATTGTCCTGAGGAGAAGGCATTACACCCATTCTACAGAAGTGGAGCATGAGGCTCCGAGGTGTAGTGACTTCCTTGCTCCAGGTCACCACTGCGAAGTGGTTATGCAGGCCCAGGCTGCTTTCCATCACACTATGGCCAGAGGGATGAAGCACAGCCCAGTCCTGTGCAGGTGTCCCATCAGTCATGGATATACCCAGAGAGGGCGCTCCACACCCCCTTAGAGGCCCTGGGTCCCGTGCCTCTTGCCCCACCTTCTAGTGGCTGGCATGGAACACTTTCCATTTGTCCTCATGAGCTGGCTGGCCAGTGTTGGCTCCAGCCCCCCGGTCCTGCCTGAAGTATTCTACAGCTCTCACACAATCCAAGCAGCCTCCCACGTCCCAGTCCCAGTCCACATCCTGACCCACCCCCATGTTTTTCTTGCTTTGGGCCCCCCCCCCACCAAGCTTTCAAATGTAATCACCTAGGGTTCAGAAATTGTCAGCCAGTAAAAGTACCCCCAGTGCTGTGAGTGGATTTTCTCAAACCAGCAGTTCCTGGAATTTTTGACTTATCATTTATCTCTCGGTTCTGAGTTCACTTGTGTCTTGGCTTAATGGTTGAATCACAATGGGCTTCTAGAATATCGATTAACTCAGAACTCATTTTAATTGTTCAACGCTTTGTAAAGCTTTTTAAATGTTTTTTCATACAGTTGCTAAATTTTAGCTTTAGGGAGGGATTTCCAGAACTTGCCAACCTTTCCTCACTCAGGGCATGACTGTACTTATAATTAAAAGGGGCTGGAAGTTGAAACTGTTTTAGAACGAGCTCTTCATCATTAACTTCGTGGTTAGCACGTGCCTCCTCATATCTGTGTTGAATCCTCCGTGCTACCAGTTAGCTTAAGTCCATTGTCTGACTTCAGAGGGAAACATCTTTATTATAAGATTTACTAAGTTTTACTCCCTTAGCCCTGCCTTAGAGTCAAATAATCGCTCTCTTATCTTCTTCCAAGGATCCTAGTAAATAGTTCCCCTGGATTTTTTTTTTTTTCCCTCCCACAATCCTAATCAGAATGAGTTATGGCCCTGGTGGCGCAGTAGTTAAGCACTCGGCTGCTAACCAAAAGGTCGGCAGTTTGAATCCCCCAGCCCCTCCATGGGAGAAAGACATGGCAGTCTGCTTCCGTAAAGATTCACAGCCTTGGAAACCCTACGGGCAGTTCTACTCTGGCCTATAGGGTCACTATGAGTCAGAATCGATGGCAACGGGTTTGGTTTGTGCCTTTGAAGTTGGCCACCCATTTCTCCCCCGGCAGTCACCAAGTGTGACCTGTCTAACTCCTGAGCATCCTGGCCATTCCTGCGACTCCCAGCCTCACCACCCCTCACCAGGACTGGGACCTGCACATCCTCAGGGTGCTCCTGCTTTCTGCCTCCCTTCCCTCCAGCTTGCCTCTGGCATCCTAGTGCTCCTTCTCAGACGTGCGCTAGAGCCCAGGCTCCCTAGAATGGCCCATGAGGCCCTTCCCCATGACCCCAGCCCGTCTTTCCAGCCTCAGATTCCGCCAGGTACTCTGGCTTCCAACCCGCCATAATCACTCATTTCTGAAACCATCTCTTTCGTCCACATCTTCAGCCCTTTTCCCGTCGCACTAACTGGCTTTTAAAGTCTCACCAATCCTGGAAGGAGCGCTGGTGGTATAATGGTTAAGCTTTCGGCTGCTCAC
Source organism: Dugong dugon (assembly GCA_030035585.1). Classification (NCBI taxonomy): domain Eukaryota; kingdom Metazoa; phylum Chordata; class Mammalia; order Sirenia; family Dugongidae; genus Dugong; species Dugong dugon. The sequence goes on along the minus strand of CM057466.1, from coordinate 31,220,536 downwards.
CAAAAGGGCGGCAGTTCGAATCCAGCAGCTGCTCCTTGGAAACCCTACGGGGCAGTTCTACTCTGTCCTGTTGGATCACTATGAGTTGGAATGGACTCAACAGCAACGGGTTTGGGTTTTTTTTGGTTAATCCTTCCAGCCCTCCATCCAAACAAACACACAAAAAATCACCTCTCGGAAGCCTGTTTCAATCCTTCGCACCGGGAGTCACCCTATCCTGTAGGCTCCCTCGGTATTGTATGCTGGTCTCTGCCAGAGATTTGTATCACAATGGTGCATAATTACTGCTTGACAAGTCTGTCTTCCAGAGGGAACTAAACTGGAGGGCAGGGGTAGTTTCTCATTTACATCCTCCATTGGCCATCTCTCAGTAAGCAGCTTTCCTTAACATGAATACTATGCCTGGCGCAGTGCTTCACGGGAATTAACTCCTTTAACCCTCAGAAATATCCATGACGTAGGTACTGTTATTATCCCCATTTTACAGATAAAGAAAGTGAGGCACAGAGAGGCTAAGGAACCTGCCAAGGTCACACAGTTAATTAACATGTGGCAGAGCCAGGATTTGGTGGCACAGTGGTTAAAAGCCCAGCTGCTCACCAAAAGGTCAGCAGTTCAAATCCACCAGCCACTCCTTGGAAACCCCATGGGGCAGTTCTAGTCTGTCCTGTAGGGTCGCTATGAGTTGGAATAGACTCGAGGGCAATGGGTCAGCAATGGGTAGTCTGGCCCGAGTGCCAGTCTGGCCCCAACTCCTTCTCCATAGGTAGCCTCTGCGTGAATGGGGTGCTTCTCGGGGTACGGTGATCTCCAGTTGCACAGGTCCCTAGTCTCCAATGCACTCTGTCTCCTCTCTGAAGGTTTCCCTCGGAACTTAACTGGGCTACTACTCACTGATCCCTCAGGCCGTGAGGACATTCTGAATTCTGAGCGCTTCCGTTATCACTGCTAGTTCTTGGCATTTTTTGTTAGTTGGTTCCTCACAGGCTTCTTCTCTTCCTCTGATTTTCACTCTTGTGACAAACACCTACTTTGTTATTTTTGATTTTAATTAGACACCCGGGAGCCCATTGGTGGGCCCGCACTTCTGAGGCTTGGGAACAGTGGATTGACAGGGAAAGGGACACCGTGGCCTTTGGAAAGAAGCCAGGGATCGGAGCCAGCAGCTCTGGGCTCTGGGCCTGACTGCTCTGTGGACTCGGGCCAGTCACCTCGCTGCACGCCTCAGTTTCTCCATGGTGAAGACCAGCTTGGAGTCCAGGCCTGGTTCTGCCACTTACTAGCTGTGTGACCTTGGGAACTTGCTTAGTCTCTCTGAATCTCCATTTCCTCATCTGTGAAAACTGCGATATCAAAGCAACTTAAGAGTGTGGTCGTGAGGGTCAAAGGGAACACGTGAAGAGGTTAGGGTAGTGCCTGGGACAGAGCAAGCCCTCGGGTAATGCCAACACTGGTGACAGCTTTCTTATTCCTCTTCCTGCTGATCATTGTGAAATGCTGAAGGATTAGGATCACTGTGGAAAGCTTCAGAGGCCTCAGGAAGAAGGCTTTCGATAAAAAGCCAAACAGATTATTCTCAGGCCTATCTCCTTTTTTTGGCAACATCATCGTGGTTCACCCTCTCACTTGGATCTGAGGTCTTTACCCAAAGGCTTGTAAGTTTATTACCTTTTGATTTTTTGTTTCTCTTTTGTCCTGTCTTCGGGACTCGGCCCCTGCTTGCCTGGGCTATGCTGGCTCATAGGCAGAGCGGGGGGGGTCTCTGCCACTCTGGCAGAAGCTAGAAACGCGAGCTGTAGGCCGTCCCCCTCACCCCCTGCCTTGGAAGCTCGCACATTAAATCTGTGAAAAATTTACCTAAAAGCCCTCTCGGCTGTTGCTGATCCCAGGAGCTCTCCCAGCAGCCTGCTGGACGTGCCTGTACTCCCTCCCTCAAGGGGAAGCCTGAAGGTGCCCTGGCATGCCGCCACCCCCTCCTCAGGAGCCTCGGAAGCAGCCTGTCCTCCACAAAGCGCTCCTCCTTCCTTTGGAATCGGCCTCACACACCGCCAATCTGTCTATACTCAATTTCCCTCCACTTTCCTGCAGCTGCTAACCAAAAGCTCGGCAGTTCAAATCCACCAGCCACTCCTTGGAAACCCTATGGGGCAGTTCTGCTGTGTCCTGTAGGGTCGCTATGAGTCGGAATCGACTCGATGGCAACGGGTTTCTGCGGCCTCTTCTTGAACGGCTGTTTCACCATTTTGCAGAGCTATCTTCCCTTCCTCCGTCCCTACCAGTTCCCCGTCCGCCCACATTAAATCAGACTTTCTGGGGTCTGACATCCCGAGCCCCCACTGGGCGTTTCTCATCTCTGTTTATCTCTTCTCTGCAGTGTCCTCACCCCTACTTGGGATCTGGTTAGCTTGTTTATTAGCTTTTCTTCTCCCCCGTTTTGTTTCAGCGTGGGTGTATCAGCCTTGTCGGACTCTGGCGGCCTCCTGCTCAGCTCTGACCGTGCCTGGCCTTCTGGCTTCCACCCAGTTCAAGCCCTGTCTTTGTTGCTGCTTTGGCCTAGAGTTCCCCTGGGTTAGGGCTGAGCAGAGGAAAACTGAGGCCCGGCCCCACTGGGGAGCAGGAAGAGCTGAGGGGGCCCAGGCCCCCATTCCCCATCGTCACTGCTAGTCTTGAAGCAATATGGCTGAAAAACATCTCAGCCCTGAGCCTGCTCTCTGCACCTCTTTCCTTCCCCACTGGCCTGAGTCCAAACTTGTGTGGGGACCTAGATCCCCACCCTGTCCTCCCGAGAGGCCACTGGCCCTACCTTGTGCAAGGAGGTCCGCTCTACCAGCTGGAAGGGGGCGGGGTCAATCTTGCAGTCACTGAAGTTGACTGGCTCATCCAGTTGCTGCTCCTCCCATTCCAGAATCTGCAGGCGAGAGATCAGGAGGGTCAGGGGGAGGCGCCAATAGCTGCTTTCACCTCCCTGAGAACTGGCCTGTCCGTTTTCCTCCCCACTGGTCCCTCCCACGGGGGACAGCAGCCAAGATGCTGGCTGAGCACACCCAGGAGGAAGCAGGGTCCAGAGTGCAGCCACACATTACCTCCTGAGGGCTCATCTCGCCTTCCAAGTCCGAGTCACTCTAAGAAAGAAGGAGGGAGGTTGGCAGATAGGGGCTGGGGGCGGTAGGTGTCTCCCCCGACTCTGGGAGTGGGCTTTACCCAGCCTAGACCCTGGCCCTGCCTGCCTAGTGCTCCTGGGATGAGGGAGGACAGCGATGGCTTACCGCCAGGGAGATGCGGACTCGCTTAAGCTTGCGCTTGTCACATGCTTCCGACTTCTCCAGCTTTGTCAGAGCCAAACCAGAGAGAAGAGGAGTTGATGTTACAGGGAGGAGGGAAGGGAGGTGGTGGAGCCCAGGAGGAAGGTACACTGCAGGGCCAGAGCTGATAGCCAGGAGTGCAGAAGGGCAGGGAGAATGGGGGCAGGCACCACAGTTAAGAAAGGCAGGGTCAGACAGGGAGCCGGGCAGGAAGAACACCAGGAGGACAGGTCGCTGCTCACCTCTGAAGCCCCCTCAGGAGGCGGGCTGCCACAGAAGAGGCTCCTAAGGGCAATGCCTGTTGTCTCCCTGCTCCCTGTGGGCCAAATACAAGGTCCCCGGGGCAATGCCATCTTTTGAGAGGGCCAGGAGGGGCAAGGAAGGGAAGGGGAGGGGTGTCCCAGCTCGACCCGCCCATCCAGGCAGCCTCTTCCAGCTGCAATGTGCACCAGCAAATGGGCTGGGCAGGGACTTTAATGGAGCTCTGTGGCCGGGCTGAGGATCTATCAGAGGATGGAGGGGAGATGCCAGTGGGAGATGGCTCACTTGTGGGACTCTCCCCTAGGTTCATGGTGTTGCTGGACCCCCTCTTCAAAGCGGGCTTTAGGGGCTTGTGACTCTCCCCCCGGGCTGCAGAGAAGCCTGGGTCCTCTGCGTTCACCTGCGTGGGCACAAAGGGGCTGGTAAGGCTATGGCCCCAGGTCCCCCTCTATGCCGCCCTCCAGATCATCTACATAGTGATGTTCAGGAAGTGTTGGGGAGCTTTTCCCCTCACCTGGAAGCAGACGGAAGTCTCGGGGCTGGGAGGACTCTCCTGATCAGCAGGCGGAGAGGTCTGAGTGGCTCGACGGGCCTGCATGTACTGCTGCCGGCGGGCTGGGCTCAGCTGGGCCCCCAGCAACGCCACCACCTGTGAGCGCTCGATGGAGCCCAGCAGAATCATGGACTCTAGACAGAGCAGATGGGAGGACTCAGGAGCTGTGGGTGAGGCCCTCCTGCCCTCCTCGGCCTTTTCTTGCACCCAGAGTGGGGCCTTGGACACATGGCAACGGGGCTCCTCCCCTTTGGAACCAGGAATACTGGTCCTGAGCTCCTGTCCCTCCCCTGTCCCCGAGCATTGAGCCCTGGGAGATGCCCCAGTGCCTGGGCCCCTCCTGGCCTCACCAGCAGACTCCACTAGGGCTAGCATGCGGCCCTTGGTCCTGTGCAGGGCCGACCGCAGGTCCCGGAAGGTGCAGCTGAGGGCCACGTGGGGGACGTCCCGCACCATGATGTCCTCCACTCGTACCCGGTACTGCCTGGGGGCAGAAGGGGGCACTCGGTTTGGGGTTGGCATGGGGAGGGTAGCCCAGCGCACCCCTCTCCCAGGACAAGGAAGGGCCCAGGGTCCATGGGATGGGGGCCAAGGAGCGCTTCCCGACCTTGTTCCTAGTCTGGAGGGCCAGCCATAGCTCCTCAGCTACACCAGGAGGAGCCAGGTGGCTGTTCACCAGGCTTCACTGGCTCAGGGCCTTGGTGGCAGTGGGTGCAAGGGGGTGAGCACCCAGGGCATCTCCCCTTGCCCCTCCCCCCCCCCCCTCCCCACCAGGCCTCCATACTGGTGGCGGCCCCAGCCCAGCTCTGGCAGATAGGGCAGCTTCTTGATGCGGATGATACTGTCATAGAGTGAGGGCTGCAGGCTCTGGGCGACGGCGTTGGCCAGGATGACAGCGATCATGACGGGCAGGATGTGGGCGATTTGGCCTGTGAGCTCGAACACAATCACCGCCGTGGACACTGTGTGTGTCACTGCTCCCGCCAGCGCGGCCGCCCCTGGGGACAGCTCCCATCAGTCTCCCAGGGCGCCCAGGCCCCAGATGGCCCTCTCCACCCAGGGGCATGTCCTGTGGGAGGCCCCGCAGGGCTACCCAGTCCAGGCCTGGGGACTGGGCCTCTGCATCTGAGGGAAGGCCAGCGTCGGCCGGCAGGGGGCACCAGAGCCTCAGACCCTGTGGCTGGGCAAGAGGGTCCTCCCACCCAGATCTGGACCTGGGCACTCACCAACCACTGCATAGCCCCCGGGCACAATCCGGTAGGTGCTGCTGTCTGTGTGGATCCCATCTGGGAACCAGGCGGCCATGCTTTCACCCACCAGACGCCCAAATGCTGCTCCTTCAGGGAGGGGGGTGGGAAGAGAAACAGGTAGTGGAGGGGGAGGGCGGGGGCACTAGGAAGAGAGAGGGTCAGAGGGTGGGGGGGGGGTGCCAGTGGGTCATTCAGTGCAGGGGACAGCCTGTGGGGTGGGGGTAGGGGCTGGGGCTGGACCAAAACCCGCACCAGGAGCCGAGAGGGAGTGGCCAGGGGCGAGGAGGGCGCAAGCTGGGAGAACAGGTGGCTGAGCTCACCAATGACAAAGACAGGCATGAAGGCCCCACAGGGTACTGGGATGGTGGTGGCCAGAGCTGACATCCAGAACTGCAGGCAGGAAGTCGTCAAACAGGCAGCCACAAGCTCCACCCCAGAGGAACCCACCATGCTTATCAGTCAGGCACAAACTTCCCAGTAATCCATTATCAACCAGGGGTGGTGAAGGGGAAGGGAAGGGGAGAAGGGAAGGGAAGGGAAGGAAAGGGAAGGGGAAAGAGAAGGGAAGGGGAAGGGAAGGGGAAGGGAAGGGGGAAGGGAGGGGAAGAGGAGGAGAAGGGGAAGGGAGGGGAAAGGGAAGGGAGGGGAAGGGGAAAGAGAAGGGAAGGGGAGGGGAAGGGAAAGGCAAGAGGAACAGAAGAGAAAGGAAGGGGAAGGGAAGGGGAACATGAAGGGAAGGGAAGGGGAAGACGGGAAGGGGAGGGGAAGGGAGGGGAAGGGGGGGAAGGGGAGGTGAAGGGGAAGGGGAAGAGGACTGAAAGAGGAAGTACTCTGGAACCAAACTGTTTGGCTTCAAATCCTCACTCTGTCACCTGTGTGACTCTGGGCCAACTTGTGCCTCAATTTGCTCATCTTTAACGTGGGCATAGTACCTTTCTCATAGCATTGCTGTGAGGTTAGGTTTAGGGTTAGGGTTAGGGTTAGGAGTTAACGTATGAGAGTGCCTAGGGCCGTGTCTGGCACCTAATAAACCCAACCAAACCCATTGCCCTGACTCACCTAACAAGTCTAAACATCAGCTACATAAGTAAAGAGCCCCACCTTCATGAGAATGAAGATGACCAGTGTAAGGAAGACATTGGCACGTGGTGGACTCCAGGCCTGTGAGGTGCCGGGCGGCTCTAGCTCCTCCACCAGGCCCTGGCGGACCCACGTCCGGTTGTCAAACAGGGTGACCAGCGTCTCTTTCTGTGAGAGCTATAGGTGAACAGGGCGCCTCAGGCCGGGAGCAGATGGGATGAAGGGAAGGAGCCCACAGGAATCCCACAGTCCTGCTGGGGCTGGTTTAGAAAAGCTATATCCCAAGGGAAAGCACACATTCCTGTTCAGCTTGGGGTTACCTGTCCGGCCATGAACTGTCCAAAGCCAGGAGGGAAGGTCAGAGTGGAGATGAGCAGAGTCACCAGAGCCGGGAAGAGCAGGCGTCTAGACATGCAGGGTTCACAAGATCAAACATGGGTGCACACTCACTATGTACTGGTGACAGGCTGGGTGCCCTCACATCCCTCAGGGTTCAGTCAGAGCAGAGCCTTGGCTCTTATGGAAAAGCACACAGTGCTGAGAGTGCCCCCTTTGCTGCCCATGATATGATAGCTCTGAGGGTGATGGTGGCCTGGGCTATTACAGGGGCTGAGGGTGTGACCCGAAGGCCTTTCTGTCAGCTCCTGACTCCACAAGTGGGTAGCAGCAGCAGAGAGTCTACCTCCCAGCCCTCTCTTGGACACCTCTCAGCTATGACCCCACCCCCCGCCCCCAGAATCCTCGACTAAAGGACGCATTGTATGAGGGTGTGGAAAGTTTCTGCCTCCATGTTTCTCTGTGGTGACTTAGAGTGAAGGTCAGTGTTGTGGCGAGCTGGGGTCACTCGTGGCAGTTGACCAAACGTGCTGTGAGGAGCAGGTTTAGCTGGCGGCCCTCTCCCTGAAGGATATCAGTCCCAAGGGAAGCCACAATTCAGCCCTCCCCTCTCCCAAACCTCAGGGTCACAACGGAGAGAGCTATGCAACTGGCAAAGCTGGAAAGGGGCTCTGGAGATAAAAATCTCATCCATCCCCAGGTTCATGGGGGGAAACTGAGGCTCAAACACCCTCTAGAGAACATTGCTGCTTGGGTCAGGTTGAAGGGCCTAAGGAAGCCTCAGTCTTTGATCCCCATGCCCTCTGCCAGTGACTAAAAATTTAAAAGTGCCAATTTTCAGGTAAGTCATGTAAAATGCAAATGCTCAGTCAGCTTCGGAAACAGTATGGGCTGATTTTCTCAACAGGGTGCCTATTTTTGAGGGGGCCACTATTTGCCATCTGCCTGTGAGCATCCCCCAGCCCCACTGTGACCCTCACACAATCCAAACGCAGCCTAGAGAGGAGCCTAGAGCCAACTCACTTCTTCATGAGGAAGCGGTTGATGGTCTTCTGCTTCCTCATCACCTGGACAATCCTCCGGTTCAGGTAGACAAAGAGAGCTCCCCCGAAGCCACTAGCAATACTAGTGAGGGAAGAAGTACCAGGGTGAAAGGAGTCTTCTCATGGAGACCCCCCTCCTCTCCGACAGCCCCACCCGCTCAGCTCCTCACCCAATAACAGCAAAGGCCGGTAGCTCCTGCAGGTCAAAGGGGAAATCGAGCCGGAATCGAGTTTTGAAGAGAGCAGTAATGGTCTCTGAAGGGAAGGCAGAGGGAGGCAGGTCTACCTCAAGGGACCCCCCCAACCTGAGCCACCTCTGGGGGTCCCCTCAGCGCCTCCCCATACCTTCATCACGGTTCCAGACAGCCAAGACCCGGAAGATGAAGGCACTGAACGTGGCGGCAAAGAAGCCCCGCCAGTAGTTCCTCACAGCGAAGAAGGTGGAGGTAACCTCGATGCTGAACAGGACACCTGTGAGGAGGCAGAGGAGGGTGCTACCTGAAGCCTGGGCTAAGGACTCAGGCCCAGATGAGAGGTCAAGGAGGAGAGGCCAAGGGCAGGGCTGAGGGCTGGGCCAACTGAGGGGACCTGCCTACCTCCAATAGGCGCTGCAAAGCAGCAGCCCACTCCCACAGCACAGGCGGCGGCCAGCATCTCTGTATTCCGGGATTCATTCTGAGGAGAGTGTTGGGAAGGGGTAGTCACCCATGGGCTCAGCAGCACACACTTCCTCTCCCCCAGAGTCCCACTTCCCTCACTTAAAAAAAGAACAAAAAACCAAACCTGTTGCCGTGGAGTCAATTCTGACTCATAGCGACCCTATAGGACAGAGTAGAACTGCCCCATAGGGTTTCCAGGGAGCGGCTGATGGATTCGAACTGCTGACCTTTTGGTTAACAGCTGAGCTCTTAACCACTGTGCTACCAGAGTCCCCCTTACCTCATAGATGCCCCCAAAGAGGGAGAGGAACTTGCTGAGCAGGGCAGCACACATGCTGGCGATGTGCACGAAAGGGCCCTGGTGGGGGGTAGATGGTGAGTGGGGTAGGGGCCCACGCTGACCTCGGCCTGGCCTCTTCCCCCACTGGGGAGGGGCTCCATCATCCCCCAACCTGCAGTCACCTCTTTGCCGAGCGGCATGCCGCTGCCCAGGGCGCAGGTCAGCCCGATGACCTTAGCCACAAAGGTCTTGAGGGTGAGGTATTCCTTCAGCACCACTCCCCGCAAGATGGTCTTCATCTCCGGGATGCCAGACCCTGGAGGGGCACATCCCCAGGAGAGTCACCTGAGGTGCTCTCTTCAGAGGTCCCCCCTCTGCCCTCCCCTCTCTCCTGTTGTACCGACAGCCTGAGGGGCCAGGATCTGTGTAAACCCCGCGGAGAATGTGATGAGGACGACGGGATAGGTGACCCAGGCCAGGTACTGGAGCATGATGTTGGCGTCCAGGCCCCGGGACATCCACTGCTGAGCTGTGGGAAGAGGATGCGCTGCTGGGCTCCTGATGCCCATCCCTCGTCAGGCCACTGGGGCACGTGATGAGTTGCCCCGGGGAATATCAGGCAGAGCCTGGGCTCGGGGTAGGAAGGGGCATTCACTGGGACAGAGAGTATAGGAAGGAGGCTCAGTGGCAGAGGAAGCGATCAATGGCCAACTAACTAAGACACCTGGACGAGGGTGGCACGGAGGAAGCAGGGTGGTTTTTCCCAGCAACCCCGGCCAGTTCTTGTCCTTACCCTGCAGACAGGCAGCTATAGCATAGTCCATGATCCAGCTGACCAGAGCCATAAGGAGTCCCAGCAGAACCAGGAAGATCCAGTCTTCACCCACCCTGGACACGAGGAACTTGTGGCAGTGGACGGAACAGACTGGGAACAAGAAAGGGAAGAGCAGGAGGTTGGCACCAAGGTGTGTGCACCCCTCTACCCCACCCTGCCCATGGGTAGCTCTAATGGCGCCCATCTCTCCCAGTCCAGTCCAGCCCAGCCCAGCCACGCCAACAGGTGCTCACTGCGACACCAGGCGCAACGGCTCTGTCCATACTCCAGGAGCTCTGGGGAAGTCCGAGGGGAGGGAGGGCCCCTCCGCGGCTCAGGCCCTCCCAGGCGGATCCGAGCAGCTTCCTCTTTGGCAAAGGCCCCAAGGTCCTGAGTGTATCGGCCGTACATCTGGAGCAGTGGGGAAGGTGGGGCATTAGCAGATGTGGGCTGAGCGGGGAGAGCCCCCACATTGCATGCCCCCTCTTGAGGCCACAGTTCCCACTCTGGCCTGGGGTGTGGGAACAATGCACACTGCAGGCTGTGGGGGCTGTCCTGGCTGGAGTGATGGGGATGGCCAAGGTACACAGCTCTGGGGGTGGCAGAATAATCAGTCCCCTTCTCACAGGCCCTGGGGGAGGGGCGCTGAGGGGGAGTGGGAGGGAAGGCCCCAGGGGAGGGAGGAAAAGACTGAAAAACCTGGGGCACAGAGTCTGAAAGTGGGAGGAGGGAAGGTCAGAGAATAAGGGATGGTCAAGGGCTTGTGGTCAACAATAAGGGCCTCGTGGAGCTGGGGGCAGCTCAGAATTGGGCCCAGGAACAGGCGGGGCCCCAATCCTTATCACATTCTTGCTGGGCCTCTGGCCTGTAACTGACTGTGCTGCACCCTCCCACCCCTCCTAATCCCCTTGTCCCCATTCCCCACCCCAACCCCCACCAGCCCGCCAGCCAGCCAGCCTCTTGGGACGGGTGGAGAGGGCTTGGTGGCCTCAGCCCCACTCTGGGGCTGCCCTGAGCCCAGCGGGCGGTTTGGGGGACACCAGAGCTGCTGATGGCTGGGCTGTGACTGGATGCTGGGGTGATGGGACAGAGCCAGAGCCAGGGCTAGACCTGCCAAGCTGGCCATGTGTTGGGGGGTGGGGAGGAGTAGATTCCGGCTGCCACCCGCAGAGCTTGGGGACACAAAGGGCTCCTGTTGGGGCTGGGGTGGGGAGGGGAGAGGGAGGGAAAGATAGAGACAGAGAGAGGGCGAGAGATAGAGAGCGAGCAGAGGGAGGCGAAACCCGTGGCAAAGGAATTGAAGGAGAAAGAGGGGAGAAGAGAGGTGAGGGGAAGGGATGGAGACAGGAGAGGAGAGGACGCAGGGAGGAGGACAGAAAGAAAGTTGAGCATAGAGAGGCAGACACCGGGTGGGAGGTGGGAGGTGAGTGAGGGAGAGAAAGACAAAGGGATCTGAAGCTGAAGCGGGGAGGCTGGAGCAGTGAATACCCGGGAGAGCATTTGACCCTGAGCGCTCCCTCATTCCAGAGATAGGGAGGGTGCTGGAGGAGATGGAGATGTGGCTGGAAACAGACTCCATTTCAGGGGCAGGTGCCCAGTTGGCCTCTGCCTTGACCACTGTCCCTATCCTCAGCCTGGGCAGACTGAAGCCTCCCACCCTGTCCCAACATCTCACTCCAGGGCCACTCCTGCCACCTCTCCCTGTCGTCCTGTTTTATACAGCCATTCTCTCATAACTGGGCACCTCCCAGCCTCAGTTACAGCCTAGCCCCCTCCTTGCTGAGGCATTCCCTCCCGGCCACCTTCCTGGACAAATTCCAGCCCAAGCTGATGAAGGGACACAGGGCCTATTCCCTTCTCTGGGGCTTGGTCCCCCGCTCCAGTGACAACACACACACTAAACAACAGGCAAGGCTATGAGTCAGCTCAGAGACCTAGGACCCCTGCTTCTAATGAGGTCAAGGGACACCCCTGGAATGGGTGGGGACTGGATGCCCAGAGTCAGCGTGGACAAAGGTCCCAATTCCCAGACCCGAAGCTCCTGTCCCCCAAGGTGGGAGGCTACCTTTTTTTTTTTTCAGAGTGGCCTGAAGGGTTCCTGCTCATGCTGGGTTGCAAGCCTGCAGGGGCAGGGCTGGGGCTGGGTTTGGGTCTGATCATGTTTGGACACCCCCTTGTTTATATGCCTACCACCATGCCACGCGCATAGTGGGTACACAGGGACTGTCTTGGACGGTGGGGACAGAAGGAGAGAAAGTTCAAGCTGTGAGTGATGAGGGGTGGGTGTGATGGTGCTGAGGCTTGGGCTCAGGTGGTGAGGGGGAGAAGAAAACGTGTGTGTGTGTGTGTGTGTGTGTGTGTGTGTGAGTGTGTGAGTGTGTGCGTGTGTGTGGTATAGGGTGTGAAGGAAGGACACCTGGGACAAGTACCTGGTGTCCTTGTCCTCTTCAGTCCCCCAGCCTCGGCCAGAAACCTGCAAGCAGCTTCTTAGACCTTCGAGCCTCAGTTTCCCCAGCTCGGAAGGCTGGGGCGGGGTTCCGGTAGGCCCCGCTCCTAGTGCTTCCGAGGGTAACATGGAACAGCGGTCCTGCAGCGCACGCCTCGGGTCTGGGCTCCGCTTCACTTACCAGGGTCTGCTCGTACTGCAGCGCCCGCGGCTGCATCCCTTCCTCTGCCGCCGTTGCCGCGGCGGCCGCCATCTCGGCGCACCGCCTCGTCTCCCGCTGAGGCTCGGGCTCCGGGCGGCACTCGGCTCCTGGTCCGCAGAGCCCGCTCCGGAACCGGACCTGTCCCGCAGCCCGGTCGGCCGAGTGCAGTGTACGGCGGGCCCCGGGCGGGCGCCGGGAGCGCAGCCTCCCGCTCTTGTACCCTCCCCGGCGGGCGGGCCGAGGGCGGTGCTCTCTGCGCGCTCCGCCCGCTCCGCCCGCTCGCCCATCCTGAGGGGCCGGCCCAACCCGGCCGGGGTCTGCTTTGGAGCAGCTTCCAGGCTCGGGAGAGGCGGCAGGGGGCGCTGGGGCCGCGCGAGACCGCGCCCCCTCCCCGCCGAGGCCGGGGACTGAGCGGGGCGTCCCGGGACAGGGCGGGGGCGGGTCCGGTGGCACGTGGAGGAGCCGGCCCGGTACGCGGCTCCTTGGGCCGGGGGCGCCGGAGCTCAGCCGGCCTCGGGGTCCAGGGCTGCAGAGCTGTCCAAATCGGACTCTTCCGGCTCAACCCCTCTCTGGAACGGCGCCCTTTCTGCTACTCGGTAGGGGCGAGCGGCTGAGACGGGCCTGGAAAGGCCTCTCTGTCTCGCCAGGGGTGAGAGCAAAGCTGCGGGGACTCGGAGGGGAATTCTGGGTCCAGAAGGGGCGGGGGCAGGAGGATGCGTGGAGCTGAGACCCTCGGTCTCTTTTTCCCTTTCTCCTGGCTCCCCCAGGGAGGTGCGCCTGGAGAAAACTCGCCTGGGGTTGTGCGGGGGTGGAGGTGGGGAGAGGACCGGGAGAGGTGAGGTCTGAGCGAAGGGAGATCTGGGCGCCGGAGAGGCCACTCCTGGGAGGCGGGCGTGTAGGGGCAGAGGTCGCTTCTCTTTGGCAGGGCCTAAGGAGACATCCGAGGAGCTGCTGACGTCTCACCACCTTGGGGGAACGGCTTGCTGGGGTTCTGCGTTCCCTATCAGAGTTCGGGGAAGGACAGGGCAGAGGGTGGGGTGAGCACAGGGTGGATGGGTAGTGTCAGGGGTAGGGTAGTGAGACGGGAGACGGCAGTGCCTAGGAAACGGGCAGTGTGTGTGTGGTGAAGTGTATGTGTGCATGTGGAGGCAGAGGCGGTTCTCAGGGAGAGGGGGCAGTGCCCAGGAAGAGGGGCAGTATGAGGGGAGAAGCTGGTATCTGAAGGGGTGGCTAGTACCAGAACGAAGGGACATATAGATCAGTGTCCAGAAGCAGAGGGCAGTGGTGGGGAAATGGACAGTACCAGGCTGAAGGGGCGATGTGGGGAAGGGAAAGAGGGCAGTGGGAGGCGGGTGCAATACCAGAGAAGAGGACACTGCGGGTTTTCCTCTTCCCCATAGTTGACACCATCCAAATTCCCAAACTTGACGGACCCGGCTCGGGTGACATCCAGCAGGGCCGAGCCGGCCTAGAGGGGGGCCTCAGTGCCAGCTGGAGTGGCTGGGCACTGCGCCCTGCCCCGCTAGTACGATGGGGGCGGGGTTCTACTCCGCCCGCCCCAGCCCGGACTGTGCCCTCGGCGGGCACGCCAACCGACAGGGTAGGGCTAGGGCTGGGCTTCTCTGGGCCAAGGATCAAGGTCCTCGCCTGGGATAGGCCCCCACCCATTACAGTCTTGAGGACCCAGCCTCTGAAAAGGGCGCAGCAGAGCCCCAGCTGAGGGCGAGAAACCGTGCCACCTCGGCTGGAGGCGGGCTCTATTGCGTTCCCGCCCAGGGGCGGAGTCACCTGGACCCGAGACCCGCCCTCAACACAGAAGCCTCTTGAATGCAATCTCTCCGGGCGGAAGTTAATGTACTCCGAGATGGAGGCGGCGGAAGTCGGGGCGCTACGGCACGCCTTTGCGCATGCGCTATCCTGCTCCCTTGCTACCGCTCTTCTCGCGTTCACTCTTTCCCTGGTTTCTTACCCACGCGAGGGGGTGTGCGTACCCCCGGTCTCGGTCGCGCGCTCAGCACCTCTTCCCCGTTGGCGGCCCCCTCACGATGGCGGGCATCTTGTTTGAGGATATTTTCGATGTGAAAGACATTGACCCAGAGGGCAAGAAATTTGACCGAGGTAAGCAAAGTCTGTAGGGGCGGTTTGGGGGGAAGGGGACACGCCTTCGGGCCCCATGTGGCCCAGCTCACGTGGCTGCCCCTACCTGCAGGCCCTGATGTAGGGACTTCCTTCAGAAAACATTTTATAGACGAGAAGAGTGGGACTGCGAGCTTTCCCTGGCTTCACACATGGTGTGCCCAGTGGTTGGGTGACTTTTTGTCATGGTCCTGGCAAACTCCAGGTCGTCTTTCGTAATGACAGTCGCTACCTACTCCGTTAGACACTACTGTGCACCCTACACAAACTGCCTTCCCCATTTTGCTCCGAGAGGTTAAGTGGCCCACCCAAGGCTGCCCAGCAAGTGATCTGACTTCACAACCTGTATTTTTGTATTGCCTTTAGAATCTAACGAGCCCTGGTGGAGCAGTGGTTACGAGCTCGGCTGCTAACCGAAAGGTCGGCAGTTCGAATCCACCAGCTAGCTGCTCCTTGGAAACTCTGGGAGGCGGTTCTACACTGTCCTGTAGGGTCACTATGAGTTGGAATCGACTCGAGGGCAAAAAGTTGTTTTTTTTTTTAACAACTCTTTGTGAAGTACTCTCTGAGTTACGATTACCTCACGTTAACTCTTTATTCTGTCATTGATCAATAATTGTTTCTTCCTGCTATCCCTTCCTTTGCCTGGAGACTGAGATGTTCTTTGAAGCAGACACTGGTTCCTGTACATCCTGATGATCCCCTCAGCACAATGCGTAGCACAGAAGGACTAAACTTTTGGATGAATGAATAACGTGCCCAAAGTCAGGTTGTTTCTTAACCACCTAGGCAGGGCTAGAACCTACGTATTACTCCCTGCCAGAGTACCTTTGATTCTCTCTCTCTTTTTTCACAGTAATGTTTTATTGTGTTTTTGGTGAAAGTTTTCACAGTATATTAGGTTCCCAGATGACAATTTCTGTATAAATTGTTCAGTGATATTAGTTACATTTTTCCTTTGATTCTTTTCTGGGAATTCTGTTCCCTTGAAATAGTTTTCCTTTTTGCATATATGGTTTCTATTGAGTCTGCACTGTTATGAGAGTAGATGAGAGGCCAGTGGATGAGGCTAGTTAGACTGAGTGTTCCTTTGCGTATAATCCCCACAGCAGGGTCTGCCCTGGACCTGGCAATTACCTTTGCAACTCTTTTCTCTTTTCCCACCCCCAGTGTCCCGACTCCATTGTGAGAGTGAATCGTTCAAGATGGACCTCATCTTAGATGTAAACATTCAGATTTACCCTGTAGACTTGGGTAAGTGCCGACCACAGGCGATAGCCAGGCGCTTTCTGCCATTGCAGCTGTCTTCACCTTCAGATATTGCCATTCTTTTCAGGTGACAAGTTCCGGTTGGTCATAGCCAGTACCTTGTATGAGGATGGTACGCTGGACGACGGTGAATACAATCCCACAGATGACCGGCCTTCCAGGTGAGAGACTGGAGGAGGGAATGCTTGAAATATACGCTGAAGGCTAAGCAGGTAAGGGGTGTAGAAAGACTCATTTCATTATTGGAATAAATGATTATTAGCAGAATCTGAGTAGCAAGGAATGTGCTGCACTTAACAAATTTAGACAGCCAGGCATTTATCGTGAGGCAGGATTTCATGCTTCTGAGTTGCAGTTCTTTGAAGGCTGAGGGACTGACCACCGAGTGAGCTAGGTTATGTGGGCTTTGGGTCTTGGGAGGGAGCTTGATGTGTGCAAAGGGTGTGGAGCGCTACTGAGTTCAAATCTCAGCTCCGCCTCTAATTTGCAGAGTCACCTCTTTCAGCCTCAGTTTTGTCCTCAGTAAAGTGGAGATGGTCTTAGCCAGCTCCTAGTGTTGCTGAGGACTGAATGACAGCATGTTCGCAAAGGGCCTGTTTTTAACACACTGGCACTTAGTTTCCAGTCGCCATTTTTAAAGGGCCTCTTATCGTTAATTACCAGGAAGACTAACCGCCCCTGTTGTTCCACAGGGCTGACCAGTTTGAGTACGTCATGTACGGGAAAGTGTATAGGATCGAGGGCGATGAAACGTCTACTGAAGCGGCGACACGCCTGTGAGTTCTGTGGGCTCGTGAGAATCCTTCCCCTCCCTGTTCTGAGAATTAGGGTCATGCTCCTGCTTCCCGTGTGGGGCCCTGTCCCCAGGCATTTCAGACTTAGGTGGGGTCTGAATGGGAAATTGTTGATTCTGCTGGGTAAGGTATACAAAGGAGAGTTGCTTCCCCAGGAACTAGATGCAGCATCAAGGGACTGAACTGCTATGCTCTGTGTGTGTGTGTGTGTGTGCGCGCGCGCACGCGTGTTTATATATGCATGTGCGCGCGTGTTTATATATGCATGTGCATGCATGTGTGCGTGTGTTTGTATCTGCGTGTGTGTGCGCGCGTTTGTATCTGCGTGTGTGCGTGCGTGTGTTTATATCTGCGTGTGTGCACGTGTTTATATCTGCGTGTGCGTGTGCGTGCGTTTGTATCTGCGTGCGTGTGTGTGCGTGTGTTTGTATCTGCGTGCGTGTGTGCTTGTGTTCGTATCTGCGTGTGTGTGTGCGCGTGTTTATATCTGCGTGCGTGTGTGTGTGCGTGTGTTTATATCTGCGTGCGTGTGTGTGTGCGTGTGTTCGTATCTGCGTGCGTGTGTGTGTGCGCGCGTGCGTGTGTTTTACTACTCTGCAACCCAATCCCTAGTTCTTGGGTTTCCCTGCCCAACTATTTTTTCTCTTCTTTCGAATCTTATTAAAACAATATGTGCCCATTGTAAGAAATTGAAAAAGCACAGAAAAGTAATGTGAAGAAGGGAAAAAAGTCACCTATAATCCCATACCCAGAGGGAACCTTTTACAGAAACAGTTCTGAATACTCTAGTTGTTTTTTCTTGGAGAGCATGTTGTTTTTTACAGTGGTTTTTGCTCCTTTTGCTTAGTGTTATGTAAAATGTGTTTCTTCATGTCAATTTAGAACTCTTCCTAAACGTTCTGTTAAACGGATATGTCTTTTTTTAAAAAAAAAGCTGTCTCTCTCTTGTTTTAAAATTTATTTGTTGTTGTTGAGAATATAGACAGCGGACCACTCACCAGTTCAGCAATTTCTACATGTATAATTCAGTGACATTGATTATATTCTTTGAGTTGTGCAACCATTCTCACCCTCCTTTTCTCAGTTGTTCTTCCCCCATTAACATGAACTCACTGCCCCCTAAGGTTCCTGCTCCATCTTCCCAGTTGCTATTGTCAGTTTGATCCTAAATGGATATATCATATTTCATTTGATGGTTTTCCTCATTTTGGGCGTGTGGTGGTTTTCCATTGTTGCTAACATAAAAAGCACCATCTTGCTCTGTGTATTGATCTTTGTTTGAACTTTGGTCCCTAATGAGAAAACTCTAGGAGGGTGACTCTTTGTAGGCTGGGATGGAGAGCCGCCGAGTAGTAGCCTCTCCGGAGCGCAGACTCACGGGCCAGGGGCCTTCTGTTTCAGCTCTGCCTACGTCTCCTATGGAGGCCTGCTCATGCGGTTGCAGGGAGATGCCAATAACCTGCACGGATTTGAGGTGGATTCCAGAGTGTACCTGCTGATGAAGAAACTGGCCTTCTGAACCACCTGGGGCACCAGTTGTGCTGCTGAGTCACTCAGGTCACGGACAGCGTGTCCCAAATTCCCAGCTAACTTGTCCTATTGAGGGTGTCACCATCCAGACAACTTCCCCCAAGCCTGAGTAGCAGTTGCTGTTGTTCACCTGTTAAGGAGAGACTGGCTCTCTGTCCACTGCGGGCGTACCTATTGGTGGGCTGAACTCAATGGGAACTGGCTTGCCTTTGGAAGACCTAGTGGGAGAGCTTAAAACGAATCAGGAGTTGTTTTCTGTATATGATTTTTTAATTAAACTTTACTTTTTCAGATTCCCTTCCTTTTTTTTAAAAAAAAAATCTATTTCCTTTGAAATCGTTTTTTTCCATTTGTGTATGGTATATTACGTTTCTGGCCCACAGCCTGATGGTCACGTGTCAACGTAGGATCTACCCCAGGGTTTTCTCGGTCTCCTGGTTGACCAGTTCTACCATTTATCCTCCAGTGTGGCTTTCTCTCAGGGAGAGAATGTTGTTGGGCTTCTGGCTCCTGAGGGCACCCCGGGCCCAGAAGTTCCCACCCATTTGGCACAGACTTTTGAATTGGCAAGGAGCCCTGCTTATGGCCTTCCAACACTCTGAGTCTCTTAGGGAGTCGGTTCACGTTGGCTTGAATGAGTCACTTGCATAGCCTGGAAATGTTCGGGATTTTTATGGAATCTTTGGGTGGAGGCTTTTAGACACAGGCATGGACCACGACTATCTAAGTAGGAGAGGACTTAGTTATGGAAGCAGGTGGAAGAGCCATCTGCTCTCCATTCTGGTGGTGGCCTGGGATGGAGGGTAAGTGATGGTGGTTCTTAACAGTGACACTGAACAGGGAGCTGCTGCACAGACCAGTGGAGTGGACGGGGCAACAGTACCAATGAGGCTGGCCGTCCAGTGACAGTGCCTGGGACAATGCAGCTCCTGCCTGCAGCCTGTGAGTCGGGGAAGGGAAAGCTGAGGAAAGGGTGGTGCTCGCCAGGACTCCAGCATACGATCTGACTCTTCAGTCTGGAGCTAATGGTCTTTGAGAAAGTATACGAGACTCTGTTTTCCCCTGAGAAATCCATGGTAACAATCCAGAAAGATTTTCTGGGAGTGTATGTTAAGCAGTTGTGGCTTTTGGTCTGGTTTTGCCAAGGGAGCTGGCGCCCTGCTGGGATGCCTGGGGTATTTCCTTCCCCGTAGTGTTCAGGCCTTTCCATGAGGTGTTAGAAATCGTATTTAGGGAAATGGGTTGAAAATGACCTCTGCAGGGAGCAGAAAAGGTGTTTCTTTTGCCTCTGTAGGGGGAAGGAGAGCTCCAGGGTAGGAGGTGTGGTGGGGGCAGGGTGAATTTTTATGGGAATCCTAGAATCGCCAGAGTCAGGTTTTAGGGGGGATAGAGAAGGATGGGTTTAGGTTAGATTAATTACCAGCAGAAGCTTGTGGGTTATCATAGCAGGATGTCCTGGTGCCCTGGGGTAGCAGATGCCACAGAACTGGCATAAAGCTCAATGGGGATAGGAGTGTTCTGGCTGTAACAGCTTGTTGCCTTTTGTGTCAAAGGGAAGCAGGGGTGGAATTAGTCAGATGGGGGTTCAAGTCTCAGTGGTGGCAGGTCGTTACACTGGAGAAGCCCGGGAGTGCTCTGCATCTGCCCTGGACCCCCGGAGGAAGTTCAGTGCCGATAGGGGACGCCTGAAACGTCCTGGCTGCAGCCTTCTTGCAGCTTTGCCCTCCTTGCCTCTCACCCGACTGCGCTGAGAACCCTTGTCCTGGCGCTTGGGGCTTTCCTGTGTCCTCAGGTGGTTTTTGTTGGATCATTAAATTTAACCTACTTCACTATTTCAGTAAATTACAATTTCCACTTCCCAGTCCCTTAGCTGCCTCCTGGAATTCGTAGCATGGATGAACTAACTCTCTCCCATGCCGAAAGTGCCGCTAGTTGGGATTTGGACGGCACTTGTGAGCCTTGTGCATCTGTTGATTCCGTCTCCATGGTAACTGTTCTGTCTGTGGAGGGAGATGCGGACACCTGGAGATGTCTAAATTGGTCACCCCCACCACGAGCTTTGGTTTTTTTACCCACAACTCTTTAACTCTTGATGTATTTACTCCCTAAGGACTTGGGAATCTTTTACAATAAATAGAATCACCGCATGACATAGGGACGCCGCGTCAGAGCGTCAGAGCAGAGGGAGTACAGCGGAGTGACCTAGCCTAGGGTTTTTCTTCTTTTCCTGCCTACAGGCTGTGTAACCATCGGAAACTCGCCCGGCTTCTCTGCCTCAGTTTCCTCATGTGTAAAACAGAGACAGTACCCACTTGTGGAGTGGTTGGTTGTGAGCATTAAAGAAGGTAATGCACATCAGGTTCCCAGCGCACCAGCTTCCATTGTACTGGTTTGGAATGCTTCTCGTGATCCTCTGGCGTCACTGTGATTTCTTTGGGTAATTGTGGCAAGAACTTCTTTATCTCCTTTCCTTCCAGGGGTGGGGAGGAAAAAGCTCCACTAGTCTTCGTTCAGGAGCCACTGGGTGGCTGGTTGACATTTGCAATGGAGCTTGTGTTTTGTGCAGCAATAACCTCCTCTTCCTGGGCACCAAGACAGCGTCAGCATTTATTTGCAGAGCCCCGTAGCCTGCCTTGGTTTCTCTTTCTAGACATGCCCCAGCATAGCTTATGGTGGTCACACAGGACCCCTTTTTAGATACCATGAGCCTCTGTGAATTGGGAGATGAGCCTTCAGCTTGTACTTGACTTGTACTTGTCCCTCCTGCCGAGAGCCCAAGGAGCCTGACTCCTGCCGCTTCCTGCACTTCCCCCGGGCCTCCGCAGGAGGGAGGCAGGAACCCGTGCAGGCTGCCCGCTGAGCGGCCGAAGTTGCAGCTGTTTGCTCAGCTGTCACATCCAGGTCCTGTCCTGACCGAGCTGTCTACACAGCCTTACCTGGGGTGTGAAGCGCCGCCCGGCTTCCTGTTAGCTTTCGTGGGGGGGGGGGGGGCGGGTCTGTGTCCCTCCCCCGAAGAACACCTCTCCCTGCTTTTTGGGTAGTTTTTGCTACCCTCATTTATTTCTTATCCACACAGGCTCAGTTTTGTCTATCGGGTAGGGACAGTCTTTTGAGGGACAACTTCCATTCATTTCTCTAGAGCAAGGATCAAACCCCGCAGAGTGATAGTAAAGAGGGTGAGGGCATCGGAGGGCCGTCAGCTTGAGGCAGAGGGAAGCCCCTCTGTTTTCTGACATAAGGGTTAGTCTCCGCCTCTGTTCAGAGACCAAGCTAGTCCGGGCCTTTGCAGAATTATCATATGACAAAGAGCATATTGGTGGATTCGAACTGCCGACCTTTTGGTGAGCAGCCGAGCTCTTAACCACTGCACCACCAGGGCTCCGTATAGAGAATTAGTAAGTTGTAAATATGTAAGAAGAGTAGACCAAAGATAATTAGCTGCTCTGATGAGTATTATTGATACCTTAAAAAAATAGTTTCTGAAAGTTTATAACATAGAGTGAAAAACGACCCCTTTTTCTGTCCCGTGTGTTCCTCTTTATCTAGGCATTGGGTTTGAGGTGACAGCAGGAACTCTGTAGAGGGGCAGCTGTCTGCCAGGGCCTCTCTCCCAGGTAAGAAAGTTGTACATGGGACACAATGCCCATCGGTGTTGGCAGGGCCTCGGCACCTTACCCTTTCTGAGACAGTTCTGGGAGTAAGGGTGGGCTTTGATTAGAGGAGGGCTAGTAGGATTGGGCTTGGGTGGGGTAGTGGAGGGGCCAGGAAGCTAGGGATGGAGCTGGACCAAGGGGGTGGGTGAGGTGGGCAAGGGAGAGAAGAGCATGTACTGTCCAGTAGGAGGATGGGCTGGGGAAGGAGAATATCCAGGCCAGTGGTCGGGTGGCAAGGAACCAGTGTCTGAAGTGGCTGGGGGGATGTCTGAGGCTTCTGGGGCCCTGGGCGAGGGTCCAGGAAGGAGTCCATGAGTTCCATTTGACGGTCCATGCGTCCCGTTCAGGGATGCAGGGATTTGGCCCAGGGGCTTCGAGGTTTGGTTCGGCAGACCAGGAATCTTGGCGCTGAGTCCCGGCAGTCTGTTCAGAAGTCCAGAGCCAGTAGTTTTGGCTGAGGCACTGGCATTTCTCTCCAGCAATCCAGAAGTCCTGTTTGGGAGCTTGTTCAGTATGAGGGATCGAGAGGCACTGCTTGGGACAGCTGTGGTGGGCAGGGCCCGCCTGGCGCAGAGGGTGGGCCCTGCCACAAGCAGCAGGAAACGTGCCTTTCCTCGGAGCAGCTGTTGGAAGCTCAGGAAGATGGCGTTGGGATCCTCGTGAGCTGTGGTCCTGCCCTGTGGAGGGAGCTGAGGGCAGAGGATGGGCCTGAGGCCTGAGACCTGGGCCAGATACTGTGCCTCCCGGGCCTTTGTGGAGATGGTGGGGGACTGGCATGCAGGCTTTATGGCTGGGAGTGAGCATTTCTTGGTAGGTCAACGCTTCTGCCCTCAAAATCCCTAGAATTTCCCCTTTCCTCTCGTGTCTTCTACGGTTACTGGGTCAGAGAAGAAGAGCAGTTCTTGTAGATCCCTTGACTGGGGGCTTACCTGGGTTCCCAGGAGGCCCTGCAGGGCCCCGAGGAGGAGGCGGACCTGTCCAGAGAGCTGCTCCAGTAGGGATGAGAGGCAGGTGGGTCCCAGTTGTCCCCGTGCTGCCATCACTCCCTCTAGCAGGAGAGTCACTGCTCCCAGAACGTCCTGTGCCTTGTTCTGCTCCTGGGAGAGAGAAGGAAGAGAGAAGGGGACTGTCTTCAAAGGGCATGCTAATAGCGGGTGGGGAGCCGGGAGGAGTAGCCAGCAGAATGAATCATAGGAGCTGAAAACTGGACAGGACCGAGGTCACACCCAGCACAGGAATTCCTTCACGGTCTCCGGACAGTCGGTCATCAGGCTCTGCTTGAATAACTCCAGTGTCCGGTAACCCAGCCTGGTGTTAGGCTTAATTTTAGAAAAGTTTTTTTTTTTTTTCCTTTTCCCCTTATAATACTCGGAAATCTGTTCTACTTTAACCTCTTGGTCGTAGTACTGCAAATCTACCCTTTCTGTGACAAAACCGTAGGATCCTACAATTTTTAGATCTGTAAGGAACCTTGAGGAACTCTGGTGTAATTGATGTACAGGTGAGAGTCTGTCCTAGAGATCAGAAAGATGAAGGGAAGGGATGTGCTGGTAACTGACAGAGCTGGAATTACCTCCAGGGACCCTTAGGGGCTGCCTTCTTCTCTAACCCAGTCCCCCTAGAAAACCTGAGGGAATGGAGGGGAATTCTAGGGATTTTGAGGGCACAAGGAGTCTCAAGATGGTACAGAGGGTTCATGTGCTTGGCTGCTGACTGAAGGACTGGAAGTTCAAGTCCACCGAGAGGCATCTCTGAAGAAAGGCCTGGCGATTTACTTCTGAAAAATCACCCACTGAAAACCTTACGGAGCACAGTTCTACTCTGACACACACGGGGTCGCCATGACTCAGAATCAAATCAATGGCAACTGGTTACTGACTGAGGGTAGAAAAGTTAGCCTACCAAGGAGTGCTTCCTTCCTGAGCCCCAGTCACTTCCTGCGGTACCACAAAAGCCAAACTGGTTGCTGTTAGAGTTGTGTGTTGACCTGTGTTGCAGAGTAGAAGTGTGCTCCATAGGGCTTTCAAGATTGTGACCTTTTTGGAAGCAGATTGCCAAGCTTTTCTTCTGAGGTGCCTCTGGGTGTGTTCAAATCATCAGCCTTTTGGTTAGCAGCGGAGTGATTAACTGTTTGCATTACCATGGAGACAAGTTGGTTGTACAGGGTCTGTGCTGTACCACAAGACTACCGCTTTTCTCCAGGCTAATCAGACAGATTTTTTTTTTTTTTTTTTTTTTTTTACTATTTTTCTTCTAATTTTACACACAGCAGAGCGTACACCCAGTCCTCAGTTTCTGCACGTACAGTTCAGTAAACACGGGTTCCGTTCTTCACCTTCTGTCACCGTGCTTGCCGTCTCTGCCCATATTGTTTCACCGTCATTGACTTAGACTCACTGCCCCCCAAACTTCTCATCTGTGCTTCAGAGTTACTGTGGACAATTAGTTCTCATACAGACAATCCTTTAACGAGTGCGATGCTCATGGCAAACACTGTTTACTAATTTAGCTAAACAGTTGTCCAGTTTAAAGATGATTTCAGGGGATAATTTAGGTTCATGGCTTGAAGATTTTCTCAGAATGATAGATTTGGGAGTTCTTTCCAGTCTCAGTAGTCCAGTAAGTGGATTCTGTAAGACTTTGAAATTCTGTTCTAGATTTTTTCCCCTTTTGATCAGGATTCATTTATGGATTCCTTGATCGAATTGTTCAGCAATGGTAGCCGGGCACCATTCAGCTCTTCTGGTCTCATAGAAAAGGAGGCAG
The DNA here is from genome assembly GCA_030035585.1 of Dugong dugon. Taxonomy (NCBI): domain Eukaryota; kingdom Metazoa; phylum Chordata; class Mammalia; order Sirenia; family Dugongidae; genus Dugong; species Dugong dugon. Next base: position 31,196,162 of record CM057466.1, on the reverse strand, counting down.
TTAGACCTGCAGTCCAGTTCCTCCTCCAATTCCTGGGTCTCTTCCTCCTTCTGCTGCTCTAGGCGGATAGAGACCAATTGTTGTATCTTAGATGGCTGTTCATAAGCTTTTAAGACCCCAGACAGATTTTTTTTTTTTAATTATTTCTTATGAGACATGTTTTCTAACCTCTCACTGTTCAGGTTGCCTCCTTCTGGACATATGCTAGCTTAACATGGTCTTTCTTAATCTAAAAAAAAAAAAAAAAAAAAACAGGTACTCAATCCAGTACTTTCTGAAGGGTACTCTGATCAGAATAGAGTTTTGTAGGAATATTTCCACAGTCTGGAAGTAAACATCTGAATCAGGCTAAAATTGTTAGCTTTTAAAATAGCTGCTTCAGTAATGTAATATGCTACGTTTGGGGTCAACACACCTCTCCCAGAACTTTTTTGTAGGAAATGCTAGGGCTAGAAGTTTGTATGAGGGAAGTGGAGGCATTTATGGCATGAAAGCTGGAATAGGACTTTACTCAATTAATTGACACAAACAGAATTTTATGTATAGCTCTGTTAAATTTCACCTTGTTTCTGACCTAGCCTTTCAGCGATTTGAATCTTGATTCTGCCTTTTTGTTATTTTAGCTGTGCTTTCCAGCTTTATGTCATCTCTGGGTGACAGATCAGTCTTACTTTTTCCTGCCAGTTTAGAAAGGTCAAAGGCATAGCTATGAGAGACTTCCACCCAGCTTTTCATGGTGTTCAGCTTTGAATCTGTATGACATGTTGGGCCCGCAAGCCCAAGATAATTCTCATTCACAGGATATCATCACAGGAGAATGTGGGTCGGGTTAGTGTGGCCAGGCTGATGGTGAGGTATTTTTAGGGTGCTCAGGAATTTTGAAGAATTCATGGGAAGCAGTAGGAAACTGATAAAGACAGGGCTGAGGAAAACCAAGGGAGGGAATAGCCATTCTTACCGTCTGGGTTTTCCATTCTCCCAAGCTGAAGTCCACCGCAGGCAGCAGGACAGGTGTGGACAGAGGGTTAAAATCTGGGCACTGGCTCTGTTGAACAAGATTGGTTGAGAGGAGGAAGGAGCTGAAGCTGAGGGAAGTATGCGGCCCAATGACCAGGACAGGCATCCGTGGGGAAAATGTCCAGACGAGAATTTTTCAAAGAGGGTGCTGTTGCAGATCCCAATCCTTGTCAGGGAGAGGTGACCAGTAAGGATGGTCTTACTAAAGATGACGGGATGGGGGAGACCTAGCGATTGGACCAGGGAGTGAGGGTATCATACCAGTGAAGTGGACAGAGGGGACAGCGCTTGGGGGTTCTCACCAGTCTGCCGTGAAGGATGTGGGAGTCACGAAGCAGTTTATTTAGGAGTCGGGGGTCACAGGCAGGAGGAGCTGGGCTGGACAGAGTTAGTCTTGCAGTTAGAAGGAGCATGACCACGAGGAGCAACTCTTGGATGAGGAGAGGTGAGGTTGAAAGGGGTGGATAAGGAAGAGGTCATTGTGGGTGGTGGTCCGGGAATTCCCATTTAGGACTCAGACCTGAAATCTGGGGACGCATTATTCCTGGGAGACTGGGTTCCCCTGCACCCGCCCTGCAGGGTGTCTCCTTTCTCTTTCACCCGGTTCTGATCTGGCACCAGGCCCCTCAAGTGTGTTCTTACCAGTCAGCTCCATTCTGGCCCTGGTGTCTGGCTGGAGTGGCTCCCTGTATGGGGCCTCTCCCCTGAATCCTTCCTGGGGCCATGGAGGCGGCTGGGGCTCTTGCACTTCTGGGTAGAGTGGGGCGGAGCACAGGTGGGCCAAGGAAGAGAGTCTGGAATCTATCCTGAAAGTGACAGGAATAGTGAACATGTAATCAAGTTTCAAGGGAGAGTCGCCTGGCAGGGGAAGAGATGCCGGGAGGGCTTGAGATGCTGATCAGCCTAGAACTGCTAAAGCTCTGACTGGTCCCATGCTTCTTGTGATTGCACCATATTGTGTCTCCTCTTTGTCAGGGGTTCTCCATGAATCTGAAGTGGGTTTGGCACCCGCAAACATCCCCCAAGAGCATAAGGACAGGCTATGTACATGAACGCATCTGAATTTCCCTCAAATTCTGAGCAGCCTCGGTTGTTGGTTGAAGAATATCTGGGATGAGATGAAGAGTGAAAGTATTGTGGCCCAAGCTTGGAGAAGAGAGTGGAGCATGGGGTATAGGGCCAGGACCAGGAACCCGCAAACACGTACAGTGTGTGGAGGGACCGCTTCCGAGTTGGGGAGTGGGCAGAAACATCGCTGGGCCTCCTAGAGGCCGGTGAGTGAAAGGTCAGGAGAACGAGATGTGGGAGCAGTTAATCTTTTCTTCTGTCCCGTTCCACCTCCGCACATAAAGCCTCTTGGACTTTTCTTTGCACTCCAGGTTCTGAAATCCCCGGTTGTGCAAGGCCAAGAGATGGACTCACGGTCCTGGGACTTCCTTCCTGAGGCAGTGAGGTGATGGCTGCCTCAGGGAGGCGGTGCACTGTGGCTTAACCTCCCCTAGATTCCCACCAACACATCTCTCTGCATCTCTCTCCTCGCCCGCACCTTCCTCCCTGCCCCCTCTGCAGACCCCTTCCGGTTCCTTCAGGACCCCCCACGTGGCTTCCTCCTTCTTTCACAAGTTGTGCAGAGGCCTGCACCTGATTCAATATTGGGATTTCCTGGAGGTCTGTCAACATGCAGGAGCCCTCCTCCCCTTAGTCTCTCCTTGTGCCTTGCCTTCCCCAGCCCCAGGACCCACGGCCTGGAGCTAACAAGGAGTGACCTGGTGAAAGAGGATTGGGGCTGTGTCCCTAGGCCCTGAATGCGCCTCCTCCTTGTTTTCTCCCTGGGCCTGTGTTCCCCTTTCTGGGGGCCACAGGGACTGTGCTGTATTCTCCCAAGTCTGTGATCAGTCCTTCAGAAACCAGCACCCCACCCCCTACCCCTGCTCTGTCCTGCTCCTCCCATTCTGGGAAGGCGACACTCTTCTGACAAAGGTCAGTGCCTGGAGGTTCCAGTTTGCCTGCCCCTCCCCCAGCTGACAGCCCAATTCTGCTTCCCTGTCTTTCCTACCCTCACTTAACCCCACATCCAGCTTGTCACTCACCAGGTGGAGAAGGGCTCAAGGACCCAGGTACAGAGCAGGCAGGACTCTGGGGAGCAGATAGGTAGGAAGACATGTGGCGTTGGGGCACAGCCCCTCCACGGCAGTGGGGTCACACGCCTGCCCTGGCCACTTCTGCCCAATCAGAGAGCAGGGAGCCACCAGACACTGGCGAGGGCCCCCGGAAGTGACGCCTTCTCCTCCCACCCGCGCTGGACCTGGAGCCCCTGCCCGGACCATGGTCCACCGATGGAGCCCAGCTCCTCCACCCACATACCACGGGGCGGATTTCAATAAGGGGATCCTGTCTTTTCCCAGGACACAGGAAACCTGCGACCCAGCTGGGGGAAGAGATGGGTGGGAGCAGAGGTTTTTTTTCCCTGGACGAATCTGGCAGGACATTTTTGTTCTTGTTTTAGATAGGCGGGTTTTTAAGCTCCTGGCTGCCCAAATTTCTTTTCCTCAGACACCATACCTGCTGGGGAAGTCCAATAGGACTGTTGCTTTCCTGCTTTTTCTCTGCTTAACCCCCTAAGGGGTCCTGCCCTGTCAGTCCCCCTTTTCAAGTGGGAATCCGGGTATTGCCTGTACTAGAGAAGGATCCTGTCAGAGGTCGGTGTTAGGGGGAAAAGGCTTTGGCCAGTCTGAGAGGACTGAAGGGAGATGTGTGTCCTGGGTTAAGCCTGGGCTCCGCTGGGGCCCGATGGTTGGGACCACTCAGCCCCCATCTCTCTCTCTTTGCCCTGTCTTTCTCCCTCTTCCATCCCCTACCACTCCACATGTGACAGGAGGAATAACCAGGCCCATGTGTCCCTGTCTTAGGAAAGACAGCTGCTGAACCTCCCCCGCAAATGCCTCCCCGCTGGCCTCTCTCTTCCTTCGGCCCTGGCTGTAGTTCCTTTGCTTTCCCCTCAACCCAGTCTCCTCAAAGTCCCTGTCCTCGGTGGGGGGCGGGGGGAGGGCTCCTGGCCTGACCTTGTCCCCAGCAGCCCCCCACCCCACCCCCACTTCTTCCTCGGGCCCTCTCCTGCTCCTCCTCCTAAGGATGGGGCTGTCTGCTAAGGAGTATGGCCTAGATCCCAGAATTCTCCAGTTCAGCCCGACGAGATGCCTCCTAAGATTAGGAAGGAGGGTGCTGGGATGGCTGGGAGGCCGGTGGGCTTGTGGGGGCTGCAGGGGAGAGGGAGGCAGTCACGACCAGGAAGCCAAGACAAAGGAGGTTGGGGGTGAGTGGAGAGGCAGAGCGTCCCTAGGTGAGAGGGCACTCGGGCTGGGCACAGTGATGGTAGGATGGCCTGCAGACAGGTTCCAGCCGCGCAGGAAAGGCAGGAGGAGATGCACTGCTCTCTCTGGCTCAGCCCCTGTCCTTGGGCACAGTAGAATGAGGGACAAGGAGACTAATACAAAACCTTCTTCTCTGTGCCTCAGAGAAGAGGTAGGGCCACAGGCCAGTGTGGGGACGCTGGCAGTGGTGTGGGCTGAGCCCGGGGGGAGCAGTGGATGGGCCTTCCCTGCACCCTGTCATCCTTGAAGACAAGTCTTCCTTCCCGGGCAGCACCTGGGTCCTTGCCCAGTGGCCGGCACAGGCTTCAGGTCCGGCCCTGCCCCTCCCGGGGCCGGACACGCACCTCCGGGTCCCGCTGCCCTGTGGCCGCCGGCAGCGGGGGGCTCCGGGCCCGCCTCTCCTCCCCCTCTTCGCGCCCCCTAGTTCCTCCCCTCCCCCTGCCCCCTCGGCTCCCCCTTCCCCTCCAGCCCCTCCCTCCTCCCCTGCCCGGTCCCAGCCCCTCCTTCCCCTCCCCCCTCGCGATGCGGGCCGCTGCTGCTGGGCCGGACCCCCCCGGGCTCAGCCCGGCCCCTCGCCGAGCCGCCGCCGCCGCCCCGTTTGCTGAGGAGGCCCCCGGCCGGGGCGCCGGGCGCCGGGCTTAAAACGGGCCGGAGCCGGCGCCCGGGGCACCAGAGCCGCGTACGGCCCGGGTCAGCACCCGGCCGCCGCGCTCCTCCCGGCCTCCGCCTGCCCCGCCCGGCCCGGCGCCTACTCCGCGGCCGCCGGACGAGCCCCGGCCCCGGCCCGCCTCCCTCCCGGGCGCCCTCCTCCCGCCCGCCTCCCCGGCTGTCCCGGTCGCGTCATGCCGAGCCTCCCGGCCCCGCCGGCCCCGCCGGCCCCGCTGCTGCTCCTCGGGCTGCTGCTGCTCGGCTCCCGGCCGGCCCGCGGCGCCGGCCCCGAGCCCCCCGCGCTGCCCATCCGGCCGGAGAAGGAGCTGCTGCCCGCTCGGGGAGCGGCAGGTAGGTGGGCGCCCCGGGGGAGGCGCGGGCGGGGACTCCGGCTCCGGGCAAGTCCGCGCCGGCCCGGAGGGGGCGCCGGGCGCAGGTGGCTAGGCGCAGAGAGCTCGGAGGGGTGGGCGCGGGCCGCGAGGCGCGTGGCGCCCGGGGACCCAGGCCCGGCGGGCAGGAGCGGGGCAGCGGCCGCCAACCAAGCCCGTTCCCGCAGGCTGCGCCTTCGGCGGGAAGGTCTATGCCTTCGACGAGACGTGGCACCCGGACCTGGGGGAGCCCTTCGGGGTGATGCGCTGCGTGCTGTGCGCCTGCGAGGCGGTGAGTGGACCCCGCGGCCAAGGCCGGGTCCCTCGGGCGTGGGGGAGCTCTGGGGTCCTGGGACGTCGGAGTGCACCCGGAGCTGTGGAGGAGAAAGGGGGCGAGTTCGCGGACGGGGATGTGTTGGGATATTTTTCCAGTCGAGGAGGGGATGGGGGATGGCCTCCTTCAAGTCTCAGGTGTTGACTGTCATCGATCGCCCACTACGTGTCCGGCTCTGTGCCAGCCCTGTTACGTGTCTCTCAGTTTCCACTACAACACTGCTAGATAGATAATATTATTATCCCCCTTTTCCAGAGAGGGACCCCCAGGCCCAGACAGGTTAAGTCAAGCGGTTTCTAAATGGCCAAGCGGTCCAACTCAGCGGGACGACCCTGCCCTGGTCCCGGGACCGCCCCTATCGCCCCTGGGTCTCACCGGTTGGCGTCTTGCACTCACCCCGCTTTCCGCCTTCTCGCGAGCAGTCTCAGTGGGGTCGCCGCCTGAGGGGCCCGGGCAGGGTCAGCTGCAAGAACATCACCCCCGAGTGCCCAGCCCTGACCTGCAGACAGCCGCGCCAGCTGCCCGGACACTGCTGCCAGAGCTGCCCCCAGGGTAAGGCGCGCTCCGCCGCGGGAGGAGGGCAGCAGGGCCGCGACCCTAGGTCCCGGGCCACGGGGATCGGGGCGGCCAGCTGGCCCTCCCCATGGCCAGCTGAAGCCTGGGTCCTCCACCCCCCGGGGCAGAGCGCAGCGGCCCCGAGCGGCAGCCGTCGGGTCTGGCCTTCGAATATCCGCGGGACCCGGAGCACCGCAGCTATAGCGACCCTGGGGAGCCCGGCGCTGAGGATCGGGCGCGCGGTGACGGCCACACCGGTAGGCGGGGGCCGAGGGGTTGGGTCATGGTCGGGGCCCGACCGCAGCGGCGGGTAACGGTGTTTGGGCCCTCTCCCTCCCCTCGCAGACTTCGTGGCGCTGCTGACCGGGCCGAGGTCGCAGGCGGTGGCACGGGCCCGGGTTTCGCTGCAGCGCTCCAGCCTGCGCTTCTCCATCTCCTACCGGCGGTGAGAAAAGGGAGGGAGGGAGGAGGGGTCAGCTGGGGGGCGGAGAAGGAGAATTGGGAGAGCTGGGAGGGGCTGCTTCTAGCCCAGGCTTGGAGCCCCGCCTCACCCTTCTCCTCTTTCCCAGGCTGGACCGCCCCACCAGGGTTCGCTTCTCAGACTCCAATGGCAGCGTCCTGTTTGAACACCCGGCAGCCCCCACCCAGGAGGGCCTGGTGAGATGATATGCCGTTTCTGAGCGCTTGTCCAGTCTGAGCGATGTGCCGATGCATTGCCTCCTTTGGGCCTCAGCCCAGTGGCAGGAAGGCACTGACGTAATAATGCCCATTTTACAGATGAGGGAACAGAGGCTCAGTAGCAGAATGTGATTTGCTCAAGGTCACACAGCTAGTAAGTGGTGGAGCTAGGATTTGAACCCAAGCATCTGGTTCCAGAGCTCCCTTCTTAAGCTTGCTAGGAGGAACTGGTGCCGTCTGCCCATATTTTTACTCACCAGGGCTGGGCCTCTCAGCTGGCCTGTCCTGTATACTGTCTCTCTGCTCTAGGTCTGTGGGGTGTGGCGGGGAGTGCCTCGGTTGTCCCTGCGGCTCCTCAGGGCAGAGCAGCTGCATGTGGCTCTCCTGACGCCCACTCACCCCTCAGGGGAGGTCTGGGGGCCTCTCATCCATCACCGGGCTCTGGCTGCAGGTAAGGGGAGCCGACTGCCCTAGATGGGAAGTTCCGGGTCTTCTTTGTTTCCAGGAATGGGGTGGGCTGAGGAGGGGACTTTGGAATCAGCTCTTACGTCCTCCCCGCTCCCTAGAGACCTTCAGTGCCATCCTGACCCTGGAAGACCCTGCACAGCAGGGCGTGGGGGGCATCACTCTACTTGCTCTCAGTGACACAGAGGACTCCTTGCATTTTTTGCTGCTCTTCCGGGGGCTGCTGGAACCCAGGAGTGGGGGTAAGTGGGTGGGGGCAAAGCTCGTGAGGGCATTGGGGGTGCCCCTGCCTCCCAGGGGTGTCCACATGTGTGGCTGTTGCAGGACCAGCCCAGGTGCCCTTGCAGCTCCAGATTCTACACCAGGGGCAAGTCGTGCGAGAGCTCCAGGCCAACGCCTCAGCCCAGGTGAGTGAGGGGCTGGCTCTGCCTGCCACCCACTCGGGCCTCTCGCCTGCTGCCCACCGCTCCCTGCTCTGTCCCCAGGGGCCGGGCTTCGCTGAGGTGCTGCCCAACCTGACAGCCCAGGAGATGAACTGGCTTGTTCTGGGGGAGCTGCAGATGGCCCTGGAGAGGGCAGGTGGGCCAGGGCCACGTATCAGTGGACACATTGCTGCCAGGCAGAGCTGCGACGGTGAGGCAGGGTGGGGCCTGGCACCTGGGCACGGGCTTGCACAGCTGAGAGGCACAGCCCAGGCCCAGCACAGGGCCAGGGAGAGGTGTGGGAGGGGAGCTGAGCGTGTGAGTGACTGTGGGCAAGCCTGCTACCTGTCCTGTCCCTCTGCAGTCCTGCAAAGTGTCCTTTGTGGGGCCGATGCCCTGATTCCAGTGCAGACGGGTGCTGCTGGCTCAGCCAGCCTCACGCTTCTAGGAAACGGCTCCCTGCTCTACCAGGTGAGAGTGGGGGGCACGGGAGACAGGGAGAGGGGCAGGGCAGGGGCTTGGCCTGCAATGGCTCAGCACCGGCCACTCCCGTTGCCCTCTCCCAACCCTGCCCACCAGGTCCAAGTGATAGGCATAGGCAGTGAGGTGGTGGCCATGACGCTGGAGACCAAGCCTCAGCGGAGGAACCAGCGCACTGTCCTGTGCCAGATGGCCGGACTGCAGCCTGGCGGGCACACGGTGAGGACTCTAGGCAGAACTGGGCGACAGCACAGGGCCTGTGCACCAGGGCTGCCGGTGCTTGGGCTGGGGGGAGCCAGGCAGGGTGAGCAGGGATGTGCAGCATTGGCCACTTATTCACAGGCTATTTCACTGATTCATTGAGGCCATTTTCAGCAGACCCCAGCCTAGGGACTGGAGTACAGAGAAAGTCAGATGTGGCTCCTGTCCTCAGCCCATTCACAGTCCAAGGAAAGGAGTTAATCAGGGAGACCGGTGCAATAGACCGGACAATAACGAATGTGATAACGACAGCTACCGACTGAGCTTTTCTATGTGCCAGAGACTGCGCTGCTTGCTTTACTTGTATCGTTTTTGGCCCTCACAGTACCCATTTTATGGATGAGGGAGTGAAGCATCAGAGAGGCTAACCTCATCAAGGTTACACAGCTAGGAAGTGGCAGACAAGGGACGCGAACTTGGGCTGTCGGGCTCTTATCCAGTGTTACTGATGTTGTGTGGAAGTGTGCATGGGAAGGCTTCAGAATCTTGAGTTCGTGTGAAAGCTGAGGAGGGATTGGTCTGGGATCTGGCAGGTTGTGGCTCATCCTTCCCCACCTGCCAGGCCGTGGGTGTCTGCCCTGGGTTGGGTGCCCGAGGGGCTCATATGCTGCTGCAGAACGAGCTGTTTCTGAACGTGGGCACCAAGGACTTCCCAGACGGAGAGCTGCGGGGGCATGTGGCTGCCCTTCCTTACAGTGGTCACAGTGCCCGCCATGATGGTGAGTGTCCCCAGAAGTCTGCCTGCCCTTTGGTGTCTTCTAACCTGTGACTCAAGCATGTGAGGGATTGTGCCAGTGTGCCCGAGCCTGGTGTGTCCTTCTGTGTGCTGAGCTTCCAGGCTGCCATCTGGGAAGGTGGGGATGTGCAGTGTGGCCTGTGGGCAGACCTAGCCTGTGGCTGTGGTGCAGGAGCCTAAAGCTGCTGCTCACCGGGCCTGTGGAGTGTTTTCCAGCTCATGGAGTCTGGGTCGGGGGAGACGGGGAATGCCGGGCTTGAGGGGCTGCTGTAGGCCACCTTCTCATCTGTCACCTCTGCTCTGGACCCAGCGCTGCCCGTGCCCCTGGCAGGAGCCCTGGTGCTGCCCCCTATGCGGAGTCGGGCTGCAGGTCATGCTTGGCTCTCCCTGGACACCCACTGTCACCTGCACTATGAAGTGCTGCTGGCTGGGCTGGGTGGCTCAGAACAGGGCACTGTCACTGCCCACCTCCTTGGGCTTCCTGGGATGCCAGGACCCCGGCGGCTGCTGAAGGGATTCTACGGCTCAGAGGTGAGGACATGACGAGGAAGGCAGCTTGGGAAATATCAGCGTTTGAGCACTATGGGCTGTGTGGCCCTGTGGCAGGGGGAGGCAGAGAACAGGCAGCCTGGTGTGGCAGAGCCAGCATGGGCTCAGGAGTCAGACAGACCCAGGTATGAATCTGCCTCAGCCACTTACTAGCTGTGTGATCTTTTGCAAGTGACATAGACTCTTTGAGGTAATCTGAACAAAGCACTTGTAGTAAAACAGCTTTTGCTATGCGTTCTCCTCCCCGGGTCCTTCCTTGGACAGTATGTAATATCCTGGCCCTCCACAGGGGCTGGGGGGATGGACCAGCCCTCAGAGGTGGGCGGGTTGTGGTGGACTGGAATCAGAGAGACCCAGCTACTGAGCTCCACACCATTGCCCTTGGGTGTCACTACCCTAGAGACCTTATTTAACCTCCCCGGGTCTCAGTTTCTTCATCTGCAAATTGAGGACAATGGGCTCAGCCCTGAAGTGTCTTGTTTCTGTCCCCTCTCCTGTCCACTTGCACGCAGGCCCAGGGTGTGGTGAAGGACCTGGAGCCGGAGCTGCTGCAGCACCTGGCAAAGGGCACTGCCTCCCTGCTGATCACTACCAAGGGTAGCCCTCGAGGGGAGCTGCGAGGGCAGGTAGATGGGGCAGTGTGGCCAGTGGGGACAGTGCAGAGTTGGGCTGGCACTGCGTCTCCTTGGCTTGGGCCATCTTGGAGCTCTGGGGGTGGTAGTATAAACTCCCTGGCCGGATGGGAGGATGAAGGCAGACAAGGTATATAAAAAGGCTGGCACACGACCGCCAGGTCACTGACAGCTGGATGATTGCTCTGGCTAATGGCATCCTCCGGGGCGCCTGGCCCCTCAGGGGCGGTAAGGGGTGGAGGTGTCTCAGGCTTCCCGGCTGGCCGCTGGTGGTGGAGACACGAGGGGGAGCCGCCGCGCCGCCTCAACCGGCCTCTCCTTCCAGGTGCACGTCGCCCACCGATGCGAGGTGGGCGGCCTGCGCTTGGCTGCGTCAGGAGCCGAGGGGGCGCCGGCGCCCGGAGCCCCGGAAGCGGCAGCCCTGCCTGCGCTGCCTGCCGTGCCCGGCCCCGAGGCCTCAGCGCCCGCCAAACCCGGCGGACCCGGGCCGCCTCGAGACTCCAACTCGTGCTTCTTTGAGGGGCAGCAGCGCTCCCATGGGGCTCGCTGGGCGCCCAACTACGACCCCTTCTGCTCGCTCTGCACCTGCCAGGTAGGAGGCTGGGTCAGGCGCGCGTGGGGGAGGGGCGCGGGCGTGGGGGAGGGGCGCATGGGACCTGGGCACCCGAGTCTGCTCCCCCGCCTCACCCCGCAGAGACGCACCGTGATCTGTGACCCCGTGGTGTGCGCGCCGCCAAGCTGCCCACACCCAGTGCAGGTGCCGGACCAGTGCTGCCCAGTGTGCCCAGGTGAGTGCCTGGCAGGGGAGGGTAGGAGAGGGGAGAAGGGAAGCCAGGCAGAGGATGGGGTCTCTAGGGAGGGAAGGGGGCGTCACCCTCTGCCCTAGACATGCCTTTGGCTCTACAGGGAAGCAAGACCTCGGAGACCGGCCTGGGCTGCCCAGAAACCGGGACACCAGCGAGGGTGAGCTGGGAGGGCCTGCAGTGGTGGGGGATCCCGAGTGGGGCTCGGGATGGGGAGAGGAGGATGAGACTGTGTGTGTGCAGGGGTGAAGGCTAAGGGCACAGGTTCAAGTGATGCCAGATGGGCCTGGTTATTGTTAGGGCCCATGAGTGGGCTCTGAGGTTCTGTGAGTGTGGGGTTGGCTTGAGCTGCAAGCCTTGGTTCTGGGCTCAGCCGATGAGCTCAGTACTCACTGAAGCTGGGCACTGTCCCCCACCAGGCTGCTATTTTGATGGTGACCGGAGCTGGCGGGCTGCGGGTACCCGGTGGCACCCTGTCGTGCCCCCATTCGGCTTAGTTAAATGTGCTGTCTGCACCTGCAAGGTATGACTGCCCGATCGCCTCCCATGCACGTCTGCGGCTGGACCCGTCTCAGCCTCCGGCCGGGTCTGCAGAGATGGGGAGGGCGCTGCTGGGGGAAGAAAGCCCGTCCTTGGTGGGGAGGGCTCAAGGATCGAAACAATATCAGAAAAGTCCCGTAGGCTTTGAGAGTCAGCTTCGTGTAGGAAGAGGGCAAGGCTGACCAGGGTGAGAACTCTGACTCTGCTCTATGTAGACTGTGGGCACCTTTGTGTACCTCTCTGAGCCTCACTTTTTGCTCCTAGAAGCAGAGATGAGAGCGCCTACCTTGCAGGGTCACAGTGAGGATTGGAGTTGAGGTATATAAGGTACCAGTCCAGGGACTCTGAGGAGAAGGTCATGGGTATATTATGCTGGAGATATGGGAGAGGAAGGAAGGAAGGAAGCAGGAGGCATATCTGTCCCCCTCCTTCCTGATACCCCTCGCTCAATGGGTCCTTACAGGGGGGCACCGGAGAGGTGCACTGTGAGAAGGTGCAGTGTCCCCGGCTGGCCTGTGCCCAGCCTGTCCGCGCCAACCCCACTGACTGCTGCAAACAGTGTCCAGGTGAGGGGAGTGGGTGCTGAGGCCCCCTGGGGCAGGTGAGGCCCTTCACTGCCTTGTCTTGGGTGAGGGGATGCATAGTGAAGGTGGGGGGACAGGATTTCGCAGCTAATTCAGCACTCGCTGAGCACTGCTCTGTGCCTAGTCTGGAGCCAGGGCTCTAATGCGGTGAAAAGAATGTACGTGTGTCAGTGGGGTATGATGAGTTCCAGTTCCCGCTCCACCCACCCACCCATCCATCATCCATCCGTCCTTCCGTCCATCCATCCATCCATTCATCCATCCATCCATCCATCCATCCATCCATCCATCCATCCATCCATCCATCCATCCATCCAGCTATTCACCCACCCATCCATCTTTTCACCCACCCAGCCATCCACCTGCCCACCCATCCATCCATCCATCCAGATTTATCACCTACGGAGTGCCAGAAACTACTAGGTGCTGGAGATTCAAAGACAAGAAAAACATGGGCGGTCCTCACAGAATCCACATCTGTTGACCCCTTCCTCCTTCTCTCCCTCCCTCCCTTCCAACAGTGGTGTTAGGAGCCCGCTCCCAGCTGGGAGACCCCATGCAGGCCGACGGGCCCCGGGGCTGCCGTTTTGCAGGGCAGTGGTTCCCAGAGAGCCACAGCTGGCACCCATCGGTGCCCCCCTTTGGAGAGATGAGCTGTATAACCTGCAGATGTGGGGTAAGTCAGGAGTAGGAGGCTTGTGTCAAGTGGGCTTTGGGGGCTTGGCTGGAGTAGGGAGAACTTCCCAGGGGGGGCAGGTTCCTGGGGATAGGCTCCCCTAAAGAGGCTGAAGGCAGCCGCTCCCCTAAAGAGGCTGAAGGCAGTCATGCCCTAGAGCCTCTGGGGGACCGTCAGTCTCTGTGCTGCTCCAGGCAGGGGTGCCCCACTGTGAGCGGGTCGACTGTTCACCCCCACTGTCCTGCGGCTCAGAGGAGAGTCGATGCTGCTCGCCTTGCACATCCCGGAGGCGTGAGTGAGGGCTGACCGGGAGGCCTGGGGAAGGGAGAGAACACCTACTGTGCGCCAAGGCCCTTGCTGCCTGCTTCACAAACAGTGTCCCCTTCCACCCTCACAGCCACCTGGTGGGGCTGTTATTTATTATCTTTGTTTAACAAATGATATTTCTTTTCTTTTCTTTTTTTTTTTTACTGTGCTTTAGGTGAAGTTTATAGCTCAAGTTAATTTCTCATACAAAAATTTATACATGTATTGTTTTGTGACATTAGTTGCAATCCCCACAATGTGACAGCATGCTCCCCCTTTCCACCCTGGGTTCCCTGTGTCCATTCGACCAGTTCTTGTCCCTTCCTGCCTTCTTATCCTGCCTCCGGACAGGAGCTGCCCATTTGGTCTCATGTATCTGATTGAACTAAGAAGCACACTCCTCACGTGTATTATTTTTTGTTTTATAGTCCTGTCTAATCTTTGTCTGAAGAGTCAGCTTCAGGAATGATTTCAGTTCTGGGTTAGCAGTGTGTCTGAGGGCCACAGTTTCAGGGGTTCCTCCAGTCTCAGTCAGACCATTAAGTCTGGTCTTTTTACGTGAATTTGAGTTCTGCTCCACGCTTTTCTCCAGCTCCATCTGTGACTCTCTGTTGTGTTGTCTGTCAGGGCGGTCACTGATGGTAGCTGGGCACCATCTAGTTCTTCTGGTCTCAGGCTGATGAAGTCTCTGGTTCACGTGGCCCTTTCTGTCTCTTGGGCTAATACTTCCCTTGTGTCTTTGGCGTTCTTCGTTCTCCTTTGCTCCAAGTAGAATGGGGCCAATTGATGCATCTTAGATGGCTGCTTGCAAGCTTTTTAAGATCCCAGATGCCACTCACCAAAGTGGGATGCAGAACATTTTCTTGATAAACTTTGAACAAATGATATTTCTGAAGCTCAGAGCAACTAAGCAGCTAGACTAAGATCACACAGCTAACTAGTATGCACTGCCTTGCTTCCACAGTTCTGACCTTTCTGGGACCAGGACAGAAAGGCTCTGCTCTGCCTTCCTGCTTTTCTGCATGCCACCCATCCCTTCCCTCTTCCTCCCACTTTCACCCCCTTCTGTCTCCAGCAGCCCCAGAGACCAGGACTGTTCCAGAGCTGGAGAAGGAAGTGGAAAGCTCATAGGGAGAGCCAGCAGGCAGCATGACCAAGAGGATGGGGCCTGGGCTGGGGAAGGGGCAGCACTGAGGACCCTGCACTCTCCCGCGGGAAACCCAGTGCCTCTGGCTCCTTTTCTCTGCCCGTCCCCCACTACCTCTGGGAACCACGCTCCACAAGGGGGAGGGGCAGCCCCTTTGGGCCAGACCAAGGCCATGTCCACTCCCGCTCTGTCACCCTCTGGCCCGTCCCTCCCAGTTCTGCCCTGGAAGCCCAACCCCTTTCCCTCTGTACATAATGTCACTGGCTTGTTGGGATTTTTAATTTATACTCACTCAGCACCAAGGGTCCCCCCACTCCACTCCTGCTGCCCCTGAGCTGAGCAGAGTCATTATCGGAGGTTTTTGTATTTATTAAAAAAATTTTTTTTTTCAGTCTTTGAGCTTGTGGTTGTCTTTTTATGGCCAGAGACCTGAGTGGATGCCAGTGGAGAAGGGTGGAGGCGAGACAGAGAGGTGCTTCCCTCTGACCCTTGGGGAGCAGGTAGAGACCTGGAGAGGGAGTGGAATGCAATTGGCGGGCATACCTGGGTTCCTCAGAGGGGGCTGCAACTGTCCTTGAGATGGACTCAGCCAACGCAGGCAACTTGATGTAGCTTTAGACTTGAGTTTAATTCCTACTGTTCTGTCCACGTGCTGGCATGTTTCTGGCCCTGTGCTTGAAGTTGCTCCAAACAAAAACAAAAATGTCCCAACCCTTTGCCTTCTCTGTCTACAGGGAGGCAAACACTTTCCTGTTATCCATCTTTCCTGGAAACTAATTGTGTTCTGGACCAGTTCTGGGGCAAATCTGTATCAGAGTGGGCTGGAATCATCCCTGGTCCAGCTCTTGGTTGAGCTTATTTTGGGACCAAATAAGGTACAGAATAATCCCCTAGTACCCATTCCTGCCACCAGGAACTGGGCATCCCCACAGCCTCAAGGCTACAGGGAAACAAGGGTAAGGGGGCAGATATTTAACAAATACATGAACTTACAGATTTATCTTGTGTCGATGGTGTGGAGTACACAGAGTTTGCAATTCTATGATCTGGTAGGGTAGTTGTTGGGTCCCATCGAGTCCATTGTCAACTCATAGTGACCCCATGATCTGCCCTTTAGGGTTCTCTAGGCTGTAATCTACAGAAGCAGATCACTAGGTCTTTCTCCCGTGGGGTCGTCAGGTGGGTTTGAACCACCAACATTTTGGTTAGCTACTGAGTGCTTAACCGTTGGACCACTAGGGCTCCTTCGGTGGGGGGTGGGGAAGGGAAATCACCCACTTCTTATTTACTGGCAAGCATGCTGTGGGTGGTTACTGTTGCAGCCTATGGAAGCATCGAGTTCCAGTTCTGCCCTTAACTAGCTGAGTTATTTAGCCTCCATGAGCCCCTGCTTCCTTATCTGTAAAACAGATATCCCCCTCACAGGATTCAATCAGAAAACATGAGTTACACAGCTCAGTGCCTGGCACAGATTAGCTGGGAAAGACCACTAACGGAGGTAGGATTTTGGGGGTGGTTTGAAAAGAAATAGGGGTGGCTCTTATACATCTGTTTTTTGAAGAGAAAACGACCTCATGGACAGTTCTCCACTTTGCCATATTCTACTTGTGAGCTACATTTCATGCATTTCGCGGTGACACCCTTTCCCACCGTTTACATGCCAAACCCAGGTTTGGGGACCTCAGGTGAAGAAGAGCCCCTTGGAGCCATAGCGAGGTGCCTCAGCCCACAGCCACCAGCTCCTCATGCGTCCAGTCACCAGGGCAGTGTCTGTGTCTGAATAAACGATGACAATGATTGACTGATGGTCTTCACACCGTGGCCACCGACTTGGGAAGGTGCCAAGGGCAGAGGGAGAGATGGGGGCTGGGGTGAGGCCAGGAACATGCTGGGAGAGGGGCTTCCAGGGCCTCCGACCCGACTTTCAACTGGCAGGAAAGTCTGCACTCCAAAGAAGAGTTGGTTGCTTTAAAAAAAGTTTCAGAACGACTGTTTTATTGTCTTCCGGCCTTAGTCTTTTATGAAAATAATGACAGGAGAACAAAAGTATTGGCGCCGTGATACAAAGGGGAGGTTTCCTAAAGCAATACAGTGAAAACCGTAAGAGCCGGAACTCGACAAGACGGCCTTGTTTTTCCGGGTCTCGCGAGTTTTCCGCCTTCGGCAGAGTGCAGTTACCGCTTCTCTAGCGCTCTCGATTTAGTGGAAAATATTTTCCTTCTCTGGCAGGTTTCTGCCTTACACAGGTTCCAGCTTTTGAAGGTTTTACTGTAAAATTGGGACCAAGAAGGAGTTCACTAGGTATGCTGGAAAGGACGCCTTTTAGCTTGTTGATTTAAGGTAGTCAGAATGATGTGTGAAGGAAAAAATCACAGAGAATATGTGTGGAATGCTGGGAGTATATTGTTGAAGACGGTGACAAAAGGGGAGGGATTACTAGCGACCGTTTGATTGTAGGTCTCCAAGACGGGAGCCGGCTTTATAGCCTTGGTTGACACGTTTTCATGTGAAAGGGGGGGAGGTACCAGAATTATTTTTGCTCCTTATAAAAATAAATCATTGAGAACAATTGTAATGCAAAATGTGTGAGGAAGAAAAAAGCATTCACCTGTTCCTCCAGCCCCCGGACACCCACCGTTAGCATTTATACACATTTCTTTTCAAACTTAAAGAAATGCGCTTATGCATATTTATAGGTATATGTGTATCTGCTGCAAAAGACTCCTTAGAAGTGTTAAAAAGCAAAGATATCACTTTCAGGACTAAGGTGTGCCTGACCCAAGCCATGATATTTTTGATTGCCTCATACGCATGCAAAAGCTGGACAGTGAATAAGAAAGAGTGAAGAATTGGTGCCTTTGAATTATGGTGTTGGTGAAGAATACTGAATATACCATGAAAACGGCCAGAAGAACAAACAAATCTGTCCTGGAAGAAGTACAGCTAGAATGCTCCTTAGAAGGAAACCTAGCCATCTAAGATACTCCACTGGTCTCACCCCTTCAAGAGCAAGGGAGAATGAAGAAAACAAGATACAAGGAAAAGATTAGTCCGAAGGACTAATAGACCACAACTACCATGGCCTCCACCAGACTGAGTCCAGAACAATCAGATGGTGCCCGGCTACCACCACTGACTGCTCTGACAGGGATCACAACCGATGGTCCCGGACAGAGCTGGAGAAAAATGTAGAACAAAATTCTAACTCACAAAAAAAGACCAGACTTACTGGTCTGACAGAGACTGGAGAAACCCTGAGCATGGCCCCCGGACACCCTTTTAGCTCAGTAATGAAGTCACTCCCGAGGTTCACCCTTCAGCCAAAGATTAGACCACCCCATAAAACAAAATGAGACTAATGGGGCACAACAGCCAAGGGATAAGGACTAGAAGGCAGGAGGGGACAGGAAAGCTGGTAACGGGGAACTCAAGGTCAAGAAGGGAGAGTGTTGACATGTTGTGGGGTTGCTAACCAATGTCACAAAACAATACGTGTACTAACTGTTTAACGAGAAACTATTTGTTCTGTAAACCTTCATCTAAAGTACAATAAAAAAAAAACTTAAAAAAAAAAAAAAAAGGAGGAAGCCTGGTTCTGCTAACAAGTGTCCCAAGGTGCCCCACTGCCAGGGAGCTCTCTCACTCTGCGGGTCGGCACACCAGCCACGCAGTCTCATGCCAGTTTCTTGGTTCTGTTGCTGCCGTTTCTCTGCTGCTGCTTCTCGCTGTCTCACACCATCTCTGGTGCTACAGATCTTTCTCTCTGTCTCCTGGGTCTAGGAGGTTTCAGCACAGGGACATCACATCCAAAGGATGCTGTCTTAGGCTGGGTTCTCTAGAGAAACAATACTAGTAAAGCGTATAAATGTATGTATACAGAGATTTATATCAAGGAAACAGCTCACACGATTGTAGAGGCTAGAATGTCCCAACTCTGTGGATCAGAGTAGAGGCATCTCCCAATTCACGTGGCTGCAGAAGCTGGCGAGCCCAAGATCGGCAGGTTGGAGAGCATGGCTCCTGCTCACAGGCTGTAAAGGTCGACAAATTCCAAGATTGGCAGGCAAGACCGCAAGGTTTCTCCCGATTCACGCAGCTGCAGGGGCTGGTGAACTCAGGATCAGAAGGTCAGAGAGCGGGGCTCCACTCACAGGCTGTGATGACTGATGAATTCCAAGTTCAGCAGATAAGCTGACAGCTCAAGTCCCAAGAACCGGGGGTCAGATTAATAGGCCGCAGCTGCAGGATCCAGAGCAAGCAAAAAGCCAGAACGTCTGCTTATATTCAGATGCAGGCCACACCCCCAAGGAAACTCTCTTTCAGCTGATTGGTTACTCACAGTACATTCAATCAT
Organism: Dugong dugon; assembly: GCA_030035585.1. NCBI lineage: Eukaryota > Metazoa > Chordata > Mammalia > Sirenia > Dugongidae > Dugong > Dugong dugon. The sequence goes on along the minus strand of CM057466.1, from coordinate 31,177,236 downwards.
GGGAGTGATCACGTATAAACACTGAGAATCATGGCCCAGCCAAGTTGACACACAGTCGTAACCATCACAGATGCGCTCTGCTCCCATCTCTTCTTCTTTGTGGTTATGAGGTCCTCTCTCTGCTCCGGGGTTGGCTCTCTTTGAAGCCTAGCGGGATGGCAAAACTGATCAATCCTCTTGTTAGGGTTCCATATGCCTTATTTGCATGGTCCCACCCTCACAGGGTTTTGCATTATTAGCAAGCTGTCCAATCCCCTTGATGGGCCACAAACACCTTAATTGCTTAGTCCCACCCAATCATTTTGTAGGAGTTACAAGATTATGGTGAGAAAGGCCATATAAAAGCAAATTCACTGCACTGCAGGTATTTATTATTTTCTTAGCAATTTGTAAGATTTTAAGATAGTGTCTCGCCCTTTTTTGGAGCTAACTCATCCCCTTTTTAAAAACAGCTTTATTGAGATATATTTAATATATTATAAAATTCACCCCTTTTTATGGGTGATCATGTCACGTTGTTGTTAGTTGCTGTTGAGTTGAGTAGGTTCCTACTTGTGGTGAAACCCATTGTATGCAGAGAATTGCTCTATAGGATTTTCAAGGCTGTGACTTTTAGAAACAGACTGCCAGGCCTGTCTTCCTAGGTGCCTCTGGGTGGATTTGAATCGCCAACCTTTCCATTAGTAACTGAGCGCCTAGCTGTTTGCACCACCCTGGAAAAAACAAACCAACCAACATTGCTGTAGAGTTGATTTCGACTTACAGTGACCCTATAGGACAGAGTAGAACTGCTGCATAGGGTTTCCAAGGTGGTAATCTTTATGGAAGCAGACTGCTACTTATTTCTCCAGTGGAAGTGCTGGTGGTTTCGAACCTCCAACCATTTGGTTCGCAGCCGAGCGCTTAACCATCGGCCACCAGGGCTCCTAAATTCACCCTTTTTAAATGTGTACAGTTTGAAAGTATGCAGCTCAGTGATTTTTAATATATTCACAGAGTTGTATAACCATCACTGCAATCTAATTTTATAAAAGTTTGAACACCTCCAAAAGGAATGCTGTACTCATTAAGAGTCATTCCCCATTTCTCCCTCCCCTGTTCCCCGGCAACCACTAATGTACTTTCTGTCTCTGTGGGTTTACCTATTCTGGAAATTTCACATAAATGGAATCATACAATACATGGCCCCTTTTTTTTCCTGGCTTATTTCACTTAGCATAATGTTTTCAAGGTTCATCCATTCTGTAGCATTTTTCAGAACTTCATTCTTTTTTATGGCCGAATAAAATTCCATTGTATAGATAGACCACTATTCATCTGTTGATAGACATTTGAGTTGCTTCCATTTTCTCGTTTCCACCGTGAATAGTGCTACTATGAACCTTTGTGTACAAGTTTTTGTGCGTACATATGCTTTCCATTCTCTTGGGTATAAACCTAGGAAAGGAATTGCTGGGCATATGGTAGCTTTATGCTTAGCATTTTGAGGAGCTGTCAAATTGTCTTCCAAAGTGACTACACCATCTTACATCCCCATCAGCAATGTATGAGAGTTTAAATGTATCTACATCCTCGCTGACACTTGTTATTGTCTGTCTTTTTTATTTTAGCCATCTCAGTGGGTGTGAAGTGGTTTTGATTTGCATTTCTCTAAAGACTAATAATGCCGAACATCTTTTCAGGTGCTCATTGGCAATTTGTCTATCTTCTTCGGTATATAGTGCCCTTTAACATTAAAAAATATAGATATTTTTATTTTTAGAATTTATTAAAAATTTAATTAAAAAATGTTAAAATTGTGGTTATAGTGCCCTTTTGGATGTCATGTGCATTGCATATGTTTAAAACTTCGCTTTTTAACTTTGGTCTCGTATTTTTTCCTATGTTAAATTTAAACTTTTTATCAAGGTAAAAGTTTCAATCTTTTCCTTTATGATTTCCTTCTTGGCATCATAATTGCAAAGTTGGTTTTCCTCTCAGAATGGTATAAATACAGCAAGGAATACTATGAAGAACAATAATAACGAAAGCTGCCATTTACCGAACTCTGATTTGTGCCAGGCCCTTTGCTGAACTGTCCCAGGTAGTTCTCACGACAACCCTGCAGCGTAATCTTCATTTTCATTCCTCATCTGCAGCTAAATGAACTGAGGCTCAGGGAGAGAAGTGGCTTGTCCAGGGCCACAGAGACAGTCAGGAGTGGCTGGAATTTAGTTGGAAGGATGCATTAGATACTGGAGCCCAGTGTAAGTTGCCTCTGCCCTGCGATCAGATGGACTCAGCCAGCTTGAAATCTGACTTTCCCGTGTGACTTTGCTGAAATGACTGTGGCTCTCTGAGCCCCGTAATGGGGTGACAACAGCCACACCCTGGGACATGGAGGATCTAATGAGAAACTGGTATAAAGGATCTCCCAGTCCCACACCTCTGCTTGGGCACCCCGAATCTCTTCCCACCTCTGCTCATAGGATTATGGGGAGTTGAAGACCAGGGACAGAGCTGCCCACAAGTAGGGCTAAAGGACCATGATTCTGCCTTGGGAGGACAGAGATTTGAGCAAAGAAGCAAAGGAGAACACGGTGGTGTCATTAGGAACAGCCTCTCCATGGGGATTCCCCACACCAGGGGAAAACACGTGAATACGTGAAAAATCAATTTAGTCAAACCTCAAGTATTAGAATGACCGATTCACCAAAAGTAATTCACCAAAGGGCCAATTTACCAAATCCCCGAGCGCTTTTTTAAGTGTCAGTTTGCCTGGCTCCAGCCCCTGCCCCGCTCCCCCTCTGCATCCAGCCCCTGCAGTGCCTCTGCCCTATCTACAAAATATCTGTCCTTGGCCCAAATATTTGAGGGTGCGCATGTCTGCACACAGAGAGAAAGCTTTAGACTGTGTTTCAGGGAAAGCTGACCCTTCGCATTTAAAATGACCAAAAAACCGAACCAGTTGATATGGATTTGATTCCGACTCATGACGACCCTGTGCATTACAGAGTAGAACTGCTCCATAGGATTTTCAAGGCTGTGACCTTTTGGAAGCAGATCACCAGGTCTTTCTTCTGAGGCACCTCTGGGTGGGTTTGAACTGCCAAACTTGTTAGTAGCAGAGCGCTTAACCATTTGTGCCACCCAGGGAACTCCTTTTAAAATGGGGGGCGGGGGGCAAAAAAACCCAGAAACTTTGAAAAAATCCTCAACAACTCAGAGAATTTGGCAAACTGGCATTCAGCAATTTGATTTTCAGTGAATTGGCCGGAGCCCGCCAGTGGGGCCCCAGCTCCTCAGCTAATACGTGTTGAGTGAGGCTGGAGGTTGCCCTGTCCTTGAGTGGGCAGCAGGGGTTGGCCATCGGGAGTTGTCTCCTGGTGCCAGGACCTCAATCATTCCTTCTGTGGAGTTGGTCACAGCGTCTTCTTGTCCACCTGCCTTGGCTGAGCTGGCTCAGTGGGACCCCCGCTCTGGGGCTCTTGCTCCTCTTTTGAGTCCCCCCTATTCCCTGCAAGGAGACCTGGTGGTGCAGTGGTTAAGAGCTCGGCTGCTAACCAAAAGGTTGGCAGTTTGAATCCACCAGCCGCTCCTTGGAAACCCTGTGGGGCAATTCTGCTGTGTCCTATAGGGTTGCTATGAGTCGACATCGACTCGACAGCAGTGGGTTTGCTTGTTTGTTTTGGTGTACCCTGCTGAAGTCCCTGGTCCTCACCCTCTCATTTGTGCAGTGGGCACAGGTGGAGGTAGCAGGTGCCAGTGGAAGGGGTGAGGAGGGGGGCTGCAGAGTACTGAGTACTACTCCATGCAGGGGGTGGATGGCTGCTGTCTTGGGGCTGAAAAGACAAGGCCGACAAGTACGTGCGCTTCCAGCTCAGCAGCTGGTGGACTTCATGAGCTCAGCCTGGCTGATGAAGCAGTGCACGAGTCCAGAGCAGGTGGCCATGGCTGTAGCTTTCCACACCAGCGAAAAGAATGCCCTGGGGATCCGCGTGTGCAGCCTGCTGTTGCCGCCCATCTTTCTGCTGGCCTTGGTGCTACCCGTCAGGGTCTGGGTCCCCGACAGCCCCCACTTTGGGTGGAGGTGAGGGACGGTAAGAGGAAGTGGGGCCAGGGCCGTATCTTTTTATATTTTTATTGTTATAGTTTGAGTGAAAGTTTACAATTCAAGTTAGTCTCTCATACAAAAATTTATACACACATTGTTATGTGACCCTAATTGCTCTCTCCATACTGTGACAGCACACTCCTCCTTTCCACCACTGATTTTCTGTGTCCATTCAACCAGCTCCTGACCCTCTCTACCTTCTCATCTCACCTCCAGACAGGAGCTGCCCATTTAGTTTCATGTATCTACTTGAGCTAAGAAGCACTCTCTTCACAAGTAATATTTTATGTCCCATAGTCCAGTTTAGTCTTTGTTTGAAGAGTTGACCTCGGGAATGGTTTCAGTTCTGGGCTGACAGAGAGTCTGGGGGCCATGTCTTCTGGGGTCCCTCCAGTCTCAATCAAACCATTAAGTCTGGCCTTTTTACGTGAATTTGAGTTCTGCACCCTACTTTTCTCCTTCTTTGTCAGAGACTCTCTGTTGTGTTCTCTGTCAGGGCAGTCCTTGTGGTAGCTGGGCACCATCTAGTTCTTCTGGTATCAGGCTGATGAAGTCTCTGGTTTATGTGGCCCTTTGTGTCTCTTGGGCTAATACTTTCCTTCTGTCTGTGGTGTTCTCCATTCTCCTTTACTCTAGGTGGGTTGGGACCAATTCATGCATCTTAGATGGCCACTCACTAGCTTTTAAGACTCCAGACGCCACTCACCAAAGTGGGATGCAGAACATTTTCTTAAAAAACTTCGTTATGCCAATCGACCTAAAAAGCATGGTCCCCAGACCCCCACCCCTGCTACTCTGTCCCTTGAAGTGTTTGGTTGTATTCAGGAAACTTCTTAGCTTTGGTTTAGTCCCATTTTGCTGACTTCCTCTGTAGTGTGTGCTGTCCTTCCCTTCACCTAAGATAATTCTTGTCTACTTTCTAGTTAGTGAATACCCCTCTCCCTCCCTCTCCACCCTCGTAACCATCAAAGAATGTTTTCTTCTGTGTTTAAACTTTGTCTTGAGTTCTTATAATAGTGGCCTTATACAATATTTATCCTTTTGGAACTGACTAAATTCATTCAGCATAATACCTTCCAGATTCCTCCATGTTATAAGATGTTTCATGGATTCATCATTGTTCTTCATCATTGCATAGTATTCCATTGTGTGAAAATACCGTAATTTGTTTATCCATTCCTCTGTCGATGGGTACCTAGGTTGTTTCCATCTTTTTGCTATCGTGAACAGTGCTGCAATGAACATGGGTGTGCATATATGTATTTGTGTGATGGCTCTTAATTCTCTGGGATACATTCCAAGGAGCGGGATTGCTGGATTGTATGGTACTTCTATTTCTAGCTTTTTAAGGAAGCGCCAAATCGATTTCCAAAGTGGTTGCACTCCCACCGGCGGTGTATAAGTGTTCCAGTCTCTCCACAACCTCTCCAACATTTATTATTTTGTGTTTTTGGATTAATGCTAGCCTTGTTGGGGTGAGATGGTATCTCATTGTAGTTTTGATTTGCATTTCTGTAATGGCTAATGATCGTGAGCATTTCCTCATGTGTCTGTTAGCCGCCTGAATGTCTTCTTTGGTGAAGTGTCTGTTCATATCCTTTGCCCATTTTTTAATTGAATTGTTTACCTTTTTGTTGTTGCGGTTTTGCAGTATCTTGTAGATTTTAGAGATTAGACACTGATCGGGATTTGTTGTAGCCAAAATTTTTTCCTAATCTGTAAGTTGTCTTTTTACTCTTTTGGTGAAGTCTTTTGATGAGCATAAGTGTTTGATTTGTTGAGCTCCCAGTTATCTAGTTTCTCTTCTGGTGTTTGTGCACCATTAGTAATGTTCTGTATTCTGTTTATGACATGTATTAGGGCTTCTAGCGTTGACCCTATTTTTTCTTCCATGATCTTTATCGTTTTAGATTTTATATTTAGGTCTTTGATCCATTTTGGGTCAGATTCTGTACACGGTGTGAGGTATGGGTCTTGTTTCAGTTTTTTGCGGATGGATATCCAGTTACGCCAGCACCATTTGTTAAAGAGACTGTCTTTTCCCCAATTAACGGGCTTTGGGCCTTTGTCAAATATCAGCTGCTCGTAGGTGGATGAATTTATGTCTGGATTCTCAACCCTGTTCCATTGGTCTATGTATCTGTTGTACCAGTTCCAGGCTGTTTTGACTATGTGGCGGTGTAATAGGTTCTAAAATCAGGTAGTGTGAGGCCTCCCTCTTTGTTCTTCTTCTTGAGTAACACTTTACTTATCCGGGGACTCTTCCCTTTCCATATGAAGTTGGTGATTTGTTTCTCCATCTCATTAAAAAATGTCATTGGAATTTGGATCGGGATTGCATCGTACCTGTAGATCGCTTTGGGTAGAATTGACATTTTCACAACATTGAGTCTTCCTATCCATGAGCAAGGTATGTTTTTCTACTTATGCAGGTCTGTCTTGGTTTCTTGCAGTAGTGTCTTGTAGTTTTCATTGTATAGGTCTTTTACGTCTCTGGTTAGATTTATTCCTAAGTATTTTATCTTCTTGGGGGCTATTGTAAACGGTATTGATTTGGTGATTTCCTCTTCGAAGTCCTCTTTGTTGGTGTACAGGAATCCAACTGAGTTTTGTATGTTTATCTTGTATCCTGATACTTTGCCAAAATCTTCTGTTAGTTCCAGTAGTTTTCTTGTGTATTCTTTGTGGTTTTCTGTGGATAAGATCATATCATCTGCAAATAGAGATACTTTTACTTTTTCCTTACAAATTTGGATACTCTTTATTTCTTTTTCTAGCCTAACTGCTCTGGCTAGGACCTCCAGCACAATGTTGAATAAAAGTGGTGATAAAGGGCATCCTTGTCTGGTTCCTGTTCTCAAGGGGAATGCTTTCAAACTGTCTCCATTTAGGATGATGTTGGTTGTTGGCTTTGTATAGATGCCCTTAATTATGTTGAGGAATTTCCCTTCTATTCCTATTTTGCTGAGAGTTTTTATCATGAATGGGTGTTGGACTTTGTCGAATGCCTTTTCTGCATCAATTGATAAGATCATGTGGTTCTTGTCTTTTGTTTATTTATGTGATGGATTACATCGATTGTTTTTCTAATGTTGAACCATCCCTGCATACCTGGTATAAATCCCACTTGATCATGGTGCTTTTTTTTTTTTTTTTATGTGTTGTTGAATTCTATTGGCTAGAATTTTGTTGAGGATTTTTGCATCAATGTTCACAAGGGATATTGGTCTGTAATTTTCTTTTTTTGTGATGTCTTTACCTGGTTTTGGTATCAGGGTTATACTGGCTTCATAGAATGAGTTTGGGAGTATTCCATCTTTTTCTATGCTCTGAAATACCTTTAGTAGTAGTGGTGTTAACTCTTCTCTGAAAGTTTGATAGAATTCTCCAGTGAAGCCATCTGGGCCAGGGCTTTTTTTTTTGTTGGGAGTTTTTAAATTACCTTTTCAATCTCTTCTTTTGTTACAGGTTTATTTAGTTGTTCTACCTCTGATTGTGTTAGTTTAGGTAGGTCGTGAGTTTCTAGAAATTTGTCCATTTCCTCTAGGTTTTCAAATTGGTCAGAGTATAATTTTTCATAGTATTCTGTTATGATTGTTTTAATTTCAGTTGGTTCTGTTGTGATATCACCCATCTCATTTCTTATATGGGTTATGTGCTTCCTCTCCTGTTCTTCGTTTGTCAGTTTGACCAATGGTTTATCAATTTTGTTGATCTTTTTGAAGCACCAGCTTTTGGTCTTGTTAATGCTTTCAATTGTTTTTCTATTCTCTATTTCATTTAATTCTGCTCCAATTCTTATTATTTCTTTTCTTCCGGTGCTTGAGGGCTTCTTTTGCTGCTCTCTTTCTACTTGTTCAAGTCGTAGGGTTTATGTTTTGATTTTGGCCCTTTCTTCTTTTTGGCTGTGTGCATTTATTGCTATAAACTGACCTCTGAGCACTGCTTTTGCTGTGTCCCAGAAAGTTCTGGTAGGATGTGTTTTCATTCTCATTTGATTCTATGAATTTCTTTATTCCATCCTTAATTTCTTCTATAACCCAGTAGTTTTTGAGAAAGGCGTTGTTCAGTTTTCATGTGTTTGATTTTTTCCTTGCTTTTTCTGTTATTGATTTCTGCTTTTATGGCTTTATAGTCAGAAAAGATGCTTTGTAATATTTCGATGCTCTGAATTTTGTTAAGGCTTGCTTTATGGCCTAATATGTGGTCTATTCTGGAGAATGTTCCACGTGCACTGGAAAAGAAAGTATACTTGGCTGCTGTTGGGTGGAGTGTTCGGTATATGTCCATGAGATTATGTTGGTTGATTGTAGCATTTAGAACTTCTGTATCTTTATTGAGCTTCTTTCTGAATGTTCTGTCCTTCACCAAAAGCAGTGTGTTGAAATCTCCTACTATTATTGTGGAGCTGTCTCTCTTTTCAGTGCTGTTAGAGTTTGTTTTCTGTATTTTTGAGTCCTGTCATTGGGTGTGTAAATATTTATTATAGTTATGTCCTCCTGGTGTACTGATCCTTTAATCATTATATAGTGTCCTTCCTTATCCTTTGTGGTGGATTTTACTTTGAAGTCTATTTTGTCAGAGATTAATATTGCTACTCCTGCTCTTTTTTGAGTGTTGTTTGCTCGATATATATTTTTCCATCCTTTGAGTTTTAGTTTGTTTGTGTCTTTAAGCCTGAGGTGTGTCTCTTGCAGGCAGCATATAGCTGGATCGTGTTTTTTTATCCATTCTAACACTCTCCGTCTCTTTATTGGTGCATTTAGTCCATTTACATTCAGCATACTTATTGATAGGTATAAGTTTAGTGCTGTCATTTTGATGTCTTTTTTTGTTGAGTTTCTTTGTTCCATTTAATTTTCTGTGCTGAGTTGTTTTTCTTTTCATCTTTTTCATTGTTGTTGATTTTGTATTTGCTGAGTCTGTATATTTTTCTTGTTTTTTATTTTGATGTGTAGGATTGTTAATTTCCTTTGTGGTTACCTTAATATTTACCCCTATTTTTCTAAGTTTAAACCAGTCTTTTATTTCTTTATATGGCCTTGACTTCCTCTCCATATGCAAAATCTATGTCTACATTTTTTAGTCCCTCTTTTTTGTTTTAATGTTGTCATCTTTTACATATAGACATCTCTGTTTCCCTATTTTCAGTGTGTTAGCTTTGATTTATTTTTGTGACTTTCCTATCTGGGTTGATATCTGGTTGCTCTGTCCTGTGTTCTAGTCTTGGGTTATTATCTGATATTATTGATTTTCTAACTGGAGGACTCCCTTTATTATTTCTTGTAATTTGGTTTGGTTTTTGCAAATTCCCTAAACTTCTGTTTATCTGGAAATGCCCTAATTTCACCATCATATTTGAGAGACAGTTTTGCTGGATATATAATTCTTGGCTGGCAATTTTTTTCCTTCAAGGCTTTATATATGTTATCCCATTGCCTTCTTGCCTGCATAGTTTCTGCTGAGTAGTCCGAGCTAAGTCTTATTGACTCTCCTTTGTAGAAGACTTTTCGTTTATCCCTAACTGCTCTTAAAATTCTTTCTTTATCTTTGGTTTTGGCAAGTTTGATTAGAATATGTCTTGGTGACTTTCTTTTGGGATCTACCTTATGTGGGGTTCGATCAGCATCTTGGACAGATATCTTGTCATCTTTCACGTTATCAGGGAAGTTTTCTGCCAACAAATCTTCAACAATTCTCTCTGTATTTTCTGTTATCCTCCCCTGTTCTGGTACTCCAGTCACTCACAGGTTATTCCTCTTGATAGAGTCCCACATAATTCCTAGAGTTTCTTCATTAAAAAAAATTCTTTTATCTGAATTTTCCTCAAATAAGTTGGTGTCAAGTGTTCATCTTCAGTCTCACTAATTCTGACTTCTACTGTGTCAATTCTGCTCCCATGACTTTCTATTGAGTTGTCTACTCCAAAATTTTATTGTTAATCTTCTGGATTTCTGATTGCTCTCTCTCTATGGATTCTTGCAGCCTATTAAATTTGCCATTATGCTCTTGAATAACCTTCTTAAGTTCCTCTATTGCTTTGTCTGTGTGTTCTTTGGCTTTTTCTGCATTTTGCCTGATCTCCTGAAGAGTTTTGTATATTAATACTTTGTATTCTGCCTCCAGTAATTCCAAGAAATTCTCTTCCTCCAGAAAATTTATTGATTCTTTATTTTCTTTATTTTTCTGAAACCATCATGGTCTGCCTCTTTATGTGATTTGATATTGACTGTTGTCTCTGAGCCATCAATAAGTTATTATAATTTATTTCCTTTATGTTTGCTTACTGTGTCCTAGCTTCTTGTTTTGATATGCCCAAATAGGCTGCTCGTGTGAGCTAGTTTGATTATTGACACCTCTGAAGCTCTAACATCCTGTCACCAGGCAGTTAGATCTGTTACTAAGTATGTAAGCCCAGGAGTCTGTTAACTTTTCTTGTATGGATTCAGCTCAGGTGTCCATGTAGTTGGTCACCAAGTGTGTGGTGTAGGCTCTCACCTACAGTCCTAGACAGGCATGGGTGATTGGTGTAGGTACAGGCATCTGGTTGAAGTAGGGGCTCACACGCTGAGCAAGGCAGGGGGCTGACGACTGCCCTTGATTGTCTAGGAGGAAAGCATGTCCCTGTTCCCTACAGCATGTAGGTGGGTGGGTTTTGCAGCCAGACTGTGAGCACCCAGTGCTGTTGGCTGTAAGGACTGGGGAGCACCACTTATTCTTGGACCCCTGTTGCAGGTGGCTAGGTGGCATGGGTGGAGCCACCACTCCTCAGGCCCCTGATGTGGGCAGGTGAGAAATCTGCTTAATGGGCAGAGCAGTGTCAAATGTCACAAACCTGCCACTTCACAGCTGAAACAGTAGAAGTTAAATTTCAGGTATATACCCTGTTGTACTGTGGTAATGAGAGCCTATGCTGTTGAAATGGGCCCACACAAGTCTATGCAGGGGGAAGGGCACTCAAAGTCCATGGACCTCTTATGCCTACGCCTTGGCAAGGGAGCTGTGCCAACCTTGAGTTCCTGGATTAGGGGAGCTGGCAGCATATTGTTTTCCTGTTTGTTAATTTGTTCCCCTCCAAGGCTGGGAGAATGGCTCAGGGTGTGTGACAGGTCCTACTTCTGGCCCAAGGGATTCAACAATCGTTGAAGGTGGCCCAGGACCCAGTGCAGAGCTGGGAACAGGGAGGTAAATGGGAGAGAGTTTTTCCCAAATGGTTTTTTTTTCTGATCCACATGGTAGGCCAAATGCAAGTACTTATCTTTAGCCACTTGAGCACTGCTTTTCACTGGTTCTGGATGACCGAGTAGACTCTCTGCTGCTGGGTCTCTCCTGATGTGGAAAATGCCTCCCAAATGCCACTGCTTGCCTCACCACGCATGGGAGCCAATCTGGCCTGAAGGGTGCTGGCTCCTGCCAGGTCAGGTCTGGCAACTCCTTGCTGCTTCCAAACTGTCTCTCCCTCCCTCTGCCACTCAGTCCGATTCCTCAACTTTGTCTTTGATGTTCAGGGCTCCTTGGTTGTCATATACAATCAATTCATTTTTTTTTTTCAGGTCTTTGTTGTAAGAGGGACCACAGGAAGTGTCTGACTACTCTGCCATCTTGGCCCTTCCTGAGCATTTATTCTTTAAAACCCAAGCCTTCTGTAGTCTTTTCTGCCATATAAGTAGGTAGCTGTAGAGACATATAGTTTTTACTGGTCTGGAGGGAAAGTTGGGGTGGGCGATAGGAAGCAGCAAGACAAGAAGCTGCAGAGAAAGGAAGCCCAGGAGAAACGCCCCATAGAGTAGTAGTGGAGGGCTTTTTCTTATGTACTATTTATCTTCATTTTATTATATTATTATTATTTTTATTGTACTTTAGATGAAGGTTTACAGAACAAACTAGCTTCTCATTAAACAATTGTTTAATAAAATAATAAATAATAAAATAATAAAAACACATATTGTTTTGTGACATTGGTTGCCAACCCTGCAACATGTCAACATTCTCCCCTTCTTGACCTTGGTTTCCCTATTACCAGCTTTCCTGTCCCCTCCTGCCTTCTCGTCCTTGCTCCTGGGCTGGTGTGCCCCATTAGTCTCGTTTTGTTTTATGGGCCTGTCTAATCTTTGGCTGAAGGGTGAACCTCAGGAGTGACTTCATTACAGTACTATTTATCTTATGGGGGCAGTGGTGGTTCAGTGGTAGAATTCTTGTCTTCCATTCGGGAGACCTGGGTTTGACCCCTAGTCAATGTGCCTCAAGTGCAACCACCACCCATCTGTCAGTGGAGACTTTTGTGTTGCTATGATGCTGAACAGGTTTCAGTGGAGCATCCAGACTAAGGCAGACTAGGAAGAATGCCTAGAAATATACTTCCAAAAATCAGCCAATGAAAACCCTATGGATCACAACAGGATGAGTTGAGGACTGACTCAGTTGCAAATGACAACAACTTTACAAATAATTGATTTAATCAGTTTTGAATAGGTAATAAAACCACCAGTTGCCATTGAGTTGATTCCAACTCACGGTAATCGCATGTGTTAGAGTAGAACTACACTTCAAAGAGTTTTCAATGGTTATGATTTTTGAAAAGTAGATTGCCAGGCCTTTCTTCTGAGGCACCTCTGGGTGGATTTAAAACACCAACCTTTCAGTTAGCAGCCAAGTGATCAACCATTTGCACCTCCCAGGGGCTCATTACATGCAAACGAAACAAAACGATACCTAGGGAACAGTATTTTCCTCCCTCTCACAGCCCTCAGTCATCCAGGTCTGCTCCCCAGAAATACCCACTGCTAACAATTTCTTACATGTAAGAAAGCCTTTTAAGAACAGGCAAGTGTAAGATCTGAGTTTCAGTTGCTCACCTTGTTGTGACAGGTTGCTGTTAGGTGCCGTCCAGTCACTTCCGACCCATAGCGACCTTATGTACAACAGAATGAGACTCTGCCTGGTCCTGAGCCATCCTCACAATCGTTATTTTGCTTGAGCCCATTGTTGCAGCCACTGTGTCATTCTATTTCATCGAAGGTCTCCTCTTTTTTGCTGACCCTCTACTTTACCAAGCATGACGTCCTTCTCTGGGGACTGGTCTCTCCTGATAACATGTCCAAAGTACGTGAGATGAAGTCTCGCCATCTTTGCTTCTAAGGGGCATTCTAGCTGTGTTGTGATATAGACCAGTACTTTTCAAACTTTAATGGGCATACGAATCATCTGGGGGTCTTGCTTAAATGCAGATTCTGAAGGTCTAGGGTGATATCAGTTACCTAGCGCTGCTGTAACAGAAATACCACTTGGTTGGCTCTAGCAAACAAAAGTTTATTTTCTCACAGTTTAGAAGGCTAGAAGTTTGAAATCAGGGCACTGGCTCTAGAGGAAGGCTTTCTCTCTCTGTCGGCTCTAGGCGAAGGTCCTTGTCTCTTCAGCTTCTCTTCCTTGGCTCCTTGGTGATCTTCTTGTGGTGTGGCATCTATCTTCCCCATCTCTGCTTGCTCACTCGCTTGTTTCATCTCTTTTATATCTCAAAAGAGATTGTCTTAAGACACACCCTACACTAATACTGTCTCATTAACATAACAAAGAAACCCCATTCCCAAATGGGATTATAACCACAGGTATAAAAACCAAGAAAACAAATTCGTTGCCGTTGAGTTGATTCCGGCTTGTAGCGACTCTATAGGACAGAGTAGAACTGCCCCATAGGGTTTTCAAGGAGCAACTGGTGAATTCAAACTGCCAACCTTTTGGTGAACAGCTGAGCTCTTAGCCACTGCGCCACCCGGGCTCCTTTACCACAGGTATCGGAGTCAGGATTTACAACACACTTTTAGGGGACACAGCTCAATCCATAACAGATGAGGTCTGAGATTCTACATTGCTGACAAGCTCCCAGGTGATGTTGAGGTTGCTGGTCCAGGAACACAGTGTGAGTAGCAAGGATGTAGATGGTCCATTATTCCACATTTTCTTTGAAATCTGCCATACCACCAATGCCTCATGTAGTCATATTCATTGAGCACCTCCTACGTGCCAAGTACTGTTTCAGGTGCTGGTGTTTTAGCAATCAATAAAACTGGCAACAACCCCTGCTGGTGTGGAGTTTACAATCTCACGGGATAAGAGAGTCAATCAGCATAATAAATAAGTCAATTATATAGTGTGCCAGAAGAAGATGGTGCTGTGGGAAAAAAACAGAGCAGGAGAAAGTGAGCTGGGAATTCAAGGGGAAGAGGACATGGGTGTGAGGGCAATTAAAAAAAAAAGATGGTCAGAGAACACCCTAGTGAGGTGACAATTGAATAAAGACTTGAAGGGAGGGAGGGGATGAGCCACAGGAATACTCGATGACTTAAAAACAATTATGAATAGGGTTAAGTTCCATACCAGCAGATGAGAGGGGAAGAGAATTGCCATAATTGTGAGATGCATGTAAAATCAATAGGTTAATAGATAATTAGAACTCAGAGTGAGAGGAGACTATAAGAAAGGGCCCCCTGGAACACTGGAGAAAGAACTGGACCTCCAAAGGAAGAGGAGATGAGGTCTTAGTTCAATTGTATTTAAATCTCAAAGGACGTGGTGACTTATGTAGCATTTGGATTAATACTGTATAAAGAACTATGACTAGAGAGTAAGACTTAAAGAAATATTTGCTGCCTGGTACAATTAGGTCACAGACACTAATGTGTCAGTTATGTCTACACGAGTTTGCTTATAAGTTACAACCCACCCAGGCATTTCTGAGTCTGGAAAAGGAGGAAAAAGGGAGGAGATTCTACTCATAGAATGAGAAGGGATCGTGTATAGTAAAATCTCCACTAAGGAAGAGGTTGCAATTCAAGCACGTATTTTGTGGTCAGCAATATTGTCAGAGGCCAGAATGCCACACGAAGCACAAACAGGTTTCCAGACTGGTAGGCAAGGCAGGCTGTCATTTGAAAATCTCACTGAATGCCACCTAAAGAAGCCCCATGCGCTGGAGAAACCCCGAGAGTATGGCCCCGGACACCCTTTAAACTCAGTACTGAAGTCACTCCTGAGGTTCACCCTTCAGCCAAAGATTAGACAGGCCCATAAAACAAACAATAGTACAAGTAGCTCAACATGTATAGGAGACTAAATGGGCCCACCAGCCCAGGGGCAAGGACGAGAAGGCAGGAGGGGACAGGAAGGCTGGACAAATGGAAATGGGGAACCCAAGGTTGAAAAAGGGAGAGTGTTGACGTCGCAGGGTTGGCAACCAACGTCACAAAACAATCCGCGTATTAATTATTTAATGAGAAACTAATTTGCTTTGTAAACCTTCATCTAAAGCACAATAAAAAAATAATAAAATAAAACAAATCAACTAAATATGACATGGAAAAAATAACAAAAAAAAGAAGAAGAAGCACCATGCCAGAAACTTCGGGGCTAGGGGTTAATATGAAAGAAGGGAGCAAGGGAAAGACGGGGAGAGGTCCCAGGTAAGTACCCCGGGATGGGCAAAGTCCACATTTTGAGGGACAGAAGACGACTTAAAGAGCAGCTTCACCAGCTGAAACCAGGCCAGCACAGCTTGCCCTTCCAGGGAGCAGGGGGTGAACTGAGGAGAGGCCCAGCACCCCTCCTTGTGACAGGCCCACCCTGAGGTCCCAGGAGGTCCGAATCAGGTTTACCTCTCTCTCTCTCTCTCCTCCTCTCCTCCCCTTGGCAAACACAGCTCTGCACCTGCTGGCTGATGACTGGAATTCCATTAATAGGTTTTTCCTTCTAGAGCCGGAAGATGGGAATTTAAAATGCTAATGACTACTTAAGGTATTAAGTCATCTGCTGAGGTAAAATCTGCCAGTCCACAAATGATTATTGTCAGATGCTCTTCCCTTTTGAGCGAGGGTGGAGTCTGGATGACTGAAGGGTGAGGTGGTGAGGACATGACTTTACAGCCAGCCATCCAGGCAGGAAATTTTGCAAAGGCCGCAGCTATTCACCTTCAACAGCCCCGTGAACGAAGAGCTGCTGGGACGGGAGGAATTTCTGCCCTGACATCTGTGCACTTACCCAGCTTAGTGGGAACTTGGCCACTCAGACATATGATTCACATCAACTGTGTTTTTCATAAGTTTTGGAGGCTTTTTTTTTTGTTTTTTGTTTTTTAAACAAGGCTAACGTCATTATGAAGGAACTTTTTTCTCATTGGCTCCAACCGAGGTATCACGTTATGGTGCGTTTCCAGGGAAGACCTTTAGAGGTAGCTTTTTTTTTCCTCCAGAGATAGATGAGTGAGGGGGCTTCCTGACAGACGTAAAAGAAATTGTGTTTTATTTTCGTCTGATCATAAATGTAATGATTTTTCACTGGAGAAGTTTAGGAAACTGTAACAGTCAAAAAAAAATTTTAAAGTTACTTACTTAGTAAAATTAAAACTCCAACTCAGAAATAATTCTTATTTATCTTTGATTTTTCTTCCCTAATCTTTTTCCTGAGTGCATGAACATACTATGATTTATTTCAAACTCTCAGCTGGTATTTCTAGTGAACAATCTTTTTAATCATAAAAATGTCTGCTTGAAACGGAAAATTTGGTAAAACAAACAAAAGCAGGAAAAGTACAGAGACGACAAAGTTTTTTTTGAAGTATTTTCTTCTTTCTGTGTATTTTGTTGAATTTAGCCTGTGTTTATAGCTTTATGTTTCTCTTTTTGCTTGGCCTTATCATCACACATGTCATAAGCTTTTTTTTTTGTTGTTGTTCCCATGGCTTGTTGGAATCTTAAGAGAGACAATGCCAGGTGGCTGCTGTCTTGCTGTTTTTCCACTTCCAGATGAAGCCGTACGCGGAAGCTGGAGCGGCAATCCTGGCAGCCTGGGCGCCATCTTGGTCCAGTGGGTGAACGCCAGGGCAGATGCTTGGCTGGACGGCGCCTTGGATAAAGAAGAAATGTGGATGCCCCAAACCAACCACAGTCAGGAGCAGCGGGAGCCATCAAGAAGCTGGAAGGTGTTATTTCCAAAGAGGTGGCAGGAGTCAGAGGGAGTCAGATGTGACTCCAGGAGGGGAGGGGCTGCTCCCCCTGACATCAGTCAAAAGCTCCTCCAAAGCTGGACGCGCTCTGGCCACATAGCTGCGGTTACCTTAATAGTTTGCAACGTGTGTATTCATTCCGGTTGCCAAGAAGACTCAGCTGAGTGGATCTGGGCTCAGTAGAGGACCTTTTGTGAGAATAACCGAGACAGACGGCAAGGGGAGAAAATCTGAGGAGCAAGAAGAGCCTTCTCTGCTAGTGACTCACATGGTCATTCGCCCTCCATTGCCTCAGTTTACTTGCTTGTACAAACTTCCGGAAATATGACAAGTGTTGAAAGGGCAGCAGTTCAGTATAGTGGTTTGAATCCAAGCTCTGAAACTTGTTAGCTGTGTGACCTTGGGCAAGTCATTTGACATATCTGAGCCTCAGTTTCCTGCAAAATGGTGAAAATAATTACCTGCCTGGTGGTTGTAAGGACCATAGAAAATGTATGTAAAGTGCTTAGGAGGTGGATACTACTCAATAACATCACTGCGATTAAGTCTGATAATGGGGGTGAGAATCACTAGGGAGGCAGGTCTCCATTACGTGATGGGTCGAAATTATTACTGTGAAGGTGAGCACTGCCTTTCCACCTTCTGCACCTGTCAAGAGAATCAGCCAAATCCCTCTTCCATTCCAGAGAGGAAGCGTTCTTTCTTGCCTGGAATGAGGCTAAGTCAATCTATCTAATCAAGTGCTGAGAGAGGTTGGGTGAAGGCTCTAGAGCTGGGGGTGCTGGCGGAGGTTTTGGTCCTGTGTGGCGGTGGGGAGTTGAGAACTGTGCAGAGGCACATGTGGGATGAGAGGGAATGGTTATAAGAGCTAAGATTCTAACGTGTTGCTGTGGACTGTGTTAATGGGTCCCCTTTAAACATTTTTTAAGAAATGAATAAAAAATGAAATTATTATTTTTAAGTGCCTTTGGCTGTCAAACTGTGCATCTTTTGTTGTTGCTACATTTCTGAAATCTGTTCATTCTATTACGTTGTTTTGTTAGCTGCCATTGAGTCAATTCCGACTTTGGTGACCTCACGTACAACAGAATGAAATTTTGCCTGGTCCTGCATCATCCTTACAATTGCCAGCACGTTCAAGTCTGTTGTTGCAGCTCTTGTGCCAATCCACCTTACTGAGGGGCTTCCACACCCTTGTTGACCCTCTACTTCACCAAACATGATGGCCCCCGTCTGAATAATTTCAAATATAAGAATCAGCACAAAGCCAATTCCTGTGAGGCAGAGGTCAAATATATCCCAGATTTCCATTCTCCAGGGTGCTGTGCCACTCCATGCTGACACTGGCCACTCTCCTTCCCCTCAACACTCTTCCCTTTCCCGTTTGGGTTCAACAATTCACTGCAACATCTCACAGAACTCATGAACTATAGTTACAGTTAAGTGATTTGTTAGGGAAGTAACGGTACAACTCGGGATCAGGATCAGGAAGCATGTAGGCAGAGTCTCCCTTCTTCAGTGCGGGACAGCTCTCTTGGCTCCTCTCAGTGGGGCGAGCAAGCAAGTCCTTCTCTCTGCTGGGCATGCTCCCTCTCAGCTGTGCAGGCCTCCTCTCAGCCCCTTCGGAACAGGCCTCCTCTTGGCCCCCTCAGGACAAGCCTCTTGGCCTTGCATGCCGCTTCTCAGCCACGCACACATCTCTGCTTTCAGCTTCCCTGCTGTCAGCCTCTCCACTGCTAATTGACCCCGCTCACAGCCTGTGTAGCAGCGTTGTCCAGCTCTCTACCACTGCATCCCTAGCAACAGGTTTCTGCCGTCACCCACAACTCTGCCACAGGGCCCCTCCTGGGCCTGTAGCCGCTGACTCTGCTGCAGCCCTTCTGGGCCTCTGGCTGTCTTCAGTGTTACAGCTCTTGACCCGTGTTACAGCTCTTTTAGGAGGTTCCTTACCGTTGCTATCTATCTGCTTCTTTCTTTTCTCTTCTTGCCTCTCTTACCTTTTCTCTTTTCCTTCTTTTCTGAAACCTTTGTGGTGTTTGCTGCATATATAAGCAAACTCCTCGTCAATTTCAAGACATGGCCCTCCCAGCAGGGCCACGAACTTACCAATCCCCTCAGGGGACCATAGTCACCTCATTTGCATAGTCTATATTATATTGACCAACCCAGCTAAGGTGAATAAAACTGACCGGTCACAGGGCAGGCTGCAGCCCAGGGCCAGTCAAAGAGTATCAAACCATCAAGTTGTTTATAGTTTACCTAGGAAATGTCAATCAACCTGGACAAAAGTAACAAACCCTCTGGGGTAGAAAGCTAGGGCAAAAGTAACTCCTCAGGGTTTAGAGGAAAATCTCTCAAGCTGCTTTTCCAAAGACCCAAGGCAAAGGCCACATAAAGGGACTCATTTCACCACATCTCTCCTAGCAATGGATTCCTCCTGACGACACGTCCAAAGCAAGCGGGTTAGGCAGTGTTCCGTCGTGCTCTATAAGGTTTACACTGGCTAGTTTTTAGAAGTGCATGTGAGTGTGAGTGTGTGTGTGTGAGTGGGTGAGTGTGTGGTGTGTGTGTGGGGTGCTGCACTGCAAGCATCTCTGCAGGGTGGGTGGGCTGGGTGTCTCATGGGGAGCACAGATAGCAGAATCCTCTCTGTCTGGTAGGGTTCCTGCAGGTGGCTCCCCAGTGTCCTGGCTGGAGGTCGGAAGCCTGGCTGCCAGTGTTTGGGGAGCTCATGAGGAAGGGGCTGAGGATGGGGCACATCTCAACATTCAGCACGTAACCCTTATCTGATCCCCTGTGTGTGGTGTGGTGGCCCTGCCCTCAACTCTGCCTGGCCACCAGTTCAGAGACCCTCCATTTTGTCTTTTCAGAAGGAGAAACCTCCAGTCTCCTGGCAGAATGAGGAGGGGCTGGGGGGGATCAGCCCTCCATCCTCCTGTTTTAGCTCCACAGTCACCAGCTCCTCCCTTTCAGAGGTACCGGATATCATCAGTTCTGGAACCATTTGCAGCCCTGGGATGGATGTAGGATTTGTTCCTCACTTTCCCCGTGGCTGCTTCATGATGTGCTTCCTTGGCTCTGCTGTGTTGGTTACCATTTGCCTAGCTGCTTTCCAGCCTCCAAAATGTTACCTTGACTCCTTCCTTGTTCTGTTCTTCCTTTCAGGGTATTCATCTTAAAAAAAAAAAAAAAAAGAAAAGGACTTCAAGAAGACATGGACATGAATGTGCGTGCCCAATTCACCACCTCTGAGCTGTCAGAGAGAACTTTCTATGTTTAAATCTGATCACGTCTCTCTCCTGTTCTAAAGACTCCCATGGTTCCCCAGGGGCAGCAGAATAAAAAATAGAGATCTTGTGTATGGCATTTTTTCGAGTCTGCCTCAAATCAGGGTTTACTCCCTTCATGGATCGACTGTACTTGATTCTGTTAATTTCAAGGACACAGAAATTTCAGGACTCCTAGGGACAGAACTAGTCAAAAGTGATTTATTCTTTATTAAATGCCAATAAACAGTGCTTAGATACCACCTGCATTGCTTTCAGTCCTCTTTCTCTGGGCAGACTGTCCTGAGCTCTGAGCCAGCATTACTTGCTCAGGTTGGGGCTGAATATGATGGTGGTGGTGGTGGTGGTGGTGGTGGTGGTGGTGGTGGTGTGTGTGTGTGTGTGTGTGTGTGTGTGTGTGTGTGTGTTCACATCTGCGGCTCACAGCCCAGAGCCTCTGCAGGGAATTTCCCGTTTATGTTGCCAGCAGCTAGAAGACAGGCTCTTGTTCGTATTCTTTCCGGGGCATAAAACTGTAGCCAATGATGAAATTTGTTCAGTCTCTCTCACTACTAAATCATTTGGACCACAAATATGCTTGGCTTAGGTAATCCCATTAAACCTCAACCAAAGCAACAGGCTTTTCCCTAGATGGATTAGGGAGAAGTATATCCATTGGGAGTGAGCAGGATCACTCAAGACAGGGGTTGGCATATATTTTCTCTTCTCCTTTAGTGATAATATGAAGGAATTGTCACAAATAATGGAGTTCCCTTTGGTAGATCTTGCTCAAGAAGGGATGGATTGGTCTATTTATTATCATATCAAAGAAAAATGCACCCATGGGTGGCTTCACTGGAGTGTTAGGACCCATGGGACCATTTTGTTGGGAATCGCACATAAAAGGCAATAAAGAGTCCCTGAGCCTGTTTCTTGAACGCTTGTCCCTCTCCCCCAAAACAAAACACATTGACTTTCCAGTTCAACTACGCAGAAGCACTCGTACTTACCAGGCAATGGCCTGCTTTCTCTTACATGAGGTTTTGCACACCTTGTTCCCTCTGCCTGGAATGCCTACTCTGCCTTTTCCACTTTAGATACGTTGACTTACTTGCTGTCTCTCAAACATGCCAGTCACATTCCCAACCCAGAGCCTTTGCATTGGCTGTTCCATCTGCCTGGAATGCTCTTCCTCCACATATCCACGTGGCTTACCTCTCATTTTATTCAAGTCTCCACTCAAATCTTACCTCTTTGATCATCACTGTCAATGCCCTCCAGCCAAAGACCGCCAGGAACATACCTGTACTTGAATAAATTGAGTTTATTGCTTGTCTCAGTGAGGGAAAACACACACCATGGGGAGCGGTGGGGGTCTTAGTAAGAGGGTGCTAGAAAGGACTTGTGGGATTCGGACTTGTTTTCTTCTAGATCCACTGTGGTCACGGAGTGGCCTTGTCTGATGTTGCAGTCAGGGAAATTGTTTATGTTCAACAGGAGAACACCATGCCCAGCTGACATCCAGGCTAGACCCTTTCTTATCGTGGAGTTCTTAGTGCATAGAGCAGAACCGGTTGCTGTTGAGTCCATTCTGACTCATGGCGACCTATGTGTGTCAGAGAACTGTGTTCCATAGGGTTTTCTTTCTTTCTTTTTTATTCTTAGGGTTTTCAGTGGCTATTTTTGGGGAAGGAGATCTCCAGGCCTTTCTTCTGAGGCTCTTCTGGGTGGGCTCAAACTGCCAAACTTTCGGTTAGCAGATGAGTGCGCTAACCATTTGCACCACCCGGGGACTTCACAGAACAGAAACTGGAGGAAAGGGGCAAACCAATAAAAATGTGTTAAATGAATCCGTGAAGTTTGTCCTCCTGGCAAACTCTTACTCCACATTCAAGTTCCCATCCAGAAGCCCTTTTTCTGGGAAGCCAACTTGGTTAAGTAATTCACTCATAGACAGCTACTGAGTGACAGACTTGGGATAGACACCGCCGCCACCCCCCCAAAAAAAACCCCAAACCTGTTGCCGTCGAGTCGATTCCAGCTCATAGTGACCCTATAGGACAGGGTAGAACTGCCCCATATGGTTTCCAAGGAGCACCTGGTGGATTTGAACTGCTGACCTTTTGGTCAGCAGCCATAGCTCTTAACCACTACACCACCAGGTCTCCAGGATAGACCTGGGTCTGTCTAATCTCTAAACCCACATTCTAGGACTCTGCACAGACTACTCTCCTATAGTCTTGGGTGTGGCTTCCATGGGGGATCTGGACATTGAGTTAAGAGCTTGCTGGACCAAGTGGCCTCTACTGTATTGGAGTCAAGGTTCAGATGCTCAGAGGGTCGGGGCAGGAAGTAGCCACCTTCACTGAATAGGCTGGAGCAGGTGGAGCTCCGGTCCAACATAGTGGAGGAGACAGGAGAGAGAATTCCGCCTGGGCCCAGGGAGATTGTGTAAGTGAGATCTCTGGGCTGCCTCTGCCATTTCCACAGGTCCCAGCTCTGTGGAGACTGGGTGTACGTGGAAAACCTCATGCTCATGTTGAGCATTTTCTTGACTGAGGGCACCACAGCTTCCTCTTGTGGCCACTAGGGGGAGATAGTCCTCTGGAAACTGCAGAGGAGCCTCACTCTTCTCAGTTCAACTTCAATGGCACCCACTGTCCTGGGGGCCACTCCCACTGTTCTCTTCAGGCCCAGTTCAACTCTGAGGGGAGAGGAGTGGGTGCTGATGAGGGCTCGTCTGCATCCTGTGGCCTCCTCTTTCAAAGAACGACTCACAGGTTATATATGTGGATTAGGGCTGTGTGTGGAGGCACTCCAGGAGCACGTACCTCCATTTTCCTGAGGAAAAAACTTGTTCTGTCAGGAGCAACTTACCCTCAGATAGTATTCATAGCAAAGCCCATGAGTAAAAGCCTACTGAATTTTTATAAAATGATCTCTCCTCTTTTACAGTATTAATAAAACAAAAACAAACACAAAACAACCCATGGGACTTCTCTACAGGTATGGCAACCACATAATTCAGTTCTCAACTTCCAGTCAAGACAGCACAGTGAGTTCATGTTGCAGCCTATTCCCTCTGGTACAAAAAAATAGCAATAATAAATAAAATAGAAAAAAAAGATAAACAAAAGGACATAGTTGGGCTCCAAACCAAGATGGATAGCTCTGTGTAGCAGAAGCAGGTCAGAAAGGCAAAGGGTTGAGTGGGGCTGAGTGCCTGCTGGCCTCTGGGAAAAAGAAGTGGCTTTCAGAGGTATGGCTTCTGGTAACTGGACCTAAAGTGCTCCACGAAAGAC
Organism: Dugong dugon; assembly: GCA_030035585.1. Classification (NCBI taxonomy): domain Eukaryota; kingdom Metazoa; phylum Chordata; class Mammalia; order Sirenia; family Dugongidae; genus Dugong; species Dugong dugon. The sequence continues at coordinate 31,153,581 of CM057466.1, read as the reverse complement.
AGGGACAACATTCAGGCTCCTAGGAAGCCAGGAGTAGGGTGAAGCTCTCTCTGTTTGAGAAAGGAGATGGGGGGGAAAAAGTGTCAGCTGTCCACTTGCAGCCTGGGGCTTGAGATGTGGGAAGATGAAGACAGACTTTTGACTAGGAGTTGAGCCAAGCCACCCTCTGGCTACGCGCCTGGTCTGCGATGTTCTCATACCACAACAGAGTGGGAACCCTGAAATACTATTACAAGATCTGGTTCTCAACTGGGCTTGGGGGTCTTAGCTCAAGACAGTTGAAGACAGTAAAAAACAGATGGTAAAACAAAATCAAAACATCTCCAACTCACTGTGAGATTGTAAACCAAAGTACAGTACATTATATGAAAAAATTTAGTATTTCATAGTCAACAAAATCAACATTTGGAATATTAATTCAATCCAGATTAATTTTGTGAAAGTCTACAAAGAATTAAAAATAACATTTGGGATGCTCAAAAAGGCAAATGAAGGTGTAATATCCATTGGAAACTAACAAGAAATGAACAGAGGCAGATAGAAATGAAACAAGAAAAAGTAGATATAAAAAATCAATTAGAAATCTTGGAAAAGAAAAGTTTGATCATTAAAAAAAACACAGTAGACAGGATAAACTGAGGCTAGACAGAAAGAGAGAATTATTGAGTTAGAAGACATTACTTAGGAATTAATACTACTGTAGTACACAGATACAAAGGATTGAAAAAATATAGAAGAGCAGTTATGGCACATGAAGATAGCTTGTATGAAGGTCAAAGTATGTCCAGGAGGAGTTTCAGAAGAGCATGAAGGGATGGCAATGAAACAATATTGTAGGAAATAGTAGATGTTTCCTAGGGAAAACTGTAGAACATCAAAGACAAAGAAAAAAAAAAAACCATGAAATACACCTGAGAATGAGATTACTTTACAAGGGAACTCCAATTAAACTTAAAAGGAATGTCTCATCAGTAGAAACCAAGGCCAGAGACAATGGAGTAGTATCTTCAAAGTCCCAACTAGACTTTTATACCTAGCTAACTTATAGTTAAAATTAAAGGCAAAAGGGGGCATTTCTATATATATAAAGTACAGACCCTCATTGAAAGAATTATTATTGGATGCTGCCTTAGTCATCTAGTGCTGCTATAACAGAAATACCACAAGTGGATGGCTTTAATAAAGAGAAGTTTATTCTCTCACGGTCCAGTAGGCTACAAGTCCAAATTCAGGGCATCAGCTCCAGGGGAATTCTTTCTCTTACTGTCGGCTCTGGAGGAAGGTCCATGTCACCAATCTTCCCTTGGTCTGGGAGCTTCTCTGTGGCGAAACCTCAGGTCCAAAGGACGCGTTCTGCTCCCGGCACTGCTTCCTTGGTGGTATGAGGTTCCCATGTGTCTCTGCTCACTTCTTTTATATCTCAGAAGAGACTGGCTTAAGACACTATCCAATCTTGTATACCTCATCAGTATAACTGTTGCCAATCCATTGTATTAGATCATAGTGATTGAATTTACAACACGTAAGAAAATCACATCAGATTACACATCATACAACACTGGGAATCATGACCCAGCCAAGCTGACAGACATTTTTGGGGGGCACAATTCAATCCATGACAGATGCATTTCAGCAAGAATAAAAATGAATCCAAGAAGAAAGGGAAGGATACAAGAAACAATGCTAAGCACAGAAATCGATAAAACGTGTCAATAAATCTAAATGGGCATTGACTATAAACAAAAACTCTTTTTAAAATTATCATTTTTATTAAAGATATGCATATGCGTGCTTTTAAAAAGTCAAATGATTCTACTTGGCTTTTGTGGTATCAGCCTCAGGATAGTCTTCATGATCCTTGTCTCCCGGTGTTTATACCCTTGTGTTGTACCTTCCCATATTGAACGGGGCCAAACTACATAACCAATAGAATATTGCAGAAATTATGGTGTGTGGCTTCTGAGATTAAGTCAAGAAAGACATTGAAGCTTCCACCTGGTTTTCTCTTGGATCACTTTCGCTGGGGGTAGGCAACTACCACACGGTGAGGACATTTAGCAGCTCTATGGACAGGTCTATGTGGCAAGGTACTGAGGCCTCATGCTATCAATCAGCACAAGCTTGCCAGGCATGTGAGTGAACCACTTTGGAAGCAGATCTTCCAGCCCCAGTCAAGCCTTCAGGTGACTGCTGCCCTGGCTGAAATCTTGACTGCAACCTCAGGAGATGCCCTGAGTTAGAACTGCCTAGCTAAGCTGCTCCTGAAGTCCTGACTCACAGAAACTATGCGAGATAACCAATGTTTACTGTTATATTAAGCTGCTAAGCTGTGGGCTGATTTGTTAATAGATAATTAATACAGTTTATAATGAAAAATTGCAGCCCCCTGCCCTGTTTTACTCCATTCAGGTTTCCAAGCCCTAAAGGCAAATACTTTCAACTCCTTTTTAGCTTTCTTTTCTTTTTTTTATTTGCCTCTATATTTCCATACTTTGTTGTGGTTGTTAGGTATCATCAAGTTGGTTCCAGCTCATAGTGACTCTATGTAAAACAGAATGAAACACTGCTGGGTGCTGCACCACCCTCACAATGGTTTCTATGTTTGAGCCCATTGTTGCAGCCACTGTGTCAATCTATCTCACTGAGGGTCCACCTCTTTTTTGCTGACCCTCTGCATATTTCCATATACCCTGTTCATATTTTTCTTCTTTTTTCATTTTAGATATTATATATCGATTTCCTATTATGGCAGATGATTTCCCTTCTCCCAAACTCTCCACTCCTTCCCTCCCGGTGTAGTTATGTGGTACTCTACAGTTATTCAGTGCCTGTGTTATTATTACTATATCAGTATTATTCACAGCTAAACCTTGTAATATGATTGCATTTCCTTTCTTGTACAATTCTTTGTTTCCCTTGGTAATAATAATGGTCTATCCTTTTACTTATGTGTTTGCTTAGATTTCTATTCCTATGAATAATTCAATTTCTCTCAACATGTTTGAATATGTCAGGTATTAATTTTCATCTTTTTCTTGGGGACTTCCTCTTCTGGAACTTTCTGTTCTCTTGTTCCAGTCTGGACTGACTGCTCTCTAGGCCTGCTGTACAGCTGTCATCCTGGGATACCTCTTCTCTGTCACCCTGGTGATTCCTTCTGCCTACCTTCTGTGTCCTGTGTCTTCCTCCTTTTTGATTTATTCCCTCATTTTGGTGGAATACATTCTCCAGTGGTTTTCTGGTAAGAGTGCCTAAGACCTAGGTACATTTTTTGAGACTCTTCATCTCTGGAAATGTCTATTCCACCTTCACGCTTGAGTGATGATTAGGCTTTCCATGTAACTCTGGGTTGGAAATAATTTTGTCTCAGAATTTTGAAAACACTACTCCCTTATCTTCTAGCTTCCAGTGTTACTGTTTAGAAGTTCATTGCTATTTTGATTCCAGATTTTATGAATAGAACTTATTTTTCCCCCTCCTGAGAAACTTTTAAGCTCTCTCTTTTATCTTTATTTTTCTGATAGCTAACAATGATATGCCTGGTGGGAACCCTTTTTAGTTCATTGTCCTGGTAATGTGGAGACTCTTAATCTGGAAACTCATATCCTTTCTTATTAGGTGATTGTCTTGAATTATTTCTTTCATACTTTTCTCCCCTCCATTTTCTCTTTGTGGATTTCCTATTATTTGGATGTTGGACCTTCTGTATTGATCATTAAAGGCCTCATCTTTTCTCTCTTATTTTCCATCTCTCTCTGTTTTACTTTCAGGGAGATCCCTTGCCTTTATATTCCAAGTCTTTTTGTACTTTTTTAATTTTTTCTGTCATTTTTTAATATCTGAAGGTTTTTTTTTTCTCTTTTTTTGAGAAGAGGATGTCTTTCACACTGGAAGTTCAAATGTCTGGCAATCCTTGCTTGTTAATATTTAGGATAAAGCACTAAATTGCTTAATGGGAGCTCTGTGGACATGTAGGGTTTTTCTTAGGTGAGGTGGTCTGGCTGGACCATTTTCTTGTGGACTCACAAATGTTGATATATTTTGGTCTTTCCTCTAGAGTTGGCCAGCTTCCCCAAAGAGGAATCTTCTAATTTTCTGACTACGGATTGTTGGCCTGCCTGCCATGTCTGCAAACTCACTGGGACAGTCCTTATAGAGGTTTTAAATCAACCATCCTGTGTTTTTCCATTAAACTCATTGCCATCGAGTTGATTCCAACTCATAGTGACCCTGTAGGGCAGAGTAGAACTGCCCCATAGGGTTTCCAAGGAGTGGCTGTTGGATTCGAACTGCTGACCTTTTGGTTCGCAGCAAGCTCTTAACCACTGTGCCACCAGGGCTCCATCCTGTGTTTAGTCCCACCCATATCCCATTCTCCGAGATACCTGGTGCCTCCAATTTCTGTGACTTTTCAGGATTACACACATTATGTCAACTTGCTTCTGTGTGTCCTGCATGGTTGACTTAGGTTTCAGCCTTTTCTGGATACTGGATCTCTTACTCCTTTTTCATATGCTTTTCAGCTGTATACTGGATCTGTTAACTCCTTGCCCATATGCTTTTCAGCTTCCAAAATTTTGTTGGTGTCCTTTCATCTCTCACTCTTCTGTGGTGCTATTCTTTATAAAAATCATTTTATATCCTTTGCCCATTTTTTAATTGGGTTATTTGTCTTTTTGTTGTTGAGGTTTTGCAGTATTTTGCAGATTTTAGAGATTAGATGCTGATTGGATTTGTCATAGCCAAAATTTTTTCCCAGCCTGTAGGTTGTCTTTTTACTCTTTTGGTGAAGTCTTTTGCCGAGCATACGTGTTGGATTTTCAGGAGCTCCTGGTTATCTAGTTTCTCTTCTGGTGTTTGTGCATTGTTACGTATGGTTCGCATTGTGTTTATGCCATGTATTAGCGTGCCTAGCATTGTCCGTATTTTTTCTTCCGTGATCTTTATCGTTTTAGGTTTTATATTTAGGTCTTTGATCCATTTTGAATTAGCTTTTGTGCATGGTGTGAGGTATAGGTCTTGTTTCAGTTTTTTGCAGATAGATATCCAGTTATGCCAGCACCATTTGTTAAAGAGACTGCCTTTTTCCCAATTAATGGAATTTGGGCATTACAAAAATCATTTTAGATATTTTAAAGATGGAGATTTGGGAGTGAGTTGAGGTAATCATCTACAATTATTTTTTTGGGGGGAGATGTTAAATAATGTTGTTGTTGTTGTGCCATTGAATCAGTTCCGACTCATAGCGACCCTGTGTACAACAGAAGGAAACACTGCCTGGTCCTGTGCCATCCTCACAATCATTGTTATACTTGAGCTTATTGTTGCAGCCACTGTGTCAATCCATCTCATTGAGAGTCTTCCACTTTTTCACTGACCCTCTACTTTACCAAGCATGATGTCCTTCTCCAGGAACTGATCCCTCCTGATAACATGTCCAAAGTATGTGAGACGTGGTCTTGCCAACACCATAATTTAAATACATCAATTCTTCTTGGGTCTTCCTTAGTCATTGTCCAGCTTTCACATGCACATGAGGTGGTTGACAATACCATGGCTTGGGGCAGGTGCACCTTAGTTCTCAAAGTGACATCTTTGCTTCTTTTTTTTTTAATTATTATTTTGAGATGTCTTTTGTAGCAGATTTGCCAAATGCAATACTTTGATTTTTTGGCTGCTGCTTCCATGGGCATTGATTGTGGATTCAAGTAAAATGAAATCTTTGATAACTTCAATATTTTCTTGGTTTATCATGCATTATGTTGCTTATTAGTCCATTTGTGAAAGTTTTTGTTTTCTTTACGTTGAGGTGTAATCCATACTGAAGGCTGTAGTCCTTAATCTTCATCAGCAAGTTCTTTGTCATGGATTGAATTGTGTCCCCCCAAATTATCTGTCAACTTGTCTGGATCATGATTCCCAGTATTGTATGATTGTGTACCATTTTGTAATCTGAAGTGATTTCCTTATGTGTTGTAAACTCTATCACTATGATGTAATAAAATGGATTAGCGGCAGTTATATTGGTGAGATCTACAAGATTAGATAGTGTCTTAAGCCAATCTCTTTTGAGATATAAAAGAGAGATGTGAGCAGAGACACATGGGAACCTCATACCACCCAGAAAGCAGTGCCAGGAGCAGAGCGCACCCTTTGGACCTGAGGTTCCTACACAGAGAAGCTCCCAGACCAAGGGAAGGTTGATGACACGAACCTTCTTCCAGAGCTGACAGAGAAAGCGTTCCCCTGGAGCTGACGCCCTGAATTTGGACTTGTAGCCTACTGGACTGTGAGAGAATAAACCTCTCTTTGTTAAAGCCGTCCACTTGTGGTATTTCTGTCATAGCAGCACTAGATGATTAAGACATGCTTCAAGTCCTCTTCACTTTCAGCAAGCAAGGTTGTGTCATCTGCATACTGCAGGTTGTTAATGAGTCTTCCTCCAATCCTGATGCCCCATTCTTCTTCATATAGTCCAGCTTCTTGGATTATTTGCTCAGCATACAGATTGAGTAAGTATGGGGAAAGGATACAACTCTGACGCACACCTTTGCTGATTTTAAAACACGCAGTATCCCCTTGTTCTGTTCGAACGACTGCCTCTTGGTCTGTGTACAGGTTCCTCACGAGCATAATTAAGTGTTCTGGAATTCTCATTCTTCACAGTGTTACCCATAATTTGTTATGATCCACACAGTCAAATGCATTTGCATAGTAAATAAAAGAGATAAACATCTTTCTGGTATTCTCTGTTTTCAGCCAAGATCCATCTGACATCAGCAATGATATCCCTTGTTCCACATCCTCTTCTGAATCTGGCTTGATTTTCTTGAAGTTCCTTGCTGATATACTGCTGCAACCATTTCTGAATTATCTTCAGCAAAATTTTACTTGCATGTGATATTAATGATATTGTTTGATTATTTCTGCATTCTTTTAGATCACCTTTCTTTGGAATGGGCACAAGTAGCTGTCTTCCAAATTTCTTGGCAAAGATGAGTAAGTGTTTCCAGCGTTGTGTCTGTTTGTTGAAACATCTCAATTGGTATTCCATCAGTTCCTGGAGCCTTGTTTTTCGCCAATGCCTTCAGTGCAGCTTAGACTTCTTCCTTCAGTACCATTGATTCTTGATCTTATGCTACCTCCTGAAATGGTTGAACATTGACCAATTCTTCTGGTACAGTGACTCTGTTGCTTGAAAGACACTCATCTAAAATAGAACTCACCTTCATACATAAAGGTTGAGAAGAAAGCAATGAAAAAAAAAGCTCTGTGCAAATGTTATCCAAAAGAAGCTGGAACAGCAATGTTAATATCAGACAAAATCAAGATGAAGAGCATTCATAGGGATGGAAAAAGGGGATATTACACAAGAATAACAGAAACAATCCACCAAGCAGATATGATAATCATGAATCTGTATGCCCCTAATAGTACAGAAAAACTGACAGAATTACAAAGAGAAGTGAACAGATTCCATAATGAGAGATTTCAACACAACTCTATCAGAAACTGATAAATCTAGTAGGCAAAAATATAGTAAATGTGTAGATGATTTTCACCTCAAAATTATTAAGCTTAACCTCACGAGATGAATTGACACAATAACCAAAACAATGGGCTCAAACATACCAACGATCATGAAGATGACAAAGGACTGGGCAATGTTTCGTTCTGATATACATAAGATTGCCAGGAGTCAGAGCCAGCTGGAGAGCAGCTAATAGCAACGATAATTTGCTCAATAAGTTCAGAACATGCATTGTTTAAAGTATGCAAGGAAAAAAAAGGAAATAAAGTATGCGTGGAACACTTATGAAATATTCACCACATATCAGGTGAAAGAGGACTTTCGTCAGTATCATGCAAATTATGTTGTCTGACCCCAAAACAAGTAAATTAAGAATTCATAATAAAAATAGCATTAAATCTCCCTTATGCATAGAACTGTAAGGAGTCAGTCTTAAATAAATAAGTTAAAAAAGGTATCGTGATGGAAATAACCAGAAGTACTATGAGTCAAAAATTGTGGAATAAAGCAAAAATAATTCTAATTTTTAAGGTATTTAATGCAAACAAGAAAGATTTAAAATGAATTGATTAAGCATTAAACACAAGGAACTAGAAAAAGTACAACAGAGAAACTCCAAGAAAAGTAGGAGGAAAAGAATAATAAAAATAATGAAAGTTAGCAAATTAGAAAATAAACAAAAACCAAAAGGTGGTTCATTGAAAAAAAAAATTAACAAAACAGACAAACTTCTAGCAAGACTGACCAAGGGAAAAAAAAGGAAAGTTATAAATAAATGATATTAGGAAAAAAATGCGCATAACTAGAAATAAGGTAAAGATTTAAAATAATAGAGAATGATAAGAACAACTTCATGACAATGACATTGATAATGTAGAGGAAATAGCTACTTTTTTAAGAAAATATGAATCATCAGACTTCACTGAAGAGGAAAAAGAAAGTTCGAATTAATCAATAATAGTTGTATAATTAATCAAACATCTTTCCCTTCAAAAGACACTGGTTTTACAGGAAGACTTTACTGAACTTTCAAAGAACTACTTCAGAGAATTGAAAACCCGGTAAATTAATCTGACTTATTTTATGAGGCTGGTATATTCTTGATACTAACCAAACAAGGTCAGTTCAAGAAAAGAAAATTATAGACAAATCTCATTGTGGTAGCCAGACTCCAAGATGGCTCCCAGTGATCCTCTATATACCAAGCTCACTGTGGTAACCAGTCTCCAAGATGGCCTCCAAAGACCCTCCATAGACCAAGCTCACTGTGGTAGCCATTCTCCAAGACGGCTCCCAATGATCCTCACCACTTGATATTCATACCCTTGTGTAGTACTCTCCCACACAGTGAATCATGGCTTGTCCATGTGTCCAATGGAAAGTGACAGTGTGTGACTTATGAGGTTAGTTCAAAAAAGACATTGCATCTCTGCTTTACCCTTTTGGATAGCTTGCTCTGGAGGAAGCAAGCTACCATGTCATGAACACACTCAAGCAGACCGACAGAGAGGTGCACAAGGTAAGGAACTGAAACTTTTGCCAACTGCCAGCACCAATTTGCAGTCATGCCACTGAGTTATCCGAGAAATGGATCCTCCAGCCCCAGTCAAACCTTCAGATTGACTGCAGCCCTGGTCAACATCTTGACTGCAACCTCAAGAGAGACCCCAAGACAGAACCACCCAGCTAGGTTGCTCTCATATTTCTGACCCACAGAAACTGGGAGAGATAATAAATATCTACCCTTGTTTTGAGTCCCTGGGTTGCACAAACAGTTAAGTGCTCAGTTGCTAACTGAAAGATTGGCAGTTCAAGTCCACCCAGAGGTACCTCAAAAGAAAGGCCTAGTGATCTACTTCTGTAAGATCAGGCATTGAAAACTCTGTGGGGAACAATTCTACTCTGACACACCTGGGGTTGCCATGAATTGGAGTCTGCTCGACAGCAACTGGTTTTTATTGTTGTTTTAATCCACTTGTTGTTGTGGTTAGGTGCTGCTGACAACAGCTAGTTTGGGATAATTGTTATGCAGCAATAGAGAAGTGACACATTCACTTATGAACCTTGATGTAAAATCATAAATGAAATAGTATGTAAGCAAAATTAATTAAGTAGTGTATAATTAGAGTTCATCCCAGAATGTAACAATGTCTTAACTTAGAAAAATTTATTAATGTAATTCACTGCATTAAAAAATTAAAGGAGATGTATTTTCACCAAAAAAAAAAAAAAAAAAAAGGTTGAGAATTTAGAGGGTTAATATGTTGTGGGGTTGTTAACCAATGTCATAAAACAACATGTGTACTACTGTTTCATGAGAAACTATTTGTTCTGTAAGCCTTCACCTGAAGTACAATAAAATACAAAAAAAAAAAAAATTAAAGGAGAAAATACATGATCATCTTAACAGATGTGGAAAAAGGATTTGATAAAATTTTACATCCACTCATGATAAAACTTCTTATCAACCTGGGAACAGAAGGAAACTTTTTGAACCTGATAAAAGTTATCCATAATCAGCAGCAAACATGCTTATAAGCCACGATTTCAGAAGCATTTCTTTCAAGCTCAGGAATAAGACAAGGATGCCTGCTCTCATCACATCTTTTCCACACTGGCGAGGCTAGCCTATGCAATAATACAAGAGAAAGAGAGAAGAGATATAAGAATTGGAAAGGAAGAAATCCATGTGTTCTTTCTAGGCAGACTACAATTATCAATTGCATAGATAATTCAAAAGAATTTACAGATAAGCTGTTAGAAGTATTACGTGAATTCAGCAACATTGCTGGACACGGGTTACTAGTCTTCCTACTTATCAATAACAAACAATCAGAGAATATAATAGGAAAAATAAAGATCTCATTTATAATGACAAGATAAAGTATGAAGTATTTAGTGATCAATCTAACAGAAGACATGAAAAATTTTATGGAAAAAACTACAATGCACTGTAAAAAGAATACAGGAGACATATGCTCATGGGTGGGAAGACTTAATATCCTCAAAATGCCAATTTCTCCCAAAATAATCTACAAATGCAATTAAATTTCAATTAAAATCCCATCGACTTTTAAAATGCAACTTCACAAGCTGAAATTAAAACTCATATGGAAGAACAAGTGCTAGAGAATTTTGGAGAACACAAGAGGGTGGAGTGGAAAGAAGACGTACTGTACAAGATGACAAGACTTAGTGGCATTGTAAAAGAACAGTTATTTGAGAGCGGGGTGGTGATGCAGAAGAGAGAGCCCAGGAAGAGACCCACGCACATTTGGAAAGGATATACAACAGCTGACATTTCATTTCAGTGGGGGGAAAGAAATTACTTCTAAAAATAAGTGATACTTGAAATATTGATTATCCACATGGAAGACCTAATTTTAGGTTCCTACTCCCATCCAAAACGCCAAACCAAACTAGTTGCTGTTGAGTCGATTCTGACTCATGGTGACCACATGTGTGTCGGAGTAGAACTGTAATCCACAGGGCTTCCAGTGGCTGATTTTTTTTGAAAAAGATCACCAGGTCTTCTGAAGAGCTTCTGGATGGACTTGAACCACCAATAAAAAACAAACAAAAAAAACCTACAATGTTTATATGTGAGTTTGTGCTTTTGTGTCAAGGTAGGTTGTTCTAGTAAATCTTGTTTTTGTATGTACTTCTTTTCTTCTTTGAGTTGTTGTTAGCTGCTGTCAAGCTGGCTTTGACTCATGGAGACCCCATGTACAGCAGAACGAAACCTTGTCTCGTCCTGTGCCATCGTCACCATCGTAGGTATGCTCGAGTCCATTGTTGCAGCCACTGTGTATTTTAACTGCCTTCCAACCTAGGGGGCATATCTTCTAGCACTAGATCAGACAATATTGTGTTGTGAACCATAGAGTTTTGTTTTGTTTTTTAATTTTATTTATTTCACTCTTGTAACCACCCATAGAGTTTTCATTGGCTAATTTTTGGAAATAGATAGTCAGCCCATTCTTTCTAGTCCATCTTAGTCTGGAAGCTCTGCCGAAACCTGTTTACCATAAGTAGCCCTGCTGGCATTTGAAATACCGGTGGCATAGCTTCCAGCATCACAGCAACACACAAGCCACCACAGAATGACAAACGGACAGACCAGTGGTGGTCTTCATTGAGGGAGATGCCAAAAACACATTTTGACCTCTTGGATGTAGCCCCTATCAGAAGTTGGGAAGAAGAGAGAGGAGTTTCCTGGAATCACCAAGGAGAGCATTCACCAGAATGGGCACCCAGTGAGTAGCCCAGTTGTCTGGGGAAAGGGTGTAAGCTATGATGGCTCCCTTTGTCCTTTGATGGTATAGAAGACCAGCTGACAGATTCCTGAGAGAGGATGCAGGGCAGATGGAGACGAGTGGCTCTGGGCCCAGGAAGTGGAAGGGGCTGAACTCACTCCTGAGCCCACACCTTTGGGTTAGTCCAAGGATAAATAGGGAACTGCTTTGAAGGGGTGTGATCCCAGGACCCACAGCAATTAATGCAGTCAAACACCCAGGCTGCACCTTCTGCTTTCAGCCCTGTCTTCCAGAAGCAGTTTCTCAAGCAAAGACCTTGCATTTATAACGATAGGATCATCCTGTACACAGTTGCATAATTTATTTCTTTCACTTAGTGATGTACTGTAAAAATCTTTCCACATCATTAAGTATTCACTTGGTGGTGTTCCTCGGCTGCTCCCCTGTGGGACAATGGTTTGTTACCCAATCCCCTGTGTTGCAAACAGGGACCTGGGTGGCACAAATGTGCTTGACTACTAACCAAAATGTTGGCAGTTCAAACCCACCCAGAGGTGCCTTGAAAGAAAGGCCTAGTGATCTGCTTCCGAAAGGTCATAGCCTTGAAAATCCTATGGAGTGTGGTTCTACTCTGCAACACAATGAGTCACCATGAATAGGAATTGACTCAACTGGTTTTTGAAAACGCCTACAAGACTGGACCTCCTTGGATGCCAAACCAAGACCATCTTCAGAGCTGGTCAGTGCCACGCCCTCCCCGACTCCTGTAAGGACTCGCTAAGTTAGTTCCTCACCTGTAAACAAATTCCTGTGTGGCTGTGGACCACCTGTTGAAGACTCAGCCTGCCTGCTCCCAAGCTCACAGAAGTTATGGAAAAGGAGGCCCAAACACACTAAGAAAACACCAAGGCAAAGTCATGTCTGGGATCCCAGCACAGACTCCCCATCCTCCTGCAGTTAAAGTCTTGGCTGAGCTGAGCCCTTTCCTCACAGTATTTGGCTTGGATGCTAGACCAGGTGAGTCAGCTGTCCTGGCACTGTCCTTCCAGCCAAAAGCCACAGCCAGGTGGGGCTCTTGCCAAATCACTGGAATTATCGATCTCTCCCACAAACTGTATCTTCCCAGCCCTCTCTCTGAAAGGAGGTCCCAGAATATCTTGGTTGGGCTTGACCAAGCCACAGGAGCTGACATACGTCAGCTCTACAGTAGCCCAGAGCCTCTAGTGGTGGCCTGCGGCCTGGGTCCTAAATGAGGGAAGCACTTCCCTCTGTGTCCTCAAGTTCCTCCCTTGGCCTCGAGCCCAATGACCCACACCTCCCAGATGATGCCAGACAGCCCTGGCTGGAATCCCAGCTCCATCACTGACTGGTGGTGACCTTGGCCTTAGTTCTCCAGCCCTCAGAGAGATGAGCTTTCTTCATCGTTAAAATGGAAAATATTATTCATACTTACAAAGATAAAAAGAGTCAATGCATATAAATCTAAAAGTGTCTTAAAACTAAATTTTCCAGCAGGCACTAATATGTACAGTAGATGTGCAAATCCAAAGTGAGATGCCAAACCACCTTGCAGAGACTTTCTAAGGGAAATGCCAAAATCTGTTCCAAGATTTTTGAAACCTCTTGTCCACTCTGAGATTAAAAATGTAGAGAGAGAAGAGATGGAAGGATTTTGTGAGGAGAATTTCCTGAAGGAAGCTGTGTTGTGAGTCCCATCTTGAGGGTGAGGGGAGGTCCTGCTCACTCACCTCAGACTTAGGGAAGACGTGTCGGCAGGGTTGGGGGTGGGTGGTTACTCCAAGAATGAGCCCTTTAGGACTACATGTGTGAACTCCGTAGTACTGGATGTGTGAGTCCTGTAGTACTAGATTGGAATTTGTCAGCCTCTGCAGCCTGTGAGCTAGCAGCTTGCTGTCTGACCTGCTGATTTTGGGTTTGCCAGCCCCTGCAGCTACATAAGTCAGGAGAAGCCTCCAGCTTCACACCTGATCCATGGACTTGGACTTTCCAGCCGCTACAGCTATGTGAGCCATTTCCTTGATCTAAATCTCTCTCTCTAAATAAGTATAGAGAGACGCTTCACTGGTTTTGCTTCTCTAGAGAAGTCAGGCTAAGACTCTAACTCTGTCTTGGGCCTAACCTCCCTAGCAGTCTCATGACCTCCATGACAGGCACTATCTTCCTGAGGAAGAGACAACTTGACGTTCTTTTTCCAATTTCTCAGACAGGAACAGTGCTGCTCAAAGAATCCGGCCAGAAGATGGAGCCAAGCTGACTAAGCTCTGCCAGTTGGCAGTCATATGACCCCTATAGACAGACAAACCTCCTGCCTGGCTGGCTACTTGTCTGTAGATAATAACAATGTGTATCTTACAGGGTTGAGAGAATGAAATGAAATCACGTGTTAGGAGGAACCTTGGGAAATGACCAACATTCAACTGTTTTGTAAGCTATAAAAATGGTAGTTTCATATGGTTTACCCTGATACATGAGCAATGCTTTGTAAACCTTAAATTGCTAGTTCATAGTGTTAAACAAGACAAAGCAACAATAATGTGAAGTAGGGGTGACCTAGTTCTGCTGGAGACCTTCCCTATTCCGCACTGTTTTCTCCCACGCCCAGACGGCCTTCCCCATTCTGCACTGTTTTCTCCCACGCCCAGACGGCTCCCTCTCTCTTCTGGGTCTCTTTGCACAAACAACAACAAGCCCCCGGACACCTAAAACCCCCAAACAATCATGTTTGAAAATTATCCAATTTCACTACAATCTATCTTAAAGTGAGCATTTACCATATTCGTCCCACTTAGCTCTGAGTGTCCTCTCAATTCTGAAGACTCATGTTTTTCTTCAGATTTGAGAAATATTTCTCTATTCTAAAAAAAAAAAACAAACTCTCTTCAGACTGATAAATTTGATTATATAAAAATTAAAAAATTTTGAATAAAAAAAGACACTATAAACACAATTGGAAAAGGGATTCAAAGAGACAGTTCACAGAAAAGAAATCCCAAATAGCCAGTAGATTATGAAAGGATATTCAACATTACTAGAATGCAGGGACATGCAGCTTAAAATTATAATAAGATATAATTTCTCAATTTAATTGCAAGATTAAATTTCTCAGTTTAGTTTATCTCAACTTAAGTGCAAAAGAAAAAAGTCTGAAAGTATTAAATGTTGGTGAGAATGAGGGAAAATGGAGACACTCATATACTGCTTGTCTGAGTATAAATGAGGAGCAATTTGGCAATATCTAGTAAAATTAGAAATGGGCATATCTTATGATCCTGCAGTTCTATTTCCAGATATACACTTGGAGAAACTGTCATGCATGTACATAAGGCAATATGTACTATTATTACTTTGTTTCATGGTGGTAAAAAATTGGAAATATTGCATAAGTCCATCTACAAATAAAGTGTGATATAAAAATGTGGTATAGTCAATTATACAATGGAAAATTCTATAGCAGTCCAGAGAAATTAACTGGCTCCTTCTTTCTTTTATTTATTTTTTATTGTGCTTTAGGTGAAACTTTACAGCTCAAGTTAATTTCTCATATGAAAATTTATACGCACATTGTTATGTGACCCTAGTTGCTATCCCTATAATGTGACAGCACACTCCTCCTTTCCACCGCAGATTTCCCGTGTCCATTCAACCATCTCCTATCCCTTTCTGCCTTCTCTTCTTGCTTCCAGACAGGAGCTGCCCATTTAGTCTTGTGTATCTACTTGCACTGAGAAGCACACTCTTCAAGAGTATTGTTTTATGTCCCATAGTACAGTCTAATCTTTGTCTGAAGAGTTGGCTTCTGGAATGGTTTTAGTTCTGGGTTAACAGAGAGACCATGTCTTCTGGGGTTCCTCCAGTCTCAGTCAGACCATTAAGTCTGGTCTTTTTATGTGAATTTGAGTTCTGCACCCTACTTTTCTCCTGCTCCATCAGGGACTCTCTGTTGTGTTCTTTGTCAGAGCGGTTATTGGTGGTAGTTGGGCACCATCTAGTTCTTCTGGTCTCAGGCTAATGAAGTCTCTAGTTTATGTGGCCCTTTTTCTCTCTTGGGCTAATATTTTCCTCCTGTCTTTGGTGTTCTTCATTCTCCTTTGCTCCAGGTGGATTGGGACCAATTGATGCATCTCAGATGGCCACTCGCTAGCTTTTAAGACCCCAAACGCCATTTACCAAAGTGGGATGCAGAACATTTTCTTAATAAACTTTGTTATGCCAATTGACTTAGATGTCCCCTGAAAGCATGGTCCTCAGATCCCCACCCCTGTTACTCTGTCCCTTGAAGTGTTTGGTTGTATTCAGGAAACTTCTTAGCTTTTGGTTTAGTCCATTTGCGCTGACTTCCCCTGTATTGTGTGCTGTCCTTCCCTTCACCTAAGATAATTCTTGTCTACTTTCTAGTTAGTGAATACCCTTCTCCCTCCCTCTCCACCCCCGTAACCATCAAAGAATGTTTTCTTCTGTATTTAAACCTTTTCCTGAGTTCTTATAATACTGGTCTCATACCATATTTGTCCTTTTGTGACTGACTAATTTCACTCAGCATAATGCCTTCCAGATTCATTCATGTTATGAGATGTTTTGCGGATTCAACATTGTTCTTTATCATTGTGTAGTATTCTGTTGTGTGAACATACCATAATTTGTTTATCCATTCATCTGTTGATGGGCACCTAGGTTGTTTCCATCTTTTTGCTATCATGAACAGTGCTGCAATGAACATGAGTGTGCATGTATCTATTCGTATGAAGGCTCTTATTTCTCTAGGATATATTCCAAGGAGCAGGATTGCTGGATCGTATGGTACTTCTATTTCTAGCTTTTTAAGGGAGTGCCAAATCAATTTCCAAAGTGGTTGTAACATTTTGCACCCCCACCAACAGTGTATAAGTGTTCCAGTCTCTCCACAACCTCTCCAACATTTATTGTTTTGTGTGTTTTTGGATTAATGCTGGGGGTGAGATGGTATCTCATTGTAGTTTTGATTTGCATTTCTCTAATGACTAATGATTGTGAGCATTTCCTCATGTGTCTGTTAGCTGCCTGAATGTCTTCTTTGGCAAAGTGCCTGTTCATATGCTTTGCCCATTTTTTAATTTAATTGGGTTGTTTCTCTTTTTGTTGTTGACGTTTTACAGTATCTTGTAGATTTTAGAGATTAGACTTTGATCTGATTTGTTGTAGCGAAAAGTTTTTTCCCAGTCTGTAGGTTGTCTTTTTATTCTTTTGGTGAGATCTTTTGATGAGCATAAGTTTTGATTTTTAGGAGCTCCCAGTTATCTAGTTTCTCTTTTGGTGTTTGTGCATTGTTAGTAATGTTTTGTATTCTGTTTATGTCATGTATTAGGGTTCCTAGCATTGTCCCTATTTTTTCTTTATTGTTTTAGATTTTATATTTAGGTCTTTGATCCATTTTGAGTCAGTTTTTGTGCATGGTGTGAGGTATGGGTCTTGTTTCAGTTTTTTGCAGATGGATATCCAGTTATGCCAGCACCATTTGCTAAAGAGAGTTTCTTTTCCCCAATTAATGGACTTTCAGCCTTTGTAAAATATCAGCTGCTCATAGGTGGATGAATTTATGTCTGGATTCTCAATTCTGTTCCATTGGTCTATGTATCTGTTGTTGTACCAGTACCAGGCTGTTTTGACTACTGTGGCAGTATAATAGTTTCTAAAATCAGGTAGTGTGAGGCCTCCCACTTTGTTCTTCTTCTTAAGTAATGCTTTACTTATCTGGGGACTCTTGCTTTTCCATACGGAGATGGTGATTTGTTTCTCCATCTCATTAAAAATGTCGTTGGAATTTGGATCGGGATTGCATTGTACCTGTAAATCGCTTTGGGTAGAATGACTTTTCTATAATCATGTGGAGAAAGCTAAACCTTATACTGTTGAGTGAAAATAGCAACCTGCAGAACACTATGTAAGGTATGTTACTACTTATGCAAGATTTCAGGCCACATGCAAAAATATCATATATACAATCTAATACATGTATTTATATCATATATCATATATCATATACTATGCATCATATGGAGCCATGGTGGCACAGTGGTTAAGAGCTCAGGCTTCTAACCAAAGGTCAGCAGTTGGAATCCACCAGCCGCTCCTTGGAAACCCTATGGGGCAGTTTTGGAATTGATTTGAAGGCAAACAACAACAAGGCATCATGTATTCATGCATATGAATATATATATTTAAAGGATAGGGGAATATTTCTCAAATCTGAAGAATATATATATAGATAGATAGATAATATACATAGAAAATCATAACGGTTATTGGTGCCCTAAGAGAAAGAAAGAAAGTAAAGGGGATTGGGGTCAGAAGAAGGACCTTCAGCTTTATCCATAATGTTTTATTTCTTTGAAAAAAATTACTCAAAGAACATGTGGCAAAACATTATAAAATGTCAGTCTTGATTGGTGGGAGCAAAAGTATTATTCTTCTGTACTCTCTTATAGTTTTAACATTTGTTTAAAAAATTCCATCTCTATTCTATTTTCTTCTTCTGGAACACCTATTAAGGGAATGTTGGAACTTCAGGATCTATTTTCCTTATTTCTTAAATATATGAATTCATATTTTCTTTCTCTCATGCTGCATTCCAGGAGAATCCCTTAGCTCAGTTTCCCAGCCCAGTAACTCTTATAAACTGTAGTCATTTTGCTATCAGCTCACCTACCTAATTTTTTATTTTCATAATTGTATTTCTTTATTTTCAAGGCTGCCTATTCTTGTTTCTTATTCCAGATCCTCCCTTATTCCTTTGAGGATTTGGATTATATTTAAGTCTGGCTGTGATTACACTTTGTCTCTGTAAGTTCTTGGTTATTGTTTGTTCTACCTCTTTCGTGGTGTTGACTTTGCTCATATGTTTGCTGACTGATGACTGTGCTCACCTTTGTAGTTGAGAGGGTGAGTTAGACTCTCTAGTGTCTGTTTGTGCTGCTGGCTTGTGGGGACTGGGAGGGGTGAGAGTAGGGAAGTGGGTAGGTGGACAGCGGAGGACAGGATGCTGTAGAGGCTGGGCTTCTGGGCCTGGCGTTCAGTTCCCAGTATGCCCGGATCCTGCCTTGTCTCTCTGACCCAATCCTATATCCACTCCACTGTCTGGAGGAAGACACCCAGTTGCCTCTGGCTGGCTGGGCACTTCTGTATTTGTCGGCAGGGGTTGGTTTAAAGAGAGACCAAACACACGGCTGCTCCTTTTGGTGGTCTTCCCTGTGGGTTGTCCTGGACCCCTCTAGCTCCTCTGGCCACAGTGATCTCTCATCCACACTTTGGATTGTGGGTTTTCAAAACAATTTTCTTTTCTTCCTTTCTTTCTTCAATCCAGTTCCATCATTTCATCAGCATTTTATTTCAGGAATTCTCTACAGTTTCTGGCCCACTAAGGGACTCCTTTATTATTTTTGAGTTGTGGATTTTTAGAATATCTTTTCTTTCTTTTGTTAGGACGCTATCTTATTTATAATCTGCCAGCCCTGGCGGTGCAGTGGTTAAGTGGTCAGCTGCTAACCAAAATGTCAGCCATTTGAATCTACGAGCTGCCCCTTGGAAACCCTATGGGGCAGCTGTACTCTGTCATATAGGGTTGCTATGAGTCAGAATTGACTCAGTGGCAAATGGTTTGGTTTGTTTTTTTTAATCTGTGAATTTCAAGCTTGGAGAAAGAGAGCTTGGAGCTTGACATGTAGATTTGGGAATCATCTGAATGAAATGAAAACTTAAAACAGAGGAGGGTAAAAAATATTTAGAGAAAGTCTGTGTAGACACAGGAAAATGTGGCCAAGGATGGAATTTAGGAAATTAGTCATATTTAGGAGCCCTGGTGGCGCAATGGTTAAGAGCTCTGCTGCTAACCAGAAGGTCGGCAGTTGGAATCCACCAGCCGCTCCTTGGAAACCATATGGGGCAGTTCTACTCTGTCCTATAAGGTCACTATGAGTCAGAATCGACTCGACAGCAATGGGTTTGGTTTTTGGTTTTTAAGGGCTTGGGAGAACCAATGGGAAGGAGTGGTTGGAGGTGTAGCAGAAGATTTGGAGGAGCACAGAGGAAAGAGGAGAGGTGAAGGCTGCGGAGAGGTGACTGACCCAAGAAAAAGTCATCAAAGCAACACCTGAGGCTGATGGTGGCTTTTGAGGGCAGCCTCACTGGAGGGGCAGGACCAAAGCCAGAGGGAGAAGAGGGAGATGAGTATTGAGGTATAACTACATACAATAAACTTTATAGCTAGAGTGTGCCATTTGGTAAGTTTTGGCATATGTATATAACTAGGATACCATCACCACTATCAAGATATTGAATGTATCTGTCTTAGTGACCTAGTGCTGCTGTGACAGAAACACCACAATTGGGTGGCTTTTAAGAACAGAAATTTATTTTCTCACCGTCATGAGACTAGAAGTCCAAATTCAGGGCATAGCTCTAGGGAGAACTCCTTCTTTGTCTGTTTTAGCTCCCAGTAGCTGCCAGCAATCCTTGGCGTTCCTGGGTTTGTAGATGCGTCTCTGTGTGTGTCTGTCTTCGTATGGCGTCTTTCCCTTTGTGTGTCTCTGTTTGGGTCCACTTCGCTCTTTTTATAACTCAGAAGTGATTAGCTTTAGGACCCACCCTCCCTGGGCATGACCTAACTAACATGGCAAAGAAAATCCTATTTCCAAACAGCATTACATCCCCAGATATAGAGGCCAGTACTTCAATAGATATTTTGGGGGAACACAATTCATTCCCTAACAGTATCAGTTATCCCCAAAAGTTTCCTTGCGTCATTTTATAATTTCTCTGTCCCTCATTTCCTGTGTCTAGGCAATCATGGGTTGACTTTCTGTCACTATAGAAAAACTTGCGTTTTCTAAAATTATATATATATATATATACAGTGTATACTCTTTTTCTACCTAACTTCTTTCACTCACCATGATTATTCTGAGATTCATCCATGTTGTTGCATGGGTCAATAGTTCATTCCTTTTCATTGCAGAAGAGTATATTCCATTACACAGGTAGAAAAAAATTTGTTTATCCTTTCATTTGTTGATAGACATTTGGGTTGGTTCCAATTTTTGGCTATTAACAAATAAAGCTGCCAGAAACATTTGTTAAACAAGTGTTTTTAGGGACATATGCTTTCCTTTTTCTCAGGTAAATACCTAGGAATAGAATGGCTGGGTCCTATGATAGGTGTATGTCTAAATTTTCAAGAAACTCCCGAGCTGTTTTCCAAGGTGGTGGGAGTAGTCGTATCATTTGACGTCCCCACCAGCAATGTACGAGAGTTCCAGTTGCTCCATATTCTCACCATCACTTTGTATGTGGTTGGTCTCTTTAATACTAGATATTTTAATAGGTGCGTACTATCTCGTTGCAGTTGTGATTTGTATATTAGGTGGAGTTCTTTTCATTTAAGACTTCATAGAAATAACAAGAAAGGTGAGTTGAGAATGATTTGGCCCATATAATTGCCCTGAGACTAAATGGTTACAAATTATTACCTACATGAAATATTATAAATAATAAAAGAATCTGATATTTACTTTCAGTCTTCTTTCTCTAAACATATGGCTACATCTGAAGATTGATGAGGCCAAAGAGAAATAAATCTGCCTGGTCATGTGTTCATTTCTAATGTTTCTGTCTTTACCCTGCTAAGGTGTCCTCTGTCTTCCCTCTTTTATGCTCTGAGAATTTCTCCGTCACCCATGGGTATCAAAATGAACCCTACACCACATCCAGTTTCTTAAAATTATAAACATAACTGGAGCATTTGATCAACATTTAAAATTACAGATGATTTGTGGGGAGACTGGAACTCTTTTTTTTTTCTATGTTATTTGGCTTATTGATAATCTCCAGTGGAAATAACAAATATTAAGTCAACCATTAGGTTTAAAGAGCAGTGATAAGCATGGATACAATCTGATTATCTGATGAGGTGGCATTTTAGAGACAGAGCTTATAATGTGACCCATTTAACTATGTAGTAATTTCCAGAATACTATCCTAGCAGAATAAATTCACTGGGGTAGGCAGCTTATTTGTGGAATTTTTTTTTTTTTAAGTAAACGTAAGCTTACTAAGATGGGTGACTTCAATAGTTACAGACTTGTAAAGGTGATTGGCAACACTTTTAGTCTTATCAAAAAATTACTATTTCTTTAGAACAAACTAAAATAACAGTTTACGGAGTGTTTGCTGTGTACCAGGCCCTATGTTACATGAGTGTTTCACCCAAATAACTTCATTCAGTTCTCACAACAATCCAGTTAGGTAAGCACTGTTATCATACCCTCCCCCCTTTTTTTTTTTTTTTTAAATTGTACTTTAGATGAAGGTTTACAGAACAAACTAGCTTCTCATTAAACAATTTGTACACATATTGTTTTGTGACATTGGTTACCAACCCCGCGACATGTCAACACTCTCCCTTCTCTACCTTGGGTTCCCAATCACCAACTTTCCTGTACTCTCCTGCCTTCTACTCCTTGTCCCTTGGCTGTTGTGCCCCATTAGTCTCATTTTGTTCTATGGGGCTTTCTAATCTTTGGCTGAAGGGTGAACCTTGGGAGTGACTTTGTTACTGAGCTAAAAGGGTGTCCGGGGGCCATGCTCAGGGTTTCTCCAGTCTCTGTCAGGCCAGTAAGTCTGGTCTTTTTTTGTGAGTTAGAATTTTGTTCTACATTTTTCTCCAGCTCTGTCCGGGACCATCGGTTGTGATCCCTGTCAGAGCAGTCAGTGGTGGTAGCCGGGCATCATCTGATTGTTCTGGACCTAGTCTGGTTTGCTGGTTTCTCCATAACCTAACTCCTCAGGTAGCTTTTAAGGTTTCCATGCTCTAGCCCTATCTTCCCAATCTCCATCACTCTACTCATTTCTTTTGAGCCTCTGTGAAGTGCCAGGCACTGTGACAGGTGCTTAAGAAAGAGGGGCTGAGGGATCTCAATCCGGCAGAGTGGGAAAGGGATCGAGGTGTCTTTGGAACAAATGGTACAACACATGTGGTAAGTCCCAGCATCAAGGGTTGTCCTGGAGCCACATGGAGTCCCTGGGTGGTGCAAAAATGGTTAACATGCTTGGCGTTGCCAAAAGGTTGAAGATTTGAGTCTACCCAGAGGCATCAGGGAAGAAAGGCCTGGCTATCTACTTTGGAAAAATCAGCCACTGAAAATCCTATGGAACAGCAAAAGATAAAATAAATAAATGGGACCTCATAAAAATTAAAAACTTTGGTTTTTACGAAAACAGTGAAAAGACAAGCTACCGACTAGGAGAATATCTTTGAAAACCATATATATGATAAGAATCTAATAACCAAAATATATATAAAACTTCAACAACTTCACAACAAAAAGACAAATAACAGAATTATAAAATGAGCAAAGGACTCAAACAGACATTTCACCAAAGAGGACATTCAAATGGCCAACAAACACATGAAAAGATGCTCAAAGTCATTAGCCATCAGAGAGACGCAAATCAAAACCACAGTGAGATACTATTTCACTCCTACTAGGATGGCTAACGAAAACAAAACAAACAAACGAAACAGAAAATAATAAATGTTGGCGAGGAGGTGGGGAAATCGGAACCCTTATTCATTGCTGGTGGGAATGTAAAATGGCATAGCCATTGTGGAAAACAGTGTGGCAGTTCCTCAAAAAACTAAAAATGGAACTACCCTATGACCTAGCAATTCCACTCCTAGGTATATACCCAAAAGACTTGAAAGCAGAGACTCAAAAAGACATGTGTACACCAATGTTCATTGCAGCAATATTCACAATAGCCAAAAGGTGGAAACAACCTAAATGCCCATCAACAGATGAATGGATTAACAAAAATACGGTACATGCATACAGCCAGTAGGAGAAATGAAGTCTTGATACGTGCTACAATATGGATGGAGCTTGAAAACATTATTCTGAGTGAAATAAGCCAATCACAAAAGGACAAATATTGTATGACCTCACTTATATAAAAAGACAAGAAAAGGCAAATGTATAGAGACCAAAGTTTACTAGTGGCTACCAGGAGAGGGAGGAAAGGGTTAATGGTGATGAAAAAATCACATTGATTATGGGTGGGGTTGCACAGCTGTCAATGAGTTGCACACGTATAAAAAGTTGAATTGGCAAAAGTTGTGTTATAGATATATTTTCATCAATGACAAAAAGAGTAGCTGCTGAGGCTGCTTGTGTACAACCATACACCTCATGGGATTTGGTTCCTTGGTTTGGAGGTTTAGGGTCATGGTTTCATGGGATATCCCAGTTAATTGGCTTAATAACATGTTTAGTGCTTCTGTTCTACCTCCTAGTTCGTGGCATAGTGCGTGGGGTCTTAAAAGCTTGCAAGTGGCCATTCAAGGCACAACAATTAGTCTCTACCCACCTGGAGCAGTAGAGGAAGAAGGAGAGTCAGGACTAGGAGTATAAGGAATACGTGGCTAACTACCTCCATAAACAACTGTCTCCTTTGCCATGAGACCAGAACTGGATGGTGCCTGGCTACCATCACTGAACATTTTGATCAAAGATTCTATGGAAGGATCCTGATGAAAAAGGGAAACACGCAGAACAGAATTTAAAATTCTGATGGACTCCAGACTTCCTGGAGCCATGAAGTTTGGATGAACCCTGAAACTATTGCCCTGAGGTAATCTTTAAAACTTAAACCAAAAATATTGTTACGGATTGAATTGTGTCCCCCCAAAATATCTGTCAGCTTGGCTAGGCCATGATTCTCAGTATTGTGTGATTGTCCACCATTTTGTCATCTGATGTGATTTTCCTGTGTGTTGTAAATCCTACCTCTATAATGTTAATGAGGCGGGATTAGTGGCAGTTATGTTAATGAGGCAGGGCTCAATCTACAAGATTAGGTTGTGTCTTAAGCCAATCTCTTTTGAGATATAAAAGAGAGAGGCCAGCAGAGAGACATGAGGGCTTCATCCCACCAAGAAAGAAGCACCAGGACCATAGTGTATCCTTTTGACCTGGGGTCCCTGATCTGAGAAGCTCCTCGAGCGGGGGAAGATTGATGACCAGGACATTCCCCCAGAGCCGACAGAGAGAGAAAGCCTTCACCTGGAGCTAGTGCCCTGAATCAGGACTTCTAGGCTTCTAGACCGTGAGAGAATAAATTTCTTTTTGTTAAAGCCATCTACTTGTGGTATTTCTGGTATAGCAGCACTAGATAACCAAGACAAATATCCCTGAAGTCATCTTAAAATTGAACAATAGTTTAGCTTAACTAGTAAAAAAAAGTCTGCCTTGAGCATTATGCTCCTTTAAGCACTATCTATATGTGATCAAATTGACAACAGCAACTTGAAAGATTAGATAGGAACTTAGGGGGCAGTGAATTTATGTTAATGGGGGAGGAACAACTCAGAAAAGGAGAGTGAGAGTGGTTGCACAACTCCAAGAATGTAATCAATGTCACTGAATTGTACACGTATAAACCGTTGAATTGGTGGGCACGCCTCTTATCGAGACCTCTCTGAGTGGAGGACTCCACAGATAGGTGATCTGAGAGTAAATGGGATTGGGAGATTTGATTGGCAGACTCAAAATGACAGATGATCACTGCACTACCTTTGTCCCCATTTTTTGTTAAGATATAATTTACATACAATAAAATTCATCTTATAATATATAGTTCTGCGAGTTTATGAAAACATAGAGTGTGCGTAAACACCACCACAACCAAGATATGGAACAGTTCCACCACCCAAAAAAATCCCCCTGTGGAGCCCTGGTGGCGCGGTGGTTAAGAACTATGGCTGCTAACCAAAAGTTGCCAGTTGGAATTTCACAGCCACTCCTTGGAAACCCTATGGGGCAATTCCACTCTGTCCTGTAAGGTCGCTGTGAGTTGGAATTGACTCGACGGCAATGGGCTTGGATTTGGTGCTCCTGTGTAGTAGACCTCTCCCCTAGGCCCCTGTTTCTGACAACCACTGATTTCTTTTTTGCCCGTAGAGTTTTGCCTTCTTCCAGAATGTCATAGGAATTAAATCAGACAGTATGTAGCCTTTTGCATCTGGCTTCTTCCACTTAGCATAATGAATGTGAGATTCACCCATGCTGTTGTGTTATCCATAGTTCATTACTTTTATTGCTGAGTAGTGTCATTCTGTTGTCTGGATGTACCACAGTGTGTTCATCTGTCCACCCGTTGAGAAACATTTGTGTTGTTCCCAGTTGTTGACAGTTATTAATAAAACTGCCATAAACATTCACGGATAGATTTTTGTGTGAACATAAGTTTTCAGTTCACTAGGTAAATACCTAGAAGTGGGATTGTTTCATTGTATGATACATATATGTCTAACTTTCTAAGAAACTATTTTCCAAAGTGGCTCTACCATTTTTCATTCCCACCAGCAATGCAAGAGGGTTCCAGTTGCTCTGCATCCTCACCACCATTTGGTATTGTCTACAGTATCTTTTTTGTTCTTTCCTCCCTTCATCCATAGACCATCATCACCATAGACAAAGATTCTCTGAGCATCAGCTGTATACAAGGCTCAAAGACGGGTACAGGGTCCTCTCCTTCTATCCTTCTGTTCAGGGTTCAGATCATCGTCCCCCATAGTGTGTGCTCCAGAAGCACTCAGGGGCCTGAGCTTCATCTCTGAGCTCTGGGTCAGGCCAGGTCCCGAGGGATGCTTGAGTGGGATAGGGGACACGGCCAGGGAACCTGGAGGAGCGCTGCAGCCACTGACACTTACTTCTTGGTCCTGTTCCTTTCCCATGAAATCCATCTCCAAGAACTCTAATCCTTATAAGCCCAGATATCTTGAAGTGTGTTTATGTTTAAGAAGTACATTGTGTGCCTCCTGATATGATCCAATGGGAAATACAGAGCACCCTCTGAAATATGCCTGTCAAACACTTGAACTAGAATCCAGGCAAGACTCTATATTTAACTTTCAGTTTACAGGAAAATGGAGGCTAGAGGAATAAATTAAATTTCACTATAAGGAAGTAACAGGTAAACCTAGAATGTGGATCATTCTCCAGAAACAAATAATCCAGTGTCTCCAACAAATCAATGGCATGAAATAAAGGGAGGAGTATAATAGAATAGGAGCCCTGGTGGCACAGTGGTTAAGAGCTCAGGCTGCTAACCAAAAGGTTAGCAGTTCAAATCCACCAGCCAGTCCTTGGAAACACTATGGAGCAGTTCCACTCTGTCCTTTAGGGTTGCTATGAGTGGCAATTGGCAATGGGTTTGGTTTTTTTTGGTTTTATAATAGAATAAGGAGCTCAATGGTTAAGCACTCAGCTGTTAAAGATTGGCGGTTCGAACCCACCAGCCAGAGGGAGAGGGAAGAGGGGGGTTAAGATTAAGGGTAGGTTGCACAGCCTGTTATTGTAATTGCTGTCAGTAAGTTGTACACCTGTAAAAAGCTAAATTGGCAGAAGTTCTGTGATAGATATATTTACAACAACAACAACAAAGGAAAAAAGAGTAGCTGTCTAGGCTGCTTGTGTACAACCAAACACCTCATGGAATATAGTTCCTTAATTTGGAGGTTTAGGGTCATGGTTTCGTGGGATATCCCAGTTAGTTGACCGTTCTACCTCCGAGTCCGTTGTGTAGTTCCTCATGTCCTAAAAGCTTGCCAACGGCCGTCCAAGGCACAACAATTGGTCTCTATTCACCTGGAACAACAGAGGAAGAAGGAGAGTCAAGAATAGGAGAATACGGAATGTGCGGCTAATCGCCTCCATGAACAACTGTCTCCTTTGCTATGAGACCAGAAGAACTGGATGGTGCCTGGCTGCCATTATGGAACATTTTGATCAAAGATTCTATAAAAGAATCCTAATCAAAGTGGTGGGGGGCGGGTGCAGAACAGAATTTCAAATTTTCATGGACTCCAGACTTTCTGGAGGCTGGAAGAACTGCTGAAACTATTGCCCTGAGATGATCTTTAAACCTTAAACCAAAAATATCCCCTGAAGTCATCTTAAAACCAAGCAATAGTTTAGTTTAAGTAGTAAAAAATGTCTGCCTTGAGCATTATGCTCTTTTAAGCACTATCTATATGGGATCCAATTGACAACAGCAACTTGAAAGATTAGATAGGAACCTCAGGGGGCAGTGAGTTTATGTTAATAACAGAGGAACAGCGCAGAAAAGGAGAGTGAGAATGGTTGCACAACTCCAAGAATGGAATCAATGTCACTGAATTGTACGTGCAGAAACTGTTGAATTGGTGTATGTTTTGCTGTGTATGTCTCAACAACAACAACAAAATAAATAAAATTCAGGAAAAAAACAAAAGAAAACCCTATGGAGCACAGGTCTCCTCCGACACACGTGGGGTCACTATAAGACAGAGTTGACTCAATGGCGACTGGTTTTTTGGAGGCACACAGGACTGAGAAAGGAGTGAACTGGGTCTCAAATGATCAAGATATATTTACAAGGGAAAACGAGGGTGGCAGGAGGATCTGCATGTGCAAAGGTCCAGGAGCTAGTGTGTGGGACATTCGGGTAAAGGCACGTGGTTTTGCCCTCTAGACTCCAGAGCAGAGTATGAGTTTGTGGTGGGAAAGGTGGGTGAGGTAGAGGGGAAGATGCCTGCAAGGGGCTTCGGAAGTGTGCTCCATGCTAAGGCGACAAGCGGGCAGCAACAGCATGGCTACAAGCAGGAGTGACATGACCACATTTACATCTCACGGAGGTGTCTCTGGGGCCATGTGGAGCCTGCGCCGGCAGGAAGACTGCACCTGGGAAGAGCACTTAGGAGACATGTGTGTTCCAGGCAGGTGATGACCAAGGCCTGAGCTCCATCAGCAACGAGAGGGCTAGAGAGACGGTTCCCACTCTGTGGAAGGTGAGGGCCAGTGGATCCCAGGAAATGTGAGCTAGGAACAGGGAGGGGAAGTTGCTGAGCCCCGTCTTCCTACTCCCAGGCCTCACAATCCTACTCAACTTATTTTCAGCCCTGCAGACATGTCTTGGTTCTCAACACGTCTTGTCAAGCCTTTGCTGGTGATGTTCTTTCTTCCTGAAAGGCCCTAACTTCTACCCTTCTCTGCCTGGTGAATAATAGTGACAATTCTTAATATAAATAATAATTAGAACAACTTTTTGAGCCCTTTCCACCATTCTGGGTATTATGCTGATATCTCTTTACATATGTCTAATGCTCACAACAGGCCTACGAGACAGGCAGTTAGTTGTAAGGTGAAGAAACCACAGCCCAGAAGTGGTTAAGCTGCTGAGATGATCACTCAGATGCACAGGAAGTAGCAGAGCTAGGGTTCAAACTCAATCCTCACTAGACTTGACTTTGTGTTCTTAAAAACCATGGTACAAGGGCTGACCAAGGCCCAGCTCCTGTGACACCTCCTACATGGAACTGGCCCTGTTCTCCACACCCAGCCCCCACCTCCCCAGGCAAGATTTCATTGCTGCTTCCTCTGGGCTCCCATGACCCCTTGTTGATGACACTGAGCTCTGATCTTAGGCAACTTTAGGATTGGGCAATGCTAGAACCTGTTCCTACCAGATCTTGGAAAATGTGTTCCAACCTGTTCCTGGGTCACCCTGTCACCTGGGGGAGAAGGTGGGAGGGAGGAGCATTTAACAGTGTTGACTTCTTCCTCTTTCCTTGGCTTTCTACCTCTCTTGCCACTCTTTCTCAGTCTCTTGGAGTCTCCTGTACTTCCCTATGTTTAAGTGTTCATGATGCTTTGGCATTGTGACTTAGACCTTTGAGTCATTATACAGTCCATGCTCATGGCTTAGTGATCACTTACGTCTGGCAAGTCCCAAACCTTGCTCTTGATCCCAGGCCTCTTTCACAAACACCAGCCATGTGTATACTAGTTGACATCTCAACTCCAACACAGGATGTGGAGTACTGAATTCATCATCTTCTCCACCCCGCCCTTCTGTTTTTCCTCACATCACTGACAGCCCATCAGCCAGCTTCCCCAGGGCAGAGTCCAGAATCCTGGAGGTCCACCTTAACTTATCTTCCCACAGCCCCCAACTCCTCCCAGCCAGTCAACAACCTGGTGACGCAGTGGTTAAGACCTTGCTGCTAACCAAAATGTCGACAGTTCGAATCCACCAGCTGCTCCTTGGAAACCCTATGGGGCAGTTCTACTCTGTCCTATAGGGTCGCTATGAGTAGGAATCAACTCGACGGCAGCGAGTTTTTTTTAAGGCGCTGTTGATCTTCCTCATAAATATCTCTTGAATCCTCCACCCCTTCCATCCTTACTATCACCCTTTGTCTGGTGGATATTACGGCTTTCTTACTGGTTTCCCTTGTTCTACTCTAGTCTCCTCGCAGTAACTACAAACATCTTTTCTAAAATGGAGAATAATTTAGATCAGATGGGTCCTGGACCCCAGAGCCAGGCTGTCAGTGTTCATATCTTGGCTCTGTTACTACCTATGCAACCTTAGGGATATTACTCATCCTTTTGTGCCTCAGTTTCCTCATCTGTAAAATGGGGAAAATAATATAGGCCTGGAGCCCTGGTGGCGCAGCAGTTAAGAGCTTGGCTGCTAACCAAAAGGTCGGCAGTTTGAATCCATCAGCCGCTCCTTAGAAACCCTATGGAGCAGTTGTACTCTGTCGTATAAGACCGCTGTGAGTCAGAATTGACTCAACAGGAATGCAGGGGAGGTTAACACAGGTCTACAGTCCTTCATGAGTCCCTCGGTGGTGCAAACAGTTAAGTGCTCTGCTATTAACAAAAAGGTTGATGGTTCAAATCTACTCAGAGGCACCTCGAAATAAAGGCCTGGAGATCTACTTCTGAAAGGTCACAGTCATTGGAAACCCTACGGAGTGCAGCTCTATTCTGAAAACATGGGGGGTTGCCACGAGTCAGAATTAACTCTGTGGCAACTGCTACAATGCCTTATCCAAAACCCTTGAGGCCACATATGTTTCAGAAATCAGAAATTTTGGATTTTACAAAAAGCAGTGCTTTGCATATGCCATGTATTTCGTAACATCCGCAGTAAGGTGTGGGGCAGCACCCTGTAATCAAGCACTCCAGTATTTCTGCAGTGAACCATATGAATATTTGCATTAAATGGGGGCAAAGAAAGATATAAATAACTTCATGTCAGTTCAGCTCAAATTTCACTGCCAAATAAGTTATAAAAACTTCAAGTTTTCAGAGTTTTGGACTGCCAAATCGAACAGAAGATTGGGGACCTGCTTCATAAGGCTTGTAGGAAGATTAAATGAATTAAATGAGCTTGTAATTTTAGAAAGCTCTTTGAAAAGTGCCTGGCACACAGTTAGACTACGTAAGCATTGCTTAAAATGGGTGCCTCCTAGTTTAAAACCTTTAGAGGGTTCCCCTGGTCTGGCGTGGCTGCTCCATTGGCCTCTACCTCTCCCCGACTCTTCCGCCTCCCCTGGCAGGTGGATGGCCAGCTCGGCCACAGTCTTTCAGCTCCTGGTTGTCTGCTGACTCATTAGCCTCCAGCGTCCACTTAGTCTTTCCTCATCTGTACCACCACCCCCCTCCCGTTTTACCTGGCCATTCTCGTCTCTCCTCAGGCTCCAGGGAGCCCTCCCAGCCCCAGGTCCGGCTCCTTTGTGTGGGTCCCCTTCATAGTCATCACTATATTGTTCTGCAAACGTCCCGTTACTTGTCTGTCTCCTCCGCTGGCCTCTGGCCTCTAAGCACCGTTGAAGAAGGAACCTTGGTCTCGCTCCACGCCGGTATCTGGCAAGTATTTACTGGGGAAATAAACCACTCGAACTGGTATTTACTGAGTATCCGTGTGCACCAGGCTCTGTGCTGGGCGCTTTGCACAGTCACCCACCTCTCAGGTAGCATCGGAAGCCCCACTTGGGCTCGGAAACACGCGCTTTCCAGCTCTCCCCCCTTCTAGGCCCCCTTGTGCTGCCATTGGGTCGCCCCCTTGCCCACTGAGGATTGTGGGAGTGACCCAGGATTTCCCTGCCAGCTCAGGTCCTTCCCACGTCTTGAGCAACGTCCCTGTCCTTGTCCGGGCCCCATGCCCACACTGACTCTCTGTTATTGAATCTTCTCGTCTCCGGGGACTTGATGCACTTCAGACACCCACTGCTGAGGCCACACCCCAGACGCTAAAGTCCAAACCCCACCATCCGTTCTTTCCCTCATGCAGACCTTCACCCCCTCTTTCCTTTTAAATGTCACATAGGCACCTCCCAAGGCCAAACAAACAAAACACCAACCGTTGCCGTGGAGTGGATTCTGACTCATAGCGACGCCATAGGACAGAGTAGAACTGCCCCATAGGGGTTCCGAGGAGCGGTCAGTGGATTCAAACTGCTGACCCTTTGTTGAGTAGCTGAGCGCTTAACCTCTGAGCCACTAGGGCTCCCCTTCCTGCACACCCCCACAAAAAACAAACAAAACACAAACCCCTCACGCTGGTTTTGCCAGGCATCGGGTTTTTTAAAAAGGAGTTTAATGCCGTATTTAAAAGATACAGTCATCTCACGTAAAATCCTGGTGAAATATGCAAGATACGAACACAAATGCCAGGGGCCTCCTGACACCTGACAAGCCGCATCCACTCCTTCTTGACTTACAAAACTTTCCCAGAGCAACTCCTTGCTGATAAAACTCTCTCATGACCTGATTGGGCGGAGATGGGTATGGTGAGTGATAATTAGGTCCAGAATGACCTAGGAGGGCAAGAAGCAAAGAAGAAGGCCCAGCACCAGAGGGAAGACGCGGGTGGGGTGGGGTGGGATGGGGCAGATGCTGCAGGTGAGGGAGGGAATGACAGGAGCCTAGAATGTCTGTATTTGCTTCCTGTGACTGACTGGCCAGGACCTTTGGGGTTTCTTGCGACAAAGGCAATGGTGGTCCAGTGGTAGAATTCTCGCCTTCCACGTGGGTGATGCGCGTTCCATTCCTGGCCAATGTACCTCATTCCGTCAGTGGAAGCGTGTGTGTTGCTACGATGCTGAACAGATTTCAGCAAAGCTTCCAGACTAAGATGGACTAGGAAGAAAAGCCTGGAGATGTGCTTCTGAAAATCAGCCAACGAAAACCCTGTGGATGAAGACCCTATGGATCACAACGGTCCGATTCACAATGGATCATGGGGATGGTGCAGGACTGGGGAATGTTTCCTTCTGTTGTGCACGAGTCACCATGAGTTGGGGGCCGATTTGACAGCCGCTATCAATGAAGACAAAGGCATCTCCCCTGTAGGAGCTTTAGGGGAGTCGGGGGTAGCCCCAGACCTTGCTGCCTCTGTCTCCTTTCTGTGGCTCTTGCCTGACATTCCTGCTGGCTTGCCCCCTTCCTCACCTCTCCCTTTGAAACAAACACTCCATCCACCCTGCTGGTGCTTCAGTTCCCCTTGGGTCTCACTCAAGATGGCTCATCTGCCCAAGGCTTGACTTCTGGGTGTCTGGGACTTACTGTTAACTTGTCTCAAGCTCTCTCAATAACCCTTTGGATGGAGCGCCCAGGGTCATCCCAGACAGAGTGGCACCTGGGTTTCTGTGAAGGCCCTTTCCCACATGCAAGGGAAATGGTGGCCACTGGTACTTTCTCTCCCAAAACTCTGACCCTCCATGGACTATAACAGAGGGTTAAGAGAGGAAAGCAGGATTCAATAGTGCAAAAACTGTATGCTAAGCTCAACAGCCCACAAAGGAAGAGGGGAATGACCAACATACCTGGAAGGATTACCCTATGGTAGTACTAGCCAAAAGGTTGGTGATTTAAACCTACCCAGAGGTGCCTCGGAAGTAAGGCCTGGTGATCTGCTCCTGAAAGTTCACAGCTTTGAAAACCCTATGGAGCAGTTCTACTCTGCACACTCAGGGTCGCCATGAGTCGGAATTGACTTGACGGCAGCTGACAACCACAGCAACAGTACTGGAACAGGAGATGTGCCTTCTCTCTGCCGTATTTCTGTATGGCCCACGTTTTCTACAATGAGCAAGTATTACTTTTCTAAGAAAAAAAAAAGTTTATTAAAAAAAAATTCATACTGGTCTGACAGAGACTGGAGAAACCTCGAGAGTATGGCCCCCAGACTTCCTTTTAACTCAGTACTGAAGTCACTCCTGAGGTTCACCCTTCAGCCAAAGATTAGACAGGCCCATAATACAAAACTAGTCTAAATGGGCACACCAGCCCAGGTGCAAGGATGAGAAGGCAGGAGGGGACAGGAGAGCTGGTAACAGGGAACCCAAGTTGAAGAAGGGGAGAGTGTTGACACATCGTGGGGTTGGCAACCAATGTCACAAAACAATATGTGTATTAATTGTTTAATGAGAAACTAATTTGCTCTGTAAACCTTCATCTAAAGCACAATAAAAAAAAAATCTGAAAACTTGCAACAAATAATAAAAATGTTAATGTAGAGTTAAAATGTTCAAAGGAAAAACATTCAAAATTTCTCGAAGTTTCTTTCTGAGTGGCATGTCACCTGACCCTCTAAATATGGAACCCC
The DNA here is from genome assembly GCA_030035585.1 of Dugong dugon. NCBI lineage: Eukaryota > Metazoa > Chordata > Mammalia > Sirenia > Dugongidae > Dugong > Dugong dugon. The sequence continues at coordinate 31,119,306 of CM057466.1, read as the reverse complement.
CTTCCCCCCACTCATCTCCCTGTCCTTGCCCTGTTCATTTTTCTTCATGGCGTTTACCATGACCTGACATAGTCTATGCTCATTGCATTGGCCCTAGTTTGTTTTCCCCTAGCATGTAAGCGGCACACAAGTGAGCAGGGGCTTGGCCTGTGCTGTCCTCCTCTGCAGCCGAGAGCAGAGGACCGTCTGCTAACGAGAAGGCCTGAGGGTAATACATATTTGTCAAATGAATGAACGGTAAGCTTGTGAGGGATTTCAATTTTCTTCTTCATACATGTCTGAGTTCCAGATGCTTCTCCAATGAACTTTTATTACCTTGTGATGAGAAAACAATGAATAAATATTATTTTACTCCATGGAAAATAGCACAGTGGGGTGACATCTCAATGACCGTATTTGAGAATGGCGTTCTTTTGTCATGAAGCTAGTGTGCTTTGAAGTCTCAGAAGTACATGAGAAGCCCTGCTGGCGTTGAGTCCCATCTCTCAGTGGCCAGCTTCCTGCTGAGCTGGGTGAACACACAGATATGCAGAGCAGAGATTCCTCCCCAGGGAGCCACGACTTGTCTGCAGGGCCACCAAAGGTAAACAGGGCCCACTGGTGTCAATTGGCCTCCCCAGGAGAGGAGCTGGGAAGCCACAAGCTGTCCGTCTCTTCCTATTTTCCCACCTGTTCACCTTTTGGTCTCTAGTCAGCAGGTGCAGAGATATGCTTGTCGATGGAGGGAGTTCCTGAAAGAAAATCTGATTTAGACCTCCAAGGCCACCTAGGGTGGGGGCCTGTCAGGAGGGGTGTTGGACCTCTCCCCTGTTTGCCCCTGCTCCCCTGGGAGGGCAAGCTTAGCTGGCCTGGTTTCAGCCGCTGGAGCTGCTGGGGCAGAATGAGGCATCTTCTGTCCACCAACATCCAGGATGGGTATCCCAGGCCCCTGCCCACTCCCCCTCCCTTCCATTGCTCTCCTTTTCTAGCTGTACCCACTTGCCACAGAACTCCCTGGGGCTGTTTCCCATGTTCAGGCACACTGTCTTTTTAGGTGATGTTCAGTGATATCTTCAAACTATAGCTCATCTTGTCCGCCATCTTGGAAAACCTCTCTACACTTCAAGCTTTCCATTCTCTGATGACTGCGTTTTGGCTACACCATCTGTTGTGGAATTGCAGCCGCTCCACTAGCGGGAATTTTATTTGTGGTGCTTTCTCCACGTTTGTGGCTGGTCTCATTCCCTTCTTCCTGCCTCTCCAGACCCTCAAATGTTGTGTTTACTCATCTCACATAAGTAGACACTTGCCAATAGAAGAGGTACCTCCAATTGGACCAAAGGATACGTATTTCTATATAGCTTTCTTTTCTTCTATTTCATTTTTACCTACGTAATCTGTTTGTCAGCTGGTGCTGTTATTTATTTGTCCCTCTAAGACTTTCTGAGAATTTCTGTGAACCCCAGGGCACTGATATTCCCAGGTACCTTCTCAGCTCTGAGTTCCTGCACTTTCGGAGGCATTGCCATCATTTGTACCCCATATTTCATAGGGACTCTTTCCCCTCTGCTACCTCTGACGCAGGTCTGGACCTTTTTCTTTGTTTTCCCCCAGAATCATTCACACAAAACGTTTATTTGAGAAGCAGATTTTACTGAAAAGGCTGGATATTTTTACATCACAGCAAAGCAAACAATTACAGCCTTAGTTATTAGACAGCCCTTCTTTGAAAAACATTTAGTTTAAAAAATTGCATTGTGGTGAAATATATATATATAACAAAACATTTGCCATTTCAACCATTTTTACACATACAGTTCAGTGACATTAATTATATTTGCCATGTACAGCCATCACCACTATCAGCTTCCAAATGTTTTCATCACCCTTAATAACAACTCTGTACTCTTTAAGCAATACCCCCTCTTCCTTTTCCCACCTGCCCCTGGTAACCACCCACCCACCCCTGGTAACCACCCACTCGCCCCTGGTAACCACCAACAAGCTTTGTGGACAACCTTGCTTTAAGAGGGCTTCAGCTGCCACACTGCTGGGAACTCTTTGCTGAGCTCTCTGTCCCCAGGCCTTGGTCCCCTCTCTCCTCCCCCAGAATCTGCCGACAGATAGTGTAAGGACTTCTGGCGCCCCCTGCTCCCTTCAGGGCTGAAATGACTGGAGTCAGTTTTGTTTATTAAAACAAGTTCTTCACTCTCCTACACAGGAAAAAAACCCAAACCAAAAAGGACAGAGAAAAATAAAGGCACCTGAAATCCTCACAATCACGTGAGCATGGATGTCAGCTGCCATCACAGACCCCCTTTCCCTCACATTAAACCTTCCAGCCTTAGGTACAAACACACCCAACCTTTCCCACCCAAGAGACCCATTCCCGGCCTACACCCAGTCCACATGGCTTTAAACGGACCCCGGCGTTTCACCCTTCAGCCAAAGATTAAACAGCTCCATAAAACAAAACGAGACTAATGGGGCACGACAGTCCAGGGAGAAGGACTAGAAGGCAGGAGGGGACAGGAAAGCTGGTAATAGGGAACCCAAGGTTGCGAAGGGACAGTGTTGACGTGTCATGGGGTTGTTAACCATTGTCATAAAACAATATGTGTACTAACTGTTTAATGAGAAACTATTCTGTAAACCTTCATCTAAGTACAAAAAAAAAAAAAGGGCCTCGGATGCACAGAACTGGATTAATTGTAATCCTTGGTTCATGCCCCACTCATCATTGGTCCATGATTGGTCTTTTCTTTTGTTTACCTACTGATATACCCATGAACCCACCACCAGTTCTGAGAATGAAAGCATCATCAATAACCTACATCTACATCATACTCCATTCTGCTGCCTCTCTTCCTCCCTCACCCCTGATTCATTTTCCTGAATTTTGTGTTTATTATTGCCTTACTTTTAAAATCTCTGGATAATTTAGAACTCCAGTGGCCTTGCTATGTTTTTAGTTGCTATCAATAATACTCATGGCATTCCGACTCATGGCAACCCCATGTGTGCCCAATAGAACTGCTCCATAGGATTTTCAAGGCTGTGACCTTTCAGAAGCAGATCACCAGGCCTGTCTTTTGAAAATGCCTCTGGGTAGGTTCACAGCACTAATCTTTCAGCTAGTCCTCAAACGCTTAACCGGTTACACCACCCAGGGACTCCTTTGACTTACTTTTTAAAGTAGCTTTATCCTAAATTTTGATTAAGTTCAAGAATAATCTACTTTTCAAGAAGAAGAATAAGGAAGGGAGAATTCCCAACCAAATGGCAGTATGGAATGGAGCAGGGAAAACTTGGTTATCCACCCAATCCATGCTCGTCTCCTTTCACTTCCCCATTCCAGGATCCCCTCCTGGATTCCAGAAATGATCAGAGAGGAGAAGCACTGCTTCCCTTCAGAGGGGCCTGAAAACCAAACCCACAGAGTAAGATAGATAGTCGACACAGACAGAAAGGCTGATAGGTCAGCAGCATAAAAAGCCATCCTAGGAGCTGCCAGGTTTTTTTGAGAACAAGGAACATGGCTGCTGAGATGAGAAGCCAAACTGTGGATCCCAGGTGCCACTCACTCAGTGGCATCTTCATGAAGCTCGTTACAGGAACAAGACAAAGCACAGCTAGGGGCAGGACAGTCTTTAAGCTAGACGTCCCCATCCTGCAGCACGGCCTCTACCCTGAGCTTCTCTAGCTCTTCACTGCTGGGGTCCGTGGGGTATGGCTGGTGCCTGGTACTTGGGACCTCTATGCACGAGGAGCAGCGGCCATGCCAGAGGCTGCAGAGGGCGTAGACGACAGCCAGCACCTCAGCCTGTATGGCCAGGTGCCAGCAGAAGAAGATGGTGAGGAAGGCGAGGTCCTCGGGGCTGTCTGCCCACCAGGGCTGGCCGGAAAGTGGCGCATACAACGTCGAGGTCATCTGCAGCATCCAGGAGCCAAACACCAGCAACAACCAGGTCTTGAACACCCAGAGCAAGGGCTGGCTAGGGACCCAGACCTCGGTGGTGAGCACCAGGACCAGCAGGAATACAGGCAGCAACGGCAGGTTGTGTGTGCGGATCTCCAGGGCATTCTTGTGCTCAGTGTGGGCCACCATCTGCAGCAACAGCACAGCCAAGGCCAAGACTGTGCCAGCTTGCTCTAGCTTTATGCTCTGCCATGCCAGCCACACCTGGCTTATGAGGTCCACCAGGCCACTGAGCAGGAAGAACCCAAAAATAGTGGCGTGCTGCCATGAATTGCGGTTCTGGAAAGGCTGCCGAGGGTCCTTCCAGTCCACCATGGGGAAATGGTTGGTTCCAGGTGGGAAGAAGAACTCCCCAACGATCAAGATCAAGAAAGCCCCTACCTTCACCACTCCTTCCACATGTACTTGCTGCCACCACCTCTGGTCTCGATTGTGCCTTGGGGGCAGGGGGTGGAAGAGTTGTTCCTGGCCCCGCAGGAGGGCCCGGGACACCACCACTGCATAGTAGAGCCCCACGGAATAGATGACCAGCCCTGGAAACAGGTGTCCCAAGAGCATGCCCATGGCTCAGCCAACGGTCCACTCGGTGAGTTGGATGAGTGGGAACCGTGAGTGACTCACCACCTCTACGCTGCCAAGAGTGAAGTCCTGCTGGCTCCACCTTGGCTTTCCACACACAGGATGGGTACAGGCACTTGGGGCCACGTCAGTCTTGAGGCAGCTGAGGGCTGTCCAGGCTCCTCCTAACAGGGCAACCCTCCAGAACAGGGCGGTACTTCTATGACTGCTTTGCTCCCTGCAGCTCTGAGCTTTCGTTTCTCTGTTCAGTGTGGGCAATAAAAGACTGCCTGTGAAATCCTTGGCACAGAGGAAGGACTCAGTAGATGTCACTTATTATCATTTATTACTACTCTCACTGGGCCACTCCAGGTTTCACCAGCCAGTAAATACAAACCCCTCGATGGCCAAGTTCTCAGCCCTTCCCCAGATCCATGGTGTAGCCTTCCTTCCCCAGGTATTTCGGTGTCTCTAAGGGAGACAGAGCCCTGGTGGCACAGTGCTTAAGAGCTGGGCTGCTTAACCAATACGTCAGCAGTTCGAATCCACCAGCCGCTCCTTGGAAACCCTATAGGGCAGTTCTACTCTATCCTATAGGGTCACTATGAATCGGAATTGACTCGATGACAATGGGTATAAAGGAGAGGGTGTGGTTCAGGTTCTGCTCATTGCTGCCTGCTGCACTGGGGCTGTAGCTGTGCTGCTTCTGAGGCTTGATTCTGCAGCTCTGGCTCCAACGGCGCTGGCAGGGCTGCCCCAGGCCAAGGCATGTTGCCTTGGTTGCCATCAAGGGCCGGCACTGCAGCCACCACTGTCCTGACTCCCTGTGTGCCTGAGAGTCTGCCGGGGCTGCCAGGACTGCTCACTGAGCTGGGACCCGGGACGCTGGCGTCTGCCACACTGAGCTTCACTGCTCTGAGACTTTGCTCTCAGCAGCGATGGGAAGGAGCTTTTCCAGTTGCACTCTGTCCATTTGGGGGAGGGGGTTGCTTGGCTCCAAAGTGTCACAGAAGTTTTTGAGACGACGCTTTCAGTTCATCTGTGCAGACCTTTTTTTCCTTCGTGTATCTACCTGGGGCTCAGGTGACTGAGCTGGGCTGCATTTGAGTACCAGGTGCTGTGGCTGTTGTACCCACTGCAAACCCATGGGGCTTGTTTCAGGCCTGGCTTGCTCTCCCTGTCTCTTCCTCCTTTATAGCAATTCTTCCTTAGGGGCCCTATCTCCTTCTGTACAATTTAGTATTTGTCAGCCACAACCTGTCTTGCCCAGCCCTGGATGTCTGCAATGTCTATAAACCTCTGAACCTTAATACACAATAATGATACAAAATACACGTATACATTTGTATATATGTGTTACATATGTGTATGTGTGTGTCTGTGCTTATATGTATGTATTTAGGAGTTCCAGGGGGATGCAAATGGTTAACGTGCCTAACTGCTAACTGAAAGGTGGAGGTTTGAGTCCATCCGGAGGTGCCTTAGAAGAAAGGCCTGGGGATCTACTTCCAAAAAATCAGCCTTTGAAAACCCTATGGAGCACAGTTCTACTCTGAAATTCAAGGGGTCGCCATGAGCTGGAGTCAACTTGACAGCAAGTGGTCTGGTATTTTTTGTTCATTTGTTCATTCAACATGAGAGTCCTCTGACTTCATGTTCCATAGCTCCTTTTAGAGTCCAGATGGCAGATGACTCTAAATATATCTGAGTGTTAGCTCTAGATCAGGGAAAAAGCCTGCTGTACTTAACACCTGTAGGGACTTTCACATTATAGTGTTGGGTTCATACTGTACATGAAATTTTTTATCCTGTTTTTTCTTCCTGATCTCATTTAATATTTCTTACAACCCATGACCTAATTGAATATAATTTTCATTTATATTACAAATGGCTTTTCATTAAAATTACAAAGCATGTAATTTTCTGCTCTAAGTATAAAACCCTATCATTATGAGCAAGAGTGCAAGGAACACAAACATCCAGGGTACTCAATTACCTTTCTTGCCAACCTTCTCAATTACTGCTTAGTTGTGGATGGTTTGCACCAGGCTGGAGTGGATTTAATGATCTCACCTTTTCCATCTGACAATGAAAGTACTCAGAAGCTTGCTGGGCCTTTAATTAGATTCTGCGACACACCCACACGTTGTTGCAATCCTAATCATCCTAGAAGAGGTAGCACAATGGCTCGCACTATGTGACAAGACACCGTTCTAAGCATTTCATGTGTACGATAAAACCTGTGAAATCCAGAACCCGTCAGAGAAGGAAAACTCAAATATTTCTGGCTAAATAAAGAGAGATAGAAAAGGTGACTGCGCCCTGTCAAAGGCGGAAAGCTTGCGAGACCCGGAAAAACAAAACAGTCCCGATGAGTTCCGGCTTTCACAGGTTTCTCTGTATAATCTTTGTGATGACCCACTTGATCCCCGTTTTATAGGTGCAGCAGTAACCTGCCCAAGGCCACCTGGTTAGTGTGGAGCTCACCTGGGGGGTTTCTCTGCTCATTCCAGGGAAAAGCTTCCCATACTCATTGTCTTTATATTTCGGCATCTTTCCCCGCTTGCAATAACAGAAAAAAGAAAGAACACAGCCACAAACGTGCTATGTAACCCAGTGATCTTTTTTATTTCCACTCACAATCTGCTTTTCTCTGCTAACTTCTTCTTCTGAAGAATCCCTGTGTCCATTTTAGAAGTGACCCCGCATGACACCCCACCACCCAGTGTCCTCTGGAGCAAGGATGCCCTGGGGCCTGGCTCACCCTCAGGGGTTGTGAACCAAACCCTGGTGTCTCACTGGGGAGATATCCAGGCACATCCTCTGGGCTCCTTGCTTTGGGCAAGGATCAGTGACCAGACTGGGCACAGTGGGGGCCAGCGGGAAGGCAACAAGTAGAATTTTGTGAGATCTGCATGGAAAGGGAGTGACTTTCTGTGTGTTCAGCTCACGGTTACTGTCATAGATTGACTTGTGGCCCCCCAAAATATATGTCAACTTGGCCTGGCCACGATTCCCAGTATTGTGTGGTTGTCCACCATTTTGTCATCTGATATGATTTTCCCATGTGTTGTAAATCCTTCCTCTCTGATGTTAATGAGGTGAGATTAGCGGCAGTTAGGTTGTGTTTTAAGCCAATCTCTTTTGAGATATAAAACAGAGATGTGAGCAGAGAGACATGGGGACCTCATACCACCAAAGAACAAGAGCCAGGAGAATAGCGCATCCTTTGCACCTGGGGTCCCTGTGCTGAGAAGGTTCTTGACCAGGGAAAATTGACAACAAGGACCTTCCCCAACAGAGACAGAAAGCCTTCCCCTGGAGCTGGCACCCTGCGCTCGGACTTCTAACCTCTTAGACTGTGAGAGAATAAATCTCTGTTTGTTAAAGCCGTCCACCTGTGGTATTTCTGTTACAGCAGCACTAGATGACTAAGAGAGCTACTGTGATTAGTAAAGAGAGGGCAAGCAGGCTGGGGAAATGGACCTTCTGGGCCTGGAGAGCTTCATGCAGTTTAGTCCCCAAGTAGATGCCAATGACCATGAGGTCTACATGGGGCTGGGTACATTGTGGGGGCAGCAAGGGTGGGGCTGCCACTGACACCCAGTTCCTCCCGTCCCAAAGGTGACTTTTCACCATCCCCTTGCCCCTCTTCCCTTCACTGGGTCTTGGCTCTGCCTTCTTGCTCCTTTCCTGTCCACTTCCCTGCCTGGGGCAGATACTGTCTTCTGGGTTCTTGTCGTCCCGTGCATATAATCCCCATCTCTTTGGGCAAGGGGTGATGAAGACAACACGTGGGTCCCATAGAGGCCAGGGAGGGAGACACAGTCCCAGATGGGGACTCAGGGCAGACCTCATGGAGGAGACGGCATTTGAATTGGGTCTTGATGGATTCCTTAGATGTTGCAAGTGGAGGGCCCTGGGGTGGGAAATCACGAGAGGAAAGCATGTGTTCAGGGGGGCTGTGTCAAGGGGAATGATAGGTGGGAGGAGCGGGCAGCCTGGGCAGGCCCTTCACTATTGGACTTCCTATGTCTACAGGACTGACAGCCCAAAGCTCAGGGCTGAGAGATGGTGTGGGCAGGGGCTGTAACGAGTGAGCCATCCCCAGGCATGCCTGGCAGCCTCTGACGAAGGACTATTCTCTTGTTCTCTCCGGGTGGGGGCAGAGGAGACTGGTGGGAGGAAGGCATGTGGGCCCGTCTCTTTTGGGACCAGGTGAACAGCCCCAGCCACACGCCCAAGCCAGAAACCAGGGTGTGGGCCTTGTCTCCTCCTGCCCCTCACCCTCCCAGTCAACCAGCCACCACATCCAGCCAGTTCTTCCACCTCTGATGCTATTCCGACTTTCCTCCTCATTCTACCACCCCTGCCTTGGTTCTCTCCTGAACCATCACAGCATCCTCCTGACCCTTCCTCACCTCTCCACCTCCTGGTTTTTCTTTCCCATGTAGCTGCCAGAGCAGGCTTGCTAATACCCACAACCAATCATGTCCTTTTCCCTGATGGACTCCTCTGATGCACAATGCCCTGTGTTGGTTGCAGGATGGAATCTGAACTTCTGAGGCCAGGCAAACAAGGTCCTGCGTGACCTGTCCTCCGTTATTACCCAGGTCTGCACCCCCACACCTGCCAAAATTTATGCTTTAGCTCCAGTGCACTCTCTACATTTTTCTAGACTGTGCCCATGCCTTGCGTTGCATTGGTCTTTGAACATTTGGTTCCTTCTGCCTGCAAAGTCCTCTTCCACCTTATATTCTTGGTATCCCTTTGCCCAATACCACTCAATCAACCAGAGAAACTACTTCTGTGGCTCGCATGCACGCTTCACAGCCTGCATTAAAGCTGTTCTCAGACTGTCTTGTCTTCGTCTGCATTGCAGACACGGACGTGTGCCTCTCAGATACCTCGCTGAGCCTCAGATAACTCAGATAGCTCACTGCCCAGCTGCCAAGAGTGTGGTGAGCTGACAGCCCAGTAGTAGACTCCTCCAGGGTTGGTCTCAGCTTCCCAGCTGAGGTCACATCCTTTTCAGGCAGTGTTACAATGGCCTGGACATTTCACCCAACTCTGGACTCCTCTGAAGCACAATCCTTGCTGTGGTGCTCCCCATAGGGTGATGCTCCCCAGTGGGTGGGTGGACTATAACAGCTCTGTATCACAGGGCGCTCTCCCTGCCCACTCCTGCTTCCGCCCCTTTTCTTTCACAGGTGTCACTCCCCGGGAAACTTTTGTACACCTATCTCCACCTCAACACCTGTTTTTAGGAGTGGTCTGAGAAAGCAGCCGGTAAGATGGGTTTTGGAGACTGAACCACTCCCCATCCGGCTAGCAATGAGGACCACTTCCTAGGAGTTAGTGGAACATGGACAGCCTCCAGGACGTGTTGGTGATCCAGTTGTTAAAAGTGTCACTGGTTCTTGCTTGGGAGAATGTGCCAGTGGAGAGAAATGAACTGGTCTCCGTGACGATTCAGGCATTTGAAATATACACAGGGGAGAACAATATCCACATCTATATCCATATCCACATCTGGAAAGGGGTTGTTGCTTTGGTGACCTGCAGGCACACAATGGGGAAAAAAAAAAAATCAAGCCCATTGCCATCAAGTTGAATCTGACTCATAGAGACCCTATAGGACAGTCGTAGAGCTGCCCCATAGGGTTTCCAAGGCTGAAATCTTTACAGAAGCAGACTGCCACATCTTTCTCCTGCGGAGTGGCTAGTAAGTTCGAATCACTGATCTTTTGGTTAGCAGCCTAGTGCTTAACCACCTTGACACCAGGGCTCCTTCTCATATAGTTAGTGAAGAAAAAAAAAGCCCAGATTGAAACTCAGGTTAAGCCCAGGATTTAGTAGACAGAGTTGTTGAACTCCAAAGCTGGTTGAGTGCTCAACCAGTGCAGATCTGAGGTGCTCACGGTGGTCTCCTCTGCAGCTCAAGACTGATGCACCACTGACACATGGGGTGGGGACCTCTGGTGGATGCCCCTGAAGATTCTGACTCCCTGAACTTCTCTGACCCTTTATATCAAGAGTGCTAGCTCCCCCCCGCACCCCACCCTGTGTAGGGGAGACAACACAGAGGTCTTCCCCTCAGTGATCCCCATCTCCTTCCTGGCTGCCAGACTTACAACTGGCATTGCATAATTTGGCTGGTGACATGTTGGCCTGACAAAGAGGAAAAAGACTATTTTCCAAAGGAGCTGCATGACCTTGTCAATGTGTCCCAGCAGGGCTGGGAGGATTTGTGGACTGGACTCTGAGGGATTCACAGGAGCAGATAAAGATGCTGCAGGACACAGGATTTCCCACTCTGGAAAGGACCTGAGGGAGGGTGCAAGCTCACTGTTAGGGTAGAAGCCTGGAAAAAGTGATGGTGAGGCTGAGCAAGCTCGAAATGTCTGAATTTCCAGGGCAGACACCAGAGGAAGGAATTAAAAGGCTCAGGGAAGTGGATGGGCATCCTGGACTGGCTATATTACGAGGGAAGAAGACGAACTAGAGGGTAGTACTTTATGGGCAGGCTGGAGAACACACAATTCACAAGGCCACGGCTAAGGCACTTGCAGTGGTTCCTCTGCAGGTTGGGGCTGATGCTACGAAAGGCAGGCACAGAACTTGGTTCTCTGACGGTAATGGGGATGCTAAGACCCCAGGGAAACAGAGGTCAAGTGGCAGAACTAAATGGCCAAGTCATAGGGTCATAACTGCTGTAACAGCTGAAAAGGTCGAAGTAGCAGTCGTGGGGAAGGGTCTGACCTTTAGAGAGTTACGGAGATTGTTAATAGAATGTCTCATCTTCAATGGAAAATAGACAGGCAGTCAAAAGGGTACTGTTTAATATATAATTAAAGCAGACAAAAGTAAATGAGGAGGAAGCTGGGGTGGTCATCCCGATAAAAAGTCATGATCCCTTGCCCAGTTTCTGAACCTGCGCCAGTTTTCAGACCCAGAACATGTTGACTGAAAAAGTGGCTGGCAATATCATGGCAAGTAGCATTTTAATGACTCCCCCAGTCCTTCCCCAAAGGGACCCATATTTACTCTAGCGATTACACCCAGGAGAAAGGAGAACACTCACACATTTCAAAAAGACTGTTGGACACAGTTAGCAGGAGTAACGATAAATGTACCATCCCTGCTCTTACTCCTTGGTTCCTGGGCCCGTATATTCCTCCAGCTGGGGACACAGCATCATACGGAGGTTTGTAATTCAATGAGTATGCTGTGTTCTGGAAGATGATGCCTATTTGCACAGGGGATTGCCTCCAAGCCAGCACTTTCAGCCACATCTTTAGCAAGCCATTCCAATGCTCTATAATGCTGGAAGCTTCTAAGTGGTGCTGTACGTGATATGACCAGTGAATTCCATGATCATGGCTCCATTTCCTTTGCTGTGAAGAGGTTTCCCTGGTATGGGATTCCATGCCTGTGAATCCGGCATTCCACAAGACTCTGGATAGTGGTTCTGGCTAAGACCCTGCAGGCAAGAAGGCAAACCTATACCCAGAATAGATGTTCATTCTTGTGAGAATGAACTACTGACCTTCTAGGAAAGAAGGGGCCCAATGTAGTCAGTTTGCTACCACATGTCCAGTGGGTGTCCTCAAGGAATAATGTCATGATGGGACTCAGCATTGGTCTCTATTGCTGGGAGATTGGACATTCAGAGGCAGCAGTAGCTAGACTGTCCTTGCTAAAGATGAGTCCACACTGTTGGTCCCATACAGAGCCTTGGTTTCTGCCACCATAGCCTCTTTGTTCATGTGTGCATTGTGCTAGCATTGGAGTGGCCACCATCAAAAGCGGGCCAACATCAACTGGCTAAGTCATTTTGTTTGCTTGATCATTTAGTGCCTCTTCCATGGTAGATGCTTTCTTGGACCACTCCTGGTACCAAAGTCTGCAGGTTGACTTCTCCAGGAAGTAGCTGCTGAGATGCTTAGTTATGCAAAATTTTACTGGGGAGTAACAACTGTGAAAGAAAAAGGGGAAAAATAGGATTGAGCGGGGGAGCCATTAGATGGCAATGCAAAGATGATAATGTCTCAGCCAGCCCAAGGGGGCAACTCTGAAGCAAAGATTGGTGCAAGACTAAGCTCTCATACCATCATCTTGCTCAGCTATTGGCTGGGGTCTATCCAGTAGAGAGGATGACCTTGGCTCCAAAATGGGACAGACCCTGATGAAGCTAACAGATGATGGCAGTCAGCTAACCACACCCCTTGCAATTAGGCAGTGCATCTTTCTCGTTACCAGGGGCTCAGACCAGGGGCCTATCTATGGAAAATAGCACCTATGGCAATTAGTGTTAAAATGCTGAATGACCTCTCACAGCTGGCGATGGAAACTATGATGACCAACAGACACTGCTCATGGGTGCCCACCTCATGTGGTGCCCTACCTGTCCCCTCCTCCCCCCACCATAGGCCTCTGGCTCAGACTCCCCAAGAATGAGGTGTGGGGTCACACCATGTGTAAACTTCTGAGGCCAACCAGAGGTGCAATGAACAGCAGAGGAGGAAGACAATGAGTACCTGTTGTGATCCCAAGAACAATAGTGAATGAGGTCTGTATTTCATCCCTTAACTTCTCTCTTCTAAGTTTCGCTGAAGGGAGAGAGGCCTTCCAGTGTCCTGTGGCAGCCGACCCCCACATGTGAGTGGAAAACTGGATCCGCAAAGCACAGGGTGTGGACGGTGACAGAAAGGACTTGCAGCTGAGCTGTGAGGAGTGCAGTGAGCTGACAGCCTCAAGGTCTTCTTCAGCTTTTGAACTGAGGACTCGTCCTTGCAAGGGTGGCCCCAGTCAATGACTGTGCGTGATGATGGTCGAAGGACCTTGCAGTTTCTGCCCAATGAGGGACTTTTCTAACGAGAAATCTTGGAAATCTTTGTTCCAGAGCTCCCTGTGGGACTGGCAGAAATTCTTTCATGTCTGCATTGTGGTCTGATGGCTCCTGGTCCCCAGCCCACCTCCTCTCCTTTCTTGACAGGTGTTACTTACCAATGAGCCTTTTGTGCTCCTAGCTCTGTGTCAGCCTCTGCTTCTTAGAGAACCCACTGGCACGGTCTTCATGGCAGACTTCCCTCCAGCCTTGGAGGGGTTTGGGAAATGATAATTAAAAACAAAATCAGCTCTCAATCCTGAAAAACCTCTGGTAGGAGAGAACGAAAACAATTGTATTATTGAACAGGCATTAAGCCAGAATAGGATGGATCATAGGTGACCCGGTAAAGATGCTGCAAAGGAATCTGATCCTTTTGAAACCAAGTGGATGCAACTCAGTTAATTCATGTTTTAAGATACATGATAATCAGTTCTCAAGTAAGAAGATTTAAAGATTTAAATGCTGTTGAGTTGGCCCCCAACTCATGGTGACCCCATGTGTTACAGAGTAGAACAGCTCCATAGGGTTTTCTTGGCTGTAATATTTATACGGGAGTCCTGGTGGTGCTGTGGTTAGTCGTTTGGCTGCTAATCGAAAGGTCGCAGTTCGAATTCAGCAGCTGCTCCTTGGAAACCCTACGGGGCAGTTCTACTCTGTCCTACAGGGTCGCTATGAGTCAGAATTGACTCAGTGGCAACCGGTTTGGTTTTTTGGTTTCAGTATTTATGGAAACAGATTACCAGGCCTTTTACTCTGTGGAGCCACTGGGTGGGTTCAAACTGCCAATCTCTCAGTTAGCAACCAATCACATATGGCTTGTGCCACCTAGGCTCCTCTCTTACATAAAAACCAAAATCAAACCCGTTGGCGTCACGTTGATTCCAACAGAGCAGAACTGCCCCGTACGATTTCCAAGATTGTAATTTTTACGGAAGCAGACTGCCACATCTTTCTCCCATGGAGCGGCTGGTGGGTTTGAACCGCTGATCTTTCAGCTAGCAGCCAAGTGCTTAACCACAGCACCACCAGGGCTCCTTTTCTTACTTATAATGCATTCTAAATTTATCTAGCAATTGGGCTAGCCACCTGTGTTTGTTAATTTACTTTATTTGAAAGGAAAAAGAAACTTCATATTTGTAAGACAGGAGATAGCTTTGTAACTTGGAGCAGGGCGTCCTTAGACATTAGGCTCCTACCCTCCCACAGAACTTGGGAGATAGAGGTGGTATCTTTCTTGATGATTATGTTTCAAAGGGCGGCTCCCAGGTCCTTGAGGAAACATTTCGAGGTCTTAAAACTGGCGAGAAGTTTGGTTAGCCTTCTAAAAGGATTTATAACCATTTCAAAAGAGACAGAGAAAAAATTGACAAGTTTTCTACAGTAAAAGCTCCAAGAAAGAAAAATTAAAAAAAGTTTCTTACCCTTTTGTACCAGGGAAAGTTAATTTGTCTTTTTCTTTTCTGATTGGTATTTACCCCTGTGGAGGTCACGACAGCAGGTGCTTCCTGAGCGCTTGTGGTCTGACAGACTGATGGATGGAAAGGCCAACTGGCTGAATGCCCCACTCGGCTGTCTCGACTGGACTTCGCATCTCTGGCTGGTGCTCCAGAGTTCTGAGTGTGTTCCCTGAGAGTGTGCGCACTGCAGGTCTGTGGGTAGGAAATGGGTAAGGAGACGTCCAGGCACCAGAAGCCAGAGGATATGTTTGTAGCTCTGTGATTCTCAGGGACAGCCTCAGGGCCCAGGGACTTTGGCCCCAAGTGGGGCCTCTGCAATGTGGACTCCATTTGGGCCTAGCTCTCTCCCCACCAGGTACTCCGCTGCTTCCCTGAAGCCCTGGTGAAGAAAGAAAGACCTTGAGATTAGGTTCCAGAGACAGAGATTTTGGGTTGCAGCCAAACGCTTAACCACTGTGCCACCAGGGCCCCATAGAATTTAAGTTAGGAGTGTATAGATTCCCAGTCTAAGATGTCTGTTTATGGGCCTCACCATAACGGTGGGAAACGTTCCTGGAGTACCTCCTACAGGCCAGGCACCAGACAGAGCACTTGGCATGCCTTATTGAGACTATTCCCACAGCCACCCAAAGAGTATGTACAATTATTCTCTGTTTTACAGAGGAGCCTTGGTGGTGCAGTGGCTAAGAGCTTGGCTGCTAACCAAAAGGTCAGCAGTTTGAATCCACCAGCTGCTCCTTGGAACCCCTGTGGGTCACTTTTACTCTGTCCTATAAGGTCGCTGTGGGTTATTTTGCAGATTAACAAAGAGGCACAGAGAGGTTAAGCAGCACGTCTAGGGACTCACAGCTAGTGAGTGACAGATGTGGGATGTAGATGTACACCCACCGTCTGACCTCCAAACCCATGTTCTTAACCCCCGAGGCGACTGCCCTCCCAAGCTCTCTGTGCTGTCTCTATGGGGAAGGGGTGAGGAGGGGTGCAGTCTAGACATCTGAGTTAGAGTCTATTCAGAGACTTCTCTAGACCGAGTGTCCCTATCTGACCATCAGGGTCAGATGCAGGCTTTGTGAGGCTTAAAGCTTATACAATTTGTGGGGCCTTCTTTTTTATTTTATTTAATTTCAAAAAAATTTTTTATTGCACATTAGGTGAAAATTTACAGAGCAAATTAATTTCCCATTAGATAGTTTGTACATAAAGTGTTCCATGACATTGACTGCATTCCCTACAGTGTGTCAGCTCTCTCCCCATTTCTGCCCTGGGTTCCCCCTTTTCCTTTTGTCCTGATTTTCTACCTCTTCCTGCCTTCTCATCTTTGCTTTTGGGCAGATACTGCCCTGTTGACCTCCTATAATTGATTGCTCTGAGGAGCATTTTCCCCTCGGGTGGTGGTGTTTATTTTATGGTTTGGCTGAAAGGCGGTCTCCGGGAATGGCTTCAGTTCCAGGTCAGAAGGGTGTCTTAGGCCATAGTCTCAGGGGTTCCTCCAGTCTCTGTCAGACCAGTAAGTCTGGTCTTTTTGGTGAGTTTGATTTTTTGTTCTACATTTTTTATCTCCCTCTGCCTAGGACCCTCTGTTGTGATCCCAGTCAGAGCGGTCGGCAGTGGCAGCTGGGCACCATCTAGTTCTGGTCTCGGGGTCCTGTAGGCTGTGGTTCATGTGTCCATTAGTCTTTTGGACAAATTGCTTCCTTGAGTCTTTGATTTTCTTCACTCTCCTTTGCTCCAGATGGTAAGAGACCAATAGTTGTATCTTAGATGGCTGCTCGCAAGATTTTAAGACCTGTGGGGACCTCTTTAGTAAAAACAATACCAAAAAAAAACTTACTGTTGCAAATTTTGCAGCATATATCCATATGAACATTTTGCTAAGATCCCTCTCCAGTCTTAGAAGGGGCTTGGGCATGGGAGGGCCCTGAAGCTTAAGCTTCATCAACTCCAGGGTAAATCTGCTTCCTGGGACCATTAGAGTAAGGCTCTCCTGCCGAGGGGCAGGGCCGGAAGCTGCTGCCCTCAGAGAACGAGACTCTGGTCACAGCCAAGGAAACGTCCATAGACCCGAGAGCTCTACCCAGGGCCAGCGAGAGTGCATCAGCAGAACCTCCCTGCCGTCTGTGCCTTTTCCACAGGCCATACTCTGAAAGGGGGTCCAACGACTGCAGGAGCTGGGGTTAGAGGGTGTGTGTGGAAATCACCTTTCACTCCTGTTGGCTGGCATTTCCTCGGGGAAGGGCTCCGCAGCTTCCTCTTGTGGCCACTAGGGGGAGGTGCTCCCCTGGGAACTGTTTGCAGAGGCCCCTCACCCTCCCAGTTGCATTTCAAGGGCACCCTCAGTCGCAGAGGGCACTCCCACTGTTCTCCTCGGGCCCAGATCAGCTCTGAGGAGAGCGGGTGCAGTGGCCTCGTCTGCGTCCCGTGGGCTCCCCTCTCAGAGAGCAACTCACAGGGTGGGAAGGTGAAGGTGGAGGGAGCATTCTTACCTGTGTTACACGGCAGAGGAAACTTGTTCTTTCAGGAACCGCTGACCCTACAGAAAACTCCAGAAATAAAAGCTAGCTAAATGTTTAAACTAAAGAAATATAAAATTTAATTCATCTTTAATTAAAGTTTAAGGATAAAAAACCAGCACCAGTTGCCATCCACTCCACTCCAACTCACGGCGACCCCGTGTATGTCAGAGTAGAACTGTGCTCCGCAGAGTTTTCAACTGCTGGTTTTTCTCAGTAGTAGATTGCCAGGCCTTTCTTCCAAGGCACCTCTGGGGGGGCTCCAACCTCCAACCTTTCAGTTAACAGCCAAGCTCATTAACTGTTTACACCACCCAGGAACTCCAATTTAAGAGTTAAAAATAAACCAAACCCGTTGGCCGTCAAGTCAATTCCGAGCATTAAACTATTGTGTAGGTACATCTTGGTTCTATGCTGTGAATTTGGAGAGGAAGGCTCTTGAGCCCCTGGGAGGGACGTGTCTCTGCACACGATCCTTCTCCCACAGCTCCTGGAACCCAGGGCTGGTCTTTGTCAATTTGATACCCCTTGGCCCAGCACGGAGCCCTGGCAACGCAGTGGTTAAGAGCTATGGCTGCTAACCAAAAGGTTGGCAGTTCAAATCCACCAGCTGCTCCTTGGGAACCCTATGGGGCAGTTCTACTCTGTCCTATAGGGTTGCTATGAGTCGGAACTGACTCGACAGCAATGGGTTTGGTTTTCGTTTTTGGCCCAGCACACTGAGGTTCTCGGCTATTGTTTCTGGAATGAATACGTGAATACAAAAAGAAGGGGACAGAACGCGGGAGGGAGAGAAATGATGAGGCAGAGAGAAACAGATAGAAGAAAACCTACTATGTTTACTTGAAAGAACTTTGTGCATCTATTCTGTGCAAGACTTCAGAAATAAAAAAGAGAGGGAGGTATAAAGATAACAATAAACTGGTGTTCCTGTCCTCTGGATGCCCTAGGTAGTACAAATAGTTACAAATCTCAGCTATTAACCCAAAGGCTGGACATTTCAGTCCACCCAGAGGTGCCTTGGAAGAAAGGTCTGGTGATCTAATTCTGAAAAATCAGCCACTGAAAACTCTGTGGAGGACATTTCCAGTCTGACACACATGGGGTTGCCATGAGTTGGAGCCGAATCCATGGAAACTGATTTCCTGCCCTCAGGTAACTTGCTCTCTTGTGAAGAAGAAAGGTATGCAGGTAACTGTGGCATTGGCAAAGCATAAGGGCCTTGTTGGAGGGAGGCCCAGCCTCCTTGCGGCCTAGGCCTCCCTCTGATGAGGCACAGTCCTCCAGGATCTCCTAGCATCAACTATGTCTGGTAAAAAATATTCAAAATTGTACTTGACTCATGTTCCTTTGTCAGTGACATGGTTGTGTATTTGTTTACATCTCTGGAGTCTTTAAAAAGCTCTGTATCCCCAGCATCTTGAACTTCCATGATAAAAACGCAGGTGTGCCTTGGTGCAGTTACTTCTCATTCACTGTTCTGGGATCTTGGATGGAAGTCAAAATGTTCTTCAGCTCTAGAAAATTTCTTTGTTTTATGTTTTGAGAATATCCCCTCCTCCCGATCTGTTTCTGTTCTAGGACCACTATTAGATGTTGGAGTCCTGGATTGATCTTCTGTAGCTCTTATCTTTTCTCTTATATGCTCTCTTTGTTGACTTTAATTTTCTGACCTACCAACCTTTCTATTGAAATGTTTTCAGTGATCGTATTTTTAATTTCCAAGAGCTCTATCTTGTTTACTAAATTTTCCTATTTTAGAGCATCTTTTTTATGCTTGCAATAACTTCTCAAATTTTTCTGAAGATACTGTATGTATACTTCTAAATTTTCTATCTAAGTTATCTTTTTTCTAAGGTCATTTTTCCTGTTTTATTTTTCTCTCAACTTTTTATTTAATTTTTTTCAAACTTACAGACAAGCTGAGAGACTAGTATGTGTCTATTAGTATAATGGATCCTTATATCCTTTCCCTAACCACTGATCATTAACATTTTGCCACATTTCACTTTTTTCTGAATCATTTGAAAGTAGCATGACATTTTATCCCTAAATACTTCAACACATATTTCCTTTAAGAATAAGGACATTAATTAAATAATATCTTCTGATATACAGTTCATATGTAAATTACCCTGTTTATAACCAAACATACTTTAATAGTACATTTTTTTATCCAGGATTCAATCAAGAGTTGAATATTGAAGTTACTTATTATGTTTTTCTCAGGAGCCCTGATGGCACAAGTGTTAAGTGCTTAGCTGCCGTGACAGTTAAAGTTATGTGTCAACTTGGCTAGGCCATAATTCTCAGTATTATTTAATTATGCTCCATTTTGTGATCTGATGTAATTATCCTCCATTTTGTGATATAATGTAATCCATGATGTGATCTGATATGATCAGCCAATCAACTGTAAGGGGAGTTTCCCCAGGGGTGTGGCCTGCACCTAATGTATACATGGACGTTCTGGAAAAGCCTGCTTGCTTGCTTTGGATCCTTTTCTAGCTCGTCATCATCTGACCTCCAGTTCTTGAGACTTTAGCCAGCAGCCTGTCACCTGATCTGCCAGCTTTGGGATTCACCAGCTTCCACAGCCCTGTGAGCCAGTAGCCTGCTGTCTGACCTGCCGATTCTGGGTTCGTCAACCCCTGCAGCCATGTGAGTCAGAGAAGTCTTCAGCCTGACGCCTGACCCATGGCCTTTGGGACTTTCCAGCCTCCACAACAGCATGAGCCATTTCCTTGAGATAAATCTCTCTCTCTGTGTGTATATATATATACATATATATACTTCACTGGTTTTGCTTCTCTAGAGAACCCAGCCTAAGACAGCTGCTAACTGAAATGTTGGCAGTTGAACCCAGTCAGCTGCAGCTTGTGAGAAAGACTTGGCAATCTGCTCCCCTAAAGATTACAGCCTAGGATACCTATGGGACAGTTCTACTCTGTCACATGGATATGCTAAGGCGGAAAGGATTTGATGGCACACAACAACAATAACATTATGTTTATTTACTCTCTTTCTATCTAGAACAGTCCCCCTTTTCCAATATTTTTGGTGTCTTTTTTATGATGTTGACTTTTTGGAGAGCTCACGCTAGTTCTCTTGTGGGCTGTCCCACACTCTGGTTTTATTTGAGTATACTAAACAGGTTAAACAGTTTTGGCAGAAACTCTCCATAGGTGATTTTGTGTACTTAACATTGCATCTCCTCAGGAGGCACGTGTTTTCTCATAATTGGATTCAGTCATGCACCCCTGGCACTGACAGTACACTAACGGTGTGTCCTTCTCAGGGTATCACATTCAGAGGCACATGATGTCCATCTGACCTTCATTGTCATGTTGATTTTTTTTTTAAATTGTGGTAAAGAGTAAGAATTCCAGAACACTTAATTGTGCTCATGCAGAACCTATGCATAGACCAAGAGGCAGTCCTTCGAACAGAACAAGGAGATATTGTATGGTTTAAAATAAAAAAGATGTGAGTCAGGGTTGTATCCTTTCACCAAACTTACTCAATCTGTATGCTGAGCAAACAGTCCCAGAAGCTGCACTATAGGAAGAAGAACAGGGCATTGGGATTGGAGGAAGACTCATTCATAACCTGTGATATGCAGATGTGACACAACCTTGCTTGCTGAAAGCAAAGAGGATTTGAAACACTTACTGATGGAGCTCAAAGACCACAGCCTTCACTATGGATTGCACCTCAACATAAAGAAAACAAAGACCCTCGCAACTGGACCAATAAACAACATCATGATAAACAGAGAAAATGTTGAAGTTGTCAAGAATTTCATTTTACTTGGATCCACAATCAATGCCCATGGAAGGAGCAGTCAAGAAACCAAACGACGTTTTGCATTGGGCAAATCTGTTGCAAAGGACCTCTTTCAAGTGTTGAAAAGTAAAGATGTCACTTTGAGGTGCACCTAACCCAAGCCATGGTATTTTCAATCGCCTCATATGCAAAAGCTGGACAATGAATAAGGAAGACCAAAGAAGAATTGATGCATTTGAATTATGGTATTGGCAAAGAATATTGAATATACTATGATCTACCAGAAGAACAAATAAATCTGTCTTGGAAGAAGTACAGTCAGAATGCTCCTTAGCAGCAAGGATGATGAGATTTTTCTCTCACGTATTTTGGACATGTTATCAGGAGGGATCAATATCTGGAGAAGGACATCTTGCTTGATAAAGTAGAGGGTCAGCAAGAGGGAGGAAGACCCTCAATGAGATGGATTGACACAGTAGCTGCAACAATGGGCTCAAACATAACAACAGTTGTGAGGATGGTGCAGGATGAGGCAATGTTTCATCCTGTTGTGCTTGAGGTGGCTATGAGTTGGAAGTGATTCGATGGCATCTAAAAACAACAATCTAAAAACATTTGCCATTTCAGCCATCTTCACATGTACATCCCTCTGATGTTAAATATGTTCATCACGTTGTTCAACCACGGTGATGTTGATTTTGATTACGCAGTGAAGGTGTTGTCTGCTGTATCCACTTTTTTTTCCACTTGCAATTAATCAGCCATTCAGTAGAATTTTCATTTCTGATATTGTATTTTTCAATTCTATAATTTCTATTTGGTTCTTTTTTAATAGTTTCCATTTATCTACTGAATTTCCCCATTTGTTCACTCATGTTCACTTTTTCTTTTTTTTTTTAACGTTTGGTTTTGCTTTAGGTGAAACTTTAGATAGCAAATTTGTTTTCCAATCAATAATTCATACACAAATCGTTCCGTGACATTGGCTGCAATCCCTGCAATGTGTCAGCACTCTCCCCATTTCCCCCCAGGGTTCCCCGTTACCATTCCTCCAGTTCCCCTGTCCCTCCCTGCCTTCTCATCCTAGTTTTGGGCAAATGTTGCCCTTTTGGTCTGGTATCATTGATTGTTCTAAGCAGCACATTCTTCCCGATGTTAGGGTTTATTTCCTTATTCGTCTATTATTTGGCTGAAAGGTGGCCTCCGGGAGTGTCTTCAGTTTCAGGTTAGAAGGTTGTCTCGGGCCAATAGTCTCAGGGGTCCCTCCAGTCCCTTTCAGACCAGTAAGTCTGGTCTTTTTTTTTTTTTTTTTTAATTTGAATTTTGTTCTACATTTTTTGCCCATTCTAATTGGAACTTCTGTTGTGGTCCTGGTCGGAGTAGTCGGTAGTAATAGTCGGCCACCATCTAGGTCTTCTGGTCTCAGATTAGAGGAGGCGGTGGTTCACGTGGGCCATTAGTCCTTTGGACGAATTGCTTCCTTGAGGCTTCGGTTTTCTTCATTCTCCTTTGCTCCAGGTGGGAAGAGGCCAATAGTTGCTTCTTAGATGGCTGCTGGCAAGCTTTTAAGACCCCAGATGCGGCTTACCAGACTAGGATATAGAACATTATCTGTATGAACCATGTTTTGTCAATTGACCTCGATGCCCCCCGAGACTACAGCCTTTAACCTTCAACTCAAAGGCACCTAACCACAGCAAGATTAATGAACTATTTTTTGTAATTCATTTTCCCCTCTGTTAACTTGTCAGTTATACATTCTTTCACTATGATTTTTGTTTTTTGAGATTATCCTATAGGATAACAATCAGATTTTCTTTACTTTGTATGTGATTTGAAATTTTTGCCAAGAGGATTTTTTTTTTCTGTACCTTTATAATAGTTTTATTCATGTGTTGGACTTGACTGCTCTGGTCAATTTTCCTATGTACATAGGTGCATTCAGTATGTAGATTTTAGGTCTTTTCTATTTTCAAAAAGTTTTCTTGGATTATAATTTTTGTGGTTAAACACTTTTGATTTTATTTTAAATCATATTTATGGTGGTTTAAATTACATACAATAAAATCCACCAATTTTAAGTGTACAATGTGATGGTTAATTTTATGGTTAATTTGACTAGACTATGGTGCCATTATTTGGTCAAACACAAGTCTAGATGTTGCTTTGAAGTATTTACATGTGATTATCATTTAAATTAGTTGGCCTTAAGTAAAGCAGATTACCCTCCATTATGCGGATGGGCCTTACCCAATCAGTTGAAGGTTTTGCTCTTAAGAGCAAAACCAGAGGTTTCCCAAGGGAGGGGAATAGACTACGAATAGACATTCTGCCAGAATTCCTCTTGCTCCCCCACTGCTTCACTTACTGATTTTGAACTTGACAGACTCACAATTGTGTGAGCCAATGCCTCAAAATAAATCTCTCTCCCTCTCTCTCTATATATATCTTACTGGTTCTGTTTCTCTAGGGAGCCCTGACCAAGACATAGAACTTGATAAATTTTGACAAATAACATACAGTCATGTAATCATCACCACAATCATGATTGGGTTATGGTTTTAAGTATTAGTTCTGTTCCATTATTTTGTTTCGCGTTTTTCAGCAACTTCAGTTATATGTATACGGATCTTTTTTTTTTAACCTCTATAGCTATCACTTTTTCTATGATGATTTTTACCTCTTTAGTTTTTGTTCTCTCTTGACTATATCCCTTGTTATATTTGTGGTTGAAGTTGAATGCATTCTCCTTAGGCTATCATGTGATTTAATCTTTATTTCTGTAATGATTTACTTTTTCCTTCTACTTCTTTCCTGAGTTGGATAAACTCATTTCACATCTTGCTTTTTGTCCATTTCTAGTCGGTGTTCTTTGATATCTTCAGATGCTTGTTTAATAAGATTTAACTCATGCTGGATATTGTGTCACAATTTTCCTCTGTTTTTCAGAGGGAAGTAAGTTTATCAGCTGAAGATACTAGCCTCCCCTTTCTGTTTGCTTCTCACAGTGGCTTCGTATAAATGCTACCTGTCAGTTTTTTGTTAATTTAAAAGTATTTTGGATTATCCTGGCACATCAGGAACAGGTGTTCCTTTGTGGGTGGGGAGGGGTTTGAGGGTCTTACTAAGATTCTTCATTCAAGAGCCCCCTCCTCTACTGGTACATGGAAGTTACATTTCTTCAGTAGATTGTGCTTTTGTGAGAGGGAGAGGTTGGTGCTTGCCATAAGGCCAATTTGCAGCCTATGTCATTTTTTGCCATTAATTCCTCCTGGTTGCCCCTTTTCACCCAGTTTCTGATATGGCCATTCCTACTTTATCACTCAGCCCCTCAACAGTCATGGTCTCTAACTGGCCCGCCTGGACATGCCCCATATAGTTTCCTGTGATAGGAACCCCTTACCACCTTGTAGCCCCATCTCTCACTGGCTATAGTTACTCCTTGCCCCTCACTGCCATGCTCCATAAAGTTTCCCATGATAAGAATCCTCTCCCCCTCAACTAATGCCCTAAAAACCAAAAACCAAATCTGTTGCCATTGAGTCGATTCCAACTCATAGTGACCCTGTTGGACAGAGTAGAACTGCCCCATAGTGTTTCCAAAGAGTAGCTGGTGGATTCATACCGTAGACCTTTTCGTTAGCAGCCTGAGCCGTTAACCACTGCACCATCAGGGGTCCACTACTGCACTAGAAACCTTTAAACTGATCAAGAAGACGTCAGTGATCACTAACCTTGAGACCCCACCCTGCTTGCCATGCATAAACCCTCTCCCACAATTCCAGCTTGTTGTTGCCTTGTCTCCGGGTGCGACCCCCTGTGGTTTCCTCTGTTGGACCTGTGAGTCATAAATTCCATTGGCTTTCTGGCCTTCCTGTGTGAGTCTCACTTTCTCATGCTGTGCCTGACAGGCCATACAAGACACTCACAGACCTGTCTGGGTCAAACTGAAAACAGTTTCTTCTGATTCTGTGATTCTCCTTTGTTTCTGGAGGATCCTTACTTTCCACCATTTTTTTCTCTTCACCTCCCAGGATTCAAAGAACACCTCTCCTTTCGAAGTTGCTTTCCTCTCCCTAGAAGTGGTGCCTTTCCAATCATTCCTTCTGGTCTTGTACACTTTCAAGCCTCTTCCTACAGCTTCCTCAGTACTCAGTTCTCTGATCCACCAGGCTGCAGGCAGATCTGTTCTCAGTACTTCTCCACTCAAGATGAGACCCTCTCTCTCTGAGGTGACTGGACGGCAACTGGTTTGGATTTTTTGTCTTTGTCTGTTTTCGTGCCAACATTCTAATCTGCAGCTTCCTTTCACTTGTAGTTGTCACTCTTCCTTTTGCTTCCCATCTTCCAGAATTTTGTCAAAATCTCACATCTGCTGATGGCCCTTCTCTTATCTGTTGTGGCTGTATGCGAATCAGTTATTTTCTTTCTTCACTTGAATTTTAGTGAGGACGTGGGAGGGAATGGAAATCCACAGAGATATTTAATCTGCCATCTTTAACGAAAAATCCCTTCTCTTGGAGTTTTGAGTGTTCAAAAGAAAAGATGCCCCCATTAAGAAGGGAAGGAAGAAGGGGCTCTATGGCCATGAGGTGGCAGAAGCTGGGTCTGACTGTCACTCCTGGGCCGACTGGAAGTCTGGTGGGCTTGTGCCTGAGCACTGGAAGAGCTTCTGCCCAAGGGTTCACAGGAGAACTCATGGGGGTGGCGGGAGCCGAAGATCCTGCTTCTGCCTCTGGGTCTGTAGTTTCACTTTCTACACACTGTTGAAAAACTTCTTCGACTTAACAAACATATAGTTACGTGTTCCATTGAACATCTTTCCCTGTCAGGAAATGTTTGCGTACAACATGGAGTTTAAAGCTGTTTTCTACTCCATCATGAGGAACATTGGTGGCTAACGGTTAAGCGCTTGGTTGCTAACCAAAAGGTTGATGGTTCAAACCCACCCAGCAGCTCTGGAGAAACACCTGGTGATCTGCTTCTGTAAAGATTACAGTCAAGAAAACTCTATGGGACAGTTCTACTCTATCACGTAGGGTCGCTATGAGTTGGAATCAACTCGACGGCACCCAACAACAATAACTCTGTCATGAGAGGTACTGTTAGGAGGATGGTCTATGGCAGCCCCTGCACCTCCCACCTTGGCCGCCTAATCAGAGGCCTTGGGCCCAGAGCACTCACTGATAATGGAGGCTGGGAACTGCCTTTTTCTGTCTGTCCCAGTTTCCTTTTCTTATCGGGGAAGCCTCCCTCCGTGTTCTGAGCACACAGTAACTTTCTCTGTCCTGCTCATGTGTGGGCATCATACGGCACCTGGCCAACTGCATTTATTTATCTGTTCCCAGAGGGGAGGGAATGGGTCTCTCATCTGTGGCACAAGAGATGTGTGTGCATAACACCTGCCCTGTGTGCAGGAAGCTACTCACTGGCTGTGGGAGACGGGTGCCTGATAGGGAAGCTGGCTTTGCTCTGTCTCTTCTTTATGCCTGTGTGAGATTCCTGTCTTCTGTTGGTGACCTCAGAGACTGGCTTGACTGGTACCTTGGTTTATTGAATCAATCCCTTATGTTGGACAGGACTTCCTCTGCTAGAAGACCAAGCCTGGGCTCCCCACACCCTCACCATCCCAGAACAAAGGCAGCTCCTTTGTGTGTGTGGTTCTGACTCCTTCCTCTTGCTCATGGACCACCTCTTAAAGCCCCAGCATGCTTTGGTCATAATCTCCCATAATTAGTCAAGTAAAGGAAATCCAAACACACTAAGAAAACACAAAAGCAAATACATGGCTGGGATCCCAGCACAGACTCCTCATCCTCCTGTAGTTAAAGCTTAACCACACACGTTGCCTGAGCTGAGCCCTTTCCTCACGGTGTTTGGCTTGGGTGTTAGAGCAGATGAGTCAGCCCTCCTGAGTCCCTCCTTTGAGCTGAAAGAGCCTGTGTCCCAGGCCTTTCTATGAAACAAGGGCCAGAACTCTCTCATGGCCCTGGTCTGCACGATGGTGCATCAACTCCCATTGGTCCTCAGTCTCCCAGGGTGCCTTGGAGACTGGACTCCTGATCGAGGGGAGCATTGTCCTGGGAGGGAGAAGACCAAACAGTTTTTTGTGCTTTTTAATTGATGTATAATTTACACGCAGTAAAGTGCACTAATCTTAAGGGTACAGCTCAATGAATTTTCTTATGTGTATAAACCCATACGACCACTCCCCAGATCAAAAGACAACATCTTCTGCACCCCCAAGGTCAGAGGAATCACAGTCTATGGCAGCTGTAGCCTTATGAAATGTATTTCTTAAAAGATAAGACTTGAAAGTCCAAATTACTGCTTGATCCATGGGCCACAGAATGGATGTTGTGTTAGCAGGCATGAAAACAACGTTAATCTCCTTGTACATCTCCATCAGAGCTCTTGGGTGACCAGGTGCATTGTCAGTGAGCAGTAATATTTTGAAAGGAATCTTTTTTTCTGAGCAGTGGTGGTGCAGTGGTTAAGTGTTTGGCTGCTAACCAAAAGGTCAGCAGTTCGAATCCACCAGGAGCTCCTTGCAAAGCTTACGGGGCAGTTCTATCTGTTCTGTAGGGTTGCTATGAGTTGGAATCGACTCGACAGCAACTGGTTTAGTTTTTTTTGCGGGGGGGATTTAGGTCTCAACAGTGGGCTTAAAATATTCAGCAAACCATGTTGTAAACAGATGTGCTGTCATCCAAGCTTTGCTGTTTCATTTATAGAGCACAGCAGAGTAGATTTAGCATAATTCTTAAGAGCCGTAGGATTTTTGGAGTGGGAGGTGAGCACTGGCTTCAACTTAAAGTCACCAGGGTTGCATTAGCTCCCAACAAGAGAGTCAGCCTGTCCTTTGTAGCTTTGAAGCCAGGCATTGACTTCTCCTCTCGAGCTATGAAAGTCCTAGATGGCATCTTCTTCCAATAAAAGGCTGTTTGGTCTACATGGAAAATCTGTTGTTTAGTGTAGCCGCCTTCGTCAGTTATCTTAGCTAGATCTTCTGGATAACTTGCTGCAGCTTCTACATCAGCGCTTGCTGCTTCCCCTTGCACTTTTATGTTATGGAGATGACTTCTTTCCTTAAACCTCATGAACCCGCCTCTGCTGGCTTCAAAATTCTTCTGCATCTTCCCCACCACTCTCAGTCTTCGCAGAATTGAAGAGAGTTAGGGCCTGGCTCTGGATTCAGCTTTGGCTTAAGGGAAGGCTGTGGCTGGTTGGATCTTCTATCCAGACCACTGAAGCTTTCTCTTTATCAGCAATGAGGCTGTTTAGCTTTCTTTCCACTTGTGTGTTCACTGGTGTAGCGCTTTCAATTTCCTTCGAGAGCTTTTGCTTTGCATTCACACCTTGGCTGTTCGGAGCAAGAGGCCTCGCTTTCAGCCTATCTTGGCTTTCGACACACCTTCTTTAATCATTAAGCTTAATCATTTCTAGCTTTCAATTTAGAATGAGAGACGTGTGACTCTCCCTTTCACTTGAACACTTAGAGGCCATTGTACGGTTATTAATTGGCCTAATTTCAACACTGTTGAGTCTCAGGGACTAGGGAGGCCTGAGGAGAGGAAGAGAGATGGGAGAGCAGCCGGTTGGTGGAGCAGTCAGAACACACACCACATTTATCGGTTCATGTATATAGGAGCAGTTCATGGTGCCTCAAAACAATTACAACAGTAATATCAAAGATCACTGTTCACAGATCACCATAACAGAAATAATAATGAAGAAAAAGTTGGAAATATAGCGAGAGTTACCAAAATGTGACACAGAGACAGAAGTGAGCACATGCTGTTGGAAAAATGGCGCTGATAGCTTTGCTCCATGCAGGGTTGCCACAAACCTTCAATTTGTAAAAAATGCGATATCTGAGAAGCGCAATAAAACAGTGTGCAATATCTGAGAAGCACAATAAAGCAAGGTATGCCTCTATATTTCCAGACCACCAGGCAGCCACGTATCATCACTTTATTGGCTGTGTGATGCTCCATTGTATGGGCCCAGCAACCTCAGGTAAACAGATAAGCATCTGAACAGAGAGGAGCAATCCAATGGGTAGGGCAGGGCAGGCCTTGAGCCATGTGTGTCACCGTTGAGTCAACTAAGTCTGGAACTGGCAAGGTGAGCATGAGAAGGAGGCCCTCAGGAAGCAGCCCCAGCCACTTAATGGATGGGGCTTGTCTAGAGCGGAGCAGGCTTAGGTCCACAGTGGGGCTGGTTCCTCAGAGAGACTAGGCAGTCTCTTGGGGTATCCTGGAGAGGGCCTGAGGCAGAGCCCAGCACTGCAAGTTCCTAGGGGTAGGTTGCTGTGACTCAGAGGTGACCAGGGGCCAGGATAATAACCAGCATCAAATCAAAATCCTCAATCACTTTTTGACTTCTCTGTTCGGTTCTGACACCAGCTGTCCATGTGGTACTCCTTTCTATGACTCTAGCCACCTGGAGCTAGGTCAGCTCTCACACTTTTAAAGTTCTTTGGATGGTTAAATAGGCAGGCGCCAACCACAAGCTCGGGAGTCCCCGCTGGGTTCCCCTACATCTGACCTACTGGCTTCTACAACTCGTTTGAGTTTGATAATTCACTGGAATGACTCACAAAATTCACAGAAAGTGCTGCGTTTATGATTATGGCTTTATTACAGCAAGAAAAGGATACAAACAAGAGACACG
This sequence comes from Dugong dugon, assembly GCA_030035585.1. NCBI lineage: Eukaryota > Metazoa > Chordata > Mammalia > Sirenia > Dugongidae > Dugong > Dugong dugon. Next base: position 31,089,468 of record CM057466.1, on the reverse strand, counting down.
GAGGGCAAGGATTGGGAAGGTTCCCAGAGTGAAGCTCCCAGGTCCCAAGGATGTGCTACTCTCCTGTGCATGAATGTCTTTTATCAACCAGGAACACAAGTTATGCAAACTCCAACCCTCTCCCCTGAGGTCAGTCGATATCACAAGGTAATCATGAGGTATTACATGGTGGGTCTTTCTGGCCTGGCTAACCCTTACCCCAGAGTCACTTCATCACCTCACGTAACTTGTTAGTTAGCTGTGCTCTGGACTCCTTATTGAAGACAACTAAATTCCAAGGTTTTCTTTAGAGATTCTCTCTCAGAAACTGATGACAAAGACCAAATTCTTTGGGTAAAGTTCACGTAAACCCCACACCAGGTGACAGGCCCTTGGGCATCTCAGGTCAGTGCCAAGGCACGCTGGGTGGGAGGCTGGGTCTGCTGAGTTGGGCCTTTTTGCTGCTGTCAAAGGGCTCAGCATCTAAGAGGCTCAGCAGATGTTGCAGGGGACCTTGGCTGTAAGAAGGGAATTTATTGGAAGGATGCTAGCAGATATGGAGCCTGTCTTAGGCTGGGTTCTCTAGAGAAGTAAAACCAGTAAAGTGTATAAATATATATAAAGAGAGAGTTTTATATCAAGTAAATGGCTTATGCGGTGGTAGAGTCTAGAACAACCGAAGTCTGTGGATCAGGATAGAGACTTCTCCTGATTGATGTAGCTGCAGGGGCTGGTGGACCCAAGATTGGCAGGTCAGAGAGCAGGGCTCTTGCTCATAGAGTATGAAGATCCACGAATCCCAAGTTCCAAGTTATACTGCTAGCTCCAGTCCCAAGAAGCAGAGGTCAGACGAACAGGAGCCAGCTGCAGGATCCAGAGCGAGCAAAAAGCCAGAGCGTCTGCTTATATTCAGATGCAGGCCACACACCCAAGGAAACTCCCTTTCAGCTGATTGGCTACTCACAGAAGATCCTATCACGGGAGCGATCACTTATAAACACTGAGAATCAAGGCTCAGCCCCGTTGACACTCAATCTTAACCATCACAGAGCCTAAGGATAGGAAGGGTAGGAGACCTCTAGAAGGATTTGGGGACTGGGAAGGCAGGGGCCAAGTTTCTTTCTCTCATTTTTGTGCATATGTACACTCAGTCTCTGTCAAGGTCACTTTCTGGTTCTACAAGATCTGCCTTGCCTGCGTCTCTCTGCCTGTGTCTCCCATCTTTGCAGGACAGATTTCTCTGCTTTACCACATGCCCAGTATAATTTGGCTATTGCAGCTTCCTTCTCTGAGACCTCCAGGTCAAGGGCTCAGTGGAGTATCTATCTCAGTCACAAGAGAGCAAACCAGGTGGTAACATCCAACCCCATGCCTTGAGTCCTGCGGTCCAGGCAACCAGGATGCTGGGCGACTTGGTCCAAGCATGGAAGCCACAGCCTCCAGGGTTGTAGGGGAAGGGATCCCAAAGAAGAGGGGATGGTCAAGAGAAAAGTGGGGTGACTTCAGTGCCCAGGAAAAGAAGTGGGGCTGATAAGAACCAGTAAAGCCTGGCATTGGGAAAACCATCCTGCTTCCTCCAGAGTTCCCATTCACGACACCTCTATGATGTTGGCTGTGTTCCGGTGAACACTGAGGGCATATCCTGGCTGTGGAATGGGATGACGGTGGCTGTCGGGAAAGACCAATAACTACAATCTCTTTCTAGATGGAAACTGGGGAAGTTCCCATCTAGCAGGATAAGTGGAAATCTGCTGTGGTTCCATTACTAGGGAAGGAAGTGTTACACCAAGAGAGAGGGAAATCCCAAGGTATCAAAACTGAGCCCACTAGAGCCAGGCTATGGGAAGAGGCTTTGGAGCCTTAAAGACCAGGACTGGACTCTCAGCTCTGTCATTGCTCAGCTGTGTAATATGAGGCAAGTCACCTAGTAACTCTGAGAACCAGTTTCCTCATCTATAAATTGAGATAACACTCACCCTACAGGTGGGTGCTAGGATTAGAGCTAATGCTTGTGATGTGCATGGCTCATGGTGCTCCAAAAGCTAGCCATTGTCATCATTTTGGTTTGTGTGAGGACGCACATTGAAAACACAGATGGACAGAGAGGGCGAGTGCCTTTATGGGTCTCCATGGGTACGTGGAAAGTGCCTGACTGAACGTGTGTGTTCACGGTTGCAGGAGAATCCCCGAGCCCACAACTGTAGGCATCAGGCAATACAGGCCCGGCACCTGCGGGCCTTTCGAGGCCCTTACAATAAGGTTTGAGGCCCCAGATTAAACAACTGGCTCAAAATACAAAACAAAAACCCCATAGCTAAAATTGACAAGGGTGAAATTAAAAGTCATCTGCACTCAACTAACTCATGAAAGATATCTTAATTACAATTCACTATAAATGCAGTGAGAGGTATACAGGCCGAGGTACGTTGGCGTCAGAATGTCTAGCTTTGTATTTTGGCTCTACCACTTACTAGCTGTGTGATGGTGGGCAGTTACTAAACCTCTCTGTGCCTATTTTCTCATCTGTAAAATGGGAATAATCATAGTGATTGCTTCCAATGGTTATTGTAAAATACTTTAAATGGTGCCAGCACGTAAGAAGTCTAGCTACTGTTATATTTACTACCAGATGAAGGTGCATTTGAATATGCTTGATGTAATTATGGCAGGGCCTCCAGAAATAAGACGGCCTGAGTCTCATAAAGGTCTCAAAACAGCCCTGATTATGTTTGTGTGACTCTATATTTTTGTGTAAATCAGGGGTATCTCGGATTGTAAGCCACAGGTATGTGGTTGTATATTCATAAAAACCAGTTGTTTTCTGCAGGGTGGTACTGCTCCTGGGGATGTTTTGGAAATTTGTAGGGACTTTCTTTTTGTTGTAATGAGTAGAGGCCACTGCTGGCATTTTGTGGGACTAGGGCAGTAAAACAAAGATTTCTCCTGTGTTCCTCAGGACTTTCAAATGTGAAGAAAACCCTGTTTATAATTATCTGATTCTAGAATCTAACTGAATCTACAATTATGTAGGTGAACCAAACCGTTGCTTTCGAGTCAATTCCAACTCATAGTGACCCTACAGGACAGAGTAGAACCGCCCCGTAGGGTTTCCAAGGCTGTGATCTTTACCAAAGCAGATTGCCACACCTTTCTCCTGCAGAGTGGCTTATGGGTTCAGACCACCAAGCTTTCAGTTAGCAGCCGAGCACTTAACCACTACGCCACCTATTTATAATTATCTGAACCTAGAACTCATTCCATTTTGCAAATAAATACAAAGTTGGATTTTGTTTTGCTTTTTTTTTTTTTGGCAAGATGTAGTAAGTACTGGATTTTTTAGGGTTGTAACGACTGCGTACATTAAGGAAAGATTGTGCTGTGTTTTATTTGGAACTTGTATTATTTGAGTCACCAAATCAGTCTGTACTATAACTGCCATCTTCATGGTGATTCCACATTCACCTAGGAATATACTGATTTAGCCTCTATTACAAAATGTCAGAATTTTAAAATGCCAGAAATTCAAGCCAGATTCAGAAGAGGACATGGAATGAGGGATATCATTGCTGATGTCAGATGGATCATGGCTGAAAGCAGAGATTACCAGAAAGATGCTTTATTGACTATGCAAAGGCATATGACTGTGTGGCTCATAACAAATTATGGAGAACATTGCAAAGAATGGGAATTCCAGAACACTTAATTGTGCTCATGAGGAACCTGTACCTAGACCAAGAGGCAGTTGTTCGAATAGAACAAGGGGATAATGCGTGGTTTAAAGTCAGGAAAGGTGTGCGTGAGGGTTGTATCCTTTCACCATACTTATTCAATCTGTATGTTGAACAAATAATCCAAGAAACTGGACTATATGAGGAAGAACGGGGCATCAGAATTGGAGGAAGACTCCTTAACAACCTGTGATATGCAGACGACACAACCTTGCTTGCTGAAAGAGGACTTGAAGCACTTACTGACGAAGATCAAAGACCACAGCCTTCAGTATGGATTACACCTCAACATAAAGAAAACTAAGATCCTCACAACTGGACCAATAAGCAACATCATGATAAACAGAGAAAAGATTCAAGTTGTCAAGGATTTTGTTTTACTTGGATCCGCAATCAATGTCCCTGGAAGCAGCAGTCAAGAAATCAAAGGACATATTGCATTGGGCAAATGTGCTGCAAAAGACCTCTTTCAAGTGTTAAAAAGCAAAGTGGTCACTTTGAGGACTAAGGTGCGCCTGACCCAAGCCATGGTATTTTCAATTGCCTCATATGCATGTGAAAACTGGACAATGAACAAGGAAGACTGAAGAAGAATTGATGCTTTTGAATTGAATTATGGTGTTGGCAAAGAATATTGAGTATACCATGGACTGCCCGAAGAATGAACAAATCTGTCTTGGCAGAAGTACAGCCAGAATGCTCCTTAGACTCAAAGATGGCAAGACTTTGTCTCACATACTTTGGACATGCTACCAGGAGGGACCAATGCCTGGGGAAGGACATCATGCTTGGTAAAGTACAGGGTCAGTGAAAAAGAGGAAGACCCTCAACCAGATGGATTGACATAGTGGCTGCAACAAGGGGCTCAATAGCAATGATTGTGAGGATGGCGCAGGACCCGACGGTGTTTCATTCTGTTGCACATACGGTCACTGTGAGTCGGAACCAACTCGATGGCACCTAACAACAGCAACAACAAAATGTCATATATAAGAGAAAAAGTCAACAATACGCAGTTGAATATTAAAAACTTGGTTTTATATCTGCCCTCACCTGCCTTCTTTGCACTTCTTTTCAAATGCATCAATGACCCTATTAAGATAAAGTGCATATTTTATAAATACACTCTAAGATTTCAAGGAACAATTTGAAGATTATAACTTGGTCATTGAATGTTAAAAAACATGCTTGAGTAGAAGGTAAGATTGCTTCTGTTTCTTTCAGAATAATATAAATGATCGCAAACTATGTCAAGCCATAGAATATTGTAGAAAAAACCTCCAATTACCAGTGAATGAGAGGTTATGGGAATGACGAAGGGAAAAAATCCAACCAAAATGATTTCTTTTATGCCAATGAATTCTGATGTTGTGTAACTGTCGGTGTCAGGCAGAATTTCATTGCTAGTAGATAAAAACCTCCTGTGCAATACAGAAGTGTCCCTGCTCACATGAGTAAGGCTAAAGAATGGGGAAAAACCACAGAGGAAATTTATTTTCAAAATTACTGACAGTGTATACAAAGGTGTTGACAGTATTTGAAACTCTTAGAAATTATTTCACAGAAAAAAATAATTCCCTCTTCCAATGTCATTGCGTGTACCACAGATTGAACCTCAGCTACAAATGGCTGGCAACATGAGTTTGTCGTCCATTAAAAAAAAAAAAAAATCAACACCAGATGTTTAGCACAATGCAAAGAAAAGCATTTTGTGAAGATTGTGGATTCCTTTATTTATTTTGGATTCCTTGCTGTTTGTCAGGGTTTTTCACTGGTACTCGGTTACAGTCCCAAGTGGTCCACCTTTGAAGACCTCTCCTCTCGAAGACCTCTCGTACTGTCTCGTTTTACAGTTTCCTTTTCCAATCCAGCATGTGTTCTCCACACCTGTTGAGATTAAATAACCCTCCCCTCCGGCCCCAGCCACAATGAAATACACAAGGTCCTACATGGTGGTTCAGGAGCCCCGGGATGGTCCAAAGTGTTAATGCACTGGGCTGCTAGCAGAAAGCTTGGAGGTTAGAATCCACCCAAAGGCGCCTCATGCTTCATAAAGAATAGGGTCAGCTAAAACGAGGAAGACCTAACAAGACAGGTTGACACAGTGGTTGCAGCAATGGACTCAAGCATAACGAAGATTGTGAGGATGGCGCAGGAACCGGCAATGTTTGGTTAAACAGACCGTGGTTTGGTTAAATGGTGGCTAGGTGGTAGAATTCCCACCTTCCATGCAAGAGGAAGATGCAGGTTTGATTCCCTGTCAACGCACCTCACGTGCAGCCACCACCCGTCTGTCAGAGGAGGCATGTGTGTTGCTATGATGCCAAATAGATTTCAGCAGAGCTCTCAGACTAAGAGTAGGAAGAAAGGCCCGGTGATCTTCTTCACAAAATCAAGCAATGAAAACCCTATGAATCACAACCATCTGATCAGCAACTGATCATAGGGATGGCACAGGACCGGGCAGTATTTAGTTCTGTTGTGCATGGGGTCACCATGAGTCAGGGGACAACTCAACGGCAGCTACCAACAAGAGCAAACTCAATCATGTCAAATGTAAGGCTGCATTATTGTGATGTTAATTAAAAAAAGAAAACTATTTTAAGAAGTCTGTACCATAGGGTCGCTAGGGGTTGGAATCAATTCTACGGTAATAGGTACTATCACAAAAAGTACAAAAGTAAGAATATAGAAGCGTGTTGTACACAACCAACCGTGTATATAACTGAGCAAGTCCCAGTCAGTTACTTGCCTGGATGGTCTAAAGTGCTAATGCACTGGGCTGCCCTCTCCTCCTCCCACCCTTCCCCAGTGCCGGGCCTCTATTGCCTGATGCCTGCAGTTGTGTGGTCTGGGATTCTTCGGCAAACGTGATCACACACGTTCAATCAGGTACTTTCTGTGTAACCACGGAGACCCACACAGGAGCTCACTGTCTCTCTCCATCTGTTTTTTTTTTTTTTTTTGTGATTTAGGTGAAAGTTTACAGTTCAAGTTAATTTCTCATACAAAAATTTATACACATACTGTTTTGTGACATTAATTGCAATCCCCACAATGTGACAGCACACTCTCCTTTTCCAAGCCGGGTTCCCTGTGTCCATTCAACCAGTTCCTGTCCCTTCCTGCCTTCTCATCCTGCCTCTGGACAGGAGCCGCCCATTTGGTCTTGTGTTTGTGTGTGTGCATGAGTGCCTGTACAAACCAAAATGATGGCAATGGGTAGCTTTTGGAATACCGCCAGCTGGGAGTGTCACACACATTATCTCTAATCCTAGCACCCGCCCATGCAGGGTGAGTGTTACAATCCCTTAATCCACTTCTGTCTGAGACTCAATTTGAGAACATGGGCTGTGCGGGGCAGGGGAGCCTGGAGCGAATCTCACGGTATTCAAATACGCATTAGCTTGGAAGCCTATTGTCTTTGGTCTCCAGGGTCTTCTTAAGTAGCCACATGCATGCCTTGAGTGAGTGTTGAAATTTCAAGACGGGAAATATGGTTTCTAAGGTATGTCATCATTGCCTTGTTCCATGTCGTAACAGAGGGAATTTTTTTTGATGCTGCTTTTATAAACGAGGCCAGATGCTATGATGAGAATATTACCCTTCTTTATTTTCCTTTTGGACCACCTGTAATTTGCTTAACACGTTATTCTTGTTTCCATTAAGGTTATCCCTTCTTTCTCTTGTCATGTACAAATGAGCCTGGTGTGTTATTATATAAACATGAGTTTTAATTCCAATGCTCACTAGAATCTCTCTTTCATTTTTCTATTGTGCTGTGAAACAGAAAAAAACATCCAGAATTCTTACTTTTAAATCCAAATTGACCCACACAAGGAGACGAAGCATCTGACTCTATTCTGTATTCTACTGTAGTGGTACGGCAGCATTTATGCATGGAAATGCATGGTATTTCATTACTAACCATTTTTTATTTCTCCTTTTCATCACAGTTAGGATATGGTGTTCTCCTGGTGCATGTAAACAATTTCCCAAAACGCCAACTTCAGATAAGGCCACTCTGTGTGCTAGGATGGATCTCAACGAAACAAGAGCACTCCATAACCGTGTCTGAACACAGACACAACATGGACCTCGTCCAAACCACAGAGATGAAGACACATCCCCTTATTCTGGCTAATATGAGTGATTGGTGCTTCTCTACAATGACAGCTCTGGTCTCCTCTCCTTCTAGATAAACTGTGTTAAAATGCACAATCATAGAACTACCCTTACTCCTGGACAGCATCTGATTCAAAGCAAAGCACCACTTCCGTGAGTCACCTAGCACAAACCCAAATCCTTTAAGTTCTTCCTACACCCTCATGTTGAGAAGCCTCACATCTCCCCATAATGGGAGTTTTCCCTCCTTGCAATGAGCAAGAAAGCCAACTTGCCCGACTGCAGATGTGTTCTTGCGAGTCTTTGGTTGGAATGCATTGGCAGATACTACAGTGGCGGTCTGCAGTTATGTGTGCAGGTAGATTGTATTGTCTGTGAATTTCATTTTAGGAGAGTTAAAGGACTTTAGAAAACATTTGTTATAAAAGGGAGACATTGAGTCCGGTAGAATCATTGATAGAGATTTTCCAAACATGACCCTACCTACAGGTAAATCACAGGTATGTTATTATATCTCTGTGTTATATAAATCCTACCTGTAAATGTAAGCACTGCATGGGAGCGCCATTTAATCAGTGGGGAGTGTCAATTTACCTCACTCCTTCAGAATTGCCCTCTAACCAAAATAGAGCAAACTATTCTGCCTTGCGCTTTAAGAAAAATGACTGGCAAGGACCTGCCTCTAAGTCGATCCTGTCTTGGTCCAGTTCTCTGGTTCTGATTCCTTTTGTCACTGTTTTGTGCTTGAAAATACTGGGTACTACTGTCATGTAAGGAGTCCTTGGGTGGCGCAAACAGTTAAGCACTGGACTATTAGCCAACAGGTTGGCGGTTCGAACTCATCTAGAAGCACCTCTTGGAAGAAAGGCTTGGCAATCTGTTTCCAAAAGGTCACAGCCTTGAAAACCCACACGCTCTGCCCATCTGGGATCACTGTGAGTCGATTCGGTTACCATATAATGTTGCCATTCCCACTTCAGGAGCGCGTGCATCTGTAGTATCTGGTTTCCAGGTGCGTGCTTTTCCTTCTGCAGGTCAGCACATCTGGCATCTCAACCATCCTGCCAGAAACTGTTTCAAATGAATGGACGAAAGTATTTTCATGACCTTGTGGAATGCAACGGCCATTCTTTCTTACTTTTTAAAAAAATCAGCAGCTTATATAAGCATTCTGTTTCTCAATTGCTAACACTTCATTTCCATGCGCTCTCTATAGCCACATGCTCTCACTGGTTTCCTTGGTGTATGCTGGAGAACAATTCAACTAAGAAATTTTGCTTTTATTAGTGTGTAGGAGGAGGTAGTTTAAATTTGTTGTTTTTGTGTGCCTTCCAGTGATTCCGACTCATAGCAAACGCAATCGGACAGAGCAGAACTGCCCCGTAGGGTTTCCTAGGCTGTAATCTTTACCGGAGCTGATCGCGGGGACTTTTCTCCCGTGGAGCCACGGGTGGGTGCAAACCCGAGATCTTTCAGTTAGCAGCCAAGCTCTAAACAATTGCACCCCCGGTGCTCCTAAGGCTAAATATCAACAAATGAGTAAATTCCTTATCTATTTTCTATTCAGCAGTCCCTCACCCGAGAAGGTCAGGGAGGGTGAGGACCTTTAGTTTTGTCGCTGACGCCTCCCAACGGTTAAGGAGATAATACCTATTGTATGCATAAATGAGTGAATGAATCAATCAATCCATTAACGATTCATTCATCCCTCTCCTCAGTCCCCGGAATCACGTGTGTTAACCTCTGAGCCACAAGGTCAGGGTGGTCCCAGAGTCAGGCCAGTGTGGGAAAGGGCGCAGCGCAACGCTGGAGCCTCACCTCCTGCACCCACTCTTTCCCACGGACAGCCTCCGCCTCCCCGACCTCGCTGAGTTCAGAAGTGTCCCGCAGGACCGGCGGGCACCGCCCCCTCGGAACACTTTCCCAGGGCGGGGGTGGAAGGTGCGGCAGCGAGGGCTGCGGGCGCGCTCCTCCTTTCGCCGAACCCTGGGGACCGCGCGCTCGGAGGTGCTTCCGCGCTGGTCAGCCCTCGCCTGGACCAAGGTCGGCTCCGTCGAGTTCACGGCCACCGCCCCAGCTCCAAGGATGGGAGAGGGAGGCGGGCAGGGGTGCGGGGCTATGGCACCCAGGCCATTCTCAGGCCAAAAACCCAAACCCATTGCCGTCGAGTCGATCCCAACTCACAGTGACCCTATAGGACAGTAGAACTGAGCCACAGGGTTTCCAAGGAGCGGCTGGTGGATTTGAACTGCCGACCCTTTGGTTAGCAGTTAAGCTCTTAACCACTGCGCCACCAGGGCTCCATTCTCAGGCCAGAACTCCTCTAACAGAAGGGTGGTAGTGGGGGTAGCGGGCGCAGCCGGGGACAGCCTGGCAGAACTGGGCTCCTTGCCGTCGGCACAGCTGACCACCTAGTTCTGTATCCTTGGCAAGCTTTTTACAGTATTTTGTTTTCAACTGTTTGAAACATGAAGCACATTGCCATCTTCTCTCTTTCTTACCTGGTAAAACAATCCGAAGGAGTGAAAAATAAGTCTTTCTCCCACCCATGTCTCCCGGTCACCACGTCTGCAGTTTCTCCCCGGGGGGGCACCACGAGGGTTGATTGATGACAGAGCAAGGAGACTGGGTCCTGGGATCTGCGTCCTTGGGGAAGGGGGCTGTGCGAGGGGAAGGGAAGTTGTTGCTGTTGGTTGCCGTGGAGTCCATTCCAACTCGTGACGACCCCATGTGTACAGAGTAGAACTGCTCCACAGGGTTTTCAAGACTGTGACCTTTAGGAAGCACATCTCCGGGCCTGTCTTTCCAGGTGCCTCTGGATGGGTTCGCCAACCTTTGGCTAAGTGGTCCAGCGCTTAACCATTTGCACCACCCAGGGACTCTTAAGGGGAAGTTAAGAAGTTGTTTTCACGAGGGTTGATGGGGGTGGGCGCCAAGTGCAGGGAGAAGGACATTTCTGTGTGGAGCTCAGGCTCTGCCTGTCTACAGAGAAATGCCAAGTGAGGGAAGCACCTCCTTACCATTGAGGTGAGGATGGGGAAGTGTTCTCTCCCAGACTGGCCTGCAAGCCTAGAGCAGTGGGGTGTGTGTGTGTGTGTGTGTGTGTGTGTGTGTTTAAAGCACTCTGCTGCCTACTGAAAGTTTGGGGGTTCAAACCCTCCAGCTGTTCCATGGGAGAAAGATGTGGCAGTCCGCTTCCCTAAAGATTAGAGCCTTGGAGACCCTATGGGGACAGTTCTACTCTGTCCTACAGGGTGACTATGAGTCTGAATCGACTTGCCAGAAGTGGGTTTGGTTTTTTTTATTCTACCCTTCTTTTACCCCTTTGTAGTCACAGGTTAGTAAGGAGAGAGGAAATCTGATTTCAGTTTTTCACCTGGCGTGTGGTAAAAAAACCCCAAAAAGCCAAACCCGTTGCGGCCGGGTTGATTGTGATTCATGGTAACCTCAGATGCTACAGAGTAGAACTGCTCCATAGGGTTTTCTTGGCTGTAGTCTTTATGGAACCAGATCATCAGGGCTTTCTTCTGCAGTGTGGCTGGGTGGGTTTGAACTGCCAACCTTTCGGTGAGTAGTCAAGCACAAACCATTTGCGCCACCCAGATACCTTTGGCATATGGTAACCCTTGGCTGTCGAGTCGATTCCCACTCATAGCGACCCCATAGGACAGAGGAGAACTGCCCCATAGGGTTTCCAAGGCTGTGATCTTTACGGAAGCAGACTGCCCCACCTTTCTTCCTCGGAGCAGCTGGTGAATTTGAACCACTGATCTTTTGATTATGTTCAAGCATGTTCGTTTCTTCCTCTTCTTTCATCATCTGCGTTCTGTATGATCTGCGGCACTTCGCTGATGCAGGTTGGGCAACACTAAGGTGGGGCAATGCAGGGCCTGTTCCCACTAGTTTGGGGACAAGTTTCCTCCCAAAGCCTTGGGGTCACCAGGAAGGTGGGCACCAGCAGGCCCTGCTCTTGGATTTCCAGGGGCTCTTGTTCGCAATGTGGTAACCACCGGCAGTATTTGCACCCTACATTTCATGGCAGGTCATCCCCCTGCTCCCACCGATCCAGATCTGGGTGCTTTCTTTGATTTTCCCCAGAATCATGCACATGAGACATGGGTACATGTAAGCAGGCTTTACTGAAAGAGTTGGGACAGTGGAGTGGTTTTATATCACAGCAAAACACAACTTTGGTTTATATTTAAGTCATCCTCGTTTCTTACAACTTCTCTATCTTTGGGAGTTCCTCTGTGACCTCTTTCCTCCCCAGACCAGAGTCTCTGTTAAGCTGACTCCCCTCCCCGCCCCCCACCCCCCAAAAGCTCTCTTGCCCTCTCAGTGGCAGAATAACCTCGTTCAGTTGAGGTTTTAAAAAACAAGTTCTTCATCCTGCTACGCTTAGTGTGAATAATAATAATAATAAACAGAGATAAATGAAGGCGACTGAAGTCCTCACCATTGTACAGAAACGGGTCCCCTCCCTTTCCCACACTGAAGCACTACGAACACTAGTCCCACCCTGCCGAAGACAGACACAGCCCTCCCCCAGCCCCCAGCAACCCTCCTTCATGTCCCTCCACGTCCTCATTTCATTTCCTCCTCTTGGATCTCAAAAGCTGTCAGAGAAAAGCGCTAAGCCCTGTCCTCTCTTCATAGATGTGCGTGGCCGGGAACCATACTGAATAATGAGAGGGGGAGTGACAGACCTGGAGAGGGCAGAGCCAATGGCAGGAAGCCATCCTAGAGCTGGAAAGTTTATTTGGGAGCGAGGAAGATGGCTCCCGGGATGGGAAGCCACACTGTGGACCCACGGCATTTCCACACTCAGCACCCAGTGGGCAGCCTCAAAACTCCCATTACAAAAGGCATAGCACAAACACAGTTTCTGCACCTAGACACCCCAGTCCTGCAGCACAGCATCTGCGCTCAGCTTCTCTAGCTCTTCACTGCTGGGGTCCATGGGGCATGGCTGGTACCTGGTACTCGGGACCTCTATGCTGGAGGAGCAGCGGCGGAGCCAGAGGGTGCAGAGGGCATAGATGACGGCCAGCACCGCAGCCTGTATGGCCAGGTGCCAGCAGAAGAAGATGGTGAGGAAGGCAAGGTCCTCGGGGCTGTCTGCCCGCCAGGGCTGGCCGGAGGGAGGAGCATACATTAGCACACAGAGCTGCAGCAGCCAGCTGCTGAGCACCAGCCCCATCCAGGTCTTGAGCACCCAGAGTGCGGGCTGGTCGGGGAACCAGATCTCAGTGGTGAGCACCAGGGCCACCAGGAAGGCGGGCACCATAAACAGGATGTGCACTCGGATCTCCAGGGTGCTCTTGTTCTCAATATGTGTCGCCATCAGCAGCACCAGCACGTGGAAGGCCAGGGCCTCGGCTGCCTGCTCCAGCTTCAGCTTCCGCTGTGCCTGACATGACTGGCTCACAATGTCCACCACGCCACTGATAAGAAAGAATCCATACATGGTGACGTGCTGCCAGTTGTCCTTGAATATGAACGGCCGCCGAGGGTCCTCCCAGTCTACCATCCTCAACCGGTATTCCCCTGGAGGATAGAAGAACTCGGGTATGATACCAGCTGTGGTGATGACCACCTTCGCTACCCCTTCCAGAGGCACCAGCTGCCACCACCTCTGCCCTCGCTTCTCTCTTGGGGGCAGAGGGAGTTTGAGGAGCCTCTGTCCCCGTAGCAGGGCCAAGGACACGAGCACTGAGTAGTAGAGTGAGTAAAAGAGGGTGAACATCCCTGGCAGCAGATGTCCCTCCAGGGTGCCCATGGCCGAGCTTGGCGTGCGTGTCGGGGCCAACAAGGAGAGCTGGTGGATGAGCAGCAACCTCCGAGGCTGTCCTCACAAGCAAGAGCAGCTGCTAGCGAGCCGTGTGGAGATCCTCTCGTCAGCTCTTTCCACACACGGCATACTTCCCTGTTTGCCTTGCCCCATTACTGGGAAAACTGGAAAGAAGATTAGTCACCCTACAGGGTGGGACCTCTCTAAGAGGTGGCACGTCATTTACCTCACTCTGTTTCCTAATTAAATCTTACTTAAATCTGCTGGGTGTGGGATCTGAATGTCTGTACGACACTCAGGCAGCTGTTTCACAGGCACTTGGCTTATGCTTTCAGCCCTACAGATAGAGGGGGCAGAAGGCATTCAGGTGCTCCAGCAAAAAGGGGTGGTGGGCTGACTCTCACATTGAACATTTCTCTGTGCCAAGCACATGACGTATTTTTTTTCTCATTTAAATTTCTCAGCAGCTCTATGAGGGAGATAGTATTGAACCAATTTTATAAGTGAAATTGAGGCTCAGAGGGGTGAAGGGACATGCACCAAGTAATGCATCTAGCAGCCACTGTAGCAGAGCCCGGACATGGATCCAGGTTGATCCATCTGCTTACAAAGTCCAGAGTTTGTGCACAGCAAAATGATTGACTCTCAGCTCCAACACTTATAAGGCACATAGCTATGAGCAAGTTACTTTGTCTTTTTGAGCCTCTTTTCCTGATCTATAGACTGGAAATAGTAACTACTTCTTAGGTCTGTTGTGAGGATTAAATAGGACAAAGTATTGTAAAGTATCCAGTACATGGTAAACATTCAATAAATGGCAGTGATTATTAATAATTTTTACTATTGTTGTTATTAAGTTTCCTTTCTAAATTCTTATGATTCTGAAATTGTTCAAGTAGTTCTACTAATGATACCAAATCAGGAACTATAAAGAAAAAAAAATGAAATAACTATATGTTATGGATTGAATTGTGTCCTAACCTCTACTCCTGTGGTTATAATCCCATTTGGGAATGATTTGTTATGTTAGTGAGGCAGATAAGTATAGGGTGGATCTTGAGTCAATCTCTTTTGAGATATAAGAGATTAAACACTCGAACTAAGAAGCAGAGATGGGGTAAAATGCATGCCAAGACACATGGAAATCTCCAAGGAAGCAGCAGCTGAAGAGACAAGGACCTTCCTCCAGGGCTGACAGAGAAAGAGAAACTTCTCCTAGAGTTGGCGCTCTGAATTCAAACTTCTAGCTTCCTAAACTGTGAGAAAATAAATTTCTGTTTGTTAAAGCCTTACACTTGTTGTATTTCTGTGTCAGCAGCACTAGATAACTAAGACACTATATTTTGAAATTAGAAGTTTTAAATTTATTAATAAATTCCCATTAATAAATTATTTATTTATTTATATATTAAAACTATAGTTAAGAAAAACAAAAAGAAAACTAAACCAAAGTTAAGAAGTTTCCTGAATACAATCAAACACTTTGAGAGACAGAGTAGCAGTGGTAGGGGTCTGGGGACCATGCTTTCAGGGGACATTTAGGTCAATTGGCATAACAAAGCTTATTAAGCAAATGTTCTGCATCCTACTTTGGTGAGTGGCGTCTGGGGTCTTAAAAGCTTTCAAGCGGCCATCTAAGATGCATCAGTTGGTCCCAACAACTTGGAGTAAAGGAGAATGAACACCACAGACACAAGGAAAGTGTTAGCCCAAGAGACAGAATGGGCCACATAAACCAGAGACTTCATCAGCCTGAGACCAGAAGAACTAGATGGTGCCCAGCTACCACCAATGAACTTCCTGATAGGGAACACAACAGAGGGTCCCTGATGGAGCAGTAGAATGATGGGATGCAGAACTCAAATACTAGTAAGAAGACCAGACTTAATGGTCTGACTAAGACTGGAGGCACCCTGGAGAGCATGGCCCCTGGTCTCTCCATCACCCAAGAACTAAGACAATTTCTGAGGCCATCTCTTCAGACAGGGATTGGATTGGACTGGGGGACAAAAAGTGATACTCATGAAGAATGTGCCTCTTAGGCAAGTAGATATGAGACCAAAGGGGTGGCTTCTGTCCAGAGGTGAGAGGGGTAAGGCAGAGAGAGTTAGGAGCTGGTTGAATGTTCATGGGGAATCAGGGGCAGAGGGGAGGAGTGTGCTGTTGCAGAATAGGGTGAGCGGTTGGGGTCTCATAATAACGTATGTTAAAAAAAATTCTGTATGGGAGACTAACTTGAAATGTAAGCTTCATGTAATTACATCATTAAAAAATTAAAAAAAAGAAATTAGAAGTTTTAAATTTATTAATAAATTCCAATTAATAAATTATTTATTTATATATTAAAACTATAGTTAAGAAAAACAGATTTCAAAAGAAAACAATTAACTGTAGAGTTTTACCCCGTATGCCACAAAGTGTTAAGCTCCTTACAATATAAAGAGCTCTTACAAATCAAACGGTTAAAAATCAACACCGCAGTAGAAAAAATGGGCAAAGGACATAAAGTGGCTCTTCACCCAGAAAAATCTGTAAATGCCTAATAAGCATATGAAATCCAAGGTATTAAATCTCACTGGTAATCAAATGAATAGAAATAAAATCAACGTGATATCTCTTTCTTCTTTCCTTCCCTCCTTCCTTCCTTCTTTAATCCTTCCTTACTTTCTCCTTTTTTCTTTCTTCTTTTTTTTTTTGCCTGATTATAAAGTACCCAGTATTGGAAAGACTAAGAAAACAAGCACCTTGGCTCATTGATGATGGGAATATAAATTGCTACATTACTGGAGGGAAATTTGGCAATATACATCATAATTACAGGTGTACATATCTTTTATCACAGCAATTAATCTTGAGATAACTCCTAAAGAAATAACCGGACAACTTTCCTCATAGTTACATAAAGGATGTTCATTGTTATGCTTAAAAGAGGGAAATAATGGAAAACACCTAAATGCCTATCGAAAGGGATATAGTTAAAAATTCAAAGTATTTTTATATTTGTTGACATGTAAGGATGTTCATTATATCTTGTTAAGAAAAACACTGTGGGGTGGGGTTTGGGGTTGTAAGCAACAGAAAATGATGGGTAACTTAAAAGAGAATGTTTGAAAGGAGGTAGAACAGTTCACAGAATCAAAGGTAAAGCTGAAGAACCAGGCTGAAAAGGACAGGAACCTGGACAGCTCCAGGGAGCCAAGTAGCAGCAACTAACGGGCTATCTTGTCTAGGCACCACAATTGGGATGAGAGGTATGTTGAAATCCCCAACTATGATTGTGGTTTCATGTATTTTTCCCTTAATTCTCTCAATTTTTGCTTTTTGTATTTTGAAGCTCTGTTATTAGGTATATACATATTTATGGTATTTATGTATACACATACATATTTTTATATCCATTTACTTTAAATCTATCTATGTCTTTACATTTAAAATGTGTTCCTTGTGGACAGAATGTAGGTGAATCTTTTTTCCCTACTAATCTATTCTGACAATTACTATCTTTTAATTGGAATATTTGTACATTGAAGTTTAATGTAATTTCAAGTATGGCTGGATTTAGATTTGCTATTTGTTTTCTGCTCGTCTTCTCTTTTTGTTGTTCCTTTCTTCTTTTTGATCAAATGAGTATTTTTTTTTTAGAATTCCATTGTAATATACCTGATGGTTTAAAAAGAAGTTTTGTTATAATTTTTTTTTTAATATGAAAAGGGTATTAGCCTCTTGTATATTCTTTTGTTTACGATTTTTATTTAATAGGTTAAACAGGTTATTCTCCTTCATGGTATTTAAAATATCTGACCAAATTCCAAAACATATTTTTAATAACTTTTTAGCTCTAACACTTCATATGTTTTTAGTGGTTGCTCTAAGGAGTACAATATATAGTTTTAACTTTTCACAGTCTAGAGTTAATATTATACCACTTCATATATAATATAAAAGTCTTGCAACTCTTTCTATACTCAGATACGCTCATTTATCCCTCACCTCATCTTTACACTATAGTTTTCATAGATATTGCGTATACATACATTATTCACCTCACAGTACAATGTTATAATTGTTTCCTTTAAATAGTCATGTGTATTTTAAAGTAATTGGGAGGAATTGTCTTTTATATATACCCACATTTTTACAATTTTTCTTGTTCTTCATTCCTTCCTTACAATATACATTTCCATCTATTTTTTTCTACTTTTTTTGTTTCTTATTCTTCTTTTCTCTCATCTGGTTTTATTTCTTTAAATCTGAAGAACTTCCTGTGCATTTGTAGCACAGGTCTGCTGCTAACAAATTCTCTCAGTTTTCTTCTGTCTGAAGTCTTACTTTGCCTTCATTCTTAGAAGATACTTCCATTGGATAAAGAATTCTGGGTTGACAGAATATTTTTCTCCAGCACTTTAAGAATGTCATTTTAGGTCCACAACTACCAAGGCCACCACCGGACTGAGTCCAGTACAGCTAGATGGTGCCCGGCTACCACCACCAACCGCTCTGACCAGGATCACAACAGAGGGTTCTGACAGAGCTGGAGATGGATGTAGAGCATAATTTTAACTCACAAAAAAGAGACCAGATTTACTGGCCTAAAGGAAACTGGAGAAACCCCAAGAGTATGGCCCCCAGACACCCTTTTACCTCAGTGGTGAAGTTATCTCCAAGGTTCACCGTTCAGCCTTGGAGTGGACAGCCCCATAAAACCAAATGGGACTAATGAGATACAGTAGTCCAGTGACAAGGGCCAGAAGGCAGAAGGGGACAAGGAAGCTGGTGATAGGGAACCCAAGGTTGAGTAAGGATATTGTTGATGTGTTGTGAGATTGTTAACCATTGTCACAGGGCAACATGTGTATTAACTGTTAAATGAGAAACTATTTTGTTCTGTAAGCCTTCATCTTATGTGAGAACAGCAGCACAATTGGAAGAGCATAGTCAATGTCACTGAACTGTGCATGTAGAAATTTTTGAAATGGTGTATCTTTGGCTATGTGTATTTTCACCAAAAAAAAAAAAAAAAAAAAGGTTGAGAAGTTAGAGGGTTGACATGTTGTGGGGTTGTTAACCAATGTCATAAAACAATATGTGTACTACTGTTTCATGAGAAACTTTGTTCTGTAAGCCTTCACCTGAAGTACAATAGAAAAGAAAAAAAAAAAAAAGAATGTCATTTTACTGTTTTCTGCGCTCCATTGTCTCTGAAAAGAAGTCAGCAGTATTTTGAATCATTATTCCTCTCTATGCAATTTGTAATTTTTCTCTGTCAGCTTTCAAGGTTTCCTCTTTGGCTTTGGTTTTCAGAGGTGTGGTATCATGTGCCTGGGGTGGTTTTCTTTGTATTCTGTTTGCAGTTTTCTGAACTTCTTGGATCTGTAAATATATGCCTTTTACCAATTTGGAAAAGTCGTGGCCATTATTTCCTCAAATTTTTTCTTCTGCCTCATCATTTCTTTCCTCTACCTCTAAGACTCCAATTGAATGTATGCTAGATCTTTTGCTATTGTCTCATTGAGGCTCCATTTATTTTTTCTCCCCAATATTTTTCCTCTTTGTTCTTCAGTTTGGATCATTTCTATTCATCTATCTTCAAGTTCACTGGTAGTCTCCTCTGTCACATCCATTCTTCTGTTAAGCCTATCAGGTGTATATGACCCTTGTGACCAAGCTAACTCATGCATCATGGTCATACATCCAGTGTAGGAAATCTTCCAGTTGCTCAGGATATCTATTCCAACAGTACCCTCAGGAATTGGAGATGAAATTATAGTTTGGGTTTGGGATCCCATTGAATCTGTCTTGAGATGAACTAATACCAAAATTCAAACTTCTATTTATTATCAGACATTCCTGAGTGTCTAATTCTTGTGGATGGAATGAATATTGGTTCAGAGTTGGTATCCAAAATTTCCTAATAGGCTTAGGCATTAACCTTTACCAGGGGCCAAATGGAGAATTTGGTTGAAATTTCCAGGGCTCTCCAGAACCAGCAAGAGCCAAATCAGGATTAAGTCAGCCAGGGAGGACCACTAGTCCTCTGACTCATCAAAGAGACTAACATAAGTTCATACCTTAGGGGATAAGAGTGCAACGGCTCAGAGCCCAGAACAGACACCACACAGCAAAAATGAGCAAGGATGTGAAGTACAGGGCATAGGCCCAAACCTTCTCCCTCGTCAGTACATGTCATGTATGCACCTACCCTCTCACTCCATCGATGCAGACTCCATCATGGATAGGAATAAAGGAAGAAGGAGAAAGACCGAAAGAAAGAATTGATTGAGAGCGGCTGAGTCATCTGAAAGAAATCTTTTAAAGGGAAGAGATGAGATACTATTTATTGACAAGCTCAACTAGTATAACCACACCCTAAGCTGGGTGGTGACTTCTTAGTAAGATAGGATCAGTTATAGAAGAGAATGCATCTGTGTTGAGGTGTCACGTTTGCAACTCTTGCAAACTCATTTCCTTAACCACTAAGAACTTCAAGCACAGAAATGTCTATTATAGATTTTGCTTAGCTTAGGAGCAGGAGTGGGATGAAGGAAACCTTGGTGTTGAGTGAGGATAAACAAATAAATCTTAACAAACAGTGATGCTGTATACAAGGACCCAAAGGAGAGTAGGAGGACTTGGAGGAAGCTCTGGTTCTTCCAGAGGAAGGACTGAGAGGAATGGGTCAGAAGGCAGCCAAGCAGGGGCTGGAGTGGATGTTGCATTGGTCTGGGGCCTTCTAGTCATGGCTCCCAGAGATGGTAGAGGATGGAAGAAGGAGACAGTGAAGAAGACCCCAAAGGCACTGAGTTCCTGCAGGAGAATTCAGGGTCAACAGCCACCCTCTTCCCCAGCCCCAGGCCCCATGCTCTTGGTTACTCAGTCTCTTGGCTGCTCCCTAGGAGCCTTCAGCTTTTTGCTCCAGCTCTGGAGCATCCTGGTTGCTCGGGTTGCTGGGGGCAGAAGGGAGCTAGAGTTGAGGGCAGAGAGTCATGGGAGGAGAAAGGGAAGAGGTGTCATGGAGGAAAGCAAGGGGATGGCAGAGCAGTACCTTTCTGTATGAATCCCAAAAGTACATTAGGCTTTGGTCCTGAGGGACAAGGAGGAAAGGAAACACTTCCTGGGGCCCAACTTTGAACAGAACATTAAAAAATTCTTTATTTTTTAGAACAGTTTTAGGTTTATAGAAAAATTGTGCACAAAGTACAGAAAGTTCCCATATATCCCCTCTCTCCCTTGCACATAGTGTCTCCTAATATTAACGTCTTTTGTTAGTGTAGTATGTTTCTTACCACTGACGAACTCCAGGCCATAGTTTACATTAGGGGTCACTCTTTGTATTGTGTAGTTCTATGGGTTTTGACTAACGCATTATGTCAATATCATACAGAATAGTTTCACTGCCCTTAAAATGCCCTGTGCTCCATCTATTCACTCCTCCTTGCCCCTGCCCCTGGATCCCTGGCAATTATTGATTTTTTTATTGTCTCTATAGTTTTGCCTTTTTCCAGAATGTCTTATAGTTGGAATTATACACTCTGTAGCTTTTCCAAGCTGGTATTTTTCACTTGATCAGAAAGTTTTTATTTTCCACTTTTTCTAGAAAGAGAGAAGGCTCAAGGATCATTTGCCACTGAATCACAGGTAGTGGTTAAAATCTGGTCATGTGATCAGTGACCTAGAAGAAGTTAAGATTAGAGGATTTATGACAAGAAAGTTTGGGGAAGAGTTAACGGCTAGAATGGGCCCAGAATATTTGTGTTTCCTGTGAATGCTCAGCAAGATGCTCCCAAGTGGAGGAGGATTTTAGTAATGGGGATCAGGGTGACCCACTCTGTGGATGTCATTCTGCTTCCTTCCCCAGCCACTCCAGGGCAGGTTCACTGGGCTCATGGACAATGTGGCCATGGTGGCTGGTGAAGAGCTTATCTGTGGGCTTAACAAGACAGACTTTCCCTTACAAAGGGTGACATAGCTTCCCCACTCCTCGAGGCCAAACAAGAAAAGTGGTAAAGAATGGTAAACGATAAGCCCAAAATATTTAAAGCTATTGCAATAGTGAATGGCTGTGATAAATATTTTTCCAGTCCTCGTGACACTGGACTCTGATGTATCAGATTTTAGTACCAAAGGAAGAATATGTCCACCATGGGGCACATTGACGACTTCCTTGGATTGGAAGCTGAAGCAGTCACATGGATATGTCAGGCTCCAAAAGCAAACAGGTAAAGAAGGGAGATATGGGAGCCCCGCTGGCACAGTAGTTAAGAGCTATGCCTGCTAACCAAAAGTTTGGCAGTTGAATCCACCAGCCGCTCCTTGGAAACCCTATTGGGCATTTCTACTCTGTCCTATAGGGTTGCTATGAGTCAGAATCAACTCAATGGCAATGGGTTTGGTTTTACAGTGTTGGCCAATGGCAATGGGTTTGGTTTTATGGTGTTGGCTGCGGTAAGTGATTCTGGTTAACACTGAGAAGTAGAAGTTGCTGCTACAAAAGATGGCAGGCAGGAAGGTGTGGCTAGAACCCAGGGATTCCATCACCAAGTTGCCTTCTTAGGCTATTTGTCCAGTGGTAGTTAAAGGAAGATACTTCCACAATCCTACGCAAGCAAGACCCCGAAAGACTCTTTGATTCATTTATTCATTCAGCAATGGATGCTATTAAATGTCAGACACTGTTCTACATCCTGAGGATACAACTGTGAAGAAGAGAGACAAGAAACAAGTAAACAAGAATGATAATTTATAAGCCAAAAAAAAAAATTTAAGGTTATTACAATAGTGAGTGGCTACTTCAGACTGAGCAGTTAGCGAAGATTTCTAAGGAAGTAACCTTTAAACCGAGACTGAATTGGCATTCGGGGCCGATCATGGCAATACCTGACGGAATGTTTGCATCACCCCATCACATAAAGACCAGAGAAAGAGCTGAAGAAAAGCAACCAAACCCATTGCTTTCAAGTCGATTCCAACTCATATCGACCCTATAGGGACAGAGTAGAACTACCCCAGAGGATTTCCAAGGAGCAGCTGGTATATTCAAACTGTCGACCTTTTGGTTAGCAGCCGAGCTCTTAACCACTGTGCCACCAGGGCTCTGGCAATCCCACCGTCCCACCGATGATGTTTGCTATGTCCAATCTTTCCAATAATGTTTTTCTTTGCTTGTCCAGATCAGATTTTGTTGTTAGAGACCAAGAAAGTTGATGGGGCACTCCAGGTAGTAAGGCAATGGGTGACTTACATTCGCTGACGTATAATTTTCTGCATTTTACAATGAACAAGTATTATTTTTGTAATCAGGAACAGTCTGCAAACTTGAAATCAATAATGCAGTTATTTAATGCGTGAAGAAATAGATGCATAGACATCAAACTACAGTATTTCTGGATGGTAGAATGGGAAATATTAATTTGGGTCTCCATATTTTAAATATTTTTCAAATATTCCACAGCAGGACTTTATTACTGTTATTTTATGGTACAATCATTAATATTAAAAAGTTTGTAAGAGCTCTTCTCAGTCATCTAAATATTTCTTTATACATATGTAGCTATGTGTGCAATTGCTTATATACATATAAACCAAAAAACAAACCTATTATATATATATAATATTGAAAACTTTTAAAGACACGGGAAAGCACAAAGACAAGCAACAATAAGATAATATAACAAATGCCAACTCAGAATAAACAACTATTGTCATTTTGTCATGTTTGCTTCCAGGACTTGAAAAAATAAAAAGAACTTTCCAATGCTTACAGTCTGCCTCCCGCACTGCCTTTCCTCCACAGGGGAACCAATGTCAGAGTTTGGTGTGGATTGGCCTTGCCAGTCTGTCATTTTCTGTATGGTTGCGTACATGCACCCTGTCTGTCTGACCATTTCTGTGTACTTGTACTTCGTAAGAAACATGCAACAGAAGGAGCCTTCCTTGAATACAGTGCTGGTCATGCTTCAGTTAGAATCCATGTAAATGAAGTTCCTTTGTAATGAAGTCAGTGCGGTTAAAGAGAGGCCGGGTGGGAGGGGGTGAAAAATCATGCAGAATACTGCTGATGGGAACCATATGTCCGAGCGGCCACGTTCCAGTAAGCTGGGCGAGTTCACAGATGTGCTGACTGTACATTCCTCCCCTCTCACCTCCCGTTTCTTCCACAGGGTGGCTGATGGTAAACAGGACTGACCGCCATCACCCCACTCCCACCAAAGAGTGACCGTGAGTCCCTGGCGTGTCTGTCTCTCACCGTTTCCCCATCTCCCAAGCTGGCAGTCACTCATCACCCGCCCACTCTCTGAGGCCTCCGCTTTCAAAAGGAGGCAGTATCTGATCATAATCATTTACACTTGCTGTCTGATAGATCAGTAGCAGATGAGTTTCAGTGACTGTGATATCTCAATTAGTCCTAGCGTTTTCAGCCCCTTATCTCCTCCTGGAAGAAGGAAAACCCTTAGCTTTATCCAGGACTAAAGGGCTTTTAGGCATCAGCCAGCAGGTGCTGAGAGGGGTTTGCTAATGGGGGAGGGGTTCCTGAAAGCCAATCTGATTTAGAACTTGATTTTCAATGCTGCCTATTAGAATCAGTGGGGCACACGGGTGTCACTCTGGGGGTGTGGGGGGTGACACTGTCAGGGGAGACACTAAAATGACTGTCTATAAAATTTTTGCAGTGTTTCAGCAGAAATTTATTATTTTTTATAAAAATATCTCTGTAGTTAGTTACAACTACAAAAACTTTTTTCGTTAGCTCAGCTTACATGTATCAGTATATACCTACAAGGCTAAAACTCTATGCTAATTTATTTTTGAATCTTCTAACCTGCTCTGGTCAGAGCTGTCATTATTACTCAGTTACAATGGCGCTCCGAATCATGGGGTTTCATCTGCACGTGCTACAAGCACACACTGTTGTTTTCTTTGTTCCTGGTGTTTTTATAGTCGCTGATTTTGTCAAATTTTCTGGTGTTTCACCAAGGACACAAGGTAAGTATTAGCCCAAGAGACAGAAAGGGCCACATAAACCAGAGACTTCGTCAGCCTGAGTCCAGAAGAACTAGATGGTGTCTAGCTACCACCAATGACCACCCTGACAGGGAACACAACAGAGTCCCTGATGGAGCAAGAGAAAGGTGGGGTGCAGAACCCAAATTCTAGTAAGAAGACTGGACTTAACAGTCTGACTGAGACTGGAGGAACCCCGGAAAGCCTGGCCTCTGGATTCTCTATCAGCCCAGAACTAAAACAATTAGCGAGGCCAACTCTTCAGACAGGGATTGGACTGGACGGTGGGACATAAAGTGATCCTCGTGAGGAGTGTGCCTCTTAGCTCAAGTAGATATGAGAGACTAAATATGCAGCTTCTGCTTGGAGGCGAGATGAGAAGGCAGAGAGGGTCAGGAGCTGGCTGAATGGACATGGGGAATCAGGGGTGGAAAGGAGGAGTGTGCTGTCACAGAATAGGGAGAGCAAATACGGTCACATAACAATGTACGTATAAATTTTTGTATAAGAGACTAACTTGAAATGTAAACTTTCACTTAAACTATAGCAATAACCACAAAAAATTTCTGGTGTTTTAGCTACGCTATTGTGGTAGGTGGCATTTATGAACCTACATCAATAACTTTTTAGAAAATGAAGTAGTGATTAAAGGAAAAAAAGCAGAAAAGTCAAAAAGGACTTCCTCTCAGTTACTAATAACATAGCTGATAATGCTGTGATCCAGTGTAGGAAGACTGTACAAAACAGCTTTGTTGGTAATATTCATATAACCTAAGAAATATAACTTTGAAGCAATTTTCAACTATATTTAGCACATATTATTCTATGATTAAAATTGATAATAAACATTACTAAGGATTCTCTATGGCAAGGTAGGGGAGGAGGTCCGTTGGGGGGGGGGGTGACACCGTGAGTTACTGCATTGGGTGACACTAACCCTAGTAACACCACTGGTAGGGAGCTTTTTGAAATAACACCGAAGTTTGGGCCCCACTCCCAGCAATTTTGATTTACTTGGTCTGAGGTTGGGCGGGGCTTAGTCATTCTTTTTTTTTTTTTTTTTAAAGCTGCCCTGGTAATTCTGTTCAACCTGTGCAATCAGGTTGAAGACCTTCTATTATTGGTGTCACTGTTGAAAGGGTGGATCCTGCTTTCTTGCTTGAGGTGGCTCCCCACCCCCCTGGGAGGCTCAGCGTGACCCTTTTCTGGCTTCAGCTGCTGCTGCTACTGGGGACAAAGAAGGCTTCGTTTTTCCTTTACAGTTTAGTCCGTCCCCTGCCCAGGACTCGTCCAGAAGGCCTCTCCCTGCTACCTGTGGCACTTATGCCTCTGGTAGCAACATTTCTGAACAGGTGACTGAATGGCTACCGCTTTACCAGTAGGCGTTTTACTTTAGAGTCTGGCACCTCCTCCCTCCCGTCTCTGTTTCCAGACTTATGAGTGCTTGGTTTGATTCAGCCCAGTAATCTGACTCCTGTACGTATAAATCACATGGGAATAACCAGCAGTTAACATCAAAAAACCAGTAAAACCAGTTGCCATTGAGTCCGACTCCTAGCGACCCCATGTGCGTCAGAGTAGAACAGTTTTCCATGGCTGATGTTTTGGAAGTAGATCGCACTTCTGAGGGGACTCAAACCATCCACTTTCCTATTGGCAGCCAAGGAAGTCAACCGTTTACAACACCCGCGGAACCCTAAGGAATGACCGAATGTCCACAGGGAGGACTGGTTCCTTGCGTCTTCTCTAACGTCATGGTTACCTAGTTTGTAACCCAGATGTCAGCAGAGATCACCCTATCTTTTGAAATGTATACGAAGTTGACTCAAGACCCTGCCCTCCACTCTGGGGAAAGGGCAACGCTCTGCCCAAGGTTCCCGAACATTTCCTCCGCCCGTCTGGCTGAGTGTCTGAGTCTGCTCAGGTGGTGCTCTCCCTTGCAAACACGTTCTGCGGCAGGTCCTTTTGCTCTGTGTTTGCTGTGACCCAGATGTGACATGCAGCCCCTTCTCATAGGTCCCCACCCCTACCCTCTGGAAAACCAAAGCAAACCGCTTACAAAACGCATTTATTTTAGTATCAGGCTTTATTAAATGTGTGGGGATGATGCTCAGGTACTACGTCACTCCAAAGCAAAACTCTCAATATTTGGGCGTTAGATATGTGTGTCCTTAAAAGTCCTCTGGTGATATTGTATGAGTCTATTTATATCAAGTCCCCAAACTGGCAAAACTACTCCAAGGTTAGAAGTCGGGAGAGTGGTCAGCAGCAGGGGTCAGTGACTGGGAGGTAGCATGAGGGGGCTTCTGGGATCTGGGTACAATTCTGTTTCTCAGCTGGATGCTGGTTACACAGATGATTTTGGGGCAAATCATTGAGCTGCACCCGTGTAATATGTACTCTTTTCTGTATGTATGTTCTGTTTCGATAAAAAGTTTGCGTTAAAAAAATAAAGAACAAAGAAAAGGTCCTTCGGCAACCTCATGCCCAGAAGTGCTACTGGACTCTTTCTCTCTGCAGACGCTTTCCCCAGATCCGCAGAGAGAATATCCCCATCCACGAGCATCTGCATCCCAGAAGGCAGGTGTGACTACAGCCACTTTTGGGTTTTGTCCTGTCAAAAGTAAACGTTTTCCAAAAAACCAAGAGACAGGGAGACATACTAACATGTTGTCAGTGATGAGCTCCCTGCAGCTATGGCCCCGGGGTGAGGAACGCAATGACTTACTGACAGATTGCACTTGCCCTTTAAAGTCATGGAAATTTGCCCTCACTTCAAAACAATTGACCATCCCCTACCAAAACCAAAAACTAAACTCATAGTGACCCTGTAGGACAGTAGAACTGCCCCATAAGATTTCCAAGGAGTGGCTGGTGGATTCAAACCGCCACCTTTTTGGTTAGCAGTTGAGCTCTTAACCCCTGGCCACCAGGGCTCTGAATCAACCCTGACTCGCAGCAAATTCTTCATCACAATCAGCTTCACTTGCTGCGTGTACAGCTTTTATTTTGTTATTTAAGTTTTTTTTTTAAATTGTGCTTTAAGTGAAAGTTTACAGCTCAAGTTAATTTCTCATACAAAAATTTGTGACATTAGTTGCAATCCCCACAATGTGTGCACGTACAGCTTTTAAATCATTGAAAAGACATCAAGCCTTGCCTTGCACTAACCAAACCAAAACCATTGCTGTTGAGTCGATTCCAGCTCATAGCAACTCTACAGGACAGAGCACAACTGCCCCATAGGGTTTCCAAGGAGAAGCTGGTGGATTCGAACTGCTGACCTTTTTGGTTAGCAGCTGTAGCTCTTAACCACTGCGCCGCCAGGGCTCCTTTCTTGCACTAAAGTAAGGCTGAATAAGGACTGTATGCACTTGTTCTGACTTACCTACAAATTTGACTTAAAGATGCACTTAGGAACGGATCTCGTTTGTAACCTGGGAACCACCTGTACCAGAAAGGCTCAACCAGGTGCCCACTTCCCCGACCCTCCCTTGGTTCCCTTCACTCCTCCATCCCTATCAGCCCACCCTTTGGAACCCCCAAAGCTGTCAGAGAAGTGGCTCCATCTCCACTTCTGACCTCCCAGAGAGGCCAGGAAACCACCTCCGAACAGTGAGACAGACAGACTGACAGACCCTGAAGCCATCCCAGGAGGTAAACAGCTCCTGGAAAACAAGAACGTGGCTCATGGGTTAGGAAGTCGGACTGCAGATCTTAGGCCGCTACAGTCTGCCTACTGAAATGTTTATGATGGGGCCAGAAAAGGCACAGCAGGGGACAGAGGACAGCTCTGAGCCTGGACACCCCCGACCTGTAGCTCGTTGTCTGCCCTGAGCTTCTGGAGCCCTCCACCACTGGATCTTACAGGCCACAGTGTACCAGGCACCTGCCTCCCCCACCCCTGGAGGAGCAGAGGAGCAGACGGTGCCAGCATGATAGCCCCTAAGGCAGTGCCAGCAGAAGGTGAGGAGGAAGCTCGGGGTCTCCAGCGGGTGGGTGGGGGCACATCATCATGTGCTTCTGCAGCAGCCAGAGCTGGTCGAGAGCCTCTCCATGCCTGGAACACGTCAGTCAAAGGCCAAGGCCTTGGCTGCTGCCCCAGCTTCATGTGCTGCTGTGCTGGCTACGCCTGGTGCAGCAGGAAGAACCCCAAACCCAGTGACCTGCTGCTTGGTGTGTGGAGCAGGGCTGGCCCCTGAGGTCCTCCTAGTCTACCATCACCGTCTGTCTTCTCTCTAGAAAACAGAAGGACTGAGCAGGGATGAGATTTCAGAGGCAAGCACTTGTCCCATCTCTTCCACAGGCACCGCTGCACAACCTGTACCCTCATTTGTCCCCTGGCTGAACAAGGAGTTTCCATGGTCCTAGCAGGGTAGGGCCACCAACAATGAGGAGAGGAGCCCGAGAGTCTTCAGCAGGAACGCCTGCCCCTTCATATTTCCAGGAGCATAACAACAACACAACGGTAGGTGAACAGGTGGACTCACCTCTCAGATGTGTGTTCCCAGGGGGCAGGAGGAGGTGCCACCATAATGCCACTTGGCTCCATTTAGAGGCCTATGTACTCACTTTCTCTCTTGCCTCTGTTCTGCCCAGGCAGTTAAGGTGATCCATATGAATGGTACGAGACACGGTAATTATGCTCATTATGATGACTGTGATTCATAGTTACGCCAGGTTTCACCAGCCTGGGACTATAGCTCCAATGTCATCAACATGGGCGTCCACATTTGGATGGCTCTCAGCTCTCACATAGGGCCTTAGGATCTTGCAGAGTTTCCCTTCAGCTCCTACACTGAGGGAGGCTATGGAATCTCACCCGCCTAAGAATAGGTGCTGTTTACCTCTCTGTCAGCGTGGTGCTGGCCAGGTGAGGATGTCCCTGCCCATGCTTACCTGGGCACTGACTCTGCAGGGGGCTGCCCTCAGCGGC
Organism: Dugong dugon; assembly: GCA_030035585.1. NCBI lineage: Eukaryota > Metazoa > Chordata > Mammalia > Sirenia > Dugongidae > Dugong > Dugong dugon. The sequence continues at coordinate 31,059,911 of CM057466.1, read as the reverse complement.
TCCCCAGTGAAGCTGTAGCTGCTGGGCCATAGCCCTCCTGGTCTCCTGTAGTGTGGCCATCACCATGGGGTCCACTCTTGCTGCTGGTTGAGCTGGGTCTGGCTCCCCAGACAATGTTCTCAGCAGCTGGGACGGTCTCTGTCCTTGGTTTTAACATAAACCCTCAGGTGTGGTCTGAAGGTCTCATCAAAGACACTTCAATCATTAGGGAAATTTGGAGGTTTTAGAAGTTATTGCTCAGGAACCTAGAACAAAGACCAGACTCTTTGGGTACAGTGAATGTAAGCCCCACACTAACTTTTAACTCCAACCCTATTAGAAAAAGATACATTTGGTTTTCTTTCTTCCTTCCTTTTTTTCCCCTCTCTTTCTATTGTGAATGGGCTCTTTTCTTCTCCTACTCTTTTTCTCCCAAACTCATCTTAGAATTGACCCAACTAGACTGCCCTCAGACCCCACATGGCCTCCTGGAGTCTAAGAAAGCTTAGAGGTCTTTGTGAAACATGGTGGGGCCAGATCATCATCTTGCTGAGCTCTGGCCGTGCAGGAGGCCTGGGGTCTTTGGTCCTTGTCTGTAACAAAAAATATCACAAGTGGTGGCTTTAAATAACAAACATTTATTTTCTCACAGTTGAAGTCCAAAATAAAGGTGCGGCTCTAGGAAGAGAACCTTCTTTTTCTACTTCAGCTCCCAGTAGCTGCCCACAATCCTTGGTATTCCTGACGCATCTCTCTGTGTGTCTGTCTTCATATGGCATCTTCCCACCGTGTGTGCCTCTGTGTCCATTCTGGTCTTTTTATAACTCAGAAGTGATTAGGTTTAGGACCCACTCTACTCGGGTATAACTTAATTAACACAACAAAGAAAACCTTGTTTTCAAACAGGATCACATCCACAAGTATAGGGCCTGGGGCTTCAATCCATAACAGTCCTGCTGCCCAAGCTTTTCCTTGGTGATGGTTCAGCCCTGCTTGGCCTCTGTACACAAGCAAAAGTGAGAGACACAGTGGAGTTGGGTAGGTTTTGCAAGAGAAGCAAAGCTAGAGGTGCTTTTGCTTCTTGGATGCTGTAATAGGTTTTCCCTGCTGTCGGCCTGCCCAACAATGAGACTGTAACACAGCAAAGGTGGCACCACAAACCTAAGGGGAGAAGATGCATAGTTTAGTGAATGGTGTTGAAAGAACATCGTTGTATGAGAAACATGAAAATAGATCTCTAGCTAACACTGTATACAAAGGTGGACTCTAGATGGAGTTAAGACCTAAGTGTGTATGGTGAGTTAGCTGAGGAAAATCTATTACATTCCAGTGACGTGAAAGGACTTCTTAAAGTTTCAAAAGTTCAAATCAAATGGCAAAATGATTTGTTTAATGAATTTGATGACATTGAACAAAGGCTTTCTGTTCTATGAAGGATATATGGGAAAGTTAGTAGGCAAACGATGGAATTGAAGAGGATGTTTGCAATGTCTAAAACTGACAAGGTACTAAAATCTTTCCAAACTATACAAAGAGCTCCTGCAGATTAATAAGAAAACAACCAGCAACCTCAACAGAAAAACGGACAGAGAACATAACGGGCAAATGACAGAAGAGCCCAAGAAGCTAATAAGCATATGACAGGGTGCTCAGAATCACTGATAGTCAGAGAAATGCAAACAAAAACTTCTGTGAAACTCATTTTGCACCTATTAGGCTTGCAAATGGAACCCCGGTGGCACAGCAGTTAACAGCTCAGCTGCTAACCAAAAGGTCGGCAGCAGTTCGAATCCATCAGCCACTCCTTGGAAACCTTATGGGGCAGTTCTGCTGTGTCCTGTAGAGTCACTGGGTTGGTCATCTAGAGCTGCTGTAACAAAAATACCACAAGTGAATGGCTTTAACAAACAGAAGTTTATTCTCTCACTGTCTAGTAGGCTAGAAGTCTGTATTCAGGACATCAGCTCCAGGGGAAGGCTTCCTCTCTCCGTTGGCTTTGGAGGAAGGTCCTTGTCATCAATCTTCTTCTGGTCTAGGAGCTTCTCTGTGCAGGAACCCTGGGTCCAAAGGCTGTGCTCTGCTCCTGGTGCTGCTTTCTTAGTGGTATGATGTCCCCCTGTCTCTCTGCTTGCTTCTCTCTTTTATATCTCAAAAGGGACTAGCTTAAGACAATCTAATCTTGTCGATCTCATCGATATAACTGCTGCTAATCCATCTCATTAGCATCATAGAGATAAGATTTGCAATACTAGGAAAATCACATCAGATGACAAAATGGTGGACAATCACACAATACTGGGAATCATGGCCCAGCCAAACTGATACACATATTTTTGGGGGACACAATTCAATCTATGACAGTCGCTTTGAGTCAGAATCGACTTGATGGCAGCGGGTTTGGATTTATTTTCGGTATTAGACAGAGACCTGGGTGTGCCAAGTGTTGAAGGGAATTTGGTGCCAAAGTAACCAGTCATGTACCACTGATGGAAGGGTGGGTGGGCGCAGCCACTCTGGAGAGGAACCTGGCCCTATCTGGCCAAATCGAGTTACTACATATATACCCTGGCACAGATCCACAAGGGAATACAGAGGAAGATGTACACTGCAGCATTTTTCTATGGTGGCAGGAGTTGAAGGCAAACTCCACTAGGAGAGGGGAGCAGTGAAATGTGGCAGGTGCATATTAATGAGCATTATGCAGAGGTTAGGTCCTTAGGGGGCACAAACAGCCTGCTGTCAGCTACTGTCTTAGTTAGCTTGTGCTGCTATGACAGAAATACCACAAGTGGATGGCTTTAACAAACAGAAATTTATTCTCTCACAGTTTTGGAGGCTAGAAGTCCAAATTCAGGGCACCAGCTCCAGGGGAAGGCTTTCTCTCTCTGTTGGGGAAAATGTCCTTGTCATCAATCTTCCCCTGGTCTAGGAGCTTCTCAGTGCAGGGACCCCAGGTCCAATGGATATGCTAAGCTCCCGGCTCTTCTTTCTTGGTGGCATGAGGTCCCCTTCCTATCTGCTTGATTCTGTCTTTTACATCTCAAAAAAGACTCAACATACAACCTAATCCTGCCTCATTAACATAACTGCCTCTAATCCTGCCTCATTAACGTCATAGAGGTCAGGATTTACAACACATAGGAAATTACATCAGATCATAGAATGGAGGACAACCACGTAATACTGGGAATCATGGCCTAGCTAAGTTGATACACATTTTGGGGGGACACAATTCAATCCATAGCAGCTACTAACCTAAAGGTTGTTAGTTTGAATTTACCCAGCAGCACCATGGAAGAAAGACCTGGTGATCTGCTTCCATAGAGATTACAGTCAAGAAAACTCTATGGAGCAGTTCTACTCTGTAACACATATGGTCACCATGAGTTGGAATCAACTGGATGGCAATGGGCATGCAGAGGTTAGACGTCTTGGATTAGATGTCACATAGCAACATGGTTGGATGTTAAAAAGTTTAATGAAAGAAGGGAGGAAACAGAGAAGATATGTTACATAGTGTTTTTCACATAAATTACAAAATATGTGCACATGAATCAGCAATATATATTTTGCTAAAACACATTCAAATAAAGATGCACATTAACATAATAAAGTAGTTATCTAAGGGGGAGGGGAATGAGAGTAGAGAAAAGAGTTAAAAGAGGATAAGTAAATCAATAAGATGAGTAAAGGGCTTTGTGCAGACTGAGGATAACAATATGGTGCGAACTAAGGAATAGGAATAATTCGAGCCTCTGCAACCAAGGCAAATGGAATGAAACAAATAAAAGCAACCATCACCGAAGGGAAAGGCAAGACACAATATGGGGCAAGTCAGCACAACGTGACCAAGGCAAAGGAAGACACTGAGAGGTATGCAAGAATAAAGGACAACTACAGTAAATACTATAACCTATACAATTCTGCAACAACAGTAGTAACAAACAATAATTTTTAAGTGGGTATGTATGCTAAATAGGTGTGGGAGGTGGTACGGAACTACACCTGTGTGCATAATAGGTATGGGTGTGGATTTTTCAACATATATATTTGTATGTGCTGCGTGTATATTCATATATATAATAGAGCACATAAGAGGTGCTGTCATGGAAACTTCTTAGACATAACAACACCTGGAGGGACTGAGCTACTGGGCTTGAAGGCTAAGGACCATAGTCTCGAGGAACATCTAGATCAATTGGCATAACATAGTATATAAAGGTGATGTTCTACATCCTAGTTTGGTGAGTAGTGTCTGGGGTCTTAAAAGCTTTTGAGCCATCATCTAAGATAAAACTAATGATCTCTTCCCCCCCAGAGCACTGGAGAGTGAAGAAAACCAAAGACTCAAGGAAGCAATTGATCCCAAGGACTAATGGCCCACATGAACCACAGCCTCCTCTAGCCTGAGATCAGAAGAACTAGATGGTGCCCGGCTACCACTACTGACTGTTCTGACCAGGGACACAATAGAAGGTCCTGGTTAGGATAGGAGAAAAATGTAGAACAAAACTCATATTCATAAAATAGACCAGCCTTACTGGTCTGATAGAGACTGGAGCAACTCCTGAGACTATTGCCCTAAGACACCCTTCTAACTTGGAACTGAAGCCACTCCCGGAGGCCACTTTTCAGCCAAATAACAGACTGACCTATAAAATAAACAAGAACACGCATGAGGAATGTGCTTCTTAGAACAATCAGCTATGCGAGATCAAAAGGGCAACATTTGCCCAAAAACAAAGATGAGAAGGCAGGAAGGGGCAGGGAAACCAGACGAATGGAAACGGGGAACTCGGGGTGGAAACGGGGAGAGTGTTGACACAATGCAGAGATTGCAGCCAAAGTCATGAAACAACTTGTATACGAATTATTGAATGGAAAAATAATTTGCTGTGTAAACTTTCACCTAAAGCACAATAAAATGTTTAAAAAAAAAAAAAAACCACTGCCAAAGGGAAGACACAATATGTACATAAGCTCTCAGTTATATAAGGGAGTGTAATGTGGGCTGTTTTCCAGGAACTGATAAAGGGTCCTGTAAGACACAGCAGGGAGAAAGAATGTCTATGTTAAGGCAATCAGAGTGGGCTTCATGGAGAAGGTGTCCTTTTTAAGTTAATGTTACCTAACTAAGGCCTCTTTCCCAGGTAGCTGGCATCAGAGAAGTCCAAGCACGTCATAGCAGAACCTGTCCTGCCACTCACACAGGCTTTGGGATCAAATCCATATCAGATTACCACACAGGAACCCCAGCATTCATACCAATGATGTGTATGTATCTGGATGGATGATGAGGGAGACACAAAGTCCTTGCGGCTGGACCCAGAGCCTCTAGTGGACCTGCAGTCTGGGCCAGGCGTGTGGACTCACAAAGAAGCCATACCTAGCAGTTAGTTGTAGATTGCTCTCTGTATTCAATGCCCTTCTGTTATCTTCGTGGAAACGTCAACCATGGGTGAATAAAAGGAAGAGTCTACGTTCAGCTAGAGTCCCTGGGTAATGCAAACAGTTAATGCGTTCGGCTGCTAACTTAAAAGTTGGAGGTTCAAGTCCACCCAGAGGCATCTTGGAAGAAAAGCCTGGTGATCTACTCCTGAAAAATCAGACATCGAAAACCCTGTGAAGTACAGTTCTACTCTGACACACATGGGGTCCCTATGAGTAGGAATCACCTCAACAGCAACTGGTTGTTTTAAGTTCAGCTAGGAAAGAAGTGCTACCAAGAGGATTAGAGACTCCTTGACATCTGCTTCCAGTAATGGTGCACTAAGGGATGAACCACTTTTCCTCTAAGACAGCTACAAAAGTTACAGAAGGCATCAAAACCATCTTCTTAATAACATTGAAGGCCTAACCAAAAAAAAAAAAAGAGGAATTGCAAAAATGGCGGCACAGGGACATCAGATCTCCTCATCTAACTTCACAAGGGGGACGGAGAATCAAGATCAACAGCCCAGGGCTGATTCCTATGAGGCGTGGGTCAGACATACCTCCACCCTACCAATTCTGACTCCAATTGTCCCTTTCACTGCACTCTACTCCTCTGCTGGGTTCAAGAGATAATTCATTGCAACGGACACACAGAACTCACAGACCATACTCACGGTTATGAGGTTTATTAGGGAAGTAACAGGTTACAATTCAGGATCAGGAAGGACTCAGGATACAGTTCTTTGATCAGGACAGCCTCTTCTCAGCAGCGCCCACAGGCAAGACTCTACCCGGCCCTGGGCCCCTAAGGCCTCTTGGACCCCTCCACCCGGCCTCTGCCCTGCCAGGGCAAGTGTTACAAAGCTCTTTAGCTCCACCAATAAGTGCCCGGGGGCAGTCCTCTTCACAAATAAGTCTCAGCCCAAAGGCACTCAGGTTTCTTGCTCCATGGGCCAGGAAGCCCAACACACTGTCTCCTGCTGGTCTCTTGGTTCTGCTGCCTCTGCTGCTGCCATTTCTCTGCTGCTGCTTGTTGCCGTCTTTCTCCATCTCTGGTGTTACAGCTCTCTCTCTGTCGCTTGGGTCTAGGAGGTTCTCAACGCAGGGATCCCATGTCCAAGGAATGTGCTCCACTCCTGACTCTTCTTTCTTGGTGGTAGTGAGGTCACCTCTTCCTGCCTATGGAATGGCTCATTTTAAGCCTAGCGGGATGGCAAAACCAACCAATTCCCCTGTTAGGGTTACGTATGCCTTATTTGCCTGATCCCACCCCCCACAAGGGTGCCGTGCACCTTGTTTGCATTATTAGCAAGCAATCCACGCCCTTTGGTGGGCCACAAGAACCTCATTTGCATAGTCCCACCCAGTCATTTGGTGGGAGTTACAAGATCATGGCGAGAAAGGCCGTATATCGTATTGCAGAAATTAATAGGGTAGAACAGAAAGAGGGTGTCTTAGTCATCTAGTGCTGTTGTAACAGAAATATCACAAGTAGATGGTTTTAACAAAGAGAAATTTATTCTCTCACAGTCCTGTAGGCTACTAGTCCAAATTCAGGGCATTAGCTCCAGGCGAAGGCTTTCTCTGTCTGCTCTGGAGGAAAGTCTTGTCATCAGTCTTCCCCTGGTCTGGAAGCATCTCAGCACAGGAACCTCAGGTCCAAAGGATGTGCTCTGCTCCTGGTGCTGCTTTCTTGGTGGTATGAGGTTCCTGTGTGTCTCTGCTCGCTTCTCCCTTTTATATCTCAAAAGAGATTGGCTTAAGACACTATCTGATCTTGTAGACCGCATCAGTATAATAGCAGCTAATCCATTTTATTACATCACAGTGATAGAGTTTACAACACATAAGGAAATCACATCAGATTACAAAATGGTACAATACAATCATACAATACTGGGAATCATGACCTAGCCAAGTTGACAGATATTTTGGGGGACACAGTTCAACCCATGACAGAGGATAAGAGCCTAAACTGGTGACCCTTTGTAGCTCGCCTGAGACATATTCACCCAGCAGAAGGCAGCTAATGAGCCAAGCTCCTTGGGTGAGTGGGAGGGGTGAGATTGGGATTTTATCGTGTCCTGGAGGAGTGCACGAGTCACCTGCTACCCACCCCACTGACACGTCTACCCTGGGGCTCTCTGCCAATCCTCAAAGCCATGTGAGCTGAGCAGTGCTTTTAGTTGGACTCCTAAAGCTGGAGGGGCAGAGCTGGCATTCACTGTCCACCAAAGATCGAAACCCCTGTTCTGGGCAGGGACCCCAAAGGGCTGCATCCAGAAGTAGGGGTAGGGACCGACTTTACTCTCAAGCCCTGTTCCTGGACTGCTAGTGCCCTCCAGTGATACCTAGGAGCAAGACAAATATAAAGGACTGGATAGAGGAAGGAGTCCCTGCATGGTGCAAATGGTTAGTGCTCTTGACCACTAACAGAAAGGTTGGAGGTTCAAGTCCACCCAGAGGCACCTTAGAAGAAAGGCCTGGTGATCTACTTCCAAAAAATCAGCCATTGAAAACCCTGCAGAACACACAGTTCTACTCTGACACACAGAGGGTCGCCATGAGTCAGAGTTGACTGGACACCAACTGGTTTGAAAAACTGACCAACTTCTCTATGAGCTGTGAAATGCTGGGCAGGTCGCGTAATTTCTCATCCTTTTCAGTAAAATGAGGATAATGATGGATCTTCAGAATGCTGTTTTATTTTAAAAGATTATCTCTTGGCTCCTGGTAAGGAATAAGTCAATAAACAATGACTGTTATTGTAGTCTTTGAGGTAATCACAGCAATATCCCCAATGACTTACAGCCAGAAGATCCCTCCACCCCAATACCAACGTGCCACTGAGTCCCAAAGGGTTAATGAGTTGTCCTTGGGTAGTATGTGGCTAACACATGTGCGTTTTGACAGGGGTCTTCCGTAACAAATGGAGTGACTCTAATGGTGGGGACTTAGGCACGGGGCAGCTTGGGAGAACTGCTTTGGGGCTGAGGTGAGGAGAGTTTTTGGTCTCAAACTGTACTATGTACCCCTGATGACGCCCACATTACACACTGAGGCGTGCTCTCTGCTTGATCCCTAACCAGGTGCTCTTTCTGCCGGTCTGGTTCCCGCAGACCCCAGCCTCCTCCACTCAGGTCTCCACACGGAGGGGTAGAGGGGGCGACCCTGAAGCAGGAGAATCCAAGGCCTGACAGGGCCTGGGATCCGCTTCCTACAGTCCCCTGACTAGGCTGAAGGGACTGTGAGCTCCTGGAGGGAAGCACCCCGCTTCTTCACCCTGCATCCCCCGCACCTAGTGCTGGACCCAGTCTAAGCGCCACCGGACGGCCTCTTCTGGAAGCGCGTCAGCGCCCCCTAGTGGCTCAGCTCTGAACTTCCCTGAGGTCCCGCTGCTCAGACTTGGACGGAGGTAGATCTGCATAGACAGAGCTGCGTGGTCCCATATCCCCGGCCCTGCCCTGCAGACAGCCCGGCCAAGTGCAGCACTGAGAGTGTGGGGACGAGGAGCTGTGGCTGGAGAGAATGAGGATGGTGCAGGTCGGGAATGAGCTAGGTCTGAGTCGGCCCTGACCTGGGAAGGCAGGAGGCCTCTTTCAGCCCCCTCATCCCCTGCTCAGTCCTCCACTCTTTTGGAGGTTCAAGTCCAACTGAAAGGCTGGAGGTTCGAGCCCATCCAGAGGCACTTCAGAAGAAAGGCTTGGAGATCTGCTTCCAAAAAATCAGCCATTAAAAACCCTATGAAGCACAGTTCTACTCTGAAACACATGGGGCAAGTGGTTTGGTTAAATGGTGGCTCACTGGGAGAATTCTCACCTTCCATGCAGGAGGGATATCAGGGTTCGATTCCCAGCCAATACACCTTGTCTGTCAGTGGAGGCTTGAGTGTTGCTGTGATGCTGAACAGGGTTCAGAGAAGCTTCCAGAATGAGGCAGACTAGGAAGAAAGGCCTGGAGATCTACTTCTGAAAAATCAGCCAGTGAAAACCCTGTGGATCACAAGAGTCCATTCCCATTGTGCATGGGGTTGCTATGAGTCAGAGGCCAATCTGACAGCAGGTAACAACAGCAGGGTGGCAAAACTAAGATTCAAAGCCAGGTCTCTCTGACTCCCAAATTCATGCTTCTCCCAACTGTGGTAGATTTGGTTACTATTCAGATATACTCCCTGCCCTCCTCTTCCACTGGTCCCTCTCTGAAGATAGAGCATGCTTCATCACCCCCTTGAGGTTGGGCCCAGCTGGGCGAATTGCTTTGGCCAATGGGATATTAGCAGGCTTGAAAAGTGCCTGCACCATGGGGTTTGCTCCCTGGTACTTTTGAAATTGCTACAAGAAGACCATGAGAGAAACATGGAGTGAGAAGGTTCCCAGTGAGACCTAGAACCATCACATCTGCTACTACTAAGGCAGAGCCATCAGCTGACCCACAGGTGCTTAATCAATTGCTGTTGTTTTAAACTATTGAATTTTGGGTGGATGGGTTCACAGTCATTGCAAACCAATACACCAATATACTTGGTTATCTCGAGAGGTCAGATGAACCATTACAAAAAAGAGATGATTCTTAGAAATAAACTTAATGAAAAACATTCAAGATGGCTATGAAGAAAACTTTAAAACAGCACTTAGGGACACAAAATAATGTAAATAAAGGCAATGGTCTTGGTTAGGAAGTCAACCATATAAAGATGTCAATCTGTAAATTTAACAGGTTTCCAACAACAAAAAAAAAAACAGGATTTTTTTTCTGGAACTAGATCTTTGACTTTAAAATTCATATGGAAATATAAACCAGAACGACTACTCAGGACTGTTATTATTTTTTTAATGAAGAAGAAAAATACTCAGGAAAATTTTGAAAAAACAAAACTAATAAGAGGATATAGGCTGTCTTAGTCATCTAGTGCTGCTATAACAGAAATACCACAAGTGGATGGCTTTAACAAAGAGAATTTTATTTTCTCAGAGTCTAGTAGGCTACAAGTCTGAATTCAGGGCGTCAGCTCCAGGGAAAGGCTTTCTCTCTCTGTCACCTCTGGAGGAAGGTGATTGTCATCAGTCTTCCCCTGGACTAGGAGCTTCTCCGCACGGGAACCCCAGATCCAAAGGACGTGCTCTGCTCCTGGCGCTATTTTCTTGGTGGTATGAGGTTCCCTGTCTCTCTGCTCGATTCTCTTTTTTGTCCCAAAGAAACCGGCTCAAGACACAATCCAATCCCATAGATTGAGTCCTGCCTCATCAACACAACTGCTGCCCATCCCCCATCATTAACATCATAGAGGCAGGATTTACAACACATAGGAAAATCACATCAGATGACAAAATGGTGGACAATCACACAATACCGGCATCATGGCCCAGTGAAACTGATACACACACTTTTGGGGGACACAATTCAATCCATGACATAGGCCTACAAGATATTCAAACATGTTATAAAGCTATAGTAATTAAAAGCAGTGTGGTATTAATCCATGAATAGACAGACAGATACATGGAATAGAATAAAACATGCAGATATAGGTCTAAAGATAAACATAATTTTAATATTAATAACGTTAGTGTTAGTAAAATTAGAATTTCGAGGCAATTCAAATCAGTGAGGGAAAGATGGGTCATTTATAAATAGTGTTGGACAGCTGGCTAGCCATGTGGTTAAAAAAAAAAGATGGACCTTGTTCTGTACATCAAAATAAATGTCATATGGATTAAATACATAAATATAAAATAATAAAACCATGAACGTTCTAGAAGAAACCACAAAATATTTTTTAGAATAATCTTGGTGTGTGGAAGCCCTTCATAAGCATGACACAAAACTCAGAAGTCATAATGCTTTACTTTTATTTTATTTATAAAATCAACTACATTAAAATAAAATACTTCAGAATGGAAAGCAAATGGAACTTCACACTGCTAGAGGGAATGGAAAGTCACACAATCAGTGGAAAACTTTGGTAGCTTCTAATAAAGTTAAATATATGTCTACCCTACTACCCACAGTATTTTCAATATTCTTCTCCAACACCATAACTCAAATGCATCAATTTATATCTTCAGTCTTCCTCTTTTATTGTCCAGCTTTCACATGCATATTAGCTAATTGAAAACACCATGGCTTGGGTTAGGTGCACCTTAGTCCTCAAAGTGACATCTTTGCTTTTTAACACTTGAAAGAGGTCTTTTGCAACAGATTTGTCCAATGGAATATGTCATTTGATTTCTTGACCACTGCTTCCCTGGACATTGATTGTGGATCTAAGTAAAATGAAATCTTCGACAACTTTAGTATTATCTTCATTTAGCATGATGTTGCTTATTGGTCCAGTTGTGAGGATTTCTGTTTTCTTTATGTTGAGGTGTAATCCATACTGAAGGCTGGAGTCTTTGATCTTCATCAGTAAGTGCTTCAAGTCTTCTTCACTTTCAGCAAGCAAGTTTCTGTCATCTGCATATCACAGTTTGTTAATGAGTCTTCCTCCAATTCTGATGCCGTGTTCTTCTTCATATAGTCCAGCTTCTCAGATTATTTGCTCAGCATACAGATTGGACAGGTGTGGTGAAAGGATACAACCCTGACGCACACCTTTCCTGATTTAAACCACACAGTATCCCCTTCTTCTGTTCCAACGACTGCCTCTTGGTCTGTGTACAGGTTCCCCATGAGCACAATTAAGTGTTCTGGAACTCCCATTCTTGGCAAAGTTATCCATAATTTGTTATGATCCACATAGTCGAATGCCTTTGTATAGTCATTAAAACACAGGCAAGCATCTTTCCGGTATTCTCTGCTTTCAGCCAAGATTCATCTGACATCAGCAATGGTATGCCTCGTTCCACATCCTCTTCTGAATCTGGCTTATATTTCTGGCAGTTCCCTGTCAATGTACGGCTGCAGCTGTCTTTGAATGATCTTCAGCAAAATTTTGCTTGCCTGTGATATTAATGATATTGTTCGATAATTCCCACATTCCGCTGGATCACCTTTCTTTGGAATGGGCACAAATATGAATGACACATTTGAATTATGGTGTTGGTGAAGAATATCAGATATACCACATACTGCTGGAAAAACAAATCTGTCTTGGAAGAAGTGCAGCCAGAATGCTCCTTAGAAGTGAGGATGGTGAGACCTCATCTTGCTTACTTTGGATATAAGAAGGGTCCAATCGCTGGAGAAATACATTGTGCTTGGTAAAATAGAGGGTCGGCAAAAAAGAGAAAGAACCTCAGTGACATGGACTGACACAGTGGCTGCAACAATGGGCTCAAACATACCTACTATTGTGAGGATGGCGCAGGACCCAGCGATGTTTCTGTCTATTACACGTAGGGTCGCTGTGAGTTGGAACTCTATGAGAACGATTGAGGCAGTTTTATTCATAATAGACGCAAATTGCACACAAGAGAATAGCTAATCAGGAAATCTTATTCAGCAATAAAAACGAACAAACTGTGATACACGCAACAACATGACTGAATCTCAAAACATCCTATTGAATGAAAGAAAGTAGCCACAAAAGAGTGCACACTATGTGATTCCATTTACATGGGGCTTAGGAACAGGGAAACATAGTCTACGGGAATAGAACTCAGAACAGTAGCTGTCTCTCGAGGAAGGGTATGAACGGGAAAGGGGCCTGCGGGAAGGTGTTTAAGAGTAATGAATATATTACATACCTTGACTGGGAGGGTGGCCACACAGGTGTACATATACGTAAAAGACGTGAGCTACACACTCAAGATCTTTGTTGCTGTCGTTAAGTGCTGTCCAGTAGGTTCCTATGCACAGTGACCCTATGAACAAAGGAACGAATCACTGCCCAGTCGGGCGTCATCCTCACAATCGTTGTAATGTTTGAGCCCATTGTTTCAGCTACCGTGTCGTATTCTGAGTGCCTTCCAACCTGAGGGGCTCGTCTTCCTGCACTATATCAGACAGTGTTCTACTGCTATCCATAAGGTTTCCACTGGCCCATTTTTTCAGAAGTTAAAAAAAAAAAAGTAGACCGCCAGGTCCTTCTTCCTAGTCTGCCTTAGTCTGGGAGCTCTGCTGAAACCTGTCCACCATGGGTGACCCTGCTGGTATTTGAAATACTGGTGGCACAGCTTCCAGCATCACAGCAACACACAAGCCCCCACAGGAGGACAAACTGACAGACAGGTGGTGGTTAAGATTTTTGCAGTGTGTAGATTACACCTCCATAAAGTACTCCAAAAACAAAAATAAACTAAAAGTAACAAATTTCTGCATGGTACACCCTGTCAAAGTTGAAGGACAAAGGGCAGGTTGGGAAAAATATTTACAACTCAAATCACCTACAAGGGATGTTTTTTCCTAATATATGAAACAGTCTTTCAAATCAATAAGGAAAGCACCAAAAACTCCAATGTAAACATAAATGAAGACTATGGGCTGACACTTCACAAACGTATTTCATCTATTGAACTGGCAAATAGAAAAATTGAACATGTGACATTGGCAAAGATAGGTAAAATAGGTGAATTTATATGTTTCTAGTGGGTAAACTGTCATAATTGTTGTTTAAAAATAAAAGCTGTTGTTGTCGAGTTGATCCCGATTAAACAGAGTAGAAGTGCCCAACAGGCTTTGCAAGGCTGTGATCTTTATGAAGCAGACTGCCACATCTTTCTTCCAAGGAGCAGCTGGTGAGTTCCAGCTGCTGACCTTTCAGTTAACAGCAGAGCACTTAACCACTGCACCACCAAGGCTCCTCACCGTTGCTATAGTGGGGAATTTTTCAGTACCTGTCAGAATTACACTTGCATGTTGCCTTTGACTGAGCACTTCTACTTCTGAACTTTACCCTGACAGATGTATTCATCTATGCAGAGGTAAACAGACTAAATATTCCAACTGAAACACTAAGTTCATCAGACTGGACGAAAAATAAAACTTAATAATACGCTGCTTACCAGTTAAATATGAAGACACAGAGAGGTTGAAAATAAAAGAATGGAAAAAATACATAGCTTATAAATACGAATCAAAATCCTTACTATTTCGGTGGGTCAACAGAGAAGCTAATCTGTATTATTCTTGGAATATTTTCCCCAAATGCTTGGCAGACATTTATAAAAGGGGAGAAGCCTTACTGTCTGGGGCGAGGTGGGGACCCATTGTCTTTTCCGTGCGTAGGAGGCTGTGTGAGGCTGAGTGGGCCCGGCTCTCAGGCAGGTGGCCCTCAGAAGGCTCCGGCCATTGGGTCTCCGGGACTGAGTGCCCCCCCCAGCCCTTCCCGTGTTCTCTGCCCTGAGGGGACCCGGGTCTGGTGGAGGGGAGCCCAGACCACAATGAGGTCGCCAGGGTCAGAGTTTGCATTTCTCTCTCATTGTCTCCTGCCCGTCCAGTCGCAGTGGGTTCGCTGCTGGGTCTGTGGCCCCGCTAATTTCCAGGGCTGCGTCCCAGCCGTCCTTGGGTCTCTTCACCCAGTGACATACTGGCCACTGACGTCCGCCGACAGAGCCAGCACACAGGGCTCATTCACCCTCCCAGGCCGGCTGAGCAGGGGGGTGGGGGGGGCGGGCCAGGCACTGCCCCCCACACCCCCACTGCCCCCCATCCCACCCCCGGGCCACACACAGGCAGGGCGGGAAGAGAGGAGATTTTCCTTTCCCATGGAAAGGCCTGGAATTTGGGGGGGAGGTGGGAATTGAGGAAGTTGGAAAGGGAGGCGTAGAGGGGTGGGTGAGAAGGGGGAGGCTGCTTCCAAAACAGGGGTCAGGGTGGCAGAGGAGGGGGAGGTTTGGGGAGGGATAAGCTGTCCGGAGGAAGGGAGAGGAAGGTGATCCTGGGAGCACTGTGGTGGGGGTGGTGGGGGTGGGCATTGGGATTGAGCCAGGTTGCCAGACGCAGAAGGAGTGAGAGAGAAACAGGATGGGAGGGATTGCAGGGTTGCTCAGGAGGAAAGGAGGCATGGCCGAGTCTGGGCGGCCCACGGGGAGGCCTGGGCAGCAGCGGCGGCCAGGGCTCTGAATGGAGCCTAGACAGGGCCCAGTCCAGGTAGAGGAAGATGATGACAGCGGTGGGCAGTGAGGATTAGCCCCTGGAGGGCAGGCGAGGACAGTGCACCCCCACCAGCTGCAAGAAGTCTCCTGGGAATGGACTGGGTGGGGGTCATCTGGGCGGTGAGGAGAGGTGAGGGGGCACAGCGAGAGAGGAAGAGTGTCTGGCTGTAGGGAGGATCTGAAGAACCATGAGACCACTTTGGGAAGCCCAAGATCCAGGAGAAGCTCTGTTGTTACAGAGACAATCCCCATCGTGGGAGATTAAATAATTACACTATGGTTTCGTCTTGTTATGGGAGACTAGGTAGCTGTTAAAAATGATGCTGTGAGCACAGCTAGACGGTACCCGGCTACCACCACCAACTGCTCTGACAGGGAGCACAATAGAGGGTCCCGGACAGAACTGGAGAAAAAAGTAGAACAAAATTCAAACTCACAAAAAAAAGATCGGACTTACTGGTCTGACAAACACTGGTGAAACACCGAGCATATGGCCCCTGGACTTCCTTTTAATTCAGTAATGAAGTCACTCCTGAGGTTCTCCCTTCAGCCAAAGATTCAACAGGCCCATAAAACAAAATGAGACTAAATGGGCACACTAGCCCAGGGGCAAGGATGAGAAGGCAGGAGAGGACAGGAAAGCTGGTAATGGAGAACCCAAGGTCGAGAAGGGGAGACTGTTGACAAGTCGTGGGGTTGGCAACCAATGTCACAAAACAATATGTGTATTAATTGTTTAATGAGAAACTAATTTGTTCTGAAACCTTCATCTAAAGCACAATTTAAAAATAAATTTAAAAAAATAATGCTGTAAAGTAGTGCTCGTCAAACTGTACTGGGCATACACATCTTTTGATTTGGCCAGTCTGGGGTGTTAACACATTTGGCTGCTAACCAAAAGGTTGGAGGTTTGAGTTCATCCAGAGGTACCTGGGAACAAAGTCCTGGCAATCTAATTACAAAAAAAAATCAGCCATTGAGAATCCTATGGAGCACAGTTCTACTCTTGACACACATGGGGTCGCCAAGAGACACAGTTGATTCAATGGCAACTGGCTGGTTTTTAGCGGTGGGGCCTAAGATTTTGTATTTCTCAGAAGCTCCCATTTCTCACAAGCTGCTGGTTCAGGACCACATTTTGAATAGCACCGATGTAAGGAATTATGCATTGGAATGGAGAAATATTTAGGTTATATGGTAAAGCGAAAAAATGGATATGGGACGAACCTGTCTTAGTTATCTAGTGCTGCTGTAACTGAAATATCACAAGCGGATAGCTTTAACAAACAGAAATTTATTCTTTCACAGTTTAGGAGGGTAGAAGTCTCAATTCAAGGTGCCAGTTCCCAGGGGAGGCTTTCTCTTTCTGTCGGCTCTGGGGGAGGTCATCAATCTTCCCCTGGTCTAGGAACTTCTCAGCAAAGGGACCCTGCGTCCAAATGACACGTTACCCTCCTGGCTCTTCTTGCTTGGTGGTAATGAGATTCCTCCCTCTCTGCTCACTTCTTTCTTTTGTATCTCAAAATAGATTGACTCAAGATAAAATCTAATCTTGTAGATTGAGTCCTGTCTCATTAACGTAATTGCCTCTAATCCTGCCTCATTAACATCATAGAGATAGGATTTATAACACATAGGAAAAGTACATCAGATGACAAAATGGTGGACAATCACACAATACTGGGAATCATGGCCTAGCCATGTTGACACATATTTTGGGGGGACACCAGTTCAATTCATAACAAACCCCATTTTGGCTTTTTAAAAATGGTGTCTTATACACACACACACAACACACTCACCCAAACAAACATACATACACACATACTCACACAGAAAAAGATGTAAAAAAATACACTCACTGTATTTCTCTCTAGGAAATAGGATTACAAGTGATCTTAATTTTCTGTTTTTTGCTTGTTTCTAGTTTCTGAATTTTCTTCAATAAACATATATTCCTATTGTAATAAGAAAAAAAGATTATTTCAAAACCACATAAGTTATTTCTTTTTAAAAGAGAAATCGCTCAAAAAGCTGGGAATAGAACTACCCTATGACCCAGCAATTCCACTCCTAGGTATATACCAAAAACACTTAAAAGCAGAGATGCACACAAAGACTTGTACACCAATGTTCATTGCAGCACTATTCACAATAGCCGAAAGGTGGAAACAACCTAAATGCCCATCAACAGATAAATGGATAAACAAAATGTGATACATACATACAGTAGAATATTACTCAGCCAGCAGGAGAAATGAAGCCTTGATACATGCTACAATATGGATGGAGCTTGAAGACGTTATGCTGAGTGAAATAAGCCAAACACAAAAGGACATATATTGTATGACCTCACTTATATAAAAAGACAAGAAAAGGCAAATGTGTAGAGACCAAGGTTTATTAGTGGTTACCAGGAGCGGATTTCTTGACTTCTGCTTCCATGGGTGTTGATTGTGGATCCAGGTAAAATGAAATCCTTGACAATTTCAATATTTATCTCTGTTTATTATGATGTTGCTTATTGCGTTGGGCAAATCCGTGGCGAAAGACCTCTTTAAAGTGTTGAAAAGCAAGGATGTCACTTTGAGGACTAAGGTGTGCCTGACCCAAGCCAAGGTATTTTCAATCTCCTCATATGCATGCAAAAGTTGGACAACGAATAAAGAAGATCCAGGAAGAATTAATGCCTTTGAACTATGGTGTTGATGAAGAATATTGAATATACCATGGACTGCCAGAAGAATGAACAAATCTGTTTTGGAAGAAGTACAACCAGAATGCTCCTTAGAAGGAAGGATGACAAGTCTGTGCTTTGGACGTGTTTTCAGGAGAGACCAGTCCCTGGAGAAGGACATCATGCTTGGTAAAGGGGAGGGTCATCAAAAACGAGGAAGACCCTCAACAAGATGGATTGACACAGTGGCTGCAATGATAAGCTTAAGCATAACAACGATTGTGAGGATGGTGCAGGACCAGGCAGTGTTTTGTTCTGTGGTACATAGGGTCGCTATGAGTCGGAACTGACTTGATAGCTCCTAACAACAAATAGGAACAGGAGGGAGGGGAAAAGGGGGTAGGTTAATGGTGATGGAAAAATTGCATTGAATAAGGGTAGAGTTGCACAGCCGACTATTGAAATTGCTGTCAATAAGTTGTACACCTGTAAAAACTTGAATTGGCAAAAATTATGAGACAGATATGTTTACAACAATGACCAAAAAAAGAGTAGCTGCTGAGGCTGCTTATGTATAACCAAAAACCTCATGGGATTTGGCTCCTGGTTTAGGGTCCTGGTTTCAGGGGACATTCCAGATGATTGGCCTAATAACATGTTTAGTGCTTCAGTTCTACCTCTTAGTTTGTTACTTAGTGCCTGGGGTCTTAAAACTTGCAAGTGGCCATCCAAGTCATGACAATTGATCTCTATTCGTCTGAAGCAACAGATGAAGAAGGAAAGTCAGGAATAGGGGGAGGATATGGAATGTGTGGCTAATTGCCCCCATGAACAACTGTCTCCTTTGCCATGAGACCAGGAAAACTGGATGGTGCCCAGCAAACATTACTGAATATTTTGATCAAAGATTCTGTAGAAGAATGAGGTGAAATGCAGAGCAAAATTTCAAATTCTCATGGACTTTCTGGAACCATGGAGGCTAGACGAACCACTGAAACCACTGCCCTGAGATAATCATTAAACCTTAAATAAAAAATATCCCCTGAAATCTTCTTAAAACCAAACAACAGTTTAGCATGACTAGTAAAGAATGTCTGCCTGGAGCATTATGCTCTTTTAAGCACTATCTATTTGGGATCAAAGTGACAACAGCTACTCAAAAGATTAGATAGGAATCTTCGGGGACAGTGAATTTATGTTAATGGAGAAGGAAAACTTAGAAAAGGAGGGTGAGAATGGTTGCACAACTCAAAGAATGGAATCAATGTCACTGAATTGTACATGTGGAAACTGTTGAATTTGTGTATGTTTTGCTGTGTATATTCAACTACAACAACAAAATAAACAAATAAAAGGAAATCAGTCAGGGACTTACCGATTTCCCTCAAATGGAATGAATTGCTCCTCTTCTTCCCCACCCTCTCAGAGCATGTACTCACAGAGATGAAGAAATTAGGTTCTAAAGATTGCAAGCAGCCGTCTGAGATACTCCACTGGTCTCACCCCATCTGGAGCAAGGGAGAATGAAGAAAACCAAAGACACAGGGGAAAGATTAGTCCAAATGACTGATGGATGGCAACTACCACAGCCTCCACCAGGCTGAGCCCAGCCAGGCCATGACCACTGACTGCTCTGACAGAGATCACAATAGAGGGGCCCGGACAGAGCTGGAGAAAAATGTAGGACAAAATTCTAACTCACACACACAAAAAAAGACCAGACTTACTGGTCTGACAGAGACTGGAGAAACAATGAGAGTATGGCCCCCGGGCACCCTTTTAGCTCAGTAATAAAGTCACTCCCTGAGATTCACCCTTCAGCCAAAGATTAGACAGGCCCATAAAACAAAACTAGACTAAAGGGGCAAAACAGCCCAGGGGCAAGGACGAAGGCAGGAGGGGACAGGAAAGCTGGTAATGGAGAATCCTAGGTCGAGAAGGGGAGAGTGTTCACGTATCGTGGGGTTGGCAACCAATGTCATAAAACAATATGTATATTAATTGTTTAATGAGAAGCTAGTTTGCTCTGTTAATCTTCATCTAAAGTACAAAAAAAAAAAATAGGTTCTAGAGCCAGACATTTTGGGTTAAAAGGAGCAAGCTGATTTAACTGTCTGAGGTCGGTTCTTGTCTTGATAAAGAGGGATAACAATAGTACTTACCTGAGGATCAGATGAGATCAGTAAGAAAGTATAAACTATAAAATAACAAATCTATTTACACATTACATGGGAGGGGTCCTCAGCCAGGGTGGCTTGCAGCTGGGCTCACCTTTGTCCTGCTAGTTCTTACCAGGTTGCTGGGTGCCATCAAGTTGATTCTACTCGTAGTGACCCTATGTGACAGAGTAGAACTGCCCCATAAGTTTTCTCATCTGTAATCTTTCTGGGAGTAGATCGCCAGGTCTTTCTCCTGCAGAGCCACTGGGTGGGTTCAAACCGTCAACCTTTTGGTTAGCAGCCAAGCGCTTAACCATTGTACCATCAGGTCTCCATAGTCCCTCAATAAATATGTGCTCAGCTGAATGGGTGTAAGCATGCAGGACAAGGTCAAACTGAGGTAAATTTGGTTATAGTAAACTCCAGAAGTATGTTTAAATTATTATGTTAAAGTCAAATTTTCTTATTGGCTATTACTTATATTGCTCATACTATGCGGGCTCTCCAAGCCTGGAGATCTTACCGTTACATTTATATGCCATTTTGCAATTTATACTTTCTTATGGATCATCTCATTTGATCCTCTGAATTAAGTACTGTCATTATCCCCTTTTTATAGAAGCTCAACCTCAGAGAGTTAAGTAAATTTGCCCCAGGCTAACAGCTAGTAAGAGGCAGAGCACTGGGTTTTGTTTTTAACCCAGAATGTCTGACTCTAGGACCTAATTTCTCAACCACTGTGCCATACTGCATCTCACTAGAATACTGGACTCAGTTCCTACTCTTCCAGTTCGTCTATAACCACGTCCCAAACTCTGTTGTCTCATGTATGAACTTGGGGTGATGAAACTAGTGCGGTATACCTCGGGTTCCAGTGAGGGGAGGGACATGAGTTTACTTAGAATGCAGCTGGGCACACAGAAGGGGTGATGGTGATGATAGTGGTGGGGATGGTGATGTTGGTGGGTGTCTTGGTTATCTAGTACTCCTATAACAGAAATACCATGAGTGGTGGCTTTAAAAAATAAGAATTTATTTTCTCACACTTCAGAAAGCTAGAAGTCCAAATTCAGGACACTGGCTCTAGGTGAAGGCTCTTTGTCCGGAGGAAGATCCTTGTCTCTTCCCGCATTCCTCGTTTCCTTGATGATCTTCACACGGTGTGGCATCTGTCTTCCCCCATTTGTGCTTGCTTATTTCTCTGTCTGTGCTGCTCCTTGTATCACTCAGAAGTGATTAGGTTTAGGATACACTGTACACTGATAGGACCTCTTAAACATAACAAAGAAAACCTTATTTCCAGATAGGATTACCTCCAAAGTTACAGGGGTTAGAATTACAACACGTTTTTGAGGGGCACAATTCAAGCCATAACAGTGGGGATGGTGATATTGGTGGGAATGGTGATGTTGGTGGGGATGGTGGTGTTGGTGGGGATGGGATGATGGTGGGGATGGTGGTGTTGGTAGGGATGATGATGGCAATTATGACTTTATTCATTTAAAAGAAGGCCTGAAAACATGCATAAGAAATCTAGAAACCAATTACTGGGAATAATTAACTCGATATCCTTGAATCGTTCTTTTTTCTTCTCTGGGCCTCTATACAATAAGAAACACTTTTATTAAATTTTCTTCTGTGTTTGAAAAGATTTAATCTATCAAACAAATTGCATCTGTTGACCAGTAATTGGTTTTCTCATTTTTTATTAATCAAAGTCATTTGTAACTAGCTGAGCTTCCAATCAACGGGAAAAATAAATATAACCACACAGAGCAGCTACAATTCCATGCAAAAGAAAAGGAACTTGACATTTTAGTTGGCTTGTACAGTTTTAAAAGAGGTAAATGTTTAATTGTGGTTAAGATTTTAAAATAATAAAAAAGGCTCATGGACTGTCTAAGAATATGTCCTAAAAAAAAGGTTTAAATTGCAGAAAAAAATGTATTTACAAGAATGTTCATTGCATTATTTATGATGTCTTAACAGCAGAAACACACTAAATATTCATTTGTAAATAAATTAGATTACATTTGCATATTTGCACAATGGCATATTAATGGAAGCCATTAAAAATTATGTTTAGTCTTAGAGTGGAGAAAGATTTCCTATGCAGGGGACCAAGCCCAAAAGCCATTAAGGAAAAGTTGACAGACCTGACGCCATAAATATTAAAAAGTTTTGTCCTTGAAAGACACCATAAACAAAGCAAAAATATGAGTGGCAAACTGAGATAAAATATGTAACAGGAACAATATTAAATCCATGTATTTTTATTTTCCCTGTAAATCATATTTTATTTCAGCTTCTTTCCTCCAAGGCTGAGCCTTGAAACTCATTGCCCCAAGGAAAGAGGGGACGGGAGCTGTCTGGGACAGAGATGCCCTTGGTAGGTTACAAGTCTCAACCCTGATTTCCTTCACGCCTTTAGCAAACAAGTGTCTCAAATGCCAAACTTTGTGGAGAAAAGAAAATGAATTATTTTATCCTGAAGCTTGCCTTTTAATAAATCAAGGACCAACCTTGGTGGACTTGATCATAAAATTCTACATAAGGAGATGTACTATTAAGAAGTGGGGAAAATAACTACCCTTCCCCCTGAGTGGATTGTGGGAGGAAGGAAAAGATGGCAGTGGAAGCAGTTGGTGAGGGATGTGTGTCTACTGTTATTTACTAGACCGAAGTTTTAGACAAAGATGCCAGGTTAGGTAGACTGAAGGAAAAGTCAAAAGCAGAAGACAGGTTTCCAACCTGGTTTCTATTTGGGACTGTAGGAAGAGAACCTCACCAGGTATCAGCCCTTTATCAATCTGTCTGTCTGTTTGGGCAGACAGAAGGCCAGCATTTAGCTATCCAGTCTTCCCTGGCTTTCATGTGGTATGAAAGGTGCCCAGAATTTCCTGAATGCCCTTGGGAAGGACAAGCTTATGTTGGAAGAGGTCACCTTATAGGTGAGGGCTGGGTGGTCAACCAGGCTGGGAGCCAAATGGGAGTTGCAGCCAGAACTTGAGAAGGTTTCAATCACCAGTAGAACTGAGGCGGAGAAGAGTCAATGAAAGGACCGCTAAACTGAAGGGGCTAAGAAAGAACAGACCTTGAGTTTCTTAGCTACAGATGTAAGGAACAGATGCCTGTGCAACAAGATGCGTGCTCAGTGACCAGGCCGACAAGAAACAAGGAGCAGTGGTACAAGGACTTGTGCTCAACAAACTTAGGTCTCCCTCGTCACCTTCACTACAAAATCATGTAAGCCCCATCTCTCATACACCCAAATGCCATCTTAGAGAATTAGCAGGAGGAGTATGAGTTAGGATAGTGGGTACAGTTGTTGCTCTTGTTAGGTGCCATCAAGTTGGTTCTGACTCACAGCGACCCTATGTACAACAGAAGGAAACACTGCCCGGTCCTTCACCATTCTCACAATCATTGCCATATTTGAGCCCATTGTTGCAGCCACTGTGTTAGTCCATATCATTGAAGGTCTTCCTCTTTTTTGCTGACCTCTACTGTACCACGTATGATGTGCTTAACCAGAGACTGGTCCCTGCTGATAACAGGTCCAAAGTAAGTGAGACAAAGTTTAATAGTTTAAAGCTCATCCTCACTTCTAAGGAGCATTCTGGTTGTACTTCTTCCAAGACGGATTTGTTCATTCTTCTGGCAGTCCATGGTATATTCAGTATTCTTTGCCAACACCATAGATGCATTGGCTCTTTGTTGGTTTTCCTTATTAATTGTCCAGCTTTCACATGCATATGAAGTGATTGAAAACACCATGGCTTTGGTCAGGGGCACCTTAGTTCTCAAAGTGACATCTTTGCTTTTTAAAGCTTTAAAGAGGTCTTTTGCAGCAGATTTGCTCAATGCAATATGTCTTTTGATTTCTTGACTGCTACTTCCCTGAGCAGAGTAGCTGTAACAGAAAGATCCTAATCTATAGCGGCTTCAAAAATAGAAGCTTGTTCCTCTCAGATAAAAGTCCAGGTGGGCAGAGCAGGTCTGGTACAGGAACTTGATGGGTCAGGGACTATCTTAGTTATCTAGTGCTGTTGTAACTGAAATACCACAAGTGAGTGGCTTTAACAAACAGAAATTTATTCTTTCACAGTCTAGAAGACCAGAAGTCCAAATTCAGGGTGCCAGCCCCCGGGGAAGGCTTTCTCTCTCTATCAGTTCTGGGGGAAGGTCCTTGTCATCGAAACCAGACCAATGAGTCCACGGCCAGTGTGCAAGAAGCCAATCTCTCACAAGTTGTTTTTGAAAGGAAGTAAGTTTATTTTGCAGGCTAGCAAGAGGGAACTCAGAGGTATCGACCTTAGATCGAGTACCTTGATTTGAGTGAGAAATCACATTTTATACTTATACATATTCATATAAGGGTGGAGGAAGGCAGTGGGCAGGATCAGAAAGTTTTAACTATTCATAGTTTCTGTTGATTATTACAAGGCAGGGCTAAGACTTGGCCCGGAAGTGGCCGACAGACTCTTCACTTTTGAAATGGGCTCGGCTACTGCTGATGATGTATATCTGGTGATTCTGGTTCCTTGACATGAGTTTTTTGGTTCCTTGACATGAGTTCTCTTGTGTTACTGAGCATGCATGGCTGCCCAGGGTTGTCTGTCAGTCATCTTTGTCTGTTCTGTGCATGTCTGACTGTTCTGAGCTGGTTAGATCTGGACCCATCTGGGGCTCTCCAGAGGGTCTGCAAAACAACTTAGAGGAAGTGAGTGATGTAGTTGGGGAGGTCACTAAACGTGCCTGATCATCGATGGAGTACTAATTAATTAGGTGTCTTCAGCCTCCAGGGTCCCCTAACGTCATCAATCTCCCCTGGTCTAGGAGCTTCTCAGCACAGGGACCCTAAGTCCAAAAGTCTTGCTATGCTCCCAGCTCTGCTTTCTTGGTAGTAGGAGGTCCCCCAGTCTCTCTAATTGCGTCTCTCATTTATATCTCAGAAGAGATGAACTAAAAATACAACCTAATCTTGTAGATTGAGTCCTGTCTCATTAACATAACTGCCTGTAACCCCTCCTCATTAACATCATAGAGGTAGGATTTACAACACATAGGAAAATTGCATCAGATGACAAAATGGTAGACAGTCACACAATTCTGGGAATCATGGCCTAGCCAAGTTGACACACATTTTGGGGGGACACAATTCAATCCATAACAGATGCCCACATCCTAAATTTTGGAACCATTATAACCAGCCATCTTTCTCTAGGTATTTATCCAAGAGAAATGAAAATCAAAAATCTACAAGAAGACTTGTGTAAGAATGTTCATAGCATCTTTATTCACTATGAAGAAAAAAAAACTAGAAATAACGAAAATGTCCATCAGGAGGAGAATGGATAAACAAATTGTGACATATTCATATAATGGAATACTATTTAGCAATTTAAAAGTATGAATTACTGATACAAACAACAACATGCGTGCATCTCAAAAACATTGCTTTAAGTTAAAGCTATCAGACACAAATGAGTATGCAGCATATGATCCATTCATGTGTTGTTCAAGAGCAGCAAAACTAATTTATGGTGGTAGAAGTGGGAAAGGTGGTCGCGGATGGGGGTTGGGCACAAGGGAATTTTTTCTGGGGCAATGTAAATAGTTTACATTTTGATTAGTATGTTGGTTACCAAAAGGTCGGTGCTTCAAACCCACCAGCTGCTCTGCAGGACAAGGATGTGGCCATCTGCTTCCATAAAGATTTACAACCTTGAAAACCCTATGCAGCAGGTCTACTCTGCCCTGTCGGGTCACTATGAATCAGAATAGACTCAGTGGCAATGGGTTTGGTTTTTTTGTTTTTGATGTTGTCTACATATCTTTGCATTTCACTGTACATAAATTTTCCTCAATTAGAAAAGAAAGAACAAATATTGAGGGGACAGTTAACAGTCTCTGGAATACCATTTATATACTCTATATTTTTTTCACTTAACAAAGAAAAGAACCCACACAGAGAAAAACAAAACTCTTCCTGCAGCTAATGTTTGCTGCTGCAATTGATACTTCCCAAATGCCCACCATCTTAACACAAAAACGTTTCTAATTCACATGAAATCCAAAATGAATGTTCATGATTCAAGTGATGATTTAAAACTCTATCTTGGATTCCACCATCTCCAACACGTGGCTTTCAAAGTCTTTGTCTTTGTCTGCATCAAGCCAGTATCTGGGTGGAGTTTGGAGATTACACATGGGAGGTTTTTGTGGGCTAGGTCACTTCTGCTCTCATTCTGTTGGCTTCGGTATCATCAGGGGCTACTCCTAACTGAAAGATAGTTTGTATTCTAGCTAGGAGCTCAGGAAGAAGACAAAAGGGATTTGATAATGAGCTGGCAGTTTCGGCCATATTGTTAATAAAATTGCCTCATATTATCAAACCTGTGGTTTCTATGTGCCAGCAACTGGTCTAAGAACTTTACGTTTAATCTTCAACAACTCTTGAGGTACATACTACTTTAATTCCCATTTTAGAAGTGAGAAAATTGAGGCATAGAGAAATTAAGTGAGTTATCCAAGTCATACAACTCATAAGTAGTGGAGATTGGATTTGAAATCAGGCGGCCGAACTTCATTCATTTCAAGAGTGCATAATAGTCCAGTGGTCTGATGAACCAAATCTTATGTGACCATTTTCATGTCGTTAGAGATTTCCATTATATATGGTTTGAGGGCTCTGCAAGTAATGTATTGCTGAGCATCTTAAAGTTGTTTTTCCCTCTCTTATTATGGATTTATTCCTTAGGGTAGATTCTTTTTATCTTTTAAGGTTTGCTAATTTAGGCAGAAAAGAGTCTATTTCCTCTTTGAATTATGTACCGCATGTAAATGACCTCATTATTGACAAGACATTCATCATTGGATGCTAAATGTTTTGGTTCAGCTGTCTCAGTTTGCAAAGGACTCTCTACAAAAGGTGAATCGGCTTTTGTTGGTGGCTGAGACCTGAAGGTGCTTGAGAAGACAGATCTGAGTTCCTCTCCTTGCGCAAGAGCCACAGAATTTTGCATTGAAAAGGATCTCACAGTTTATCTAGTCCAGTTCTTTACCTGACGGAGAAAGGTAGTTCTGGAAACAGCTGAACAAAAACAGAAGTTTTATAAATTGAATCATTTTTAATTTACTAGTTTGCTCTTAAAGAGACTCTATAATAAATGCTTCAGTAACTGAAAATTTAGTTTGTGGCAATTCTCATTGCTGTTGAGTCGATTCCAACTCATAGCGACCCTACAGGACAGAGTAGAACTGCCCCATAGGGTTTCCAAGGAGGGACTGGTGGATTCAAACTGCCAACCTTTTGGTTAGTAGCTGAGTCCTTAACCACTGCACCACCAGGGTTCCTTGTGAACAAATAGTAGCCGTTAAAGCCAAACACAGAAGGGACTGAATTGCAAGCTGACAAACTGGACTTCAGCTCTGGAAGGGACCTGGCTGTTAAAAACTAAGGGTTAACATTTACTGAGTGCTTACAGCCCATCAAACACTGCGCTCAGCACTTTCCACACTCTCTCTCCTTCACTCCCTGCAGCAAACCTAGGGGGTTCTATACTGCTAATATCCTTGTTGTACAAATGAGGAAACCAGGGCTTGGAGAAGTTAAATAAGGTCACGTTACCTGTAAAAGTAGAAAAACACCCCCAACAAAATAGCTCAGGGAACCTCATTAACATTGTTAAGTTCTTAGATACTTCGTTTGACAGGATTGGGGGGTGGAGTGGGAATTCTACTCAGGTGGATAATTCCAAAGTCCTAGAATTCTCTGGTTTCTCAAAAATGGAACAGGATAGAAAGTTAACCCAAATGGTGAAAATTTAGCCTTTCTGGAAAGCCCAGGGTGGGAGGAATGGGCTATGCAATGTTGATTGGTTGACTGATTGATTGGTTGGTTGATTGATTGATGACCTTCTGAACAGGGAAGACCCACCGGGAAGCCTATTGTAGAGTTTCTATTCCCTGTCACTTGCTCGTTCTCTATTTCAAAGTGCCCCCACCAGGTGTCTGGGCTCCCTCCTCTTTCCTCTTCTTCCTTCTCTCCTCCCACACCGTCTCTCCCAGCCTCCCCCAGGCCCAGCCTTTCCTGCCTGCCTCAGTCCTGACTTCCTTGACATTCAAGCCACAAGCCTGTGGCACCTTTTTGAACTTTTCAGAAGGGAGAGGCTGATTTCCATCTGGATCCACCTGTTTAAATGAGAAATTCCTCCCCGGATCCCAATCCTTATTCCAAGGAGCATGGTGTCCTTTCCTCACGTGGAACAGAGGTGTGTCACGAGGGCTGTTTATTCACCCGATAACTGTCCTTCAGTCTCAGGTACTGCAGGAAACTGAGCTCTTGTTTGGCGCGGGTAGGTGGAGGAGGCGTGCTCCAGGGATAAAGTGCTGTGGTGTCTTCATAGTACTGCTGTGGGCTCTGGGTGGTGGAGCTGAGGACAGCCAGACATTGGATGAGACTTGGGTTTGGTATAATGTCCTGCATCTGGAGTCCCATGGCCTCTGATTCAATCCACCTGGATTGTGGTAGCCCACCCTGGAGGAAATAGGGCTGAGCGACATCTGTGATGATGCAGTAGTAGGGTGGTGTGGAAAGGGGCCTTGGTTCCAGCCACCTGAGCCTCTCCACCCATCACTAAGGGAGGCGCAATGAGGAGAAGCCCAGCCTGGCCAAGGCCATTGGGAGCATTAGCTATGACCCTTGGGCCAGCTGAGACACCTACAGGAGATATCATGCAAGCTGTCTTCCTAGGGAGCTCATAGTCTCCTTAGAAAGGAAAGACATAGAGGTGCATGCTTGCACGCACACAGACAACATTCATGAACGAAGCATGGAAGGATGGGCAGACAGCCCAAATATAATAAGGAACTAGCAAACTTAAGTGCACGGAGCCTCAGTGAGCAGGTAGCTGTGGATGGGAGATGAGGGATGTATGGACAAATTTCTCGGGTGGCCCTTGGAACAGTGGTTCAGGCAGAGGAGTTATAGGACTGGATTTGGGCCTAGGTGGTGTCATTACCTTGTTGGGTGACCTTAATCAAACTGTTTAACCTGAATTCCCACATCTGAAAAATGCTGTCTTATTGCAACCTTGTGGAGCCCCTGGGTGGCACAAACAGCTAAATGTTTAACTACTAGCCAATAAGTTGGCAATTCAAACCCACCCAGAAGTGCCCTGGAAGACAATTCTGGCGATCTGCTTCCAAAAGGTCTTAACCTTGAAAACTCTATGGAGCAGTTCTACCCTGCATGCATGGGGTCACCATGAGTCAGAATCAACTCGACAGCAACTAATAACAATGCTTTCTTTGTTTTAGAATTAAAAGAAAAAATATGTGTGAAGAAGCCTGGCTCATAATAAATGCTTCAGAAATTAAATGAGGCTGAATCTGCCACATTCTGGAAGTCCTCAAGGTCTGCACAGGGAAACCAGCTGGCCCACAGGAGCTCCAGCTGGGAGAACACCACAGCATAGGAAACTAGAAACAGCACTGCCCCCTGGGTGCGGGAGGTAGAGGGGTGGTAGCATGGGACAAGGAAGGGAGGGACACTAAGTTTTGAATTTCATATTATGAAATTATATGTATACATATAGGGCTGTTGTTAGGTGACATCAAGTTGGTTCCAACTCATGGTGGCCCTATGTACAATAGAACGAGACACTCCCTGGGCCCACTGTTGCAGCCACTGTGTTAATCCATCTCATTGAAGGTCTTCCTCTTTTTCACTGATGCTCTACTTTACCAAGCATAATGTCCCTCTGGAGGGACTGGTCCCTCCTAATAACATGTCCAAAGCATCTCACTTCTAAGGAATATTCTGGCTGTACTTCTTCCAAGACAGATTTGTTCTTTCTGCTGGCAGTCCACAGTGTATTCAATATTCTTTGCCAACACCATAACTCAGAGGCATCAGTTCTTCTTTAGTCTTCCTTATTCATTGTCCAGCTTCTGCATGCATATGAGGCGATTGAAAATACCATGGCTTGGGTCAGGCACACCTTAGTCCTCAAAGTGACATCTTTGCTTTTTAACACCTGAAAGAGGTCTTTTGCAGCAGATTTGCCCAATGCAATATGTCCTTTGATTTCTTGACTGCTGTTTCCATGGATGTTGACTGTGGATCCAAGTAAAATGAAATCCTTGACAACTTCAATCTTTTCTCCATTTATCATGATGTTGCTTACTGGTCCAGTTGTGAGGACTTTTGTTTTCTTTATGTTGACATGTAATCCATACTGAAGGCTGTGGTCTTTGATCTTCATCAGTAAGTGCTTCAAGCCCTCTTCAGTTTCAGCAAGTAAGGTTGTGTCACCTGCATATCACAGGTTGTTAATGAGTCTTCCTCCAAACCTGGTGCCTCATTCTTCATATAGTCCAGCTTCTCAGATTATTTGCTCAGCATACAGATTGAATAAGTATGGTGAAAGGATACAACCCTGATGCATGCCTTTCCTGATTTTAAGACACGCAGTATCCCCTTGTTCTGTTCAAACGACTACCTCTTAGTCTATGTACAGGTTCCTCAGGAGCACAATTAAATGTTCTGGAACTCTCATTCTTTGCAATGTTATCCATAGTTTGTTATGATCCATACAGTCAAATGCCTTTGCACAGTCAATAAAACACAGTGAAACATCTTTCTGGTATTCTCTGCTTTTAGCCAGGATCCATCTGACATCAGCAATGATATCCCTTGCTCCACAACCTCTTCTGAATACGGCTTGATTTCTGGCAGTTCCCTGTTGAGGGACTGCTGCAAACATTTTTAAGCGGAAGATTTCAAAGGGCAGTTAGAGAAGACAAAGTAAAGTATTATAATGGAATGTGCAAAGACCTGGAGTTAGAAACCCAAAAGGGAAGAACATGCTCAGCATTTCTCAAGCTGAAAGAACTGAAGAAAAAATTCAAGTCTTGAGTTGCAATAGTGAAGGATTCTACGGGCAAAATATTGAACAATTCAGGAAGCATCAGAAGAAGATGAAAGGAATACACAGAATCACTGTACCAAAAAAAATTGGTCGATGTTCAGCCATTTCAGGAGGTGGTATATGATCAAGAACCGATGGTAGTGAAGGAAGAGATCTAAGCTGCACTGAAGGCATCAGTGAAAAACAAGGCTCCAGAAATTGATGGAATACCAACTGAGATGTTTCAACAAACGGAGACAGTGCTGGAAACATTCACTTGGCTATACCAAGAAATTTGGACGACACCTACCTGGCCATCCGACTGGAAGAGATCCATATTTGTGCCCATTGCAAAGACAGGTGATCCAACAGAATGTGGAATTATCAAACAATATCATTAATATCACACACAAGTAAAATTTTGCTGAAGACATACTATATATACATAGTATATATATTTTTTGTTCCAAGAATAAGCAATATTTATCCTACTTTGGTGAGTGGCGTCTGGGGCCTTAAAAACTTGCAAGCAGCCATCTAAGATGCATCAGTTGGTCCCAACCACCTGGAGTAAAAGAGAATGAAGAACACCAAAGACACAAGGAAAGTATTAGCCCAAGAGACAGAAAGGGCCACATAAACCAGAGTCTTCATCAGCTTGAGACCAGAAGAACTAGATGGTACCGGGCTACCACCAACAACTGCCCTGACAGGGAACACAACAGAGAGTCCCTGATGGAGTAGGAGAAAGGTAGGGTGCAGAACTTAAATTCTAGTAAGGAAACCAGATTTAATGGTCTGACTGAGACTGGAGGAACCCCAGAAAGCATGGCCCCTGGATTCTCTATCAGCCTAGAACTAAAACAATTAGCGAGGCCAACTCTTCAGACAGGGATTGGACTGGACTGTGGGACATAAAGTGATACTCGTGAGGAGTGTGCCTCTTAGCTCAAGTAGATACAAGAGACTAAACAGGCAGCTTCTGTCCAGAGGTGAGATGGGAAGGCAGAGAGGGTTAGGAGCTGGTTGAATGGACATGGGGAATCAGGGGTGGAAAGGAGGAGTGTGCTGTCACAGTATGGGGAGAGCAATTAGAGTCACATAACAATGTATGTATAAATTTTTGTATGGGAAAAAATAAAAAAAAAGAATAAGCAATATTTAAAAGTTTTTTTAAAAGAATATACTATGTTGCATCAGTGATGAATCTGCAAAACATCTCACAACATGGGTGAATCTGGAGGGCATTATGCTGAGTGAAAAAAGTCAATCATAAACGGACAAATACTGCATGAGACAACTATTATCAAAACTCCCGAAAAGGTTTAACACAGAAAGAAACAATCTTTGATGGTTACCAGGGAGGGGTGGTGTGGGGAGGGAAAAACACTAACTAAACAATAGACAAGCGGTAACTTTGTTGAAGGGTAAGATAGTACACAATACTGGGGAAGTTAGCACAACTTGACCAAGGCAAAGTCATAGAAGCTTCATAGACACATCCAAACTCCCTGAGGGACCGAGTTACTGGGCTGAGGGCTGGGGATCATGGTCTCGGGGGACATCTAGCTCAACTGGAATAATATAGTTTATAAAGAAAATGTTCTGCATTCTACTTTGGTGAGTAGCATCTGGGGTCTTAAAAGCCTGTGAGAGGCCATCTAAGATACTCCGCTGGTCCCACCTTGTCTGGAGCAAGAGAGAATGAAGAAAATCAAAGACACAAGGGAAAGATTAGTCCAAAGGACTAATGGACCACGACTACCACAGCCTCCACCAGACTGAGCTCAGAACAACTAGATGGCGCCCAGCTACCACCACCTACTGCTCTGACAGGGATCACAACAGAGGGTCCCGGACAGAGCGAGATAAAAATGTAGAACAAAATTCAAACTCACACAAAAAAGACCAGACTGCCTGGTGTGACAGAGACTGGAGAAACCCCAAAGTTATGGTCCCCGGACACCCTTTTAGCTCAGTACTGAATTCCCTCCTGAAGCTCACCCTTCCGCCAAAGATTAAATAGGCCTAGAAAACAAACATTAACACACGTAGTTCAACCCTGTATATGAGACTAAAAGGGCACACCAGCCCCAAAGCAAAGACGAGAAGGCAGGAAAGGACAGGAACACTGGACGAATGAAAACAAGAAACTTGAGGTCGAGAAGGGGAGAGTGTTGACACATCGTGGGGTTGGCAACCAGTGTCACAAAACACTTTGTGTATTGATTGTTTAATGAGAAACTAATTTGCTCTGTAAACTTTCACCTAAAGCACAATTAAAAAAAAAAAAGAATATACTATATTGCATCAGTGTTTTAAGGTTATCAAAGCACCCTCACATAGACTATTTTAATTCAAGCCTCAAAACAATCTTGAGAAGTGGGTACTATTCTCATTTTATAGATGAAGAAACCAGGGTTAGAGAAGTCAGCTGACTGAAGGTCCCACAGCTGGTCAGAGGCAGAGTCTGGCCCTGAGCCCAGGGTCCTCTTAGCCCCGTGGCCTCTAGTATGACAATTACAAACAGATGCCTGAGACCACGTCTCAGGGCTTCCACGGCTTGATTTGTGATCCTCTGTGGGGCCTGTGTCCTCTCTGTGCCTCAGTTTCCCTCTGTGTCAACTGTCCTGATGCTTTATGAAGAAAGACTTGGGGTTAATTTGCTCCCATTGCACTTCAGTCATTTAAGGGGCTCCCTGCACTGGGCAAAGGGGGCATGAGGGGAGCAGAACATCAGCTGTGCTCCTCAGTTACGGGGGGAAGGGTACCTTGGCTGGGGGGGGGTACTATGGAGTTTAAGGAAGGGTGCCTGGGCTCCTCATCACTGCCACCTGCATCACCTGGAGATCTTCTGAGGCTGGTGTGGGCTGGGCCTGGCTTCTTTTATAAGTTCCCCCCGAGACACGGCTGTGCAGCCTGGGTTGAAGGCCACTGGGCTGGAGGACTGTAGTTGGGCTCCTGGGCAGAGCTGAGGCCCCCTTCAGGTCAGGAGGGAGAATTCCACCTTTACCTGTTTGCAGTGGTGTGTTGGTAAATGCTTGACAAAGGGGAAGCCCTGTACTCCAGCCAACCACTGGCTGCACAAGTATCAGTCCTTGATAAAAGCTTGAAAAATGTGGACTAAACGTACCTCATTCTCCTCACTTAGATGGAAACCGAGTCCCAGAGAAAGCCTGAGTTTCTTGCGTAGGACCACAAACCCATCTGCGGAGAGACTGAGTCTGGATCCAAGTCATTCGACTTGGAGGGTCCTGGGTTCAGCCTCTCTGACCAGCTGTGTGACCTTAAACAAGTTAACTAAGGTCTCTGAGCCTGTCTGTGAATGAGGGTGCTTTTAAAACCTAAATACTAACGCTAAAATTCTAATACAACCTGATGGATTATTGAACAAAAATGAAAGCAAAAGGGAAGGAGAAGGAGAAAGAGGACGAGGAGGAAGAGAAGGAGGAAAAGGAGAAGGAAACCCACCCCCCCACCCCCACCCTGCCTTAATCCATCAGTGATCAAGCTTCTTATCTTAATCTTGGACATGCAAGGAATTTTCTTTACTCGACCAGCCCTGGGCAGAAGTTGGTTCTCTCCCTTTAACCCCAGTTATTGGACGTTCCATAGCTCTGCTCTCTCTAAGTAGGAAAGGAAAAATTCAACCTCCTTCACCCCACTTGACTTTCTCCATATACGGTGGATCATTTGCCGCTGAAGACATAGCTGTTCAGCCAGCGCCCCCTGGCGGTGACTCTTATGAACCTCTCTGATGCGCTGGCAACTCTGGAGGAGACCGGAATCCCGCCTCCGGGCTGCGGAAGGTGGCCCCTCCACTTCGAACGCCTGTTAGTGTGAAAGTCTGACCCGCCACACCTGGCCCAGCGCGGTTCTCCGGCTGCTAGGTGGGCACTATTTTTAAAAAATGATTTTCTGATTATAAAAGCAGTGTCTCTAATTTGAAAAAATAGAGAAAAACCTAAAGCCTATAACCTGTCATAGCGTGCTAATTACTACGGCAAAGACATAAGAGTGGAGACAGGAGTTTGGGGGAGAGGAGGAAGTTTTTTTTCAGTGGTCAAAACCAAACCAAAAACCAAACCTGCCTCCATCAAGCGACTCCGACTCATAGCGACCCTATGGGACAGAGTAGAACTACCCGGTAGGGTTTCCAAGGAGCGCCTGGTGGATTCAAACTACCGAACTTTTGGTTAATATCCTGAGCTCTTAACCACTGCGCCACCAGGGCTCCGAAGCGGCCAAGGAAGCCATCAACTAACAAAGTGATTGTCCCAGTTTGGGTTCCCTGGAAGCAGACACGGAGACAGAGTTTGGGATGGGAGATGTTCGCTTGGAATCAACGCGTGTGCAAGGAAGGGGGCGGAAGCGAGACTGAGCAGAGGAAGCGGGCTGACAAAGGCTTGGGCAGCCTGGCAGGAAGCTGCGGACTGAGAACTGTGCCCCACAGGTGGCCAGAAGGGCTGAGCCTGGAGGCTGTCTGCTCACCTCACAGGGAGATCTGGACGGCACATCTCCAGGTCTACCAGGTCCACCCCGTGCCCCTCAGAGCCACTTTGGGCAGCAGCTCCTTGGCGTGGCCGGAGGAAAACATTACGCGCCTCAGGCAGAGGGCGTCGGTGGCGCCCTTTAATATAATAGCACCAGGAAAAGGTTCTACTTATTCGTTTACTTTATTTCAAATAACAAATTGGCAAATTGGGGAAAGTAATGTAATAAAAATAGACTAGGACCCTTGTCAATTAACGCTTCCTGAGAGCTCCTACCGCCTGATTGGCTCAGCTGTCAGGTGACAATGCATCGGCTTCTGTCCAAGTTATTTTCACGTGTGTCACTTACTCCCTAAGTTGTCTGCAGTCGTCCTAGCCCAGCGTGATTAAAACAGTAATTCGTTTCTTAAATACGAGAGTAATTTCTACAGTGGGGTTTCCGTGCACACTGCTGCACCACAGCGCGTAGTCTGGGACCATCTATATAAACGCAGATTAATAATTCAATAATTTAGTGAAATTAATTTTTTGACACATAATGCTCAGCCCTGGATGTACCACCTCTAGCTTATAACCAATTGTTGCTGGGCCGGCTTGATCTTAGGACATGGTGAGTGTGACAAGACCCAGCTCACAGTGGGCAGTTCTGGCTGCACAGTCACGTGGTGCCCCATGGAGCCTGTTCTTTAAAAGGCGAATACTTCTCTGCTGCACACGGTATGACCCGGCTCCAGAACCCCAGGGGTCTGTCTGCACTGTTGTTCTCCCGCTGGGGGTTGCCACCAACCCCACACAACATCTTCTCCCACCATTGGTGCCTTCAGCACCATGATGTCTGCCGGGCCATATGGCTCAGGTGAGAGCTGCTTGCATTACAGTCCAGGTGACACAGAGCTGCTTGGAGATGCTGGGCTGAGCAACCCTGAGGGCGCCTTCCCTGTCTTTCTCAGACTCTGGTGAATGCAAACTGAACATGTTAAGTTCTTAGAAAGAAAGAAGGAAGGAAGGAAAGAGAGAGGGAGGGGAAAATGTAGATAGGGAGGGAAGGAGGAAAGGAGAAAGAAAGAAAGTGAGAGAAGGAGTGAGAGAAAGAAAGCAAAACAGGAAGAGACAGAAAGAACAGAAATGGAATTACTTTTTGCTGGATCTCTGTGTCATTTTTGGTCTTTTTATGCACATATCTCAACTACCTGAGAGTTCCTTTGGGGCAGAATTAGAACCCCAGCTCCTCTATCTACAAGCGATATGATTCTGAGCCTCAGTGTACTCCTCAGTAAAATGGGGATAATATTGGAGCCATGGCACAGTGGTGCTGTGAGCATTAAGAGGCAAAAGGTGCACAAAGCCCCCGGCACGGTGTCTACACATAATCAGCACTCCTTAAATGCTGGCTTTCATTCTTCTCCCGGGTGACCCCAGACAAAATAGGCCCCATCCCAACCTCAGCCCTCAGTAAATCTGCGCTGATGTGTTAGTGGGTGCTGATGAGTTCACGAGCTACACTTGGGGGAACATGTGGTTAACATGTGCGCATTTAATAGGACTGTTTTACAGTAAGTAGCTCTAATGATGTGTGGAGTGTCTGGGGGCGCTGTGGGTTGTTCTCTCCAGTCGTAAACTCACTGGCGCTCGGCTCCACAATCTCCTCAGAATCCCTTCTCGGCGCCCAGCGTCTGCCACAGGCGCCTACTCACCGGAGCGCAAGGCCCAGGACTGCGGGGAGTCTGTGTGAGTTGTTTGTGTGGTGTGTGCATATGCGTGTGTATATTGTTTGTGTGGTGTGTGTGCATTGTGTTGTTTGTATGATGTGTGTTGTGTATGGTGTGCATATGTGTGTTGTGTGGTGTGTGTGCATTGTGTTGTTTGCGTGATGTGTGTTGCATATGGTGTGTGTATGTGTGTTGTGTGGTGTGTGTGCATCGTGTTGTTTGTATGACGTGTGTTGTATGTGGTGTGTGTGTGTGTGTTGTGTGTGTAGTATGTATGTGTGCCCTATAGGTAACTCCCCAGAAGCAGGAAAAAGCGGCAAACTGACCCTGCTTGGGCACCACCTCCTTACCCACATCCTTGGGCTCTGAGCCTGTCACCCCTCCTTGACCATATGGTCATCACCTGGAGCCCAGGGCTCAGCACAGTGGTACTTCTTTGCTTATTGGATGGGAAAAAGCAGGCGCGAACGGTCTTTTCTGAGAAGTGCTGCAGTGCCCTCTAGTGGATGCTCTGGACTTGTCAAGGTTTGGGTTACCCTGGACCTTGGGCTGTAAGATGCCGCTGTTCTGGGAATTCACATAGACTTGGCCTGGATGCAGAGTGGGGCTCTGTGCTAGCTGAGGCTGTGTGGGGGCGAGGCTGGTCAGGCTGGGGAGAAGGCTGATGGTGGGAGAGTGGGTCTGACCCTGCCTCAGCCTGGGAAGGCAGAGTTGCTGTTTCTAGTTGCCGTGGACTCGGTTCCAACTCGTAGAAGCTCCGTGTGACAGAGTAGAACGGCCCCGTAGGGTTTTCTAGGCTGTAATCTTGGCCCTGGTGGCTCAGTGGTTGAGAGCTATGGCTGCTAGCCAAGAGGTCGGCAGTTTGAATCCACCAGCTTCTCCTTGGAAACCTTATGGGGCAGTTCTACTCTGTCCTATAGGGTTGCTATGAGTCGGAATCAGTTTGACAGCAATGGGTTTAATCTTTACAGAAGCAGATCTCCAGATCTTTCTCCCTAGAAGCCGATGGGTGGGTTCACCACCAACCTTTCGGGTAGCAACAGAGCGCTTAACTGCTGCAGGGGAAGGTGAGACCGTCACTTTCTCAGAATCTGTCTGTTTTCTTCTAAGTCCGAAATGACTCAACAGATGTTCTCCATGTACAAAGGAAGGAAGAAATGAATATTTACATGTCGGATATTTTTATAGGTAATTTATTGAAAAGGAAAAAGGACGTAAGGTAGGAGATAAGAAACAAATAAAACTTGATAAATCAAACAAATCAAGAATGAGGAAAAAAAGGCAACAACTGGCAAAGAGAAGACCCAAACAGGAAAGAGCCATCAAAAGAAATGACTAGTGTTGTATCAGCGATCACAGTGATTGTGAATGGATTGGATTATCCTTTCTCTCAATATGGGTGTTTTTTTGTTTTTGTTTTTTTAAATCCAGCTACTCCTTGTTAATAAAAAATGGCACCCAAAACAAGATGACACAAAAGGGTAAAAATTATCTCATCCAGTTGAATGCTCACACACCCACATCTAACCCATCGGTAAGTCTTGTTGGTTTGGGGTCCAAAGCACATCCCCAGTCCATCCTCACTGCTAGCACCACTGTTGTTCCTTGCCTGAACCATCCCAGTAGCTGCCCAACCTACCTCCTGGGTTTTCTTCTTACTCCCTGCCTTGGATTGAGTTGTGTCCACCCAGAACGTGTGTCAACTTGGCTAGGCCTTATTCCCAGTATTGTGGGGTTGTCCACCATTTTGTGATCTGGTGTGTTTATTCTATATGTCATAAATCCTAACCTCTAGGATGTTAATGAGGCCATTCAAATCTACCAGCCACTCCTTGGAAGCCCTGTGGGGAAGTTTTTCTATGTCCTATAGGGTCCTTATGAGCCAGTATCAATTCAATGGCAATGGGTTTGGATATTAATGAGGCAGGATTAGAGACAGCTATGTTAATGAGACAGGACTCAATCTACAGGTTTAGGTAGTGTTTCCAGTCAATCTGAGATATAAAAGAGAGAAGTGAGCAGAGAGGAGAGGGATCTCCTACTACCAAAAGAATAGAGCTGGGAGCAGAGCACATCCTTTGGACCTGGGGTCTCTGTGCCGAGAATCTCCTAGACCAGGGTAAGATTGATAACAAGGACCTTCCCCCAGAGCCAACAGAAAGAGAAATTCCCCTGCAGCTGGCACCCGGAATTTGGACTTATAGCCTTCTAAACTGTGAGAGAATAAATTTCTGTTTTTTAAAGCCATCCACTTGTGGTATTTCTGTTATAGCAGCATTAGACAACTAAGACACTCCCCTATAATCCAAACTCCACCAGTATAAGAATATTCTTTAAAAACACAAACCAGATCACATCGCCACCCCCCTGTCTAATAAAGCTTCACTCCTTGTACATTGTGAAGAATGTAACCAATGTCACTGAACAATTTGTGTAGAAATTGTTGCATGGGAACCTGAATTGCTGTGTAAACCTTCATTTGAAGGCAGAACCTGCAAGGAAAAAAAAAAAGTGGCTGTTTTGCTTTTTGAATTTCCAGCAAGTGGTTTGCTGCTGGATACATCGAGGCAGGAAAAGTCAGTGCCCATCAGAAGGAAACCCCCTTTCAGGACTGGAAGTTAAAGGGAGCCGGCGAGTAGATAGCTTGGTCTGCTCGCTCGT
Source organism: Dugong dugon (assembly GCA_030035585.1). Classification (NCBI taxonomy): domain Eukaryota; kingdom Metazoa; phylum Chordata; class Mammalia; order Sirenia; family Dugongidae; genus Dugong; species Dugong dugon. The sequence goes on along the minus strand of CM057466.1, from coordinate 31,019,850 downwards.
GGTACCACCTGGGTCCACTCATGAGTGGAAGCAGGGGAAGTGCAGCAATGAAGCGACGGACTGAGTTTGGACGTGTTCCATGACACCTGATGACCCAGCCCATAGGGGATAAGGATGAGACAGAGAGGAAGGGCTGGCTGGTCAGAAGTAAAAGGAGTTGTTGGACTCCTGAAGTTTACGGGTTCCGGTTGACCTAGCCTAAGGGGGCTGGGGATGAGAGTGTGAAGGGCACGTCTGAAGTGCCGGCAGGTGTGCGTGAACTCTCAAGTCTGAGCCTGCTACCCATTGTGACCCAGCTTAGATGGCTAGGGATGAGCTGACCAGAGCCTGACCAAATGAAGAGAAAGATGTTTGACACCGTGAGCTGGTGTAGACTGCTGCAGTTTGATGGCTTGCTCTGGACTGGACTTTGCTTGTGGATGCAGTTGCTTAAGAGCTCCAAACAGAACAAAGCTTCTTCAAGACCAAGAACATGTTTGTCTCCTCAGTACTGATTTGATAGGGACAGACAATTAAAACACTGGCTATCTAAAACGGACGGAGATAAAGGCATGAAGTGGCTGGCTTACACACTTTCGTGAGTGTACTTACGCTAAATCGTGATGGGACAAGGAGGGTATCCCCACTGAATAGATTCCTCTTTTTCTGATGAGTCTGGGGAAGAGAGGGTGGGGAAAGACACTGATAGGATTTTATGATTCAACTGTGAGTGTTGACTGTTAACAGGGTTAACTGTGCTTGTAAAAACTGTAATGGTAGAAGCTGTAACCATGAAAGAGTGGACTAAGGGGGAGGCGCTGCTGGCCTGGGGAACAGTGGCAGAACGTAAAGTCCCTTAAAGTTTTTGCTATGCCGATACCTTGTGAGGCTCAGAGCAAAGAAATAATCTTCTCTCAGTGAAATATTATCAGACACCAGGAAGGGTGAAGCCAAGATGACTTTTGGAGACCCTGACCAGATCAGATGGACGCCTGCAGCAGAGCTGAACGGCTGGGACCTGAGTAACCTCACCCTGAGGACTCTTTGCCCTACTGAAGAACTAATTGTTGATGCCTGTTTCGGACTGGTAAAATGATTGGAAAGGGGAAGTTATCCTCCAAGTACGAAAGAACCATGGCTAGAAAAGCCAGGGGGTGGTCTGCGGTGTGATAAATCACTTTTGTGTGGCCATCCTAGCCATAGTGAGAATTGGTAAAGATGGCAGAGAGCAAAGGCATGTCTGACTTCCGCCTCATAGGAATCAGCCTTGGTCTATTGATCTTGAGTCTCCTTCCCCCTTGTGAGTTACAGGAGGTCAGGGGCCACCCCTACACCATTTTTACAGACACCAGCTGTCCCTCTCATGGCACTCTACTTCTGTGCTGAGTTCGATAATTCATTGCAATGGCCACACAGAACTCACAGGCAATACTCACGATTATGGGGTTTATTAGGGAAGTGTTGTTGTTTTTGTTGTTAGGTGCCGTCGAGTTGGCTCTGACTCATAGCAACCCTATGTACAACAGAACGAAATACTGCCCGGTCCTGTGCAATCCTCACAATCGTTGTTATGCTTGAGCCCATTGTTGCAGCCACAGTGTCAATCCATCTCCTTGAGGATCTTCCTCTTTTTCCTCCCTCTACTTTACCAAGCATGATGTCCTTCTCCAGGGACTGATTCCTCCTGATTACATGTCCAAAGTATATGAGATGTAGTCTTGCCATCTTTGCTTCTAAGGAGCATTCCGGCTGTACTTCTTCCAAGACAGATTTGTTCGTTCTTTTGGCAGTTCAGGTATATTCAATATTCTTCCCAACACCACAATTCAAAGGCGTCAGTTCTTCTTTGGTCTTCCTTATTCATCATCCAGCTTTTGCGTGTATATGAGGTGATTGAAAACACCATGGCTTGAGTCAGGCGCACCTTAGTCTTCAAGGTGACATCTTTGCTTTTTAACACTTTAAAGAGGTCTTTTGCAGCAGATTTGCCGAATGCAGGAAACTCTGGTGACCTAGTTGGTAAGAGCTCAGGCTGCTAACCAAAAGGTCAGCAGTTTGAATCCACCAGGTGCTCCCTGGAAATTCTATGGGGGCAGTTCTACTCTGTCCTGCAGGGTTGCTATGAGTCAGAATTGACTCGATGGCAACGTTTAATGCAATGTCTTTTGATTTCTTGACTGCTGCTTCCATCCGTGTTGAGTGTCGATCCAAGTAAAATGAAATCCTTGACAACTTCAATCTTTTCTCCATTTATCATGATGTTGCTTATTGGTCCAGTTGTGAGGATTTTTGTTTACTTTATGTTGAGGAGTAATCCATACTGAAGGCTGTGGTCTTTGATCTTCATCAGTAAGTGCTTCAAGCTTTCTTCAGTTTCAGCAAGCAAGGTTGTGTCATCTACATAACACAGGTTGTTAATGAGTCTTCCTCCAATCCTGATGCCCCGTTCTTCTTCATATAGTCCAGCTATATTAGGGAAGTAACAGGTTACAATTCAGGTTCAGGAATGCTCAGGATACAGTTCTTTGATCAGGACAGCTTCTTCTCAGCCATGCCTGTAGGCATACCTCTCTCTGGTCCCTTGGCCTCTGCTCTGCTCAGGCAAGTGTTACAGAGCTCTTTTAGCTCTGCCAGTAAGTGCCCAGAGGCACCTTACTCCACCAGGAAACCTCCTGCTTGAAGGCACTCGGCTTTCTTGCTCTGTGGGTCAGCACACCACTGTAACTGCCTTGCCTCCTGGCCCACTATGCTGTCTCTTGCTGGTCTCCTGATTCTGCTGCCTCTGCTTCTCATTGTCTCTCCCTGCCTCTGGTGTTACATCTCTCTGTCTTGTGGGCCCAGGAGGTCTCAGCACAGTAATCCTGGGTCTGATGGACACGTTCCACTCCTAGCTCCTCTTTCTTGGTGGTAGTAGGTCCTCTCTGCTCTGGAATTGACTGCTCTTTTAAGTTTAGCAGGATGGCAAAACCCACCAATCCTCTCGTTAGGGCTCCATACACCTTATTTGCATGGTCCCACCCCCACAAGGGTGACATGCACCTTATTTACATTATTAGCAAGTTACCTAATCCCCTTGGTGGGCCATAAGCACCTCATTTGCATAGTCCTCACCCAGTCATGCAGTGGGAATTACAAAGATTATGGCTTTAAAAAAAAAAAACAAAACAGCTGTATCAAGTCGACTCCAACTCATAGCGACCCTATAGGACAGAGTAGAACTGCCACATATTGTTTTCAAGGAGCGGCTGGTGGATTCGAACTGCTGACCTTTTGGTTAGCAGCTGATCTCTTGATCACTGCTCCACCAGGGCTCCAAGACCATGGCTAGAAGGGACATACTGAATAATTCACTGCACCGCAGGAGGGGCAGTGTCTTTGCGAATGGCCATGGCACCCAGGCTGGCTGCACTCAGGCCACAGAACATTGCAGGCACCCGCTCAGCCCAGTTACCATTCTGGATTACCAGCTCTTGGGGTTCATTTCAGGAGGAGCTGAGATGGTACCTTTATGTGGGGAGTGCAATAAATACTTACAAAACGTCATCAAAGAATTTTCACAAGAACCCCATGAGGTGAGTACTCTGAGTATCTCCATCACACAGAAGGAAAGGGGTGCCCGAGAGTTTAAGGGATGTGTCTAGGGCCACCTGACAACTGAGTACTTGACTGGGATAAAATGCAAAACTGTCTCATGCAGAAGCCTAGACCCACCACCAGCTTGGGAAATAAAATATTACCAACACAGTTAAAATCTCTGCTTCCCCTTCTTAATCCCCTTCACCTCTCTGCCCTCCAACCACTGTCTTGAATTTGGTGTTTATCATTTTCATGTTTATATACTTTTACTACGTATAGACCACCACGCATCTGTCAGTTGGTCATACCGTGGTGGCTTGTGTGTTGCTATGCCGCTGAAAGCTATGCTGCTAGTATTTCAAATACCAGCAGGGTCATCCATGGTGAATGAGTTTCAGCAGAGCTCCAGACTAGGACTAGGAAGAAAGGCCTGGCAACCTACTTCCAAAAATTAGCTAATGAAAGCCCTATAGATCATAACAGAATATCGTCCAATACAGTGCTAGAAGATGAGCCCCCCAGGTTGGAAGGCATTCAAAATACTCAGTGGCTGCCACAGTGGACTCAAGCGTACCAGCGATGGTGAAGATGGCGCAGGATCAGGCAATGCTCGTTCTGTTGTACACAGGGTCTCCCGTGAGTCAAAGCCAACTTGACAGCAACTAAAAACACTATGAGAATCCACAAAGAGCACCTAGTGTCCTATTGTATGTCACGAGTCTTTTGATAAACAGCATCGTACTAAAGAAACCCTCTAGCAACTTGCCTTTTTCTCTCAAAGTTGTGTTTTTGACATTTGTTTGTTGATTCCTGTACCTCTAGTTCATTTATTGTCACCACTTTTAAAAACCCATCACCCCGTTGAGCAAGGTAATGCTCTAGCAGGTTGTCCCAGTTTTTCGCTATTGTAGACTATGCTGTTGCAAGCATTTTTGTTCAGGAGTCCTTCCGCACATTTGAGCGTGTCACAAGGGTATATGCCCGGGAAGATCCCTGGGTGGCACAGACGGTTTTCGCTCAGCTGCTTACTGAAAGGTTGACAGTTTGAACCCACCCATGAACACTGGAAAAAAAGCTGGTGATCTGCTTCTGTATAGATTACAGCCAAGCAAACCCGATGGAGCAGTTCTACTCTGAAACATATGGTGTTGTCATGAGTTGGAATCGCCTCGACAGCAACGGGTTTGGTTTTGGGTTTTATATACCCAGGAGTGGAGTTACTGGCTGAAGATGCTTTTCAAATCTGTAGTGCAGTTGACCCTGGTGCCGGCGCTCTGCCAGAGCTCCTGTAGCTCAGCGGCCTCCCCCACCCTTGGTTTTGCCTGATTTCACACGTTCAGCCTATATTCTTCATACTGTAGTTAATGGTCCTTTGTGATAGAAACAATGGAAGAATCATTATATGAGCAACTGCATCTAGACCCTGTTCTTGGCTATCAAGTCCTCAGCAAAGTCTGGCTGGAGGTCGCCAGGGCAAGCTGTGTCATTATTAATTGTGAACATCCTGCTACTGAACATGGCGTGAAAGACATGAATCCAGCGAGGGACTTGGAAAGGCGTGTTGGCCATTCTCCCCCAACCATCTGCTTCAAGGCATCATCCTGTTGTCTTGACCTTTTGTCTGAGGGTATAAGAAGGGAGTCTAGGCATCTAGGTTTGCCTGGGGGGTCCCAGTTTATGCTAGTTTTCCCAGCGTCATTGTTCATAGCACCTCCTTTGACTCTTTGAAGTGTTCAGGTTTGAAGATAAATTACATGATCACCCTAACTGTATGAGCGGCAGCTCAGATTGATTTCCTATCCACAGATTTCTTACACTCTCTTGTGGAGAACTTGGGCCATGCAAACAGTTAACACACTTGGCTGTTAACCAAAAGGTTAGAGGTTCAAGTCTACCTAGAGGCACCTTGGAAGAAAGGCCTTTCAAAAAATCAGCCATTGAAAACTCTATGGAGCACAGCTCTACTCTGACACACATGGGGTCTCCACGAGTTGGGGCTGACTCAGCGGCAACTTATTTTGGGCTGTGGTCAATGCTGATATGATTGAGGGCTGGGGAGCCTGTGTGTTGCAAATCACAGGGGAAGAATTGGCAATTATCTCTGCAGAGGTTTAAGATGGGAGTAGGAGCCTTCAGAACCATTCAGAGAAGGAGCTAACCACAGCCCAGGGGCCATTCCAGGCATGACTTCATGGCCATGGCCCATGGGACAGCCAGCTCCAGGGCCAGGTGGTGCTGGGTAGCCTGGCGGGTGCCACTCTCCCCCCAGCCCTCATTCTCCTCAAGAGCAGAATCCGTTCCAGGCCACCAGACAGAGCTCCCTGCCAGCGCTTTCACAAGAACAGTTCCTGGATGTGCTCTGTGAGTGTGGCTAGGCTCTTGTGACAACACCTCCTGGAATAACAAAGGCGTCCTTTGTGGGCAGCGGGTTCCTGCTAACAGCTTGTGGATGGCTGAACTCCCTCTGGCACTTTCTTTTCTAGACAGCACCTCCACCCCAACTCCCATCCATTCAGTTCAAGACAATCTGGGATCCTAGATAGATAACTGGTCCACTGGATCAACTTGAAGAGGTAGGTCAGGGCGGCCTTCCAACATGAACACTTCTGGAGGAAGGGTCAGGCCACAGTGTGAGGTCTGCGGTAGGAGACAGCTAGCGGCCTCCACACTCGGAGGGGTGGTTCCTTCCCAGCTTTGTGCCACATCTGAGTGAAGGCCTCCAGCTCAGCAGCGGGCTCACGCACATAGGCTTGTCCTCAGAAATAAGTCCACAAAGGATTGCCAACGGAGAGGCCTGTGAAGTCTGGGTCCTTACTCTGCAGAGCAGACACATTGAGGATTACTCTGACCAGTGAAGTTTCAAGGCCCCTCTGGGGACTACAGCTCCATGAAGCCTTTGTTGGGTTGTTCCTGCCCCACTTTGCGCTGGACAATATTGTGTCCTCTTGCCTTCGTGCAATGGTTAAGAGCTACGGCTGTTAGCCAAAAGGTCAGCAGTTTGAATCCACCAGCCGCTCCTTGGAAACCCTATGGAGCAGTTCTACTCTGTCCTCTAGGGTTGCTATGAGTTGGAATGGACTCAGTGGCAAAGGATCTTGGTTATAGTGAGTTTATCCCTTTCTGTGAGCTCTGGGGGTTATTCTAATGAGTTATTGAACCCACCTGGGGCAGTGAGGTCAGCAGGGCAGCTCATTAGAAGGACAGAGTTCTAACTTGTGAAGACCCCAGGCTTGGGTGGCTGGTGGACAGAAGAGGGCCATGCAGGCAGCCATTTGTAGAGACCTAACTCTGGGTGGTTAGGGTCAGGGAAAGAGAAAGCGCCATGTGGCTGGCTGGTGTCAGAGATGGAGAAGTGGGAAAGTGGGGATGTGAGTTGTTATTTTTGCATTTTGGGGATCAGCAGATCCCCAGATGGGATCTCACCTCCCATTAGGCTTTGGCTCCAGGATGACTGGGGGGTAGGGGGGTGGTGATCATCATAACAACAGCTAACATTCTTGGAACTGGGCTTCATGGACCCACTTAATTCTGCCAACAGTGCTATGAGGTAGGTTTTAGGATTTAGGGTCCTAACTTGCTGGTGGATTCGAACTGCCAGCCTTTTTGGTTAGCAGCCAAACTCTTAACCACTGAGCTACCAGGGCTCCAAACAAATAAATAGGGAAAGACAAAAAGAAAGAGGCAGGGTGTTGGAATAACACAAACAGTTCACAGAATTGAAGGAAAGTCTCACGTTGGACTGGGACAGGACCAGGGCTTGCCGCTGCTGTTTGTGGACCCTGTCTAGAGGATATTGCTCTCCTGACTCAACAATAAATTCCCAGAAGGACTCTGATCAGCCTGACTTGGGCCATCTGCCCAGCCCTGTGACCAGGGATCAGGTTCTGTGATGGCACCAGGTGAAGTGAGTCCACCCAAAGGAAAGGTGAAGAGACAAGAATATTGGGGCAGACGAAACAGCAGCGGTGTACCTTCAGGTGCTATTAGTATCTCTGTTTTCCAGAAAACTGAGGCTTAGAGAACTTACATGACTTGATCAAGGTCACATTGATACTGACAGGACTTAAACCCAACCTGTGGATTGCAGAACCCAGTCTTAATCCTTGTATTTGCTCCCCACCCAACCAGGGATGGGTGACTCGGGGTGGAGGGTGGGGGAACAACTCACTTGATCACAAACAGTAATGTAATAGAATAAGAGTGATTTAAAGTTTGGGGACCAGTGAGAAGGTTATTGCAATCAAATAGGCAAGAGAGGAAGGACTGACCCAAACCAATGCAGTAGCTAAGATGGCTAGGGGATACCTAGAGAGCATGAAAAGAAATGTTACGTGCCTGGCATCTTCTCCGCTCCCCTCTTTCCATGAGTCCCAGGCACTGGAAGGGCTCTTGCTTTGGTAGGGCCCTGGTCTGGGCCGTGAGGCTCAAGCAGGGGCTCCCACCCAGCTCAAGGAGAAGCCTTCTGGGGAACTATGCACTCACGCAGCTAAGAATAAAATGGCATGTTGGTTTCTCATTGACTTTTATCCTCACAGCCTCACGAACAATAGAAAGGATGACTGGAGGGCAAGAATCGGCCATTCCTGTGTCCTTTGGTCAAATTCCATCTAATAGACCTCTCACCTCATTTAACTCCTACTCAATGAAGGAAGGAGGGAGGGAAGGAAAGAAGGTAGGAAGGAAAGAGAAGGAGGAAGGGAAAAAGGAAGGAAGGAGGAAAGGGAAGGAGAAAGACAGGAAGGAGGGAGAAATGAAGGAAGAAGAGAAGGAATGCACGAACCAGAGCTGGCTTCTCCCTCTAGTCACGACTGTCTATGAAGATTTATCCCCAAGAGGACCCTATCTTAGACCGTTCAAATACGATGCAAATCCTGGGCTTTGTCCCATGTACACGCAATCCACACGCTGTGTGCCAGACAACGGGCAGTGCTACGGCAGCTCCTGGGCCTCATCCTGATGCATTTCGTGTGAAAGGCTCCTCTGTCAATCAGCCAGCCAAGCAGTGGTGCAGACATCTTAACCTGAGCAGAAGTCAGGATGTCTGAAGGGCCTGTGAGATGGGCAGTGTTTTCTTGACCAGTTAGTGGTCTCCAGACCCAATAACAAGTCCCTAAAATCTAAACCTGCTTGCACGTTAGTCCTCACAACAACTCTACAAGCTGGGTGTCACCGTCTGCTCCATATTTTACAAAAGGGGACACGAAAGCACAAAGAAATTTTGTAATTTACTGGAGTGCTCAGCACTGGTAATAACAATAAAACCAAAAAAACCAAACTCAGTATAACCAAAACCCCTTGCCATCGGGTCGATTCTGACTCATAGCCATCCTATAGGACAGAGGAGAACTGCCTCCTAGAGTTTCCAAAGAGCGGCTGGTGGATTCGAACTGCCAACCTTTTGGTTAGTAGCCAAGCTCTTAACCACTGCTCCTCTAGGGCTCCAGTAATAACAATAATTAGCATTAATTGGTAGTAGTAATTGTTGCTGCCATTTTTTGAAGACCCACTATGCCTGGGTGCTCTAGTTGGGCTTTTACCGGCTTCTCTCATTTAATCTTCACATCTGTCCCATGAGGTAGGAGTCATTATTTTACAAATGAGGAAACGGAGAATCAGAGATTAAGTGACTCAAGGCCACAGAGCTAATGAGATGTGGGCTTAGGTTTCTAACCCAAGTCTGTCTGACTCCAAAGCCCTTCTTCCTTTCACTGTACTATCCCGCTACCAGCTGGTGGCAGGAAACGCAGCGAGGATTTTGTGAGTAGCGGGAAGGAGAAAATACATTCCGAGAAGGAAAAAGCTGTGAGGTCTGACCCCGCAGGAAAACAGGGAGAACTGTGCACGCTGGAGCCTTGGGGCAGGCGCAGGCCATTTCGGCCTGCGCTGGGAAAGAAGCCCAGTGCCTGGGCAGATGCTGGGGACTGGAGACAGAGGGAGAAGGGGCCAGGCACTCAGATGACCTACACTGCCCGGAGACAGGGTGCAGGGTTGGGCAAAATCCTCTAGCTTTGCAGCGGAAAGGACAGCCCTCCCCACCACTGCCACCAGGAGGTTCCTTTGGCAAGACAAGGGGCCAGGAGGCCTCAAAGGTGGTTCTCTCTAGGGTGCTTGTACACCAGGTGGTGGGGAGGAGGGTGAGAAAATGCTAGACTAAGATCTCCCTAAAAGGCCTTGTTTTGAGCAGCAAACGTGACTGAGTGACTCCTGTGCTTGAAACCTGAACACCCATCCGGGGCTTCCTGTTCCCTCAGGCTGAGCTCTAAGCTCCCTCGCAGGCTGACAAAGCCCTCTGCAGTATGGCCACCACTGACCCACAGCTCCTCCTGAACTGCACCACAACACACACTTGATGATCTAGTGGGTCCCCCTACACACACCCCCAACTCCTGCACATGAGAACCACCTGGTCTCAGGCCTTGCCTCAGACCATCAGAATCTTGGAGGTGGGCACCCGCCATTTTTAAAAGCTCCTCGGGTGATTCCAGTGGGTAGCCAGGGCCGAGAAACTCTCTTGCTGGACCTTTCCCCTCTGTCACCCTCTCCTGGCAAATGCCTCTTATTTCCCAGGACCCAGTGAGGTCTTAGCTCAGTGTCTACTTCCTAAGGAAGCCTCCCATGACCCCTTTCCCAGAATGGCCTCTGGCAGGTTAGGCTTAGGTGCCTGGTCTACCCTGTGCTCCCATGGTGCATTGTGCTTGCCCTGTGAAGGTCTGTCACTTGTCTTTCTTCTCTCTGGCTGTGATTTCTTTGAGGGCAGGGGCCTTGCCTACTGGTTCACAGTTGTACCCCAGCACCTGGCATATAAAACCAGTTCAATAAATGTGAGCTGAAATGTTAAATATCAAGTCAAAACCTGTCTGCCTAAAAATGTCCCCCAGTCCCTGATATCCCCTCCTTCCTAATTAAACATGAAAGTCCAAGTCTTCTGCATTTTTTAACGTTTCCCAGACGTCTATGGGTATTGGAACTTAATTAGCACGTTTAGATCCCTCTGGGTCCTCCCGAATCGGAAGCTGACTCTCTGTTCCTGCAAACATTAGTTTTTCCCCAAATAGCTCCTAGAAAAGGAAGCGCTGCTTCTCCACAAGAAAAAACAGTTTGCAAACAAGAGCTCAGCCCAGGCAGGCTCAAAGGCAACCGGAGCGTTACCCTTTCTGGGAGCTGTTTAAAGTACCTCCATCTAAGATCACAGAGAGGTTTAGTCAATACTCATCCATCTCCTGCCTTCCTCAAGGGAAGCAAGGCCGAGCCCTCATCAGCGAGGGTACTGGCTGCAGAAGAGCTTCAAGAGAGTGGGGGGGATGATCCGTGTTGGATCGGAAGAAGAAGAAGGTGAGAAGCTGCTGATGGGGCCTTACCTGGCTTTGGTCCAGCCAAGAGCCTCATCCTGGCCCAAACCTCCTGAGGCAATTTCCGAAAGCAACTGTGGAGGAAGAGGCCTGCACCTTCTCACCTCCTTTGAATGGGCTGCTTGCAAGTGTGAGACAGTGCCAGGAATCCACAGGGCATCCTCCTCCTGCCAACTGCCCAGGGCCTGGAGGGGAGCCAGGCCGCTCGCCTCCTGGGGCTTGGGACTGTGCCTGCGTCTACGGAGGTTGCAGGCCGCTCCTCATCTTTGAGAGGAGGTGCTGACTGGTGTCCTGGTGGGGCTGGGGGAGACGGCGGTCTGCGGCCCAGCGCTGGGGGTGGGCAACTAATCTTCGGTTTCTCTCTCCACCGGCTTTCCTTCCTGGAGCCCAGCTTCCTCATCTGAAAAGGAGGATTTGGGGGACCAGATGTCAAAGTTTCCTTTTAGCTGGCCTTCTGGGGTTGGTGAGAAAGTGGGAGAAACAGGAGGAGGGAAAAGTGTGGGGAAGGTTGTGACTGGAGAGAAAGAGGGGAACTGTGTGGGGAGCCCGCTGTGTGGGGGAAACTGCTGTGTGGGGGAGACTGCTGTGCTGTGTGGGGGAGACTGCTGTGTGGGGGAGCCTACTGTGTCAGGGAGCCCCCTGTGTGGGGCAGCACACTGTGTGGGGGAGCCCGCTGTGTGGGGGAGCTCCTTGCGTGTGGGAGCCTGCTGTGTGTGGGAGACTGCTGTGTGGGGGAGCTCGCTGGGTGGGGGAGAGCTGGCATGTCTGCACAGTGGCACCTAGACCGGGGCCCAGCCTATGACGGAGAGGTGAAATACTGCCCCTACATCTTTTATGAGACATCAGATGAGGAAACTGAGGTTCAAAGAGTTTTAAAAGACACATGCAAGGCCACACGATGAGGCACTGGTGGTTCAGAGGCAGAATTTTCACCTGCCACCCGGGAGACCCGGGTTCCATTCCCAGCCAATGCACCTCAAGTGTAGCCACCACCTGTCTGTCAGTGGAAGTTTGCCCGTTGCTCTGATGCTGAACCGGTTTCAGTGGAGCTTCCAGACTAAGACACAGTAGGAAGAAAGGCCTGACAATCTGCTTCCAAAAAATCAGGCAGCAAAAAGCCTAAGGATGGCGGCTGCTTGTCGCAGGCCTTATGGCTTCGGGTTACTTTGCAGAGCTGGAGAGCTGGCTGCGCAGGCCCTGAAGGCCCATGGTCCCAGTGCGGGGGGTCACTGTCGTGCTTTCGATGGCATCTGGAGGTGGTGTACCTACTGATGATGAGCAGCCACAGGGCTGGAGAGGGAGGTGACCATGACTGCATGGAAAGACTGGATCCATACTATATGTTCCCTCTAACCGCAGCTTCAGGCACCAAGGAAGGCCCTTCCGTGACCAACAAGCAACCAGCGGCTGCATCTGCAAAGGGGACAGCAGTGCTGTCGTCTGGTTCTGGCATCTCTAAGGGGAGGCCCAGGGATGCCCTGACTGTGGAACCTGCTACAAGCTGATGCCCCCCCCCAGGTCGCCCACTGAGCCCCTGCACCGACTCACTCAAAATGTGCCGCGAAGTTTTCTTCTTCCCAACAAAGACTAGCCATTGCATTGGCTCCTTCTCCACAAAAAACCATGGAGCACAACGGTCCAATCTGCAGCTGCTCATGGGGATAGCAGAGGACCGGGCAGCATTTCGTTCCATTGTACAGGGGTCGCCATGAGTCAGGGGCCGACTTGATGGCAGCTAACAACAACAGCAAGGTCACACAGGTAGCAAGCAGGGGAGGTCTGTACACTCCAGGGACAGCAGGTAGGTTTAACTTCATGTACCAACTCTGATAGATTGGTAAGGGCTGTCTGCAGCATCACGTGAAGGACAGAGTCTACGATCAATTAGCAACGTCTGCCACAGGCTTGGGATTAGAAGGGGGCGGCATGAATACCACATATCTGCTGGACTTACCATTCTTTAGTAAATTGTTATTGAGAGTCTACTTCATGCAAGGCACTGGTCCTTACGCTGGGGATTCAGTGGTAAATAAAATATAAGCCCCTGCCTTCAGGAAGCTTACATTCTACAAGAGGAGACAGACAATACACGTACATAAATGAGTAAATAATAGAATCTCAGCTGGTACTAAGTAGTACAAGGAAAATAAAATAGTGCAATGGGCTAGACAGTGATGATGGGGAGAAGGGGGGAGATCAGGGTAGCCAGGGAGGTGACATTTGAGCTGAGACCTAAACATTGAGAAGGAAGCAACCTCATGAAGGGCTGAAGGAAAAGCATCCAGGCAGAGGGAGCAGCCAGTGCAAAGGCCCTGAGGTGGTGCAACCAGGGACAAAAAGGCCAGAGTGGAGGCTGCTTAGAGGGCAAGGGGGGGGCTAGTAGAGGAGGTGGGAGTGGTGAGGAAGCCAGCTGTCTGCTTGATGTGCTTGTTTGGATGTCTGATGGACTTCGCAAACTTAGCCAGTTCAAAACACAATACTCAATACCCACCCCTACCCCACCCCACCCACCCACACAACCAAACTTGCTCTGGGTAAGTGGCACCACCATCCACCCTAGTGCCCAGACCACTGTGCCACAACTCCAGCCTCGTCACCATTAACTGTGGCCTGTGGCCTCCTCGCTGGTCTCCTGGCCTCTACCCTGGTCCCTGGCAGAAGCCCACAAACCACTCAACCTATTAACCCCGCAGTCCCTTACTTATTGTCCCAAAGCTCTCTTCCTCCCTAGTTTCGTCTTTCTTGCAACTATCCTTAACCCACAAACCTACGGCCACATAATTGGTTCTCTTTCTAAAAGAGATCTTGGTGTTGGTCACAGCCACAGAGACATTAGCCCCTGTTCTATTCACACACTTTCCTCTGCTTGTCCCCAAGCTGATGGCGCATCCAGCATGGTTCCGGAAGGGGCTGTAGATTGTCACAGGGACCATTTATCAGGCACCTGCAGCGCTCCTGGCCGCCATGGCAGACACCATAGTGGCCACCATCTTACATTCACAAATGTGGATCCTTGGACTCAGAAAGATTCCGCTTCTTATCCTAAGTCCCATAGCTAGTAAATGGCTGAGCCAGGATTTGGACTCAAGTTCTCTGATGCCAAAGCCCAGGCTCCTGCTTCTGCATTAGGCTTCCTTCTGGACTCTGATAGGCGAAGGCATCAATCTGAGCTCAAAGGTCAGAGCTTGATCCAGAAACAGGGTTAGAACCTTCTGCCCACCCAGCCCCAGAGAGATGGGGGTATCCCAAGCCCTCCTGAGTGGAAATGTCCCAACACAGGCAGCACCTGCATCCTGTGGCCTCCCCTAGCCTGGATTTCTGTCCTCTTCCCTTTACCTGGCCCCCCTCCTACATCCCGTCTGCTGCCAGGTGGTCACTTTCCTGCCCTGGGCTGTTGTAGCCGGTACCTGGGTGCCCTCCAGCCTGTCGGCCTCTTGATCAGGAAGCATTCCCGTGGGAACCATGGTGCCAACATCCGGTGAGGATGGGCCCTCCATTACCTGCCGGCCCTACCATCGCGGCTATCGGGCCCAAGAACAAAGGAGCTCGGTGCCTGCCGCGCGGCTGGCTGTGTTTATCCAGGGTGAGGCCTTGCCTGGCACAGATGCTGAGCAAACAGGAGTGTCGGCCTCACAGATCCGCCTCCGAACGAGCGGCACTTCAGCTGGGAGGTGTTGCTGCCAGGCCACCTGCTGATATACCACCCAGCCCAACCCCAACAAGTGTGCCAGGGCAGGGGGACTGCAGGGCAAGTTTGTTCCATCTGGGCCTCAGGCTCTCCAGCTCTACAGTGTGAGAGTTAGAAGAGATAATTCCTAAGGTCCCTTCTGTGGTCCAGAGCCCTGAGTGATGTTGCTGGAAGCCTCTAGGGTTTGAGAACAGACCTGGGAGGCAGAATCGGCTGGAGGCTAGAGGTGGAATCTAGGCTTCTGTCTCCTGGCACACACTCCACTCCCAGCCTCATGTACCTGGATTTGCCACTGTTACTGGCCAGGAGGGCTGATCTCTCACAGCAATGTCCCCCAGCATAGGACCCACGACCTCATTCACCCTAATGGAATGCCAGAACTGGATCTGGGGTACTTCATGGTCAGAGGTTTAAGTGTGACCATTTGCTTCTGAGGCCACCTAGGATCTGACCTCTCATTCTCTGTCTCCAGGGATCTGAGGGCACCTGGGGAGGGATCAGAAGGGCCGTGGAGGGGTGTTTCTCCAGTTAGGGCAGTGAGAGGCTCCATGGCACATCAGAATCACCTGGGATACTTGTTAGACTATAGATTCCTGGGCCCCACACCCCAGTGATTCTGACTCCCAAGATACAAGTGGGGAAGGACGGCTCAAGAGTCTGAGTTTTTAACAAGTACCTAGGTGATCCTTGGAGTTCCTAGGTGTCAAAGATGGTTAACATGATTGGCTGTCAATCAAAAGGTTGACGGTTTGAGTTCACCCAGAGGTACCTCAGATGAAATTTCTGGCAATCTACTTCCAAAAAACCAGCCATTGCACAATCAGCCAACTTGACCTCATAGATATATATAGGACACTCCATCCAACCGCTGCAAAGTACACATTCTTTTCCAATGCACATGGATCATTCTCAGAATAGACCACATCTTAGGCCACAGAGCAATCCTCAACAAGATCCAAAACTTTGAGATAATTCAAAGTATCTTCTCTGACCACAATGCCATCAAGGTAGAAATTAACAACAGAAAGAGCAAGGAAAAAAAATCAATTACATGGAAACTGAATAATACCCTGCTTACACATCACTGGGTAATAGAAGAAATCAGAGATGGAATCAAAAAATTCCTAGAATCAAATGAGAAAGAAAACATATCATACCAAAACTTTTGGGACATAGCAAAGGCAGTCCTCAGAGGACAATTTATAGCAATAGATGCACATATCAAAAAAGAAGAAAGGGACTAAATCAAAACATTAACTACAGAACTCAAACAAATAGAAAGAGAACAGCAAAAAAAAGCCCACAACCACCAGAAGAAAGGAAATAGTAAAGATCAGAGCAGAAATAAATGAAATAGAGACCAGAAAAACAATAGAAAGTATCAAAAAAACCAAAAGTTGGTTCTTTGAAAGAATCAACAAAATCGACAAACCACTGGCCAGACTGACAAAAGAAAAACAGCAGAGGACACAAATAACCCAAATAAGAAATGAAATGGGGGACATTACAACAGACCCAACTGAAATAAAAAGGATTATAACAGAATATTATGAAAAACTATACTCCAACAAATTTGAAAACCTAGAGGAAATGGATAAATTTCTAGAAACACACGGCCTACCCAAACTACAACAAAGTGATGTTGAAAATCTGAACAGACCCATAACAAGAGAAGAGATTGAAAATGTAATAAAAAAACTCCCAACAAAAAAAGGCCTGGTGCAGGTGGCTCCACTGGAGAATTCTACAAAACATTTACAGACGAGCTTGTACCAGTACTACTCAAGCTATTTCAGAGCATAGAAGAGGAAGCAACACTTCCAACTTCATTCTAAGAAGCCAGCATAACGCTAATACCAAAACCAGGCAAAGACATCACAAAAAAAGAAAATTACAGACCAATATCTCTCATGAATATAGATGCAAAAATTCTGAACAAAATTCTAGCCAATAGAATTCAGCATCATATCAAAAAAAGTAATACACCACAACCAAGTAGGATTCATACCAGGTATGCAAGGATGGTTCAACATTAGAAAATCAATCAACGTAATCCACCACATAAATAAAAGGAAAGAAAAGAATCACATGATCATCTCAATTGATGCAGAAAAGGCATTTGACAAAGTCCAACACCTATTCCTGATAAAAACTCTCAATAAAATAGGTATAGAAGGGAAATTTCTCAACATAATAAAGGGCATCTATGCAAAACCAACGGCCAACATCATTCTTAATGGAGAGAGGCTGAAAACATTCCTCTTGAAAACAGGAACAAGACAAGGATGCCCTTTATCACCACTCCTATTTAACATTGTGCTGGAAGTTCTAGCTAGAGCAATAAGGCAAGAAAAAGAAATAAGGGGCATCCAAATTGGTAATGAAGAAGTTAAACTGTCTCTGTTTGCAGATGATATGATACTATACATAGAAAACCCTAAAGAATCCATAAGAAATCTACTGGAACTAATAGAAAGATTCAGCAGAGTCGCAGATACAAGATAAACATTCAAAAATCAGTTGGATTCCTATACACCAATAAGGAGAATGATGAAAAGGAAATCAGGGAAACAACACCATTTTCGATAGTCCCTAAAAAGATAAAATACTTAGGAATAAATCTGACCAGGGATGTAAAAGACCTATACAAAGAAAACTACGAAACACTACTGCATGAAACCCAAAAGGATCTACATAAATGGAAAAACATACCATGCTCATAGATAGGCAGACTCAACATTGTGAAAATGACAATTCTACCCAAAGCAATTTAGAAATACAACGCAATCCCGATCCAAATACCAACAACATTCTTCAAAGAGATGGAAAAACTAATCATTAACTTTATATGGAAAGGGAAGAAGCCCCGAATAAGTAAAGCACTACTGAAGAAGAAGAATAAAGTTGGAGGACTCACACTACCTGACCTCAGAACCTACTATACAGCTACGGTAGTCAAAACAGCCTGGTACTGGTACAACGACAGATACATTGACCAATGGAACAGAATTGAGAACCCAGATGTAAATCCATCCACCTACGGTCACCTGATCTTCAACAAGGGCCCAAAGTCCATCAAATGGGGAAAAGACAGTCTTTTTAACAAATGGTGCTGGCAAAACTGGATATCCATCTGCAAAAGAATGAAACAGGACCCATACCTCACGCCGTATACAAAAACTACTTCAAAATGGATCAAAGACCTGAATATAAAGCCTAAAACTATAAAGTTTATAGAAGAAAAAATAGGACCAACACTTAGGCTTTAATACATGGCATTAACAGGATACAAACCATCACCATCAATGCACAAACCCCAATAGATAAGCTAGATAACTGGGATCTTCTAAAAATTAAACACCTATGCTCTTCAAAAGACTTCAGCAAAAGAGTAAAAAGAGAACTTACAGATTGGGAAAAAATTTTTGGACAGTACCAGTCAGACAAAGGCCTAATCTCCATAGTCTACAAGAAAATCCAACACCTCTACAACAAAAAGACAAATAATCCTATTAAAAAATGGGCAAAGGAAATGAACAGAACCTTCACCAAAGAAGACATTCAAATGGCCAACAGACACATGAGGAAATGCTCGCAATCACTAGCCATTAGAGAAATACAAATTAAAACCACAATGAGATACCATCTCACCCCGGCATTACTGGCACGAATCAAAAATACTGGAAATAACAAATGTTGGAGGGGCTGCGGGGAGATCGGAACTCTTACGTACTGCTGGTGGGAATGCAAAATATTACAACCATTTTGGAAAATGATATGGTGCTTCCTCAGAAAGCTAGAAATAGACATACCATTCGATCCAGCAATTCCACTCCTAGGCATATATCTTAGAGAAATAAGAGTCATCACTCGAATAGACATAGGCACACCTATGTTCATGGCAGCATTGTTCACAATAGCAAAATGATGGAAACAACCTAGATGCCCATCAACAGATGAATGGATAAACAAACTATGGTACATACACACAATGGAGTACTATACAACGAGAAAGAACAACAATGAATCTGTGAAGCATCTCATAACATGGATGAAACTGGAGGACATTATGCTGAGTGAAATAAGTCAATCACAAAAGGACAAATATTGTATGAGACCTCTACTGTAAAAACCCATGAAAAAGTTCACACACAAAATGTAACAATCTTTGTGGGTTACCAGGGATGGGAGGGGTGGGGGGGAAATACTAAATAGGCAATAGATAAGTGGTATCTTGGGTGAAGGGTGAGACAGTACACAATACAGGGGAAACTAGCACAGCTTGTACAAGGAAAGGTCGTGGAAGCCCCATAGACACATCCAAACTCCCTGAGGGACTGAATTTCTGGGCGGAGGGCTGTGGGGACCATGGTCTCGGGGAACATCTAGCTCAATTGGCATGACACAGCTTATAAAGACAATGCTCTACATTCTATCTTGGTGAGTAGTGTCTGGGGTCTTAAAAGCCTATGAGCGGCCGTCTAAGATACTCCACTGGTCTTATCCCTTCGGGAGCAAGGGAGAATGAAGAGAACAGGATACAAGGAAAAGATTAGTCTGAAGGACTAATTGTCCACAGCTACCAAGGCTTCCACCGGACTGAGTCCAGTACAGTTAGATGGTGCCCGGCTACCACCACTGACTGCTCTGACCAGGATCACAACAGAGGGTTCTGGACAGAGCTGGAGAAGGATGTAGAACATAATTCTAACTCACAAAAAAAAAGACCAGATTTACTGGCCTAAAGGAGACTGGAGAAACCCCGAGAGTATGGCCCCCAGACACCCTTTTACCTCAGTGGTGAAGTTATCTCCAAGGTTCACCGTTCAGCCTGGGAGTGGACAGCCCCGTAAAACCAAATGAGATTAACGAGGTACAGGAGTCCAGTGACAAGGGCCAGAAGGCAGAAGGGGACAAGGAAGCTGGTGATAGGGAACTCAAGGTTGAGTAAGGATATTGTTGATGTGTTGTGAGATTGTTAACCATTGTCATAGGGCAACATCTGTAGTAACTGTTAAATGAGAAACTATTTTGTTCTGTAAGCCTTCATCTTAAGTGAGAATACCAGCACAATTGGAAGAGCGTAGTCAATGTCACTGAAGTGTGCATGTAGAAATTTTTGAAATGGTGTATCCTTGGCTATGTGTATTTTCACCAAAAAAAAAAAGGTTGAGAAGTTAGAGGGTTGACATGTTGTGGGGTTGTTAACCAATGTCATAAAACAATATGTGTACTACTGTTTCATGAGAAACTATTTGTTCTGTAAGCTTTCACCTGAAGTACAATAAAAAATAAATTAATTTAAAAAAAGAACCCAGCCGTTGAAAGCCCTATGGAGCATAGCTCTACTCAGACACAAATGGGGTCTCCATGAGTCGGAATCGACTCTATGGCAACTGGTAGGTGATCCTTAGGTTTCAAATGAAATGGAATGAGTGTGTCTAAAAGCTAGATTCAAATCCCACCTCTGCTACTTATTAGCTGTATGACTTTGGTAAGTCACAAGCCTTTCTAGATCTCAGTTTTGTCTATAAAATAAGGATATAATAATAGCTACCTCTTAAAAAGTGAGGCATACTGAGCGAATAATCCTAGAAGCTGGACTACTTGAAGAAGAGTAGGGCATCAGGATTGGAGGAAGACTCATTAACAACCTGCGATGTGCAGACGACACAACCTTTCTTGCTGAAAATGAAGAGAACTTGAAGCACTTACTGTTGAAGATCAAAGACTACAGCCTTCAGTATGGATTACACCTCAACATAAAGAAAACAAAAATCCTCACAACTAGACCAATAAGTAACATCCTGATAAATGGAGAAAAGATTGACCTCTTCAAGGATTTCATTTTACTTGGATCCACAATCAACACCCATGAAAGCAGCAGTCAAGAAATCAAGGGATATATTGCACTGGGCAAACCTGCTGCAAAAGACCTCTTTCAGGTGTCAAAAGCAAACATGTCATTTTGAGGACTAACGTGCGCCTGACCCAAGTCAGGTATTTTTAATCGCCTCATATACATGTGAAAGCTGGACAATGAATAAAGAAGACCAAAGAAGAATCGATGCCTTTGAATTATGATGTTGGTGAAGAATATTGAGTATACCATGGACTGCTAGAAGAACGAACAAACCTGTCTTGGAAGAAGTACAGCCAGAATGCTCCTTAGAAGCAAGGATGATGAGACTTTGGGCATGTTGTCAGGGAGGACCAGTCCCTGGAGAAGGACATCACGCTCGGTAAAGTAGAGGGTCAGCGAAAAAGAGGAAGACACTCAACGAGGTGGATTGACACAGTGGCTGCAACAATGGGCTCAAACATAGCAATGATTGTGAGGATGGCTCAGGACTCGGCAGTGTTTTGTTGTGTTGTACATAGGGTAGCTATGAGTTGGAACCGATTTGACGGCACCTAACAACAATTGTTTCAGAGTACTTATTGCACTTTGTAAATGTTTGTTTAATGAATAGAGCAGAGGTCCATTTGCCCAAATCAGAAACCTAGGTGTTCTCCTCAACTTGTCCATCAACCACATCTCTGTCAACCACTCAGTCACAAATTCCAGGAACTCTACCACCTAAATACATCTTAAACCTCTCACTTCTCTCCATCCCCACTGCTGCCACCCTAGTCCAAGCTACCATCTTCATCTTCCCCTACCCGAACTGGTCTCCCTGCTTCTACCCTTGCCTCCTCCCATTCACCCTTTCCAGAGGGTAAAGCCCTGCTTCAAACCCTAGCTCTCAGAAGACCTTATCATGAGTCTAAAAAAACTATTTGTAAATCCTCTGAACCCCCACCCCTACTTCTAAGCCTCCTTTCAGCCCCTCTCAGCCTTTAGCTCTACACTCAGGATAATTCTGGACTTCTTTCATATTCCTCCAGTGAGTCACATTTTGTCTTGCCCCTGGTTCTGCATGCAAAGTGTGTTTCTCTGTATGGAACAAGCCCCCCTCTCCACTCCTAAAACACACATCCTTCACCTACTACTCATCTTTCATATTTCCACTTGAATGTCATTTTCTCAGGGCCAGACTAACCCTAACCCAACCGTCCCCTTCTCATATACTTCCACAACTCTCTGTTCTTCCTCTATAACAATACTTTTATACGACTGTGACGACTTGTTTCTAACACCTGCCTCCACCACTAGACCAGCCCCAAGACAACGCAAACGTCTTCTTATCCATTGCTGTAGCCCGAGCAGTTACTAGGGCCTTTGGCAAATGGTGAGCGTTCAAAACTACTTGTTGAATGAACAATTAAATAAATGGTTGAATGAATGCATGAATGAGTGAATGAACGAACAACAAGGCCCTGTTCGCAGGTGTCGCGATGGGCGCGCGAAATACTGCCAAAGCTCTGCGCCCAGGGTCTCAACGCGCCTGGAGAAAAGACTGCCACGTGGGGGCGTCCCGGGGCCCGTGCTGGCCACAGGGGGGCGCCTCCAGCTCGTTATATCCGGTTGGCACCTCCTCGGACTCAGGCTCGGTTACTAACCGCCAACTGGCGGCAGGGGGCGGGGTTCTCCCTCTGATAGACAGCCTTGCTCCGCCCAATCTAATTCATCTTTTCCTGGGTCCCGCCCCTGGTGGGGCCTGATGGTGGCGCCGCCCACTGAACGCCGACAGAACTCACTCGAAGCCCAACCAGCGTGCCTGGCGGTCTGTGAGTGGGCGGCTCGTCGCTGGGGGCGGGGCCTCGCGCTGACGGGCAGGCGCGCGGCCCCGCCTCTGTCGCCCAGAGCGGCCGCGCCAGCGCGGGGGACAGCAGAACTGAGTACGTGAGCAGCGCAGCAAGATCCCGGCTCGGACCCCGGACGGCGCGCGCACCCGGAGCCCCCGACCCGCGTCGGGCCCGCAGCCGGCCGCCGTATTCCTGTGCATCCGGAACCACGACCACCTGCGCCCTCCGCCCCGGCCGGCCTCCCCGAGTCCTCCGGCGCCGAGCTCCCCGGATCCCCGGGTCCTCCTGGACCGGTCCGTCCAGATTCCCGCATACCCGAGGACCTCCGAGGTTGGGGCGTCGCCTCGGCCCCGGAGCCACCCGCCCGGATCGCACCCCCCGTTGCCCGGATCTCCTGGGACGGGACGCGAACCTCGCCCGGAGCCCGCCGAGCGGACCCTCCCCCGGCTGCCCGCAGCCCCGCCGGCGCGGCCCGGCGCGGCCCGGCTCGGCTCCCGGAGCCCGGCCCCCGGAGCCCGGCCCGGCCATGGCCCAAGCCCGGCCGCCGCCGCCGCCGCCGCCGCCGCCGCTGGGGCTCCTGCCGCTGCTGGCTCCGCTGCTGCTGCTGCTGCTGCTGCCCGCCGGCTGCCGGGCGCTGGAAGGTGAGCGGCGTCGGGGGGCGCGCCCGAGGGGCTGGGGTGCTGGGGTCGCCCGAGCCGGCGTAGAGGGCCCGCGGCGCCGGTCCGTGAGGGCGGAGCGCACGTCGGAGGAGGCTGCCCCGCTGGCGCCCGCTCCGGGGCCGGAGGATGGCTGGGGAGGGCGCCCCCGGAGCCGTCCAGGTGGCTCGAGCTGGCTCCCAGGCCGGCGGTCCGCGGCTGCCGGTCGTGGGCAGCACGGCTCGAGAGGAGCGGCCCCGAAAGGCACGGCCCCGCCGTGACCTTCTGTGGGAGGACCCTGCACTCCCGGCAGAGAAGCGGGGTCCTTGGCACCTCCGAGAGGCAAGGGTGGGCGACGCACGAGACAAGTGGGGGCCCCCGAGACTGCTGTGGGGCTGTCGCAGGTGGAGGCGACGCCGAACTCCCCAGGTTGGGGGGGGGGCGCTGGTTAGGACCCCGTTGGAGTTAACTGAGAGTGTGACTGCCTGCACCCCGCTTTGTCAGGGGGTGGCTGCGGGGGTGGAGAGGCGGGGGCCGGTTATTGTTTATGGTTTACCAAGTGCCAAATACGCATGAGGTTGCTGTGCGAGCGGGCATTATACCCAGCTCTGCTCCTCCTCGGGCTCACCCCCTGCCTTCCGGCAGGAGAGCCCGAGTGCTCGGGTCTCCAGTGAGCCCCTGAAGTTGTAGGACTCCCCCCAGGTAGCGCAGAAGCCCGATACGTTCCGCTCTAGCCCGAGGGAAAAGGCCCGGCTTCCCAGTGGGTTTGTGACACCTTCCAAGACCGCCGAGGGGGCAGCTTCCACTTGTAATGACTACCTGGGTGAGCAGGCCGAGGGTCGCTGGTTCTGCTGGAGGGCGCAGCATGCCACTTGACGCGAGCCTGGGGGGGACAGAGGCGCGACACCGGTCACAAACAATGGAGAGACTCACACACCTTTTCCAAAAAATTTGGAGGCATTAAGTGGGGAAAAAGAAGCCTTCCTTAATGTGGGTGGAGGGGAAGGTTAGACGCCACAGAAATTTGGAAGCCATTGGTATATAGGCAGTGTTGATTTTATTAACAAACCTAGTCACTTTCTGAGTTTAAGAACAAAAAATTCAGTAACTTGGTTTGCTCCTGTGTTCACAACTGGTAAACTTGAATTCTGAAAGGAAAAATGGACACAGTTCAGAGAGAAAGGCGTGTTCTGCTTTCTGTTTTTCTCCAGGGGAATAAAAGGTCCCTATGATCCCCCACCCCCTTTTATCTGAGTCCACTGGTGCTGACAGATTGATTCACACGGGTGGACCCATGCAGATTCAGACAGACACACCGAGGTCGCACCCACACGGGCGCACGCTTCTGCACATTCACCCACGTGTGTCTGATGGGACCCCAGGCGTCAGGAACCAGTGTGTGGCTTTGTTGTTGACGGCCTTGAGTGTGATCTGTGCCTGTCTCGGTGCCCGGGAGAGGGACATGGGAGCATATGCGCTTCCACACTCACGCAGCTGTGTGTCACCCGTGTGTGCCAGGTCCCAGGGCCCTTGTTGTGGGGTGTGGTGGGTGCTGGGGGTGTGGTTGGGTCAGGTAAGCAAGGGCTGCCTTGGGAATTTCACCCCTTCTTCCTCCTTCCCTTCCTCCTTTCCATCCCTTCATAATCCTTCCAGTCCTTCAAATCTTTCCAGCGCTTTCCAGTCTCCCACTCTGCCTGACCCGAGCTGGACCTTAGCAGGGAGCTGGTATCCAGGCCTTCAGGCCAAGGAGCTGAGGGGCTGACCAGGAGGCAGGTTCAGATAAACTGTGGCAGCCCAGGAGATAGGGCAGAAGGGCTAGTGGCCCTCCTACCTTTATCTGTCTGGATGTGGAGTGGGATCGGGGGCTTCTTCTCGGCTGAGAAGGGGGCTGGGAGGACAGGCCACTATGGGGCTGCCCCTAGGAAGTAGTAATTCCTTCCAGTTGTGCCTTTTAGCTTCTGGACTACCAAGAACAACTCCATCAAGTGTGCCATACCTCCAACCCTATGGTCTTCAGTCTGAGTAAAAGAGAAAGAGAGATGCCCCAGGGTGCTGACCCAGGTCCAGATCCTCCCTCCACTTCTCCCTTCCTGTGTGACATGGGGATAGTGACAGTACCAACCTCACTGGTTGTTTTGAGCATTGGATCATGAATATGTGTAAAGTGCTTAGCATACAGTCATTGTTGTTCAAGGATTAGCGATTACTGTTAACACTCTAGGGTCCGCTCCCTGGGAGGATGGTGGCTCTGGTGTGTGCCCTTGTCCAGCCCAGCGACGTTAGAGGAGGGAATGATGGGAGAGGGAAGGGACAGGACACCTGGAGGACTGAACTCCCCATGTGGTTGGTCTCTCTGTCTCCCTGCAGCTCCAGGGAGGAAAAGGATGGGAGGAGAGCAGGGTTAGGGTGCAGCTGTTCCCCGACTCCAGCCTGCACCCCCCTCCCCATTCTTGCGCTTGAAGGGCAGGATGGGTGGACTGCGAGGGTCCTGGGCTGTGACCAGAGGGCAGGGCTATGTGGGACCCTTGGCACTAAAGATCCGTTCTGCCCCAAGCTTTATGGGTAGGGGTCTAGCCTCCCCCTCACTCGGCCTCCCATTTAGCTTGGCCAGAATTTGGTTTGCCCTTGGCCTCGGGCAGCGTCTTGGCTCCCTGCATCTGGGGACCATTACAGTTAGGCCTGGGGGGCCTGTGTTTCCCCTCATGTACTCACTGCTTAGATGTTGTCTGGCACCTGATTTCTGTCCCACGCTGCACGCTTGGGGTTCACCAGGACTCGGCATTCAAAGACCTCTTGGATTTTCCATGTGCATGGGGCTAGGGCCTTGCTTGTCCCCTGACTGAAGAAACACCCGTCCTTGTCCTCTGATTGATTTAAACCTATCCCTACACACACAAACTACCTTCAGATTTACCCACAGACACAGGGAGACAGCCACCTTGTCACTCACTCTCCTTTTGAGTAATGTCCCTCAGCTCCCCCAAGCCACAATCCCGCTCCCCTTCAGGACCATGGATGGATTAGGGGAGTGGGGTCCAGTACTGTCAGCAGACTGGAATGGGGCCTAAGCTGAGGAAGGGTGTCAGGACCTTGGGGCCTCTTAGACCTGAGATAAGATGGGGAGGTGCCTGCTGCAGGCAGACCCTTTTGGGAAAAGAGAAGCAGTCAGCAGCTCTGTGCAATGGGGCCGAGAAGCCGCAGCAGTGGAAAGGACCCCTGCAGGTAACAGGGCGAGTGAGACTCTTTTCTCAGAGGCAGCAGTGACCACTGAGAGGGGGTGGCTGAAAGCAGACCGCGGCCCTGGGGTTTCCGTGGCTCACTCACTTGTTCGAGTAGCCTCTGGCGCCCCCCGCCCCTCTGCCACATCTGTTTGTCATGAGCTGGCACTTCAGAGCGGTCAGGGAGGGATAGCAGCAGGTATTTGGGGGAACCAGTTTGCTTGTTGCTGCCCTCCCTGTAGCCACAGCTGCCGCCACCATAGTGGCCTCCACGGCAGCCAGCTAAAGCCGAGGCTGCCATGGGCAAGGCCTCTGCTACCCGGCCTTATGCTAATTAAACAGCTCGAAGAGGCTGAATCACCAGGCCTGCATAGTTGGAAAATTGTAGCCCTGCCTGTTGTGCTGTGTCAAACTGGTTTGTCGGGATTGGGCAGCTGGGGGGGTGGGAAGACTGGAGAGGTACAGCTGGGCACCTGATGGGTGGGAGACCCCTGCCTGGGGACAGGCCCTGGCAGCGTCTCCCCATTGCCTTCTGCCCTCGGGCCCATGGTGGCTGGAACCCCAGGGAAAGGCTCCTGGAGGGTCTGTCTGTCCGTCCGTCCGTCCGTCCGTCCGTCCGTCCGTCCGTCTGGCTGGCTGGCTGGCTGGTAGGGCTAGGCTGGAGTGGGGGGCATGGATGAGCACTGAGGCGTTTGGGCTTGCTGCCCTGCGTGTCCTCCTCCCTTCTCCTCCCGCTCAGGTTTATTATAAATCCCTTTGATCTGAGGGGAAGAATGGAAAACAAAATATGTTCTCTGTTCTGAGGTGCTCCCCTCCCCTCCTTCTCAGACATGGGGGCTGGGGGAGGAGACCCTGCTTGAGGGGCTTGGGAGGCAGACTCTCCAGGTCCTATGGCGGTGTCCCCCGAAGACCCCTGTCTCTTCGGGCTGGCCACCCGAGTGGGCAGGCTGGTACATGCGTGTACACGCCAACACATGGGGAGAGAGGGGGGCGCAGGAAGACTGGGGAACCAGATCGCTTGGGTTGGTTGGCTGAGGTAGAGACCTCACGGTGGGGGGACCAGCTGCAGGGGTGCATGGAGTTTTCTCCCTCTTGGCAGTTGGAGCCTCCAGGGTGTCCTCCAGCCCCTGCGTACTCTCCTGGCCCAGCCCAGGAGCGCGTCTCCTGCCAGCTCACAGCCTCTGGTCTGGGGTTTGGGCTGGAGGCTTATCGCTTCTGTCTCTAGATTTTTTTGGTACTCTGGATCTCTGTGACACCCTTCCTCCTAGGGCAAGGGGCTGCCACGGGATCTGGCAGCTCCATGAAGCTGTGTGGCCCTTCGCCAGGGCAGGTGCAGACTCAGATCTGGTGCCCTTGCACCAGGGTGGTGCAATGAGGCCCCCTGACATGGGCCAGGGTGCCCACCACGCTCTCCACACGGCTGTGTGTGGAAGAGTGGCGCTGGAAGCTTCTGGGGCCACATCTCTTCCTGCTGCTACCCCCTCCCGAGGGCTGCTGGGCCTTGAGACAGTGCCATTGTGCTGGCAAGGAAGTGGCCTGCTGCTTGGGCAGGGGCTGTACCTGGGAGGCCACACCCAGCCACACCCAGATTCATCTTCATGCTCCTGCTCCGCCCCAGCCTGTGAACTGACAGCTCCTGCCTGAGCCTGTCAACAGGAAGCTGGTCTGGGGCTTGCTCCCTGCTGGCTACCCCTCCGTCCTTCCCTCTGCCCCTGCCCAGGGCTGCCCGACACCTCTCCTTCCCAGCAGGAGTCGCCTCTGTGGCTGCCCTGCCTGAGCAAGAGGAACCACACCAGTGGGGGCGGGAAGGTGACCATGAGCATGGAGGGGCCAACTGAGGGGCCTTGCCTTCTCCCAGTGGAGGTCTGGTGGTGCAGTGGTTAAGAGCTACGGCTGCTAACCCAAAAGCTGGCAGTTGGGATCCACCAGCCGCTCCTTGGAAACCCTATGGGGCAGTTCTCCTCTGCCCTGTAGGGTCGTTCTGAGTCATTATCGACTCGATGGCAATGGATCTGTTCTGTTTTTGGCCTTCTCCGAAGTCTACCTCCACCTCACTTGAAGACTCATCCCATAGAGAGAACATGCTTGCAGTGTGTGTGTGTGTGTGTGTGTGTGTGTGTGTGTGTGTGTGTTGCCTGTGCATGAAGGGTACACTCTGAGTACTTATACTGTGTCTGCATGCTCCTGTGGGGGCTGTGGCATGTCACGGTGCAGCTGGGCACCTGTGTGTGTGCCGCTGATTGTAGCTGGCATGTGACTGTGTAAGAGCATGTCACCGAGGCTAAACAGGGAAACCGGTGCTTGTGTTTGCACTTCACTACACTCAAGACCGTGACTTGTGGCTGACAATTGTGTGTGCAATTAAGTAAGCAGAATGAACTTTTGAGTGTGTTTGCTCTCTGTGTATGCATTTGCCTCAGGAAATCTGCACGTATGAAGGGCAGACTGTAGGAGGGAGCCTTTGCCTAAGGTGAGCCGAATCTGCGTGTCAGAAAGACTCACGGGGTATGAATGTCTAAGGAAGACTAAG
Source organism: Dugong dugon (assembly GCA_030035585.1). Classification (NCBI taxonomy): domain Eukaryota; kingdom Metazoa; phylum Chordata; class Mammalia; order Sirenia; family Dugongidae; genus Dugong; species Dugong dugon. The sequence goes on along the minus strand of CM057466.1, from coordinate 30,991,186 downwards.
TTGTTTGTACCAGATGCATCTGTGTGTCTAAGACAGACAGGCCGGGGCTGTTAGGAAGCTGATGTGTGTTTGCGGGCGGCTGCGGCTTTGTGTGTTTTCTGTCTGCTGTATGTGTTGACTAGTTGCTTTGGCCCCAGTGGTGGGGAATGAGTCCAGCCACCGAGAGAGAAGTGGGTGCTGGGTGTGCATCTGTGTGCGCACACACAGACCAGAGCCACCCAGCTGCTGCCACGTGTCTGCTCTCTGTGCCCCGTGGAAACCTGAAAGGGGTGTTGCTTCATTCACTTGCAAGCATTGAAGCCTGAGCCCTGGAAAGACCCAGGCCTGATGCCCACTTCTCTGCTGGCTTTGGGAGGCTGTTGGGGTTCCTACCTGACGGAGCCCTGGAGGGAAGGTGGCCTGCCTCCTCTCTGGTCTCCCTCCAGCAGCCACATTGTGGGGCCGAGGATGGGATGCAATAGACAGCTGGGGGAATTCAGTGACAGCTCACTCGTTTCTCTCTTGTCCCTGTCCCTGTCCCCGTCCCTCAGATCGTTTTGCCCCAGCATGTGTATGCACACAGAGCAGAGAGAAGTGGGCTCTGTTGGGACGGGTTCTGTGACCCCCTCCCCTCACCTCACGTCCTTCTCTGCCCAGGCAAGAGACTGGTGGTGGCACCCAGGGGTCTGAGTCGCTCCTTGCTTTTCCTCGTGTGCTTAGGCAGGCTGAAGGGCACAGACCCTTCCTCTCTCCCTAGAGAACTGGGAAAATGGAGAGCGAGTCCTCCTCCCCACCAGGGTGACCGGAGCCCTTTCTCAGGCACACATGACTCGAAATCCAAGTCCTCTTCTCATTAATGGGAAAAATGTGCCGAGATTGAGCGATGGCCAAAGCTGAGCGACGGCCAGGGGCCGATCCCCTCCCTCTCTCACTCCCCAGAAATTAAACAGAAATGAAGAGCCTCCCTCCTGCCCGGGCGCCCGCCTCCCCACCCTCCTCTCCCTCCTCCAAGCCTGCGCGGGGCTTGTTTTAAACTGGAGGAATCTGGCTGGAGGGGGAGGGGGCTGAATATTTGGGTTTAAACAGTTCCAGATGGGTTTGGCACAGGCTGAGCCGAGGAAGTGAGGGCGCGGGAGGAGGGGGGCGGTGCGCGCAGCGCTGGGAGCCCTCGCCGGCTCGGGTGGAGCGGCAGGCGGGGGAGGGGGCGCGCTGGGCTCCGAGGGATCCCGGGGCCTCGAATACTCCGGCTGCTGGCTGGGGAAGAGGCCACTTGGCAACCTCCCTCCCAGTCTCCGTCTGCTTGGGCCTCCTTGTCTCTCCATGTCGCTGTCTTTTGTAGCCCGCCGCCGGCCATCCGGGCTGTCTGGTCCCAGCCCGCCTGCTCGCACTTCGCTCCATGGCAGTGCCCGCCCACCCGTCCGCCTCCGGGAGGCCCTGCTCAGCCCCGCCTCTCTCCCGCCCGTCTCTGGGCCCTGCTTCTGCCCATCTCGGCCTCCCTTCCCAGTGTCTGTCTGTCTGCCTGTCTGCCTGCCGGGGTGCCCGTCAGGCCACCGACGAGGCTGGAATAGCTCATCCTGCAGCCGGGTCCTCCAGGGACCAGGCGCTGCCTCAGGAGGAAGAGCGGGAGGCTCACTCCCAGCAGCGCCTGGCTGATGCCCGGGCCCTCTGCCTCACATGGGGGACACGGGCCACAGCTGCCTCCTTCCTCCGCTCAGACCCAGACTCCGCCAAACCAGTGAAGGCGGCACCCCCTGAGCCTGTGGGGTCTGGTCTTTCCACTGCTCTACCCTCAGCGGGCCCCACTGCTAATGTAGAGCCCCTGCCTCATTCCAGGGCAGAGCTGAGGGGAGAGCTGCTGGCTGCCCTGTCTCCAGGCTGCAAGAAAAGAGTTGGCAGCTTCTTCTCCCTTTCCTGCTCCTAGGTCTGAGCTTGGGGTCAGCGTGGACTTTCAGAGGCCGGAGTTGGCCAGTTAGAGCCCAGAGCCAGGTTCCTAGGGGAGCTAGTTTATGTGAGAAACCCTAACGGGCCCCTCCTTGTGCCCAGCAAGGGGAAATGGAACACAGGATTAGTGCTGTGACAAAGCCCTGGCCCTGTGTGCACAGAGAAATGTTTCTAAACCCTGACTTGAGAGTTAAGCGAAGGCTTCCTGGAAGAGGTGACAGCTCGGTTGGGACTTAAAGGATACACAGGAATTTTCCAGGCTCTCTGTGTCCCCACTTTATAGCGGGGCCCCTGGAAGTCAGAGGGCCTGGTTAAGGGGTTAGATTTGGAGTCAGATAGATCTGAATGTGAACCACCCTTCAACCCGTCAGCCCAAGTCCTAGCAGTTTTACCGTAGGTAATATACATGCCTTATCTGGTCATTGGTTTTCTCAACTGTGACAAGGGTATACCAAGAGTAACTTCTTCCAACAATTGCAGTAAGAACTGAACTAGCTTTCTAGGAGCCGGTTCTGGGTCTTGGTGGTTCCCACACCACCCGCAAAAAGCATTCCTGCCCTACCCCTCTTGGATGGTTGAGTGAGAGGTGACATGGAAGCTGGCTCTGGCTAACGCGCACCCCCCCCCCCCCCCCGCCCGCCATCCCCAGGGCAGTGTGTAGGGCTGGGCCTTTGTGCTGGAATGGAGTCAGGGGAGGCCAGGCGGCAGGGTCTGAAGCCCACAGCCCTTTGTTCCGGGATAAAGGCCCTGCTGGCCCCTTTGTGTGGAGATTAGCAGAGACTGTAGGTGTGTGAACCCGCTTGGGCTCCCGCCTCATTAACCCAGGCCTGGGGTCAGCGGCAGACACCCACCCCCAGCCGGCCTGACCCGACATCTCTGGGGCTGGCTCAGAGCCTCCTCCAGGGTGGGGAGATGGGGGCTTCTGGGTTTCAAGGAGTGGGGGCTGGTGGGAAATGGCCTCCTGTGTCCTTGCTTTCTTGGGCGACCCCCTCTTTCTCCCCATCCTGAACTTCGTCCCTGAACTTTTCCTTCTCTGTTCCTCCAGAGACCCTCATGGACACGAAATGGGTAACGTCTGAGTTGGCGTGGACATCTCATCCAGAAAGTGGGGTAAGACTTCCCCACCATCTCCTGAGCATGGGTTGCCAACTAGGCCACCATCGCCTCCTCACGCCAGCCCCTCCTCACCTCACCAGGGCCTGTTGCCCTCACCCCTTTGACATCTCTTGTCCTTGGCACCTGTCACCTTCCTTCTTGCCTGATGGTCCCTCTCTGTGGGTGTTTTTGTCTCTCTCTCCTGCCTGCCTGTACCCCCCTCCCCAAACACATGCAATGTCTCTGTCCCATTCTCCCTTGCTCACCTCTCAGCCTGTCTTCAGCCTGTGCCTGTCTCTCTCCTGCTGACAGCCCTTCACGTGTCTGACCTGAGCCTCTCCCTCCTTCCTGGGACCCTGGAATGAGCACTGGCTTAGGAATCAAGAAACCTTGGTTCCAGATCTCTAACTTGCTGTGTGACCTTGAGGAAATCACATTACCTCTCTGGGCCTCTATTTCTTGACCATTAAATTTTTGTAGTCCTGACATCGCTGAAATATTCCTTGCATTGCTTTCATGTCTGCACTGAGGCCTAGAGCAAACACTAGGGCAGGATGGCACAGCTGTCACCAGGCCCGACCGTATGGCCTTGGGCAAGTCTCTGCCTTCTGTGAGCCTTAACTTCCTCGTCTCTAGAATGGGGACAACAAAAGCACCTCCTCATGGAGTTGCTGTGAAGAATAAACGTGATGGTAATAGCGATACCAACCCGTTGCCGTCGAGTTGATTCCGACTCACAGCGACCCTACAGGACAGAGTAGAACTGCTCCATAGGGTTTCCAAGGAGTGGCTGGTGGATTCGAACTGTCCACCTTTTGTTTAGCAGCTAGTTGCTTAACCCCTACACCACCAGGGCTGTGGTAATAGCGATAGCCAGTATTTATCAAATGCTTGCTGTGTCAGGAGCCTTTATATAACCTATATTAAATGATGTAATTCTGCACAGCCTCATTTCATTCCAACCAGCCCTATGTTACAGAGGAAGAAACTGAGGCATAAAGATAATAAATATTATAGCTAATGCTCACATAGTACTTGCCCCGTGCCTAGCCCAGCTCCAAGTGCTTTACTCAAGTAAAGTCATTTATTCCTTCCATATCTCTATGTGGCTGGTATCATTTTTACCCCCATGTTACAGATGGGGAAACTGAGGCACGGGGAGGTTAGTGACCTACACAGCAAACAGAGAGCTGGGATATGAACCTGTATAGTCTCAGTCTGGAGCTTTGGTGGTGCAGTGGTTAAGGGCTCAGGCTGCTAAACAAAAGGTCAGCAGTTCAGATCCACCAGCCACTCCTTGGAAACCCTATGGAGCAATCCTGCTCTGTCCTATAGGGACGCTGTAAGTCGGAATTGACTCGACGACAATGGGTTAGTCCCACTCCGCAGTCTGTGTGTGAAGTAAACATAGTAGATCTGGGCGTGTGGTAAGCGCTTAGCACATGTCAGAGCTCACTCTGTCTTTTTCGCTTGGTCCATGCGCAGTGGGAAGAGGTGAGCGGCTATGATGAGGCCATGAACCCCATCCGCACGTACCAGGTGTGTAACGTGCGAGAGTCCAGCCAGAACAACTGGCTCCGCACGGGGTTCATCTGGCGGCGGGACGTGCAGCGCGTCTACGTGGAGCTCAAGTTCACCGTACGGGACTGCAACAGCATACCCAACATCCCTGGCTCCTGCAAGGAGACCTTCAACCTCTTCTACTACGAGGCTGACAGCGACGTGGCCTCACCTTCCACCCCCTTCTGGATGGAGAACCCCTATGTGAAAGTGGACACCATCGCGCCCGACGAGAGCTTCTCACGGCTCGATGCTGGCCGCGTCAACACCAAGGTGCGCAGCTTCGGGCCGCTCTCCAAGGCCGGCTTCTACCTGGCCTTCCAGGACCAGGGCGCCTGCATGTCGCTCATCTCCGTGCGTGCCTTCTACAAGAAATGCGCGTCCACCATCGCAGGCTTTGCGCTCTTCCCTGAGACCCTCACTGGGGCCGAGCCCACCTCGCTGGTCATTGCCCCTGGCACCTGTGTCCCTAACGCTGTGGAGGTGTCAGTGCCCCTCAAGCTCTACTGCAACGGTGATGGGGAGTGGATGGTGCCTGTGGGCGCCTGCACCTGTGCCACCGGCCACGAGCCAGCCGCCAAGGAGACCCAGTGCCGCCGTGAGTGGGGACTGGCCTGGGGAAGGGTGTGAGGGGAGGGTCTGGGCCACAGCTACCTGCCCGCCCCTACCCACTGCCAGACAAGGAGGCCTGACATCAGGTCCAGGGTGGAGAGAGGAAATGGAAGAGTGGGTATCAGGTGCTAATAGGAGAAAAAATAAAATGAGAGACGAAGAGAGACGTGGAAAGTTCTTGACAACCAGGCACCTGTGGAACCTGGTCAAGGACTCAGGAGGCTGGAGAGATGCTGCTTTGTCCCGCCCCAAGCACACACTGTATCCCAGGAGTACTAGGTGGGCACAGGGGCTGTGGGCACCTCTTGCTTGGCACACTTACCTTGGGTCTCACCTGCTCCTCGAGGTGGTATATACCCTTCAGGGCCCAGGCCCTAAAGTCCTGCTTCTGCCACTGAACACCTGTGCGACCTTTGGGCAATGTCTTAACTCTTTGAACCTCAGGTTCTTCACGTGTAAAATGGGGACAATAATGGAGATTGCTTCGCAGGGTTTTAGTGAGGCTTAAGGGAGTCGATACATATACGGCCCTTGGAACAGTGCCTGGCGCGGGGCGAGCACGGGCGCCATGTAAGTGTTAGCCATGCATCTCAGTAGCCCTGGGGTGCATGGAGGACGGGCTGATTTTGTCCTTATTTTATACATGGGAAAGTTAGCTGACTTGCTTCTGGTGGTTTCCAAGGCCCGTAGTAAGACTTTACATAGTATTAGACTTTCCAGTTATAATCCAGTCACCTAGGATTCTCTTCGTTGAGCCTCACCACAACCTTGTAAGATAGATTCTGTGATCTCGTCTGTCTTGCCAATAAGGAAACTGAGGCTCAGAGAGGCTCTGTACTCAAGGCCACGTAGATAGGAAGTGCTGTAGAGTAGAACCTCCTCTGGTGCTCTGCCATGAGAGAAGGTGCTAAGGGCCTTGCTCTCTGATTCTCCTCCCTGGGGCAGGCAGCTCTGAGAGTGGAGGAAGGAGCGAGGGGGCTGGGCAGCCTCAACCTGGCTGTGAGGTGCAGTGTTGTCGTGGGAAGGTGAACAGTGCCTTGCCCGGTCCCTCTCCACTTCTCTATGGGAACCTGCCTAAGACTTCCTCTTCCTGAGTGCAGAAAGGCAGTGGGGGTGACAAGCCTGACAGCCTCGAGAGGGACTAACACTCCGCAGGTCTCTGGCAGGAAATGCATGCTGGTTCCCATAGCAACCAGGCTGGCCTGGCCTCTGCCCCCTCCCCCACTGGTTCAAAAGAGCTAGGGTGGAATATCACCTTAGCAGGGGACAGGAGATTGAACCCCAGAGAGGGCACACCCCCGACTCTGGGCGTTCCACACTCTGGGTGACCCCCTCCAGGGGTAGGCATGTGTGGGTAGGTTGACCATATGCTTTGGTTTGTTCAGGACAGTCCTGATTTATGCCCATTGTCTTGTGCCCCCTTTACTCTCAAGATATCCCAGTGTGAAGAACAAAGTATATGGCCACCCTAGAGAAGGAGAATCTATAGAACCCACGTTCAGGGCCGAGCAGAGATGGCAGGGCAAGAGATGGGGGAGGACAATGTTCAGGCACTGAGCACTGGGCTAGCTTTGGGGCCTCTGAACTCAGGGTGACTCCAGCCTTCCTGCCTGCTTCTTTCCCTGCTTTTCTCACCCCTCCTAAGCCCCCACCCCTGCCCAAGGGCAGAAAGGAGCTGTCTGCCCTGTTCCTTGTCTGCCCTGTTCCTCATGGGTGGGGAGAAAGGCTGGCTGGGAATCTCTGAGCTCCACCTCCTGCCTGTTTGGAGGTTGTCCTTGAGGGTCCTTAGGAATGATTTTCCTAGTGCTGCAGGGAGGGGTGGAGGTGTCCCAGCCGAGCGCAGGATACTGCCAGCCTGCTGGTGGTCTCTTTCCTGCCCCGGTCTCTTCCTCCTCCTCTTCCTCCTCCTCCTCCTCCTCCTCCCTCCTGTCCCTGCCTCGACAAGCCCAGGCCATCCAGTTGATGGGGCTGACGTCTTCCTCTGGGAGGCCCCGGGGTTGGGGGAGTGAAGGTGGGGAGGAATCCGCTGACGTGGGGTTTCCATGGGGCAAAAGGGCCTTTTGTAGCTGCTACTGGAATTGGGCCACCCTAGCATTGCCCCCACAGTCTGGGAGGTGAAGGGGCCTAGAGCTAGGCTGTGGAAAGGCCAGATTCTCACGGAGGTGTGGAGGATTGGTGTCTGCAGGGCTGGGAGGGGAGGTGAACCTGGCCATCTTCTTCTCCCCAACAGCCTGTCCCCCTGGGAGCTACAAGGCAAAGCAGGGAGAGGGGCCCTGCCTCCCCTGCCCCCCCAACAGCCGCACCACCTCTCCAGCTGCCAGCATCTGTACCTGCCACAATAACTTCTACCGTGCAGACTCGGACTCTGCGGACAATGCCTGTACCAGTGAGTCAACATAAGACCTCATGCCATCCTACTCTGGCCTGCCTGCTGGGGGTCTGTCTGGGAGGGCCAAGACAGCTGCTAGAAAATCCTCATTTTCCAGATGGCGAAACTGAGGCTCAGAGAGGTTAGATGCTGTGCTCAAGATGGCACAGCTAGGAGGTGACCACCCCTGAGCCAGAACCTGGGCTAGTCGGCTCATCCCTTCATCCACATTAAAGAAGCTCCGAATAGCCCCTAGCCAGGCATCAGGGACCCGCGGGGGCCTCCTAGCCCAGTGTTCCTTCCTTTGTAGAGAACAGCTGTCCTCTTGGCCCGCCCCTCACCATGGAGGGGCCTCACATCCCTGGGGCAGCCTACTGTCCCAGCTTTTCTCTGCTCTGGCCTTTGGTGTGCCAGGCGTTGTGCCAGGTGCCAGGGATGTGGAAGACAATAAGCTACAGTCATCATCCTGGAGGGGTCACAACGTGCTGGGGAGATAGATGTGAACACCGATAATCACCATGTAACGTGGGAGGTGCTGAGCTAGAGGGATGCCCGGGAATTGTGTCATGGGAGTATGGAGGACCAGAAAAGGTTGAATCAAGGAAGTCTTCCAAGAGGAGGTGACGTCTGAAGTTGACCTTGAAGGATAAATAGGAGTTTGCCAGGTGACAAAGTCTAGGAAAGGTGTTCTGCTTGTCAAAGAAGAAGCAGAGGTGAGGAGGGAGGAAGCAGCATGGGGCTTGCAGGCCCTCTTGGTCCCCCAGCTCACTGTCCTCTAGGCCCCCCAGCTCACGGCCCTCTCCCTCTATCGTCCCCTAGCGGTGCCGTCTCCCCCCCGGGGAGTGATCTCCAACGTGAACGAGACCTCGCTGATCCTCGAGTGGAGCGAGCCTCGGGACCTGGGTGGCCGAGACGACCTCCTGTACAATGTCATCTGCAAGAAGTGCCGGGTGGCCCCCGGGGGCGGGGGCGCCTCCACCTGCTCACGCTGTGATGACAATGTGGAGTTTGTGCCTCGGCAGCTGGGCCTGACGGAGCGCCGGGTCCATATCAGCCACCTGCTGGCCCACACCCGCTACACCTTCGAGGTGCAGGCAGTCAACGGCGTCTCGGGCAAGAGCCCCCTGCCCCCTCGCTATGCAGCTGTGAATATCACCACCAACCAGGCTGGTGAGGAGGGGCCCAGGAGGGCAGGGCCTGGGGCAACTTCTTGGGGCCTGCTAAGGGGTCTCACAGGCACTGGGCCCTCTGGAAGGACGTCAGGGTCTGAGGAGCCCCTGGTGAGCCCCCTGCTCTTCCCCAGCCCCGTCCGAAGTGCCTACCCTACACCTGCACAGCAGCTCAGGCAGCAGCCTGACCCTGTCCTGGGCGCCCCCAGAGCGGCCCAACGGCGTCATCCTGGACTACGAGATGAAGTACTTTGAGAAGGTCAGCACCCCGCGGGGCAGGAGGCGGCCCTGGGCTGAGCTGGGGCAGGATTTCCTCCTGAGGGGGCCGTGGACAGGGGCTGGGTGGCCTCAGAGCCACTGAGGATGCTCCTTCCTCCTGGTCTTGCAGAGCGAAGGCATCGCCTCCACAGTGACCAGCCAGAAGAACTCGGTGCAGCTGGACGGGCTGCGGCCCGACGCCCGCTACGTGGTCCAGGTTCGCGCCCGCACGGTGGCAGGCTATGGGCAGTACAGCCACCCGGCCGAGTTTGAAACCACAAGCGAGAGAGGTACAGAGCCCCCCATCCCCGTCCCTGCCCCAGCCCGTACTTAGCAATCCTCCCCTCACCCGGCCCTCTTGTCTCCAGGCTCTGGTGCCCAGAAGCTCCAGGAGCAGCTTCCCCTCATTGTGGGCTCGGCCGTGGCCGGGCTCGTCTTCCTGGTGGCTGTTGTGATCATTGCCATCATCTGCCTCAGGTACTCCCAGCCCCAAGGCTGCTCCTGTGGCTGACCAGAGCTTCCCGTTAGTGCCCCAGAGTCCTCAGGCCCCCCTCAAACCCAGATCCTCCCTAGACCCGTCTGTCCTTGCTGGACAGGCCTGTCCTCTCATCTTGTCCCGTCGCCTGCATCGACCGGCAGGTCCCCTCAGGGACCAAGCCCACTAAGACCCTTTCCCGAAGCCCACTGGCTGCTGCAGCCACCAACTGTGGGACCATGCCCTGTGCTCACTTTGCCCCCAGATCCCAGGATGAAGGGAGCTGGAGGACTTGTCTCAGGCTCCTTTCTGTCCGCCCTCCTAGGAAACAGCGACGCAGCTCTGACTTGGAGTACGCGGAGAAGCTGCAGCAATACAGTGAGTTTGTCTCCCCATCCCACCTCCCAGAGCGCCTCAGGTCCCCTGCAGGGCTTGGAGACACCCTCTTCCCTGCCTGGGCCTTCATTCCTCAAGGGCTTATCCTGGAGGCTCCTTCCTACTTCCAGTCAAGCGCCATTTCCTGAGCCCCCTCCTCACTCCAGAGCTCTGAGCCCCTCCTCACTCCAGGTCCAGGTACTCTGAGCTCCTCCTCACCCCAAGTACTCTGAGCCCCTCCTCACTCACTCCAGGTACTCTGAGCCCCCTCCTCCTCACCCCAAGTACTCTGAGCCCCTCCTCACTCCAGGTACTCTGAGCCCCTCCTCACTCACTCCGGGTACTCTGAGCCCCCTCCTCACTCACTCCGGGTACTCTGAGCCCCCTCCTCACTCACTCCGGGTACTCTGAGCCCCTCCTCACTCACTCCGGGTACTCTGAGCCCCCTCCTCACTCACTCTGGGTATTCTGAGCCCCTCCTCACTCACTCCAGGTACTCTGAGCCCCTCCTCACTCACTCCAGGTACTCTGAGCCCCTCCTCACTCACTCCAGGTACTCTGAGCCCCCTCCTCACTGCAGGTACTCTGGCACTAGTTCTGGAGATGAATGAGATGTGACCCCTGCCCCCAGAGGCAGTTAATCCTCTAGGGAAGACAAGATACATGTACACAGGAAACAGTTAGAGAGCAATTAAGTGTCAAGCCAGGTCTTCCTGTTGTGAAGGGCAGTAAGAGCTCAGAGAAGAGGAAGGCTTCCTGGAGCAGGTGGCCTTGTGCTAAGCTGGGCCAGGCAGGATGAGCAGCGCTTAGAGAGGTGAGGCAGAGCATTCCTGGCTAGAGCAGCCACTGGAAGGCAGCAGGTGGGGTGGGGAGAGCGGCCAGCTGTGGGAGCAGTGAGAAGACGGTTTAACGGGCTGGGAGGCAAGGCTGGCTAGTGGCGGCCAGTCCTTGGAGGGTCGTGAAAGGTGAGCAGAGGAGTTTGGACTTGAATCCACCCGAGGTAATAGGAAAGGCTTTCCAGCTGGGGAGTAACACAATGGAAGTACTGTTTCAGGAAGACAGTGGTATGCAGGATGGATTGGTGGGAAAAGCGTCCAGAGGCAGGCAGCCCAGCTGGGAGGCTATTGCATGAAGGCCTGGACAAGGTCAGGGGCAGTGGCAATGCGGAGAGGGGACGTATCTGAGAGAGGTTTGATGTGATGAGAGGTGAGGGAGAAGGAAGAGTAAGAGTCGAATCCTAGGTTTCTAGCCTTTAGGGTCACTAGGTGTTCTCACGTTGGCGAGCGGGTAGGGCTGTAGCAGAGAGGAATATGGGGCCAGCTTGCAGGGAGGTTGCTGAATGTGCTGCCATCACGGGGGAGAGTCTGAGGCTGGGGGTGTCCCAGAGCCTGAGTGTCAGGCTTGAGGGGTTCCCTCACAGTTCCTGGCCTGAAGCTCTGTTTCTCATGCCCCCTCTTCTGCCTCTAGTCACTCCTGGAATGAAGGTTTACATCGACCCTTTTACCTACGAGGATCCTAACGAGGCTGTGCGGGAGTTTGCCAAGGAGATCGACGTGTCATGCGTCAAGATCGAGGAGGTGATTGGAGCTGGTGAGTCCCCTGGGGCACAGTGGGGGTGATAGGCTGGGGGCTTCCCAGGGGAGGGCTGAGGAGGGCTGGGTACAGGGGCAGTACCGAGAAAAAGCTTATGTCCTGCACCCTGCAGGAGAGTTTGGGGAGGTGTGCCGGGGGCGGCTGAAACAGCCCGGTCGCCGGGAGGTGTTTGTGGCCATCAAGACGCTGAAGGTGGGCTACACCGAGAGGCAGCGGCGGGACTTCTTGAGTGAGGCCTCCATCATGGGTCAGTTTGACCATCCCAACATCATCCGGCTGGAGGGCGTGGTCACCAAAAGTCGGCCAGTGATGATCCTCACGGAGTTCATGGAGAACTGCGCTCTGGACTCCTTCCTCCGGGTAAGAGCCAGCCCCAACCATTCACCCTCCCCCAGAGAGCAGGGTTGGGCCAGCCACTGCCCCCATGCGTCAGATCGACCCTCTCCAAGTCCACAGATGTTTTACCGAGGGGGCATGGTCCAGGGAAACAGCCAGCCCTTCAGAGCCAGGGTTCACATCCTGACTCTGCCCCTTACTGCCTGTGCAACCTCAGGCAAGTTACTTAACCTCTCTGAGTCTCAGCTGCCTTGATGTAAAACGCAAGTGGTAAGAGCTAATGGCTCTTCGTGAGGATGAATTGAGATGTTGTATACAAAATGGAGCCCTGGTGGCACGGTGGTTAAGAGCTTAGCTGCTAACCAAAGGGTCGGCAGTTCGAATCCCCCAGCTGCTCCTTGGAAACCCTATGGAACAATTCTACCTGCCCTATAGGGTCACTGTGAGTTAGAATCTACTCGACAGCAACGGGTTTGGTTTTGGTTATATAACATGCCTGGTACATAGTAGGGCAGATTACTTACTCTCAGTAGACCCTGGACACAGTTGCAGGGATAGATGAGGCATGCTCTCTGTCCTCTGTCTCCGAGGAGAGGGTGGGCAGGCCGGCCACGGCAGGCCCTGGGCGCAGAGGGAGAGGATGGGCCCACGAGCCTGCTGGTTGCCTGCAGCTCAACGACGGACAGTTCACGGTCATTCAGCTGGTGGGCATGTTGCGGGGCATTGCTGCCGGCATGAAGTACCTGTCCGAGATGAACTACGTGCACCGCGACCTGGCTGCCCGCAACATCCTTGTCAACAGCAACCTGGTCTGCAAAGTCTCCGACTTTGGCCTCTCCCGCTTTCTGGAGGACGACCCCTCCGACCCCACCTACACCAGCTCCCTGGTACAAGAAGTAGCCGGGAGGGAGACTGGGGGTGGGGCCAGCCAGCCCGGGGCTTGGGGCTGGGGACCAGCCCCGAGTCACAGGGTGAAGGGAGTGTGCCCCCCACACCAGGGCGGGAAGATCCCCATTCGCTGGACCGCCCCTGAGGCCATAGCCTATCGGAAGTTCACTTCTGCTAGTGATGTCTGGAGCTACGGAATTGTCATGTGGGAAGTCATGAGCTACGGAGAGAGGCCGTACTGGGACATGAGCAACCAGGATGTGAGTGGCTCCAAGCCAGAGGGCTCGGTAGGTGGGAGCTGGCTGGGGAGCCGAGTGGTGGCTTACTCTGCTTCCCTGTCCTCGGCCAGGTCATCAACGCTGTGGAGCAGGATTACCGGCTGCCTCCACCCATGGACTGCCCCACAGCGCTACACCAGCTCATGCTGGACTGCTGGGTACGGGACCGGAACCTTCGGCCCAAGTTCTCCCAGATCGTCAACACCCTGGACAAGCTCATCCGCAACGCCGCCAGCCTCAAGGTCATCGCCACTGCCCAGTCTGGGTCAGTACCTCTGTCTGTTCTCCCTCCCTGCTCTGGAGGCAGCAGCCCTGCCCTGTTTCCCCGGCCCTCAGGACTCACCAGGTCCCTCTGTCCTCCCCACAGCTTGTCACAGCCCCTCCTGGACCGCACGGTCCCAGATTACACGACTTTCACCACAGTGGGCGACTGGCTGGACGCCATCAAGATGGGACGCTACAAAGACAGCTTCGTCAGCGCAGGGTTCGCGTCCTTCGACCTGGTGGCCCAGATGACCGCAGAGTGAGTGTGCCTCAGGGGCAGGGCGTGGGCTCTGGCCTGGGGCCAGAGGAGTGGGGCAGAAGGAGAGGGACTGACCCTGCCCTTGGTCCCTCCTGCAGAGACCTGCTCCGGATCGGGGTCACCTTGGCAGGACACCAGAAGAAGATCCTCAGCAGCATCCAGGACATGCGGCTGCAGATGAACCAGACCCTGCCTGTGCAGGTCTGACACCCGACTCCTCCACGGGGGGCGCCCCCCAAGGAGCGCACAGAGACTGACCAGCCGGCTGGACTTTTGGACTTTTGGATGCCTGGGTTTAGGCTGTGGCCGGAAGATGGAAGTTTGGGGAGAGCCCCAACTGAGACTTCTCTGGGCCTGTGCTCCCTCCCCAGGAAGTGTGCCCCAAACCTCTTCATATTGAAGATGGATTAGGAGAGGGGGTGATGATGCCTCCCCAGACCTTTTGGGGCCCAGGTCTTTCTGCTCTCCAGTGGAGGATCCCCACAAACGCAGACTTTGCCATGCTTCAGTGCTGGAGGTCCCGGCGGGCTCAGTGAGGGGCCGGGGGTAAGCCTGGGTTCTACAGGGCCCACCCCTGGCTGGGGTCTGTCCCACCCTCAGGAACTGGAGGAGGGGACTCCAGGAATGGGGAAATGTGACTCTTCTACCCCAAAGCCAGCTGGCAGCTCCAGTTTGCACAGGGACTGTTGTTCTGGGGGCCGAGGGCCCTGCCCCCACCCCCTGCCCTTGGTGCTGTCATAAAAAGGGCAGGCAGGGGCAGGTGACTAGTAGCCCCTTGCCCCCAGAGACTCTCAGAGCCAGAGATCGGATGTGTGTGTGAGTGCGTGTGTGTGTGTGACTAAGTGTGCACGCACTAGCCTGCACAGAGTGTGGGTGGGCGTGTAAAAGCTTGGCCCTGTGCCCTGCAGTGGGGCAGCTGGGTCTTCAGCGGAATAAAGGCAATAAAAGATTCTCTGACCCCTTCTCATTCTGCCTCCCAAGGCAGGCTTCCCTGAGTGTCAGGTTCACAGTCCTGGGGCCTCCCACCCTTCAGAACTCCCAGGAATCACCGGGAGACAAAATCCAGGCCTAGCCAGGCTCAACTTACCTTTTGTGCTGTGGCCTCATTTCTCTGAGCATCTAACAAACTTCCGGGAAGTGAGGCAACCCCAGGGCAGAGCCAGCTAGCCCAGAGCGCCTTCCTTGGGCCTGGGGGGCCAGGTGATGGGGTGCAGACACTTAAGGCTCCTAACAGCCAGTCCTTTCCCACCAAATGTCTCAGAGGAGAGGGCCTTGGTCAGTTTCCAGGGTCACGTGGCCAAGGACAAAGGGGATGAGAGCCCACTAGTGTGTTCAGTGGGGGAGGCCGGCTCCTTCACCAAACGCCAGCCCAGAAGAGTGGCTGTTCTACGGAGCGCTTACTATGCTCCAGGCACTGGGCTAAACGCTCCACTTATAGGAGGATCTTACTTAATCTCACAACAACCCAGCCGGAGAAGGAAGTATTTTTATCTCCTTTTTACAGAGGAAAAGGAGAGAGGTTAAGTAACTTACCCGAAGTCCCTGAGCCAGTATGTGAGGCCTGGGACTGGGATTCCCACTGACGCTGCCTGCACATTTGAAAGATTCGGGGGTGGGGTGGGGGGGATAAATAACAAGAACCAGGGAGAGAGGGTTAGGAAAACAGCTTCTGGAAATGTCACAGGAGGAAGCCGGGGAGGCGGCTCAGAGGCAGCTTGGACGCAGTGACGGGAGGGGGGGGGAGGGGGGAAATGGGGTGGGGAGGCAGGCGCAGTTGTTGGAATTCCAAGTGTGTACGAGGGCCCTTGAGCCATAAACCTTTGCAGGGCAGGGAACAGGTTTTCAAGGTATCTGCATATCCGTAGCTAGAGAGGGGTCGTTGGGAGGGACCCGCAGGGGGGCGGGGCGTGAACAACTTGCTCCAAGGATCTCGAGCTTCACCTGTCGCGGTCCCTCGCATCTCCCGGGCGTTTCCAGGCAGAGCTGAGCTTCGTAGGGGGATTCTAAAGAATGGGGCAGGAGCGGGTAGCTGGGGGCTGGCGGCATCTGCTGACCAGGAAGCAAGGGGAAGCTATTTCGGGAGCCGGACAAGGCCCAGTGAGGCTGCGCCGGGGGCGAGCGGCCAGGGGCGCAGCGCAGGCTCCCGAGGCCGCCCCCGCCCTCCGCGGCGCCCCCTCTCCTTGATATTACCCCCACGGAGCCGAGCGCGCTGCAGCAGCGGGGCCCGGGGGAGGAGGCTGGGGACTGAGGGCGCGGGGGGGCGACAGTGCTCTGGCCCAGGCGCCGGAGCTGTCAACAGCGGGAGGTGCTGCGGGCTGCCGGGGAGGGGCGGGGGCGGAGGAGGGGTCCTGAGCGCTCGGCGCCGCATTCCCAGCTGAGAGCTCAGATTATATAAAGGGGAGGGGCGCTCCAAGCGACTCAGGTGTCCACCTCCTGGTCTTAGGTCTCAGGGGTGGGGAAGGGTCCGTGGTCCTTGTCTCCTGGGGTGACCCCCTCATTATCTTATCCTAACACTCTGACCATCTTTGCGAGTCTAGGCCCAGACGCTGGGGTGGGGGCTCCCCCGGAAGAGGTGAGACATCGCCCCCTGCTGGGTCCGCCAGGAGGGCGGGATTGTGGACGTTGAGCACCAAGGAAGGAGCAGGGGCCTGGAGTGCCCCATAATGAGGGGGCACTTGGTGTGTGCACCCCAAGCCGAGAATCTCCAGGGACGTCTTGAGCCCCCAAATCCAGGGTGCATAAGGTACTCAGATGTGCCTTGTGCAGCCCACCACGTATACCTCCCTCCTCGTATATCAAGACATCCTCGCCCCCACTGCTTACGAACCGCTCTCCTTTGGCTCACCCACAGAAACAGCAGAGAGGGGCGCGCTACACGTACCCAAACCACACCCACACCATACTCGCAAACCGCCTGCCTTAACGCTGGCTCGCATCTTCTCCGTCAGGAGACCCTCCCAGCCCATACACCCGCAGAGCTTTCCAAGAGTGAGATAAGGTGGGGCAAGAGATGCCTAGAAGGAGAGAAGTCTTCACTGAAGGCCCCTCCCTTCAGTACTTTGGGGCGTGGGAGTGGGGTGGCTGACCTGGCTAACCTGTTCCATTAGAAAGGCCTAGGATGACCCCTGGTCAGGGGTCTGACCCCTGAGCGGGGTTGCAAGGAGGGGTGGGGTGTGGCCAGGGAAGAAGAATGAGGGCAGCTAGTCTGTCGTGTCAGGGTTAGGCACACACTCCTGGGGACAGAAAATGCCATCTCCCAACTTGAGGGGTGGGAGCAAGGGGTGGGGAGTTGCAGCTCCCCTCACCTGCCTTATCTTACCTGCGCAAAGGGGTAGTTGAGGCCGCAAAGGACCCATTTCTTGCCTGAGCCTATGCCTGTGCTCAGAGGGTAGGGACAGCTAGGCTGAGCTTAGCAGCTGCCGGTATAGCCCTCCTCCAGGCTGACCGCAGCAAGAGGGACCTGGATAGCCCTTGGATGGAGGCCTGGGCGGTCAGACTCTGGCCTAGAAACTGGAAAATCTGAGGCAACTGGGCAGAGTGGTGCAGCAGGAAGGGCTGGAGATTTGGATTTTAGAGTACAGGCAGACCTGGGTTCAAAACCCAGCTCTCCTGTTTCCTAGCCTGTGACCTTGGGTGGGTTGTTTGACTTCTTTGTGCCTTGTCATCATACCCACCTCATGAGACTGTTAGGAACATTGAATTGGTTAAACTATGTAAAGTATGTGCTGGGATCATAGGAAAAAAAAAACCCGTTGTGGTCGAGTCGATCCCGACTCACAGTGACCCTATAAGACAGAGTAGAACTGCCACATAGGGTTTCCAAAGAGAGGCTGGTGTACTTGAACAGCCAACCTTTGTGATTAGCAGCTGAGCTCTTAACCACTGCACCACCAGGGCTCTGGGATCATAGTAAGTGCTCAAAAATTGTAGTTACTATTTTCGGGGGTGCAGCAAGGATAATGAGCGCCTAGGGACAATCTCTAAATTGTGCCCCCCCCCGCCCCATTTCAAGATGAATAGACGTTGATAGCAGTGACGCGTCAGCAGAAATGCTTTCCCCCTCTTGTCCAGCTGCCTCAGTCAGGCGCCCTTCATATTTGTGGCGCCTCACAATGTCATCCTGCGCCTCGTCTGGTGCCCCCTTGGACTCACCCCCGAGGCAAGGGCCCCCCTCTGCTCCCCCTTGCTATGCCTCTGTTTTTATTAATATGAAGTTTAGATAAAACATAAGAACAAATATGAAAGTGCCGAGCGGTGTTTGCGCATAGCAGCGGCTGAACACACTTGGGGAAATCCTCTAACCCCATTCAGGTGTCTGGAAGGGAGAAGCTGGGCTCCCACAAGAATAGAAGAGGGTGGGGAAGCTGAGGGGGCAAAGAAACAGATCCCACGTGTGGGGATGCTGGACGTTTTGCTGCAGGTTTGGCCTGGGCCCTGGACTGGTTTCTGGGAAATGGCTGCTGGGGCCTGGGTGGTCTGAAGGTAGTGAGGTGCAGAAGCTCATTAAGGGGTAGAGCATCCAGCAAGTTGTGAGGGAGCTTGGATTCTGCATTTCTCCCCTTAGTACACTGGTCCTGGGCCTGTTGGGGAGGGAGTCCTTCCATCCAACACTTAGTTATTCTTCAGATATTTACCAGGCATCTACTATGTGCCAGGCACTGGACTGGGCACTAGGGATACTGTGATAAACTTCAAAGGGCTTGAAGTCTCACAGGGGCACAGACGGTATTTAAATAATCAAATAAAGAAATGTATATAATTACAAGTCGAGGTAAATGTTACAAAACATAGAGCGTTGTAAGTGAGAAACCATCGCTTTAGGGAGCTGAGCCTTGGACAGGGTTAAACCAAACCCGTTGCTGTCAAGTCAATTCCAGCTCATAGCGACCCTGTAGGACGGAGTAGAACTGCCCTATAGGGTTTCCAAGGAGCAGCTGGTGGATTCGGACTGCCAACCTTTTGGTTAGCAGCTGAATTCTTCACCGCTGCACCTCCAGGGCTCCTGGGCAGGGTTGGGGGCCTCTAATCAGTCATCTGATGCCCAGTAGGGGGAGCCGGGGGAGGGGGGAGGCATTACCATCCGGGTCTCTTTAATCTGTGGTGTCTGACCCTCCTCCTTCTCTCTCTCCTGCTCTCCTTCGTTCATTTATTCAGTATACATTTACTGGTCCTCCCATGTGCTGGTCCCATTGTAAGGCGATAGGGATGTGGAGATGAACCAGCCACAGCCTCCACTCTTTGGGGGTGTGCACAGCTCAAAGGAAGATATTGATATATAAACCAACTAATATACTGTAGGAAACACTGATGGCGCGGTGGTTAAGAGCCATTATGGCTGCTAACCATAAAGGTCAGCAGTTTGAAGCCACCAAGCGCTCCTTGGAAACGCTGTGGGGCAGTTCTACTCTGTCCTATTGGGTCGTTTTGAGTTGACCTGCCATTGACTTGATGGCAACAGGTTGGGTTTTTTTTTAATATAGCATAGTGGAGCCCCAGTGGTGCAGTGGTTAAGAGTTATGGCTGCTAACCAAAAGGTCAGCAGTTCGAATCCACCAGCTGCCCCTTGGAAACCCTATGGAGTACTTCTACTCTGTCCTGTAGGGTCACTGTGAGTCAGAATCGACTCGACGGCAACAGGTATTTTTGGGTTTAATACGGTGCAGTGAAGTAAGTGCTACAGCTAGGTAGGCACCAGGTGCTGTAAGGAAGGGACCCAGGCTGGGAATTCTGTCAAAGAAGGCTGCCTGAAGAGAGAACTCTTGAATGAAGCCTTGGAAGTCATTCTGGAGTTAGCAAGAGAAGGAAGGAGAGGGGAACAGTGTGTGCAATGGTCTTGAGGCAGGTAAGAGCAGGGCAGGCTAGACGTACACAGGTGTGCAGACTCAGAGAATGAGGAAGGAGTAGGGTCATGGACACGTGATACTGGCCAAGCCTTCCTTTCTCCATAATGCATCCCCACGTGGGGCTACTGGCTTCTCTGGTCACGAGAAATTCCACCGTGTTCCTTGGGCACCCTCTGTGTTTCCACTGCCAGAGCCCTCTCTCTGCCTCTTCTCTGTTACAAGGCACATTTGTCCACATTTCTGAGTACATGATGGGTTCCATCTCCATTTCTATAGACAGCTTAGAGAGGTCAAATGACTTGCCTGAGTCACAGAACCAGACAGGGCAAAGCCAAGATCTACCCCCAAGCTAACCTATCTACAATTCCGTGTTCTTCCCACTACATCAGGATACTTTGGAAGCAGGCCCAGGAAACCCAGAAGCTCTGCACCTGGATGGCGTACCCAGGTCCTTGCTGGGCCACTTCAGAGTGGCCCTCTCCCCCTGGGAGGGTTCTGCACATCTGGGCAAGGGTTCCCTCAGCTTTCCTTTTCCAGAGAGGGGAGTGGAGGGGAAAGGCCCCAGGTGCTGAAGGCACTTGTCAGGAGGACAAACCAGCAATGGAATAGGGTTCCAGCTTGGGAGTGGCAGCACGGGGCTGACAGGCGAACCCCATTCTCCCTCCACTCTTCCCTTCCTGCCCCTCTCTGTTTCTCATTAATTATTCCCCTCTCGTGCAGCATGAATGAAAACAGACTGGGGGATCTGGCTGGAGGCCTGCTGTGACATCAGCCCAGACATGGCTGCCCTGACCCCCTTCCTCACTTTGTCCTGGCCTGACAGGGAGAAGGAGAGAGGCAGGGGGCAATTCTCACTGAGCCCTGCTCCCTTCTCTGGGCACTGGACTTGGGGCAAGTGAAAGAGGTGGCATTTGCCTGAGGGGACCAAGAAAGGGTGTGTCACAGGAATGTGGGGGGTACTGGAGCTGGCTTTCCTCAGTCACCACTTCCTCCCACACACCCTGCCACTCCTACCTCCACAGACACCCCATCACCACTCCCAGGCATTGTTCTCCCAACAATCTCTCCACTTCTGAAGCCACCTCCACTATTGAAGTCTTCGTTTCTACTACCTTCTTCCCGTCCTCACCTCCCTCACCATCTGAGCTTCAGGTTCACAGTCAGGTTTCTTCTTGGACTTGGTACCTGGCTGACCAGGTTCTTCTGGCCGCAGCCTCTTGGTTTGCATGCCCAGATGCTGACCTTTCAGCTTCAGGGACTCCTCCATTCCAGTTGGCCTCCTAATAGCACATGGGCTACACTTTGATCCTGGCCACCACTTAGCTCTCACCTTCAAGATTTCAAGTTGATATTCCAGGCTCCACCACTCCCTCTTCCACTCCCTGGCTGCACTCCCACAGAACCTACGATTTCAAAATCTCTGGTCCCCGAACCCTTCTTGTCCCCACGGAGAGGGCTTCTGAGGTGCACTTCTCTCCCTGCCAACCTGGACTACTCCCACCCCAAACATTCCCAACACGCTCTCTCTCAGGGTTCCTTTTCTTGTTTTGCTGATTTCCAGTAAAACTCCCCATAGCAGCCGGTGCAGGCTTTTCTAAAGTACTAAGCTCTCAATCAAATCCCATCACTTCTCAGCAATTTCTCACTTCCTTCTTTACTAAAAGAATGCATCCTCTCTATGAACACTTGTTGAGACTTCCTCTTTGCCAGCACTGAGCCTCAGGTAGTGGCAATAAGTGAGTTGCCTTTAAGGAGCCCACAGTCCAGTGGAGGAGACAGACAAGTGACAGGTGATACGGAAGATTCCAGGTGTCACTGACGGATTCTGAAGAGGAGAGTGATATTACCGGAACAGTGCTTTGCAAAGTGGAGTGAGGCAGGATTGGGGTGGACTGGAGCATGTAGAGATGGTGACAGGAAGAAAGAGTAGGGTGCCACGGTCTAGGTGAAGGGTAATGAGGTCCTGGATGGAGGTGAGGTATGGAAGAGGTGCTGCAGAGATGATGAGGAAGGGACAGGTGTGAGGGATTTGGGGAGTGTAAGTAGTAACATGCTTAGTGGCTGCTAGGATGTGGGAAGAAAGTGATAGATGATGTTTGAGCCTGGGTGATTCCATGGACTGAACGATTGGATGAACTTTGGCACCCTTTATGGGTACAGACAGGACAGGAGGAAGAACAGTATTTGTGAAGGACAAGAGTGGATTCAGTCTGAGGTTTCCAAGGAGAGATGCCCAGGAAACGGTTGAATATATGGGTCTGGAGCTCAGGTCGTTAAGCGCGGCATGGAGGCTGGGGAGGCAGTTGAGGTGGTCCAGGAGAACTGTAGGGAGAGAAGAGGCTGAGGTGGGCTTGTGGGGTATTCTCCCTCCCTGCTCCTTCAGGGAAGTCTTTAGGAGGCACAAATGGTTAAGCTCTAGACTACTGGTTGAAAGCTTGGCGGTATGACCCACCAAGAGGCATGTTGGAAAACAGGCCCAGCAATCTGATTCTGAAAGGTCACAGCCTTAAAAACCTTGTGGAGCAGTCCTACTCTGCGCACATGGAGTCATCATGAGTTGGAATTGAGTCAGTGGCAACTAATAACAGCAACAACAACAGCTCCTTCACTGCAGTGTCCATGCCTCTATGAGAGCTCTTGACCCAACACAGTGTAAATGTTCTTGTTTGTCTCCTTTGCCTTGATGTGAGTTCCTTCAAAGAGGTACCATGTCTTTATAATCCATCTTCCCCAGGAAGACGTGCCAGGGTCTGGCACAGTATAAGGGCTCAGGAATGCCTGTGGGATGAATGAATGATAATAATGTGTTGAGTGTTTACTATGTGCCAGGCACTGTTGTAAGTGTTTTGCATTTAGTAATTCATGCAATCTTCAGGGCAATCTGCATGGTAGGTAGTCTTACCACTTCCATTGTACAGATGGAAAAGCTTAGGCTAAGAGAAGTTAAGGAACTTGTCCAAGGTCACAGAACTAGTTAGTGGCAGATCCAAGATCTGAGTTCAATTTTATACAGATTAGTAGGCACCCTGGTAGTGCAGTGGATTAAGCACTGAGCTGCTAACCACAGGTTGTCGGTTTGAACCCACAAGCTGCTCCACGGGAGAAAGATGTGGCAATCTGCTCCTGTAAAGATTACAGTCTTGGAAACCCTATGGGGGCAGTTCTACTCTGAGGAAATTAAAGATTTAGAGAGGGGAAAAAAAAAAAGATCTGAGTTCATGCAGTCTAGCTCCAGAGCTGATGCTTTTTATTCCCACACTATTCTGCTTCTCAAAAAAAAATCTTAGAATAAGAACAACTACTATACTTACTATGATTGCAGGCTTACTGTGCCAGATGCTGTAAAGTACTTTATTAGGTTATTTAATTTAATTCTATATAAATGAGTTAGTGGATAAATGAATTGATGGATGTGAGGCTATGGAATGTGGGTGGACACATGAGTGAAATAAATGGATGGATGAATAATGGGTAGATGGCAAGATGAATGGAAGGCTAGATGAAGGAATAGATGGAAGATGGATATAAAAAAGTAAATGTATATATGAATGAAGACTAGTTGGGTGAATGGATGCTGGGTGGGTGAATGGACAGATGAATTGATATGTGGCTGGATGGCTAGATGGATTAATAACAGTAGGATGGATGGATTAATAGATAAATGAGTATATGGAAGAGAGAATGCATGGATGGATGGATGAATGAATAGGTAGATGAATAGGTGAACAGATGGAAGAACAGGTGAATGAATGAGTTGATGGAAGGATGGATAGAGGGATAGAAAGATGAATACACAAGCATAGATGAGAAGATGAATAAGTAGGTGAATAGGTGGAGGGAAAGATGAATGAATGGATAGACAATGGTTGTATGGATGAAAGGATGAATGAATGGATGAATAATTGGATGATTAGATGGATGGATGAATGGATGATTGTATGGATGGATGAATGAGTGGATGTGTAGATGGTTGGGTGGATAAAGGAATGAATTCCTATATTTAGGGTTATAAGAGAGGATAAGAAAACCCACAAATTATAGCCTCTACCCTTTCCCCTAGATATATCTATGCCTTCTCTCAGCTATTTCTTCCACATTGGAAATAGAATCTGTCCTGACCTACCCCCACCACCCACCACACACACACACATACATACATGTATACAACCCACAGCCAGACACCAAAGCTTGGCCCTCAGCCTCCTGAACAGAGACATTCTGGAATGGTTTCCAGCCATCCTGATCTGCTCCTCAGGGAGCTTGACATCTAGGGACAGCACCTTCCAAACAAGCAGCCTAGGAAGGAGGGAAGTGGTGATGGCGGCAGCTCCTTCTGCTGTTCCCTTGTTGAGATCTCTTGAATAAGCCCAGTGTCAGGGGAAAGAGTGGTGCTTTGTGGGGCTGGAAGGAGAGCATATTTTTCTCAGGCAGACAAGAGGTTTTAGCAAGTAGCATTCAGGCAGGCTGGAAGTAATGAGTCCTTGCTGAGTCAGAAACAGGATCCACCTCTGAAGGTATCTGGGGTAGAGGTGGCAGCTATCCCTAGCTCATATTCTGATAGACCCAGTTGCAAGTCCTTAGCTCTACTACAGGGAAGCTGTGTGACCGTGGGCAATTTACTTGGCCTTTCTGAGTTTCCTCGTCTGTAAATTAAACTAATAATCTCCACCTCACAAGGTCTCTGAGAGAATGAAACAAGTTGATGAAGAGAGTGTGTGGCACATAGTAGACAATTAATTATTAATAAATGCTTTCAAGAAATAATACAGTGGTCTAAAGAAAATGGCTAGAGACTTCTGGACAACATGGCGCTATAGTCAGAAACACCACACCATCTGTCCACAGCAAAGATCAGAAAAACTAAGTCAAACAGAGTCACACGTCAGTCCCGACACCCTAAGCATCAAACGAAGAGATAAAGAACTCAGCAAAGCTCCGAATGGAATAAGAAACTGACCGAGAACAGAGAGCGAAGAGAGATACATGCGGAGGTCCCCTATCGGCTACTGCACCATGGATCCTCCATCTTGGACTCCTATCAGAGATCAGTGAACAGGGGGTACGAGAAAGCAGCTTCACAGAGCTTCCAGCAGGAGACAGAACAAACGGTAACCAGCGATATAGGCTTTCCCAACCCCCACCCTTCTTCACCCCCACTTAGCCTCCTCTGCTTCCTGCGGCCACAGTCTCTTGGCCGGGAAGCACAAGGTTCACCCTGGTTTTGCTTGGATTCCACCAGCCCACAATGGCCGGCTCCCTGAGTGCCTTTTGTAGGCTGCTGGTGTTGCTTTTTTGCGCTTCTTTAGATTTCTTCCTTACCTCTCACCACCTCCCCCTCCTTTCTCTCAAATACCTGCCTCTGTGTACCATCTTTGCTTCTCCCTGAAAGGCTTCCAAACACCGCTCAACTGTGAAACTGCTTCCCGGCCTGTGCTGCCATGCTGGTGGGACCCCCAGGGCTTTTTTGTTTCTTCGTTTGTTTGCTCTGATTTGTTCTGTTTTGATTTGTTTGTTTGTTTTCTTTTTCTTTTCTCAGCTTGGGAGCCTCTTCTAGCACAGCAGTACCATGCAGCTTGGAAGCTATTCCCTTACTCTGCGCAGACACACAGGGACATCCCTGGGGGCATTTCTTTTTTGTTGTTGTTGTTGTTGTTGTTGTTTCTTTATTTTGCTTTCTTCTCTGTCTTATTCCCTTTTTGTCTTTCTTCATTTCCAGTTTCTCGATTTATTCATTTTCTCTTTTACTTTTTTCTTTTTTTTCATTTTTGTTTTTCCCCATTTCTCAGTCTTTCATCTCTCCACTCCAATAGCAATCCCCCTTAGCACTCTTTTTTATTTGTTCGTTTGTTTTTGGCTCCTGTTCCTGTCTCCTCTCTTTCCCATAACCATCTTAGTTCCACACATCACAATCTACCTCTTCCTTCCTGCCTACCTGCACCATGCACTGAACATCACACTCCCAAGCAGGTTAGGCACGGCCTACTGGAACCTGCCCTGCACTGATTCCCGGTCCGCACTGTCAGCCCTGGTATGTGCCACAAACAACCCATTCCAGCAACTCCCCTTCAGCTGGACCTGCCCTGTGGTTACCATACCTGAGTGACTGACCCTGTTCATTGGAGAAGAAGGTGAAAAGTAAGGTGCCCACAGACGAGCAAACAACAAGAATGCACAGCCTGCCTGCTCAGACATAACCAAATAAAACAAAAAAGCAGGATGAAACAAACAAATCTAGAATCAATAAATGCAGAAAATAACCACTGGATGCCTGGAAGACAGCAGACAATAGGAAAACATTTACAAAAACAGGGCAGAATGGTTCCAGTAGGCGTCCAAAATAAAACACCAGATGACTTGCCAGTAGAAGAAAAAGCACTAGATCTAACTGATAGGGAATTCAAATCTCTAATATTCAGAATTATCCAAGAGATGAAGCAAAAAGCAGACAAAAAATGAGTAAAAAATAGACAAATTCATGGAAAATACATATGAAAAAATGGAAGAATTCAAGAAAATAATACAGGAACAAAATACTAAAATAAATTCACAACTAGAAATCATACAAAAACAATTAGAAATCCAAAAGATAAACAACAAGATTTCAGAAATGGACAGTGTCATAGAAGGGCTGAGGAGCAGGTTTGAAATTATGGAAGCTAGGACCAGCAAAATTGAAGACAAACACTTGGATACAACTCTGTTTGAGGAAAAATCAGAAAAAAGAAAGAAAAATGAAGAAACCCTGAGAATTATGTGGGATACAATCAAAAGCAAAAATTTTCGAGTAATCAGAGTTCCAGAACAGGGAGAGAAAACAGAAAAGACAGAGAGGATCACTGAAGAACTGCTGACAGAAAACTTCCCCAATATCATGAAAGATGAAAAGCTGACCATCCAAGAAGCTCAACGAACTCCATATAGGACAAACCCCAAAAGAAAATCACCGAGGCATATCATAATCACACTCGCTAAAACCAAAGACAAACAAAGAATCCTGAGAGCAGCTTGAGAAAAACAAAAAGTCACATACAGAGGAGAAACAATAAGACTAAGCTTGGATTATTTGGCAGAAATCATGCAGGCAAGAAGGCAACGGGATGACAAATATAAAACCTTAAGAGAAAAAAATTGCCAGCCAAGAATAATATATCCTGCAAAACTCTCGTTCACATATGGTGGTGAAATTAGATTATTTCCAGATAAACAGAAATTAAGGGACTATGTAAAAACAAACCAAACTTACAAGACTTATTAAAGGGAGTCCTTTGGTCTGAGAACAAACAACGTCAGACCACAGGCTGAATATAGGACACAGGATTGTACTAGCTGGATACCAACCTAGGAAATGAACTCTTAAGGACTATGCAAACCCAAAAGAATTACAACAGGGAACCAGAGAGGTTAATCAGTAAATGACAATAAAAGAGGGAATAAACAGTGTAGGTGTAGAACCTTCTAATGGAGAGGAAGGCAAGGTGATACCAAGTAATAATAGACTGGTTCAAATCTAGGAAGATAAGGGTAAATTTCAAGGTAACCACAAAGAAAGTTGACAAACCCACTCATCAAAATAAAGAAGAAAAACATAAAGTCTCAGTAGAAGCAAAACCTATAAAAACAACAGAAATGAAAAAAAATCCACAAACAAAAGGAACTCAGCACAGGAGAGTAAGAGGAACAAAGAAAACGTCAGCACCACAAAAAAAGCGCTACAAAATGCAGTCTCACTCCTAGGAATATATCCTAGAGAAATAAGAGCCGTCACGCGAATAGGCATATGCACACTTATATTCATTGCAGGACTGTTCGCGATAGCAAAAAGATGGAAACAACCTAGATGCCCATCAACAGATGAATGGATAAACAAACTATGGTACATACACCCAATGGAGTATTATGCAACGATAAAGAACAATGATGAATCTGTGAAACATCTCATAACATGGATGAAACTGGAGGACATTATGTTGAGTGAAATAAGTCAGTCACAAAAGGACAAATATTGTATGAGACCTCTACTGTAAAAACTCATGTAAAAGTTTACACACAAAAAGAAACCATCTTTGTTGGTTACAAGGGATGGGAGGGGTGGGGGGGAACTAAACAGACGATAGATAAGTGGTAACCTTGGTAAAGGGTAAGACAGTACCCAATACTGGGGAAGCCAGCACAACTTGTACAAGGAAAGGTCATGGAAGCTCCCTAGACACATCCAAACTCCCTGAGGGACTGAATTGCTGGGTGGAGGGCTGTGGGATCCATGATCTCTGGGACCATCTATCTCAATTGGCATGACACAGTTTATAAAGACAATGTTCTACATTCTACCTTCGTTAAGTAGCATCTGGGGTCTTAAAAGCCTGTGAGCAACCGTCTAAGATACTCCACTGGTCTCACCCCCTCGGGAGCAAGGGAGAATGAAGAGAACAAGATACAAGGAAAAGATTAGTCCGAAGGACTAATGGACCACAGCTACCAAGGCCTCCACCAGACTGAGTCCAGTACAGCTACATGGTGCCTGGCTACCACCACTGACTGCTCTGACCGGGATCACAATAGAGGGTCCTGAACAGAGCTGGAAAAGGATGTAGAACAAAATTCTAACTCACACACACAAAAAAAGACCAGATTTACTGGCCTGACAGACTGGAGAGACCCCGAGAGTGCGGCCCCTGGACACCCTTTTAGCTCAGTGGTGAAGTCACTCCTGAAGTTCACCGTTCAGTCGGGGATTGGGCAGCCTCATAAAACAAAACAGGACTAATGAGGCACAGCAGTCCAGGGACAAGGACTAGAAGGCAGGAAGGGACAGGAAAGCTGGTAATAGGGAACCCAAGGTTGAGAAGGGACAGTGTTGACGTGTCATGGGGTTATTAACCATTGTCATAAGGCAGTATGTGTATTAACTGTTTAATGAGAAACTATTTGTTCTGCAAACCTTCATCTAAGGTACAAAAAAAAAAAAGAATTATCTATGTGAGATCAAATTAACAACAGCAACTCAAAAGGTTTGATGGGAAGCCTGGGGGGCAGTGAGTTAAAGATAATGGTGATGGAATGATTTGGAAAAGGACAGTGAGAATAGCAGCACAACCACAAGAATGTAATTGATGTCACTGAATTGTACATGTAGAAATTTTGAAATGGTGTAACTTTGGCTATGTATGTTTTCACCGAAAAAAAGGTCCTCCAAGGTCAAGAAGGAAGAGTGTTGACATGTCGTGGGGTTGTTAACCAATGTAGTAAAACAATATGTGTACTGACTGTTTAATGAGAAAGTATTTGTTCTGTAAACCTTCATCTAAAGTACAATAAAAAAAAAAAAATTTTTTTTTAAATAAATAAATAATAAAATATGTAGATTTCATTTTTTCTAGGGGGAGATAAACTAAGGAATCTCTGCGCCGTGTCTGTTTGGGAACAAGTGTGGGTTTGGGGGGATGATGACATCATGGTCCAGGGTCCCATGGCCTCCAGGTGTCCGAGGATAGCCTTATGGGGACCCCATTCAGAAGTCTCCTTCTGCTTTGTGCCCCCGTAGACCCAAGTCCTTATAAATTTCCAAGCACTGATCTGGGGGAAGCAGCTCCGGGGTGCAGGTGGGGGTGGGATAGCCTTGGAGCCCCCAAGGAGGCCAGACCTTCCCCCACACCCCTGACCCTCCCTCTCCGGGCCTGGCGCCAGCAGGCCGGGCACCGAGCTCTGAACTAAACAAAAAAGAGCTGCTTGTTGTGGAGGGTGAGTCATGGAGACCCCAGAATGGCTCTGGGAGGAAAGAGGGGGAGAGGGATCCTCCCCCACCCAGGAACAGGCTTTCTCCCACAGACAGACCCCTGCGAGGGAGCGTGCGGATTCAAAGAAGCCAGAAACTGCAGAGGCTGGGAAGCTTGGGCCTCACGGGGAGAAAAAGAACACTGCTGTTGAGTTGATTCCAACTCACAACGACCCTACAGGACGGAGTAGAACTGCCCCGTAGGGTTACCCAAGGAGTGGCTGGTGGATTTGAACTGCCGACCTCTTGGTTAGCAGCTGTGGCTCTTAACCACTGCACCACCAGGGCTCCAGGCCTCACAGATACCTGTAATATTGAATAGCTGGACTTCTGGCTCTGCTGTGGGTACTTTCTCCTCCCAGACCAGGCTTGTGCTGGCCTTGAACATAGCATAGTTCACCCTGAAGGGAGGAGAAGAAAATGACTGTGTCTTGGACGCGACAGTTACATAGTTTCATCCCCATTGCAACCATGTGAGGATGGCATTATGAGCCCATTTTACAGATTAGGGAATTGAGGCTCAGGGTGGTAATTTACACAAGGTCATGTGCCTGGTAAGGGTTAGAGCCTGGATTTGAACCCAGGGTGTCTGACTCCTGACCAGAGTGGTAGCTTAGAGAGGGGGCTTGAAGACAGGATGTCACGGGAGTCTGGAAGAGGATGCGAGACGCTATAGTGGGATGAGGAGGACGGGGCTGCTGTTCTGTTTGACTCCGCACTGGGGCTCCAGGCTCCACATGAAGCTCTGTGCTGGGAGCCCAGGTCTGCGGGTGTGAAATGAAGATGCTGAACTGGTGCCAACAGGGCCATACCCAGCCCCAGCCCCCACCCGAGGGCTCAGGAAATGATGCACCCCAACTGCAGAGCAGATTGTGGGACTGTCTCCAGGATCACCTTTCAGGGGAGGGGCTTGCAGATGGGTGCTCAGCAGCCGCTAGGCTAGCAGGGAGGAGGCCTCTTGGGCTGAGGAGTGTCCACCAGGCTGACCCAGAGCGGGCAGTGTGGTGGGGTGGACAGTGCTGGCCTGTGGGTCAGGTGGCCTGGATTCCAGTCCTACTGTGTGATCTTAGGCAATTTGCTAAATATCTCTGGGCCTCATGCTCCACTTCTGTAAACGAGATTTTTTTTTTTTTTCCTGCCTACCTTCTAGGCAAAAAGCCTGGAGGAAGAGACAACCCTACCCTACTGGGGTCTGACTCTGGGTCAGACAGACTCTGTGGAAAGAGGCGGGGGCACGGGACCTCCGCATGATCTGGACGTTGAGAAGGAGTATTAGGAAGCTTGGAACAGCACCCGGGGAGCTGCCTGTAACTTTTTCCCCAAGTCCAGCCGTGTGTAAGAGCAGTTTCCTTAGATGTCCTTGCTCTGACATCTGAAGCCCAGAGTCTTTTCTGCTCCTGGGAGATGGAGAATGTGCTAAGGGGTGTGGAGGGGCGGGTGGGGTGGGGGAGAACGGCTAGTGGGCGCTGACTGGCCCAGATTTGGTGGCTTAACCCCACTGGGGGCAGGGCCGGGCACGGGGCTCAGCTGCAGTCAGTCATTTGCTCCTTGCACAGGTAAGGGACTGAGGCCCAGGAGGGACGGTCCCCAGAACCCAGGCTCCCACATTCTCGGGCCTGAGACTGAGCTCTGAGTAGCCAGTCTGCGGGACCTCTCTTTTGGGACTGCAAGCTGTCTGGAGGCTGGGAGTGCCCGGGGAGGAGGAGGAGGGGGGACGCCAGCATCACTTCCAGTGAGGGGGGTCATCCCCTATTCCACACCAGCCTTGGCTGAGGCAGCAGCTCAGGCAGGAGGGAGGCTGGGGGAGGGGAGGGCAGAGCTTCGTAAGGGAGGACGCAGGAATTCTGGTTGGAAATCATTCAAATGAGGCTCTGAAATCAGAGCCCAGTCTCAGAACAAATTGGCCAGATTTGGCCTGGGGCCGGGTTGAGAGGGGTGGAAGAGGCGGGGAGGAGGCTGGGCCCCGGCTGGGCTGAAGGATAAAAGGGGACATCCGTCTCCCTTCTTGTCCCCCCCAGCTGTCCCTGGGGGCTTCCTGTGGTGACACAGGATAGGCAAGCCAGGGGCCCCAGCCACCCATCTGGAGTGTCCCAGAGGGAATGGGTCTAGTTTATCGCTGACACCCTCTAGGGCTGCCCAGCTGTGAGCCTGCCCCATCCTTGACCCTGGTCTACCTTGGGAGCAGGGGAGCCCCTGGTCTTCCCCATCCTACCAAGTATCCATTCAAAACTTTCTAAGTGCCGTGCTCTGTGCTAAGCCCCAAGGGTACAAGGATGAACTCGGCTGGGAGGTAGCACTGAGGCTTTGGGGTGTACCTTAAAGGATGGGTTCTCATTCCTGGGGGATGCTGCTGCCCCCTTGGTCACAGCTGGGGGTAGAAAGGGTGGGAAGTGGGGGAGGATTGGGTAGTTGGGGTGGGCCTGTGTGGGGCCAGGCAGGGGCAGGCAGTGGAGGAAAACCAAAGCCTTCAGAGACCCATCAAAGGAGTTTCTGTGAGAGAGGCAACCCCGCAGAGGTCCCCCAGGTTCGGCTGCCTGGAGAGGGATGAAGGCCTAGTCTGACAGAAAGTGGAGAGGACGCCGCTAGGCGACAGGCTGTGAGAGGGTGTGGCAAGACGCAGGACAGTAGTCTCCTCATCCAGCACTAGCTTCCTGTCCAGCTGGCTGGCCAGCCCCAGGCAGCTGGAGGGAGCTCTTTCCAGGGAGAAGCTCTGTCTGTCTGCCTATAGTGGTCTAGATGTCTGCACCCCCACTCAGGGAGGGAACAGGGCCCCTTGGCCACCCCACCCCCATCCCTCCTTCTCCTAGGCTCAAAGGCCCAAATCAAGTCTCTGAGCCAGACAGAAGCGGGACTCAGACACAGCCATGATAACCCCTTCCTGCCCTGGTCCCAGCCCTGGAGTCTGGTATCCTGCTGCCCAAACACCACCCCACCAGGCAGGATTCTGTCTTTGTCTCCACTGGGGCACTCTTACTTTCTGTCCCCATCTCTCCCTCTGTGACCAAGTTCTGCTCCGTGGACAGGGAACAAACGAATAGGGCCCCCTTTCCCACACCTCCCTGAGCTATGACCATCCACAGAGACCTTAATCCCCACCCAGCGTAGGGCCTCCGAGGCCTCTCTGACCTTCCCTGCTTCCAGCCACCACGGAGGCTCCCAGAATCCTCCCTGCTTTCCCCTCAATGTGGATTCCCAGGGTCTTTTCTGACCTGCCGCTCGGGGTGGGTCTCCAGAGTCCCGTTTGCCACTCTCGATACCCCCACCCCCACCCAGAATTCTCTCTGTCCTCCCCCCTGCCCCACTGTGGACTTCCAAAGCCCTCCTTTGTGCACTCCCCCCTCAGTGGGATCCCTGGGATGGGAGTTTAGGGGAATCTCCCAGAAGAAAGACGTTTCAGCAAGAATGAAGGGGTGGTCCGCCATGGCTTAGCATGGGAAGGGATCTTGGCTTCTGGCCCCTCTTTGGGGATCAGGCTAGGCCTGGACCTCTACTCCCAAACCCCTCCCTCAACTGAGGGAGTGCCGCTGTGGCGGGGCAGTGAGCTGGAGGGGGGATGGGAGGGGCTGGAGAGGTGGGGGGAACGCTCTAGTGTTGTTCTTGGCGTGGAGCCCCCAGCCCCAGGGAAATCCTGACTCTGTGGAAAACTGAGCAGGCAGTCAGGCAGGGAGGAGCTGGAGGAGGAAGAGGAGGAGAAGGGGGAGGAGAACCAGGCCCAGGGTGAGGTGGGGGTAGAGGCTCCTCACATAAATCAATCCCACCAGCGTCTCAGGCCTGACAGAAACCAGAGACCCGGGGTCCCTTGGGAACTGGGGCCAGGAAGGGGGGGCGCAGACCATCTGAGGAGCTGTGGGGGAGGCAAGGCTGAAATGAAGGGCAGCATCCTGCTCAGAGTGCTCTGCCTCCAGCCCCCCAAGACAACAGGTGTGTGTGTGGGAAGGGTCTGAGAAAACAACTTCACAACCACCGGGGCTGAGCCAGGGTGGCTGTGACAGATTGATGGGGGGTGGGGGGTGACCCCACTGCTCTGCAGTTCAGAACACTTTTATTGCCCTGAGTTCTGGTCTGGTTCAACTCCTGAGGAACAGCGTGACTTAGACAAGTTGTTGTTTGACCTCCCAGGCCTGTCTCCTCAGACGTAAGAGGGGGCACAGACGAGGGGTGAAGGTTGGAGACCCACTCTGGTGTCCTCTGACAGTCACTACACCTCGCTCTTTTTCAGTGCTTGGTGGAGGAAAGAATACGGCTCTGAAGCTGGCTGGACGACAGAGTCTAGGCTCTGTCACTTCATAACCGTGGCCTTGGGCAAGTCACGTAACCTCTCAGAGGTTACAGATTGATGATGAAGGGTTGGAGCTGGCGACCCTCAATTTCTACATCTGTACAATGGGTATAAGAATGTCTCACTGGCAGGGATGTGGAGACCTGGTGGCTCAGCAGTGACGAGCTCAGCTGCTAACCAAAAGGTTGGCAGTTCGAATCCACCAGCTGCTCCTTGGAAACCCTATGGGGCAGTTTTACTCTGTCCTGTAGAGCTGTTATGAGTCAGAATCAACTCAACGACAATGGTGCAGGGATGTTATGGCAATGATCGAGACAACCTATGTAGAGTGCTTGGCATGATG
Source organism: Dugong dugon (assembly GCA_030035585.1). NCBI lineage: Eukaryota > Metazoa > Chordata > Mammalia > Sirenia > Dugongidae > Dugong > Dugong dugon. The sequence continues at coordinate 30,957,499 of CM057466.1, read as the reverse complement.
GATTCTCAGTCAAGGTTGTTATTTTTGTGTTTGCTTCTCGGGTGTTTGCAAATCTTTCAGTCTTCCAAGGATCACCTCTTTCCTTTAATAGCTGAAGTGGCTCCAGTTCTCAAACCAGCGGCACAGTAAACCCTCTCAGTATTTCCAAGGATTCTTGAGATGTCTGGAGCCTGGGTGGTGCAAGCAGCTTTCCATCCGCTGCTAACCTAAAGGTTGGCATTTGGAACCATTCAGCAGCTCTGCGGAAGAAAGTCCTGGCAAACCGCTTCCATAAAGATTACTGCCAAGAAAACCCCGTAGAGCAGTTCTACTCCATAGCACATGGGGTCACCATGAGTCAGAATCCACTCGATGACAACTGGTTTGGGTTTTTTTTGTTTGTTTAAGATGTCTGTGCTTCTCCTGGTTCCACTGACCCCTCCTGCCGTGGTTGGTGTCTTCCTGTACTGTTGGCCCTTTGGGACACAACATCCCTGGGCTTGTGTGTTGGAAACCATCATGGAAGGTCTGGGCTGTGGGAGGGGGATACAGTCGGCACAGTGCCAATGCGTTACTCAATATGGCCACCACAGCCACTGGCCTTGTTCCCGCAAAGTCCAGCATCGGCCATTTTCTCAGTGCTCCCCACCAAGACACTACTCACTATATCCTGTTCCTGTCCCTCACTCCATTCCATCCAGATTCTTTGTGGCTATTGATGGAGCTCATCAGCACCCCTTTGCACTGCCCTCCCATCCCTGCCATCCTCACCTCCAAGGAGCACTCTGGCTATAATTCCTCCCTACTCTTGAGTCTGAACAAACTCCCTGGGCTGGGCCAAGCTAGGGCATGGCCTGGGGTGTCTTTGGAGGGGGTTGGCCTGATTCTTCTTGAGTGCTTAGCTGCAGTCCCCCTTTCCAAGGAGGCCTTCTTACCTCCGGGATTTTGTACCCTGATGCAGCCCCAAAGTTCACACTTCAAGATGCAGGGGCCAATGGCATCAGAGGCCTAGGACAACCTGGATCTTGCCTAGATAGCTCTGGCAGGGGTCAGAACTGCTGACCTCTGAAGCTGTGGGCTCCCAGTGGCGAAGGAAGTGTGAGATGCCTGGAGGGGAGAGGGTGGCTGGCAGATTCCCAAACTGTAGCTTTACAAGTGTGTCTCCTCCACTGGATGCCAGCCCCTCAAGGCCAGGGTCAGTACCCACTTGCTGTGGTGGCACTTTGGCCCTCTGGACCTCCTGCTCTTCTGGGCTTCAGCTTCTCTTGGCATGTCCCAGGGTTGTGAGGAGTCTGGCCCAGTCAGCTGGGAATTTCTCCAGAGATCTTTTCTCAGTCAGCAGGGCTCCCACGGCCTCTCCAGGAGCAGGACACCCTTCTGCAGCTTCCATGACAGGTAGGCATGCACTTGGTCACTCTCAGGGATGGGGCACTCATTACCTCCCAAGGCAGCCCCCATCCTTGAGATCACTGAAAAGTTCTAAGTGGAGAATCCAACAAGCATTTACTGCAGTCCTTCTGTGGGGATGAAAAGGGGGACAGAGAGCACAGCTGTGGAGGTCTCCTCCAGGGAAAGAGGCAGGGCTGCCTATTTGGTGCCCAGGACCCTGAGAAGGAGACCCAGGCCTGGGGAGCAAGGGACGAGGTTTGAGTCCTTGCTCTGAGGTAAGCTCACTGTGCGGCTGTGAGGGAGAACCTGCTCTCTTTGGGCCTCAGTTTCCACAGCTGGAGACTTTAGGGGCGGGGCTTGGGGACCTCTAAGAGCCCTGCCCCTGGAGACGGAGGCCCTTCCCTGAGTCTATGAACGGCTGGCACAGAGGGACCAGGCCTTGGTTCACGGGGCCAGGCTGGCCCTAGAGTGCTCAGAGAATGAGCCTTGTGTGGAGCAGGACAAGGTTCCCTTTCATTTCACCGGCTCTTGGCAGTAACCCAGGGCCCACAGGCTCTCCCTCCCACAGAGGTCAACCTGACCCTGACCTGGGGGCATAGCCTCCTGGGGCAGCTGAGGTCAGGAGCTGGCAGCTTGGGAGAAGGAGCCCAGCCCTAGCATCAGGCTCCTGTTCTCTGGGCAGGAGTAAGCGTCTGAGCAGCTGTACTTCTCTGGGCCTTGCGTCCCCTTCTCCCCTGCAGCCTTGGTGGCCCCTGGAAAGACCCCCACTGGCTGTGGCATCAGAGAGACCTCGTATAGAATCCAGGCCCACCACTCACCAGCTGAGTGACCTTGAGCAAGTCACTGCCCCCTTCCTCTGTCTGCCATCAGTAACACTAAGGTCTACCTTGCACACTTGCTGAGAGGATTAGACGCTTGAGCGAGCAGCACACCTACAGCACGCCCTCCATAAAGGGTGGCTGTGAATATCATTATCAGAGGCTAAGCAGAGGCGGTGACCAGAAACCAGAACGAGCCTGGCTCTCCTCCTGGGGCCCAGCCCTCGGTCTCTTGATCAGTTTGTCCATCGGGGCATCAGGGGCTTTCAATTCTCAGGCCCTAAAATCTGCACAGTTAAAAGCAGCCAAAACAAACCCTCTGCTCTGTTTATGCAGAGAGCGAACAAGCTCCTGGCTGGGCCTAATGGGTTCCAGGTGTGCTATGTGCCCTGCAGCGGCTGTGACATAGTGGTGGCCGTGGCTGTGACTTTGTCCGCCTGGCTGGGAAAGTTCAACTAGGCCAGCCCTCTCCAGCTCAGCCCTCCAGCCTGGCTCCAGAAGGTGCCACCCCACCCAAAGCAGCACAGGTGGGGGGCCCCCAGACTCTCTCTCCCCAGCTACCCCAGTGGATGCTGAACGCCTACTGTATGTCCTGCCTTGACCTCCGGAGGTTCCAAGGCTGCCGAGAGCACTTTCATAGACCAGTAAAAACTCCCTCTCACAGGAGGTCCATCTCGGGAGTGACCTCCCGGAGAGGCTCCGTGAGCCAGGTGGGAGCCCAGAGGGCACGGGAGAGACTTCTTTTTATTGCCATTATATGTGAATTATTGTGTTATGTAATCAGAGTGGCAGCCGTCACTTATTAATGGTGACCCACAGGCCAGGTACCGCATCCGGTGCTTTCTGTAACAGGAGCTCTTCCAATCCTTACAGTCACACATGGCGATGCCATTTTTATCGCAATGGACAGAGAGGGACCCCGAGGCTCAGGCACACCCACCGAGAGTCTTGCCTGTCACACGGTCAGGAAGTGGCTGAAGTGGGATTTGAGCCCAAGGCTAATGTCTGTCCCACGACAGTGTGCAGGGCCTGATCAGCGCACATTCACAGGCCATTCCAGCCCTTCCGTCAAGGATCAGGAGAATGTGTTTGTGTGTGAGCATGTATGGGAGAATCCCCAGTTAGAAGGCAGAGCAGGGGGCGCTTTCTCCCTGGAGTGACGCCAGAGTCTGAACACCCAGCCAGCTGGGCATACTGCACCCTTCCCCAGAGCCGGCCTGTCCCTCCCCAGTCTCCAAGAGCCTCAGCCCTGACCTGCTACTGGGCCATCACCCTGTCTCCCAGCCTCTTTACTACCTCTGGATTGGGCCAGTCCCAACCCTGCACTGGGTAGTGGAGGGGGCTGGTGGCGTTGGAGCCACCATGTAATCACCGTACTCTCACCCAAATGAGCAGAGTCCTCAGGGACAGACTGAGAGTTCACCATTGGGTATTACTAGAGACCCAGCTTGGAATCACAGGTGGTGCCTGGGCATGACGGCAGGTGAAGGGGCTGCCTCTGCTCTACTGTTTGGGAAGTTATTAGAAATAATCATTTGCAGCTTCTAGCATCTCAACAAGGAGCCCTGGTGGTGCAGTGGTTAAGTGCTTGACTGCTAACAAAAAGTTTGGCAGTTCGAACCCACCAGCTACTCTATGGGAGAAAGGTGTGGCCGTCTGCTTCGTAAAGATGACAGCCTTGGAAACCCTATGGGGTCGCTATCAGTTGGAATCAACTTGACTGCAGTGGGTTTGTTTTTTGCTTTTTTTTGAGTCTCAACAATCATCCCGTATGTAGTATAGATTTCTTACTCTTATAATCTCTCTAAGCGCCTCGTACTTCACGTTTATAACACTTACCAAATTGTTAGTTCTTTTATTCATATATCTATCGTGTATAAGTGGATATATAAATACAGATATCCAAAAGGACAGTCTGCTTTCTGTGGTATCCTCAGTATCCAGCACAGTGCGGACACATGGTAGGCACTTGGTAAATTTCTGTTGAATGCATTTACGAATCAATGGATAAAATGGAGAGAGTGGGAAGCAAGAATAGATGAGGCAGAAGCATCAAAGGAAGCTGGGAGGAGAGGAGGGCTTTGAGGATGGAGATCTGAGTCTGTCTATGGAGCTGAGGTGGGAGGCTGCATCCTCGGTGCGGCCCTGAGCAGCCTGAGGTACTCTGGGATGGGGCAGCTAAGCAGTAGGGCCTCTTCACCTGCCTGGCGCTGAACTGCAGCCTCTCCCAGGTAGGAAGTAAGAGGGAACCTGTAGTTTAAGATCGCTCTTGCATCTCCACATCTTCACACCCAGAAGGGTCACCAGCCAACTTTTTCCCCTCTTACTGACATTCTCAAGAGGGAATTCTGGAAGGACCTCAGTAGCTGGGCCATTTGAGGGAGGCCATGGAGAGCTGACTCAATGATTAGGGCTTCAGGATCAAAGGTTTCCCAGCCTATGTCCCCTTCCCCCCATGTCTCTAGAACCATTGGCTGCACGGCACTCTTCCCACCCCTCCATCTCCACTCCTCAGCCCCAATATTCTGGAGGTGTGAAAAGGGAAGTTGTTTTGGAGTCATGAAGACACAAGTTCAAGACCAGCTCTACCACTTCCTGGAAGGGAGAACTTGGGCACGCTCAGCTTCTCCAAGCCTGTTTTCTCATTTCTAGAATGGAGTTGAAGGAGCCCTGGTGGTACAGTGGTTAAGTGCTTGGCTGCTAACTGAAAAGTCAGTGGTTCTAACCCCTCAGCTGCGCTGTGGGAGAAAGATGTGGCAATCTGCCTCTATAAAGATTACTTGTTGCTGTCAAGTTGATTCCAACACAGAGTGGAACTGCCCCATAGGGTTTCCAAGGAGTGGCTGGTGGATTTGAACTGCTGACCTTTCGGTTAGCAACCAAACTCTTAACCACTGTGCCACCAGGGCTCCACAGCCTTGGAAAACCCTATGAGGCAGTTCTACTCTGTCCTATAGGGTCACTATGAGTTGCAGTTAACTTGACAGCAATGGGTTAGAATGGAGATGATAATCCCCACCTTGCAGGGTTGTTGAAGGGTTAAACGAGCTCATGTGGATGAAGCTATCCCAGTCTAGCATCATATACCAAAAAAAAAACCAAACTAAACCCATTGGCTTCGAGTCACTTCTCCCTCATAGTAATCCTATAGGACAGAGCAGAACTGCCCCATAAGAATCCAGTAAAAGGCTTAGCTCTCATTCCTGCTCAGCCACCAACTGGCTGTGTGACCCATCACTTCTCTGGGTCTCAGCTTCCTCCTCTGTCCAAGGGAGGGCTGAATCAGATAGTCCTGAAGGCCCCTTCCAGCTCTGACTTGCTTGGTGCTATTCTGAGCAGGGTGCCCCACCTCTGGGGCTGGGGGAACACAAGCATTCCTCCTCAGATTCAACCCAGGCACATGCTTGCCCAGCCCCACCCCTCACATTAGCCTGTAGCTGTTGCCAGGCTGGCCACACCCTTGGCACCCCGATGTTCCCCCACCCCCACCCCACTTGCCAGGGCCACAGGTGGGTGGCTCCATTCCTGTGGTGCTGAGGGAGCCCGGGGCGGACTGAGGAAAGGGAGGAAGGGAAAGAGGGAAGGAGAGGGGCTGGCCAAGAGAGCGAGGTGCAAAGGGCGGGCCTTAAGCTGTGTGGGTTCCAGCTCTTCCACTTTCCATACCAGTGAGTCCCTGGCCCAGCTATTTTAACATCCCAAAGGCTGTTTCTGCATTTATAAAACTAATAATAATTTTTAAAACCCCATTAGATGGCTATGAAGATTAAATGAAATCATGTATGTCAAGTGCCTGGCATTCTACAGCTCTGTCCACCGGGGGAGGGACAAACACCTTTCCCCTTACCCCACCCCCCCCGCGGGAAGGGGGACATTTCCTGATGGCCCTGTGGGGGCTCTTTGTCGGAATCTGAGCGGGAGAGGCTGGCAGTCCTCACGCGGCAGCCGGAGCCCCCTCCCCTGGGCTGGCATCTGGGGTCCTTGGCCCGGGAACCCCGGCCCACCGAGCCAGCCGCCTTCCCTCCCGCACCGCCTTTGGTTCTTTGCCTTTGATCTGCAACCTTCAGGGGGATTAAGAGCCTGAGAGCCCCGTTCCCCGGGTTCCCCCGCTCCCCGCCGCCCTCCCTCCGGGCTGACCTCCCAGTTGGCGGCCTGGCTGGGGGCTGGCTCCGCCGCCGGTGGTCTCCGCCGCTCCTACGCGCCGCGCCTCCCGGCAGGCCACTTGGATTACAGGGGCAGCGGCCTCGACAGTGGCTTCGGGGAGCCCCCAAGGCCAGGGCTGGGGGGAGGTGGGAAACGGAGCGAGAAGGGAGGGCTGGAGGCGGGAGGGGGTGAGCGGGTGGGTGCCCGGAGGCCTCCTGGCCATGCTGGCCGCGGAATCTGTGTAAAGTGTTTAAAAAGAAAAACTCTCCGGAGGAGGACGTAACCTTTTCTTAACATCTGGGGCTCAATTAGCTAATGACAGCAAAGCCTTCTCCGGTGTCGCTGACCCCTGGGCAGCAGCCCCGCTCCCCGACCCCCGGTATTTATACAGCTGCGGCCCGTCGCTGGGACGGGGGGCAGGGGGCTTGGCTGGGTTATCTCGGCGGAGATCCTCCGCCCACCCCAAAAAAGAGAGTGAAAAGGCTTAGCACACGGTCCCACCCATCGGCCCCACAGCCTCCTCTAGCAGCTCTCTTTCCCTCAGTCTTGGGCTCTCTGGCTGCCTCGCCCCTCCTCCTTCTTCCCTCCCTTTGCTTTTGCTGTCGCCTTCCCACCTTCCCCTTTCTGGGCTTTCTCGCTCAGCTTCACCCTCTCATTCTGCCTTTCTGCCCTTCTCTTCTTCCTCCACTGTCCTCTGCTCTCCCTCCTCCCTTTCTCGCCCATGGCTCCCTGCTTGTCTCTCTCTTCCTGCCTGTCTCTCTCTCCCTTTTCTCTCCTCTTTCTCTGTCTGGGCTCTTTCTTCGCCCTGGCCTCCCCTCCCTCTGACTCCCTGAATAGCTCCCTTGTTCCCCCTCTGCGTGCCTGTCTCTCTCTCTCTCATTCTACTGCTTCCTCTCCACCTTTGTCTCTCCCTGTCTCCACCTCTGAATGCTCCTCTGTCTGTCCTCCCAGAGGTGTGTCCTGCCCTGGCCACCAGCAGATACCCCTGAGGGAAACAGGCCCAGGGCCGGGCCAAGTGTCCTCGCCAGCTCACACTTGCAGGCGGATTCCAGACCCCCATGTGGGAAGCATGGGACAAAGGCTGTATTAAATGCACCCACCCCACTTGGTTAGAGTCAGAGGGGAGCCCCAGGGGCTGCCCTAGCTGCTCGGCACCAGGTCCTGGAATCTCACCTTCCCTGGAGGCTGTGCTGCACCCCTCACCCCCACCCCACAACATGCTCAGGAGTTTGAACTCAGGCGCAAGTGCAGACACACACTTCCCTGCCTCCTTTCAGCACAATTAAAACAGCCTAGACTCTTAAAAAAGAAAAACTCACCAATGTGAAGGAAAAAGTAGTGAGTGCAGAAACTATAAATAGCACAGAATAGTCAGGTCCAAAGGGAGTGCAGAGTAGCAAAGAGGAGAGGGTTTGGAATGCAAGGAGCTGGGTTCAGATCACAAGTCCATTACCCGAACAACAATTCTGTAACTCTTGGGCAGGCACTGAACTTGAGCCTCAGTTTCCTCGGCCATAACACGGGGATAATAATAGTGATTAAACAATGAGGAACCTTATCGCTTGCTTCTGAGACCGCAGTCAATGAAAGGTGAGCTTCTTTAGGGCGTTTGCTTTTTGTTTTCCTGGAAGAAAAACCTGGAGTGAGGCCTGGGTAGGAGGGGCAAAGAGGACCCCCCTCCCCACAGCCGCCCCACCACACCAGAGACTAGTGTATGACTTTTTTTTTAATTCGGGATAGCGCTGTCTTCCAGAATTCTACCTCTTCCAAGTACACTTTAAACTTTCGCACCCATTGCAAATTTCTCTATATAAAGAGGGAAGGCTTCAGACCGCTTTCACAGAAAAACGCTGATAGGTAACGTTTGCAAACAATCTGAGGGGTCACAGAGTCCCCGACCCCCTTGGGTTGACCCTGGATCGACCCTCGGCTTACTGTGTCCTGGGCGCTTTGGCCCAGATACATGATCGTGAATCCTCAGGAGAACCAAAACGAAAAGGGTATTACTGCCTCCTTTTACCCGGGGAATCGGAGAAGCAAATGCCCAAAGAGCACAGCCATCCTGGGGCAGAAATGGGACTGGGATCCAGGGCTCTTGCCCTTACAGCCAAAGAGGGCTTCTCCCGGTGGGTAGGGAGAAGAGAGAGGTTGCTCGGAAACCTTCGGTAGCCCTAGCTGGGCGAGGAGGGGCAGCGCTGCCACTGATTCTGGGAGGCAGGGGTAGGTGAGCTGCACCCTCTCACCCCAGGTTCAGGCCGGAGGGGGCAGGGGAGTACAGGGGAGCGGAAGGAGGGTGCTGACTCCTTGCCGCTGCCTGCGCTAGCGGCAGCACCCTCCGCCCCCAGGTCTGGCTCCCTGCGCTCCGGGCTCGCTGCCGGCACCGGATGGAGAGTCCTGGGCAGGCTTCGTTTGCAGGAAGACATTCTCATCAGATCGCCTGGACCGGGCCCCCACCCCCCACCCCAGCACCCCTCCCGGGGCCCTGGCTGGGCGAGAACAGAGACGGTGGCAGACAGAAACTGGAGCCCGGGCGCTGGGGCGGTGGCCAGGGGCCGAGGCCTTGGAGGGCTTTGCTCCCCTTGCCAAGGCCAGCCAACCCGCCCGCGCTCAGGAGGCGTGCGCCGCGCGTCCCGGGCCGCTGGGGGCGACCGGCCGCAGGTGGGCGTCCTGGGCGCGGCGGGCGAGCCCACTCCCCACGCCCCAGCAGATGCTCTGAGATTCCTGGGCCTGGGGGGAGTGGGGGTCCCCAAGTGGAGGTGCTGGGGCCGAAGACTGGGACGGAGGCACCGGGACACATCCCACCCGGGTGGAAATGGATACTAATTAAGGACGTTTTTATGCTAATACGCACCTGGCTGGGCTTTTCTAGAGATAAAAGAGGATGCGGAGAAGAAGGGAAGGAGTTCCGGTGAGCTGGGAACTTGGCGAAAGTGCTTGATTTCTTGATACAAGAACCCGGCTCTGCCGCTCACCTGCCGTGTGCCGGTCGGGAAGTTTCGGGGGAAGTTACAGGGGGCTGTTACCGAGCTAAAGCTTCCTCCTCTCAAAGAGAGGGAGCAGAGGTCAAGCTTCTTCCCAGCCTCAGTCACTGTCAGCGTGAGAATGGACGTCTGGCCCTTAGCTTGCTCCTTGAGGATAGCGAGGGGTTGGGATGGCAGGGGATGTGAGGAGAAGGTGTGTGGCAGGGGGCTGATCCTGGGAGAGGCCGAGGGTCTGAGTCACAAAAGCCAGGAGAACATTTCCAAGGGGGTGTGGTTCACTATCTTCACCGTTCCCTGGAGGTCAGGACTGGGAGAAGCGGAGGGAGACCTCAGATTCCTAGATCTGTAAAATGAGGGTCAGAGGGAGGAGGCTCAGTGGAAAAGGGATGGGGTGGGGAGCAGGTAGAGAAGTGGGTGTTCTATGATGGGCCCCACCTCAGATTTATCACATGGTGTCCTGGAGAGGAGAGACGGTTGAAGCTGCCAGGGAGAGAAAGGGAAGATGAGGGAAGGAGTCCTGTCTTGAAGGCTGGAGCTGGTAGGAGCCAGGGCACAGTGGGTGGGAGACTGGGAGACAGGCGGTGGGATGGGCTGGGGGGTGGGGGGGAGAGTGTGCCAGGATATTCTGACCACGAGGAAGCCCTTTTCATTAGGCAGACTCACCACACTGCTAGAGAAGGTCTGCATGTCATAGAATTAGGGATAAGAGTGGATCTGGGAAGAATCTACTGTGAAGACAGAATCAGGAGTAGGGTAGAAAGGTCAGAAGGGCTGACAAGCAGGAATGCAGCTGAGGTTGGATTTCAGGAATTTGAAAGTAAAGGAAACCTTTGAGGGGACTGGAAAGGGCCAGCATTTACCAAGATTGACTTGCGCCCTTTTAGACATTCTCATTTAAATGGAGAAAAGATTGAAGTTGTCAAGGATTTCATTCTACTTGGGTCCACAATCAACGCCCATGGAAGCAGCAGTCAAGAAATCAAACGATGTATTGTATTGGGCAACTCTGCTGCAAAAGACCTCTTTAAAGTGTTGAAAAGCAAAGATGTCACCTTGAGGACTAAGGTGCACCTGACCCAAGCCGTGATATCTTCTATCTCCTCAAATGCATGCAAAAGCTGGACAATGAGTAAGGAAGACCGAAAAAGAATTGATGCCTTTGAATTATGGTGTTGGTGAAGAATGGCATGGACTACCAGAAGAACTAACTTGCCTATCTTGGAAGAAGTACAGCCAGAGTGCTCCTTGGAAGCGAGGATGGTGAGACTTCGTCTCACATACTTTGAACATGTTATCAGGAGGGATCAGTCCCTGGAGAAGGACATCATGCTTGGTAAGGTAGAGGGTCAGAGAAAAAGAGGAAGACTCTCAGTGAAATGGATTGACACAGTGGTTGCAACAACGGGCTCAAACATAGCAATGATTGTGAGGATGGCACAAGATCCGGCAGTGTTTTGTTCTGCTGTACAAAGGGTCACTATGAGTCAGAGACGACTCAACAGCACCTAACAACACAAACAACAACATACATTCTCATTTAATTCTTACCATACTTTGTGCGATAGGTATTATTAGTCCCATTTTACAGGAAACTGAGGCTCCCAGTGGAGAAGAACGTTGCCAAAGCTCACTGAGCTGGTTAGAGACGAACGTAGGATTTGAACCCAAGTCTGTCTTCTCCAGAATTGAGGCTACTTCCACTGTGCTCCACTGGGTGAGAGTCTTGACCCTGAGGCCGCAGCAATCCTTCCTCCCCCAGGTGTGGCCATCCTGGAGCACTGACCCATTCGGCTGGAAGGAAGGGGCTGGGCTTTTAACCGAGTGCAGCCAGCCCTAAGCCAGCCTGAACTCAGCAGGAAGCCTCCACCCAGCTCTGAGAGGAGAGGGAAACGGGTGGGCTCCCCAGCAAATGGACAAATGGAATCAAACCATGTATATTGTTCTGCAACATGCTCTTTTTCTCTTAATATTTCCATGCCTGTTTTCCAGCGCTGTTTAATTTTTTAAGGTTGTGTAGTACTCCTTGTATTCTACTTATTATTCATCTATTCCCCTGCCACTGGACTGTGGTCTCCAATCTGAATGTTCTAAGTGTTTCAATTTATTGAGTCATTTTTTCTTTGTACTTTTACGATCACAAACAATGTTTCAGTGAACAACCTTATAAGATCATCTTTGTGCAGACAGAAGTATTTCTACAGGCAGATTCTTAGAAGTAGTATCAATGGGTCAAGGGTGTACTTGGTTTAAATTCTTATAGACAGTACTAAACTTCCCTAAGAAGAGGCTATACCAGTTTATACTCCCTCCATTAACATAGGAGCATGCCCATTCTCTCACACCCTTGCCACTGGGTATTACACTAAAATATATGTATATACAGAGAGAGAGAGAGAGATGGTGGTTCATTGTTAAAATTCTCACCTTCCATGCGGGAGGCCCATGTTTGATTCCTAGTGGCCAGTGCACCTCAAGCACAGCCATCACTTGTCTGTCTTTGGAGGCTTGAGAGTGTTGCTATGATGCTGAACAGATTTCAGTGGCGCTTCCAGACCAAGACAGACTAGGAAGAAAGGCCTGGTGATCTACTTCCAAAAATCAGCCAGTGAAAACCCTCTGGATCACAATGGTCCGGTCTTGTTGTGTATGGGGTCCCCACGAGTTGGGGGCTGACTCGATGGCAGCTGTCAACAAGTATCTATTTGCCAGTCTAGTGAGTGAAAGAAAAGAGTTTTTCACTTTTGTTTTGATTTGTATTTCCCCTATTCTCTACAGCTCAGCCACAGCCCCGCTAGCTGAAGAAAGCATTGTGAAGAACTGAAGGGCCCCAGAGTGCGTGAGCAGCAGAGATTTAGGGTGGCTCGGAGGAAGAGCTCATTGTCAGTGGGTGCTGTCAGATAAGGGTGGCAGCAGAATTCCTTTCTCTGAACTCATTCTTATGCTCCTGGGTGGATCAGATGGCCCAGGAGCTCTGAGTGAGGATTGGCTTCCTTGGGTCTTTACACTCAGCAGCCAGATGCCCACTGGGTGACCCGGGCTCTGCAGAGGCTTCAGGGACAAGCTAACAGGCTGTATGGGAAGGAAGAGGTCAGGAAGGACGCAGGAATGTTTTAGCTTCCTGAAAGAGCCAGGGAAGATGAGGGCCACCAGAGTGGGGTGAGCCTCTCCTGGGTGCTACATGAAGTCTGGAAGGTTTGTAGGCTGAGGAGGTGAATGATGGGAAGAGAATGGACTCCAGGCTCAGCAGAGCAAAGATGGGGTTGGGGGTAGGTGGAGCGTGGTGGCAGCACCCACCCCAACACACACATCCACATCCATCCCCAGCCTATTAATAATAATAACATAGCTGATATTTACTGAGTGCTGACTATATAAGACATTGTTCTAAATGGTTCATTTTATTGAGTAATTTTATCTTAGCAACCATTCAGAGATAGGTATAATTATTATCCACGTTGTATAAATGAGAACGCAGAGACAGGCTGTTTACCGAGGTCACACAGCTAGAAAGTGACTGTGCTGGGATTCAGACTCAGGCCGTGGGGCTTCACCGCTGCCAACCACCACCCACATGGGTTTCTTAGCCAGCTTAATGGTAAGAACTATGATTAACTGAGAGCCTGTGCGGACAAGGCCCGTTATGTATCTTGTCTCTAATGCTTATGAAATCAGGGCTTTGCAATAGAAGGTATTACCCTCAATTTACAGATGAGAAAAGTGAGGTTCAGAGAGGCTAAGCATCTTGGCTAAGATAGCCCAGCTAAAAAGAGGTTGAGCTAGAATTTGCACTCAGATCCATGCCCGTTGGAAGCCCCCGTCCCTTCCATGTCACTACAGGGTCTTTCACAACATACCAAACCCAACCCATTGCCATCATTGATTCTGATTCACAGTGGCCCTATAGGACGGAGTGGAACTTCGCCATAGGGCTTCCAAGGGGGGTGGCTGGTGGATTTGAACTGCCAACCTTTTGGTTAGCAGCCATAGCACTTAACCACTGTGCCACCAGATCTCCTTCACAACATAGGAGGAGGGGAAGTACAGAACCACAGAATGGTCAGAGCTGGAAGGGACCTCTGAAACCGTTTAATGTGAATCCCTCCTTATGAATGGAGAAAGGGAGGTACAAGAAGGACACTTGCCCAAGGTTACCCAGTAGGTTCCATAACAAGGCCTTCTGTGGGGGTTAGAGGCTTCGCCTCATCTCTGTGAGAACAGCCTGGAGGGAGAATCTCCGTGAGTGTGTGTGTGTGTGTGTGTGTCTGTGTGTGTGTGTGTGTGTGTCTTTGTGTGTGTGTGTGTGTGTCTTTGTGTGTGTGTGTGTGTGTGTGTCTGGGCATGTGTGTGTCTGTGTGGGGGTGTGTGTGTCTCTGTGTCTCTGTGTGTGTGTCTCTGTGTGTGTTCTGTGTGTGTCTTGGTTTGTGTGTGTGCATGTGTACTGTGTGTGTCTGTGTATGTGTTTGTGCATGTGTCTATGTGTCTATGTGTGTGTGTGTGTGTGTGCGTGTGTGTGTGCATGTGTGTGTGTGTGTGTCAGGGGGCATATACATTGTTGGGGAGAACCCGCCCTGATCAGCAGGGCTGACTGGAAGCAGAGTGGAGCTTTATTTTATGGGGGGCCTCTGGGGAAGCCATTCCTTTGCAGTAGCTGAAACTTGGAATCTTCCGACACGCCCACACCTCCTACACACACATATCCACCTCCAGCCTAAGGAGAGCAGGAGCTGGAGTGTCCTGGATAGAGCTGCTTTTGAAGGACTACGGAACCTCCCACCATCCTGGGTGACCCAAAGACTACCATTTCATTTTATAGGGCCACCCAGTTAAGCATTGCCCTTTCCAAGGGTACAAGTAGCAGTGTAAATTACCCGGTAGGACCTAACAACACAGTGAAAGGATATGTCAATCATTCACACCTTCCTGTGAATTGTTTATCAGCTATCAGTTGTTGTCAAGTCAATTCCAGCTGACAGTGACCCCTGTGTCAGAGTACCACTGTGCTCCATGGAATTTTCAATGGCTGATTTTTCAGAAGTAAATCACCAGGCCCTTCCTCCAAGGCACCTCTGGGTGGATTCCAACCTCTAGCCTTTTGGTCAGGGTTAACACACTGAGTGAGCGTGTTAACCATTTTCACCACCCAGGGGTTCCGTTTGTCAGCAGGGACAGTGTTTCTCAAGCTAGGTACTGTTACTGATTGAATTGTGTCCTCTAAAAATGTGTGTCAATTTGACTAGGCCATGATTCCTAGTATTGCGTGGTTGTCCACCATTTTGTCATCAGATTTGGTTTTCCTATGTGTTGTAAATCCTACCTCTATGATGTTAATGAGGCGGTTATGTTAGTGATACCAGGCTCAATCTACAAGATTAGATTGTGTTTTAAACCAATCTTTTTTGAGATATAAAAGAGAGAAACGAGCAGAGAGACATGGGAACCTCAGACCTCCAAGAAACAAGAGATGGAAGAATAGCGTGTCCTTTGGACCAAGGGTCCCTGTGCTGAGAAGCTCCTAGACTGGGGAAGATTAATGACAAGGACCATCCCCCAGAGCTGACAGAGAGAGAAAGCCTTCCCCTGGAGCTGGCACCCTGAATGCGGACTTCTAGCCTCCTAGACTGTGAGAGAACAAATTTATCTTTGTTAAAGTCGTCCACTTGTGGTATTTCTGTTATAGCAGTGCTAGATTAACTAAGACAGGTATCCTCAGAGTCCCTAAATTCTCTGAATATTTTAAAATTTTGCATTTATATTTCAATGCTATTAAAATATTTTAGCAGCTATGAAGACAGAACTCTTTTGCAGTTAAACGCTTTCATAGACTAAGGCTTCGGTCCCTTAAGTTTGTGTTGCTTTAATGTGGGTCTGTAGACTGCTGGGAACTCACAGACAGGATCGGTGAGAATTTGCTCTTCCTTTCAATAGGTCTGTACATTACACAAATTTGGGAGATGGTAAGAAGAATGAGTGTGAGCTCTGTCACAATGGGCTTCTCCAGCCCTGGTGCCACAGTTGCTGGTGTACTGGGAGCCTGGTGATGTGGGCTCTGGTCTTGGCCACTTGACCACTCTGGGCCTCGGTATCTTCAGGTGTAACATCCACTCACTCTTCACCACGTTTGCAACGTCTTCTCTGCCAGGCCTGCAATGGTCGCCAAGAGCCACAGGAGATGAACGAGGTTCAAGTCCAGCCTGTGAGGACTTGACAAGCTGGTGAAGGTGCTGAGCCTTGTACTCTCCTGTCTGATAGTTCAGGTTAGGAGGCGCTTCTGAGGCAGAGGATACACAAAGATCATGAGGTCTAGAGAAGGAAAAGGTTGCTTCTTCTTGTTAGGCCCAAGACAGCTTTATGGTAGGATTGACTTTGGGCTGGCTCTTAAGCCAAAGTCACAGAGGGTGAGGGTCTGGCACTACAGGCACAGAGGAGGAGTGAAACAGGTTTGGTGGGGTGGGCTTGAGGGGAGAACCAGAAAGGACTGGACCTATAGCTGAAGGACCTCAAATATCTCCTCCAACTCTGTAGGGTACGGTGGAACATCATAAAGCCCAAATTGGTTCAAGGGCCTCCCCAAGGTCACACAGCCAGTTGGGGTGGTTCAGATCACCCAGCGAAGAATTAGCAACTGGTAGTTGACAAACTAATTTGCAGGAAGGTTTGAATGACTGACATATCCTTTCACTGTGTTGCTAGGTCCGGGTGAGAGATTGAGGTGGGCTAGAATGCTTCCAATCCAGAACTGAGTTCCTAACCTCAAGAATGTTTTCACAGGGTCCAACCCAAGCTGGCAGCCCCCTCCTTCACCACACACTCCAGGAAGCTGAACACAGACTCCAGCAACCCACCTCTCCAGCCCCTAGGGCTCTTGAATTTTTTTCCATTTAAGAAAACAGCCACATTTGGTTTCTGGGGAGACGGGGATAAAAAAAAGAAAACCTAGGGTGGAGGGAGGTCTTTAGCCCACCTTTCTGGGTCCCTAATCCTTGTGCTGCAGCAAGAGAACTCAGGCTGGAAAGAGGGGTGAAAGCCAGAGCCTGCAAAAGGTCTCTCCCAAACCCACCTTTCACTCCTTCCCAGAATGGGGGACGGGACTCCTGTAGCCTTCTGTGAATGGGCTATAGATTCCAGTCTTGATTACAGCCGACCTTGGCTCTTCTCAGCCCCAGGAGCCTCTTTCTTCCCTTGGTTTTGGGGGACTTTCAGGCTGTGCCCACCCTTCTGGGTCTGGAGAAAATCCTCCCCTCACACAGGTCTCTTGGGGTCCACAGTCACCTATCTGGGCTGAGGGGGCTCATTCCCCTAGGACTTACAGGATAGTAGTGAGGCCATCAGAATGAGGCTGGGTGAAAAAGGCCCTTCTCTCAGAAAAGATGTGGAAAGAACAGGCTAGTGTGGGCCTCCGTCATAGATGCTCAAAAGCATGGGTGTGAAACCCAGATTTATCTCTCACCGAGGTTTGTTTGCCGCTACAGTGACCACCATAACAACCACAGTCACCACCTCCCTCTCCACCACTATCACCATCTCCAGCTCTACCACAAGCAAGAACTCCATGTTCGCTGCCATCGCTGCCTCCATCTCCGCCACCAAAAACCCCACCACTTCTGCCACTATCAGCATCTCCAGCTCTACATTAAGCATGACCTTGACCACTATCACCACTACATCTCCACCACTATCACCACCATCTCCACCACAACCATTACATCTTCACCACTGTCACGGTCTACATCACTGTCATCATCATCATCTCCTCTATAACCACCTCCTCCATGTCCACCTCAATCATGACCTCCAAGTCCACCACCATCACTGCATCCATCTCCACCACCACTATCCCTCTCATCTCTCCTAACACTTCTATTGCCACTACCAGCACAGTTAGCCCGCCCACCCCTACCTCTGCCCATTTTAATCCGTCCATGTTACATAGAACATAAAGAACTGCTGTTTGAGTTAATCCTTCAACCTCTTCCTTTGCCCAATGCCAGAAGGGCCAACTATAGACACCAGTTCCCCAGTTTTTCCAGACTTCTCATGGCAGATGAAATGTCTTCTTTTTAAGTTAAGGAAGATTATGTGTCTCTTGCTGTTCCTGATTTACCAGGCCCATCATTCTGTCCTAGAGGAAATTGGATTACTCTGACAGAATGTGTTCTTTGGAAAGCAGTGCTGTCTATTACCTAATTCCTTATGATCTAGTGTTTGCGGATTGATTTTTTGATGACGTGTCCCAGTAGTTTTCTATTATAGCAGCTCAGCTGATGGGCCCAGCACTTCCAGCGGCATCTGCTTTCCCCCAGGTTTAAAGAGAGGCAGGAACAGGCTGCCTGGGTCTTGCTCTTGTCTCCAGGCCTCTCACCAGTTCTCCATAAATCCCCCCAGAGTGAGAGCTAGTGATTTGTCTCCAACTTGGGCCTATTCCTTAAGTATCTAAGCATGTAAGTCATCAGGGTCCTTGGATGTTAATACACAAGTTCTTTCCTTATTCCCCTTTGGCGTCCTGCCTTGTCATGATTCCATGAAGTGCCTCTTTCAGTTTTCAGATCACAGCTGACCTTTTCAGGCTAAGACAAAATTAAAAGACTCTGCTTTTTTAGTGTCACTCCTCATAGGCTTTCTTCTCCCAACCTAAAATATGAGCCAACAACCTCCTACCAGTTTTCTTGGTCTGCTACAGTTAGAAAATGTTTTTCTCATTCTTTTGCTTCCTTGTGCAAGTTATACCTCCTTCCTTTTTCGGAAGGACATTTCTGATTTTTATCTCTGCAGTCTTTTGTTATTTCTTTGTATGGACCCCTCTTCGCAACCTGGCCCGAGTTCTCCCTGTCTTTGCCGTGTACATTATCATTTTAGTTCTCCAGAAGCTTTCTGCATAACTAACAAGTAATCTGTGGGTCCCGTTCAGCTGCTTTGTGCACCAGGATCTTTTCATTTGCTTGCTCCTGGTTTTGTTGCCTTCTGTGGAAATGGTCAGTTCTCCTCGGAGAGTTCCTTTGGTTCTTAACCTCAGTGTTTGTGCTTTTCATCTCGGTTCTCGAAGCCCAGTCCAGAAAGCTTTCAGAAAGTGCCAGTTTTATGACTCTTGTTTGAGTTCCTGCTTTTCTTCCTTTCTCTCAGGTGGCGATCACTTTTCTTTCTTTTTTAAAATTTTATTTATTTTGTTGTTGTTGAGAATACATGCAACAAAACATACAGCAATTCGACCGTTTCTACATATACAATTTGGTGACATTGATTACATTCTTCAAGTTGTGCAACCATTCTCACCCTCCTTTTCTGAGTTGTTCCTCCACCATTAACATAGACTCACTGCACCCTAAGGTTCCTATCTAATCTTTTCAGTTGCTGTCGTCAATTTGATCCCATGTTGATAGATCTTAAAACAGCAAAATACCCAAGGCAGACATTCTTCACTAGTTAAGCTAAACTATTTGGTTTTAAGAAGATTTCTGGGATATGTTTGGTTTAAGGTTTAAAGATTATCTCAGGGCAGTAGCTTCAGGGGGTTAGCTAACCTTCATGGCTCCAGGAAATCTGGAGTCCATGAGAATTTTAAATTCTGTTCTACATTTTCCCCCTTTTGACCGGAATTCTTCTATAGAATCTTTGATCAAAATGTTCAGTAATGGTAGCTTGGCACAGTCCAGTTCTTCTGGTCTCATGGCAAAGGAGGTAGTTGCTCATGGTGGCAATTACCCACACATGCATTTCCTCCTCCTATAACTGACTTGCCTTCTTCCTCTGTTGCTCCAGTCAAATAAAGACCAATTCTCCTGCCTTGGATGGCCACTTGCAAGCTTTTAAGACGCCAGGCACTATGCAAACGAACTAGGAGGTAGATCAGAAGTGCTAAAGATGTTATTAGGCCAATTAACTGGGATGTCCCTTGAAACTATGACAAAATCTTCAAACCAAAGAACCAAATCCCATGAGGTGTTCGGTTGTACATAAGCAGCTTCAGCTGCTACTTTTTTTTCTTTTTTTGGTCTTTATTATAAATATATCTATGACACAACTTTTGTCAATTCAACTTCTTACAGGTGTACAACTTATTGACAGCACTTAGAGTAATCGGCTGTGTCAGGTGGTGGTCAC
This sequence comes from Dugong dugon, assembly GCA_030035585.1. Taxonomy (NCBI): domain Eukaryota; kingdom Metazoa; phylum Chordata; class Mammalia; order Sirenia; family Dugongidae; genus Dugong; species Dugong dugon. The sequence continues at coordinate 30,938,097 of CM057466.1, read as the reverse complement.
TTTTCTTAACACTCCCTTCCACTCTCCAGCACCTTCAGCGTGTGAATGCCCCTAGTCAGCACTGCTCCCCTGTCCTGTGCTTGGGGTAATGGCCCTCGGAAGGGGCCAGCATCTGGATCTGGTTCTTGGTGCCCATAGTAGGGACGTGGTACTACCAGGTGTACTTGGTTACTGTGAGAGCCCTCTCTATTCACTGCCTCATTTGTTCATTCTCTGATTCCTTCATTCCCTCCAGAAACTCTTTTTGTCTGGGGCCCTGCCAGCTGCTGGCTCACAGGGCAGATAAGTCTTCCTGATGGTAAGGTCTACCATTACTAGGAGGGTTGCACCAGCTAGTAAGGCACACAGACCTGAAATTAGGTTCATTCCAGAGAAGGTGACCAGTTCAAGGCATGGAGACCATAGTGTATGAATGGTATGTTCTGCCTCTTTACTGGGATGACTTCTCCGAGAAAGCCTTATTATCCTAACTCCTATTCTTGTGGATGCGATCCCACTGGGAAATAGGGTTTTCTCTTTGTTGTGTTAATGAGGTCATATTGGTATAGGCCGTGTCTTAAGCCTAATCACTTTTGAGACACAAAAAGAGGAGATTAGGCACAAATAGGGGAAAAATAGATGCCACATGGAGATCGCCAAGGAACCCAGGAACGCTGGGGTTACAGAAGCTGAGATAAGGATTTCCCCCAACAGCCACAGAGAGACAGCCTTCCCCTAGAGCCGGTGCCCTGACTTTAAAGTTAGGAAGGTGTTTGCCAAAAAAGGAGATGTGGATAGGGTCGCTGTGAGTCGGAATCAACTTGACAGCAACAGGGTTGGTTTTTTGGTGGAGAAGGGCATTCTAGGCAGAGCAACAGGATGTGCAAAGGCAGAGAGGGATGTCTGCAACTGGTCACATGGGGTGAGCTGACCTCTGTACTCCACGAAGGCCCCTGGTCTTCCTGCTCTTCCACTGGTCTGTATGGACATGTCAAGATGGCCTTGCCAAGGCCCTTTCAGTGCCTCCCCCGCGGGATCCCAACAAGCCCAGCCTCATCTTGCTGTCATCTCCACACTTGCCTCTTTAGAGTGAAGGCTTTTTCCAATCTAACCTGGTCAACCAGTATCCCCACTTGCCTGAGGGGAGGCTTGGGACACCCTACCTTTCCTGATGACTATGAAAATAGAAATACCCCATGAGTCCCTGTTGAGATCCCCAAGGTGGCTGTCTTAGTCATCTAGTGCTGCTATAACAGAAATATCACAAGTGGGTGGCTTTAACAAACAGACAATTATTTTCTCACAGTTTAGGAGGCTAGAAGTCCAAATTCAGGGTGCCGGCTCTAGGGGAAGACTTTCTCTCTGTCAGCTCTGGGGGAAGAAGGTCCTGTGTCTTCAGCCTCCATTCCTTGGCTGATCTTCATGTGCCATAGCATCAACCTTCCCCATCTCTGCTTGCTTACTTGCTTGTTTCATCTCTTCTATATCTCAAAAGAGACTGATTCAAGAGATACCTTACACTAACACTGGCTCATTAACATAACAAAGAGAACATATTCCCAGATGGGATTGGGGTTAAGATTTGCAACACATATTTTTGGGAGACACAATTCAATCCATAACAGTGAGGCTGCTCGTTTCTCCCCCATGACCCAGCATAAGCTAAGCATCCTCTACAATCTAGATTAAATTTTTTTATGTGTAAAAAAACTGGAAAGTACAGATTAGCAAGAATTTAAAAATAGTTTAAAAAAACCATGCATAATCCCAGATTCAGAGTTAACCATGTTGACAATTTGATGTATATCCCTCCAGATGCATAGTTTAATGAAACAAGCAGTTGGCAACGTGGGCATCTCTGAGAGCACATGCAGGTCTTCCTCATTATCTTAGACAGCTGCATGGTACTCCACTGTTCAGGTGAACCATAATTTACTCCTGTTTGGAAGCTTGATGAATGGTGCAGACCGAGTGAAAAAAAAAAAACGAGGGCCATTATAGATTCCCCTTCTGCGTTTTCCATGTTCCTTTGGGATCCAGTGTTTTGAGGGTTATAGAAAGCACCCTGGTCTAGAGAGAGGACCCGTGGTTTGAATGTAGCCTGTTTAGCCACCGTGTGAAGCTTTGGCTCTGTCTACACATCTCTCTGAGCCTCATCCTATTGGATGTTTTGAAACATTTAACAAACTGACCACTCTCCCCTTCTTGATCTCCTTCCTTCCTCTGGCTCCTCCACCTCAGCGCTCCTCCTGTATTTTACTTTTCCTCGTCAGCTTCCTGAACTGGAAATTTTTCTTCTGACCAGTGCTTAGATGTTGGTACTCCCCAGGGTTCTGTCCTTGACTCTCTTACCTTCCTACTTCTTCACACTCAGCTTGTTCCCTTTGGATGACTCGTTCAGTTCTATACATTTGAGAACCAAACTCTACCCGGCCCACCTCTCTTTCCTGAAGCCTCGCTCCACATATCCAACCCCTCAAAGACCATCTCCATCACACACTCAGTGTGCCCACATTTGAGCTCATTTTCCTTCCCCCCAAACTTCTTCTCCTCTGCTCAATCAAACAGCCTTGTTCCTGATCATACCAGTGCATTTCCCTCCTCTACTCCTACACCCTGCCTCAGTTCAGGCCAGGTATTATGGACTGAATTGTGTCCCCTAAAATATGTGTTGGAATCCTAACCCCTACTCCTGTGGATGTGATCCCATTTGGAAATAGGGTTTTTTCTTTGTTGTGTTGATGAGGTCATACTGGTGTAGGCTGTGTCTTAAACTTGTTCATTTTTGAGATATAAAAAGAGGGGATTAGGCACCCGACCCATTGATCTGTTGCTGTCGAGTTAATTCCAAGTCATAGTGACCCCTACAGGGTCTCGAACTGCTGACCTTTTGGTTAGCAGCTGAGCTCTTAACCACTGTGCCACCAGGGTTTCGTGATATTAGGCACAAGCAAGCACAAATGAGGGAAAGATAGATGCCACATGGAGCTCACCAAGGAACCCAGGAACGCTGGGGTTTCAGAGGTTAAGATAAAGATTTTTCCCAAGATCCACAGAGAGAGAGCCTTCCCCTAGGGCCAGTTCCCTGACTTCCTGAATTGTGAGAAAATAAGTTTCTGTTCTTTAAAACCACCCACTGTGGTATTTCTGTTACAGCAGCACTAGCAAACTAAGACATCATGTCACCCTCCTCCTGGGTGATGCCCACAGCCTTCTCCCTGATTTCCCACCTCCACATTCTCTTCCAATCCATCCACCAGATGCTTTTTCCAGTACTTTTTAAAATTGAGGTGTAATTTACATACAAAGAAATGCACACATTTTAAGTACACAATTAGATGAATTTTAACAAACATATTACAACCTTGGAACCATCACTCTAATAAGACAGAGAAAATTGCCATGGTCTCTTAAAGTTCCTCATGACCCTTTTCAGTCAATTCCCCTCTGCAGAGGCAATCGCTTCTCTGATTTCTTGCACCATAGATTAGTTTTTCCTATTCTATAGAAACTCACATAGATGGAATCATGCAAGTTGTATTCTTTTGCCTGGCAAAACGTCTTTGAGATTCCTTCATGTTGTCACCATAATCATTTAAAAGTATTTATTGATGTCAGTCTCTTGCCTAAAGCTTTTCAGTGGCCAATTATCCAAAGTCCAGGCTTCTGCATGATCTGGCCTCATCTCCCACACTGCTCACCCTTCGCTCTGTTCTCTGGGCAAAGTGAACCATTTATTCACCTGCACAAACACAGCTTTGCATGTGCTGAGTCCTGCAGCTGGAATTCCTCCATCCCCTGCTGGACTCCTACTCAACCAGCAGCACTCTGCTCAGACAGATTCTGTGAGCCTTTCTCTGATCCAGTCTCACTCCCAGGACAAAGAGTCTATCAGCTTTACCACAATGAAATGTGTCCATCACCCTAGTCACACCTGAGCCCCTGCCCTTCATTGACTGAATGAGTAGATTCATGGATTCCTCCCTCAGCATGACTCCTCTACCGTGTACATTATTTATTAATGTGCACACTGCACTGTTGTGTTTATGTACTTGTGTAACCCCTTAGCTATGCTTAGAAGGACAGGAAGATATGATCTGTTTCCAGAAATTCTTCCTTGTAGGGAATACTCTTGCTGCCTACCTAAGAACCATTCCCTGCAAGTCTTCTTTGCTAACAGATGTTGATCTTGTTTGAGCAGCCATGTGTCCAGAGATGCCTTTGACTGTGATTAGTTGAGGGGTATCTAGTTCTGGCCAATGAGTCATAAGGGAGTCATCTGCAGTAGGCTTCTAGGAAAGTTTTTTCCTCCCTGATAAGAAAACATGAGTGGTAAATGCCCCTTTTTATGCCTTTCCTTTTCCTTTTGTTTGGAACACTACTATGTGAGGGTTTGATGTCTGGAGCTGTGGCAGCCATCTTGTGATCATGAGGCATAGGCCAAGCGAAGCACAGAGGCACTGATCCAGCACCCTAACATTACTGAGAAACTAAACAAACCCTGAGTTTAGTGAGTGGCTTCTTAGAGGATCTGATTTGTTTGTTTGCTTTAATAGAATTTATATTTTTAGAGCAGTTTTAGGTTTACAGAAAATACAGAAAGTTTTCATATATATATTCTTTCTCCCTCACACAGTTTCTCCTTTTATTAATATCTTGCATTCAGTGTGGTACCTTTGTGACAACTGATGAACACATTCTGATACATTATTATTAAGTAAAGTCCACAGTTTACATGAGGCTTCACTCTTTGTGTTGACAGTCTTATGGATTTTGACAATGTATAATATCATGTGTCCACCATCACAGTATCTTACAGAGTACTTTAACTGCCCGAAAAATGCCCTGTGCTCCACTTGTTTACCCCTCCCAGCCAGGTCCTTGGCAATCACTGGTCTTACTATTGCTATGGTTTTGCCCTGTCCTGAATGTTATATAGTTGGAATCATACAGTAGGTAGCCTTTTCAGGCTGGTTTCTTTCAGTTACCAACATGCATTTAAGGTTCCTCCATATCTTTTCATAACTCAGTAGATCATTTCTTTCTATCACTAAATAGTACTCCATTGTATGGATGTACCACACTTAGTTTACCCCTTCCCCTATTAAAGGACATCTTCGTTGCTTCCAGTTTTAAGCAAATTATGAATAAAGCTGCTATAAACAGCGTGTGCAGGCTTTGCGTGATATAGGTCTTCAACTCATTCAGGCAAATACCTAGGAGTGTGATGGCTGGATTGGTACTTTGGTTTTTAACCCTCCTAAATCCACCTGGCAAGCTGAGCGACTAGTATGGAATGGATTCCTGTTCTCTTTTCCTCTCAGAGTATGAGAGTATTAAAGCGGCCATGCCAAGAGGCTGTTCCTGCCTCAGATAGGAGCAAGGCGGATTTTCACCGTGACCAGAAGAACACACACACACCTGGACACCCACATGTCCTGAGGGGCTCACCTGAGGGCACGTAGATCATGGGCAGGTGCCCACACACACGCACACACACACTGCTGCGTGGACTGGGGGGACAAAGTCGGGGTGGAGACATACGGGGTCTGGATGCAATCAATGTAGGGCAGGCTAGGGCATGAGGAAAGCAACCCCTTCCTGCCCCTCCCAGCTGACTTCCCACGGCTGGGCAGTGTGTTTTGGCACCATGGCAACCAGCTATGAGGGCAGCATGCAGAAAGTGAAGCTTAACCTTAGGACACCGTGCCGACAGCTATGAGGGCAGCATGCAGAAAGTGAAGCTTAACCTTAGGACACCGTGCCGAGGTAGATGGGCCTGAAGATATTGGGTCCATGACCTTCTGTCCTCCCAGCCTCAGCTCAGACCTGCAGATGCCGCCCAGCCCAGCCAAGGCCGCAGTCATCAGGAAATGCCTTTCTCTGCTCGCTCTCACTGCCTAACTAGCCAGTTGGGCCCCCCTGCTTGATCATACCAGCTCTGACCCTGGAATGACCTGTTCTCCATCTTTGCCTGAGCCCTGGTGGTGCAATGGTTAAGTGCTCAGCTGCTAACTGAAAGGACAGCAGTTCAAACCCACCAGTGGCTTCACAGGAAAAAGACCTAGCAACCTGCTTCTGTAAAGATTACAGCCTAGGAAACCCTATGGGGTAGTTCTATTCTGTTTTATGGGGTTGCTATGAGTCAGAATCGACTCGATGGCAGACAGCAACAATCTTTGCCTGCATACTCAGGGTGAGTTCCAGTCCCGCCTCCTCCTGGAAGCCTTCCCTGATTTCCCCAGTCCACAGAGCTCTTTTCTTCTGAAATTGTCTTGTAGTTACTATACTGTCTGAGGCATTCATGTTATGGCATTGGGATTTTGTCCAAATTCAATTCAACAAGTTCCTAATACGTGTTAGACACCATGCTGAGTGCCGAATGCTCATGTGGGTATCTTGGGGCTAAATGTACTCTAGCCTCATTAGACTTCAGATGGGAGCTGAGGACCATTTGGCAGCTCCAGCTTCCTGACCAGGAGAAGTTCCCACTGGTTCCCAGCCTAGGCAGGGCTGAGGGAGTGGGATGCAGACCCTTGGACGGTCACTCTCTAAATCTCATCTTTCTCAGCTGTAAAATGAGGATTATAGCACCTACCTCACAGATTTGTTTTGAGGAATGAATGAGATGATGAGATAATATATGCAAAGTACCTGTTATGGATTGAATTGTGTTCCCCTAAAAATGTATGTTGAAGTCCTAACCTCGAGTACCTGTGAAAGTGACCTTGTTTAGAAACAGGGTCTTTGGTGATGTTATCAGTTAAGAGAACACGAGGTCATACCAGAATCCGGTGAGTCCTAATCCCGTCTTGAGTGTCCTTATAAAAGAGGAAAAAGAGACAAAGAGAAAGGAGACCAATTGAAGATGCATTTACATGCCAAAGAAATGCTTGGGGCCCCTGGAAGCCTCATATGCATGTGAAAGCTGGACAATGAATAAGGAAGACAAAAGAAGAATTGACGCCTTTGAATTGTGGTCTTGGCAAAGAATTTTGGATATACCATGGACTGCCAAAAGAACAAACAAATCTTATTTTGGAAGAAGTACAGCCCGAATGCTCCTTGGGAGTAAAGATGGTGAGACTTTGCCTCACATACTTTGGACTTGTTATTAGGAGGGATCAGCCCCTGGAGAAGGACATCATGTTTGGTAAAGTAGAGGGTCAGTGAAAAAGAGGAAGACCCTCAAAGGGATGGACTGACACAGTGGATGCAACAATGAGCTCAAGCATAACAATGATTATGAAGATGGCGCAGGACCAGGCAGTGTTGCCTTCCATTGTACACAGGGTCGCTAAGAGATGGAATTGGACAGCACCTAACAACAGCAACAACCTGAAGCTGGAAGAGACAAGGAAGGATCTTCCCCTAGAGCAGACAGAACATGCCCCTGCCAAAGCCCTGAATTTGGACTTCTAGCCTCCAGAACTGTGAGGCAACAACGTTCTGTTTTTATAAGCCGCTCAGTTTGTGGTGTTTTGTTAAGGCAGTCCTAGGAAATCAATACAATACCTAGTACAGTGATCATTATGTTAGATCTCAGCCTCTTTCTCCATGCCAACTCCCACTCTCCACCCCTTGAATCTACCTAGTAACTAAACAAAACCACTATGTTCCCCTCAGGACTGCTCACTGTCCTGGAGAGTAGAGTTAAATAAGGCAGAGGCTGTCTTGCAGGAGCTCACCCTCTACTGCTTTCACATTTACTCCTTCCATCAACTCTGAGGCAGGAAATAGTTCTTTCTACCTGAAAGATGATGAAGCCAGGGCTCAGAGAGGCTAAGTCTCGCCTAGTAAGTAGAGATGGACTCAGAATCATGCCTGAGACATAAAAGAAGCCCTAACTAAGCTTTACTTGGGTGAGAACACTTGGTGCTATGAAGATATCAGTTCTGTCCACCTCCCCAAAAAGCCAAACCTGTAACCATTGAGTCGATTCTGACTCATGGTGACCTCATGTGTTACAGAGCAAAACTGTTCTCTTAATAGAAGCAGATTGCTAGGACTTTCTTTTGTTGTACAGCTGGCTGGGGTTGAACTGCCAATCTTTAGGTTAGTAGTCTAGTACAAACCATCTACGCCACCTTAGGGGCCTTCAGTTCAGCCCAAAGAGATTTATAAATTCAACATAATGCCGATCAAAAATTTCAACATTTTTTTTTTTTGTGTGTGAAATTTAACAAGTCAATTCTAAAACTAATCTGGAAGAATAACTATGTCAGAATAGCCAAGGAATATTTGAGAAAGAAGTACAATGAAAGGGAATTTGCCCTATCAGATATCAAAACACTACCAAGTAATACTAATTAAAATGGTCTTGTTCTGGCACAGGAGTAGACAAATGGGTCGCTGTCACAGAACAGAATTTGAAAAGCATTCTTGTATAAATTAGCATTTAAAATCAGTAAGGAAAGGACAGATTCTTCAATAAATATCGTAGAGACAATTGGCTCTCCTGGTGGAAAAAAAAATAAAGTTAGATTCCTGCTTCTCACCATTACTAAAATAAATTCCAGATGGATTAGAGAGATAAATGTAAAAAAAAAAAAATTATAAAACTATTAAAAGAAAATATAGGAGAATTTGCTTATAACCTTAGGTTAGGAAAGGCTTTCTTTTGCAAGACATAAAACAAAGAAACCATAAGAGGAAGATGGCTAAATTTGATTACATCCACATTTAAAACTGCTGTGTGACAAAACCCATAAAAAAACCAAACCTGTTGCCAACTCATAGCTCCCTATAGGACAGAATAGAACAGCCCCATAGGATTTCCAAGGAGCTCCTGGCAGATTTGAACTGCCAACCTTTTGTTTAGCAGCCATTGCTCTTAAATACTACACCACCAGGATTTTGGTGTGACAAAAGACACCATAAATACTGTTAAAGGACAAGCGACAGACTGGAAGAAGAAATCCGTAATGTACATACCTGTCATGGATTGAATTGTGTCACCCAAAAATGTGTGTCAACTTGGCTAGTCAATGATTCCCGGTATTGTGTGGTTGTCCACCGTTTTGTCATCTGATGTGATTTTCCTATGTGTGGTAAATCTTACCTCTATGATATTAATTAGATGAGGTTATCAGAAGTTATGTTAATGAAGCAGGGCTCAATCTACAAGATTAGGCTGTGTTTTAAGTCAATCTCTTATGAGATATAAAAGAGAGAAGTGAGCAGAGGGACATTGGAACCTCATACCACCAAGAAACAAGAGCCAGGAGAATAGCATGTCCTTTGGACCTGAGGTCCCTGCACTGGGGAAGATTGATGACAAAGGCCTTCCTCCAGAGCTGATAGAGGGACATAGCCTTCCCCTGTAGCTGGCACCCTGAATTTGGACTTCTAGCCTCCTAGGCTGTAAGAGAATAAATTTCTGTTTGTTAAAGCCATCTGCTTGTGGTATTTCTGTTATTTCTTTCTTGGTGGTATGAGGTCCCTCTCCTCTCTGCTTGCTTCTTTCATTTATATCTCAAAAGAAACTGACTCAAGATACAACCTAATCTTTTACATTGAGTCCTGCCTCATTAACATAACTTCCTCTAATCCTGCTTCATTAACATCATAGAGGTTAGGATTTACTACACATAGGATAATCACATCAGATCACAAAATAGTGGACAACCACAAAATACTGGGAATCATGGCCTAGCCAGACTGACACACATTTTTGGGGACACAATTCAATCTGTAATTTACCCATGAAGTTTTTATTACTATTCAGAGGTTAGAGACTTGATAACCTTGGTATATTCTGACTATTTAGTATTATGTCTCAAGATTACTATTATGTATTATATCTGAAGCTCTTTGAAAATAAGGTTAATCATTACATTTAGCAATATTTTTGCCTAAAGTTTCTTTTTAATTGACTTTATTTGGTTTTGCATTACTTTTGTAGTTAATTCCCATCAAGTCTTTCACTTTAAGAATTATTATAAGTTAATCATAGGTATTTTTAAGTTGTCATCTGCAGATAAGTTTTACTTTCCTCCTTCACTGAAAATGTTTGACCAAAATATTTCAACAAAAATGAACTATATCAGACTTATAAAGAGGACTATAATATTTTGAATATAGATATTATTGAACTAAACCAATATTTCTAGAACTCTTGTGTAGAAGCTGATGGAGTTTTCAGACTGCTGCTGTTTCAGAATTACATGGAAGCAAAATTAACTACATAGGACTGAATAAACCTAAAGAATTACTATCAGGCTTATATGAGAATATTGCTGATGTTCAATTTTCTAGATATAGGAAACAATTTTTAATTTTTTTTTCCCTTTTTAATGTAAGATCAACTATTTCAGTAACTAATAACACTATGCTGGATACAGGAGTATCCTATGGTAAGAGTTTTTCTCATCTCCCGATTCTTGCTATTTGACTAGCGCAAATGGCACATCTTGGTTATGTGGCTCTAACCTTTGGCCTTCGCTTCCACCTGGATGGATTAGCAAATGTACTATGGGGTTGAGTTGAACCCGAAGGTGAATATTAACTGACTTACCTCTTCCAGCTGACACACCCCTTTTTAAGAGCTCATTAGTCCAGATCTGGATTTCAATGGTACAATCATTTGGCTTCGATTTTTGTACCTCAGTAGGATTAGAAGATATTATGGCTCATGTCAAAGATTTGACTGAACATGTTCAGAGTGTTTTAAATGATTCCACCCATGGACTCCAAGAAATGAATACTAGAATGACTGTGATGAGAAAAATAGTTCTTCAAAACCAAATAGCTCTCAACATCCTTACTATTGCACAAAGAGGCACCTGTGATGAATAAGGTTGTGTGTCAGCTTGGCTAGGCCATGATTCGCAGTGGTTTGCAGATATTATGTAATCATCCTCCATTTTGTGAACTGATGATGTGACCCAGCAGCCTGCCAACTGGCCTGCTGATTTTGGGTTCATCAGCCCCTGCAACTACGTGAGTCAGGAGAAGCATCCAGCTTGATGCCTGACTCACGGCTTTAGGACTTGCCAGCCTCCACAACTGTGTGAGCCATTTCTGTCTCATTTGCCCTCACTACAATCCTAGAAAATGCCTTAAAGTCCAACCTCTTACCCTCTGGACCTGCGCTTGAATGGCAGCTAGATTTCATCCAGCTCACATCTGCAAATGGCTATAAATATGTATTAGTAATGATTTGTAGATTTTCACACTGGATAGAGGTCTTTCCTTTTCATTAGCTACAATAGCCTTTGCAGCAAAGAGACTTCTTAAGAACATCAAACCCACCTGAAGAGCACTAAAAACTCTTTGCAATGATCAGGGCACTCATTTACCAACCAAGTTATCCAAGAACTGTGCTGAGTTTTTCCTTTTTATCAAAGATTACACTGCCCTTATCATCCACAGTCTTCTAGTCTAGTAGAAACAACTAATGGAATAATTAAAACCCAAATAGCAATGATTGTGAAATCTTATCTTGGACTAAGGTACTTCCATTGGTTCTTTTAAATTTGAAGTCTACATCATTTGGATATCACAAACTTATTCCCTATGAAATAATTGCTGGGAGACCCATGGTCCCTCCCTATGTCATCTGCACTGACCCTAACATTGTATGACCTGTCCTGCTGAAATACTGTAAAAAAAATATCTTCCACAGGTTAGAGAAGTATTTGATGACCAGAAATAAAACACCCAGAATCCACCTAACATCATCCCTGGGGAATATGTGTATTGGAAAAGACATCAGTTAAAGGACTCGTTGGAACCTTGTTGGAAGGGACTCTACTTAGATCTCTTCACCAACTCATGTGCAGCAAAGCTGGAAGGATTTAAACCCTGGATTCATTTGTCACAACTTAAAAGGGCTAAGACACCTCTTTGGACTTGTCAGTCCTCTGGAGAGCTGAAAAGCACATTTAAATGCTCTTGTGGCCAGAAGCAGATGACTGCCGAAGTAGACAGTTCATCCCAAGATCACAGAACAAGACCTCATGCAAGTAACTGAATTTTATGGACTTTGCTTGGTGATTATAGCTATCCTTACTGTGTACCCGTGGTCTTATTTCCTGGTAGTTTTATTCACTGTGAAAGCCCATATAAGCCTTATTCATTTCTTCCTAACAGTTTCTTCTAACGCTTGGAGAGAGAATGTATTTGTTAAATTAGCCCAATCAGTAGCTAGTGCTGATAATTTGACTAAATATTGGATCTGTCATCTGTCTCCGTGATCTGTGCATGAAAACTCAGCTCCATTTGTGTCTCCCATATTAAATTACAGTCTTGTACCCAATTCTGCTGTTAACTTCAACCTCACTTTTAAATGGGCCATATGTGTTAGACTACAGCATCCCCCTGGATTGCAGACCCAACCTCAGGCACCATGCCTTAATTTAACCCAAATTGTAAGCAATAATTTCTCTGAAGCTGCTTGGGACTCTTCTGACTGCCAAAATGATTTTCTAATCTCGTGTGGTAGACTCCCTAGATTCTGAAAAAATGCCCATGCTGTGAATTTAACAGTGTGCCTGAGAGGATGAAGACGTGTTTGTATTGAACTTTGGAACAGGCTAAAGTTGAACAATTGTCCATCTGTAATAATTCTTTGGTAGAAAATTGGCTTGAGAAAGCCAATCAAACCATCTCTTTCTCGTACAATGCTGCCAGAAATGGTATGAGCTGTGCCCCTTATTGGTATATATTTCTATGTGAAGGCTCAGGTTATCCTGCAATAGAAAAGCCTACTCCATGTGATCATCCTTATGCTTGGGCATTACCTTGCTTACATGGTTGGAACATGACGGGTCAATGCACCTTAGGGACTTTAGGAATCCCCTTAGATATCCACACCTATAATGAAAGTAAACGCTGGAGTAGCGATATAAAAATCTTCACTCAGAATAAGAGAGGCTATATCACAAGACAATTTGATAGCTGATAAACCTGGGATGGGATGGGTAGTTTTCTGAATACTCTTACCCAGCTATGGTATTCCCCAGCTTAAAAGATCTATTTGCAATTTATCTGCTACAACGGCTCAAATTGCTGATAACTTTGAAGATGGAATGGCAGCCCAACAGAAAACTTTAGAATCCTTTGTAAAGTGGTATTAGATAATGTCTTAGTCATCTAGTGCTGCTACAACAGAAATAACACAAGTGGATGGTTTTAACAAAGAGAAATTTATTTCCTTACAGTAAAGTAGGCTAAAAGTCCAAATTCAGGGTGTCAGCTCCAGGGGAAGGCTTTCTCTCTCTCGGCCTTCTCATCAGTGTTCACCCCAGACTAGGAGCTTCTCGGTGCAGGGACCCCAGTCCAAAGGACACGCTCTGCTCCCAGCACTGCTTTCTTGATGGTACGAGGTCCCCCTGTCTCACTGCTCACTTCTCTCTTTTATATCTCAAGGGATTGCCTCAGGACACAATTCAGTCTTGTAGATCCAGTCCTGCCTTACTAATAACTGCCGCCCATCCTCCTCATTAGCATCATAGAGGCAGGATTTACAACGTATAGGAAAATCACACAGTACCAGGAATCATGGCCCAGCCAAATTGATATACAAGTTTTTTGGGGGACACAATTCAATCCATGACAGATAATATAATAGTTCTTGATCTCCTCCTAGCTTAACAAGGAGAAGCCTGTGCCATTGCTAACACCTCTTGCTGTACTTGGATAAATGCCACAGGAGAAGTAAAACAAGATATTAAAAATTTCACCAGAAAGCTAGTTGGCTACATTCAATACTTCCTTTGCCTGACTCTCCCTTTTTAGACATTTTTAGTAGGTTACTCAATAGCACTTGTTCCTGGTTGTGCTGTATACTACAGACTGGATTAATTATCCTGATTCCTGTAATAATTATTGTAGGTCTTCTTAAATGTTGTATGAAATGCCCGTCTAATGCTTGTAATCAAACCACAGTCCATCCCGCTATGCAGAGAATTATGTATCATGAAGAAACTAAGTCTTTAAAGGAGAACAACTTCACACCCTGAGTTAGCTTTTTAGGGTGTGAAGTTGTTCCTCCCAATGTGGCCACACATACCACAACTAGAGGATCACGGAAGCAGAGTGTCTGACCTATGGCATGGTGAAGAAGTGGATGAAGAATCCAACATGTGAAAAAATCAATCCAATGAAAAAAATCCATGTGGAAGAAAACATTCTCCTAATGGTGATCATGGAACTTCATGAAGATTCTTAATCAAAAGGGGGAAGTGTGAAAGAGCACGCTAAAACTGAGGTGCTTGGCATAACTAAAATGGCTGACCTAGATCAGGATCAGACTCCATTTTGTTTTAAACCCCTTCTGCTGCTTGTAAATTATGAGCACCACTTTTAGGCAAACAAGTCTTGTTTTGCAAATAAATGCGGTTATGCTTGCTTGACTATGATTCCAGAAAGTGTGTGCAGATTGTTCTTGGAAAAAATGCTTGTCCTTAGAAAGAATGGGTTTGAAAATAGATTAACTGGTGTGCAGAAAGGTCTGTTTGTGGTTGTAGTCACACTAGCCTTCTTGTATAAAAACCCTGCACTCCTTTGTGAACATTGGAGCACTTTCTATTTTTTACTTTGTGTTTCCCAGCTTGAGATGCATTATTCCTCAATAAAACTCTTTTCTTTCACTCCTAACAGAGTACAAGATTTTCTCTGATGACAGATACATGCCATGTGGAGATGGCCAATGAACTGAGGAAAACAAGGGTTACAGAAACAGAGACAAGAATTTTTCCCCAAAGCAGAAACAGAGCTTCCCCTAGAGTTCATGCCCTGAATTCAGACCTCTAGCCTCCTAAACTATGAGAAAACAAATGTCTGTTCGTTAAAGCCACTCACTTGTGGTATTTCTGTTATAGCAGCACTAGGAAACTAAGACAATCCTGAAATTAAAAGGTCTTGTTATGAGGGAAAAGCAAGTCACAGAACTATAAGACTCAATTAACGTGATTAGTTTTCTGGGTTTGAAGGATTAGGACCATAATCTTATAGGACAACTTGGTCAATTAACATAAAATAGTTCATAAAGCTTATGTTCTACATCCTAGTTTGGTGAGTACTGTCTGGGGTCTGAAAAGCTTGCAAGCAGCCATCTAAGATACATCTATTGGTGTCTAGCCATCTGGAGCAAAAGAGAAAGAAGGAAACCAAAGACTCAAAGAAGAAACTAGTCTACAGGACAAAAATAGTCTACACGAGCCACGGCCTCATCTACCCTGAGACCAGGAGAACTAGATGGTACCTGGATACCACTACTGACTGTTCTGATCAGGACCACAATAGATGAATCCTGATGGAATGGGAGAAAAATGTGGGACCGAATGCAAATTCTTAAAAAGCCCAGACTTACTGGACCAGTTGAGACCAGAGGATTCCCTGAGACTATTACCCTGAGATACTTTTTAAACCTAGAACCCAAACTATCTCGATGTCACTTTTATCTAAATAACAGATTGGCTCACAAAGTAAAGAATATCATCCATGAGTACTCTGCACCTTTAAAAAATCATGTTTATGAGACCAAATGGTCAACAATTACTCTAAACAAAATATGAGAAGATAAGGGGGCAGGGAAACCAGATTACTGGAAATGGAACAACAAGAGCAGAAATAATGAGAATGTTGACACACTGTGAAAAATGTAACCAATGTTACTGAATAAGTTGTGTAGAAATTGTTAAACGGGAACCTAATTTGCTGTGTAAACTTTCACTGAAAACACAATAAATTATTATTAAAACAAAACAATATGGCTCTATTTACATAAACACACCCACTTCAAAACTATGCGCCTGAGGAAAAATATTCTGGAAGGGTCCAAACTGACAATCTCTGGGGAGGGGAGTGGGACTGTGTGGGAGCCAGGTAGGGGGCTTTCTCTAAACTATTTAATTTTTTTAATAGTAAGTATGCACATATTATTTATGTAATAAAAATACATTTAAGATAACCAGAAAAACCAGCTCTTGCTCAATGTCCAGCAATTTATGCTCTTAGCTTTGCAGCCCTGCTCACAGCTGGTGCCCTGGACCTGTTGCATAGATCCCATGCATGTTTCCTGACTGTACACATCTCTGCTCCCTTTACCACCTCTACCACACTAGGCTCTTGATCTAGGTTCTCAACCTGTGCCGCTTAGTGTTCTTGACTCCTGGGGCCTGTCATGGTCAGGAACAAAGCGCAATTGGGCATGGTCCTAGCCCCAAAAGAGCACATTGGCCCAGTAAAATAAAAGCAATAAGACAGCTTCAGAAAAGATGTGGTTGGAGAAACCAGGGAGGCTTCCTAGAGGATGTGGCATTCACACTGGGGCTTGAAAGATGGATACTTTTATCCCCTGCCCCATTAGGTTAAAAACTATATAACACCATTACAGAAATTTTGAATAACAGAGAGAAAAACTATTCCCCTTTAATCCCATCACCGTAACCCAACAACTTTTGTAAATTCCCTTTAAGTCTTTGTCCACAAGGCACACGTACATTTAGGTGTGCAATCTAAACAATGCATTTGATTCTGTGGGGTTTTTAAAATATAACATCATATCATAATCACTTTTCTGTATTACTAAGCAAGATTTATTCTGATCACTTTTAATGGCTGTGCAATATACCATCCGGTGAATGTACTGTGATTTAATTACCCATTCACTTATTGGTGGGTGTTTAGGTTGTTCATTAGTTCTAATGCTGCAATATGCAACATGTAGGGGTTTTTGTTTTTTTTTTTTTTTTTGTTATTTCCTTGGAACAAGTCATTTCTCAGAAGTGGAAACACTAGGTCAAAATTTATGAACATTTTTATGGCCCTTGAAACATGTTGCCAAATTGCTTCTAAAAGTGACGTTCCAGAGCACACTGAGGGCTTTGTTAGACAAATATGGGAGGTGTGGGAATGGGATGGGGCTCCCAATTCTAGGAAGCAGCATGTGGAAAGGTGCATTGACCAGGAAGGAATTCTATGATTTATCCCTTGAATGCCATGGCATGTCCAAGACATAGACTTCTGTGGCCGATTATGTTGGTTGGCAAACTCAAATTCAATAGCCATTGTTATCCTCCCACCATCTAAGGTAAGAGTCAGATAATCTCTTTTCCAGCTTCTTTTGCAGCTAAAAGTGACCATGTGACTCAGTTCTAGCCAAAAAGATGTAATGGAAACATTGATAGAGCTTTCCTTTCTTTTTTTTTTTTTTTACGTTTTCAACCAGTTTATTAAATCTTTCAACTGGGAAGTTGAAGGCATTTTATTTCATGATTAAAGGGAAAGATGTTGTTGGCATCATCTCTCCTTCCATATTCCTGCCTGAATGCAGGTTGTAATGTCTGGAGCTGCAGCAGCCACATTAAGACTATGAGGCAACAAGCAAGAGGACAGGAAACCAATGCAGTGAGGGTGACAGAAAGAGCCTGGGTCCTTGGTAGCATCATTTGAGCAGCTGAATCAACACCATCAACCACCTCCCTCTAACTTGTTATTAGGTGGGAGAAAAAAAAAAAACCCAAAACCCTATTTGATTAAATCTGTTCTGTTCCTTGCAGTCAAATGCTTCTTAACTGATACAAAACTCCACTGTGCCCTGTCTCCCTCAGACAGCACCTGGGATTCAGATTTCAGACTGTTAGACTAGAGTTTAATTCTGTCCCATGGAACTGGTGACTTGATCATTGGAGTCCAGTATGTTTCCTGCCTGCCCACCCACCGTCTTGGTTGTATTCTCTTCCTGGTTCTGGCAGCTTGTGTGGGGGCCTGTCTTGGTTATCTACTGCAGCTATAACAGAGGACCACTGGTGGCACAGTGGTTAAGAGCCACAGCTGCTAACCAAAATGTTGGCAGTTTGAATCCACCAGCTGCTCCTTGGAAGTCCTATGGGGAAGTTCTACTCTGTCCTGTGGGGTCCCTATAAGTTGGAATCAAATCAACGGCAATGGGTTTTTGGCTATAACAGAAATACCACAAGTGGGTGGCTTTAACAGGTGACAGCTCTAGGAAAGACTTTCTGTCAACCCTGGAGGAAGGTCCTTGTCTCTTCGGCTTCTACTTCCTGGTTCCTTGGAGATCACCATGTGTCTTGGCATCTCTCTTCCCCCATCTCTGCTTCTCTCTCTTGCTTGTTTTAATCTCTTTTATATCTTAAAAGAGATTGATTCAAAACATACCCTATACTAATCATACCTCATCAATATAACAGAGACAACCTATTCCCAAATGGGATTATAACCACAGGCATAACAAACCCATTGCCGTCTAGTCAATTCTGACTCATAGAGACCCTATAGGACAGAGTAGAACTGCCCCATAGGGTTTCCAAGGAGTGACTGGTGGATTTGAACTCTTGACCTTGTGGTTAGCAGCCGAGCTCTCAACCACTGCACCACCAGGGCTCCGCAGCCTTGGAAACCCTATGAGGCAGTTGTGCTCTGTCCTATAGGATTGCTATGAGTCGGAATTGACTCGACAGCAATGGGTTTTGTTTTGTTTTGCTCCCTTGAGGTTTCAAGAGAATCCTGGGCCAAGAGCCTTGGAATCACTTCTGGCTCTTTCCCTCCCCAGTTCTTTGGGTGGCCTTGGTCGAGTCACTTAACCTCTCTGAGCAACGATCACCTCATCTGTAAAACAGGGACAAGCAGGGTTGCTGGCAGGATTTAGATCTGCAAATCAGGTAACGTGGTAGATGCGCCTCAGTGTCTTCCATCTGAAGACAACGAAGTTCTCAGCGGTGCAGCAGAAGCCCCAGGCTATCACTAGGGATGCAACCTAGTGTGACAAGTCTCCATGAAGATGTGTTCCAGGAGCCCATGTGGCCGGCCTCCTCTGGGGAGACCTGGTACTAGGAGTGACACAGGCTCTTCCCAGTCACCCAGAATGGAAAATGTCCCCAGGCAGGCAACATGGCGTGCACCCAGGCTGGTGTTTACCGCATCCGCAACAGGGGAGAGAAGAAGGCTTTTCTTCTGGGACACCCCAGGGCCTGCGGGGCCTGCTGAGGCCTCAGGAGCTGGTGGGGCTGTCCCTAGGCTCTCTCCCAGTGGCCAGAGTCAAGGTCAGCCTGCCTGTCTCCCTCACCGAGAGTCTGCAGTGCTGGGAGGGGAGCCCACCCCAGGTCTCCCCAGCACATTCCCAGCTGACAACTTGAGGAACACATTCTCCAAGCCAAAATTAGGACACATGCTTTGTCCAAAGATTCTTTCCATGGCGGAAAGTATTTATTTGAAAGTTCTTATCCAGGAATAAAAATGAAATCTACTGGAGGTTTAATGACTCACCGTATTTGGAAGGAACACAGATATGTACAGCCAGGGTCACCTTGGACGCACTGACTCGTCTCAGGAGAGGGTTCCTTCTCAACAGCTGGGGGGGCGGGCTCGAAGTCTTAGGCCCAAGGGCTGAAGTGGAGAGGTGGTAGGGGCTGGCCATGGGCAGAAGTTACTTGTCTTGAACACTCCCAAACTAGCAACTTTTCAAGAGTTTTTAAAGGGGGTATAAAGGCATGATAATTATGAAACCAGAACGAACAGATGTAAATGGAGAAGTGTGAAGGCAAATCTATGGCCACAGAAAGCAGGTGATCAAAGGGTGGCATCTTTATTATCCACTAACCACCCCTCATGACTGGACAAATCAGCAACATCAGGATAAATGGAGAAAAGACTGACATTGTCAAGGATTTCATTTTACTTGGATCCACAATCAACGCCCATGGAAGCGGCAGTTAAGAAATCAAATGATGTATTGCATTGGGGAAAACTGCTGCAAAAGATCTCTTTAAAGTGTTAAAAAGCAAAGGTGTTACTTTGAGGACTAAGGTATTCCTGACCCAAGTCATGGTGTTATCAATTGCTTCATATGCATGCAAAAACTGGACAATGAATAAGGAAAACCGAAGAAGAATGGATGCCTTTGAATGATGGTGTTGGTGAAGAATATTGAATATCCCATGGACTTCCGGAAGAACAAACAAGTCTGTCTTGGAAGAGGTACAGCCAGAGTGCTCCTTGAAAGCAAGGATGGCGAGACTTCGTCTCACATACTTTGGACCTGTTATCGGGAGGGACCAGTAGAGGGTCAGCGAAAAAGAGGAAGACCCTCAGTGAGATGGACTGACACAGTGGTTGCAACAATGGGCTCAAACATAGCAATGACTGTGAGGATGGCGCAGGACTGGGCAGTGTTTTGTTGTGCTGTACATAGAGTAGCTATGAGTCGGAACCCACTCGACAGCACCTAACAACAACAACCACCCCCCACACACAACTTACCAGCCGTGCAGGCCCTGCACCCATACCCTCCTCCCCCAGATGGGTCTCTGCTGGGGTGGTGGGGGGAGCTCAAGTCCCAGCCTCCTAGACAGAGTTTCCATCTGTCTTCAGTAGTCACCTGCAGCCGAAGAGGGGAAGAGGGGAAGGGAGGGAGAGGTGGGAGACCCAGGATGGAAGCTGTTCTCACTGTAGCAAGGTTTCTCTGATGGCATTTCCACCATCTCAGAATAAGGTTGTACCAGTTACCATTGAATGGATTCTGACTCATGGTGACCCCATGTGCATCAGAGTAGAACTGTGCTCTATAGGATTTTCCATGGCTGATTTTTTGGAAGTAGAGCGCCAGGCCTTTCTTCTGAGAGGCCTCTGGGAGAACTCAAACCTCTAACCTTAGTGACCAAGTCTGGTAAGAGCTTGTACCACCCAGGGATTCCAGGACAAGGTTGGAATCCCCCAGAAGTCTGCTCACATCACACCAGCATTAGAGAACACAGGACTCACCCATCAGCCTCCCCGGCTCACGTATCTCTGTGCTTGGATGGAGAGGCTGGGTTCAAGTTCTCACTTGGCCGCTGTGCCCTCTCGGGGAGCAGGCCATCAGGGGCCAGCTTGTCACCTGAGGCCAGAGGAAGACAAGGGATCCTGGATGAAATCCTTGCTGTGCATCTTCCTGTGTGACCTTGGTTGAGGTACTCAATCGCTCTGAGCATCCGTTTCCTCCTCTGTAACAAGCCTCATGATCTCTACCTTACAGGCCTGGTCATACATGCAGAGGACACATTTCATTGTCTGGCACATAGTAGGCCATTGATAAATGGTAACTACTAGTATATAAAAACCATTAAGACACAGAAAAGTACAAGATCAACAATAATTATAGTAATTATCTCGGTCTCCTCATTCCCCGGTCAGAAGGAAGCGAGAAGACAGGACTAATAAGTCCTTCCAGTCCAATGCCTGACTTCTCATGGAGGCTCTTTGCTCTTAGGTGCATGGGTTCTGATGAATCTTCACGGAGACTTTTCTCTTCCACGATGCCGGTCAGACCCCGGGAGATGGCAGGATCCTGCTCACAGCTGGACAGGATGCTGCTCCGGCCCATAGGGGAGCAAGACCAAGGGTACCTCTCACTGTGGGGGTTGCCTTCTTTGGGCCAGCCCGGACGCCCCACCCCCCAGCTCCCGCAGCTCCAACGATCCCTGGGTGTGACCCCTTCTCAGCCCTCCCCTGCCCTGCTCAGCTAAAGGAGGTCTGAGCTGCTGTGACCCTAAAAAGCTACTCAGTGATGTTGCAGCTCAGCAGGGTAGGCAGCACTTTGCACTTTAAAGGGGAGATCCCAAGGAATGCTGGCTTCCTGCTCGTTGCTGGCCTGGTCTCCAGGTCCCCTAGGCCTCCAAACACCCCAGGCCTCCAGGTCCCCCAGGTGGGCCAGGCAGACCCCTGCTTGACGCTCAGCCTGGCCCTGCCTCTCGCGGAGTCCCCCTTTCCTCCCGCCCCCCCTCCTCTAGCCTGCAGGGGGGAGGCCGAGGAGGGGAGGGAAGTCTTAATTTCTCCTGCCTCTAATCAGCACAGCTGGGAGAACCGCCAGCGAGGGCAGAGGAGGTGAAAGGCCGTAGGCCTATCTACAAGCCACCCAGTCACCAGAGCCCGGCTTCCCTCCTAACTAGCCATGGAGCAAACAAATTATCTTTGTTGTTCCTGGGAAATCTGCAAGTACTTAGCCGTGTAATTAGCATCTGTGGCTCCCGCCAGCGGTTCAGGTGAACAGGCCACAGCTACCTGGTCCCAGGCCCTCCGCCCGTAATCAAAACCAAAGCAGCCGCCAGGGTGCTCTTGGGTGAAGACGACCTCAAACTCAATCGAGCCATCACCTGGGACGGTTTCTCCAGGAGCCCAGAGCACCAGGGCCTGGGGAACTCGGAAACGCAAGATGCAGGGGGTGGGGGGCCCTCCATTGCCTCCTACGGCTGCGCTGCGGCGCTCCGAAGCCAGGGCAGGTGGAGGGCCTGAGGCCTGACCCATCGCTGCCAAAGCTCTGGGCCCAGGGACCTGCGTTTCAGCCAGCTCTCCAGGGGGCTCTGCTGGGACACCAACTCTAGGGAGACACTGATGGTCTCTAACGTCACTTGAGTCGACGCCATGTTAATAGTGATTGGTATCATTTATTGAATGTTTACTAGGTTCAGGGGCTTTATATACCAATGTTATTTAATTCTCGTAATACCCTGTGAAAAAGTCATGGGTATGCCTATTTTTTTTTTTAATATGCCCTTAAAAAATGCACTTTATTTTTTAGACCAGTTTTTAGGTTTACAAAAAAATTATGCAGACATTTCAGAGCTCCCATATCCCCCTCCTGCCCCCTACACAGAGTGTCCTAGTATTAACATCTTGCATTAGTGGGCTAAGGGCTTGAGGGGCCCAAACAGTTTGCTCTCAGCTGCACACCAAGAGATGGACGGTTGAAACCTACCCGCAGTGCTTCGGAAGAAAGGCCTGGCAATCCGCTATAATCTAAGAAAACTCCATGGAGCAGTTTTACTCTGTAATGCATGGGGCGGCCATGAGTCAGGATCCACTCCACAGCAAGAGGTTTTTTTGGTATTAATACGGTACATTTGTTACAACTGATGAACCAATATTGATACATTGTATCAATTACCATCCACGGTTTACACAAGGGCCCAGCCTTTGTGCTGTACACACTGTGGGTTTTCACAAATGCATTGTGTCATGTGTCCGCCATCACAGTACGTGCAGAATAGTTTCACTGCCCCCAAAACATCCTGGGCTTCACCTTGAATATGCGTTTTTCATAGATAAGGAAACTCCAGCCCAGATTTACTCAAAGTCACACAGTGACAGGGCTGAGAGTCACTGCTGTCTCCAAACCCTGTTCTTGGCCGTTCCCCAGAGCTACTACCCACTAGAAGCTACCTGTTCTATGAAATGTGGAGGTTAAGTGGAGTCTCCCTGACCTTGCAATGGAATGACAGCTCCCTCTGCCAGAGGGGACGAGGAGGGGTGCAACAGGGAAACTCCAAGGTAGTCTTCTTCCTGCTCGCTGGGGGAAGCTGTTCTCAGCTTCCTGCTCAAACAGGGAATAACACAACTTCCCTTTATTCCGGAGCCCTGGAGGCATAGCAGTTAAGAGCTCGATGGTTAATCAAAAGGTCAGCATTTCGAATCCACTCGCTCCTTGGAAACCCTCTGGGGCAGTTCTAAGCTGTCCTATAGGGTTGCTATGAGTTGGAATTGACTTGATGACAACGGGTTGGTTTTTGTTTTTTAACCCTTTATTCTAGGAGTCCCTGGATAGGTAATGAGCTCTGCTGCTAACCGAAAGGTTGGAGGTTCAAGCCCACCCAGAGGTGCCTTGAAAGGAAGGCTTGGTGATCTATGGGGTCACCAAGAGTTGGACTCGACTCAGCTGCAACTGTTCCCTCCTCCCACTTTATCCCACTGGGGCAGAAAGTGGCTCCTGTATTCAGAGTAGGAGGGACAGGCCAGAAGGGGCAGACAAAGCCGCTGGGACAGGGAGCAGAGGCTCAGCATGGAGCCCGCTACCTGGTGACACAGGTGGCCGGCACTTCCAGAGAGAATGGCTGGAGGGAGGCAGCTCCCCACCACTGACAGAGATTGTGCTCAAATGAACCCCGAGTGTGTTGCCCTCAGAGGTGGGGGGTTCAGGCAGAGCCCAGAGCAGCCAGCGTGGGCTGGAGTGGGGAGACCCACAGGTGGGGCGCGGCCGAAGACGGCTGGCCAGCTAAGATCTTGATTCCAGCCTGGATAGCACAGAGCTGAGTTTTCGTCAGTTCCACCGTGAAGAGGAAATTGGAAATTAGTATCAAAACCCCACTGAGAAGCGTCCATAGTTTCCATATGTAATCATGCTTGGCTTAGCTGGGTAGTAAAATGTTTATGATTTTCTTTCCGAGGTTGAGTTTAGTCATTCTCAATGAACCATTGTTGGCTTCGTGCACTCCCGAATTAAAGAAGCCCTCTAGGTGATGTTATAGACTGACAGAGACCTGGGCTAGGTGGACCCACACTGGCTATTGAAGCCGAGCTGGGGGCCCACACTGGGCAAACCCAGGGGTGAAGCTGCTTTAACAGGCCTGGGGGCTGCATGCCACACGAAGCGCTGGCTCTGGCTCCAGCAAAGACTTCACCCTCTGTCTGTGTTAAGGACCTCTCATGGCACTTGTGATTCACATGTAGACATTCAAATAGTGCACCCCTCTGCCCCCTGTGACGTGCGAAATTTCAGTAAACTGAGGCACCACTGCGTTCAGCTAAATGATCGGGCAAGCACTGATCCTGGTTCTTCCTGCTCCCCCTGGAAAGGGCCAGCAGTACAGAGGCCTCTTGCCCCCGTCCCTAGGCTTAGCTCACCCTAGGCTGGCAATGCCTTGAAGATCAGCCCACACGATCTCTTCACTGTCTGCGGGGAGCCAGAGGCAGGGGCAGCTAGTCGGGCAGGCTCAGGGCCCAGGATTCCCACCATCTCTCTCTACACACGTGCACATACTTATACACAGACACGCACAGTCACATATAAGCGTACACGCTCACACAAAGATGTACATGTTCGTATTCATAGACGCACACACACATTCATATACACAGACACCCATGTGCTCACACAGATGTACATTCACACACATAGACACGCACACTCACACATGCTCACACATGTGTGTACATTCATATTCGGACACACTCACACAGACAAAATCATATGCAGACACACTAACACACTCACACCCAGACACATTCATTCACAAATTCTCATAAATAGACCACACACACATTCATGGAAACTCTCAGAAACAGACATGCACACCTACACACTCAGACAGCGACACACAGAGACGCCTACACACTGGGACAGCGATACACAGAGACGCCTACACACTCAGCGATACACAGAGACACTTACACACTCAGTGACACACACTCAGACAAGCTACACACTTCTCACAGCACACACTTACTTACAGACCCCACCTCATGCGAGCAAACACACACACACACACACACACACACACACATTCCCCCTCGGTTGCCCCTCAGACAGGAGCAGAGCAGGCCCTCACTCTCTCTGCCTCTTTGCCTGAACCCCTGGGAGCACATGCTTGGGGAGGCCCCACCTCTGCCACCACGCCCAGATACCCTGATGATGACCACAGGGTCCGACCCAGCCCTGCCCCCCTCTCGGCTTGTCTGAGGTCTCTCCCACCCATCAGCAGCCTCTCACAACAGCTCCCCGCCACGCTCTCCCACGCACACAGCCTTTGACACACACACACACACACACACACGCACACACACACACGCGCGCGCACACACACACACACACACACACACACACACGCACTCCCCTGCTCCGTGCCTCACTGTCACACGGGGCTGCTCTGCTCCAGCTCCTCCCCTCACTTCCCCACCATTTGCCTGTCAGTTCTCCCCCACACCGCCCCTGACCTGGGTCTTTGTCTCCTGCACAAACACAAGGCCCCACGCACACACTCTGTATCTTTGTCTCTTGGCACAAGGAACAACTTGAGCCGTGGCAAGTGGGAGAGCGTCAGGCCTGATGGACTCTGTTATTCTTAGCCCTGTCAATGAACACTTCACCCCTCTCCAGCTCAGCCCCAGCTCTGCCCGCCACCCTCCCCGTGACAAGCCCAACCAGAGGCTGGTTTAATCCCCCATCTGTGGAGAGGGGAGGGAGGCAGTAGGGACTGCAGCCCAGCATTGAAAAGGAGCAGAAAATGGGATTTATTTTTGGTGCACCCCCCCGCCCCAGACTCTGCCTCCAGCCTCTGGGAGCAGTTGTGTCAAAGATGGGTGGATGGGGGGGAATTTACATTTGAAAATGCTTGCTGATTGGCCTGCCGCTGGTCCCGGGACGGGGGCGGGGGGCGGTGAGAGGACACCAAGGAAGCAAGGCCCTGGAGAGGGGGCACCAGGCGGCGTCTTTCCTTAGCCATTTCCTACACCCTTCTGGTCTTGAGGAAATCCTGGTGGCGCAGTGGTTAAGAGCTACAGCTGCTAACCAGAAGGTTAGCAGTTTGAATCCACCAGGTGCTCCAAACTACGGGGCAGTTCTACTCTCAACGGCAATGGGTTTGGTTTGGGTGGATTCTTGTCTTGGAGCCCTGGTGGCACAGTAGTTAAGAACTCAGCTGCTAACCAAAAGGTCAGCAGTTTGAATCTACCAGCTGCTCCTTGGAAACCCTATGGGGCAGTTCTGCTCTGTCCTATAGGGTCACTATGGAGTTGGAATCAACTTGACAACAGTAATGTTTTTTTTTCTTCTTGCTTTAAGAGTCCCTGGGTGGTGCAAACCGTTAGCGTCTTGGCAGTTAAGCAGAAGCTGGAGTTTTGAGTCTGCCCAGAGGCACCTTGGAAGAAAGGCCTGGCGATCTACTTCTGAAAATCAGCCATTGAAACCCTTTGGAGTACAATTCTACCCTGACACATGTGGGGTCACCATGAGTTGGAATCGACTTGAAGGCCACTGGTACAGGTCCTTGCCTGGGGGTTGGAGCCGGCCGTAAGTAGATCAGACCCAAACTCAGCTTCCGCTCCACCTCAGGCGCTCCCAGACTGCTCTGTGTCCTGCTGCCAGGCGTGGAAGGGACTCCTCCCCACAGATAGCTCAAACCTAAGATTCTTAGTGTTTTCCCTCCAAATGCCTCCTCCTCCTGTGCTCCCTGAGCAGGAAATGGCAGACATCCCAACTTCTTTCTTTTTCCCACTTTCTCCTTGGGTTTCAAATCTTCTACCTCAGGAAGTTCCCTCCAAGTGTTTTCTTGACTTCATTTCCACACACTTTTGCCACAAAGATTGCAGTAGCCCTCAGCTGTCCTCCTACCCCCCGAACCAAACCAAACCCGTTGCTGTGAAGTTGATTCCAATGCACAGTGACCCCACAGGACAGGGTAGAACTGCCCCACAGGGTTTCCAAGGAGCAGCTGGTGGACTCAAACTGCTGACCTTTTGTTGAGCAGCTGAGCTCTTAACCACTGCGCCACCAGGGCTCCCTCCTACCCTCAAAACCAAAAACCTGTTGCTGTCGAGTCAATTCCGAATCATAGCGACCCTATAAGAGGAACTGCTGACCTTTTGGTGAGCAGCCGAGCTCTTAACCACTGCGCCACCAGCCTCCCTTATTGCCAGGCCATCTTCCAGCAGCTCTCAGTGACTTATTAAAAAGCAAAAATCAATAAAGTCTGATGGTGTCATTCCCCTGCTCAAAACCCTCCCCTGGAGGCCAGCAGAGTCTAAACCCCTAGCCCTCCTGCTCCTTGTTGCTTCCACGTCCTGCTTTCTGCCCTGAAGCTGGCTCCCTTCCTGAGCACAGCAGGCCTTTCGGCCCTCGGCCTTTGCACCTGCTGGAACGCCTTTTCCCTCTCCCTCACTTTGGGTGAATTCGGAATCCAACTCCGATGCCATTGGCCCTTGGGAGAACTGCGGCCTCCCCCTGCCACCACATGGAGAGTTTTTAATCTTCCCTTTGCCCTAGCCCTTAGACCACCGCCCCTCAAAAACAAGCAAACGAGCAAATGAAACAAAACCAGTTGCCATCTAATCGATTCTGACTCATGGCGACCCTGTGTGTGTCAGGGGACAACCGCGCTCCATAGGGTTATCAGTCACTAATTTTTCTGAAGTAGGTTGCCAGGCCTTGCTTTCGAGGCGCCTGTGGGTGGACTCAAACCTCCAACCTTCTGGTTAGCAAAGAGCGTGTTAGTTGTTTGCAACACCAGGGACGCCATGCCCCTCAAAGGTCCATTACGTATTCCCACCTCGGTGCCTTCGCCCGGCCAGGTCCTCTCATCTGAATGGTGTCTCTTGTCTTCTTCATCCGACTGCGCTCTGCCCGGCTCAGACCCAGCCTGTCTGACATAGCCTCTTGTCTCCCCTCCTTTGGGGTTCCCCGTCTGTGGCCCACACTGGGGCCGGGGTTCCTGTTTTTCTGTACGGGTGTGGTGTTGCCCCACCTGGCCTGTGAGCTCTCAGAGGCGGGGGCTCGGTGGAGTTTGTGCTGAATGCTGGGCTGACATCAGGACTGAAGCCTTCAGGGGTGGGAGGTTAGGGCGCTGTGTATAAGTGGGAAGGGGAAGGAGGAGATGAGAGCCTCAGCAGGTGCTAAGTGAGGACAGACCGTGGTCCCCTGAGACCCCAGCTCATGGAGCAGGCCGAGGGGCAGACCTCTTGGCTGGCAGCTGCTGGGAAGGCCTGCCCTGGGCGAGGCCAGAGGTGGGGCTGTGGGGGACAAGTAGGCAGGCAGTGGGTAGTACTGGCTCCACCTTTGGCTTCCTGAATATCCACGGGAGAGAGAGGCTCAGAGAGGGAGAGAGATGAGGAGGCCGAGAGCTAAAGTCAGAGAGACTGTCAGGGAGTGAGCGCCAGAGACAAAGCTGAGAGACTGAGGCAGAGACAGCGCGTGAGACAAACAGAGACACAGAGGAGAGAGAGGGACAGAGAGAGACACAGACTCCAGACAGAGACACACTGTGAGGCAGAGAGACACACAGACAAAGACAGGGTTGGAGAAAGGAAGAGAAAGAGAAAGACAAATGGAAAAGGGGACCAAGAGGGAGGCAGAGCCGTGTGCTGGCTGCCTGTCATCTCAGCTAATGGGGAGTCTCAGGCAGGAGGGTCACCGGAGCCCGGGAGTCCGGGCTGTCGCGCATGTGCCTATCGGGGGATTGGCACTCAGTACCATATCAATATGGTGGCCTCCCCGGGGCGAGGGACCACCAGCTTGTCTGAGGAGGGGGGAGCCTGCCCAGGTCGGAAACGGAGCAGGGCAAAAAGGAAGGCAGACAGAGAGGCCAGAAAAAGACTGAGAGGGGAGTGAGAGAGATGTCAGGACAAGGAGGGAGAGAAACACAGCCTCAGACAGACAGATGGACGGGTGCGGGAGAGCCTGAGAGAAGGTCCGTAAGCACACACATAGGCACAGAGGAAGCCAAGAAGCTGCCTAACAGTATGCGGGGTATAGGGCAGGCATGAAGGGAGGAGAAGACTGGATGCTCAGAGGGGCCAGGGCAGGGCTGGGGTGGGCGGCAGGAGGCCAGGGCCAGTCAGCCAGGCTCCTGTCTTTGGCTGAGAGCTGGGACAAGTGCCGGCTGGCTGGGCAGCCTGAGGGTGGGGCTGGGTGGAGGTATCTGCAGGACCTGGGGAGCCTCAACAGGAGTCCTGGGAGAGAGGGCCTGAACCAGAGAACGGTGACTGTGGGAAGCCGAAGCAAAGCTGAGAGGCAGGAGGCCCCATGGCTGTGAACACAGAGGTGCTCCCTGACCATGGAGCCTTTCACCTGGGCAGGGGGAGGCACTGCTGGGGAACCACAGGGCTAAGCCTCTTGAGACCCTCCATAGGGACAGTGCCCCTGCCACCTGCATGGACCAACCAGAGCCACGGTTCCATCACCCACGAGGAGAGCACATTGGAAGTCCTCCCTGCTGTCTAATTCAGATACTTCCTCCTGCAAGTGCAGCCCACTCAGATCCTTAGGAGGTTTGAAAAAACAAAACAAAACAAAAAACACTCTGCTGAAATCTGGAATGCCACATGGTGCTCAGACAAAGACCCCTTTCTGTTCGCTTCCACCCCCTCCTACACTGCCCCCCCCACCCCCCCACCCCGCCTCCCCTTCCTTACTGCGGGCGAAATTGGCAGGGGCAGGGGCGAGGTTTTGAGTCAACAAATGCAGTGGGCTGAGGAAGGGAGCCCTGAAGGGGATTCCTGTCTGGGAGACATTTGCTGACAGTGGTTACTGTGACAACAAAGAAGGCCTGAACAGACCCACCAGCGGTCCCTGCCTGCTGCCCCCTCCCAATTGTAGCTCTCCCTGGACCCCACCCATCAGCCCTGAGTGCCTTTCCCTATTTGTTGATTTCTTCATTCCAGCACTCACCTG
Source organism: Dugong dugon (assembly GCA_030035585.1). Classification (NCBI taxonomy): domain Eukaryota; kingdom Metazoa; phylum Chordata; class Mammalia; order Sirenia; family Dugongidae; genus Dugong; species Dugong dugon. Next base: position 30,907,958 of record CM057466.1, on the reverse strand, counting down.
ACTCAACCATCTCTGGACACCAACCACGCCTGGCATTTTTATATTTCCTCCTTTCTTTGGCCCTCACAGCAACCCAGTAAATTATCTATGAATTCTTCCCTACAAAGGCAGAAAGCTGAAACCCAGGCTGCTGAAGTGACTTGCCCAAGGCCACACAGATGAAAGGAGGCAGAGCAGGGACTGGAACCCAAGCCTGTCTGTCTCCCTATATCAGCGTGTTGGCCTCTGGCCAGTGTCAGGAAACTAGGCGCCAGGTCTTCCGTAGCTCCACAGCTCCAGAACTGTGCCCAGGGCCTGTACACAGTAGGTGCTCAGTATGTGCTTGTGGCATGCATATTGGTTGGTTAAAGGAAGGGCAGGGGTCAATGAAGGTGAGAGCATTGAAAAGAGACAGGCTTTCTGGTTGAAAGTAGCTGTACCTGGATTCGGCACTCGAGGCACTCAAGGGCATTTACAGAGGGCCTACTCTGTGCCAAGGACTGTGGAGGGCCTCTGAATACAAAGGCCGAAGCTATATATTTGTACCTTGCTCTAAAGGAGGACTTTGTTTAGCTGGGGAGACAGACTCATAAATGGATGGAGTTAGTGGTGCTACAGAAATAAACAGCAAGTACAATGGGATTCCAGGTGGAGCTTGGACCTAAATGTGAAAATCAAAACAATAAAGCTTTTGTAAGGCAATGTGGAAAAATATCCCCATGACCTCAAGGTAGGGAAAGGTTTCTTAAACAACACACCAAAATAACACTGACCCTAAAGGAAAAGATTGATAAATTGGAGTACATTAGAATCAAGAAGTTCTATTCGTCAAAAGACACCCTTAACAGAGTAGAAAGGCAAGCCTCAGAGTGGGAAAAGATTTTGCAACACACACAATCAACAAAGGGCTCATGTCTAGAATGTATAAAAAACCCTACAAATGAGTAAGAAGAGGATTGACAATCCCATGGAAAAATGGCCCAAAGAATTGAACACGCAGAAATCCAAGTGGCTAATAAATACATAAAATGATGTGCAACCTCATTCATAATCAAGGAAGCACAAATTAAAATCCCAATGAGATTCCACCTCACACTCACTAAACCCACACCAAACCAATGCAGTTGCTGTCAAGGCAATTCCAACTCACGGAGTAAAGCAGGACTCCATAGGGTCTTCAACGTCTGTGACCTTTTGGAAGCAGATCGACAAGGCTTTATTCCAAGGTACTTCTGGGTGGGTTTGAACCACCAACCTGTTGGCTGGTAGCCTCGTGCTTAACTGTTTGTGCCACCTGGGACTCTTACACACTCACTAGATTAGCAAAAATGTAAAAGTGTGGTAAAACTAAGATTCGGAACAACAGGAGCTCCCAATACCTCTTTGGAAGCAGCTTGCCAGTTTCTAAGGCATCAAGTCAAAGATATACCTACCCAAAAGGTGGATCTGTGTATGAGACTGTTCAAGACAGCTCCAAACCAGAACCAGCAGATACCCAACAACTGAGATTGGGTAAACTGAGGGCAGGGGACAGAGAGAAGGTCACAATTCTGCCTGAGGGACTGGGCTATAGGAGAAGGCAACCTCTGAGTTGGTATCATCTCATCATGGGGAAATCCAGCCAAGAATTAGGGAGGGCAAGCATTCCAAGTGAGGGATTAGCAAATGCACAGGCTTGTCCAGGAGCTGGTGGATTTGGGAGTGGCACTGAGAGAGGCAGGAGAGCTGAGACGGGGTTGGACATGCAGAATGTGAAGGCCTTTGTGGGCCATTGTAGGAAGTTTGGAGCCCTGGTGGTGCAGTGATTAAGAGCTACAGCAGCTAATCAAAAGGTCAGCAGTTCGAATCCACCAGCTGCTCCTTGGAAACCTTATGGGGCAGTTCTACTCAGTGCTATATGGTCGCTATGAGTCAGAATCAACTTGATGGCAATGGGTTTAGTAGGAAGTTTGACCTAAATACAAAGGTGGGGTCTGTTGTGGAAGATAGTCAGGAGCAAGGAGCAGTAAGAGAGAGGAAGCCCAGTTAGAGACCATTGCAAAAGATGACACCAAAACCATCAAGTGGACTCTGACTCACGGTGACCCCATGTGTGTCAGAGTATAACTGAACTGTACTCCATAGGGTTTTCAATGGTTAATTTTTTGACCATAGATCACCAGGCCTTTTCCGAGGCACTCTGGGTGGACCCGACCCTCCAACATTTCGGTTAGCAGCTGAGCACATTAACTGTTTGCACCACCCAGGGACTCCAAAAAGATGACAAGGACAGGCAAAAAAGGAGTAGCAGTATGACAAAAGGAAGAGGGTGGCTTTCAGAACCATCTCTGAGACAGTACAGATAGGATGTGGTAACTGGGTATGGGAGTGAGGAACAGGAAGGAGCTGAGGCAACACCCAGGTCTCTAGCTTGGAGAGCTGGGTGGATGGTGATGCTACAACTGGACATCCAGAGACTGGGGAGGGAGGAAGGAAGAGGTTTGAGGAAGAAGTTAATGGGCTCAGTTGGGTGCACACTATTTTGGGAGTGCCTACAGGGCAGACAGGTAAACATCTAAGACACCAGGACATATTAACCACACATAGCAGAGTTATTGGGCAATGGAAGCCATGGGTTTTAGTGAGAATATTTGAGGTGCAGGGGAAGGGAAAGACTGGAGGATGCTGTAGGTGAAGACCTGGGGGAGCTACCACATTGAGGCAGAGGGCAGAGGAGGAGAAGCAGGCAGAAGAGACAGAGAAGCGATGATTGGAAAGTAATAGGAGATCTGGAGGAGAGTGGTGTCATCACAAGGGCTGGGTGGTCTTCGTAGTGAAAACAGGGCTTAAGAAATAGGTGGGATTGGGTCTGTGATAACCAAGGAGGAGGGGCAAGGGAAGTTGAGGGAGTTTTGACCTGAGGATCTCTATTTTCTCTGTCAATTATTTGTGAGGGAGGGGGTGGGCTGGGAGCCTGGAAGGGTGGGAGAGGTTTAGAACAGGAGCTGACCAGGGGCCCAGAAGTCTGGAGGGCTGAAGTCAGGGCCCATAAATCAGGGTGGCACCCGTTTGCAAGGTTGGGTGATTTTCCTATGCTTTCCAGTAGGCTGGGAATCCTGATGGGGAAAGCAGATGCCCAGAATCCTCCAGGGCTGACAAAGGCAGGGCGAGGGGGTGCCAGAATGGAATCCAGGGTGCTAGGGAGAATGAGTGATGGGACCATTGACGGGGCAGGGGCAGCAGGGGAAGAAGGAGAGCCAGGGAGGAGCTGAGAGGTTGGCGGAGTGCCCCGTCCAAGGCAGGCACTCAAATGAAAGAGACAGAATGGGAGAACTGGGAGATGCCAAGGTATTGGAGAACTCTTTGAGAATGGAGAGGAGACCAGGTTTTATGGGAGTAAGGGAAAGAAGTGTGGCTCAAGAAGGGGATACTGGAGTTTAGGATTTCATAGGAGACATTCCGGGTGATAATAAGGATGTGGTTAGCTAAGGTGGAGAGAAGGTCATTGGAGATGGGGAGATTGAGGAACCAAGAAGGGAAGGTGTTGGAATGCCCATGAGGACATTTGAGTTACCCAGAATGATGGCTGGAGTTAGGATAGAGAGGAAGACTAAGAACCAGCTGCCCAAGTCCTCAAAAGATGTTAGTGACCTCTGGGTTGGTAGCGATGTCAGCCAGGTTGGGCAAACTGTGTTATGGCTGAGTGGTGGGAACCTGGAGGTCTGTCTTATAGTGAGTGTGGAAGTGTAATGGATGGAGGTGGCAGAGGGAGGTGAAAGAATACTGACTCTCTAGCCTGGTCACGTGCCGCCTCCTGAAGGCTCACTTGATCACTCTCTTCTTGGCCTTTATTGTTCTTTGAGTCACTTAACCCTTAAGGATGCACAGCTATGTTTCAGGGACATTTGATTCTCTCCCTTCGTGGTCACAGGACTTCGTGTGTGGATTGTGGTCCCCATATATTGGGGACACAGTGTACTCTGAGACGTGGGCTATGGGCACAGGACACATAGCCTGGCCTGAAGCTTGGCATAGCCCAAGTACAGGGCCATTCTGGGCCAGGCTACACAGATGACTGGTCTCCTCTGCCCCTTCTCCATCTCTCTGGGATCTGTGGAACTTTTCTACCCTTCAACCCCAATGTGGAAAATTAAGCCAATGCAAAGAAAGTCTGAGTGTTAGGCATGAGATGAGGAGTGATGGTATCTAATACCATGGAGGCTCACTCCTGAAATATCTTATTTTCCTTCACCCTTTATCAACATCCTGCTTGGCCTTCTAGCCCAGTCAAGTATCACCTCCTTTCTAACGGCCACTTCTCCATATGAATGACTTCGATAACAGGACTTTTGGTCCCTCCATTTGGTACTTTTTCCACCAGTCTTAAAGTTGGTTCCTGAGGGTCTGTGTTTTGTACAAGACTTCATTCTTGAAAGCAGAACTTCTGTGGGGACCATGATGAGAAGTAAGACATGGTCCTTGTGGTGAGCAGCTCATGGTCTGGTCATAGTGTCAGTGAATCCTGATTGATTTCAGAATTTCTGGGCTGGGATTCCAGCAGAGGTACCTGAAACCCCTGGAGGGCCTTTGAGTATTACAAGGCCAGGTCCACACTCAGGGATTCTGACATAGCAGGTGGATGGGCTGGGAAGCATCAGTGCCTCTAGAATTTTTAGAAACCTCAGGTGATTCCAGAGGCCTGGTGGCATAGTGGTTAAGAGCTCAGCGGCTGACCAAAAGGTCAACAGTTCAAATCTACCAGCCACTCCTTGGAAACCCTATGGGGCAGTTCTACTCTGTCCTATAAGGTTACTATGAGTCGGAATCAACTCAGCAGGTTTGGTTTGGTTTTGGTTTTCAGGTGACTCTGAATCTTCTGGTTGAGAACAACCATTTGGGGAAATACAGTGAAGTGTATTGTGGGACTAGCAGAGTAAGAAGAGAAAAACTAAACCCTGGTCATATAATGACCATACAAATGGCAGTCATTTATGAGCCCTCTTATGACCCACAACTAATCACTGTGAAGCACAATAACAATCAGGGGTATCTTTCAAAGGTGTCAGATTCCTTTTTTGTAGGTTACATTAGATTATAACTTTAAATTTCTCAGGAGTGGCCAGGTTGCTCTTCATGGCACTGGGGCAGTAATTGGAGCAAAAAGAGACCTTGGGTGAGCTTTCCTGCCTCTTTCTCTCTCTCTGTCTTGGCATCTTCTAGTTTCTGGAGCTACCAGTACCAGTTGCCGTCAAGTCAGTTCTGTCTGACTCATGGTGATCCTATGTGTGTCAGAGTAGAACTGCTCCATAGGGTTTTCAATGGCTGAGTTTTTTGGAAGTAGATCACCAGCTCTTTCTTCCAAGGTGCCTTTGGGTGGACTTGAACTTCCAATCTTTCAGTTAGGGGGTAGGTTGGGAGCCTGGAAAGGAGGTAGAGGTTTAGAACAGGAGCTGACCAGGGGCCCAGAAGCCCATTTGCACCTAAAAACAAAAACAAAAACAAACAAACAAAAAAAAACAACTCACAGCGACCCTATAGGACAGAGTGGAACTGCCCTATAGGGTTTCCAAGGAGTGGCTGGTGGATTCGAACTGCCGACGTTTTGGTTAGCAGCTCTTAACCACTGCACCACCAGGATTCCACACCACCCAGAAAGAAGGAAGCAAATACATGGCGAGCACCTATCATATGTCAGGCCCTGGAGGTGTTTATCTCATTTAATCTCTATGACTTCCCTGTGATGGCAAGCAGTGTGAAGAAAAAAACAGTTCAGAGCAGTGCTCTCTGCACACCTGCTCTTGCAGCTTGCTAGTGTGAACTTGGGACAGTCATGTAACCTCAGTGTCCTTATCTGTAAAATGGGGCTAAGATGATTTACCTTACCAGGCATGTGGCTTTTTATCATCATCCCCATTTGATGGGTGGATAAACTGAAGACCAGTCACAAGATCACATAACTCGCCCCGTTGTAGACAGCTACAGGTACTTGCACTCAGCATGGCATGAACTCAGATGGTCTTTCTGCCACCGCTCCACCTCCGGGCAGCCTGGCCTTGGGAGTGGCCACTGGCTGAGGCTTTAACTGTTCCTGGGTATGTGGCTCTCCCCTGGGGCTTGGGGAGGTGGCCATTAGAAATGGCTTTTATGAGCCCGTTACGCCAACTGGCTCCCTCCCCCAGGTCTGGAGCACATTGAAACGCTTCCTGTTTTCTCCCCAAGCAGATGGTGCTGGAATCTCTCTACACCAACTCCCATTCATAAATCACGGCCAGGCCCTTCCCCTGGTGCTGGAGCAACCATTCTAATTACAGGGGGGAGGTGTGTGTGTGAGGAGAGCTGCTGGTCAGGAGATGCCACCTTCTCGCCAGCAGGGATGCTGCCTCTCCTGTTCCTGCCCGCCCAGCCCCACTCGGCTTCCACAGGGAGGTCTGGGGGTCCCAGGCCTGAGGAGGGGGCCAGGTGAGGAAGCTTCGTGCTTGGTGTGGCACACAGTACTCACAGAAGGGGCCTTGGGACCTGGCGGGATTCTCAACACCACACTTTATGGAGCCAGGGTTTCTGCACGGTGGTGGAGAGGGAGGTGATATGGACAGAGCCCTTATTGTGGCCCAGGCACTCCTTTGGGTCCACGAGGAGATGTAAGGGAGGGAGTTAGAGATAGGGATCTGCTGGGGACCTGGTTCCTGGACTCTGCCCAGACCGGCCAGTCCCCAGCCCTGGTCAGCTCTTATCTGCCAGAGGTGAGAGACAGTGAAGGGGTTGGCAAAGGACGGCAGGCTTGAGGGACCGTGTCATGCTGGGCACCTCAGCTCACCAGTCCAGAGCTCTCGGGTGCCCTTATCTTGGACTGTGCATGTGGACTACAGGTAAGTTTGGATTTGGTGTGGATTGGAGGAGGGGACTGCTGTGCTTTTGTGTATAAGCAATTTGTAAGCTCCAAGTCACTATGTGCACTGGTAACACTCTCGTATGCATGTGAGTGGGTTCATGTGAGGGTGGGGGTAGGGGTTTGAAGGTGTGTGTTTGGGTGTATGTAAGAGGGTCTTCCGGGGTGTATGTATGTGTGTGTGTTTAGGGTGGGGGTAGGGGTTTGATGGTGTGTGTTTGGGTGTATGTAAGAGGGTCTTCCGGGGTGTATGTATGTGTGTGTGTTTAGGATGGGGGTAGGGGTTTGATGGTGTGTGTTTAGGTGTATATAAGAGGGTCTTTGGGGGTGTATGTATGTATGTGTGTGTTTTAGGGTGGGGGTAGGGATTTGATGGTGTGTATTTGGGTGTATATAAGAGGGTCTTTGGGTGTGTGTGTGTGTTTAGGGTGGGGGTAGGGGTTTGATGGTGTGTGTTTGGGTGTATATTATAAGGTCTTTGGGGGTGTATGTATCTGTGTGTGTGTTTAGGGTAGGGGTAGGGATTTGATGGTATATGTTTGGGTGTATATAAGAGGGTCTTTCTGGGTGTGTGTGTGTGTGTTTAGGGTAGGGATAGGGATTTGATGGTGTGTGTTTGAGTGGATATAAGAGGGTCTTTGAGGGTGTATATGTGTGTGTGTGTTTAGGGTGGGGGTAGGGGTTTGATGGTGTGTATTTGGGTGTATATAAGAGGGTCTTTTTGTGTGTGTGTGTGTCTTTAAGGTAGGGATAGGGATTTGATGGTGTGTGTTTGAGTGTATATAAGAGGATCTTTGGGGGTGTACGTGTGTGTGTGTGTGTTTAGGGGTTAGGTGGGCTGTGTGTGTGGGAGTCTAGGTGAGCAGGTGTGAGACGTGTCTGCTGTCTGTATGGGTCTCTGTGTGTGGGGGACAATATGACTCTGCATGGCTGAGTATCCTTGTGTACGTGGTCCCTGTTCCCTCCACCCCCACCATGCCGGGCACCTGGCTACAGAGATGCGTGCGTGTGGAGTGGGGGGTACAGATTCTCTCCCTGGTCTCTGGGCTTCATTTATGAACCTGAGGCTTAGACTGGCCCCTTGCAGCTGCCCTGAGGCGTGGGGAGGTGGGAGGGAGCAAGAGCACCCCCTACCTGAGGCACTCAGGAGGGGCGGTCAGCCCCCAACACCCTCATCCAGGCAGAGGGGCTGCTCTGAGGGCTCATGGCTGACCCTCTGTCTCTTTCCTCCCTGGTCCCTCTTCCCCGCGTCTGTAAATCTCTAAGATCTCTGTCAGTGTGATTCTGCCGAGGGCCCTTCTGTGGGTGAGTCTGCCCTTCAGGGAACCCTCCTTTTCCTTACCCTGCTCCCAGAGAAATCTGAGCCATACCTGCCTCCAGCCCACACCTCGACCCTAGTATTGGGTAGCCCACTGAGGGAAGTGGGGTGCAGACACCATAACAGATACTGAGAAGGAACACTTATTTTCCCTACACCTGGTGGTGGGGTGGTTAAGAGCTCAGCTGCTAACCAAAAGGTCGGCAGTTTGAATTCACCAGCTTTTCCTTGGAAACCCTATGGGGCACTTCTATTCTGTCCTATAGGGTCACTACGAGTCGGAATTGACTTGACGGCACCGAGTTTTCCCTCCAGGAAACCTGGTGGTACAGTGTGGTTAAAGCAGTTTGGCTGCTAACCAGAAGGCTGGCTGTTCGAACCCACCAACTGCCACGCGAGACAAAGATGTGACAGTCAGCTTCTGTAAAGACTGACCCCAAAATCCAAACTGGTTGCCTGCCGTCCAGTCGATTCCGACTCATAGTGACCTTATAGGACAGAGTAGAACTGCCCCATAGGGTTTCCAAGGCTATGATCTTGACAGAAGCAGACTGCCACATCTTTCTCCTGTGGAGTGGCTGGGGGGTTAGAACTGCCGACCTTTTGGTTAGCAGCTGGGTACTTTAACCACTGCACCACCTGGGCTCCCTGAAACCCTCTGGGGCAGTTCTCCCCCGTGCTATATGGTCACTATGGGTTTGGGTTTTAGCCCTCCCTTCTCGCTGCTCTCCTTCGTCCCCAGCACTCCCCATGGAGCGCTAAGCTGTCCCAATGGAAAGAGCACTGGCTTTGGAGTGAGAGCCCTGTGTTTGCCAGTTTGTAGCTGTGTCTCCTACGACAAGTCACTGTACTTCTCCGAGCCTTAGTTTCTTCATCTGTAAAATGGGGTTCAAACACCACCCTGCCCACCTTACAGGATTCTAGCAAGGACCAGGGAGGTAATGCATACGAAAATAACCAGAAATGATGAAAGACTACATATGCATGCCAGTTATTATTACTTCTGATTTTTCTTTTAACTACCAGTTATCAGTTGCTGTCGAGTCAATACTGACTGATGGCAACCCCATGTGTGTCAGAGTAGAACTGTGTTCCATAGAGTTTTCAATGGCTGTGATCTTTCAGAAGCAGATCGCCAGGACTTTCTTCCAAGATACTGCTGGGTGGACTCGAACCTCTAACTTTTTGGTTAGCAGCTGAGTGTGTTAACCATTTTTATCACCCAGGGATTATGTTTCTTTTAACTGAGCAACCAAAACCAAACCAAATCCACTGCTGTCAAGTCGATTCCGACACATAGCAATCCTATAAGACAGAGTAGAACTGCCCTGTAGGGTTTCCAAGGAGCTCCTCCTGCATTCTAACTGCCAACCTTTTGGTTAGCAGCCGAGCTCTTAGCCACGGTGCCACCAAGGCTCCAGAGTATATCCAATTCACAGAGAGAAAGACCAAGCCCTGGAGAGACTTCTGGGCCTTGTATTGCTGCTGTAACTTTCTGCCAGGGTTCCAGCCCCCTTTTTAAGGCATCCTTCAGGCAGTGCCTCAACAGCGCCTCCTCTGGGAAGCCTTCTCCTGCTCTGAGCAGAGCTGGAACCACCCCGCACCCCAGCTGTGGAGGCAGCTTTCATCAGGCTTGGTAATTGTTTTCCCAGCACCGTTTCCCACACCGTGCAGTTTGCAGACACTGACAACGCAGTGTGGTCCGGCTACTGCAGAAGTGCCGGCCCAGGGCTGTCTCCTGCCACCCACCCTTCTGCGGTAGAACCTCCTGGTTCTGAGCTGTGACCACTCCACCCCCAGGGCCTCACCCCAAAGCTGGCTGGAAGCTGGCTTGAGGAGGAGGCCGTGGTGAACATTCATTGACTGAAGGAACACAAGAAGGAGGGAAGGAATGGGGATTCTGGGAACAAGACAGGAGGGAAGCGATGCCCCTTGTTAACTTCTCTTCGTAAAAACCGGTGAGTTTCTACATCCAGCTGGTGTCTGAGTTGGGGCTGATCATAAAACAAGGGGGCCTCTGAGGCCGAGGGCAGCTGGCTGGCCAGTGGGCTTTATAAGGCGATTTTATGGACTCAGCTGAGACATGGTGATGAGAAGCCAAACTTTACACATCCTCTTAAAGTTTGCTTTTCCTCCCTGTGCCTCAGCGCTGAAGAGAGCTGAGAAGGGTGTGGAGGTGCCCATGGAGCGATGATGAGGACTACATCATCTGCGTGGACCAAAAAGAAGGTGACAGGGACTGCCGCAGGAAGGATGTGACATCACGTGAGCTGGGGTGTGGCAGGGAGTGAGGTGGAGAGGGGAGCAGATGGGCTGGCTTGCTCCCCTTAGCTCTGCAGCCTAAAGGGGGTTCTCTTCATTAAGGGGGCCCTGCAGCCCTGGTGGTGCAGTGGGTAAGAGCTCAGCTGCTAACCAAAAGGTCGGCAGTTGGAATCCACCAGGCGCTCCTTGGAAACCCTATGGGGCAGTTCCTCTCTGTCCTGTAGGGTTACTATGAGTTGGAATCGGTGACAACAACAGGTATGGTTTGGTTTTTTTTGAAGCGTCCACAGATCTTTGTTCTGGGGTGGGGGCTACCACCTCTGTTCCTCCTAGCTCTCCCTGGGCCCTCCTGACTCCCCTCTATTTCTGGGCCAGGCAGAAGACTCCAGAAGGAGGGAGATGAGAAGGAGGAGGTGAGGTCAGCACCAGGATCTGCTCAGGGCTGAGCCCAGCACCGAGCGCCCAGCCAGGCCTGGAAGGGCAGAGCCTGTGGCCTGAGATGCGAAGGGTTTTCTGGAACCTTTCACCTTTGCTGTTCGTCTGGTGGGAAGGAGGAACGCAACCGGCCTGAGGAACTGCAGAAGAGATTTAGAGCCAAAGAAAGCCAAAGACAGAAGGAAAGAGAAAAACCAGAGAGAAAAGGAAAGGAGGAAAAGGAATCAGGGATGTGTAGGCTCGGGGGAGTGAAGGCAAGGCTTTCGCCTGGCTGGCGCCCTGGGCAGGGACTCTAGCTTGGTCTGTGTGAGCTCAAGTAGACTGTGATGCCCTGGCCTCTGAGCACCCGGGGTCCTTGCGGCCAGCTGGCTGCCTCCCCTCCAAGTCAGCCGTGGGGCCCCTAGAGCCTGCTGGTCCTGGGCCAGCCTGGGCCTGTTCTCCAAGGCCGGGCTTATGGCCTGTCTGTCTGCTGGGAGGATTGACAACCACGCTCTCAGGGAATGGAGAAGAAGGACAATTAAAGGCTTTTCAACTCAGTGCAGAGTCTTCAGCCCTGGAGAAGGTGTCCTTTGCTTTGGGGACCCTGGCTAATTCTCTGGAAGCCTCTACCCCAAGTGGGATTCGGCCTGCAGATTCATAGCTCTGGCCAGCTAAGCCTGCTTAAGATTACAGAACGGTCAAGATCACAGAAAGGGGCACTGCTCTGCCATCCACACCTCCCCCTGAGGCCTGTCCCCCCACCCCTGCAAGGCAAAGGAAGTGGGAACAGTGCTCAGCAAGACCCCACCCCGTCCACACCCAACTGTATCTGCTCTCTCTGCATGGCCTCAGGGGTAAGGAGCCTACCCACTTCCTGATTCCTGGAAACAGGAGAAGAAAAGGCGATGATCACTGAGCCAGCACCTATCAAGTGTCCAGTGCTTTACATACATTAGCACATTTAGTCCTCAGTACGACCCCAAAGAGGAGGTTGTTGTTGTTGTTAGGTTTCACTGAGTCACTTCTGACTCACAGTGACCCTATATACAACAGAATGAAACAGTACCTAGTCCTGCACCATCCTCACAATCATTGTTATGTTTGAGCCCATTGTTGCAGCCACTGTGTCGATCCATCTCATTGAGGGCCTTCTACTTTCCTAGCATAATGTCCTTCTCCAGGAACTGGTTCCTTGATTCCAACTCATAGTGCCCCAGGGGGTTTTCAAGGAGCAGCTGGTAGATTTGAACTACTGATCTTTCGGTTAGCAGCCAAACTCTTAACCACTGTGCCACCAGGGTAGGTGAGATGAATTCTCGTCATCCTCGCTTCTAAGGAGCACTCTGGCTGCACTTCTTCCAAGACAGATTTGTTCATTCTTCTGGCAGTCCATGGTATATTCAATATTCTTTGCCAACACCATAATTCAAAGGCATCAATTCTTCTTTGGTCTTCCTTATTCATTGTCCAGCTTTTGCATGCATATGAGGCAACTGAAAATACCACGGCTTGGGTCAGGTGCTCCTTAGTCCTCAAAGTGACATCTTCCTTTCATAAGATTTTAAAGGGGTCTTTTGCAGCAGATTTGCTCAATGCAATGCGTTGCTTGATTTCTTGACTGCTGCTTCCATGGGGGTTGATTGTGGATCCAAGTAAAATGAAATCCTCGACAACTTCAATATTTTCTCCATTTATCATGATGTTGCTTATTGGTCCAGTTATGAGGATTTTTGTTTTCTTTATGTTGAGGTGTAATCCATAGTGAAGGTTGTAGTCTTTGATGATGAAGATGATCAAAGACTACAACCTTCACTATGGATTCAAGTCCTCAAGTGCTTCAAGTTCTCTTCACTTTCACCAAGCAAGGATGTGTCATCTGCATAATGTAGTCATTAATGAATCTTCCTCCAATCCTGACACTACGTTCTTCTTTATATAGCCCAGCTTCTCGGATTATTTGCTCAGCCTACAGATTGAATAAATGTGGTGAAAGGATACAACCCTGATGCATTATCTTTTCCTGACTTTAAACCATGCAGTATAACCTTGTTCTGTTTGAACAGCTGCCTCTTGGTCTATGTACAGCTTCCTCATGAGCACAATTAACTGTTCTGGAATTCCCATTCTTCGCAATGTTATATTATACATAATTTGTTATGATCCACACAGCTGAATGCCTTTGAAAAGCCAATAAAACACAGGGGAGATTACTACCCTCGTTTCACGAGTGAGGTAAATAAAGTTCCGAGAGGGTAAATATCTCACCCAGGTCCACACAGCTAGTAAATGGTGGGGTTGGGATTCAAACTCAGGTCAGCTGAGCTCCCAGCTGTGCTCTTGGATTCTGGGAGCCATGGGCTTGCCTACTCCTCCAGGCGCACTCCATGTGTGCACGTGGCCTCTGGGGGCTGAGGCCTCCCAACTCTAACAAATGCCCTTCAGAAGTTTCCGGACACATCCCACCCCCGCTCCAGGGTCCTTGGGAAAACCAGTTTGCCTTTGAAGGGACCCCCCAGGCCCATCAGCTTCTCTACTATTTCACACTTTCCCTTCAGGATCATCGGATGAGGAACAGCTGGGTCTGCCGATTTATTAGGGTTTTGCAAGTGATTCCATCCACTCTTCCGTTTCCCAGCTAGCTTCGCGCCGCTCCCACTAGTAGCCTCTGGAAAGCAAAGGGAGTTCCTTTGTCAATGCCCCCTCAAGCCCACTTAGTGGTGTGATGCTGCCACTCCCATTCCCCACAGCAATTGGAACCCAGTCTCCCTGCTCCCTGGGTGATGCAAAGGTTAAGTGCTCCGCTACCACCTGAAAGGCTGGCATTTTGAACTCTCCCAGGAGCACCTCCGAAGAAAAGTCCTAGCCACCTGCTTCTGAAAGGCCACAGCCTTGAAAATCTTATGGTTTTCAGTCATGGGGTTGCCATGAGTGGGAATCGACTCCACAGCAAACAACACACATCTCTACAGAAAGCTCACAGACAGAGAGAAGGAAGGAAGGAAGGAGGGAGAGTGGAAGGAAGGAGAGAAAAAGGGAGGAAGAAGGAAGAAGGGAAGGAATGGAGGAAGGGAGGGAGTTTTAGTTCTCCGTTTCAGAAAACCAGACAGAAAATCCCTGGCAGGGAGGATGGAAGACCTGGCTTTTCCTCCTGGTTTCATCAGCTGTGTGACTGGGGCAAGTCACATAATCTCTTTAGGTCTCAGTTTGCCCATCTGTAAAATGGGGAACAATGCCTACACTGAGTACTCTCTAAAGGTGTGCATCCCAGTGACAGGCAGCTCCTCTCCCAGCCCCCTCTCCTCGCCCTGTCCTGTACCCAGAGAACTTGAGTGGGCATGCTGATGTGCGAACCCCCCTAGATGACCCCACCCACACACATACTGAAAACACGATGTGACCATGGAGTTTTCCCACTAACAAGCCTTCAGAAACATTGAGCGTTTTCCTTTTTTCCCCTTGGTTTTTCTGGGGTCACCTGTTGACCTTTACCTGTGTGACATGCATGTGCAGGAGCTTGTGATGACAACATGGCAGCGGGAGAGACATTGGAAGTAGGCATAGGAAGTGGTGGGCACTGGGGCACACTATAAACACTTGGGGCCAGACAAGAAACAAAATGTCCCTGGCCACCCCAGGGGTTAGAGTTCCACTGTGTGAACAATTGGCGCAGGTGCCACCAGCGAGATCCAGGCAGAGCCCTCAGAGAGTTGAGCAGAGGAAGGGACAGATGGTGACAGTTTAATGATCCATCATCTTAATGACCCAACAAAAGTTATTGTTATTTGGTTAACTGTTAAATGACTAATGCGGAGACTCTTGAAGCAGTGGCTTGGGATGACTGCAGCAGCGAAAGCACTAACGCTATTCTGAGGTTTTGAGTTTTTTTGGTCCATAGTCTAATCAGAAAGAAATTAAAGTAGATAACGATGATTGTGGGACTGGTATGTAAAGGGAAACAAAAAATATGTGTATGCACGCGTCCAAATAACTACGCGGCCATCAAAACGCCTACTGTCAGCCTTGGCCATGGAGCTCGGCCCAAGGGCCTGTCACAAAGACGCTGTGTGTTGCAAACGCCCAGGCCTCCGGAACCCCATGAACAAGGGCAGCCTGTGCCTGAAGGAAAGAAACTGAGTCAGACCAGCGCCTTGAGAGAAGACGCTGAGCGAGGCTGGACACGGTAGCTCAGGGGAGTAAGGCCAGCACGTTGTTGACTGCAGAGAGCAGAAGTGCCAGCCAGCAGGGGCTGACGTGATGAGAGATGGGGAGACGGCAGCAGAAAAGCTCTCACAAGCTCTGTGCCGATCCTGCAGCCAAGCATCGCAATAGAATCATCAGGTATGGAGAAAATAGAGGGTCTCCCAGCCCCCGGCAACACGGGCAGGTGGAGAAGGCAGTAACTGACAACATGGAGAGACAAACAGGGGCAAGGGGCAGCCTGCAGGCTCATCTAGCCCTGCCTAGAGGAGCAGGGATGGGCGGCCAGACCAGAAAGACAACCAGGCTGCACCCCTGTAATTAGGCAAAATGCTTACTTGAGTTGTTTAATAAAGTTGTCGTTGACTCTTTCTGTGATTTGGCAATTTACCAGTAATTCAGTAATTCCTTTGTTTTAAAGTCCCTACTGAAGAACTTCAACTAGGATGGATCTGGTTAATTTCCAGTGTTCAGGAAAACTGTTCACACTGTAGAGTCCAGAAAGGGACATCCTGACCAGTTGACCCTGACCAGGGACCTTGCTGCATTCAGAATTCCCCCGTAGGGTTGGGCAACCCAATTTATAGTGACTTGGGAATAGCTCTGTGGTCTTCTGCATTGGGCAGATAATTAGGGCCACCTTACAGAATGGACTCAGTTACCTTGGTCAAGAAAGAGCTCAGCTCAGCACTTTTGTCAATAAGCCAAGAGACCATGGTGGGAGAGTAAGGTTTGCGACAGAGGCCTCCACACCCCTCCACTGGAGAAGGCTTCCAGGAGGAGGATGGCCTTCAGGAGTTGTTTGGATCTGCTTTGAATTCTGTGAAGACCCAGTTAGTCCAGGCCCTGAAACAACCAGAAATGGCAATTATCTTGGATGTGGGCAAGGGAAGCTGCAGCTATAGACTGGGTTGGAAGTAAAAGCGCATTTTCAAATGCTCAGAGATTTCCTTTTGGGGGGCAGGGATGGGGTTCACATTTTTCTTGGCTTGAATCCCCAGAAACCTAATGGAAGGACTAGCACTGTCTTTTTTGCAACCATGCTGACCACATGGTGTCAGAAAGAAGTTTAAGGCATTAAAGAGCCGACTATTCTGTGTGGTAAAATAGGAAAATTCCAGCAACCTACAAATCTTGCAATGCCCAAGTCTCTCAACAAGAGCTAATACCCACGAAGCCTCCAGCTGGCCATGGGGACAGGCACACAGTAGGTTCTCGTAAGCTGTTGCACCTCCCTCCTCATCCTGGTGTGAGCCAAAACCTCTTAAGGTCAAGTCTCACTCACAGATTTGTTTAACCTTCTACCATGTTGGATATACATTCTCTACTCTAAATAACGGTCACTTATTTTCTCCCTGCCGTGAAACAACAGGCACTTCGTTCACCCCATCTGGCAGCAGCCGGCAGACTGGCTAACTGGCTTTTATGGGCTGAAACGTGCTGCGGCTTGTTCCTGCTCCATCTCTCCTTCTGCTCATCTTTTCTACAAGCCACGTGCAAAAAGCTGCCCCAGCACTCAATGGTCACATTTCATGTGAAAGTAGGTATTGCAGGTCTCGTAACATTCAATTCCCTTGGCACAGGCTGAGAGCGTGACTCAGAGACGCTCCTAGTTTCACCTTCTTCCAGTCATGGCCTCCTCCTTCATCCTGACCCTTGGGAGACCCTGTCTTGCTAGGATAAGGATACCCTTCTTCTTCCTGAGTCTTAGGTTAAACTATGTCCTCAGGCCCCTTCATTCTGGACAAGCGCCTTTTCTGGACAGCCTCAACTCCACCCACCTGAAGCCTGACTCCCCCGTGTCTCCTAGAAGTACCCAGGTGCATTACCTCCATCTGCCTCCCTTGCAGTGGGGTCCGGAGCCATGGGGACCGACCCTATGCTTACCAGGCCCTGGTGGCTTTTTCATTCTTTTCCTTGTCACTACCCTAATGGTTTCTCTAAAAAGCTTCAGCCCTCCAGGCTGCCGTGTCAGCAGCTCTGGGTGGCCCAGCGCACACTTCCTCCAGGTACACGTGAGCGTGCTAAAAATCCTGGTCCCACCCACACATCCTGGCCGGGTAGCCTCCCCCGTCCCACTTTGCAGGCTTCACATTCTCGACTCCCACACTGACTTTTCATCAGAGTCTACGCCAGGTTTGCTGTGATCCCCCCATCAATCCTCAGTGATGTTTTTGGCTATCCCCGCATCTCTGGAAATTATTTCCCACCACTCCCGAGGCAGACACATGTCTACCTCCTCCTCTTCCCAGAACACTTTCCCTTCCAGGGCCCCACAGTCTTCAGAGGGGCCAGGAAATGCATTTGGGGTTCATTTGCTCATTTAGCAAAGTTGACTGAGTACTTACTGTGCAGGAGACCAGATTCTTTACCTTGAGGATTACAACCTAGGAGGAGAGGTGAGAAAAACACACAACTAGTAATAATGTAAGAGAGAAAGAGTCAGAAGGAGACAGGATACCGGTAAGGCTTAATCTGCATGTTCACTTTGGAAATTCTGGGTTATCATGTCTGAATGCCAACCACCTCCATGAAGAGAACTTTAGGTCTGATGATAAAGTTCCAGGAGACTGGATGAAGACTCACACAAACAAACAAAGGCGAGATAAAGGATGAATCAGCTGTGGTCCTGTCTTGTGGATCAGAATTCACCTTCAGCTAGAAGGGAGTAAAGGAACATTGAGAGATTCAGGCTCCCTTTTGTATTTAACAATGAGCTGAATCAGCTTCCTGAGAAAGGCCTCTCCTAATTTTGAGATTCCCTTTGGCAATAAGCCCTGTTAATTTCTTCAAAACTCACATGTAACTGTTTAAAGCAAAAATTATGATGTTGTCTAGTGGGTTTTATAATGTATGTAGATGTAATACATATGATAATTATAACATAAAAGATGGGGGTAGGGGGTAATGGACCTCTGTGGTTCAAGGCTTCTACATTTTACTTGAAGTGGTACAACAGTAACTCTAAGTGGACTGTGAAGAGTTAAGGATGTATATTGTAATCCCTAGAGCAGCTATTAGAAAATTAATGTAAAGAAGTATAGCTAAAATTCCAATAGATACATTTAAATGGAATTCTAAAAAATACCCAAATATCCAAAAAAAGATAGGGAAGGAGGAACAGAGAAATAAAAAACAGAGAGGGTAAATTAAACTAAATTCAACCATATCAATAATTACATTAAATGTCAATGGACTAAACATTCTAATTAAAAGACAGAGATTGTCAGGATAGATTAAAAAAAAAAAAAAGACCTATTTGCAGTTGACAGAGATGCACTTTAATATAAAGATTCAGAGAAGTTGAAAAGAAATGGATGGAAAATGATATACCACTCTGTGTGAGACAAAGAACTCTATTTGGCCTTTTTCTCTGGTTTTTGAAAAAAGCCCTTGGAATTTCCCCAGCAATCCAAGGTGACTTGTTTTTCTAAAACAGCCAGGCAACACTTAAACACATGCAAATGAGGTGGGAGTCCAAGGACCAGACTTGGTGAACTAACTTCAGGAAAAAACAGAGGCATGATGAAATCAGTCACACATATTCAGTGATTCAGTCAATCGTTGACTCAGCATTAAGGCCCCCGTCATGCATATATGAGATGGATTGACACAGTGGCTGCAACAACAGGCTCAAACATAGCAATGATTGTGAGGATGGTGCAGGACCGGGCAGTGTTTCATTCTGTCGTGCATAGGTTTGCTTGGTGGCTAAGGTTGTGTATCAACTTGGCTGGGCCATGATTTCAGTGGTTTGGCAGTTATGAAGTAATTTGGCAGTTAAGTAATAATGTAATCAACTCCATGATGAGATCTGCTGTGAGCAGCCAATCAGTCAAAAAGGAGTTTCCTTGGGGGTGTGGCCTGCCTCCAGTATATAAATGGAAGTTCCAGGAAGGCTCTCACTCTGGATCCTGCATCTGGCTCATCATCATCTGATCTCTACTTCTTGGGACTTGAGCTAGCAGTTTTCCTGCTAATCTTGAGATTTGTCAGCCTCTGGCCTCTGCAGCCTATGAACTAGCAGCCCCCTGTCTGACCTGCCTATCTCAGGTTCATCAGCCCCTGCAGCTACATGAGTCAGGAGAAGCCTCCAGCCTGACGCCTGGCCCACAGACTTGGGACTTGGCCAGCCTCTACAACCACGTAATCCATTTCCTTGAGATAAATCTCTCTGTCTTCATATATATATAATAGGAGCCCTGGTGGTGCAGTGGTTAAGAGCGTGGCTGCTAACCAAAAGGTCAGCAGTTTGAATCCACCAGCTGCTCCTTGGAAACTCTGTGGGTCAGTTCTACTCTGTCATATAGGGTTGCTATGAGTTGGAATTGACTCGATGGCAACAGGTTACATTTGGTTATATATATATATATACATACATATATATACTCTTCACTGGTTTTTGCTTCTTTAGAGAACCCAGCCTAAGACAGTTGCTATGTGATGGCACTTAGCAACAACAACGACAACAACATGCCTATACATTGAGGCCCCAATAACTATAATAAAGTGTCCTGGACCTTGGAGCTTCTTCCCAGACCTCCTCTGTGCATCTCTTCATCTATATCCTTTTGTGGTTATATTAAAAAGGCTATACTGAGTATACCCCCTTCTACGAGTTTTATAAGTTATTCCAATGAATTATCGAACCCACCCAAGACAGTGAAGGTCAGCAGAGCCTGGCATCTACCTATTTGGCAGTTGATTAGAAGGACAGAATCCTAACTTGTGAAGACCCCAGGCTTGGGTGGCTGATAGACAGAAGAGGGCTGTGTAGGTAGTCATTTGTAAAGACCTAACTCTGGGTGGTAGGGTCAGAGAGAGAAAACACCACATGGGTGGCTGGTGTCAGAGATGGAGAAGTGGGAAACTGGGGATGTGAGCTGTTATCTTCGCATTTTGGGGATTGGCCTTGTGCCAATTATTATTAACACACATGCAATCAATAGACATTTGAAAGCTGGGGAGGCTATATAAATATCAGATAAAACAGACTTCAAGACAAAGGGTACTAGCAGAGATAAAGAGGGACCTTTTGTATTGGTAGAAGAGTCAATTTATCAGGAAAGGAAAACAATCATAACCATGTATGCAACTAATACAAAAAAAAAAAATGTCATCGAGTCAATTTAGACTCATAGCGACCCCACAGGATTTCTGAGGCTATAAATCTCTATGGAAGCAGGCAGCCATATCTTTCTCCCTCACAGCTGCTGTTAATTTTGAACCACTGGCCTTTCAGTTAGCAGTCGATCACGTTAACCACCGCACACGAGGGCTCAACCAATAACACAGCTTAAAGTACATGAAGCCGAAATGGACAGAAATAAAGGGAAAAATAGACAATACCATAATCAGAGTTGGAGATTTCAGCCATAACGGTGGAGTGGTCTCATTTCACCTCCAGGACAAGTGGGTTTGGGAGGCCATTCCCTGGGCCAGGGCTGGTCTGTGGGCTGGCGAGGTGAGTCAGGGAGGGGGCCAGGATGGAGCGAAGCGGGCAGTTCAGCATCAAAGCCTGGAGAGGTTCTATGAGGTGCTACAACACTGAGGGTCCCAAGGTGACTTTTCTGGAAAACCTGCATCTCAGGCACCGTCTGAAGGGGAGGCAGTGGTCAAATGCACTGAAGCTGGTTCTGAAGGGAGTGATGACAATGCCCACGTGGTAACAGTCACTTTTGTCAGCTGTTCTAGAATAGGACTCCAAGCATCAGGGGCAAAAACAGCTAACCTCTTCATCATTCGCCCCTCAGGATCCCTTGATAATTTACCTGATAAGGTGGGCTCAGGTGTCAAAGACCACAACAATAACTAACCTTACCCTTGATTGTCACCAAGACTAATAAGATCCAGAGAAGCAAGATGTAGACAAAAAACAAACCCACACCCATTGCCATCAAGTCCATCCGACTCATGGCGACCCCATGTGTTACAGAGTAGAACTGCTCCATAGGGTTTCTTGGCTGTCTTCTTTATTACAGAAGCAGATCACCAGGCCTGTCTTCCGAGGAGCCGCTAAAGGGTTCTAACCTTTAGGAAAGTAGTCAAGCACAAAACTTTTGCACCACCCAGGGATCCAGATTTTGGCCAATGGTTCTCAAATGTAAGTGTGTATCAGAACCTGTTAAAACACAGATTGTCGGGCCCTACCCCCAGAGTTTCTGATTCAGCAGGTCTAGGGTGGGATCTGGTTCTGACGTTGTTGGTCTGAGGACACAGTTTTCCAGCCAGTAAGATACTCAAAGCACTAAGGCGGCCCAGAAAAAAAAAAGTTTTTTTTGGTACAATGGAATGTCACAGCTGGAGGTGAGGGTGAGGGGCATGCCAAGTAGAGGAGACAGTCTGGGAAGCAGGAAAGCACGGGGTATAGCTGACCTGCAACATCCATACAAGGAGCAGAGCAAAGAGGGCTGGTAAGGTGGACCAGAACCTGAATCAAGAACGGCCCAGCTTAGAAATTGAAAAGCATGGGCTCAGAAAACAGATACCTGGGTTCAAATCCTGGTTCTGCCACTAACTAGCTGTGTAACTGTCTTAGGCTGGGTTCTCTAGAGAAGCAAAACCAGTAAAGCGTATACGTATATATAGAGAGAGATTTATATCAAGGAAATGGCTCACGCAGTTGTAGAGGTTGGAACGCCCCAAGTCCGTGGGTCAAGATAGAGGCTTCTCCTGATTCATGTAGCCGCAGGGGTTGGCGAACCCAAGATTTGCAGGTCAGACAGCAGGCCTCTTGCTCACAGTCTCTGAAGATCTATGAATCCCAAGATCAGCAGGCAAGACCACAGGTAAACAGCTAGTTCAAGTCCCAAGAACTGGAGGTCAAACGAACAGGAGCCAGCTTCGGTATCCAGAGTGACCAAAAGCCCACGAGCCCTGCCTGAATGTCTACTTACATTCGATGCATGCCACCCCCCTCAAGCAAACTCCCTTTCAACTGTCTAGCTACTCACAGCAGATCCCATCATGGGGATGATCACATTATATCAAATCTCATCATGGAAGTGATCACAACATCACAGGACTGCCAAACCACTGAGAATCATGGCCCAGCCAAGCTGACACACACTACCTTAACCATCACAGTAACCTAAAAGAGGTTACCAAAACTCTCAGCACCTCAGTTCCACAATCTGTAAAATGGAGCAGTCCTAGCACCTCCTCAGGACTGTTGGTGAAGGAATGCAGATAAACACCTGGTGCAGGGGCAGAGCTCAGTCAGTGTCAGGGCTGTTGAACACTAGGCTAGGGATTTTCGGGCAGAGTGCACGTGGCTGACAAAGCCTCGGGATTGGCAAGGAGTGGGCTGTCGGCTGATGTTGAGTGCATAGGCCTGGGCTGGGACTTTGGGGCAATGAGCTAATCAGACAGTATTTTGTGAAATCCTTTCTGAGGATACCCAGGCTGCTGGCTCAGATAGTTCCAGCAAGACTCCTCAAGACAATCAGTCTCCTCTAAAGCAGGCCGCTCCCCAGGCCCACTCCTGTCCTTTCCAAGCCCCTTGGCAATCACAAGGGGTGGCCATGCCAGCCCTGCCAGGACCCAGGCAGAGAAGCTGCAAGGAACCTAGCATCTGGATTGATACACCCGGCTTTCAGAGTTATCAGCCCCACCGACATCCAGCTGAGCAAATGGCAACAGCTTTAGGACTTCTTTTTTTAAAGCAAGAAGCAAAGAGGATTTAGTCCATCTGCATTAAGGAAAGGGAATTCATTTTTCACCCCTGTGTTCTGAGATAAAACGGTTCATTTCCATGAAAACTGAAACTCAGAGATGAACCCTCGCTGCAGCGCCTTTTGGACTGTGAGCTAAGTGGGAACCGAGTGATGCGTGTAGGATAGAAAACTAAGCCTTTCCTCCGCTGTTTTGTGGTGTCACAGGCTCCCAGGGCATGGGGACTGAGTGGCCCTGGATGGTGCCGAGTTTCTGTGCTGGCAGCTCTACAAGGAGGGGACACTGCCTTAAATTAGATTGAGGTTTCTAGAACCTCTTGGAAATTGGAGTCAGGCTCCTGCCTACCACCTTCCTCAGGAGCCAGCCTTCACCTGAGCCACCATCCCTCTCTCCAGCACCATACAATTCGGGTTTACTCCCCTTCTTCTTATCAGCCCCCCACTAAGGCCTCAGCATGCCTTGGGGCCGAGTCCTTGAGGGCCTCAGCCTGATGTAAGCTAGAATAGACGGGGACAAGTGTGGGTGGGCACCGGTCCTGGGAACTCGGATCTCCCGGAAGTCTCACCCTGGGCCTGGTCCACTGCCAACTCTGACCCTTCAATAAGGGTGCCTTGCCCCAAGCACCCTCTCAGTTAGTCCCCATCCTCACCCCACCCCCAGCTTTCTGATTCTGTGGTTTGAATGGGGCTCAGGATAAAGCCAAGCCTGGACATCTCTGGGAAGCATTGCTCGTGGTTGGAAATCATGAGTAAATTTTGAAAAACAGTCAAAGAATATCTTGCTTAGGGAAGCAAGTTTCTCAGTGCGGGGAGGGAAAGCCAGCTGGCAAAGCCCGACAGGAATCGTCAGAAATCGTCTCTAGATTATTCACCTTCTGTGTCACCCGCCCCCTCCCAAGCCCCCCCCTGTAGCATGGGTAACCCAGAGAAACCCACACTGAGGTGATTGTCTAGAAGGATCGACTTGGACAGGAAGCCAAATTCCTGAGCCGTTTCCACTGCAATCCAGATCCCTCCGCTGCCTTCTCCAACTCCTTCTTCATCCAAATGCAGTTCACATTATGTATTTGCTCCCTGGGGGCAGTTGGCCCTGGCAGATGTTTGTGGCAGAACCCTGGGACCCATCCAAGGGTTAGACCTTCTGGGCCCTGCGTGGGGAGGCGCGGCTTAAAGGTGTAGGTGGATTTATCTCATCAGCCAAGTATTGCCTGAGTGTCTGCTTGAACAAAAGGACAGTGAAATTTCCCTCACTCGGCCTTGCAAATCAGTCCCCCAGCTTTCCCAGCCCGTGTGCTCTGTTATTTTCCTCCCCCGGGCCTGAGCAGAAGAGACAAGGCAGCAGACCCAGGTAGGAGTCAGGGACCTGCTTCAGATCCAGCTCAGTCATCACCCCTGTTGTTCCACTTCTCTTCTCTCCGTCCCCTTGGCCACACTCTTATCCAGCCCCCATCTCCCTCTGCCTCAAGTCTGCATGGACCTTTCTGCCTCCACCCTTGTCCCTCCAAGCTTCTCTCCAGAACCAAACCAGACCAAATCCACAGCCCTTGAGCCGATTCCAACTCACGGCAACCCCGTGTGTTACAGAGTAAAGCTGCTCCATAGGGGTTCCCTGGCTGTAATCTTTACAGAAGCAGGTTGACAGGCTTTTCTTTCACAGCACCGCTGGGTGGGTTCCAACCGACAACCTTCACGTTTGTTGTCAAGTGTAAACGGTTTGTGCCACCCAGAAACCCTTCTGCCCAGAACAGGCTTCTTACCCAGCACATCTGGGCATGTGGACTGCCTGGGGGACCAGGGCTGGGGCTCTGCAGAGGCCTGGATTTAGATTGCAAGCGAAGGCTGGGGCTGGGGCTGGCCACTTTCTCAGCCTGCAAGCACGGGTGGTCCCTGCTGGCCCGGGTGGGGAGTCAGGGAGGGTTTCTCTCTTAGGGAATGGTATCACAAGGACAACCTGACTGATAAACTCCCACCTTTTTAAACACCCCTGCAAGGTGGGGGCCTCCGTGGGCATCTGTGGACGACTCTGGGGGCATCTGGGAATGCAGCAGGGTCAAGTAGCTTTGCAGTCGGAAGGAGAATGGATCACGTTTCTCTCCCAAGCCCGCCCCCAACACCTTGGGACCCAGGGGTGGCAGGAGCCGGGCCCCTGAGAGTTGACAGGCTTATTTTTAGTTTGGATTCTAGCTCACAAGCTCGATTGTCTTTTGGCTTTGCCTAATTTGGGCCAGGTCCTGGAAGTGTCTCCTAGGACCCTGGCTAAAGGTTTGCAGGACTTGAACCATCGGGGCGGGGAAGTCCCACCAGCTTCCTGTCCCAGGACACGGGCAGAATACGGGGCCGAGCCAGGCCATCCTGGGGCCTGGACCAGCGGCCCCAGTTGGAAGAGGAAGGAACCTGGGCCTCTCGTGCTGAGTCTTCGGTGATTTGGGGTGGGAGGGGTGTAGACTTAACATCCTGTTTAAATTTAGCAAGAGTCGCATTTTTTAACAGGGGTTATGACCCTCCCTCCTCCCTCTCCCAGGCCTTCCTTACATTTTCCTTTAATCAATTTTTCTAATTCTGCTCTTCACCTTGGTGCCTTGGGCCTGACCAAGGCAGGAGCAGTGTGATTTCTGTAACGTGGCCTCTGCCCAGAGCCGACCACAGAGCAAGCAGCTGCGGGGAAGCCCAGCAGCCACTGAGGACCGGAGGGTGGGGAACAGGAGAGGTGTGCCTGTGTGGCTGCGTGTCTGTGGGGGGGTGGTGTTGTGTGCATGTCAACGGGGCTCGGGGTGGTGGTGCAGGGGGCCTGAGACAAAAGGCAAGAGGGAAGGAAAAATGCCTAATTACACGCAGGCATGGCAGCCGGTGAGCCCGGTGCCCGGCTGGTCATCTGAGCAGAGACTGTGCCGAGCAAACCCCCAGCCCCTCTGTGACTCCCGGGCGGAGGAGCCCGCATTCCTGCCTGGCAAAGGCCGCTTTAATCAAGGCTCCAGATCCTTCCTGCAGCCGCCCGGGGGGGTGGGACTGTAACGCTAAACACATTAGTGTGTGAGATTGCAAGGTAGCACGTTCTCATGGAAGCCTCCGGAACAATGGGCCGGGGGTCTGGGTTTCATTTGGAGGAACTGTGCGGTGGGAATTTCTCTAATCAAATAAAAGGAAAATGAAAAACTCTATCGTTTGCAAATTTTAATGCTCTTAATTGCATTAATTTGAAAAACATACAAGGTCTTCGTGAGTGTGGAGTTGGAAGCTGATAGGAGGGGAAGCTAGGCCTGGCTCCGGAGGAGCAGGGGAGTTAAAGGTGAAGGCAGTTAGGGTGCCTGGGAGAAGCAGCCGGTGTGGCCCAGCCTTGAAAGAGTAAGAGAAGGTTAGGCCTCTGTCCCCCACCGCCTCCATTGTCCCTCCCAGCCCTGGTATTTCCGGGGCCTCCATGGTGTCTGAAGAAGCCTGGCAGCCCCATTGGGCCACTTGGCTTGGACCTGCTCTTGTCACTCACTCTTATCTGCCCAAACCCGAGGGGAAGGGGCCCAGGCCAGCTGCTCATCCTGCCCCACCCTGGATGCTTCCAGAAACCCAATCTCAGCAGGCCCCTTCATCCCCATTCTGCCCTACTTGGCCTGCAAGTGTCCAGCATCATGGTGCTGCCCAGGCCTCCCTCTCCACCAGTAGGAAGAGCAGCCTGCAGGAGAGGGCTGAGTCTCTCCACCCTAAGGCTGACGGAGTTGTTGCTGCAGGGCCTGGGGCTAGTAGGTGCTCAAAGCCCATTGCTGACCTGGAGTTCAAGGGCTTGAGGAGCACTGGACAGGGCCCTGCAGAGGGCTGGGCAGCCTGGCTCCAGAAGTTCCTAACCTTTTCTGGGGCATGAATTTCCATGACAATGTGGTGCGAGCTAGAGACTACTCCTTGGAAAAGTGCAGATTTGCACACATGCATACACACATATACACACGTGGGTTTACACACGTGGGTTTGCACACGATTTCAGAGGCTTCACAAAGACCAGTAATCTGTGTCTGAGGACCCCAGGTTAAGCCCTGCTCCCAAGGCTTGGCAAGGCCCTGGACTTGTGGGAAGTCCCTTCCAGGGTAGTGGGATTCTGGGAGGCCTGATGCAACCGGGGGTGAGGACAGCTCTGTGAAGCTGAGGAGGGTCAGAAAGACTGCCATTCAGGCCAGAACCTGGCATGTTGGGGTTTAACCCCAGCCCCTCCACTCTCAATCCTGAGGCAAATGACCTTCATCAATGGGAATAATATAAACCCCACTAGGGCTGTGGCAAGGGACTCTGGTAGTGCAATGGTTCGGCGCTCGGCTGCTAATTGAAAGGTTGGTGGATTGAACTCACCAGCCCTCCGAGGGAGAAAAGAGCCGGTGATGTGCTCCTGTAAAGATGGCAGCCTAGGAAACCCTATGGGGCAGTTCTACTCTGTCACATGGGGCTGTTATGAGTTGGAATCGACTTGATAGCATCCAGCAACAACAACAGGGCTGTGGCAAAGATTGTTCAAGGCAAGCAGTAGGGCCTCAATAAATGCTGGGTGCCCGTGAGGCTCAGTCCTTAGATGACAGTGGGGGATGGGCAAGGGCTGGCTGGGTGTACATGGCACTGTGCTGTTAGTGGCCACTGCAAAGTGCCTTTTTCTTTACCCTATAGATTCCTCCCTCAATCACTCTTGTCTTGTGGCCCCCTCAACCTGGAATGCTTGCCTCCCCCTTGGCCTTGTAGTGAGTCCATCTCACCTCTCAAATGTCACCCCCTCTATGAAGGCCCGTGAAGGCTGAGAGAACTGATTTCCCCAGAAGGTGGGTTGGAGGCGTGTTACTATTTTCTATTTTCCAGAAAACGGAGGCTCTGAGAGGGTCGTTGACTTGCCCCGGGTCACACAGGGGCAGAATCAGGACTGAAAGGAGAAGATAATGGCCTCTCCAACCTAGCTCCGGCTGTGAGCCTCGCCTGGAGCTGACCACTGTGTGTATGGGAACTCCTTGCGTCTAACCAGAACCCAGGCTCCTTGGCCCAGGTCCACATTCTTCTCCAGCACCACACTGCCCCCCAAAGACAGCGACGGAAATCAGGAGGCTTCCAATGACCTTTTAAAATCTCCTTCCTTTGTGAAGAATCCTGTCAGCCATCAGCCAACACCACTTACTCAGAGTTCTGGGCGTAGACTAAGGAAGGACACAGTTCTTGCCTGGGTGGAATGCAGACTCTCAGGGCGGCCAGACCTGTGGCCCTCCAGGGAGAAATGAGAGGCAGAGCATCTCTCAAGAGTCCTGCTCTCCTGCTGGTTCTGCCAGCAACCAGCTGTAGGACCGGCCTGCCTCAGATTCCCCACGTGTACCACAGGGAGCCCCAAGATCCAGGATTCCGTGAATTCAGAGAGGGCCGTGGGCTGGCTCCGCCAGGGTGCAGGGACACAGCCATCAGCAGGGGCTCCCGAGGAGGTGGCTGGGTCTGCTCTAATCTTGCAGCTTCATTGTCTGCCAGAGCACGGAACTCTGGAGGGGGGCTCATCCGGGGTAAGGGGAGCGCTGGTTGAAGATGATTTACAAAAGCAGGATGTGCTCAGGTTAGCACGGCCTAATGCTGTGCAGGGGAACAGGCAGATGTGTTCCCCAAGCTGGCAGATGTTATTTTTTAAGAACTTCTGAAGGCAGAGTCCTAGGGGAGAGAATCTCACGGACGCGTCTCTCCTGTGTCCCAGCAACTGCTCAGTGACTTTATGGACGTGCCCTGTTCTAATCCTCCCACCTGATCTAGTGGGAAGAACCTTGACCCCCCAGCCACCGACTCCCCCACCTCTACTCCCAGCTCAGAGGCAAAAGGAGCCCAGAAAGTAGAGTAGGATCCCCTGGCTGGGAGGTGGTGGAGCAGAGGACTGGTGCCTCACTTGAAGAAGAGAAATTACAGGCCTCCTGTTTCATTCCAATACAAGGAAACTCAGAGAGGGAAACCTCCCAGGAAAGCATTGCAGAGTGAATACTGGGGTGTCTCCATCTAAGCAAAATCAGTGTACCCAAGTCTAAAAATAGCGCTTATTATTGGAACTCCTTCCCGTATGAATTCATTCCCATATGAGAAAGAGTCACTGGATCTTTTCTTCAAGAAGCCAGCTCCATTAGCGCATTAAAAATCCAACTCAAGTTGCCAAATGTGATTTCATATGCAATCCCTCTCCCCACCCCGCCCCCCCAACATACTTCTCACTCCTGATCCCAAGGGAATAGAGAGGTTGCATAAAGACAGGTTCGCCTGCAGTGAGGGGGGCTGGGAACCAACATGGCAAACACATGTCCTGGATTTTCTGAGACTGGCTCACTTTCTAATATTAGGTTTCCATTGTCCCATGAGAACACATGGGACTGTCAGGCCTTAGGGACAGATGCTTTGGTTGGTACAGTATGGTCACCATGGAGAAGTGGACACTGTCCTGTCAAACCCACTTTCCAGCCTGGCAGGGCTGAAAGGCTGGCCTGGTCAGAGAGGGGGTGACTGTGGGAAGCCCAGAGCCAAGGCTATGAGGTAGGGGGAGCCATGTGTGATGGGGTGAGTCAGCCGAGAGGCAGCCCCCTGAGTTCCTGGGATCTATTAGTGAGCATGCCACGCAAAACAGCAGTCTGCAATGAGCCAGGGCTCCCTCACGGAGCCAGCAAGGCTCCGCCAGCCTGGGCCGGCCCTCCTCTGCCTGGGAAGTGGGCTGGCGGGACCCTGGAAGGTGGCCAGGGAAGAGCAGCTCCATGATTAAAGGGTTGGAGACCAGGACTTTTGAAGCAAGACCGGGATGGCTGGTTATTTATGCATTCAGCTCTAGGCCCTGCCTCCACCCCTCCCCACCCCACCCCAAAACCCAGCAACTAAGACCCACAGCCCAGCGCTGGGCCCCACACTGGGCCCTGGGAGGGTGGGAGGCAGGGCAGGGGTTTCCAAAGCATTGACTGAGCATCTTGGATGTGCCAGCAGGGGCTTCAACACACCTACACCATGACTCCTCCCAGCGGTCCTGTGAGGTAGGAGTCACTATGCTCATTTTACAGGGTAAGACACTGAGAGCCCTAGAGAGTTGAAATGCTTCACTCAAGGTCACATGGTCAAGTGGAATAAAGACCCAGATCTTCTGATTCCACCTCATCACAGCAGAAATGTGGGAGTGACAGAGGATGGATGGGGCCAGAAGGTAAGGGTGAGGGTCGGTAGGGACACATGACTGAGCCCCTCCAATGACTGTGCTGATTCCCTGGGGCTGTTTATGTGTGAAATGGTAGCTCTTGCAATATCCTTATAATGGTTTCCCGAGATAAGGATTATCATCCCCATTTTACAGATGAGGAAACTGAGGCTCAAGGACATTACATGACTTGTCTAAGGTCACAGAACTAGTAAGGGCAGAGTTAGGATTTCAGACTGGGTTTGTTCTGTCTTCAAAGCCCATAGTCCTCCCTTCCATCACCCCAGCCCCATGCAGTGCCCACACCATGGCGGCTACAGCTGCTTTATCCATGTGGAGGAAGTTTGAGGGCATGACTCAGGAGCCATTCATTCTGAGAGCATCCTTACAGCATGGGAGGAGCTACCCAGGGGGATGCCGGCTGATTAGCTGTTTTCTAGCAGCGCACAGTAACTCACCTCCAAGACTTTGCTCCTTATTTCCTTTCTGCATTTTATTTATTTATTTTTATCGTGTCAAACCTTACTCATCACTTAGGACTGGCTCAGATGTCTCTTCTTCGGTAACTTCCCTGACCTCCCAGTCACAGTCCAGCACTCACTCCTTCTCTGGACTCTCTCCTGGCCTCTTGTATAGCACACAGGACCTGGCCTTCTCTGTTTATCTAGGCTCTAATGACTGGTGGAGAGAGATTGAGTTATGTTTAAGGAAGTTTTCCTGGATAAAATTTCAGAGCGGGAATTATGGAGTCCCAGTCTGGTAATGCAGTGGTTAAGAGCTTGGTTGCTAACCAAAAGGTCGGCAGTTTGAATCCACCAGCTGTTCCTTGGAAACTCTGTGGGGCAGTTCTACTCTGTCCTACAGGGTCACTATGAGTCTGAATGGCAACAAGTAATCTGGGAAGCTTAAATGAGCTGTAGAGAACATTGGTGAATTGAGTAGAGGACAATGAGGTTTACACCCTCACAGCCTCAGGCACAGATGAGGCTCTGGAAGCCCTCCAGGGCCTGAAGCCATGCCTCTGCTTTCCCTCTCCTTCCTTACCAGTCCCACATTGCTCCTGTGAGTTGGAGGTTCCTGGGCAGACACACCATAACCTTTCCTCTTAGTGCTGCACAATCGTGGATCCACCATGGTACCTTAGAAAGAGCTTGAGACTAGGAGTCCCACAGACCTGGGGTTTGGTGTCTCAGTCTGTGTGTGGCTGTGTGACCTTGGGCATGTCAGCTCCTCTCTCAGCCTCAGAACTGGCTAGTGGACTTTCTACCGGGTTCAGGAACTATAAGGATCAAGAACAGAGGGTCTCTGCCTTCAAGGAAATCAGCCTTAGAAGAAATACAACGAGAATGCGCCACAGAAGCGAGAATGGTGAGACTTTGGCTTGCTTACTTTAGACACATCATCAGGAAACACCAGTCCCTAGAAAAGGACATCAGGGTTGGTAAAGTAGAGGGTCAGTGAAAACGAGGGAAACCCTCCGTGAGATGGATTGACACCGTGGCTGCAAAAACGGACTCAAACGTACCAACGATCATGAAGATGGCACAGGACTGAGCAACATTTCATTCCATTATACATAAGGATGCCAAGTGTTAGAGCAGACTCAGTGGCCACTGACAACAACAGCTCTCAAAGAGTTCACATCTAGAGAGGGGTCTAGCCAGGTAAATTGATCACTATAACTCAAGGCAGTTACTTCTGCAACAGAATGATGAACAGCCCATGGAGGGGAAACAGGGAGGAACAGAGGAGACTGTGACCAACCCTGCCTGGTCAAGTCAGGAAAGAGCTTATAGAAGAGATGACATCTGAATAAGAATTTGAAGGATAATGGGAGTTTGTTGGGCAGAGGAGGGGATGGGGTACCCAACTGCTGTTTACTTTGGGGTTTGGTAGATTGGACTCGTTACCTGCTCTCTTCCTAACTTGTGATAATGGAGTGCCCTGGGTCACTTCTTAGCTTTCAGGGAGGGTCCTGGCACCCTGTGGAAGTTTCAACTCAGCCACCGTCTAAATTCCAGCAAAACCCAGTGTCATGGATTGAATTGTGTCCCCCCAAAATGTGTGTCAACTTGGCTAGGCTATGGTTCCCGGTATTGTGTAATTGTCCAGCATTTTGTGATCTGACGTGATTTTCCTGTGTGTTGTAAATCCTGTGTCTATGATGTTAATGAGGTGGGATTATCAGAAGTTATGTTAACAAGGCAGGACTCAATCTACAAGATTAGGTTATGTTTTAAGCCAATCTCTTTTGAGATATAAAAGAGAGAAGTGAGCAGAGAGACATGAGGACCTCATACTAATAAGAAACAAGAGTCAGGAGAATAGCGTGTCCTTGGACCCAGGGTCCCTGTGCTGAGAAGCTCCTAGACCAGGGGAAGATTGATGACAAGGACCTTCCCCCAGAGCCCACAGACAGAGAAAGCCTTCTCCTGGAGCAGGCACCCTGAATTTAGACTTCTAGCCTCCTAGACTGTGAGAGAATACATTTCTGTTTGTTAAAGCCATACACTTGTGGTATTTCTGTTATAGCAGCACTAGATGACTAAGACACTCAGTTATAGACACCTGAAGGACATGGGTGTCAGGGTTAGAGCAGAAACCAGAGAAGTAGGCAGCAGGAGGGAGTTTCCAGAAGTAAATATTCAACAGCATTAAGTGCTACTGGGATCAGGAATTAGAGGATGGTGAGAAGTAAGAAAATTTTGGAAGGAAGAAAAAAGACTAGAAGGAAATATGTCAAATGCTATTTGTGGTTGCCTCTGGGTAGTGTGATTATGGGTAATCTTTTTTGTACTCCTATGCACTACATTGTACCTGCCAACTTTTCTGCAATGAGCATTTATTTGATAATCAGGAAAGAGGACAATTGAAACTTGTTTTAAAAAGAAGTCATTGGTGACCTTGGCAAGAGCCAGCTCAGTGCAGTTGGACAGAAGAGCCAGATTGCAGGGCATTAAGAAGATGGCAGGGGGTGAGGAAACGGAAGACACGCGTGTAGAACACTCAGAGAGAAGTTTGGCAGTAAATGGAAGGACAGAGATGATACCTGGAGGCAGCGGGGCCAAGCAAAGATGTTTGTTCTTTATTTAATGTGGGAGGTATTTTTTAAAGTGATGAAATTTCCTGAATCACATAAAGGACTTTTGTGTCTCTTCTGGATGCAGAGAAGGAAAAAACCTATTGGAATTTCTGGGATTTTTCTGTGGCTTGCGGGGACAGCAGGACAAATTATAGGAAACTGGGATTGTCCTAGAAAATCCAGGCTTTGTGGTTGCTGAATATTGTGTGCGTTTCCAGTCAGAAGGGGAAGGAGCAAGTAAAGGGGAATATAAAGAGGATACTGAGAAGTAGGAGAAAGAGGCAGCGGTGGTTCAGTGGTAGAATTCTTGCCCTCCTTGCAGAGACCTGGGTTCAATTCCCGGCCAACAAACCTCGTGTACAGCTACGACTCGTTTGTTCATGGAGGCTTGTGTGTTGCTGTGATACTGAACAGGCTTCAGCAGAGCATCCAGTCTAAGATAGACTAGGGAAGAAAGGCCTGGAGATCTACTTCTGAAAATCAGCCCATGAAAACCCTGTGGATCAAAAAGGTCAGATCTGCAACCAATAATGGGGATGGAGCACCACCAGGTAGCATTTTGTTCCATTTGCACAGGGTCACCATGATTCGGGGGCCAACATGACGGCAGCTGACAACCACAAAGGAGTAGAGGAGAAGGGGAGAACAAGGATCCTGGGAGGCTGAACTGGCTGGGTGTCTCAAAGGGAAAGGTTTTGGAAAAGTGGAATGAACGCTTTCTCTTCAAAGCTTAGACAGAAGGTGGGAAGCGTAGGTGCAGAAACAGAAGCTGATGGAGTAGTGGATGTGGGCCAGGTCAGGCACCCGGAAGGAGAGTCTGACCCATGTGCTATGGCTGAGATTTAGAGAGTAAGGTGGAATTGCTCATTCATTCATTTATTCAGTGAGGTATGACTTTTGGACCAGCAGGACCATCAACCCATCACAGCACCTTTGTGTGAGTTAGAGGAAAAGTAACCCCCCGCTTCCTGGACAGACACAGCCTCAAGGGTGCAGGGTTTGGCAATGGGATTGTACCTCTGGGTGAGTGGGGATATTAGCCCGAACTCAGCCAAGCACCTCTATATTGTGAACAACTTGCACAGATGTGCCCATGTAGTAGGCCCTGTGTTAGATCCTGTAGGTTTTCTGGGTTCTAGAAGACCCAGTTCCTGCCCTGAAATATCCAATGTTGGGAGTATTTGAGGGAGCAGAGGGAAGAGAGGAGGGGGGTGAATGGACAGCATGACTCTGAACCCTGTGCGCCTTGCTCCTGCAGGGCTCTAAGGCCAGGATCAGGGGTGAAAAAGATGGCAGAGTGATTGGGGTTAGGTCTTGGCTTTGCAGATCCAATGGCAGATCAAGGGGGCAGGGGCATAGGGAGGAAAATGCATGCAGAAGTGGTTGACCTGGGGTCCAGATGTGGAGGGAGCCTGGCTAGGCTGGGGAGGAAGGACACTGAGGACAGCACATATGTGTGATGTGCTCAGGATGCCTGCATACAGCCTCGAGTAATACTGGCTGGTAATACTGGCTACCTTAGGCAAGTGACTGAGGCCTCTCTGTACTAACCTTGGTACACAGAGGTATATGGTCAGCTTTGACTACTCCTGGATTACTCCTTGAGCAGGATGTCTACAACCAATTTTAATCAGAGGCTGTCTGACCTGCCCACTGCGTATGGCATATGCTGCCTTCCCCACTGTCAGCACAAGATAATGATCTATAGGCTTTCTGTGGTCTAGTGTAACACATTTTGGGGTCAGGGAGACCAGAGTTCAAATCTCAGCTCTGAGCTCTTCAGTCTATAAGTTGTGTGACCCTGGATAAGCCTCCAGTTTCTTAATCTGTAAAATGAGTTCAATTATACAATTTCTTAGGAGTTTATAAAGATTTAATGTGTCGATATGTGTAAAGCACCTAGCACAACTCCTGGTGCAAACTAATGAATGTTCAGTAGATGTCACTTCACACACACACACACAAACACACGCACATCTTACCTCCCACTTTGTTTGGAAGGTCTGCATCAGTAAGGTTTGATGCCTGGCCCAGGTCCAAGGGGCTGGTACAAGGTAGTTAGGCTGGCTCCAGCTTCTACCTGTGGGCATGAGATCCATTCTGTTTGCTTGGTCTCCAGTCTCTCCTCTCCCCTCTTTTCCTCCCCTACATCTTGTGAGCTTAGGAACAGGGTTATCTCTTCTGATGATGCAAGGGCCTCGTAGATCTTGCCAGCCATCAGAGACTGCTTTTCTACGGTACTCGTGGTGAAGTACAGAGTGGTATGCTGAATGGTATACTATGATGACACGGAATACACTGTGGTAAAATGAGGTACACTGTGGTGAAGTGAAGTACACTGTGGTGAGGTGGGGTACACTGTGGTGAAGTAAGGTACACTGTGGTGAGGTGGAGTACACTGTGGTAAAGTGAGGTGCACTGTGGTGAGGTGGAGTACCCTGTGGTGAAGTGAGGTATACTGTGATGAGGTGGAGTTCACTGTGGTGAAGTGAGGTGCACTGTGGTGAGGTGGAGTGCACTGTGGTGAGGTGGAGTACACTGTGGTGAAGTGAGGTGCACTGTGGTGAGGTGGAGTACACTGTGGTGAGGTGGAGTACACTGTGGTGAAGTGAGGTATACTGTGATGAGGTGGAGTACACTGTGGTGAGGTGAGGTACACTGTGGTGAGGTGGAGTACACTGTGGTGAGGTGGGGTACACTGTGGTGAGGTGGAGTACACTGTGGTGAGGTGGAGTACACTGTGGTGAGGTGAGGTACACTGTGGTGAGGTGGAGTACACTGTGGTGAGGTGGGGTACACTGTGGTGAGGTGGAGTACACTGTGGTGAAGTGAGGTGCACTGTGGTGAGGTGGAGTACACTGTGATGAGGTGAGGTGCACTGTGGTGAGGTGGGGTACCCTGTGGTGAAGTGAGGTATACTGTGATGAGGTGGAGTTCACTGTGGTGAAGTGAGGTGCACTGTGGTGAGGTGGAGTACACTGTGGTGAAGTGAGGTATACTGTGATGAGGTGGAGTTCACTGTGGTGAGGTGAGGTACATTGTAGTGAGGTGGAGTACAGTGTGGTGAGGTGGGGTACACTGTGGTGAGGTGAAGTACATTGTGGTGAGGTGAGATGCACCACGGTGAGCTGGAGTACACTGTGGTGAGGTAAGTTACACTGTGGTGAGGTGAGAGACACTGTGATGAGGTAGAGTTTACTGTGGTGAGGTGAAGTACACTGTACTGAGAGAACCTGTTAGCCCTGGCATGCAGGGGCAGTCCACTAACAAGTAGCAAGTATCCGAAGCTGGTCCTGACAGGTTTGCTGTGAGGTGGAGTTTACTGCAGTGAGGTGAGGTATACTGTGGTGAAGTGAGCTACACTGTAGAGAAATGTATACACTGTGGTGAACTGAGGCTCATTTAATGAGGGGAAACATCCTGGTGAGGAGCAGTGCTGCCCTGTTGCCTTCCACTTCATAGCTGAGTCTTGCCTTCTCACCCAACTCCTATACTCTCATATTGGGCTTTTCCTGGACAGGATCCCTTCCCTACTAATGGTCCTAAAACTCTTCTAAAATTGTTGGACCTCTCCAGTAGTCATACCCTGAGAACAGCCCTTTGTCTTCCTTCCTGGACTCCTCCTTCCCAGCACCCCTTGCCACAGGGCGTACTTTACTTCACTTTGGGCAGAGCCCACTTACCACACATGTTGCCTTAGGTACCGAATTAGACCTTGATGGATGGACGGATGAGTGAGTCCAAAAATGAAGGGAGGAATGGAGTGTAGGAGTCAATTCTGTCCACATTGACTGAAGCCTCCCAGGCGTCACACATGTGCTAACCTCTGGGGATTCAGAAACTGGTCCCTGTTCTCAAAGAGCTCAGTGTAGTTCGAGACATAAACTCCAAGTTTCACCTGGGCTAAGAGCTCCCCCAGAGGATGAACCACACATTCAAAAGCCCAGAGAAGAAAGCAGGCAACTGGTCCTACCTAGGGAAGTCCAGTCAGGCTTCACAGAGGTGGTGACCTTTGAGGAGGATTTTGAAGGAAGAGTAGGAGTAGAGAAGCAGAGGTAGGGCACTACAGTCTGGCTCTCAGTGGTTTCGTGAGGTTCTGACTTGAGGATGAAGGGCTCTATAGAGGTTCTCTAGGGACCCACAGTGCCATCTCATTTTCTGAAGCCCACAGGGACCCAGGCAGAGTGACAGGGGCTATAATAGGGCTATAGCTGTTTCCACTTAGAGGGAGGTGATGGGGTGTGTGGTCAGAGGGCCTGGCTGCACCCATCTCTCTCAGTTATAATCTGTTCACTTCCAGTCAGGGAAGGAGGGAGGCTTGGAGGGAGAGGGTTGGGAGGGAGGGGAGGAGCTGGGTGGGCTGGGCTGGACTGGTTTGGCCCTGAAGGGACCGGCCTTTGGGTGGAGGATGCAGTTCATTTGACTACGATGTGTACTTAGAGGTCTCAGTTACAACAGGCCCCAGGCACTCTGTAACAAGCTGCAGCTGTCTGGTTGCTAGTTAGCTTTCCTGACATCTTCTGCAGACTGGTCCTCGGGGAGCAGCCCCCAAGATCCTCCCGGTGGGCTGAGGCCCTGGAAGGCTGCTTGTTGCCCCCAGCCTCAGAGCCACCATGATGAATGGCACTGCTGCCCCATGCAGACAAACCTCTTCCTGGAACAAGCCCTGTTTGTTCAAAGCAAACAATCGCAATTGACTCTTGTGAGAGCTCTGGGCGGTAGCCCTGGTCTCACCTGCCACCCGCCTGTCCCTCTGTCTCTGGACACTGAGAAGGGACACATCAGGGGACTGGGCATCTCTAGGCACCGTCCTTAGAATGGGGACAGAGCGGGGCCTTCAGGGACAGCAGGGCCTGGATCTTTGGGAAAGTGGGACTTCCCTGCTTGGTATCTGTTCTCTGCTGCTGCCTACATGTGTCCCTGCTCAAGGTACACCTCTCTTGGCCTCAGTTCCCTCAAATGTAGAGAGACTGGTTTGTTAGGTCAATGGCTCTCAACCCTGGCTGCACACTGGGAGTCACCTGAGATTCACTTTTAAAAAATACTGACACCCAGACCCCAACCTCAGAGATCTGATTCAACGGAGTTCCAGACACTGTCACATTTTTATAAAGCTCACAAGTGATTCCAATATACACCAGGGTTGAGAACCATTGGTCTGGGTAGTTCCCAAGGTCTCTGACTCTATGGCTCATTAGGTCTTACTTGAAAATTCCTGGTTTCTTAGCAAACACCTCTAGGAAGCTGTCAAGTTGCAGAATGTGGGCCCCCAGAATTTTCTCTACTAGAAGTTTTCTCCTAGAGAAGCTCTCATGGGTGGAGCAGAAACAGCCCTCAAGAGCTCAAGTCCACCTAGAGATGGTCAAACTGAGGACACTCTTCTCCTTGGGATGAACTCCACCTTGTATGTGAAGCGCTTTGTAAATGCAAAGCATGGACAGTGTGGGACATTATTCTTATTACAGATGGATTAGTTGAGGATGGAGAGCAAGGGCAGGGTGCCGGCATTTTTA
This sequence comes from Dugong dugon, assembly GCA_030035585.1. Classification (NCBI taxonomy): domain Eukaryota; kingdom Metazoa; phylum Chordata; class Mammalia; order Sirenia; family Dugongidae; genus Dugong; species Dugong dugon. The sequence continues at coordinate 30,869,505 of CM057466.1, read as the reverse complement.
ACTACGTGCTCTCTGTCTCTCCAACTAGATTGTAAGTCCTTTAAGGGCCAGTACCAGGTCTCCCTTCATATTTGTATCCTCTTCCCAGCTTAGCAGTAAATGGCTATGTGGATGGATGGATGGATGGATGGATGGATGGATGGATGGATGGATGGAAGGAGGGAGGATGGATGGATGGATGGATGGAGTTTTCCACCAGGTAAGTTTTCCTTCCTTGTTTTGGGCATCAGTCACGAGATTTGGCTGTGGGTCACCTGGGCTGTCATCACCACTGTCCTGGCTGTAAATAAAGGAGGGGCTGAGGCTGAGGGAGGCAGGTGGGTACTGAGAGAACCTGTTAGCCCTGGGACGCAGGGGAGGTCCACTAACAAGTAGCAAGTATCTGAAGCTGGTCCTGACAGGTTTGCTGTGAACGGTGAGGCCAGATGACATGTTCCTCATACTCCACTGTGAATTCATATCTCCCTAAGCCCCATCACACAGCATAGCCAGGAATTTCACGTTCTCAAAAGTCTTTCTGCCAAAAAAGCCATTTTGGTCTTCCTGCAGGCACCAGGTGGGAAAGAGAGGGGCTTAGTCCTGGGTGAGGATAGGACGTGGGGCCCCGGACTCAGTCTGTATAAAACCAAACCTGTTGCCATTGAGTCAATTCCAGCTCATAGTGACCCTATAGAACAGAGTAGAATGGCCCCATAGGGTTTCCAAGGAGCAGCTGGTGGATTCAAACTGTGGACCTTTTGGTTAGTAGCTGAGCTCTTAACCACTGCGCCACCAGGGCTCCAACAAACTCTTAGTTTCTCAAAATACTGCCCAACACTCAACCAGCCACCCTTCACTGAGCCCCTACTCTGGATGTACACTGCTCTGCTCGGCTGAGGGTACAGAGATAAAAGATAACGAGGCTGCCCTCAGGGAACTTACATTCAAGGAGTGGAAACTGTTAGGAAAATGGCAAAGGGCTGGTGAGCCACAGAGGAGGAACACCCGGGATGCTGCCCAGAGCAACATTTAAGCTCAGTGGGAGTTCTCTAAGGTGGGGCCCGGGAATGTGAATTATTTTTATCCCTCAGGGGGTTCTGTTAGCCAGACGGATGTAGGAATCATTTGGCTGTTGGATGGTGGGAAAGGCAACAGAGGCAGAGGCAATCAAAGGGCATGTGTTGTTACTGTCAGCTGCCTACAAGTCAGCCTCCGACTCACAGAGACCCCATGTGTGTTGGAGAACTGCTCCATAGGGTTTTCTTGGCTGTAATCTTCATGGAAGCAGAATGCCAGGCCTTTTCTTCCTTAGGGTTGCTGGGTAGATTCGAACCATCGCAGGCTGCTTGTGTTCCCAAGGCTTCTAACCAGCACACGGGAAATGGCAAGCAGTTAAATGTGTCTGGAAATCAGCTTTCTTGGGGAAGAAAGAGATGTGGCTAAAAAGGGAGGATGGAATCGAAATGGCTTTTTGTTAGAATCATTTAGAATAACTCCTCCAGGAAGCAGTAATCCATTTTAGCCCTCCTCCTTTGGTGCTGATTTGCCCAAGTCATGGGGAGATCTGGTGCCGATTACCAGGCTTCGATGCATTAGGTAATGCAACAATAAAATCTGGGTCACTGCAGCACAAAGTCCCCTTTATTTTGACAAGTGTAGTTTTTACTCTGAAGTGTTATCATAAATAATTAAATTAAACCAGTAAATGGTTTGTAGTATGCTTTGCTGAAGTAACAAAGTCTCCATAACCCCAGACACTGAACCGCTCCTTTGGGGGATTCTTGGCTCAGAGACATTTGGGACTATTTCAGAACTCAGAAGAGTACTTGGACTAGCCAAGGAAGAAGGGAAGAACAGAGACTTGTTCCACTTCCTCTTGGCGCCTCCTTCCCCATTCTGCTGCGTCCCATCCTGCCATCTGATGGGCTGCAGTATGAATCAGTAAAAGGGATGGCTCCCCAGCCCTGGGCTGGCCTGGGACAAAGGCGTCTGGGTACAACATACATACTGAGCAGCCTTCCTTTGCATAACCCCTGCCGAAACAGAAACACCAGGCGTTGATAGGTACACACTTTAAGTCTGAGGATAGAAGGGCCTGCAGGAACCCCCAAGGTCTTCAGGCCCACTGTCTTAGTGCTGCTGTGACAGAAACACCACAAGGGGGTGGCTTTAAAGAACAGAAATTTATTTTCTCACAGTTTAGGAGACTAGAAGCCCAAATTCAGGGTACCTGCTATAGGGGAAGACTCTCTCTCTATCAGCTCTGGGGAAAGATCCTTATCTCCTTTCACTTCCATGCCCCGCTCGGTTCCTTGGTGATCTTGGGGTGGTGTCTACTTCCCTGCTCTGTCTACTCACTTGTCTCTGTCTACACTGCTCCTGATAACTGAGCAGTGATTAGGTTTAGGACACGCCCTACACTGATGTGGCCTCATTAACGTAAGGAACAAAACCTACTCCCGAATGGGATTACAGCCACAGGTAGAGGGGTCAGGACTCCAACACATATTTTTGGGGGACACAATTCAATCCATAACACCCACCACCCCCACCTGCTGCTTCTGCCATTTTATAAACAAGGAAACTGAGGCCTGGGAAAGTGAGGTGACGTGGCTTCTTGCTTGTTGGCTGATGGATAGGGAACAGCAACATGCAGAGTGAGCAGAGAAGACTCTGAGACCCGAAAGGAGAACATGCTGGAGGGGCAAGGGCTGTGAGACAAGAAAGGAGCAGTCACGGCGGGGGGTGGGGGGGGGGGTGAAGGAGAGGAGAAACAATAGGGGAAGAAGCAGGTACAGTAGTCCAACCTGTTCTGTGGGGGATACATTCCAAGACCCTCCGTGGAGGCCTGAAACTGTGGATGGTACTGAACCCTATATATACTATGTTTTGACCTAATACATACATTTCTATGAGAAAGTTTACTTTATAAATTAGGCACTGTAAGAGATTAACAACAATAACTAATAATAAAATACAACAATTGTAACAATATACTGTAATAAAAGTTACGTGAATGACTGAGTGGAATGTTGTGAGATTTCACCATGCTCTGGAGCCCTGGTTGCATAGTGGTTAAGAGCTCAGGCTGTGAACCAAAAAGTTGGTAGTTTGAATTCACCAGCAGCTCCTTGGAAACTCTGTGTGGCAGTTCTACTCTGTCTTATAGGGTTGCTATGAGTTGGAATCGACTCGACAACAATGGGTTTTTTTGTGCGTGCGCGTGTGTGTGTGCTCATTTAACATCTTCAAACAGCAGTTGACAACCATAACTGAAACCCAGGAAAGCAAAGCTGCAAATGAGAGGGAAGTTATTGTGTAACATTTGTTGGAGGGTGGGGAGCTTTGCACCAGGCCCTCAGGGGACGTCCAAGATGAGACCCTGAAGAAGCATCACCAGAGACCTCAAGCATCCAGACCTCTGCCCTCTGCATCTAGACAGTTCTTAAAACTAAGCAAGAGAAAAGAAACAAGGCCTTCCCAGGGGAGAAGAAATAAGGGTGCTGGATAGAGTACCTAGAGGCAGAACACACTGGTTAGAACAGAGAGAAGTCTTCAGACCCTCTCAAGTGAGTGGACGGCCTTTCACTCCTCTCCCACCTACTCCCTCCCCTGCTCAGTCCCATCATGCTGTCTGCTGGACATCCAAGAATCAGCTTCTCTTGGGGCCCTTGGATAAGGTCGCAGCTGGTGGCTGGACTGGGGAGGGCTGGCATTTCCATGGCCCACCTCTTTTGGCAGCATCTCATTCTTAGAGTCAGAACTCCCAGAGAGAGTTCCAGAACCCGGGCTCCCTCAGAGTCCCAGGCCGCTTCCAGGAACTCTCAGGGCCTCTGGGCTGAGCCAGCTCTGGGAACAGCATGACAGATATCCTGGGCTGTGAGACCTCCAGAGACCAGATGAGCCATCAGAATGAGGAGCCTGACAGTACACGCGGCCTATCCACCTGCCCCTCCTCAGAACGGGTGTTTTCATAGCACCTTTGGTGAAAAGGAAAGAATGTTTTTCTAACTCCATGTAACTCAGAGCTATATAAACAATAGAGATGGAGCTTGGAACAAAAATCACCTACAGGGCAGGCTGAGCCGCACCAGAAATCCCTGAGAGGCAGACGTTGAGGCTCGGGCTTTCCCACGTGGGGTTTAACGGTGCACACACTCAGATGTAGCAGAGACGCGGTGGGGTGGCCTTCTGCCTGGGGCTATTGCTCTTCCTCTGGAGGGTGGTGGAGGGGAAGGCCTGGCAGCTGGTGGCCTGATGGAGCCCCCCACCTCCATCTGATGCATCCTTCCCAAGGAACGTGGGGCCAGGGGAGGCAGAAGTGAGCCCCGTTGCCCTGGAGACCCTGATAGTGGCCTGTGCTAGCTGGGACACAGGTTTGTGCTGACCCAGCTTACTGGTCCTCTCCACTCCCACCAACTGTGGGGTCCTACGCCATCTCTTGGGTGGTGATGGCAGGATGGGGTGGAGAGGGGGAGGTGATTTGCACATGAGGTGGGGTCTGAAACTGCCCCCAGAAATCCACGGCTAAGCTGGAGCCACAGGGACCTCCTTCTGAACTGATCCCACCTCCCTACTGGCCTCTCCCTCCTTTATGGTGCTGTCTCCCCCAGGAAGCCATCTCTGAGCCCCAGAGCTGAGCTGGTCCCTCCTCTGTGCCTGCGGCACCTTGTCACACTTAAACCTCATCTTCTCAAGTCCATCTCCTCAAAGCAGGTATGTGTCCGACTTACCTCCATGCCCACGTCCACCCACAACGAACCAACAACAGTGAAAACCCGAGCCAGTCACTGTCAAGTCTGTTCTGACTCATGGCGACCCCATGTGTTACAGAGTAGAACTGTGCTCCATAGGGTTTTCTTGGCTGCAGTCTTTATGGAGGGGGCCCCAGTGGCGCAGTGGCTAAGTGCTTGGCTGCTAACCAAAAGGAGGGCAGTTTGAACCCACCAACTGCTCTGAGGGAGAAAGATGGGTCGGTCTGCTCCCATAAAGATCACAGCCTCGGAAACCCTTTGGAGCAGTTCTACTCTGTCCTGTAGGGTCATTGTGAGTCGGCACTGACTGGACGGCAATGAATTATCTTTATGGAAGCAGAACCGACAGCCTTTAGGTTAGTAGCCAATTGCAAACCCGTTATACCACCCAGAGACTTCATATACAGTCCAAGCCTGTTGTCATCTGGTCTATGCCGACTCATAGTGACCCTGTAGGACAGAGTAGAACTACCCCATAGGGTTTCCAAGAAGCAGCTGGTGGATTCGAACTGCCGACAATTTGGCTAGCAACCAGATTCTTAACTACTGCACCACCAGGGCTCCCATAGACAGTAGGCGCACAATAAATGCTGTTGAACAGAACAGGGCACTTCTAGACCAGACCTGACACTTGGGGGCCACCAGCCCTGGTCAGATAGCTTCAGTGGGAGGCCCAGCTCGGGATGAACTTGGCCTAGAGAGACTCACTAGGGGAGAGGCCGGGGAGGTCAGAGCTGAGTGAACTGCCCTTGAGTCCAGCCACCCGCTGTTTTTCTCCTTGTCACAGCCCCAGCCTAGCCTGTCTTCTCTTCACCAGGCAGCTCCGTGGCTACCACATCCCCCCCTGTCGGGAACTGCGGGTGTGTGTGTGGCCAGGTTGGGGGGAGGTGACTTTAAACAAACAGCTCAGGGCCCCAGTCGGTGCCAAGGCTCACTGCACCCCCTCTCCTCCTGCCCCCCTCCCCAGAAGGAGGCAACTCGCTGGACCGTGTGACAAGGAGCCAGCAGAATTCATTTAGCCAAAAAGGATTTGATGCTGTGCCTCCCGCTCTCCCAGCCAGGCCAGATAGCTCCTGGGCGCCCCTCCTGCTCTCCCTCCCTCCTGGGCCTTTCACCCCCAATCCATCGAGTGGGGAGCGGTCACAAGGGCCCCCCGGCTCTCGACAGAAAGCTGTTGGCACCGCTGGCTCTGGCTTTCAGGGCCGACTCCCTCCCCGGGAAGGCGGCTGCCTTCCCTCAGCCGGCTCGCTGAAATCCAACCCTTTTCTCCAGCTGCAGCCCGAAAGAGCCCCAGGCCCGGCCTTCCCCCGGGACCCTGCAGCCTGCAGATCTCACGGTCAGGGAATTTTCCCTGCTCAGTGTTCCAAGCCGGCAGAGCCTCCAGAACAAAGGGCGGTGAGAGACAGGACTGTCCTCCCCCTGGCCACCGCCAGGTCAGGGCGCATGGGAAACCAGAGAAGAAGGGCTGCTCCCCAGATCTAGGGGCCGGGGGAGACCAGAGGACAGGGACTGCTCCCCAGATCTAGGAGCCAGAGGAGACCAGAGGACAGGGGCTTCTCCCCACATCTGGGGCCAGGGGAGACCAGAGGACAGGGTCTGCTCCCCAGATCTAGGGGCCAGGGGGGACCAGAGGATAAAGGCTGTCCTTCGCGGGGAGGCCCACGCCTTGGGAAGCAGTGGCAGGAGACACCAGGCCCTGATCCCTTCAGAAGCGTTCCCTTTGCTCCCCGCCCTTCCCCCAGGGGGGAGCTCACCTCCGCTGACCCTGACATCCCAGGACCACGCTCTCGGAGGAGGGGGCCCTATGTCAGAGTGAGGACTGCTTACAGAAGCCTCCAGTGGTCCTGCAGTGGAGGGGACTTGTGGCGGGGCAGGGAGAGGCATAAATTCCAGAATTCACTAATCCCTTTCCTGGGGACAAGGCTATTTACAAAAGAAAAATGGGGCGTTTTTTGTTCCTAAGAACAAACTATTCCTCGTTCTCAGCTAAGAAACTGTTGTCAAGCAATACAGTACAGTGACAGACACCATCAGCCAAGCGTAGGCTCAAAGCCCGCTTTCACCACAGCCGTGTAGCTGCTCCAGCTCTGAGGACACCCCGAAGCTCTGTGGCACCAGGGCTCTTGTTGTTAGGTGCCATTCAGTAGGCTTGACTCACAGCGACCTGATGTACAACAGAATGGAACGCTGCCCGGTCCTGTGCCATCCTCACAATCGACTTGCTTGAGCCCATTGTTGCAGCCACTGTGTCAATGGGATAAGTTGTAAATAAAGCCAAAACCCAACCCATTGCTGACAAGTTGATTCTGACCCCCAGCGACCCTACAGGACAGAGTGGAACTGCCCCATAGGGTTTCCAAGGAGCGGCTGGTGGATTTGAATTGCTGACCTTTTTGTTAGCAGCCGAACGCTTAACCACTGTGCCACCAGGGCTCCAAGTTATAAATAACTTCTCCCTTCCTCACTTTTCTTACCTATAAAATGGGACTGATATACTTTGCTCTGCCTACCTCCATCCATTACGTACCTCATATGTGGCAGGCACAGGTCTGATTGCTGGAGGCTGAAAAATGACAGGATTGTCAGCCAAGGGCCCCATCATATGAAGATACTTGGAAAACCGAAGTGTTCGAATGACTAGATAAGGAGCAGCTGGAATGATCTCATTAACTTTCTGGGAATAAGGCTGCTAAAGCGATCTGTAAAGTTCTTGAAAAAAGTTTTAAGTAAGCCAGACCTGTCTTTGGGATCTGGTCTGCACTATTTATTTGCTTAGCAAACCATTTCTTCATAGACAGTGCAAAGGGAAAGACTTCAGACCAGCTCGAGGCAGAATTTATCCCAAACTCAGAGTGAGCGGGGTCGGAATTAATTAGGTCTTTCTGTGGCTTAATGTAGAAACCTGGGCTCAGGAAATTTGGCCTTTAAAGCAGGTGCCCTTTCAAATGAGGTGGGTTTCATGTGACTGTTTTAACTTCAGCTCCATTACCCTTTATGGACTGCGGGAGTGGCGGGGGGAGCGGGATCTTGTGCAAATCTGCTTCCATGAGCGGGGTGCCAAAGGAACCGTAAAATGACCCGTGTCCCCGATGGGCTTCTGCCAACCTGGGCTTGGCCTCCCTAAGGCGATAAATTCACACTTGCAGTCATTCAGGGTGAGAGCAGGGGCAGAGGCTTCCACTTCCACTTGGAGGGCTGGTCCCCTGCTGGGGTTTCCCTCTCTGACCTCTCATTGTCCCCAGACTTCTTGTCCCTGACTTCTGGAGTGCAGCCTCAGGTACCAGGTCACAGCATGCTCTCACTCAAGAACTGTGGCTGCTCCCTATTACCTCCTGGTTAAACCTGAAACTCCTCAGCCCCCATCAGCTGCCCCTACCCACTTATCCCTCCCACCTCCTCTCACTGTCTGTGCAGCAAGATTCCAGATCGACTGGCTAGCCTTTGGACTGCATTGCCTAATATGGTAGCCAGCAGCGACATGTGGGAGCCCTTGTGGCACAGTGGTTAAGAACTCGGCCGCCAACCAAAAGGTCGGCAGTTTGAATCCACCAGCCACTCCTTGGAAACCCTGTGGGGCAGTTCTACTTTGTCCTACAGGGTCGCTATGAGGTGGAATCGACTTGACGGCAGTGGGTTTGGTTTTGGGTTAGCCACATGTGGCTACTGAGCACTTGGAATGTGGCCAGTCTGGATTGGGATATGCTGTAAATGTACAACACATAGTGGATTTTTGGAGGCTTGATACGGAAAAAAGTAACATAAAATATCTCATTAATAATTTTTAAATTGATTACATGTTGAAATTATATTTTGGATATATTGGATGAAGGAAATTATGTCATTAAAATCAATGTAACTTGTTTCTTTCTTAATGCGGCTACTAGAAAATTTAGAATTAGTCACGTGGCTCCTGTTTACAGGCTGGCATGTATTTCCGTTGGCAGTGCCGTGCTAGAGTACCACGCAGCAAAAAGTGCCTGGGCTGGGACCTGGGCCAAGGTCCCTTCCAGTCCTATTATTCTTTACATTTTTTTTTTTGTGGCAAATATACATGTGTAACAAAACGTTTGACATTTCGACAACCTTTCCATGGACAGTTCAGTGACATTGATTATGTTCATCGTGTTGTTCAGCCACCACCCTTGTCTCTTCCCAGATTATACCATCACCCTTAACAGAGGCTCCCCTAAGCATTGAGTCCCTCTTTCCCACTCCCTCCTGCCCGCCCCTGGCAACCACTAATATTAACAGTATTTTCAGTTGCCTCATATGCATGCGAACGCTGGACAACGAATAAGGAAGACTGAAGAAGAATCGATGACTTTGAATTACGGTATTGGCGAAGAATATTGAATATACATACCATGGACTGCCAGAAGAATGAACAAATCTGTCGTGGAGAAGTTGTTGTAGGGGAAAAACATCACAAAGTTTAGTAAAGTAAAAAGAAAGTTTTATTCGGCATATATTCATAAGGACAAAAGCAGGAAGCGGACAAGCATGCTGCCACAGCCATGTCTGCCTGAGTCCAAGGCAGGTTACAGAATCATCAGTACATATCAACATCACAAAATGGGTAGAATAATTGAAAGCATCCCTTTCTCACTGATTGGCTAGAAACTGTAATCTTATACTTTGAATCATCTTTCTTAACAATCATTGGTATGGCTTTCAGTTACGAAAGTCAGGAGGGTCTTCATTGGTCCAACAAATTTCTGTTCACTAAATGCTAACAGAAGAAGATAAGAGTGGAAAGACTTTTGTGTTGTGTTTGATCGGCTTTATGTGAAAGTTTCCCTAAAAGATATATTCCAAGATTATCTTAGCTATTGTCTTTATACCTCAGGGCCTAGTGGATGTGACCTCGTGAATCTTTGTGAGCCCAGCTCCTGCTGGGTTGCATTCTGTATGCGCAAGGAGAGGGCATAATAACCCCAATATTATTTCCTAAATCAAAGTACAGCCAGAATGCTCCTTAGAAGCAAGGATGGCGAGACTTTGTCTAATGTACTTTGGACATGTTATCGGGAGAGACGAGTCCCTGGAGAAGGACATTGTGCTTGGTAAAGTAGACGGTCGGCAAAAGACAGGAAGACCCTCAGTGAGATGGACTAACACAGTGACTGCAACAATGGGGTCCAACATGATTGTGAGGGTGACACAGGGCCAGGCAGTGTTCTGTTCTGTTGTGCACGAGGTCGCTATGAGTCGGAATGGACTCGATGGCACCTAACCACAGCAATAAACTCTATACGCTTGCACCAGGGCTATTTTCTTTGTGGTCTTTCTAAACCTCTGCTTCCCTTTGAATCAAACTGGATTAAAAGTACCTGCTTCAGATGGTCACTGGGGACACTAGATGAGTTAACAGTTGTGAAAACAACTAGCATATACCAGTTAACTCAATACACGTTGCTTTCCTTCCCTTCCTTTTTTCCAAATCTCTTTTCAAAACACCTCCGAGAACAGTGCTTCTCAATCCTGGATGCACCCAGAATCTCCTGGGGTGCTTTTAAAATATAGATATCCATGCCTGGGCCCCATTCTGATTTAATTGGTTTAGAGTGGGGCCTGGGCATGAGCATAATTTCCACGAACACCCCCCCCCACCCCCACCAAGTGGTTTTAATGCATGGCCAGGGTTGGGAACCCCCGCCCTAAAGGAACTGCTCACCCCTTCACCCCTCAGCACTCTGGCTGCTTTGTAAGGCATCCCTTTAGCATTTTTGCATGTGTTGCGTGCTACTTTGGAGCCCTGGTGGTGCAGTGCTTAAGAACCCAGCTGCTAACCAAAAAGGCTGGCAGTTTGAATTCACCAGCTGCTCCTTGGAAACTGTGCAGTTCTACTCTGTCCTACAGGGTTGCTATGAGTTGGAATCCACTTGATGGCAAGAGGTTTGGATGGAATCCCATTTGGGAATAGGGTTTTCTTTGTTATGTTAGTGAGGCCGTTATCAATGGAGGGTGTGTCTTAAACCTAATCACGTTTGAGATATAAAAAGAGCAGATTAGGCACAGATACAAGTGAGCAGAAATGCTGGAAAGATGGGTGCCAAGGTCACCGAGGAACCTAAGAACACTGGGGCTGGAGGAGCCGAGACAAGGACCTTCCCCCAGAGTGGACAGGTGGAGAGCTTTTCCCAATAGCCAGCGCCCTGATTTTGGACTTCTAGCTTCCTAAACTGTGAGAAAATAAATCTGTTTGTTAAAGCCACCTACTTATGGTATTTCTGTTATAACAGCACTAGAGAACTAAGAAGCTCACGTAGTCACAGCTAGTAAGTGGAGGGATGGCGGGGGAAGCACCAAATCCCAGATCCAGCTGACTCCAGACTGAGAGCTGCTGGCCACCATACCACACACCCTTCGCTTTAAGTTCTTCAGGAACTAGCACATAAGCTTTCTGGGGGCAATGGTGTTTCCTTCCGGTTTGCAACAGGTCTCAAATTCTGCATTAAGTAGCCTCTCAGTAAATACTGAAATACCTTGAGAGCGTCTGTTTGAGAGCCTTCCTGGGCAGGCTGATGACTGGAGAGCTATCTGGGGTGTGGGTGGTTTGGGGTCTGTGCCGCCCTCCAAGCAGCAGGCCAGGGCTTTCAGGCTGGCCTTCTGGAAGGCTCTGGAAAGGACAGCAGGCAGATGACAGACACGTCCAGGTTTCCAAACTAACCTTCTTCCACAGACTCTCTGTCCCAGCAACTCCCTGGCCTGGGAGCAAAGTTGAAAACCCAGGTTCTGCAGAACAAAAAGGCAAGGGCCTGGGGTTTGTGGCTCCTGGGAGGGTGCCAAAGTCCCTGGGTGGTGCAAATGGTTTGCACTGAACTACTAACCTAAAGAAGCCCTGGTGGCTCAGTAGTTAAGTGCTTGGCTGCTAACTAAGAGGTCAGCAGTTCGAATCCACCAGCTGCTCCTTGGAAACCCTATGGGGCAGTTCTCCTCTGTCCTGTAGGGTCGCCGTGAGTCAGAAGCAACTCTTCGGCAACAGGTTTGGTTTCTTTTTTAAACTAACCTAAAGGTTGGTGGTTCAAACCCACCCAGCAGTGCCACAGAAAAGTGATCTGCTTCCCTAAAGATGACAGCTAAGAAAACGCTATGGAGCAGTTCAACTCAGCAACTTATGGGGTCGCCATGAGTCAGAATTGACTTGATGGCCACAGGTTTGTTTTTTGGTTATTGGGTGGGTGGCAGTTCCTTCGCTCCCTCCCCAGCTTGCTTTCCCTACCTGCAGGGCCCCTCCCCGGTTTGCGGAAACCAAAGTTTGCCTGGATTTTCCACGTAACTTTATTCTTTTCAAAATAGGTGGTTTGTCCAAGGTTCAACCAAACATGATTCAGATAGACTTCATATACAAACGTTTTTCAGCCAGCGGATGTAAGCATTTGCCTCCACCCACGGGATGAGCTAACCCGCAGCCATTCAGACGCAGGACACGCAGACAGCACAGTGACGTGGAAACACGGTTATGATGTCACGTCAAGTGGTGGGAAAAGCTGGATCTGTGTACTGGAAATGGCGTAATTACAATTCTATTTTTAAAAATAAAAATGAAAAGGAGGTGGAGGAGCAGGGGAGAAGTACATAAACATGTTACCAGGGGCTGTGCTATGGTGGTGGAATTACGGATAATTCTTTTTCATCTCTTTGCCAGATTGCTGTAACGTGTCTATTGGACTCTCACAATAAAGCACTAAATGGAAAGAAAAGTTCCTTTGGGATCCACTGATCCCTACAAGACCATCCAATCTGATCCACCCTCCTCAGCTCTGCCTCAGTCTGGGCCACCTCTCCCCCACCCCTTCCCTAGGAGGTGACAAGAGCTGGGGCCTCAGCAGGGTACCCTGGAGAGCCTGCCAGCCCCTGCCCAGGGTGATGACTTGGCCATTCTGTCCCCTAGCCCATGTGGAAGTGGGAAACTAAAGGGCTGTGTACCCCTCACCCCACAGGGTCCTTTGGCCTCCAGAATCAGGCCCCTGTCATTCTGCAGGGAGCCATAGCAGATGCGGTCTTCCCCTTCTGGGCACCCTGTGCTTCGCCTGGGGTTCAGAACCAGGTGCTGGAGCAGGCCAACCTTGACACCGCTCCCAGCCTGGTGAAGGGCAGTGCAGCCCTGTGCCTGCAGTCTATGCCTGCGGGCTGGCGGGGGCCAGAATCGGTCACTGTGAGCAAACAGTTTTCCTTTCCCTCCCGGGCTCACTCCTCTCCCCTGCGCGGTGGGAGACCTCACCCCGATGCTAGCCCATCCCACCCTGGCATTTTGGGCCAAAGCACAGAGGAAGCTGGCAGTGGAGTCAAGTGGTCACAAGCTTTGGACCCAAGCCGACCCGGGTTCAAATCTTGTCCGGCTTTGCCACTTACTAAATGAGTGATCTTGGGAAAATGACATCTAGCCAGAGGCTAATGTGAAAAATGGCATAATAACCCCTGTCTCGCAGTGATTAAATGAAAGAAATGGATGGGAAGCCCCAGCGCAGGCTCATCAAACCACAGCTGCTTGAGTGTTTCTGTATTCACTGCCCCTCCCGAGCCGGCTCTTGGGGCTGGGGTAGGGCCCCGGATTGGACTTGAGGGATGGGGCAGCTTTCAGTGGTTTACGATTATGATGGTGCGTGTGGGGAAGTCACGTGGCTTAGCCTGGCTACTTACCTGTCCCTACTTCTCCATTCTTCGTGTCTTCTGATCTCTGGGAGGAGTGAGGTAATCTCTGAGAACTGTATTCCTGGGGAGAGACTCTCGCTTTTTCTTAAACAGCGACAACAACCAGTTGCGGCAAGTCATTTCCCACGCACGGCGACCCCACGTGTGCAGAGTAGAACTGCTCCATAGGGTTTTCAAGGCGTGACCTTTCAGGAGCAGATTGCCAGGCCTGTCTTCTGAGGTGCCTCTGGGTGGGCTCAAACCACCACTTTACGGTTAGTAGTTGAGTGTTTAATCTTTTGCACCACCCAGGGACTCCCCACTCCTAGGGGTATTATACTCATTGTCCCGGCTGTGCAGGGTCACAGAGTCAGGAGACAGAGACACCAGTCTAGAAGGTCCTGGTGACTACGTTCCCCTGAGAAATGTATGCAGGCTTTGGGGGTATTTCAGAGAGACAGCGGCTGTTTTTATAGCACTCACAGCAAAATGGAAACCCTGGTTAAGTGCCATGGCTGCTAACCAAAAGGTTGGCAGTTCGAATCCACCAGGCGCTCCTTGGAAGCTCTATGGGACAGTTCTACTCTGTCTTATAGGGTCACTATGAGTTGGAATCAACTCGACAGCAACAGGTTTTTTCAAGGGTACAACAACAGTAATAATAACAACTACAATTATTATTATTGTGTAGCACCTAGTAGTTTGCAAAGCACTTTCTCATACCTCATCTTATTCATTCCTCTCAACAACCAACCAACCTTGCAGGGTGGTATTGTTATTATCTCCATTTCACAAATGAAGACTCTGAGGCTCAAAGGGTAAAAGGATGATCACAGGTAAATGCCAAAGTGATGGCTCGTCAGCCCAAATCCTAAAGCGTAACTGGTAAACATCAACTTGGTCGCCAGCCCCCTGGGAGCCTCTCTTTTGGTTTTGAGCCCCTGGACACACCAGGGAGCCCAGGTGGTGGAGTGGTTAAGAGCTCAGCTGCTAACCAAAAGGTCAGCAGTTCGAATCCACCAGCTGCTCGTTGGAAACCCTATAGGGCAGTTCCACTCTGTCCTATAGGGTCACTATGAGTCGGAATTGATAGCAACCAGTTTGGTTTTTTTTTAATAGTGTGATTGAGGTAGAATTAGAGGCAGTTATGTTAATAAAGCGGAACTCAATCTACAGGATTAGATTGTATCTTGAGTCAATCATTTTGAGATATAAACGAAAGAATCCAGCAGAGAGACGGGGACCTCATACCACCAAGAAAGCACCGGGGAGCAGAGCACAGCCTTTGGACCTGGGGTCCCTGGACTGAGAAGCTCCTAGACCAGGGGAAGATTGATGACAAGGATCTTCCCTCAGAACCGACAGAGAGAGAAAGCCTTTCTCTGGAGCTGGTGCCCTGAATTCTGAATTTTAGCCTCCTAGACTGTGAGAGGAAACCCTGTGGTGCAATGGTTAAGAGCTACAGCTGCTAACCATAGAGGTCAACAGTTCAAATCCACCAGGCACTCCTTGGAAACCCTATGAGGCAGCTCTACTCTGTCCTTTAGGGTCGCTATGGGTTGGAATCAAATCAACGGCAATGGGTTTTTTTAGACTGTGAGAGAATGAGTTTCTGTTTGTTGAAGCCATCCACTTGTGGTATTTCTGTTATAGCAGCACTAGATGACTAAGAAAGGCAGGAAAGAAAGCACCTCTCCAATCTTGTCCTGAGTCTGGGTCAAGCCTGTGGTCCACCTGCTGGAACAGGTGTGATGGGGGTCCGCTTGCTAGGGCCGGGAGAGCGCTGCTGGCAGCCAGCCCATCCTCCATCTCCTTGCCTCTGGAGAGAGTGTGGTGACCCAGCCTGGGTGGCCCAAACCCTGCTTCAAGAGGCTTTAACTTCAAAGTTGCTGCGGGGAGTGTGTGCATGTTGAGGAAGGTAAGCAAAGTCCTAGACTAAGCGCCCTGAAGCTGGACACTGGTTGGGTTTCTCTGCTACCTCTCCCTCTGCCTTCCGTGTGCCGCTGTGAGGTAGTACTATTTTCAGCGGGACGAGCTGCCAGTGCACAAATGTGGTTCTGCACAGTCAGCCGTTTCCTGATGTGAAACCCTAGCCCCAAGGTCTCCCTGGGTCCCTCCCCGGGCAGGCAGGCAGGCTGGTCCTCAGACTAGTTCCTGGAAACTTTAGAGCCCCTTTCCCGGCTCTGCTCAGTTCCTCTCTCAGGGATGGCTCAAATAATAAAAGGAAACGTTATAATAACCGCAACTGTTTACTGATGGCCTACTGTAAGCCAGGCACCGTGTAAGGCGTTTCGTTTACATTATCTCGTTAGCTGCTGCCTTGCCCGGCTTGTGCTGAGGCCTGTTTTAGAAAGAGGTAGACTGTGCTGAGATCAGGCGTATTGGTTCTGGTTCATTAGATTTGCTGCTGATAGACTGATCTCCAAAAAAACACCGTTTTCATGGAAAAATTAGCTTTCATTTATATTGTTTTACTTTGCAGGAAGGCTTCCAGAAACCTCGGTCTGAGGAAGACCCGCAGCTGCCTGTGTCCACGGTGAGCACGACCTCTGTAGCTGTGTCACTGATGATTTACAAGAGTCTTTCTGGTCCCAGCTCTTCTTCTTCCTATCAAGAAGGCTGTATTTTATTTTATTTAGTTTTTATTTTACTTTAGATGAAGGTTTACAGAGCAAATTAGTTTCTCATTAAACAATTAATACACATATTGTTTTGTGACATTGGTTGCCAAGCCCATGACTCGTCAACACTCTCTGCTTCTTGACCTTGGGTTCCTTGTTACCAGCTTCCCTGTTGCCTTCTGCCTTCTTGTCCTTGTCCCAGGCTGGTATGCCCATTGAGTCTCATTTTGTTTTATGGGCCTGTCTAATCTTTGGCTGAAGGGTGAACCTTGGGAGTGACTTCATTACTGAGCTACAAGGGTGTCTGGGGTCCATACTCTCGGGGTTTCTCCAGTCTCTGTCAGGCCAGTAAATCCGGTCTTTTTTTGTGAGTTAGAATTTTGTTCTGCATTTTTCTCCAGCTCTGTCCAGGACCCTCTGTTGTGATCTCTGTCAGAGCAGTCAGTGGTGGGAACCGGGCACCATCTAGTTGTACTGGACTCAGCCTGGTGGAGGCCGTGTTAGTTGTGGCCCATTAGTTAGGAGGCTGTATTTTAGATGTCTGTTTCTCTGGTTTTCTTCCCCCGGCTCACCAACTGAGGCCCTTCTCTACAGAACTGGAGTGGCAGAGGGTTCTGGGTCCAGCTAGGGATTGGTGGGCCATGGAGGGCCTTGGCAAGCCCTCTCCCAGCCCCTGGGGTCTTGCCCTGACAAGAGCTGCCAGGAGAGTGGAGGGCTTGGGGGAAGGGCTGTTGGAGCAGGGTGGGAAAGGAAAGTATTCCTCCAGCTGGTGGCAGGAGCTGGCTAGCCAGGGCCTTTTTCACAGCCCAGCACGGTACTGCTCTTGCGTTAATGAGCTTTGTGAGATTTAGATCACTCTGTACTAGCCACAGGTTTTTTGGGGTCACATCAAAAGTTAGAAAGCTATGGAAAGAGTTTTTTTTTTTTTCCCATGAATCACACTTCCCAAAAACGTGTGTCTTTTGAGAGGAGCCAGTTTGCTTTATAGAGCTAGCAAGAAAAACGGGCACAAAGCCCTCCCGCAGAGTTTTCCTGGAGAAACCGTATTCCAAGGCTGGACAAAGGAATTCTCTTCAGAGAGGAGAGGGGCCTGGCCTCAAGGAGGAGAAAGACCCACCGGAACCACGTAGATGGACTGGGTGGGGGTTGGGGTGAGGCTGCAGATGCTGCTGAACTGGAAGGACTGGGCCCCTACCTCACACAACTCCAGAAGACACCCTGGCTTGTGCAGTGCACAACCGGCACTGCCACACATGGCAACCCTGTCCTTCCCTACTCCCTTCTGGATGGACTAGATGCTTCTTTCCTGGGCTCCCATAAAAAAGCAAAATCAAACCCATTGCCGTTGAGTTGGTTCCGACTCATAGGGGCTCCTATAGAGTCCTCTATATAGATGGTCACTGTTATGGATTGAATTGTGTCCCCCCAAAATGTGTGTCAATTTGGCAAGGCCATGATTCCCAATATTGTGTGATTGTCCACCATTTTGTCATCTGATGTGATTTTCCTATGTGCTGTAAATCCTACCCGTATGATGCCAATGAGGTGAGATTAACAGAAGTTATGTTAATGAGGCAGGACTCAATCTACAAGATTAGGTTGTGTTTTAAGTCAATCTCTTTTGAGATATGAAAGAGAGAAGTGAGCAGAGAGACAGGGGGACCTCCTACCACCAAGAAACAAGAGCCAGGAGAATAGCATGTCCTTTGGACCCAGGGTTCCTGTGCTGAGAAACTCCTCTACCGGGGGAAGATTGATGACAAGGACCTTCCCCCCAGAGCCGACAGAGACAGAAAGACTTTCCCTGGAACTGGCACCTTGAATTTGGACTTCTAGCCTACGAGACGGTGAGAGAATAAACTTCTCTTTGTTGAATCCATCCACTTGTGGTATTTCTGTTATAGCAGCACTAGATGACTAAGACAGTCATAGTTCGTAATTATCTATGTGCTTATCTGCACTCCATTCCTGGCTACTTCATAGTTACTCTTCTGAGGATAGGGATCATGTCTTCTTAGCTTTTGCTTCCCAGCTCCATCACAGTGCCAGGCACAGAGTATGTGCTCAATAAATGTGGAATGAATGAATGAAGGTCATTCAGACAGTTCTTCTAACATTTGGGGAACAGTATCCTCCAAGCATGAGGAACTAACAAGAGCTTTGATTTCTTCGAAGAAAAAGTACTATCCAAATACATCAACTCCTTTAAGACCTAGATCCACCACTACCTGCTTCAGAAAGGCTCCTCGGATGCATTTTTGTTCGTTTTAGTCCCTTCTTCATTTCTCAGACATTTGTGTGCTCCTGTCTCTGGCACCATAATGGGACCTGCTCTCGAGGAGCCCACAGTCCTGATGGAGTGACAGGCATGCAACATGGTTATCAGAATGAAGACGTCAAAACTGTCAGGAAGGCATGTGGGAGGAGTGTCAGGAGCTACAGAAGTGCTCACTTGCTCTGCCAGAGGTGTGGGCTTCACGGAGGAGGTGATGGGGCAGAGGCATCGAGGAAGCGGCGAGCAGGCACAGAGGGAGACAGTCCTTCGCTCTGCTCATGTCTGGACCCGGGCTCTCATGAGCAGAGAGAGGTTATCTGTCTGGTCCAAGGCCGTATACTCGTAAGTAGGTCTCCAACCCCAAGTCTTTAGCTCCACGTCTCGTAACATATCGCTGTCTCACTCTCTGTATCCAAGACTGGGCATGGCTGCCTGTCCCTGGAAAAGCCCCCCAGGCTCACTGAGCATCGGGGCCATGTAAGAGAGGCCTTGGCGATGTCTATGGATCTTGTCCCTGAATCATCCCGGTGACCTGTCCGGGCCTCTTTTTATCTCTGGCTGCGTGTTAAGGGAGCCCTGGTGGTGCAGTGGTTAAGAGCTAGGCTGCTAACCAAAGAGGTCAGCAGTTCGAATCCACCAGCCACTCCTTGGAAACCCTATGAGGCAGTTCTACTCTGTCCTATAGGGTCGCTATAGTCAGAATCAACTTGACGGCAATGGGTTTGGTTTTTTTTGGCCCTGTTAATAATTGAGCTTGTTCCTAGCTCCTCACCTACCTCACTCAACAGTTTGCTGCTCTGCTGACAGCCTGTGTCACAGCCCTGATGCCGCCTGCTTTCTTTCTCAGACTGATCGCCCTCCTGGTGGATTATGGCCCCTCTGCACCCTCCCTCAGGCACCAGGAAGCTATGTTTGTTTGCTGGTCCCTCCAACTGGTACACCCGCCTCCAGGCTGCTATGCCCCTGGGGTTTCCCTCTGGCACCATGATGGGGCCTCCCCTTGAGGAGTCCACTGTCCAGATGGGGTGGCAGATCTGGGCACACCTCCCTCCACCAAGCCTCCCTGACCTAGCACTCTGGCCTGAGCCCAAACAGAGGCCCTACCACCTACTGCCAGACATCCCCGGCCAGTCTCCTTGCCAGGACTTCCTTTGCCTCTTCCTTCAGCTCGCCAACTGTGACACTGCCCATCCCTGCCAAGTGGGGTGCAATATAAGAATTTGTTGCTTTGCCCGGTAGCAATGTGGCTTCCACCATGTGCCTGTCAGTGTGTCATATGGTGGCCATCTGTCAGTGTGTCCTACTGTGGTGGCTCATGTGTTGCTGTGATGCTGGAAGCTATGCCACCAGTATTTCAAATACCAGCAGGATCACCCACAGTGGATAGGTTTCACTGGAGCTTCCAGACTAAGATAGACTAGGAAGAAGGACCTGGTGATCTACTTCTAAAAAAATTGGGCAGTGGAAACCTTATGAATAGCAGCAGAACATTGCCTGATATAGTGCTGGAAGATGAGCCCCTCGAGCTGGAAGGCACTCACAATACAACTGGGGAAGAGGGGCCTCCTCAAAGTAGAGTTGACCTTAACTACATGAGTGGGATAAAGCTTTCAGGATCTTCATTTGCTGATGTGGCACGACTCAGAATGAGAAGAAACAGCTGCAAACATCCATCTATTAATAATCCGAATGTGGAACTTAAAAAGTATGAATCTAGGAAAATTGGAAGTTGTCAAAAGTGAAATGGAATGCTTGAAGACAAATATCCTAGGCATTAGTGAGCTGAAATGGGCTGGTATTTGCCATTTTGAAGACAATCATATGGCCTACTATGCTAGGAATGACAAATTGAAGAGGAATGGTATCACATTCATCGTCCAAAAGAACATTTCAAGGTGTTTCCTGAAGTACCGTGCCGTCAGTGATAGGATTATATCCACACACCTACAAGGAAGATGAGTTAACACGACCATTATTCACATTTTTGCACCAATTGCTAATGCCGAACATGAAGACATGGAAGATCTTTACGAACGTCTGCAGTCTCAAAGTGGTCAAACATGCAGTCAAGATGCACTGCTAATTGGAGTGGGAAAACTGGAAACAAAGAAGAAGGATCGGTAGTTGGAAAATACGGCCTTGGTGATAGAAATGACGCCAGCGATCACATGATAGAATTTTGCAAGATCAACAACTTCTTTATGGCAAACATCTTTTTCAACAACATAAATGGTGACTATACACGTGGACCTCACCAGATGGAATACACGGAAATCAAATCGACTACATCTGTGGAAAGAAATGATGGAGAAGCTCAATATTATCAGTCAGAACAAGGCCAGGGGCCGACTGCAGAACAGACTATCAATTGCTCATATACAAGTTCACGTGGAAGCTGAAGAAAACGAAAAGTCCATGAGAGACAAAATACAACCTTGAGTATATCCCACCTGAATTTAGAGACCATCTCAAGAATAGATTTGACATGTTGATCACTAATAACCGAAAACCAGACAAGTTGTGGGATGACATTAAGGACATCATCCAAGAAGAAAGCAAAAGGTTATTAAAAAGACAGGAAAAAAAGAAAATATCAAAGTGGATGTCATGGTTTGAATTATGTCCCCCAAAAAAATGTGTGCATCAATTTGGCTAGGCCATGATTCCTGGTACTGTGTGATTTTCTTGTATTTATAAACCTGCCTCTATGATGTTAATGAGGGAGGATGGGTGGCAGTTGTGTTAGTAAGGCAGGACCTGATCTACAAGACTGGATTGTGTCCTGAGGCAATGTCTTGAGATATAAAAGACAGAAGTGAGCAGTGAGACAGGGGGACCTCATACCATCAAGAAAGCAGTGCTGGGAGCAGAGCGCGTCCTTTGGCCCGGGGTCCCTCCCTGCACAAAGAAGCTCCTAGTCCAGGGGAACATTGATGAGAAGGCCAACAGAGAAAGCCTTCCCCTGGAGCTGATGCTCTGAATTTGGGCTTCTAGACTACTTTACTGTGAAGAAATAAACTTCTCTTTGTGAAAACCATCCACTTGTGGTATTTCTGTTATAGCAGCCCTAGATGACTAAGACAGTGGATGTCAGAAGAGACTCTGAAATTTGCTCTTGAATGTAGAGTAGCTAAAGCGAAGGGAAGAAATGATGAACTGAAAGAGCTGAACAGAAGATTTCAAAGGGCTGCTCGAGAAGACAAAGTAAAGTATTGTAATGAAATGTGCAGACATGGGTCTTTGCACATTTCATTATAACAGAAAACCAAAAGGGAAGTACACTCTTTGCAATTCTCAATCTGAAAGGACGGAAGAAAAAATTCAAGCCTCAAGTTGCAATATTGAAGGATTCAATGGGCAAAATAATGAATGACGCAGGAAAAGATGGGAAGGATTCACTGAGTCACTGTACGGAAAAGAACTGGTTGATGTCCAGCCGTTTCAGGAGGTAGCATGTGATCAAGAACTTAACGTTACTGAAGGAAGAAGTTCATACTGCATTGAAGGTACTGGTGGAAAACAAGGCTCTGGGAGTTGAAGGAATACCCATTAAGATGTTTCAATAAACAGATGCAATGCTGGAAGCACTCCCTCTTTGATGCAGTGAAAAACAGGTAAAACTGTGCACTACAGATCGGTAAGTAAGCACAAGTCAGCCCAAGTGTATACCTTGCTTGTTGGGTGATCCGTCTCCGGTTTAGGAGAGAGGGCATGAGGTCCACCGTCAGATAGACCTGGCTCGACTCCTGCATCTGCCAATTTTTAGACGTTTCTTAGCTTTCCTGAGCCTTATTTTCCTCATCTGTAGAATAGGAATAATAATACTAGCTAGACAGCTGCCATTGAGTTGACTCTGGCTCATTTCAACCCCAAGTACAACTGAATGAAATGTGCCCAATCCTATGTCGTCCTCATAGTCACCAGTGGTCATTGTGCCTATCCATCTCACCAAGGGGCCTCCCTCATCCTTGCTGGCCCTCTAGTTCATCAAACATTACACCCTCCTCCAGCACCTGATCCCTCATGATGACAGTATAAGGAAGTTGGACAATGTCCTGTTTCGATCTATAAGATTTTCATTGGCTAATTTTCAGAAGTAGATCACCAGGTCCTTTTTCCTCGTCTGCCTTAGTCTGGAAGCTCCCCTGAAACCTATCTACCATGGGTGATCCTACTGGTATTTGAAATACAGGTGGGATAGCTTCTAGCATCACAGCAACACACAAGTCACCACAGTGCGACACACTGACAGATAGGTGGTGGATAATAATACTAACCTTACAGAAATACATGCATCAATATGCAAAAATTCTCAGTTCTGCCCCTGGTTCCTGGTGTGAGCTTGGGATGAGGGAGCTGATATCAGCGACTGCTTACAAAAGGTTCTCACATCCATTATCAGTTTTGTCTGACCTGAGGTGCACAGGGAAATCTTAATTTTTCCCATTTTATAGTGGGGAGATTTGTGCTCATCGAGAAAAAGTGACTTGTTCTGTATCACACAGCTTGTCAGCAGGGGCCCGGCCTCACACCTGAGCATTTTGACTTTGTACTCTGTTGCCCAGAATAAATCTTTCCCATCTCTTGACCACCACTGTCAGGGCTTCCCAGCCCCATGCTGAGATTCTCCTCTCTCCCCATGCCCAGAAGGCATAATCCTGGCTCTCTCCACAGTCTCAGACAGACCCTTCAGGTGCAAAACTGTGAGAAGGATCCTCTAGATAGGGTCTCGGGTGGTTGAGGCTCTTCATGAACTCCCTTTGAGACCCCCCACCTCCTCTCTGGAGCCTGGGAAGGGGATGCTGCTGGTTAGGATCGTTCTTCAGGCCCCTGCATCAGCCCAGGTTCTGCTCCCCACCACACCCCGGCCCCTGGCCAGAGCTCCCGGCAGCCCTGTGGCCAGTTGGCCGCTGCCATCCAACCCCCAGTTGGCAGCCTCGCGGCCACGCTGCAGACCTCTTCGCCTCTCTCCTCAGTTTATTCTTTCCAGATACACAGTCGCTGCTTTTTATTTGGATCACTTTTCTGTTTTATGGTATTTCAGTTGTTTTTCCAATCCCTCATACTCCCCCAACACACACACACACACACACACGCACACACATGCATACACACACACGCGTGCGTGCACACACACACATGCACACATACATGCACACACACGCACGCGCACGCACACACACACACACACACACACACACACACACCCTTTGGCTCATGGCAGCAATCCTAAGAAGACTAGTTTTTGGAGAAAGCTGCCAGCACATCTGCTCTCTGGCTCAGCATTCCAGGAGGGCCCTGTCCGGGGGCTCGGGTCTCAGGGAACCAGGACCTGCTGGGCAGTGGAGTCTGGCAGGCAGAGTTCGAGGCCCCTGGAGGTCGAGGCCTGTAGCGGGCCCCCTCCTGCAGCAGGCAGGGCTGAGCTCAGGGCCTGGGGGTGCTTCCAGGGTCCTGGTGCTGCCGCTCGCTAATTCCCTGCCTCCCCAGCCAGTGCCTGTGGCTATTGGCGCTCTCGGCTCTGGTCTGCGGATGCCAGACTTGGGGTGAGAGAGAAACCAGAAGCCGTCGCCAACGCCCTGGCCTTCTTTCTGCTTTTATGCGAATGGGTCTGAGAGGGTGAGGTCCTGTGTGTGGGGGTGTCAGAGTCAGTGTGGGTGTACACTCGTGAGTGCTGGAGAGAGCGCGGTGGTTGGATGTGGGCTGAGAAGTCAGGTGGCCTGGGTTCCACTTTCACTGTAGGAACTTTGGCAAAAACCAAAAAAACCAAACCCATTGCCGTCGAGGCGATTCCGACTCACAGCGACCCTACAGGACAGAGCAGAAGTGCCCCATAGAGTTTCCATGGAGCGACGGGTGGATTCAAACTGCCAACCTGTTACTGTGAAATGGGGACAATCACAGTGTCTCTGCTGTAGAGTTGTTGTGAGGGTTAAATGACTTAATGCTGAAAGCACTTCCTGGCCTGGAGTAAGTGCTCAATAAATGTTTTCACTATTATTGCATATGTATGCTCTTGTGTGTGTGTGTGTGTGTGTGTGTGTGTGTGTGTGTGTGTAATTTTGTATATTTGGGATGGTGGGTCTTGAGTGTAACAATCCCTGGGAAGCTTGTTAAAAATGCTGGTTTCTGGGTCTGGGCTGCAGAGACTTTGATTCAGCATGCTCAGGAATTTGCACTTAATCCCGAGGCCCTGGTGGTCCTGGTGCACAGGGCCAGAGTCTGACTGGGGGTTGTTTGAGGTCTCGGATGGAGCAGAGTCTTGGGACGGGCTGATGCACACATGGCGGGGAGTGGCAAGCAGGGCCGGGAAGGACTGGATTATGTCCTGGGCTCAGGATGCGTCAATCAGAACTGCTTTGCAAAAGTAGCTGAGGGCCGGATCCGGGTGGGGTGGGATGCGCTGAGAGGTGGGCAGGAGCCACTCCTGGCGGAGCCTTGGGGCTCTGGGAAGGAATGAAGGATGTTGGGGTTTTCAGCAGGGATTGGCACTGTCCCGTCGCATGGTTTGGGTTGTACTAGGCCGGTTTACAAGCCCAGGGCACAGCAGATGGCACGGAAGGCGTAAACTGCAGTTCGCTCAAGGCCGGAGTGGCAGGAGGCTCTGAGCC
This sequence comes from Dugong dugon, assembly GCA_030035585.1. Taxonomy (NCBI): domain Eukaryota; kingdom Metazoa; phylum Chordata; class Mammalia; order Sirenia; family Dugongidae; genus Dugong; species Dugong dugon. The sequence goes on along the minus strand of CM057466.1, from coordinate 30,844,634 downwards.
CTGAGAGCAGAGGAAGAAGCAGCATCTGAAGGAAGAGAGAAGCCCCTGACTGGGCAGCTGTGCCAACCCCCTGCTCCCTCAGGCTGGGCGTCCGAGCCAGGGCCTGGGCTCTGCGTGCGTGCATATCACCTCACCTACTGCATGAGCCCATGGAGCAGGATCCAGCTCTGTAAACTCCGCCGGCCCAGTGTTTGTAGTCTCTTGATTTGTTCTTCTCTGCTTTCCCGCTTAGTGAAGATATTTTAGAAAAATTCTAACTTTGTTTTGACTCAGCTGAGAAATGGAGGCAGGAGTCCTGGTGGCACAGTGGTTAAGAGCTCGGCTGCTAACCAAAAAGTCGGCAGTTCAAACCCACCAGCCACTCTGAGGGAGAAAGATGCGGCAGTCTGCTTCCATGAAGAGTACAGGCTTGGAAACCCTACGTGGCAGTTCCTCTCTGTCCTATAGGGTCACTATGGGTAGGAATTGACGTGACAGCACCTAACTACAGCAAGAAAAGAAGGCGGTGGTTCCTGCTAAGGCTGGGAGAAGGGCTGGTGGTCTGCTCCTGGAAGGAGGCTGGGGAGGGCGTGCAGTAGGCTGATGAGGAGGAGGTAATCCTTCCAGGAGCTGGTTCTCCCCACCTGGGATCTCCTTCCAGGCAGTGAATTTGATGTTTATGTGTCTTAGTCATCTAGTGCTGCTATAACAGAAATGCCACAAGTGGATGGCTTCAACAAAGAGAAATTTATTTTCTCACAGTCTAGGAGGCTAGAAGTCCAAACTCAGGGTGTCCGCTCCAGGGGAAGGCTCTCTCTCTCTGTCGGCTCTGGAGGAAGGTCCTTCTCATCAGTCTTCCCCTGGACTAGGAGCTTCTCCATGCAGGAACCCTGGGTCCAAAGGACATGCTTTGCTCCTGGTGCTGCTTTCTTGGTGGTGTGAGGTCCCTCATATCTCTCTGCTCGCTTGTCTTTTTTGTATCTCAGAAGAGATTGGCTTAAGGCACAATCCAATCTTATAAGTCTCATCAACATAGCTGCCACCAATCCCTCTCATTAACATCAGAGTGATATGATTTACAATACAGGAAAATAACATCAGATGACAAAACAGTGGACAGTCACAGTATACTAGGAATCATGGCCTAGTCAAATCAATATACATATTTTTTTGGGGAACAATTCAATCCATGACAGTATGTGAGGGGAGAGTGTGTGTGTGTGTGTGTGTGCGTATCTGAAGATGTGTAACACAAGTAAGCATTGTACGTATGTGTGTTCATTCCGTTCACTTAATTAAAAAATTTCCTGAGTGTGTATGATATGCCATATGCTGTGTTAGGAGTTGGGATATGTCTATGAACAAAATGAAGGTCCTTGCCCTTGGGGAGGTTTTGTGTGTCTGCAGGGGATGGATCTGCCTTTGTGTGTATGAGTCTGTTGTGCACACGTATGTGAAGAACGGAGAATACTAGCATGTGAGTGTGCAGACTAGGAACCATGGGTCATTTTCTAGACACGTGACCTTGGGCAAATCAGTGTTTTTGAGCCTCAGCTACCTTTAAAATGGGAAAATAATCTCTTTTCTTTACAACTGTTGTTAAGACTAAATGGAAAAATGCTTGGAAGCTTCCAAGCAAAGTACCTGGTATATAACAGCTGCCAAACGGTATTTTTTCTTCATGTCTGCCATGGAGTTGGAGGAGATATTTTTACGTGTATACACCAAAAGTGTGTTTGTGCCTGAGCAAGATGTCCGCATGTGTCTGAACATGGGGATTCCTCTCTAGTGAGACCTCCTCCCGAGTGCCTGTGGGGTCGCCTGTACAGTTACCCTTTTAAGCAGCAAAGCCCACTAATAAAGAGGGGAGAGATGAGCCAACGCTAAACACGGAACCCTGTTTGTTGGCCGTTTAAGCCTCGGCTAGGTCTGTTGGGGGTTACCTCTGCAGCACGTGACTGTTTTTGCAGGGCTGTTTTCAGGGTACATAAGGAATATTTGGCTACCTCCTTGCTGACAACCACTTACAACAACTTGCAGCTTCTTTTCCCAGCTCCAGGGCTCCCTGGCTACTCACTATCTTCTGAGACCCCTTCCCCACTTCTTCCCCAGACCCTTTGTAGAATATTCCCTTGCCCGCAACAGGCAGCTATGGGAGCAGGACTGCATTACTGGGTAATGGGCTTGGGATTCCCAAGACAGAGGAAGGAGAGCCCCTTGATTCCCATGGCTTTGGCTGCCTCCTCCACCTCCAACCTCGGAGTCCCTTTTCGGCTCCATCCCTAAGTGTCCACTGGATGTCCACAGGAACTGAGACTCAGCGTATCTGAAGCCACAGCCATCTTCTTGGTCCCAGATCAGCACCCCCTGGAGACTTCCCTATTCTGATTAATGATCCTAATATTCTAGTCACTCCAGCTCACGACTGCAGAGTCACGCCTCACACCTCCCTCTGTTTCATTTTTTGCAGCTATTCAGTTATCAAACCATTTCCTCTCTCAGTCCTTTCCTATCCCCATTCCTGCTGCCATTACCCCCTGGTCAGGCTGTCGTCCTCTCCCACCTGGACTATTACCAAAGTCTCCGGCTTGGCCTCCAGGCCTCCAGCCTCCCCCTTCCCAATCAGCAAGTCCATCTTCCCAAAGAACCACCATGTGTTCCTTGCTCTTCCTCCACCGCTGTCCCCAGCGCCCTCTCCTCTCCTCCACAGGTTCTCCGCGCCAGCCTAGCTGGCCCCTTCATGGTTCCCAGGACTGCGGTGCACATGCCTGCTACCTTGGCTGGAGCCATTCACCTTGCCAGGAATACATTCCCCCATTCCAGGCTTTTACCTAAATTCTTGCCATCTTTAGCACTAACGAAAGGTTTTGAAAGCATGATAAGGAGAAGGCGGGAAACACGGGAGGAAGGAAGCTGGCAGTTTGCTAGAGGTAGAGAACTTAATTCACCCTAGGGGCAGACTTTTGATTGTTTGTGGGGAAAAAACCAAAAATCTGGAACTGTGTGGGCCCTGTCAGAGTAAATGCAGGTGTTACCTGTTCTGGCTCAGCAATGTAAACAGCCATGCCTTGGGAGACAGGGACTGCCTTTTCTTTTCTTTCTTTCTTTTTCTTCCCTAAGGTTGGGGAGAGGAATTGTGGTGGCATGGAACCTGGACTAGTCCCCGTGGAGGTGGGTATTTTCAGCTGAAGTCTGCAGAGTTGCTTGCAGGAGATAGCATGCAGAGACTAGCAGCCTTCCTGAAGAGCAGTGCACCCACGTGGGATAACCTGGCATGGAGCTGGGAGAAGGCCACTGTGCCCACCTCTGCACAGAACCGAGCATACCTCTAGAACCGTGGGGCAGCCATGGATATGGGGGACCCCCAAGGAGCATCCCCACAAGAGCCTCTGTCTGTGGACCTCCATGAGCCCTTCATGGTATCTGCAGTGGACAGACAGGTTTGTGACATCTCATTTGGAGCCCCCAGAAATATTTGAGGGAAATATTATACGGGGTGGAGCCCCGGTAGCTTGGTTAAGAGCTACGGCTGCTAACCAAAAGGTCGGCAGTTCAAATCCACCAGCCGCTCCTTAGAAACCCTATAGGGCAGTTTTACTCTGTCTATAGGGTCGCTCTGAGTTGGAGTTGACTCAACGGCAACGGGTATTATATGGGGTTGGGCTCAGTGCCATTACTGTAACTCATTGTTGATATATCAACGAGTCACTTGTACATACCCTGTTGCTGTTGTTGTTAGTAGCTGTTGAGTCAGCTCTGACTCCTGACACCCTTATATATATAACAGAACAAAATAGTGCTGGGTCCTGCACCATCTTCACGGTGGTTGGCATATTTGAGTCCATTGTTATGGCTATAGTGTCAGTTCAGATCATTGAGGATTTCTTTTGTTTTCACTGATCCTCTACTTTACCAAACACGAAGTCCTTTTCTAGCGCTTGGTCTTTTCTGATGATGTGTTCAAAGGAAGCAAGATGAAGTCTCCCCATCCTCACGTCTGAGGAGAATTCTGGTTGTATTTCTAGGCAAGTGAAAACTTTATATTAGTGATAGATGTGAAAACAAACTACGCAATTAACCACGGCTGCCTCTGGGTGCCGGGATTATAGAGAATTCATTTTCTTCTTTACATTTTATGGAACTTTCCAAATTTTCTACTGTAACCATTTATAACTAGGAAAAATAAATAAATAAATAAAGACTATTTTATCTTTCCTTCCTTTTCCAGGCCCAGCGGAAGCTTGCACAATGCCCAAGATTTCTTCCTCAGCTCAACCTCTATAGCAACTCTCAGGTGTAGTGCTTGATTGACAGTTGGTGCAAGACGGTGTTTATTCATTGAGGTACAAGCGCCAGCTCCACAGGCTCCTTCAGGAGCAGGAGCACATGTCCTTCCACTTGGCCCCCTCCTCCCCCACTCACTTTGTTTGCTGAAAGTCTTTCTCAGAACAACCCTGGCCTACTCCACCCTGGGTCTTCCCACTTGCTGTTCCCTGTCCCTTCCCCTGCCCCCACCCTCCAAGGCTTCTTGGCTTACTCCTTATCACCTTCACCTTTTTTAAAAAAGTTTTTTTTTTTACCATTTGTCTATATACTATTTTTTTTTAATCATCTTTTTTCCTTTTTTTTTTTTTAAATTACTGTTGTAAAAATACAGGTAATGCAACATTTGTGGTCACCTTCACTTATGACCCAAATGTCACTTCTCAGCAAAGCTTTCCCTGACCAAGCTGTTTAAAATGGCAACCCCCTCCCCAGAACACTGTCCTTTACTGCTTCATTTTCCCCTACGACATATGTCACACCGCTCACCATGCTATATATTCTACTTCTTTATTTTTCTTGTTGTCTATCTCCTTACACTGGTGTATAAGCTCTGTGAGGGTAAGGATTGTCTGTTTTGTTCTCTGCTGTACCCTCACCACCTACTATGTGCCTGGCAGAGAGAAGATGCACAAGGAATATTTGTTGAATGTGTGAATACATCTTATAATAACAATAGTAACCTGGTACCAGATCCTGTGGGAGGTACTTCTAGTAATTCCTTCATTCAGTTTTCACAATGCTGTGAGCAGTGACAGTATTATCTCTGTTTTAAAGGTAGTAGTACTGGTGGTTCATACCCACTCAGAGGTGCCTCAGAAGACAGGCCTGGTGATCTGCTTCCAAAAGGTTACAGCCTTGGCACAGTGGTTAAGACCTAGGCTGCTAAGCAAAAGGTTGGCAGTTTGAACCCACCAGGCGTGCTTTGGAAACCCTGTGGGGCAGTTCTACTCTGTCTTCTGTCTTACAGGGTCGCTATGAGTTGGAATCAACTCAACAGCAATGGGTTTGTTTTTTGTTTTTTGTTTTTTTTTTAGTATTGGTGGTTCAAACCTACTCAGAGGCACTGCAGAAGACAGACCTGATGATCTGCTTCCAAAGGTCACCGCCTTGATATCCTTATGGAGCAGTTCTACCCTGCACATGGAGTCACCATGAGTCAGATTCAATTCAACAACACCTAACAACAACAGTATTGTTTATCTTACAGATGAGGAAACCAAAGCTCAGAGAGGTTAGGTAAGTCAGCCGAAGCCACATTACTAGTAAGTGGCAGCCTAGGATTGGAATGCAGATCTGTCTGACTTCAGGGGCAGGAGCTTTCCACTTCAGTAGGCCTCCTCTCTCTGCTGAAAGGAGCCCTGTGGCGCAGCAGTTAATGCTGGCTGCTAACCGAAAGGATGATGGTTTGAGCCTGCCCAGCAGCTCCTCGGGAGAAAGACCCGGCCATCTGCTTCCATAAAGATTACAGCCTAGAAAACCGTATGGGGCAGTTCTACTCTGTCACACGGGGTCGCTATGAGTCGGAATCGACTCGACATAGCCAACAACCACCTCTCTCTATAGTTCGGGCATGTGTCTCTCACTCACAGGCTATTTGTCTAGCTGCCCTCCAGAGTTTCTTAGGCTGAGGCTGCTGTCTGTCCTCACTGACTCTCACCCACGTGGACCACAGACCTGCAGCAGCAGGACTGGGAGATAGCCGAGGGGTGTCATCCCTCAAAAATGAGCTCCTCTCCCAATCTGGGTCCTTCTGCAAAAAAGGCTCCCCTGCCCACACAACTTGTCCCTGCCACTCAACACTGCCTCTACCCTCCAGCCTGGATGCTCTAGGCTGTGGTATAAATGAGGAAGGTGAGAAGTTTCCTTTCCTTTCCTCCTTGCCCCAAGAAAGGTTGGTTGCTTCCTAAGAACATCTGAAGGCCAGCAGGGTAGAATGCCAGCAAGAACCCAGAAGATTTAGTTCAAGTTCTGGATCTTTCACTCACTAGCTATGTCATGCTGTTAGTTGTTAGGTGCTGTCAAGTGGGTTCCAATTCATAGTGACCCCATGTGAAAGAGTAGAACTGCCCCATAAGGTTTTCTAGGCTATAATCTTTATGGAAGCAGATCGCCAGGTCTTTCTCAACAGAACGAAACACTGCTTGGTCCTGAGCTATCTTCACAACCACTGCTATGCTTGAGCCCATTGTTGCAGCCGCTGTGTCAATCCATCTCGTTGAGGGTCTTCCTCTCTTTTGCTGACCCTCTACTTTACCAAGCATGATGTCCCTCCTGATCACACATTCAAAGTATGTGAGACGAAGTCTTGTCATCTATGTCACGAGCTCGGGCAAGTCATTTAACTTGTGCATTGAAAGAACAGAAGAAATTATTCTTTCCTTGTGGTTTCCTTATAGTATCTTAACACTGGCAAACAGAGAACCTGCCACAAAAGGCTGCTGTGTGGATGTGTGAGAGAATGCGGTTATCATCCTTAGCACCATGCCTGGCACACAAGGTTTAATAAATGCTAGCAGCTGTGGTTATTGGCCATGGCTGGCTGGGAAACTGGGCAGAGTCTGAAATCAGCTGGTAGGATGTGGGGTGAGGTGTGGATTGTAGCTCACCCCTGCTCCCATCACCCACTAAATGCTTTCCTAGTTTTGCAGTGCTCGGGGTTTGGAATTCCTTGGTCAAGGTCATGCAGTCATAACTTTTAGAAAGCCTTGATTAGTACGCTTTTCAGCACACCTCCTTCGTCTGCACACCAGGTCTCCGCTGGAAGGTAATTGTTGCCTTCTCTGCTGGGCTGTACAATTTGAGGAATAATTTGCACAAGCATCCATTGCCACCATGACCAAGGCATGGAGCCTAATGAGCTCAAGCGGAAACTGTGATTGAGCCTGTGAATCGAGGTCTGATTTGCAGGGGCTGCAAATGAGTTGCCCCCTCCAGCTGATGGGACTGTAATCAACATGGGCCTGTTTCCAAACACCCCCTTCTCCAAGTCCCAGTGGGCCACACAGCCCAGATCCCTGCAGAGTCTGTGGCTGGTTCAGGCTCTTCAAGGGAGTTTCCTTCAGTGGCTTTGCTTTCTAGTTGCACTGTGATAACTTTCTGATTGCAGTTTAGGTATGACTTGGTCCTCCTCCATCCACCACTCCACCCTCTTCACCTGTGCACACACAGTGTTTCACCCAGGAAGAATTAGTCCTGTGTTTGGGCCTGAAGGAGAGGAGGGGAGGGCAATCCAGGCCTTCCTGCCCCCTCATGTGAATGACCTTAAGCTCGGGAGCATTCATCTCTTGCCCTCACCATGGCCAAAGCCTGCTTTGCACACGGGCCCAGAGGCCACACTCTTAGTACTTCTGAGAAGCTGATGATGGCATCTCAGACATGGGAGGTAGTTTTCCTTTCTGGTCTCGCATCCCATGGCCCCCCCAAGGCAGGGGACGGATGAGTTCTGCCAGTCCTTTTCGCCATCTGGATTGAAAACAACTCTGGGAATCATATTTGCAGGTCCACGAATGCTATTTGATTGTTCCATGGATAAAAGACTTATTAGGGAGGGTAGACTAAGTAAGACTGAGGAAAGATGCCCCGTAGGGGAAAAAACATGCTGAGTTTGAACAACAGTCCACATTCTACATGTAGTCAGCACTCTGAGAACTTCGGGGAGAGAGTAGGCAGAGGGGGGCCGATGGAGCTCCCAGATAATCCCCCAACTGTATTTTAGACTCATTTTTACCCTTCTGCAGGCCAGTGTCTTGTTGTCATTAACTTGGCAACACAGCCCTTGTTTGTATCTCCAGAGAGATGGGGGCGTGCTGAAGAAAGAGCGTTAAGTGGGGAGGCAGATGGCCCAAGACTGGAAGAAGTCCTGAGACACAGGAAATGTATAATAGTGAACAGTGTAGGCTTCCGGCTCAGTCAGACTTCAGTTCCAATCCTTGTTCTATCATAGAGTATCTGTGAGACGTTGTGCAAATTTTATAGGTTTTCTGAGTCTCGGTTTGCTTATTATAAAATGGGACAGTCTATCTATCTTGTAAGGCACTCAAAAATCACTACAACATACGTAAAGCACACAAAAGCCAGTTCATCTTAGGTGTTGAATAAAAGGCACGTTTTACTATTACTCCACCACCTGCCTGTTTGTCGTACTGTGGGGACTTGTGTGTTGCTGGGATGCTGGAAGCTATGCCACTGGTATTTCAAATACCAGCAGGGTCACCTATAGTGGACAGGTTTCAGCAGAGCTTACAGACTAAGACAGACTAGGCAGAAGGGCCTGGTGATCTACTTCTGAAAATTAGCCAATGAAACTCGTGCAGATCACAACAGAATATTGCCCGATACAGTGCTGGAAGATGAGCTCCCTAGGTCGGGAGGCACTCAGAATACACAGTGGCCACGACAATGGACTCAAGTGTACCAACGATGGTGAAGACGGCACAGGACCTGGCAGTGTTTCATCCTGTTGTACATGGGGTCCCCAGGAGTCGGAGATGACTCAATGGCAACCAAAAACATTACTATCATTAATACCTGTACAAGGAGGTTATTTAGTAATGTTTACTTCAAGGTGGTTGTGAAAAGTAGAAAAAAAATATGCCTTTGGCCTGTAACTGGTGTTTAATAAATGCTACTGTTGTCAGTCCTATCTTTGCCTACTATGTGTCTGACCTTGCACAGTCACCTGTCATCTGCAAATGGGGACTGCAGTGGCAATTGGAGATAAATTACACATGCCTCATTTGATCCTTGATGTTCTTGGGTAAAATCACGTACAACTTATTGAAACAGACACTGGATTGGGGAGCAGGGGGCAAGGGAGTTGGGTTCTAGTCTTGGTGCATCTTTTACCAGCTAAGTGACTTTAGGTGACTCACCAAGTAATTTGACCCTCAGGTGTCTGCTCTGCTGACCTCTCAGCAGCTGTGAGAAAATATATGTGAGAAATTATCATCATTATTGCACCTTGAGGGAAAAGTCTCTTATTTTTATAACTTTGGCACACACCAGTCCTTGACATATAGTGGGCACTCATTATTTTTGTTTAATGAATTAACTATAAACTACCCAGAAGTCATATTTTTAATTGTTAGTAAACTTTTTGCCCGTAACTGATTGCTTTCAGTCACAATCTGATTTGCTGGGTCCCTGGGCCTGTGCCTCAAAGGAATTTGTATTCCATGCTTTTTTTTTTTCCCTCAGGTGTTATATGGACACAGCTGGAAGCAGAGAAAACTGGCAGTGGAGAGAGAAGCAAGCAGCTCTTTTGCATATGGCAGACGTAGGGAGAGCGTTTCACAATCCCCCAACACCCATTGCTGGCTTGTCACCTCTTCTCTGGGTTCCGTGTTATTCTGTGTATCTATTCTACAGGAGTTAGCACAAGGGAAGGTGGTAGGCAGTGCATATGCCAGAGCTGCTTAAGGAGATGGCCCTTCATGGCTAGTAGGAACTAGGGATGCCTTCCTGTCTCCTCCAGACGGGAGATGGCAGGTAGAAAGCAGCAGGTAGAAGCACAGAGGAGGGCCCTGCGCATCCTGGTGCCAGCGGGGAGAGATCTTGAGAGGGAGCTTCTTGATAGTGGTGGACTTATGTACCCTCCATCCTTACTACATAATATTCCAGTGTTGTTACACTCTCTGCTCTCTGGGGGCTTTAGTAGTAGAGGGAATCTTGTAGAGGCCGAGAGAAGGGAGACGGAGTGGGTCAAGACGCTAAGTCACCATCATATTTTGTGCACTGTAATACATTACACCCTGCACCAAAAGCAGTGACAAGGGTGGAGTATTTTCCAGCTTTGCCACATATCAAGTCTTCTTCTCATGTCGTCAAGGTATTATTTGTGATCATAATCATTTTTAATAATACAATCACCCCCCACCCTCAGCTTTCCCTCCCCCTCCCCGCCACCTGCCCCATCTTTTCCCCCTCCCCCAGGGTCTAATGGTAACCTCAGCTCACCACAGTGTAATTTCTGGTGTATTCACTCTCTAATTCTGAAAGGCTGGCACCTTACCTTGTTCACGCTTCATTCCCAATGCCCAAAACAGTGCATCATACAAAAGAAGATGCTCAATGAATATTTATTAAGTGTACCAGCATTTGCTTCTAATTAATGGATTTTTATTTTCCTCTAGCTATTAAGCAAACAGAGGCACATGTCAGTTTTTTTTTTTAAGATACAACAGACAAAAATCTTGGGATGCTAGACACTAATTGTTTTTTTACTGAAACCAGGTCATCGGACTGCTGAATTCTTTCAAGAATAAGATTACAGCATTACAGAATAAGAGTTTTTTAATCCATTTTACAAAACCAACAAGATCCTACAAAAAACGTCGGCCGATCTAATTTATAAACAGCACTTTAACAGTATATTAAACGTAACAAAATGCAGCGATACAAAGCCCAAATTCTAAAGGTACACAAATACTTCTACAGAAATAACGACTCCCTCCCCCGTGTCTGCTCGGACTCAGGCGGCAGGTCCCACACCCACGGGCCCCGCTGGCCACTTTCCCACCGTCCCTCACCAGGGCAGAGGCCGGCCAGGGCCTCGCGATCCTGCACTGGCCAGTGCTGGGGTTCTTTCTTAGGGAGCTTGGCCACGAACCCCGTAATTTTCATCTTGCTGGTTTCCAGGTTGCTTCGAGGACCCCCAGAGAATTCATATTCCCGCGGATGGTGTGAGCCACCCGCCTGGAACTGAGGTATCCATCGCTGCTGCACGAAATCTTCCATGATAAGCCTCTTCGGGTAACCAAAGAGGAACTTTGAGGGACGCACCCCTAACCGACGCAGCATCTCCCACACCTGGCCTCCCTGGCTCTATTACCTTTCCTGTCGATAAGGCCCAGGACCATCATTAAACGACCAGACCTGGGGCCCCCTCCTCCCAGGTCTGCCTCATCAAGAGGTTTTAGTTTGTTGATCAGGATGGAAGCAGGGTGCTCGCCGTCAAGCTGTTTCCGCTCCAACCCGAAGACACACCGCAGCTGCTCTGCGGCCCTCGCGACGATCTCGGGGAACAGAGCCTTCGAGTCTCCGATCGCTCATTTCACCGTCTCGGAGCGGGCCACGCGGCTCTTCTTGTCCTTCACCAGCTAGAGCTGCACCAGCTCGGCCCTCGCCTCTCGGCGTCGGGGCGCGCTCCGCAGCCCCCTCCTCCCCCTGGCGCCGCGGGGCTCCACGGGGCTCTCCTGCAGGAGGGGACTCGGGGTCTCCCCCTGCGAGGCGGCCTCGCCGTCACGGCTGCCATCCTTCCCCCCTCGGCCTGAGGAGATCCCCCCGCTCTCGGGCGTCCGCACCACGGCTGCGGGCACGCAGGGGCAGAGCGCGTCCACCGGCCGAGAGGTGTGCGTGCCGCCGGGTGATGGGGCGGGGCGAGGAGCACTGGGACAGATGGCAGAGGGGGCCGGGGGGGGGGGGGGGGGCTGCTGGGCAGCACCGCAGCGGGGTCGGAACCGCCGCCGCCATACAGCCGACACCCAGTGCTGCCGAGCGGCCGCCGCGCAGCCTCAGTCCGCGCCCCTTTACCGCCCACTTCCGGCCACTGCAGCCAAGATGGCGCACCGGTGCGCGCGAAGCCCCTCCCCTTCCGGTTCCCTCTAGGGCTGGGTCTGCGCCTGCGTCTGTAAATGGAAGGGGCGGCTGGGAGGAGAGTGCGCGAGGGGTTACGAGTGGGAGAATGTGATCCCCGCGCTGCGTGTTAGCCTCGGAAAGCAGGAGGGGGGAACCGGGGCGTTTCCATCCAAGGCGTGCGGAATATTTCAGTGGACAAGGGATAAAATAGGGCTGAGTCCTAGCCACGTTCTTTCCGCAAGTGCTTATTTCTTAAGGCTGTGTATCGAGGATTTCGAGGGCTTCGCCGTGGCTGAAGTGCGGAGTGCGTGGAGGCGAAGGCTGAGAGATAAGACCGCACTGCGGCCAGTTAGTGAAGGGCCTCGAACAGGATGCCGAGGAAACTGAAGTTTATTCTGAACACGATGGGAAAACACTACAGGGGGATTTAAACAAAGGGGTGTCAGGACCAGATTTGTATCTCTACAGTCTCTGGCACTGTGGAGCACGAATTGGAGTGGGGCCGACCAGAAGTTTGGAATCCAGCTCGGGGGATTGTTTTAGGGCAGAAATAGGAATGGGACGTGGCCTTTCTTTGTCAGTAGTGTATCCTCAGCACCTAGAACGGTACCTGGCACATGGAATGGTTGTGTACCCTTGGGTCGATTCTGACTCTTAGCGGCCCTATATGACAGAGTGGAACTGCCCCCGTGGGTTTCCTAGGCTGTAACCTTTACAGGAGCAGATGGCCAGGTCTTTTCTCCCTCACAGCCGCTGGGTGGGTTCCAACTGGCAATTTTTCAGTTAGCAACCAAGCGCTTTACCATTGGGCCACCAGGGCTCCTTGGCAAGTAGAAGCACTCCGTAAATATCGTTAAATGGACGATTATGATAAGGAGGTGGAGACAGCAGATTCCACAGGGACCGAGGAAGCTGATAAGAGATATATGTAGGAAGTAACAGCTGGCAGGAATAGTGACTGGAGGGGAGATTTTTTTCCCTAGTCGAACTTAACTACTCCCCATTATTTTTTCTTTTTACATATCCTAAGCTTTCTCCCACTCCTTAAACCCCCTTTTTTTTTTAACCCCCTTATCTGAAATGTTCTCTCCCATTACCTCCATCTCTCCAAATGCTATCCACCACTCAGGGCCCAGCTCAAATGCCACCTTTCCAAAACCTTCCTTGGTCACCATGAATGGAAGTATTGCCATCTCTGATTCTCCATAGCAATTTATATTTGTTTAACCACTTACATAGACCTTATTATGTGCCAGGCTCTGTTCTAAGCACTTTTCAAATATTAATTCATTTAACTCGAGTTAAGGTAAGTACTGTTATCATCACCCCGATTTTATAGATGATTGTGTGTTAACTATGGCATTTAATATTCACTAGCTCTGTTATCTTGGGCAAGTTGCCTTATCAGTCAAGTGAGTATAATAGACAGAGCAGGATTGTGGAGATCATGTAAAGTAATGCACAAAAAGCATTTAACATGGTATTGAATGAATGTTAGCTATTATTTATTGCATAGTTTTGCTGTGCTAATACCGTGCGAGAAATTTTATATGTCTTTTTAAACATTTTATTTATTTTTGTTATTGAGAATATACACAGCAAAACATACACCAATTTGACAGTTTCTACATGTACCATTTAGTGATATTGATTACATTCTTTGAGTTGTGCAACCATTCTCACCTTCCTTTTCTGAGTTGTTCCTCCCCCATTAACATAAATTCACTGCCCCTTAAGGTTCCTATCTAATCTTTCAAGTTACTATGGTCAATTTGATCCCATATAGATAGTTCTTAAAAGAGCATAATGCTCAAGGCAGACATTTTTTACTACTTAAGCTAAACTATTGTTTGGTTCTAAGATTTCAGGGGATATTTTTGGTTTAAGGTTTAAAGATTATCTCAGGGCAATAGTTTCAGGGGTTCATTCAACCTTCATCAGACTTACTGGAGCCCATAAGAATGTGAAATTCTGTTCTGTATTTCCCCCATTTTGATCAGGATTCTTCTATAGAATCTTTGATCAAAATGTTCAGTAATTGTATCCAGGCACCATCCAGGTCTTCTGGTCTCATGGCAAAGGAGGCAGTTAGCCACACATTCCATGTCCTCCTATTCCTGACTCTCCTTCTTCCTCTGTTGCTCCAATTGTTGTGCCTCGGTTGGCCACTTGCAAGCTCTTCAGACTTCAGGCACTACTCAGTGAACTAGAAGATAGAACAGAAACACTAAGCAAGTTACTAGGCCAATTGACTGGGATGTCCCATGAAACCACAATTCTAAACCTCTAAACCAAGAAACCAAATCCCTTGAAGCTACTTTTTTTCTGCTGTTCTTGTAAATATGTCTATCACACAACTTCTGCCAATTCAACTTTTTATAGGTGTACAACTTATTGACTGCAATTCCAGTAATCAGCTATGCAACCCTACCCTTAATCAATGCAAGACTTCCATCACTATTAACCCCCACTTTTTCCCCTCCCTCCTGCCCCTGGTACGACTAAAAAACTTTGTTCTCTATACATTTGCCTTTTCTTGTCTTTTTATATAACTGAGGTCATACAATATTTGTCCCTTAGTGATTGACTTATTTCACTCATCATAATGTCTTCCAGCTCCATCCATACTGTAGCATGTATCAAGACCTCATTTCTCCTGCTGGCTGAGTAGTATTCCATTGTATGTATGTACTGCATTTTGTTCATCCATTCCTCTGTTGATGGACATTTAGGTTGTTTCCACCTTTTGGCTATTGTGAATAGTGCTGCAGTGAACATTGGTGTACATGTCTCTGTTTGAGTCTCCGCTTTCAAGTCTCTTGGGTATATATCTAGGAGTGGAATTGCTGGGTCTTATGGCAGTGGGTTTGGTTTTTTGGTTTTGGTATTGTTGTAGGGGAAAAACATCACAAAGTTTAATAACGTAAAAAGAAAGTTTTATTTGGCATATATTCAAAAGGACAAAAGTGGGAAAACAGACAAGCATGCTGCCACAGCCATGTCTGTCCGAGTCCAAAGAATATCACAGAATAGGCAAGAAGGGGAAAACAGACAAGCATGCTGCCACAGCCATGTCTACCCGAGTTCCAAGAACAGTTACAGAGCCATCAGTATATATTAACATTACAAAACGGCCAAAACCATTGAAAGCTTAGTCTTTTCACAGATTGGCTAGAAACTGTGATCCTACATTTTGAATTGTCTTTCTTAACAGTCATTGGTACAGGTTTCAGTTATGAAAGTCTGGAGGGTCTTCATTGGTCCAGCAAATTCCTATTCACTAAATGTTAATAGAAAAAGACAAAAGGTGAGAAGCCCTTTGGGTTAGGGTTTGCCCTTTTGTGAAAACGTCCTTAAGATAATTTCTGAGATTGTCCCATCTGTTGTCTTATCTCAGGGCCCAGTTGATGTGTCTGTGAGTCTGTGAGGGCCCAGCCCCAGCTGGGTCACATTTCTCCATGCTCACGGTCAGGGAATAATGATTCCAAATATTATTTTCTAAATCAGTATGGTACTTTTACTTCTAGTTTTTTGAGGAACCGCCCCAGTGTTTTCCAGTATTGTATATGTCTTAACTAAGGTACTCCTCATAACAGCCCTGCTAAATAAGTGCTATTCTTACCCCACTCTACAGGTGAGGTTACACGAGAGAGGTTAACCAAGTTGCTCAATGTCACACAGCTGGGATTTTGCACCCATGCAGTATGACTCCAGAGACCATGCCCTGAACCACTACATTAATAGATGTTAACTATATTATTGTTTACCCTACTCTGCTTTGTATTGTAATTATTTTTGTGCTTAGCTTCTTCCCGTCCATCCAAAAGCAAACATCCTAAATGCTAGGGCGGTGCCTTTAACACTCTCGAAGGGCCCCTCATAGTCCGTACTCAATACATGATTGTCAATAAGTAAAAGATGACTTTCCTTTCTTCCACAGCAAATAACAGTTATTCATTTTAAGTAAGAATCTGGTAATGTTAGACTTCTCTAGGAGTTTGCGGATCAAAGGACCTAAACGTGAAATCTTCATTTAAAAAACTTCTGAAAAAACGTACCACTTATATCATCATATGACTTGCAGAAACTGGAAGTGTGTGAACGAAGCAGGAGGATGTTTATTGTGGTCTAGCTGGAGGCTATTATTAGTTCCCATTGTGCCACACATTTTATGTACAATATAATTTAGTCCTCAGAAATCCCTGTTAGGAAGGTATTATTATCCGTGTTTTATACATGAGAAAACAGCCACAAAGAGGTGAAATCACCGGCCCCAAACCACCCATCTGTTAAGTGCTAGACAGGAAGTGAGAACCCAGATCTGCCTACCCTGAAAGCTGTGCTCCTGACCGCTGTGCTGGGCTGCCTGGTTATCTGTTTCTCCTGCAGGTGGAGACTGCCATCCCACCTAAAAGGACAGTGCAGGAGATCAGATAGTTTCCGTTCATGTTTTTCTCACTTGAGGCGTTACTGATGAGTACCCGAGATATATAGTGAATGCAAGAATTTTGAGGAACAAGTTAGCAGGCCTGTGGCTGGCCCAGTGGTTAAAGCACTAAACCGCTAACCCGAAAGATGGGCGGTTCGAAACCACCAGCCGCTCCGTGGGAGAAAGATGTAGAGATTTACAGCCTTGGAAACCCTACAGGGTTGCTAGTTGGAATCGACTTGACGGCAGTGGATTTGGGTATGGATGGGTTTTAAAAAGCGAACGAATAATATTAGAATATTATTATTAAACCACTCATCAAAAAAAGGATCAGAACTACTGATAGGACAAAATGGGTGAATATTGTAGACATTATGTTGAGTGAATGAAGAAAGATACAAAGGAGTACATACAATATGAGTCCACATACCTGATGTTCAAGACAGGTTAAATTAATCTGTGGTGATAGAAATTAGAATAGTGGAGACCTAGGGGTGGCGGGAGGAAGAGTTTCATTGGAAAAGGGCATACAGAAAATTCTAGGGTGATGGAAATGTTCTGTATCTTGATTTCAGCTTAGGTATACATTTGTCCAAACTTACCAAACTGTACACTTAATACATCTGCGTTTCAGCATATTTAAATTATACCTTAAAATTATAAAACTATTTTTTTAAATTAAATGAACAGATCTTTAGATATGGGATATGGTGGGGAGTTTGAAATGTGAATGGACTTTGCTTCACTACTTGCCAGTCATTAAATGCTGAAATGTTGATACCAAAACCAAATCCACTGCTGTTGAGTTGATCCCGCCTCGTAGGGACCCAGTAAGACCGAGTAGAGCTGCCCCTATAGGGTTTCCAAGGCTGTCATCTGTATGGAAGCAGACGGCCATATCTTTCTTCCTCAGAGTGGCTAGTGGGTTCAACTGCCAACCTTTTGGTTAGCAGCCAAGCTCTTAACCACTGCCGCTGGGAGTGGCAAAACAAATACTTTGATGACTTTTGAAACTGTGAGTCGAAATTGACTCAATGGCAGCAGGGTTAGGGTGAACCTTTTGCAGCCTAGACCAGAGATTTTGAAAGGCCATAATGCTTAGCACAGTTTCGTATGTGGAAGGGGATAAGGGAGTACACTGGGAACGCAGAATTACAGGATGAATTACCCTGGACATGCCCACAGCTCTGTGGAGGTGCGGAAAAGGCATCTCCTAGGACCAGCTGAGCCGCCTCAGCAGACCCGGGTTCCAGCAACACTCCCTACTCACTAGTCTGTGAACCTGTGAACCTCTCGGGCGGCTGTTTTCTCATCCTCAGGCCTGACAACCTTGCTCTGCTGTCTCCACAGGGTTATTATTGTGAGGTTCGAGAAATATTATAAACATAAACATAGAGCTTTGAAAGTGCTCTACCACTGAGAAATATAAAACATTACAGACCTTCTTTAAAGAGAAGTGGCAGAAAAATGTCAGTAATGAACACGACTGGGCTCTCACGCAGACATTTCGGAATGAGTTTACACATTCCTCCTTGAAGAAACTGTCTGGCCAAAACTAAAGAAAGAAACTTCAAGTCCGGACACTCCATCTGAGGCCAGCGAGTGTTTTGGTGAGGAGCCAGGGTTATCTTGTTGGATTCCTTCTAAACTTGGCAACAGAGTCCTCCAGACTCCTGAGTGCCTCTTCAGGCAGGTGCTAAGCAACATCTCACTTCAGATCTGCACGGACCCCAAACGGCATGGGTGCTGCGTCTCCTCTGTTCCTCCTGACAGTCTCGACAGGCGTGCAGCTGATCCGGCTCAAAGGAGGGATCCGGGGAAGGCTTTGTCTTGTGTGCCTGGGCTGGGGGACAAAACGGAGCCCCGCTTTGTCACAGCAGAATGGGCAGAGCCTGAGGCCTCAGGTCCTGTTTATGTGGCGGGGATTGAGGCAGGATGGCCAGGCGGATGATTGGATCTGACTTGGGTAATGAACATTGTTTGTTACTGTTTGAAGAGTAATTGTGTAAGCAACAGTGCTTCTGGGTTTGGCTGCCTGTGACTCAGCAGTGTCTGTAACATAACACCCAGTGCAGAGAAGGAGCAGACGCTGGCCAACGCGGGAGGGGAGGGACGCGGGTGAGGGGAAGAGTCCCCCCCAATCATTCGTCCCCTTCTCGCTCCTCACTGTCCCACCCCCTCTCCAAACCTCGAAGGAGAGTTGGCGAGAGGGCATTTGCCACCTGGACACAGTGGGGCCCAGTGCGAGGGGCAGGCGCGAGGCTGGCCGGGAGCCAGCGCCCTGGACTGAATGCCTGTCACCAAAGGGGCTCCCACAGCCCATGGCGGTCCCCGGAGGCCGGGCACCATGGCTGGCCGTGATCAGAATGTGCAGACACTGGGGCTTTGAGCAGCTCCCGGAGCCGGCTCCTCCGCTGGCCCCCAGTTCCCTCGGATTAGAGCGGGCTCTCCGGAGCCCCTTTTGTCCGCTGCTTGTTGTTTGGCACGCACAGACCGCTGCGCATTCATCTTTATTAGTTCTAATTGCTTCCCCATTCTAATGGGATCTTGATATTCCCATACAATTGAAAGGAAATGTATTCATTAAAATAATTCTTCTCCTAACTGCCGCTTGAAGCGGCTCCTCCAAGTGACATTGTCTCCCTATCCACAGCCTGCTGAGGCCCCTTATTAAGACTCTAGTCAAAAGCTAACTTTGGGCAGCAAACTTCCTTTACAGGAGTTTCCAGACATGAAGAGAGGGCGCTTTTTAATCGGCTCACACGCACACAAGTTGGAGGCCAGCTGGTGTAATTGGGGGTGCTGCTCTGGTGGGTGGGTGGGGAGAGAAGGGCTGGCCTCCAGCTCTGCCTGGGTAACAGACCCCTTTCTGTACACAGACAGGCTAATTTGGGAAGTGCGTCCCCCCCCCCCCCCCCCCGCTGTCATCTGCGTAAAACTTTTTGTTTACACCACAAGCAGTTAGTAGGTGTGTTGCAAGGGCCAGGTACTGAGTAAGGTGCTGTGGGAGGTGTGAAGACCGACTTCTAGTCTGAGCTGTTTATGGTCTTGGTGGGTAGCTCCCATTGCCAAGTCCCTAAAGTCAGACACGGCAGGAAAGGCTGAGAGCCCTCTCAGTATTTCAGAAACGCTTAATAGGATAGAGAACTTGGAAAAGCAGGCTATTATTTCCAACCTGTGTTAGATTTAATAACCAAAATCTTTCAAGACAAGGGATCATGGGAGGCAAGGGGGGCCATAATACAAGACGCTTCTTTGGGACATTGAGAACCACTGATCTTTTTTGAGGAAATAAGCCATTATAACAAGAATGATTATGTCATGTGTGCTATTCACATGACTGAATAAATAAATTGATAAATTGCTATAGGAGTTTGGAGGAGACCCTGGGTGGCTTAGTAGCACTCGACTACTAGCTGCTAGGTTGGCAGTTCAAACCCACCCAGAGAGAGGCTCCTCGAAGACAAGCCTGGCAATCTGCTTCCAAAAGGTCACAGCCTTGAAAACTCTATGGAGCAGTTCTACTCCGACACACACAGGGTCGCCATGAGTCGGAATGGACTTACTAGCAACTAACAACAGCAAAAGTGTAGGCATTCGGAGGAGAGGAAGGGAGTAAAGTCATATTTGTATACTGGGCATCACATTGTTGCTCGCGCCTTATTTAGTCCTTACAACAGCCCTCTGAGGGAGACACTTTTTACAAACGAGAGCCAAGAGAAGCTAGGTAACTTGGCCAATGGCAAAATTTGGAGTCAGGATTTGAACAACGACCTTCTGATTCCAAAGCACAGGCTGTTTTCACTGCATCGTACTACCCCTCACATCGTATCTGTCAGGGACCGTCAGAGAAGGTTTAATGTGGAAGGTGGTGTTTGATCCCCCTTGAAGCCTTTAGGGATGGTGGGATGTCAACAAGTAGAGAGCGGGGTCCTGTGGGAGGGAAGAATATGGGCAAAGGCACAGGGTCTGGGAAAATCCAGCAAATCAGGAAACGAGCTTGAGTGGCCAGAGACTGCAGTGGATGCAGACGGGCAGTGAGAGACAAGCAGAAGGGTTTGTGAGGACCTGATTGTAAAGAGCTTTGTATATCAGGAGTTTGGACTCTATCCTGTCCGTTCTCCTCCAAGGAAGATACTTGAAGCCTCCGGATAAACACAACTTTTCCTTCAGGAGCATCAATTTTCCTTGAGGTGAATGATTTTAAACATCTTCATATTAAAGGAAATTCAGATATATCATGGAGCAGAATGCAAAATTCTCATGAATTTTTAAGAGAAAACAAAAGACTTCAATGAGCGTTTGGGCTTGCTGACAGGAGCTTCAGGCGAGGCAGTCCCCTGGGGAAACGTAAGACATTCCTTTTGTCTGTTTTTGAGGCACTTCACCAGGAAGATTTGAGAAGTACTGATTTTGGATAAAACATTTTGATCCCAGGAATGAAATAATTAGCTGTATTTCCAGAAGGGTGGCAAGGGCTTGGAAGGTGGGCTGGGCAGAGCAGAGATTGACGGCAGTGAACTCCCAGGAGATATTAAGGGGGCTGCTTGGGGAAGCTTGGGGAAGGAGGAGTCCCTGGGTGGTGCAAACAGTTAACGCACTTGGCTGCTAACAGAAAGGTTAGAGGTTCGAGTTCATCCAGAGGTGCCTTGGAAGAAAGGACTGGTGATCTACTTCCAAAAAATCAGCCATTGAAAACCCTTTGGAGCACAGTTCTACTCGGACACACATGGCCTTGCCATGAGTCAGAGTCAAGTCCACGGCAACTGGTTTGGGTTTTTTTGGAGGGGAGTCAGGGACTTTTTGGAGAATCTGCTTTATAACCTCCAGGTATATTTTGTACCTCTTTGCCCCAGCCCTTTTGCAGGGGGCCACCTGAGACATGCTCCACCCGTTGCAGCCCCTCCTTCCCTTTAAGGGGCTCAGCGACAAGACTAGGATGGCCTGGGAAGCTATAGCAAAAGCCAGAGGAAGACCTGGGCCAGGAATGGAGACTTTACAGAGGACCTTCATGCCCTGGCCACTTTGCCAGCCACACTCCCTGTTAACAACCTTCTGGCCAGAAGGCAAGTGGCTGGACCATTGATTCTCTGGGATACTTTGCCTGTGGCAGTGTCCTGCCTTCATATGCTGGTGGGTAGTTATATTGTACCAGCCTGGTGGCCAGTACCCTGTGGTGGAGAGAGACTTGGGGGAGGAAGGAGGGAACAAGGCATCTCAGTTGGGGAACAAGGCTATGCTTTACTTCTCCTTGTCATCAGTAGATGGAAATAGCCCCCCTCAGTTCTCCAGAATCCTTTTTTCATATAACCAGTTGCCATGGAGTCAATTCTGACTCATGGTGGCCCCATGTGTATTAGAGTAGAACTGTGCTCCGTAGGGTTTTCAATGGCTGATTTTTTGGAAGTAGATCACCAGGTCTTTCGAGGCGTCTCTGGGTGAACTCGAACCTCCAACCCTTCGGTTAGCAGCCGAACATGTTAACTATTTGCACCACCTAGGGGCTTTATAGCTCCTTTGGAATGGGAGCCTTTTTTTTTTCTTAAAGATAGTTTAGACTCAGTCTCTTCAAGTTTCGTTTTCTGGAAAGCATTAAAAAAAAAGCCTTAGTGCTTTATTTGTCTCATTTTCAAGGGCTCGCTTATTGTAGAGAATTTAGAAAATTCTGACCATCAAAAAGAAAAAAACAAAAACAAAAATTGCCTTTAGTTCCACCACCCAGGGGTAACCACAGCTAACACCTTGATGTCGTTCCTCCCAGGATTTTTCTTAGCATATATACTTTTATTTAAAAAATGGAGCCATCTTGTATATACTACGTTGTATACACATAATATATTTTTTTCACACACCATGAATCTTGTTTCACACTCACAAACATTTTTCTGTAAGGTAATTATTTGTGATCGAAAATAGCCTGCAGATCCCACGTTGCCTTTAATGCCCTGTTACTATAAATTTAGGTTATTTTCAGTTTTTCACTATTAGATGCAACGTAATGAACCTACCAAAAAAAAAAAAAAAACCGGTTGCCATCAAGTCAATTCCAACTCATAGCGACCCTATAGCACAGAGTAGAGCTACTCCATAGGGTTTCCAAGGAGCAGCTGGTAGATTCGAACTGTTGACCTTTTGTTTAGCAGCTGAGCTCTTAACCACTGTGGCTCCAGGGCTCCGTGCTGAACCTACGTGTGGCTAAATCTTTCACAAGGCAGTATTATTTTATATTATACAAATAACCATTTTACTGCTGAAAATAGAAGACAAGAAAAAAAATAAACACCTGTAATCCTACCATCTGCAGCTAAACTTGAAGAGATTTCTAACTTAAAGATTGCCAGTTCGAATCCACCAACTGCTCCTTGGAAACCCGATGGGGTAGTTCTACTCTGTCCTCTAGGGTCACTATGAGTCAGAATTGTCTTGACAGCAATGGCTTTGGTCATCCTACCATCCAGAAATCCTATCTAATGATTTTTCAGTACCTATGCTGACGGATGGCATTCTGCGCATGTATCAATGTATTAAAAAAGTCTAAGTCTGATACAGATCTATTTTTAATAAAACAACACTATTTGTTGACCTGCTTTTCCTTCTTAATGTATCATGACTATTTTTTCTTGTCATTACACAGCATTCAGTATTATCCTTTTATTGCTTTCCAATAATACATTGTCTAAGGGTACAAACATGATTTCTCCTTTTGCTGTTCATGTGGGTTTTCCTGGAGTGTGTTTGTTTTTCTCGCTTTTTTGTAGGAGTCCTTTAAATATCAAGGATAGTAAATTACTTTTCATGTTGCAAATATCTTTCCCAGGTTATTATTTTACCTTGAGGCTTATTTGAGGTAAGTTTCCTTCTCTTTATTTTGTAATTATCCAATATCGTGTAATTATTTTGTATAATACTATAATGTTGCACAAAAATTAGAAAATACAGAGAAAAGAAGAAAAATAATTAAAATTTAACCCTATCCCAGCAACCAGAGATAACCACTATTAATATTTTAGAGCATATCTTTCTAGACTTTTCTATTTCTCAATCTATATGAGAGTATGGTTGTATAGATATGATGTTTTTATAAACAAAAATAAGATTATTATATATATATTTTTTTCTGTGACCGACTTATGTACTAAACCCATTTTGAAAATGGTTCTGTATCAACACAAATGGATCTACAGCATTTTATATTCTTAAATTACTTTTATTTTTTTGAAACCAGATAGTCCTTTCGCATACCTCAAAAATCAAAACAATACAAATCGGCATACGTTGAGAAGTCTTCCTCCTATCCCTGTCTCCATTCACCCAGTTCTTTGCTTTCCTGTCCCCATAGGTCGCTACATGTAGTTACAGTGCTCCTTTTTGAAACTACAAGAAATGCCAATTTATATGTTTATCATCCTCTCTCCCTATTCTTGCACGGAGGTAGCACACTGCGTATATACAGTATAATGCACCTTGCTTCTTTTTTTTTAAACTTAACAGTCTTACGCTGGAGATCTTTCCATATCAGTTCATAGAGAGCATCTTGATATTCCATAGTGTGGCTGGACCATAATATGTAATCAATCCCATATAACTGGACATTTGGGTTATGTCCAGTCTTTTGCTATTACACACAATGCTGCAGTATATAATAGGTCGTTTCTGTGTGTACAAATACACGTGCAGGAAAAATTACGAGAATGGAATCGATGAGTCAAGGGGTAAATATATTAGTGACATTGATAGAAGATGCTAAACTCCCGTTCACAGGAGTGTACCATTTTGCACTCCCAACAGCAATGCATGAGGGTGTCTCATTTCCCCACCGTTTTCCCAATCAAGTGTATTTTGGACATATGCAGATCTGGCAGGTGAGAAATGGGTATCTCATTGCAGCTATAAATTGCGCTTCGTTTGTTATAAATGGGGTTGAGCATTCTTTCATATGCTTAAAAGCCATTTGTATTTCTATTTCAGAAAACATGTAGTACTTTTTCTGTGGGCTCTTGGTCTCCTAGATTTCCAGAACAAGTGATGTCTTAAGGGGATTGACCCTTTGTGAAATGAGTTGCCAAATTTTTTTCTAGTTAGTCATTTGTATTTTTACTTTGCATATAGTGTTTTCGTCCTGCAGAAATTTTAAAATTGTTATGTGATGCATTTATCAGCCTTTTCTTCCCTGACTTCAGGGTTTTGAATCAGAAAGATCTTCATCATTCCAAGTTTCTAAAGTTCTGTTATTCTTCTGGTAATTTTATGATTGTGTTTTCTGCATTTAAGTCTTTGACCCAGTTGAAGTTTATCCTGGTGTACTGTGTGAGACACAGGCCCAGCTTCCATCTTTCTCCATTGGAAAAAAAAAAAAAAAAAAGCCTGCCTTTGCCTCACTGATTTGCTGTTTATCGCATACCAGATTCTGACATGTATTTGGGTCTATTTCTGGGCTTTCGATTCTTTGCCATTGGTCTGTCTATTTATACAGCATCAGTTCTGATAGCTACACAGAGCTGCTCTTTATGCACATAGCATAATTTATTTGACTAATTCATTTCTGTTAAGCATTTAGGTTGCTTCCAATTTTTCAGTATTGCAAGCAGCTCCTCATTAAAGAAAATCCTTTCACACATTTTACGTGTGGGGGTAGACTAATTGTGTCCTTCGGATAAATTTTTATATGTGGAATTTCTGGGTCAAAAGTTATGTACCTTCTTCGGTCTTTTGCATACACATTGCCAAAATGCCTTCCAGAAAGATTCTACCCATTCACACTCCCCCCAACAGTGTATGAGTGCTGATTTCCCCTCACCCATGCCAGCTCTCACTATTATCATTCTTTTTAATCATAGCCAATCTGATCTGCAAAAAAAAAAAAACAAGAAAGAAGTTCTCTCATTGCTGTTTTAATTTGCCTTTCTTTGAATGCTAGTGAAGTTGAATATTTTTTCAATTTATGGTGGTTTTTGAAGTACAGAAGTTTTTAATTTTTTATGTAGTCCAATCTATCAATCTTTTCCTCTATGGTTTCTGCTTTTGTTGACATGTTTAGAAAGTCCTTCCCCGTCCTAAGATTATAAAATATTCAATTGTATTTTCTTCTAGTACCTTTACGGTTTCGTTTCCATTTTTGTCCATCTGGTATTCATTAGGATGAATGGTGTGAGCTGGGAAAGAACTTGTATTATTTATTTATTTATTTCCCGAATGGATACCTAGTTCTTTCATCACTATTAAAAAGCATATGTTCGTGTGTATAACTCTTTATAAAATGGACGTCTCAAACAGAGGGTAGGGAGGTGATCTAGCTCTAGATATTGAGTCAATGTTAGTGTCTTGGTTACCTAGTGCTGCTATAACAGAAATACCCCAAGCGGATGGCTTTAACAAACAGAAGTTTATTCTCTGGTAGTTTAGGAGGCTAGAAGTCCAAATTCAGGGCACCAGCTCCACGGGAAGGCTTTCTCTCTCTGTCGGTTTTGGAGGAAGTTCCTTGTCATCAGTCTTTCCCTGGTCTAAGAGCTTCTCAGCACAGGGACTCCAGGTCCTGAGGACATGCTCTGCTCCTGGCACTACTTTCTTGGTGGTATGAGGTCCCCATGTCTCTCTGCTTGCTTCTCTCTTTTATATCTCAAAAGAGATTGGCTTAAAACACAGCCTAATCTTGTAGATTGAATCCTGCCTCATTAACATAACTGCCTCTAATCCTGCCTCATTAACATCACAGAGATAGGATTTACAACACATAGGAAAATCATATCAGATGACAAAATGGTGGAGAATCACACAGTACTGGGAATCACGGCCTAATCAAGTTGACACATGTTTCTGGGGGACACAATTCAATCCATGACAATTAGAAATATTAGTCTTTGTGCTAAATCAGCAGATAACGGCACTTTGAAACAAATGTGAGCTTTTGAGTCAAACCAACCAATATTGGACGTTCAAATCCCAGCTTTGCAGCTCACTGCGTGTGCAACTTTGAGCAATAGTGATGCTCCCTGAGTCTTGGTTTCTTCATCTGTAAAATGGGTAATAGTACTTACCTCACAGGGCTGTGATAAGCATTAAATGAGGTAATGTTTCTAGCAACTGTCCACATATGCCTTACCTAGCATGGACAACCAAGTGACAGTCTTGTCCTTCACACTGTGACTTCCACCGCCCCTCTGGTGATCCCTTCAGGCCCTTACTATAAATAGAATGTTCTGGAACAGGGAGGGTGGAGTGCTTGTGTTTGCTTTTCATAGGTTTTCTATCTGTACGCTTGTGATCAGACCCTCATTTGTCACGTCTTTCTGCTTTTAGCATCTTTTCATGAGCAACCTTTCTCTTCCCTTCTAAATGCGCTGCTTTTAGTCTCATACCAGCTAGGAAACCAGACAACTGGGTTGTTAGAAGTATGTATACATTAAGCGTAGCTGGGATCTGGGTGAGGGCCTGAGGGCCTCTCCTATTGTATAATGTAGGGTTCTCAACCCAGGCTGCACATTAGAATCACCTGGGAGGTGTTAAAAAATATCCATGCCTGGTCGTACTCCAAAAAGCAAAAACCCAACCCAACCCATTGCCTTCAAGTTGATTCTGACTCATAGACACCCTGTAGGACAGAGTAGAACTGCCCCATAGGGTTTCCAAGCAGCAGCTGGTAGACTCGAACTGCTGACCTTTTGGTTAGTAGCTGTAGCTCTTAACCACTGCACCTCCAGGGCTCCAGTCTTACGCCAGACCCATTGAATCAGAATCTCTGATGGTGGGGTCTAGGCATCGGCATGGTTAAAAACTCCCCAGGTGATTCTAATGTACGTACGTGCAGGGTTGCCACCCACTGGTTGTGTGCGCTGGCTTTGTGAAGGTCTGTATTAACTGCTCAGCGGTCTTCCTCTCTGCATTTCTCCCAAAGTTAGGGAAGACACTCTATTGGACAGAAGGCCAGATGGTGGAGGTGTCAGGCATGTTCAGGATGCTGTTCCACTTGCTGAAGACAACAGCTCCACCACTCAGTTCTACCTTGCTTGGAGGGCACGTTCCTCTGGGTATTTGGAAACAATGATGTCAGTTTCTCCTCAAAGGACAAAACCACCCCAATTCCCTCCCCTGATGAAGTTCTTCCTGCCCCTAGGGGCTTCCTGGCACCATCTTGGCCCTGATCCTGAGAACGGTGGTGATGGCCAACAAACCTTGAGAGGATACCTTTAGTTTTTATTTCTGTTTTGTTTACTTGTGTATTTGTTCTCTTCTCCTCTTGGCCTTTTTCCTGTCCCCAAATGCTCATATAGGAGACACACGTCAAGCATCTTGGTTCCCAGCTTCCATGGATCCATTCTTCCACAGAGGACAGGCTCACCCGCTGTAAGTACTTGTGGGATCACCTTATCTGCAGGCAAAAGAGATACAAGACGTGCTTCATGCAGCCCACAGGATGGGCCCAATGTCAAGTCTCCTTGCTACAAGATCAGCCTTCATCAAATTCTCACATTGTGATAACTGGGCTGTGTGTGTGTGTGTGTGTGTGTGTGTGTGTGTGTGTGTGTGTGTGTGTGTGTGTGTGTGTGTGCGCGCGCGCACATGCATGTGTGTTTAATTAACCAATTAATTTTTTTATTGTTGTAAGAAACATACAACATAAAATTTGCTATTATAACCATTGTAAGTGTACAATTCAGTGACATTAATTACATTCACAATGCTGTGCAACCAACACCACCATTTATTTCCAAAACTTTTCCATCACCTCAAACAGGAATTCTGTACCCATTAAACAAGAACTCCCCATTCCCCATTTGTCCCAGCCCATGTTATTGTTGTTAGGTGATGTTGAGTCATCTTTGACTCGTAGCGACCCTATGTATATCAGAACGAAACGTTGCCCAGTCATGTGCCATCCTCACAATCGTTGTTATGTTTGAGCCTACTGTTGTAGCCACTTTGTCAATCCATCTCATTGAGGGTCTTCCTCTTTTTTGCTGACCCTCTACTTTACCAGGCATCATGTCCTTCTCCAGGGACTGGTCCCTCCTAGTAACACGCCCAAAATAAGAGAGATGAAGTCTTGCCATCCTCTCTTCCAAGGAGCATTCTGGCTGTGTTTCTTCCAAGACAGATTTGTTTGTTCTTTTGGCAGTCCATGGTATATTCAATATTCTTTGCCAACACCATAATTCAAATGTGTCAGTTCTTTGGTCTTCCTTTTTCATTGTCCAGCTTTTGCATGAAAATACTGTGGCTTGGGTCAGGCGCACCTTAGTCATCACAGTGATACCTTTGCTTTTTAAGATTTTAAAGAGGTCTTTTGCAGATTTTCCCAATACAATACATTGTTTGATTTCTTGAATGCTGCCTCCATGGATGTTGATTATGGATCCAACAGGAAATCCTTGACAACTTCACTGTTTTCTCCGTTTATCATGATGTTGCTTCTTGTTCCAGTTGTGAGGATTTTTGTTTTCTTTATGTTGAGATATAATCCATATTGAAGGCTGCAGCCTTCGATCCAGTCCATTGTAACTACTCATCTACTTTCTCTCTCTATGCATTTGCCTGTTCTAGATATTTCGTGTAAGTGGGATCATACAATATTTGTCCTTTTGTGGGCTGTGGTCTTAGCCCCTGGGCTTGAATCCTTTTCTAGGTGCTTTGTTTGGTTCATCTAAGACTAGTGCCTCCTTAGTTCCGCCAGACCCTATAGGGGAAAGTTATCACCTTTCCTAATGAATTGAACCCAACCCCTCCAAGCTTAGCAATGAAGGGAGAATCTCTGTGTGGAGAAAAGTGACTGAAGTTTTCCTTTGAGATTTCTTACTCATCATTGTTGCTCTATTACACTAGCCAGCTGTGGTGCTTCTCACCCTCCAACATACACACACACACACACCACAGCTGAGACCAGGCTGGATCTTCCAGACAAGCCTTTACCACGTGCTGGGGATAACAAAAGAGAAATAAACAGAGAGAGTAACATGACCCCATCTAATCTCATTTACAAGACATGACTTGATCATGATGGCTCAGGGCCAGCCCTATCCCAGGATGGGGCCAGCCTCCATGTGGTCAGTACCATCACAGCAGCCACGGTCTCCAGGAAGAAGCCTGGGATAGCTGCTCTAGTAAGAGTTCAGAGGGACCCAGGACAAGAATGAAGCCAAGAAGGAGACTAGAGTTGCCTGTCTCGGGCCGCCATCTGAATTCCAGTTCCCTCCTATCCGAGGATCTGCTTCTTCCTTGGGTGAATGGAAATGATTGTTCCTTTTCATGGGAAATAAGACTTCAGATTTGAGTGAGGTTTCGTTGACAGTTAAGGCTGCACACAGGAAGGAATGGGCATCACCTTGATGCCTTGACTGGTCTTACTAGGAGTGTCGTTTATATCCACAGAAGACAATGATTTTTCTTTAGATACACTAAGTTAGGAAGCAAAATGTCACAACATTGTGAAATACTTTGTGGTTTTGATTTATGATGGAGCCGTAGGTGAGTAAGCCCAGAGAGTTATTTTTAAAGAGTGCTGATGAGGCACTTACCAAAGAGGGCTCAGTAGCTGTCCAGGCAGAGTAAAATACAAGGACCCATCAGTTGGCTGAGCGTTTTCTCTAACTGGAAGTCTATAAGATATAGGTGTATTATAGGTGTTGATTTCTTCTTCAGTCTCTTCAAAAGAGACCTCAGCCCCGATCCATCAGGGAATGGCCTTACCCTACGGCCCCAACCAAGTAAGAATGTAGCAGAACACAACAGAGTGGGATCGGAGTACGATGTGCTGACAGGTTTCCCTAATGCTAACTGTCTGCTGTGTATTCCTGGTGGTTGTATAGCTGTCATCCTGGATTCTTTATCATGGCTACCTGTTGGATAACCCCATAAACTCTGACTCACTTCTCCTCAATGGAGGCGGTGCTGCCCCCTAGAGGCGCCTTGGAAATTTGTGATGTGTTTATGTTTGTTGGAGCCCCGGTGGCACAGTGTTTAAGAGCTCACCAGCAGCTACTTGGAAACCCTATGGGGCAGTTCTACTCTATCATATAGGCTTGCTATGAGTCGGAATTGACTCGATGGCAAAGGGTTTTATGTTTGTTACATTAGTGTATGTGTGTGGAGGCTGCCACATAGGTAGAATGAGGCATTTATGCTTCAGTGGTAGAATCCTCGCCTTTCATGCAGGAGACCTGGGTTCAATTCCTGGCCAATGCACCTCATACTCAGCCACCACCCATCTGCCAAAGGAGGCTTGCGTGTTGCTATGATGTTGAACAGGTTTTAGCGGAGCTTCCAGACTAAGATTAGGAAGAAAGGCCTGCCGATCCACTTCTGCAAATAAGCCAATGAAACCCTATGAATCACAACCAATCCCCAGCCAGTCATGGAGATGGCATTGGACTGGGCAGCATGAGGTCCCCATGAGTCAAGACGTAGGTAGAGGCAGAGGGGGCCCAGACTTTCTGCCACAGTGCGGCAGTTTTGTACAATGAAGATTTGTCCTGCCCCTCAAGTGACGTTTCAGTGGGGTTAAATGCCTACGGACATGTAGGTAGAAAACCTCTTATATTGGTCTGCGCCTAGAACCTAATTCCATTTTGTATATAAATACAAAGTACTTTTGTAGCTTTAATATACAGTGAATTTTTCATGAATATTATTGTTATGGATTGAATTGTGTCCCCCCAAAATAAGTGCTGCAAATCCTATACCTGTGGATGTAATGACATTCGGGAGTAGGGTTTTCTGTATGATGTTAATGAGGCCACATCAGTGTCGGGTCTGTTTTAAGCCAGTTACTTTGGGATATAAAAGAGCAGATCAGGCACAGAAGCCAGGAAGCAGAGACGGGGAAACATAGATGCCATACCGCACAAAGATCACCAGGGAACCAAGAAAAAGAAGCAGAAAAGAGACAAGGAACTTGCACCAGAGCCTACAGGGAGAGAACCTCCCCCCAGAGCTGATGCTCTGAATTTGAACTTCTAGCCTCGTAAACTGTGAGCAAATAAATTTCTGTTCGTTAAAGCCACCCCCTCGTGGTATTTGTTACAGCAGCACTGCAAAACTAAGACAGTTACCCTTGTATAAATCGAGAAAATACTGTATTTTATCTTACCAGAGATTGTTCACGATTTCTGACAATCACAATACCTGCAGGAAAAAGTTAATGGTATTTGAGTTGCCAAAACAACACACTTCTACTCATTTGCATTTGTAGGTGAGTAGTGATTGTTCATATCTGTATGAATATATAGTACTTATTTACCTTTGTTTCAGAGCATTAATGTCTTAGGCTGGGTTCTCTAGAGAAGCAAAACCAATGAAGCACATATATAGTCCCAAGTCTGTGGGTCAGGTGGCAGGCTGGAGGTTTCTTCTGACTCACATTGATGCAGGGGACGACAAACCCAAGATCAGCAGGTAAGATGGCAGGCTACTGGTTCAAGTCCCCAAAACTGGAGTTGAGATGACGGCGAGCAGAGTTCAGGATCCAGAGCAGAGCAAAAGCCCACGAGCTTTTCCAGAAAGTCCATATATATTGGAGGCAGGCCATACCCCTAAGGAAACTCCCTTTCAACTGTTTGGCTGCTCATAGCAGATCTCATCATGGAGGAGATTACATTATATCAGCTCTCATCATGAAGGTAGTTACATTATTACATAACCACCAAACTACATCCTAACTGCCAAACCACTGAGAATCGTGGCCCAGCCAAATTGACGCATAACCTTAACCATCACAATCAAATATAAGTATCTGTAACATTCCGTTGAATATTGTTTTACTTCTCTTAAGCATCTAACGATTTCATCATCTCTCCTGGTGGAGTAACACTCAAGCATTTATAGATTAAAATGCATGTTATTTTCTCCTAAATTATTTTCCTTTATCTTATAGTTAGGACAGTATATTGATTTTTAAAAAAAATATGTGTGTCGGTGGGTTATATTATCTATAACTTTCATTTCAGAATAGTAAAAGTGGCCTTACAAAATGTTTGATATAGAAGGGAGTGTTGGGTCTGGCAGGGTTGGATCTACGACTCTAGGCAACCTTCGGGAGGGTGGTGTTTTGTTCATCCGATTTTCACAACAGCTCTATGAGCCAAGTCCTATTTTTACCATCATTTTGCACAGGAGGAAACTGAGTCAGGGAGACATGCAGTAACTTGCTCAAGGTCACATATCTAGAAAAGACGGGAGCCAGGAGCCAGAACCCCCTTACTCCACCAGCTCAGTAGGATTGTCCAGCTGCCCCAGGGCCTTTCCACCTGGAAGCCTACCTCCTGGCCCTCCCCAGCCTCTTACAGGGCCCAGCAGGGGCTGGGACTAGAAGAAAAAATTACTTTTCCCTTTGGATTGAATTACAACAGAGTAAATTAAAGGGAAGTGCCTTGCATACAGCAGACTCCCAATAAACTTTGTTGAGTGAATGAATGGCTGAATGAATGAAATGGACCTTTAGTAATTTATTGCGGTGAACTGGTGTGAGTTCCCAGGGGCTGAAGGCCAGGTTCAAAGGCTCTCAGCTCAAGGATGGACAAGTCCACTGCCTTTCCTCAGTGTAGGGAGGCTGGCCGCTCTGTTTCCCCAGGGTGCACAGCTGTTGAAATAGGAACAAGAACATCTCCCTCTGCTCTCACCCAGCTCTTCCCCCGTGGCCACTGACATGGGCCCCAGGCCTTGGAGGTGGGGATGTTCATAGATAGCAGCCTTTCTTCTGACTTGTGGGTCTCTGATCTAACTCCCCAAGTCCTGGTTTGGGGGACACCAACCATGGAGGGCTGTGCCCGTGTTTCCTGTCAGTCTTTGACTGGGTCTCACTCAGAGCTACTGCTTCCTCTTTCCTTCATTCAGCAAACGTTTTCTGAGGGTTTGCTTTGTGCCACATACTGGGGTACAGGTCTGAGTAACAACACATAGTTCCCACCCTCCAGAGACTCAGATTTAGGGCAGGGGACTGGCAAGTTACCTGACTGAGTGTGGCAAGAGCTGTGGCAGAGGAGCACCCAGCAAGCTCTGGAAGCCCAGAGGTTGGGGGACAGCTTACCTAGTCTGGGGAGAACAGGCGAGCCTTCCTGGAGGAGGCGAGCTTAGTTGTAAGGAATAGCTATGATTTAGCAAAGAAAAAGGATGAGTGTTATTAGTCAGGGTCCCAACAGGGAACAGATGACACATTCAAATTAGGATAATTTTTTTTTTAATAGGCGAAATTGGTTTCTCATTAAACAATTAATACACAAATTGTTTTCTGACATTGGTTGCCAACCCTGCAGCACTCTCCCCTTCTTGACCTTGGATTCCCCATTTCCATTTGTCCAGCTTTTCTGTCCCCTCCTGCCTTCTTGTCCTTGCCCCTGGGCTGGTGTGCCCATTTAGTCTGGTATACGTGGTTGAGCTACGTGTATTATTGTTTTATGGGCCTGTCTAATCTTTGGTGGAAGGGTCAAATTTGGATAATTTGAGTATGGTTTATGTACAAAGGGGTTGTGTGCAAAGACGTGGGCAGGGTGTGGGGAAACCACATGAAGGAGAGCACCACTGGAGTTGTTGCTGTGATCCGGAGCAGGAGGCCTCTAGGGCGCAGAGTTGGGGGAGTGGACTGGGAGGGGCAAGCAAGCCATGGCCTGCACGTTGGGTCAGGAAAGGCATTCCCAAGAAGAACAGAAATGCTTGTAGGCCCAGAGGTGTGGGGAGCATGTCAGCTGGGGAAATGCTTTCTCTGTGGCTGGAGTGCGGAGTGAGCAGGGGTGAAAGACGTCACATCATAAAAAGCCTTGCTTGTGGGCTTTTCTAAGGAGTTTGAAATTTTATCCTAAAGGTGATGGGGAGCCCCTGAAGGGTTTTAAGCAAGCGGTGACCTGATTAGATTTGTGTTCAAAGGGCCACTCTATCTCTAGTGTAGTGAGCCCTGGTGGCTGAGTGGGAGAAAAGACCTGGCGATCTGCTCGCATAAAGATGACTGCCTTGGAAACCCTACGGGGCAGTTCTGTTCTGTCCTGTAGGGTTGCTATGAGTTGGTATTCACTCCACAGAACATAGCAACTATGGCTGTGGTTTGGAGATTGCCTAGGGGCGTCACTTCAGGCCTGAACCAAGATAATGGCAGTGGAGAAAGAAAGAAGTGGGTGGACTTGAGAAATGTTAGGAAGCAGACTCAAAACGTGATGAACGACTGGGTGGGGAGGCTGAAGGAATGGGAGGTCTCAAGGGCAATGCCCTGGTTTCTGACTTGAAGCTCCGGTGGGGAATATGGGAGGGAGCATCGAGGTAGCAGGCTGGCTGTCCAACTGTCCCCTCCTCGGTCCTGTTTCTGCATTCAGGAGAAGGCTTAGCTTGGCCCTCATAAGCAGAACCTTTGGGAAACCCTGGGTGGTGCAATGGGTTAATGTACTCAGCTGCTAACTGCAAGGTTGGAGGTTGAAGTCTACCCAGAGGCTCCTTGGAAGAAAGGACTGGCAATCTGCTTCCAGAAGGTCATAGCCATTGAAAACCCTCTGAAGGATAACTCTACTCTGACACACATGGGGTCACCAAGAGTCAGAGTCCACCCAATGGCAACCAGATTTTGGCTTTAAAGGGGACTGTGGAGGGGCTTCCCAGTCAGGCCAAAGGTTGGCCTCACAGGTGCCAAGGGCAAACCAGACTAGAGAGGAAGAAAAAGACACCTTTTGTCACTGTCCTAGGGTCACTGAGCCGGGACCTGCTCCCCGCTCAAGCCCCTGCCCCTTCCATATGGACAGAGGATGTGTTTTCCCGTAAGGGGCTTCTCTGCAGGGGCAGATGAGGTCCAGCTGAGGGGCGGGAGGCGGCAGTGATGGCAGAGTGCAGGCTCTGCCAGCTGGGGCCAGAGCTGGATCCTGTCATTCCCGGTTTCCTTCCCATGGCTTTTCTGAAGGCCCTGGTCCCCGTAGACTCATAGTTCATCACCAGTGACTCTGAGGAACCTACTCTCCAGTAACAGGTCCCGTTCCTTAGAGTTCTTTGCCCAGAAACCTGGAATAATTTTCTTTTGTTTTAGAGGGAAATGCTGAGGTAGTTCTTTTATGTTCTAAGAACTTGGGTGGTCATGGCAACCCAGAAGGGTGGGGTGGGTGAGGTGGGGGGCTCCTTAGCAGCGTTCTGTTTCAAATGCCAGATTAAAGGAAAAGCTTCTTTGGAGTTTGCCTCATTAAGACATAGCTGGGTGCGGGCTTGTGGGGTGATTTTCTGGTTCGTCATTTTACACATGACATTTTACCTCTGTTTCCTCACCTTGTGGACAGTCTCCTGGGACTTTTTTTTTTTTTTTAAATTGTGCTTTAAATGAAGGTTTACAGAGCAAATTAGTTTCTCTTTAAACAAGTAATACACATATTGTTTTGTGACATTGGTTGCGAACCCTGCAATGTGTCAACAATCTCCCGTTCTTGACCTTGGGTTCCCCATTTCCATTTGGCCAGCTTTCCTGTCCCTTCCTGCCTTCTCGTCCTTGCCCCTGGCCTGGTGTGCCCATTTAGTCTGGTATATGTGGTCGAGCTACATGTATTATTGTTCGTTTTATGGGCCTCTCTAATTTTTGGCTGAAAGGTGAATCTCAGGAATGACTTCAGTATTGAGTTAAAAGAGTGTCCAGGGCTTCTGGGACTTTTCCCTGGGAATTTTGGCTCAAAGCTTCTCTGAGAATTGCAGCTCATTCCTGGCAGAGGGTCGCTGGGGGTGTTTCCTTTGTTCCTAGTTGGGGCTTTGTCCTGTGAGCCCCTTGCTCATGAAGGGGACACCGCTCAGCAAGAAAAAGGTAAGTTTATGGAGGTTTTGTTCTATCTGCGGAAGGAAAGATGTTCCTGAGAAGTCTTTTCGTTCCACATGCTTTTGGTCCAAGATCTTTCTCCCAGAATTGGCCTGACCCAAGAGCGAGGGAAGGCCAAAGAGAGCTCTGGCTCTGGGGTTCTGTGGGACCCCCTCGAACTGTTGTCTGGGGAGATCTAAGAACAAAAATAAAGGTAAAAACGTTTAACCCAGAGACTGAACTAAGTGTTTTTTTCCTAAACTGAGTTGTGCGCCCTGAGAGGCTCCGTCAGCTGGAACCAGACTCGATGCTCCGCACCAGTGCAAGCCATTCCCGGCGGGGAATACCAGTTCTGACCCACAAAACATTTCCCACACTCAGTCCCAAAGTCCTCTCATTTACACCTTCAAAATATCTCCTAGATTCACCTCATTATTAATGGTCTTTCTAACAACCAAAACAAAAACAAAAACAAAAACCTGTTGTCATTGAGTAGATTCCAACTCCTGGCAACCCCATGGGTTACAGAGTGGAACTGAGCCCCATAGGGTTTTCTTGGCTATAGTCTTCATGGAAGCAGATGGCCAGGCCTGTCTTCCGCGGCACCTCTGGATGAGTTCAAACTGCCAACTTTTAGGTTAGTAGCCAAGAGCCAACCTCTTGCCCCACCCAGGCACAATTTTATTAACAAAACCCAACCAAACCCATTGCCACTGAGTCAATTCTGACACATAGCGACCCTATAGGACAGAGCAGAACTGTCCCATCCAGTTTCCAAGGAGCGGCTTGTGGATCTGAACTGCCAGCCTTTTGGTTAGCAGCCGTAGCACTTAACCACTATGCCACCAGGGCTCCTTATTAACAACAACCCCATTTATTGAACACTGACTGACAGCCAGGATTTCCATGTATTGCCTAATTTAATAGCCACTAGCAGCCCTGTGAAGCAGATACTGTTATTCTCATGTCTCAGGGGAGGAAACTGAGTTTGTGGAGGGTCGAATAGCTAGCAAGGGGTGGAGCCCAGAAGGAGCCCAGGTCTGTCCAATGCCGCCTGTGATGACACCCTTTCACCACACGACACAGCCTGCATCCTTCTGCCACCGTTCTGCTCTCGGCACCTCTTGTCAGATCACTGCTCACGCAGGGCAGGCCTCCCGCATCATTTCCTGCCCCCCGTCTGGTTCGTCTGCAGCCAAGGAGCCTTGGTGATGCAATGGTTAAGCACTTGGCTGCTAACCTAAAGGCTGGTAGTTGGAATCCACTCAGCAGCTCTGTGGAAGAAAGGCCTGGTGATGTGCTTCCATAAAGATTACAGCCAAGAAAACCCTATGGCGCGGTTCTCCTCTGTCACATGGGTTGCTATGAGTCAGAATTGACTTGACAGCACCCAACCACAACAAAAACCAATCTAGCCAGCACATGGCCCCTGAACGATCTTCCTAAAGCTCCCCTTTCTTTGCTCCCCCACTAGACTAAGTCCTGGGGATACAAGAGACTAGGTTTGTCTCGTTCACAGTGGTGTCTGTAGGGCTTAGCCCATAGAAAGTGCCTGCTAAGTGCTTAGTTACTTACGGTAAAGCCATTGACCGCTAATGGAAAGGTCAAAAGGTCGAAAGGTCGGCAGTTGGAAATCACCAGCAGTTCTGCTTCTGTAGAGATTTATAGCCTTGGAACCCTATGGGGTCACTATGAGTCAGAATCGAGGCAAAGGCAGTGGGGTTTGTTTGGGTGTTTACTTACTGAGTGTTAACAAGTACCTCTTTCCTCTACTGGCTCCTGACATCCTTATTCTGTCTATTCTTGGGCCCCTCCCACCTGGAGTCACTGCTGCCCCCCACCATTAGACTCGGCTTGCCTGGCACCTGAACTGATCCCATCCAGGCAGGAGAAGTTCCCATCAGGGAGGGTGGGAGCCTGTATGCAGGGTGCATTCCTGCAGGAGTTTCATAGCTCTGGCTGCTTCTGCTTCTGCAGGGAGAAAGGGTTTCTTCTGCCCTCCATCTAAGACCTGGGGTGCAGTGTGTCTTGGGGTTCTCCAGAGAAAGAGAACCAGTGAGCTATATACACACATATATATAAACACGTGTGTGTTTACATATATGTGTGTATATATATATGTGTATATATACACATACATATGTGTGTAGGCACCAGTCCCTGGAGAAGGACATCATCCTTGGTAAAGTAGAGGGCCATCGAAAAAGTGGAAGACCCTCAATAAGATGGATTGACACAGTGGCTGAAACAACAGGCTCAAGCATAACAATGATTGTGAAGATGGTGCAGGACTGGGCAGTGTTGCGTTTTGTTGTACATGGGGTCTTTATGAGTCAGAACCAACTCAATGGCACTTAACAACAACAACAACATATATATGTGTGTGTGTATACATATATGTGTATATATATGTATGTATGTATGGAGCCCTGGTGCTGCAGTGGCTAAGAGCTCGGTTGCTAACCAAAAGGTCAGTAGTTTGGACCCACCAGCCACTCCTTGGAAAGCCTATGGGGCAGATCTACTCTGTTCTATAGGGTCGCTATGAGTTAGAATTGACTTGATGGTAACAGGTTCGGTTTTGGTCATACACAGACACACAATATACAGAAAGCGAAATTTACTTCAAGGGATTGGCTCACACAGTTGTGAGGGTTGGCAAGTACAAAATCCATAGGTTAAGTGGCAGACTGGAAACTTTTGCAGGCTTTCATCCCAAGATTCATAGGTCAGGTAAAGGGGAGGGTGCAGGGTCAAGAGAGAACGCATTCTGCCAAAGTATCTATTTAGAGTCTCAAGGCAGACTATACCCTAAGGAAACTCCCCTTTTGATTGATTGATCAATTACAGTAGATTACATAGTGGAGAGTAATTACATTACATTACGGAACAGCAACTACTCTAGTAGTAGGCCAAGTCACTGGGAATCATAGCCTAGCCAAGTTGACATCTAAAATTAACCATCACATGGGGTGAGCCCTGGACCCACATTTGCCCAGTAGGTCCCAACCTCTGACACTTCCCTCACATATTAGCTTAGTCCACAGAGCAACTACTGTATTTACTAAACACTTACTAGGCTGGGCACTTCACATATATTATCTCATTTAATCATCACCAAAAAACCAGTTGCTGTTGAGTTGATCACTACTCATGGTGACCCTGTGCGTGCAGAGTAGGACTGCACTCCACAGGGCTTTCGGGGATGTGACCTTTCAGAAGCAGATCACCAAGACTTTCTTCCAAGGTGCTTCTGGGTGGGCTTGAACCACCAACTTTTCGGTTAGCAGTCAAGAACTTAACTGTTTGCACCACCCAGGGAAGACTTAATTGTCACAACAACCCCAAAAGGTGATATTAGTATCTCCGTTTTACAGATGAGAAAACTGAGGCTGAAGAGATTCCGGCACCTGCTAAAGTACTCACAGGTGGGCAGGGATGGAGGAGGAATTCCAGCAGGGGCTTACCTGTTGTCAGACCTCTGTGATTTTCCTTTCACTGCCCTTCCTCACGTGGGCTGGGCTTCTGCCACGTTCTACCCGTCAAACCTCTACAGCCCTCCTTACCTTCTGGGAACCTGACAATCTCAGGGGTTGATAATCATGGTAAGAACAGGTACAATTTGGTAAGCTTCTGCATAAGTCAGGAGCTTCACAAATGACCTTGTTTAATCTTCACCCCTGTGACACAGGTGCTATGATTATTCCTTTACAGATAAGGAGGCACAGAGGTTAACTGTCACCCCATTGTTATAAGCGACTAAGGTGGTGAGCTGGGATTCAAACCAGGTTGGTCTGAGTTCAAGTCCATGCTCTTGACTACTCTTGCCAAGACCGTCCCACAGGGGGCTGGGCCCTGGTGGTGCTCATTCCCCTCCCTGAACCCATTTATAGCTGGGGACCAGCCACCCTCCTACTGCCTTCCTGTCTGCTGGACTTTTGCTGCTCTACTCCACCTGCCTGATGGGACCAGCCTCCTAGGTCCACCTGAACGAGCCACGGTCACCTGCTTCTCTGTTTGCTGTGTTTGGTGCTGCTGGTCACGCCAGCAGCCAAGTCCATTCCTTTGGCCCAGCTTGCTCCACTCCCCAACCCTGTCCTTGTACGTGTGTGGAGGTCCCAGCATGATCCCCCCTACCAAGCTTGATGATCCATGATACCCTGCTCAGGTACCTACCTGGCCTTCTAAGGTATCCTCTAAGGAGTGCTTCAGCCCCTCTGCCTGGCTTCCCAGTTTCTCATCTCCTGTCAGAATCTTCATGCGGATCCCCCACCCCTTCATCTACCAGTGACAGCCTCTCCCCTGTGGCTCGGGACGCCCATTTTCTGAGGCCAGGTCCTGTTCTTGGCCCAGCCTGGCTCAATACCTTCTTGTGAGCTATGGTTTTTGCTCCCGGCTCCTTGCTGATCCGCTGACCGTCCAGATTCTGCCTTGTTCTGCCGTTTGATGCCTGTCCGAGTCTGACCACACTGACTCCTGCCCCGTGCCTTCCTCTGACCCCTGAGGAGTCTACGCTTCTAAATCCTCAGCCCGCCCTTCAAGCTCTGAATCCTGCCTATGAGCCCTGCCCAGCCACCTCTCACCCCACTCGATGGGACATTGTTGTTGTTAGGTGCCGTTGAGTCGGTTCCGACTCATAGTGACCCTATGTACAACAGAACAAAACACTGCCCGGTCCTGCGCCATCCTCACAATCGTTACGCTTGAGCCCACTGTGGCAGCCACTGTGTCAATGCATCTCATTGAGGGTCTTCCTCGTTTTCGCTGACCCTCTACTTTATCTACATTATCCAGTGCTTTTTTCTCAACGTCTCCCAGCTTGGACTCTGCTCCCCTTACGGCAGGATCAATCACTCAGCAAGTGCTGGCGACTCAAGTGCAAGACCGCTCAGCTGTCCCCTGCCTCTGGACCCACAGGCGCCCGCCTCTGCGCCTGCCTTCAGCTGCTCCTCTTGCCCCCTACTACTGCAGCAGACACCCCTCCTTCCTCCCACCAAAAGCTTCAGCTGCTTTGAAGCCTTCTCAGAGAACTCTAAGTTCTCAGTGTTCTTTGCACACTAAGGGAAAGATGCTATTTGTGTGGCACGCGGGGGTCAATGGAGGGACTGCTGGCAGACTGGGAAGGACCACTGAGGGGACCCAGACACCCCAGACCTGGTCCCAAGGGTCAAAGGGATGGATCAGGTCAACCCACTTTATTGAGAAGCTCTCCTCGAAGCCATGGCAATAAAAATAGTAATAGCTTCCTTTTATCGAGTGATTAAAATGTTCTGGGTAGTGTGTTAGGCACTTTACACACGTTGTCTCTGCTCTTCTAAGGCAGGTAATGGTTGTGCCCATTTTACAGATGAGGACCAAGGCTCAGAGATGTTCAGCAGCGGGCCCCAGGGCTCTGCTTCTCTGAACTCCTATTGTGTTTCTCGTCAGTGTCGTGTGATTTATGGCAGCCCTTCTGTGTCTCCTGTGCACGTGCCCATCTGGCAAGGAAACAGGAGCTCTTTGAAAGCAGAATGGTGTCGGATTCACAGCTGCTTCTCCACCCTGCCTGGCACACTGTGGATGCCTCCTGGTTGTGCTGGGAAGCCCAAGGTTCCTTAGGTTCCGTTCTCACTTCTATCTCAAAAGACTGAACGGGAATGCCTTCCCCAAGGAAGGCCAGGCCCTCTGTCTGGGGAGGGTGATTGGGAAGAGGGGATGGAACTGGGAGAGGCTGAACTGCCAGCAGGCTGCTTGATGATGGAGGCCGTACGGGGGTTGGCTGTTTCCAAGTGGAAGGCTGTAGGAGTGTCTATTTCCCCCTTTTCAGCAGGGGATCTCCACATGTTAAAGTCCTAGCCATGACCTCAGGGGATCTTTCCCACTTCAGGTGTTGAGAAGTCTCAAGAATCCCCATAAAGATGATCCTATCCTTTTACTCAGCCCTTCATAGCAACCCTGAGCTCCCTGGAAAAGAGGGAGGATCAAGGAATTGAGAAGTGGAGCTTATCACCACACCCTGCCTCCTGTCTACCATGCATGAAGTAGAGGGTGAGGGCCCAGTGGGATCTTAGGGACTGCTGAGCTGGTCCAAGCTCTCCATTTACACATGGGGAAGCCAAGGCTGAAGAGATGAAGTGGCTCCTGCAGGGCCACACAGGGAGAAGAGGCAGAAGCAGGACTAGAACCCAGGTCCCCTGACTCCTGGTCCAGTGCTCTTCCCACAGAGTACATTGCTCCAGCGTCTGTGGTTAAGAGCTTGGCTGCTAACCAAAAGGTCAGCAGTTTGAATCCACCAGCTGCTCCTTGGAAACTATGGGGCAGCTCTACTCTGTCCTACAGAGTTGCTATGAGTTGCAATGGACTTGATGGCAGTGGGTTATTTTTTAGCGTCCACTCAGTTATTGAAGGTTGCTTCT
Source organism: Dugong dugon (assembly GCA_030035585.1). NCBI lineage: Eukaryota > Metazoa > Chordata > Mammalia > Sirenia > Dugongidae > Dugong > Dugong dugon. The sequence continues at coordinate 30,802,198 of CM057466.1, read as the reverse complement.
GGGTTGGAGGACTTTGTGTCTCATCTAATGGGGAGGTGGGCATTCTGGGGGAGTATGGGGGTTAGACCACTAAAACCAATGGCCATTGACTTGATTTCGACTCTCATTGACCCCAAGTGTGTCAGAGTGGAATTGACCTCCATAGGATTTTTTGATGCTGATTTTTCAGAAGTAGATCACCAGGCCTTTCTTCCGAGGTGCTTCTGGGCAGACTTGAACAGCCAACCTTTCAGTTAGCAATTGAGTGCATTAACCATTTGTACCATCCAGGGCTCCAAGACCACTGAGGAGGGAAACAATTCAAATGTGCCCGTTTGGCCCTTACTGGCCCCTGCAGAACTTGACAAAACGGCAGGTCGGGCTGTGTGGTTCCTCGCTGCCCACACTCCCTCTGCTCCTTGTGTGAGAGCTTGGAGGGAGGGTCGTCGGTGTTAGCTGCTGCTGTCGAGCTGGACTCTGACTCATGGGGACCCCATGCACAACAGGATCAGACTGTTATTATCCACAGGGTTTTCGCTGGCTGATTTTCAGGAGTAGATCGCCAGGCCTTAGTCCATCTTAGTCTGGAAGTTCCACTGAAACTGGTTCAGCATCCTAGCAACACACAGCCCTCCACTGACAGATGGGTGATGGCTGTGCATGAGGAGCATTGGCCAGGAATTGAACCCAGGTCTCCCGTATGGAAGGTGAGAACTCTACCACTGAGCCACCACTGCCCCCTGGTGGAAGGGTTGTTGCCTATTTTGAGGACTGTAATTCTGGGCCCATCAGAGGCACAGACTGTCTACCAAGCGGAGATCTGTGCTCACTGGCCCAGAAAGGGCCGGCTCTTCCTCAGCCCACAGGCCCTGTAGGGCTGACTGGGAGCCACCCTCCTCCTTCTCGCCATTGCTTCCAGAGGGAAGGGGCAAGCTCTCTGCCATCTACATATTTTCAGCTGAGTTCTGTTTTGCATAAAGTAAACTTAGCAAACAGAACCCAGGGAGAATATATTTGGCTTTGAAGCTTCAGAGCTCTGACAGGCGTTTCCTATTAGCTGTCTCTGAGCCGACCAGCCCGGCTGGGCTTTGCTTAAGTGGCATAATTCCCCCTCAGTGGAGACAGCTCATTCATTAGTCATTCCAAAAGCCAGATACAAAATATCCTTCTCTAAGCCAGCTCCACCAACCAGCTCCTCAGCCGGGTGGAACAATGAAACCATGGGGCTTACTGGGCCTGGCCGAGGTCATCCCAGAGTCACCTGTCTCCGGCTTCGGCTTCGGAAGGTAGCCTTGGCTGGAACCTTTCGTTCCCCTTTGGAGCAGGAAGGAAACATCTTCCTCCAGTTGGCAGAGGCCTGGGGAGCCTCTGGAGAATGCGCTCCATCCTACTTCACTACTGAGTCACTCACAACAGTGTGAAGCTCTGATTTCTCGCTCTCTGTTTTGTCCTGTTTATATTTTGTTCGGTCCTGGAAGTCAGAGGTACCTGTTCTAAGAGAAGCAAAGGAATGTGTCCCTTCCTGTTGGGGTCCCTCGGGTAAGCTCAGCCCTTCCTTGATGGACACCCTGCGTGTTATCTCTTTTAACCCCTGCACCGCGATGTCCGCATTTTACAGATGAGGAAACTGGATCTCAGAGAAGTGAAGTGATTTTCCAAAGGCCACACAGCCGGGGTTCAAGCCTGTCAGGCTCCCATCCTCTCTATCAGGAAGCCTCTTTCAGGAGGGGAATCTCTGAGGTTAAAAATGAAAAAACACACTGAAGTGAGGGACTCCTTTTCTCAACTTTAGAAGAATTCAGAATGCCGGTGTATGCCAGGCCCCCAGAACAGGGAGAGCTGCACAGTCAGGCAGGGAGAAACAAGGAAAGGCCTGTTGTTCTAGCAGCAAGGTGGAAAACACCTGGGGTGGGAGCTGGGGGCCAGTGAGCTGGGGATTCCACAGCAGCTCTCTGGCTGGACTGTCTGATGCGCCTAACCTAGCAGAGCACAGTGGTGTAAAGGCCCCACCAATGCCCAGCCACTGAGGGCAACACCAGGGCCACTGGGAAAGTTCTTGTACAGAGGCAGAGAGCGGAGGTGGTGACCACAGCTGGCGGTTAGTACCAGCCTCACGGGAGAGCTAACTGGCCTTCCAGGCAGACAGACACGTTCATAGGTGCCCAGGCCCACAGGGTGGAGGAGGGAGACAGGCAGCATCAGAGGTAGACTGTATATATACACGCTAAGAATGAGAGTCTCAGAGACCCTGAGTGGGGCCCTCCCTTGCCCGGGCATTACAGTTCTCCTCAGGCTGGTTTCACCCTACCTCGTCCTGCCTCATCACCCACTCCCCCTTCATCTCTCTATGCCCCATTTGTTGAGACTGCTTGTGGTTCCCAAATACACAGAGAACTTTCACTCTGCCAGCTCTTTCCATGTACAATTGTCTCTGCGTGTACTTCATTTTTCCCATCCACAATCCGACCTGTCGCACTCCTACTTAACCTTCAAAACCCCAGTTAAATGTCACCGTATCTGGAAGCCTTCTCCATCTCCTCAGGACAACTTCTTCTGTGTTCCTGGCCCTTTGTCTATAACTAGTAATTCACTGAGCCTACTGTACCCTCAGGGACCCCATCCTGAACTTATCTCTGGATTTCCAGGAGCCCACAGAGAGCCTGGCACATAGAGGGGGCTCAGTCAGTTGAAAAAGCAGTGCAGTTTGAACGGCCATGGACTTGAGAACGTGCATCACAGAAGGAATTATTGCACCTCAGACCTGGATGAAAGGGTAGAGTTGATCTGAGTGAACCACCTCCCTGATGTTTGAAACTTCATCTGTATTCCCAGCCTGAGGTGATATACATAAACCACCTAATATAGCAACTGGCATGTATTAGATACTCAGTTAATGGTAGCTGATCTTGTAATAGTTACTGCTACAAAATTATTTCTCTGGGAGTCAACAAGGAATAGACAAGGCCACAGAAAGAACATAGAACCTGGATTTAGAAGCTGTGGCTTTCCCTCGAAGGCCCCACAGGACTTTGGACGCCATTTTCACCTCTCTGGGCCTCAGTTTCCTCATCCGTCTAGTGAGGGATAACCTATAAATTGGATCCCTTCCCGCTCTCATCAAAACCAAAGCAAACAGCACCAACAGAACTGAGGGATTCTAGCTCAGAGTTTCCTGGAGTGACCTCTGATCAGAAACCAGAGAACCAGCCCTGATCTCAGTGATCCGTCTGGCCGTGGGCCCTTCCCCCAGGCGAGGCAAATCCTCAGGGAGGCAGAAACTCCTCCTTGCCAAACTCCTGGCCGGCCAGTCACGCCCACACGGCCATCCTAGAGAAGGAGAGAGAGCTCGTGGCAAAATCCTTCTTCTTCCTCAGAAACCAGCTATGATTAGCTGTGTCCTCACCATGGAACTGCAGGGGTGTGTGCTGTGAGTCACGCTTGTTCACACCACATTTATAGAGAGCTTCAAGGCAGAGAGGCTTGGTGGCTGTCAGGAGCACCCTGCTTCCCTTCCCCCACCCCAGCAGTTGTTGGGATTGTAGCACCCAGGGGTTTGGCCCCCAGCATTTAAGAACCATCCTCTGATGCCATCCAGCTTCTAGGCAGCTCTTGATGCCAGGCCTCCGTCACTCACAGCAGCGTCCTGGGAGGTGGGCAGAGGCCTGTCCTTCCCACCAGAGCCACCACTACCCCCAGCTCCTAGGGCGCTGTCACAGGGACAGACCCAGGCCTGACTCCTCTCTGTCTGGAACCCCTATCTCCCTGGTCCCTGCCATCTCCCAGGGCTGCTGTGCAGGAATCAGATCTCCCTAGGAGTGGCTTGTTGGAACTTCGTGACTTCCAGGGGCCCTAGCTCCCACAACCCCCATGCCAGAGGCTCACTCTGTAGCATATGATGTGAGGGGGGACTGCAGCCAATGGAGCCCAAATGCCCCCTCACACCCCCTTCCCACTTGGTGATGAGGGACCCTGAGCCACCAGGAGGAGCTGGGAAAGAGAGGCAAGGCCTTCAAGGTAAAAGAATCCTGGCAGGCGGGCAATTCCCAACAGGCTTGCAGACGGTGAGTCACCCAGCTCCCTGCTGCTTACTGGACAGAGCTTGGATAATGACAGTAATAACAGGGACCCAGGGTGCTGCTAGTAACTCCCACCTGTCCCCCCAGGACGGTTATCACTTCCGTCCATCTGACAGCCCTCAGGGGCAGGGAAGGGTCATGGGCACAGATTCTGTTGTCCTGTCTCAAGTAAGGGGGACACTGAGGCCAAAGTCATTCTCCACCAAACCCACAGTGGTCCCAAGAGAAGGACTCTGACTCCTACGTAATCCTAACTTCAGGAGAGTCCCACGGCCGCACAAACAGTGGTCCTGCTGGCCACCAATGCTCTAGGCTCAGAGGGGAAAGAACCTATGTTTCTTGAGTTCTCACAGCCTACCCTCTAACCCTTACTTACAACCTTAAGGGGTGGGTATGACGATTACGATCATTTTACAGATAAGGAACCTGAGGTTCAGAGAGGTTAGGTAACTTTCCCAAGGTCTCACAGCCAGGGAGTGGCAGAGGCAGGATTTGAACCAGGTTGGTTTGACCGGGCCTTCTCAGGCTCCTGCGCAAGCTAGGCCATCCACAGTCCAGGATCCCAGGGTCTCCAAGTCTGGATCCCTGGGCCTTTGGGACCTAGCCTTTCTCCATTCCCCACTTCTCCTTCCCCTCACTCTATCTCAAGATAGGGGCTCTCCCCAGGGCTCCCCGGAGCCCAACTTCCATTTTCGTTGTTGTGTAGCCGTAGAAAAGTAAAGACTCCACACTTTAATTTTGGGGTCTTGATAATTATCTGGTTTCCACCACCCACTCAGCACTACCCACTGGTTAGTATAACAACAACAATAATAATAATTTAGAGAGACAGTGACAATGAGCACGGAGCTCACCGATTCCCCTATCGGGGGACGGACAGAGTGGTAGACACAGCCTTGCCCTGAATACATAACACACTCTGGCTTTTTATTTCAACACAGAGCTGGATTTGGGAGTCGAGAACATTGGGTTCTAGTCCAAGTTCTGGCAAAATGCCAAGTATCATATGGTTGAGTGGGCCCCTAAATCCCTCTGTGCCTTCATTTTTTCCTTCTGTAAAATGGGGATAACAATCTTGCAAGATGATGTGTGCTAAGCTTCTTGAAAGAAAGTCACCATATAATAAGGCAACGTTTTCTTTTAAGCATCACTGCCCCGTATTCATGGAGTGCCAGGGTGCCACAGGCAGTTAAGCGCTCCAGTACTAGCCTAAAGTTGGCAGTTCAAACTCACCCAAAGGCACTTTGGAAGACAGGCCTGGTGATCTGCTTCCGAAGGATCACAGCCTTGGAAGCCCTATGGAGCAGTTCTCCTCTGCATGCACGGGGTTGCCATAAGTTGGTATCGACTTAATGGCAACCAACAACAGCAAGCCCGTGTTTGCTATGAAAAACAACCCAGGAGTTTGAAGCCTAAGTGGTGTGCTGTCTCCATGTTCCAGTCTCCCATGTTGTCAGCCTCTTCTTTGATGAGAGACGTCATTGATTGTGGCCCTTGGGCCTTGGGAAGGTTCTTAGGTTGGGGCTGCTCCAGGGGCTGATCTTCCGGTTACAGCAGGAGTCTTGCTTTTCCAGTCCTCATCCCCAACAGCCGCCTCTGCCAAGGCCCTGGAACTAGCAAAAGCCAGGCCATTGCCTGAGCTCAATAGATGCGTTTATTAGTTCTTTTATTAACAATGGCTGGTATTTGTTGAGAAGCTGGGACAATAGTTATTCCAGTAAGAGGATATTAAGCTCCCGCGGACAGGTCCTATATATATAACATGCTCTGGCTCCTGTTTCCCCCCACGCTACTTTATTACAATGCAGCACACCCCTGGCCTCCTAGCAACTCCAAGCCAAGAGGGGAGGGATGGCGGCGGGAGGGATAAGCTGGTGTCATTAAACACACAGGCCTTTTCAGAGGTTACCATGCGTGAGCCGACAGCAGGAAGCTTTTTCTTCCCTCCAGAGAGTTTAGGAAGCCTGTGTGATTTTTACATCCTTTTGTTTTTTTAACTCCCACCTCTAGACTCTTGGCTATTTCACAGCTAGAGCTGTGGGCGATGAGCTGGTAATGAAGGAAGACCTCCGTGAGCCATTTGTTAAATGCGAGGCCATCCCTCTTCTTTCTTTTCAGCCATTTTACATTATTTTTCACCTAACAAACACATTTATAATACCTACTGTGTGCTGGCAATGTTCTGAGGGCTTTTCAAATACTAATTTCTTTAATCCTCATAGCATCCCTGTAAGTTAGGGTACTATTATCACCCCTCTTTTACAGATGAGAAAACTGAGGCCCACAGAGGTTAAGTGACTTGCCCAAGGTTACACAGCCAATAAGTAACCGAGCTAGGATTTGCACACAGGCAGTTGTCTCCAGAGTCTGAGCTCTTTATCTGAAATTTTAAGACTGAGTCTGAAAATAACTGAGAAATATTTTCAAAATCCAGCAGCATTGTTATGTTACAAAAGGGAATTAGATACCGTCATGGAGAGGATAGAATCCCTTGGGGGATGCAAATGATTAACGTGCTTATCTACTAACTGAGAAGTTGCTGGTTTGAGTCCACCCAGAGGCTCCTTAGAAAAAAGGCCTGGTGATCTACTTCCGATGAATCAGCCATTGAAAACTCTGTGGAGCACAGTTCTACGCTGACATACATGGGGTCACCATGAATTAGAATTGACTTGACAGCAAATGGTTTTGGTTGGTTTCACGTAGAGGGTAGTATAATAAATTAAAATAATGATCTCAGAGTCAGAGCAACCCCGAGTTGAAAGGGCCTGTCTAAGGCTGGGTTCTCTACAGAAGCAAAACCAGTGAAGCGTATATATACATATAGAGAGAGAAATTTATTTTAAGGAAATGGCTGACGAGGATGTAGAGACTGGCAATCCCAAGATCATGGGTCAGGTGTCAGGCTGGAGGCTTTTCCTGACTCACGAAGCTGCAGGGGCTGACAAACCCAAGAACAGCATGTCAGACAGCAGGCCACTGGCTCATGGGTTATGGATGCTGACAAATCCAAGATGAGGAGGTCAAACAGTAGGCTGCTGGCTCACAGGCTGCAGAGGTCAATGAATCCCAAGATTGGCAGGCAATACAGCTGGCTGCTGGCTCAAGTTTCAAGAACCCTGGAGGTCAGATGATGACAAGACAGATGCAGGATCCAGAGCAGGTAAATGAACTTTTCCAGAACATCCATCTATCTATTGGATGCAGATCACATCACTGAGGAAACTCCCCTTAGAACTGATTGGCTGATCACATCAGATCACATCATGGAGGATGACTACATCATTACATAACTGCCAAACCACTGAGAATCATGGTCTAACCAAGGTGACACACAAACTTAACCATCACAGTCCATTCCTTGTCAACCTGGCATCTGTACACATCTCCTTAAACCATATAAGATCTCTAAATAAAGACAATTACAAAGTCATACTTGTGCCTAACATGATACAGCTAACATATGTACAACTGAAAATGCACTAGCCCTGTTTACATCTTATATTTTATAAGTGAAGAGAAAAAAAAATTTGATGGACACAAGGAAGAAATATTCATAACAATTACAGTCCTTGTTTCTTCAACTGCTCAGGTGGTCATAACTGGTATTTAGAACTACCTTCTTCCACCACCCATTCCATATTCCCTTTACCCTCAGCAAGCACCTCAGCTGGTCGTGGTTCTTTGTGTGGTGGGGTGACCCAAACCTTCATTAATGAAGGGTCTGGGCCATTAGTAGTCATGTTGGAATTGGGTTGCCATAGTTTTCAATTGATTTTAATCACAGGGCATGGTAGTACTTAAAGATGCCCTAAGGGATCTCCTGTATTCCAGACATACTCTTCTTTACCTCCATTATGTAATATCAATCCAATTTCCCCTTGGTAATTAGGATCAATCACACCAGCCAATATGGTAACTCCCTTCTTTGCCTGTTGCTCCAGAGACATGAGGAGCCCAAAGTGGCCAAATGGCATTCTTAACTTCCAGTTCAATGGAATCCATTTTGTGTCTCTATTGAGAGCATTCCTCCCTCTGGAACTAAGACTTCTAGGCTTGCAGAGCATAGGATCGCAGGCACAGGAAGCAAAAATTTTGCCAGTGGGTCACTAGAGGTAATAGTGAGTGGTGCCACTCCCATTTCCACCCCTTGATTCCTAGAACCATGGATCCTGGCTATGGGAAAACAGCACAATATATTGGATGCTGGTTTAGAGCACACACAGCCTCCTGGAGAGTGTTGCCCCAACCCTGCAAAGTATTGTAGCCTAGCTGGTGCCGTAATTGTATCTTCAGGAGGCCATTCTGTCATTGTCAAGCCAGCTACTTCAGGATGGTGGGAAACATGGTAAGACCAGTGAATTCCATAAGCATGTACCCATTGCCTCACTTCACTTGCTGCAAAGCAAGTTCCTTGATCTGAAGCAATGCTGTGTGCGATACCATGATGGTGGATAAGGCATTCTGTGCGTCCAGGAATGGTAGTTTTGGCACAATCATCACATGGAGGAAAGGCAAATCCATATCCAGAATAAGTGTCTATCCCAGTAAGAACAAAAATGCTGCCCTTTCCATGATGGAAGTGATCCAATGTAATCAACCTGCCACCAGGTTTTTGGTTGATCCCCTTGAGGAATGGTGCCATATCAGGGACCCAGTGTTGGTCTCTGCTGCTGGCAGATTGGGCACTCAGCAGTGGCTGTAACCAAGCCAGCCTTGGTGAGTAGAAGTCCATGTTTCTGAGCCCATGCATAACCTCCATACCTGCCACCATGGCCACTTTGTCCATGAGCCCATTGGGCAATGACAGGAGTGGCTGGGAAAAGAGGATGACTGGATTCTATAAAATGTGTCATCCTATCCACTTGATTGTTAAAATCCTCCTCTGCCGTGGTTACCCTTTGGTGAGCATTCACATAAGACACAAATATCTTCACTTCTTTGGCCCATTTAGTGAGGTCTATCTACATACTTCTTCCCTATACCTCCTTGTCACCAGTTTCCCAATCATGTTCCTTCCAAGTCCCTGACCATCCAGCCAAACCATTGGTCACAGCCCATGACTCAGTATACAGTTGCATATCTGGCCATTTCTCCTTTCAAGCCAAGTGAACAACCAGGCGCACTGCTCGAAGTTCTGCCCACTGGGAGGATTTCCTTTCACCACTGTCCTTCAAGGACGTCCCAGAAAAGGGCTGCAGTGCTGTCACTGTCCACTTTTGAGTGGTGCCTGCATATCACAAAGAAACCTCTGTAAACCAGGCATGTTTTCTCTTCCTCAGTCAGCTGATCATAAGGAACTCCTCATGAGGCCATAGGTGCAAACTGAGACAGGGCAGGTAATGCGACAGGAGTGGAGACCATGAGCATTTGGGCCACTTCCTCATGCAACTTACTTGTATGTTCAGGTCCTGCTTGGGTCCAATCTCGTATATACCACTTCCATTTAATGATGGAGTGCTGCTGTGTACGTCTGACTTTATGGCTCTGTAGGTCAGACAACCTCCAGTTCATGATGGGCAGCTCAGGCAGCATGGTGACTTGGTGGCCCATGGTTAAGCACTCAGTCTCGACTAAGGCCCAGTAACAAGTCAAAAGTTGTTTCTCAAAAGGAGAGCAGTTATCTACGGAGGATGACAGAACTTTGCTCCAAAATCCTAAGGGTCTGCACTGTGATTCACCAACAGACACCTGCTTAAGACTCCCAACAGCATCTCTATCTACCAGTGACACTTTGAGTGCCACTGGATTGGCCATATCATGTGGCCCAAGAGGCAGAGCAGCTTGCACAGCAGCCTGAAAATGTTGCAGAGCCTTCTCTTGTTCTGGGCATCACTCAAAACTAGCAGCTGGGTTGATCTCATCAGATGGGGCTGGAGGGGATAATGGTTTTACTGGTGAGGGTGGCTTAGCAGACAAACATGGAGTAATCTCTTCAGATGGGAGTAAGCGGGCTGGTTCTATTGGCAGGAGTGATTCAGTAGAATTTAGGGGCTCAAAGTCTCTAGCTTCCTGATTATCTGCCTGTATGTCCCCACTCAAGTTTCAGGATCCAATTACTTCCCAATCAATGCCCTCACATTAACTTCAGATACCATTCAAGGTTGAGAATTCAGTTGGCGTTGTAATTCAGCAACTCTTATGATTAGACTCTGGGTTGGTCTTCGGCAACATCAGCTCTGTTACTACAAGAAATAAAACTTTCTTTCAGGGCACAAGTGGAAATTTTGGGGTCTTTTATGTGGCGCTTGAGCTGTGACTCTGAAGCCCTGAGCTCATCTCTTTCTTTCACCACTTTGCCTAGTGAAAATATGACCAATCAACCAGCTTCCCTATACTTCTCATTCTGACACAACTGTAGAAAAGCATCAAGCATGCAGTCAGCCAGAGCCTTGCTGCTCACCAATACTTGGTCTATTGGTGGTGGTATTTTGCATATTAATACTGCCAGCTCACACCATGGATTAGCAGTGGCAGAATCATCAGCGCACTTAAGACTAGTCAGACTCGAGCACCAATTTAGAAGTTCATCCTTACGATTTTGTTTCTCTAGAACCACTCCTGGTAACAAAAGTCTAGAGAAGCAAAACCAGTGAAGGAAATAGCTCACATGATTGTAGAGGCTGGCAAGTCCCAAGTCCATGGGTCAGGTGTCAGGCCGGAGAGGCTTCTCCTGACTTACATAGCAGCAGGGGCTGATGAACCTAAGATCGACGGGTCAGATGGCAGGCTGCTGGCTCATGTGCTACAGAGGCTATCAAATCCCAGATCAGAAGGTAAGACAGCAGGATGCTAGCTCACAGGCTGCAGAGGTCGACAAATCCCAAGATCAGCAGGCAATACAGCAAGCAGCTGGTTCGAATTCCAAGGACCAGAGGTCAGATGATGATGAGCCAGATGCAGGATCTAGAGCAAGCAAGAGAACTTTTCCAGACATCCATATGTATATTGGGTGCAGGCCACAACCCCGAGGAAACTCCCCTTACAACTGATTAACTGATCACATCAGATCACATCATGGAAGATGACTACATCATTACATGACTGCCGAATTACATCATCACGTAACTGCCAAACTACATCATTACATAACTTCCAAACCACTGAGAATCATGGCCCAGCTAAATTGACATAGAACCTTAACCATCACAGGCCCTTAAAGGTAATTTGATCTGACAAACACAGGAATTCTGTCTGTAGCATCTCCGATATGTGATCTTCCAGTTTTTGCCAGAACACCCTCAGTGATGGGGAACTCATTACCTCAACTTCAGGCCATTCCATCTTTGGACAGTTCTCTCATTGTTAGGAAGCTCTTCCTCAGACTGTACTAAAATTTATATCCCTGCAACTTTCTTTCAAGGAGTACCTGAGTGGTGCAAATGATTAAGTGCTCACTATTAACTGAAAAGTTGGCAGTTCAAATCCACCCAGAGACACCTCATAAGAAAGGCCTGGAGATCTACTTCCAAAAGATCACAACTATTGAAAACCCTGTGGAGCAAGTTCTACTCTGAAATACATGGGGTCTCCTTGAGTGAGAATCGACTCTCGACGGCAACTGGTTTGGTTAGCTTACTTCACAGACCTACTTTAGTCCTGTAAAGTTGGAAAAAAAAAAAAAAAGCTTTATCTCTTTTGTATAGGGTAAAACCAAAAGCCAAGCCCTTTGTCGTCTAGTCGATTCCAACTCATAGTGACCCTTTAGGACACAGTAGAACTGCCCATAGTGTTTCCAAGGAGTGGCTAGTGGATTTGAATTCTCTACTTTTTTGTTAGCAGCCGAGCTCTGAACCACTGTGCCACCAGGGGTCCTTGTATAGTGTAGCCCTTCACATATTTGAAAATAGCTTTTCTGTCCTCCTTACATCTCTTCTCCTCTTTGGGGTTACTTTTCCTTCGTTCTTCCATGGTCCTCATTTGTTATAATTTCCAGACTCTCCATCTTCCTGTTTCCACCTCTCTGATGTACTGCAGTTTGTCAGTGTTCATCCTAAAGTGGTGTCAGAACAAAATGCAACACATCATGCATGGTCCAGGGGTGCTGAGAGGAAAAGAGTCACCACCTCCTTCACCTCCTTCTTGTGGACTTGACAATTCCTTTGATCTAGCCTAAACTCGCCTTAGATATTTTGAGAGTCACATCACACTGTTGACTCATATTGAGCTTGCAATCAATGTGTAGCTCTTTTAGCGCCATCTTCCCAATTCTGAAGTTGCACAGCTGTGCCCTTGCTTTTTTTGTTTTGGTTTTTTTTTTTTTTTTTTTTGAGCCTAAGAGCGGGACATCACATTTACTGCTGATAGAGTTTATCCTGTTAAATTCAGTTTCTTGTTCCAACCTCTTATGGTTGACTTGGAATCTTACCTTTTAACTCTATGTAGTGATTCTTTACTTGATTTAGCATCATCTGAAATTTTGATGAATGTTATAGATTGAATTCTGTTCCCCAAAAATGTGTGTCAACTTGGCTAGGCCATGATTCCCAGTATTGTCTGGTTGTCCACCATTTTGTGATCTGATGTGATTAGGCTATGCGTTGTAAATCCTAACCTCTATGACACTAATGGGAGCCTTGGTGGCACAGTGGCTAAGAGCCCAGCTGCTAACCAAACAGTCGGCAGTTCCAATCCACCAGCCACTCCTTGGAAACCCCATCTGGAGCAGTTCTACTCTGTCCTATAGGGTCACTATGAGTCGGAATCAACTGGACTGCAGAGGGTTTGGTTTGAGTTTTTTTATGATGTTAATAAGGCAGGATTAGAGGCAGTTATGTTAATGAGGCAGGACTCAATCTACAGGATTAGGTTGCAATTTGAGTCAATCTCTCTTGAGATACAAAACAGAGAAGCGAGCAGAGAGGAGAGGGACCTCATACCACCAAGAAAGAATTGCCAGCAGTGTAATGCATTCTTTGGACCTGGCGTTCCTGTGGTGAGAAGCTCCTAGACCAGGGGAAGATTGATGACAAAGACCTTCCTCCAGAGCTGACTGAAAGAGAAAGCCCTCCCCTGGAGCTGGCACCCTGAATTCAGACTTCTAGCCTCCTAGACTGTGAGAGAATAAACTTCTGTTTGTTAAAGCCATCCGCTTGAGGTATTTCTGTGATAGCAGCACTAGACAGCTAAGACAGTAAGTATGCTATCTGTGCCCCATTCAAGTTGTCATTAATTTTTTTAAGCTGAAGAGGAAATTTCCAAGGGCCTGTCGTTGGGTTTGAGGAGGAAGACGAGGTAAAGCTAGACTGAGTCCGAGAGAAAGGTTTCTGTTTGGATCGATACCAGTGACAAATGCTGTGCACGTTCTGGGTGAGGGAGTGACTGGGTAACCAGGTGAAGACTCGTCTGGCATCATTTCTGCGTCAGAGCCTGTAACCCATGACGAGCAGGAAGACAAACACTGATAGCACATGGTTCACGGATCTGATTGTTTCCTCTCTACCGTCTGCCAACAAGTCAGAGTGTGAAATGATGATGTTATAAAACAGGAGCAAGGCCCAATGTGAGAAGACAAACAGGATTCCCAGACCAGAAAGAAACAGGTGATTGCTGGAAGCAGCAAGCCCTCCAGAAATTAAAAAGGAAGACATTCGTGCAGCAAAAACAGAGGAAAAGTAAACCCAGAGCTTTAGCAAGCTGCATGCAGTTTGAATAAATCGTTCTCAGCTTGAACAATCATTCAATCTCTGTCATTCCTTAGAGGTCACATCTGAAAGCCCACAGAATCCAGCAGAGGCCACTTCATTGGGGTTCACAGCAGGGGGGATCAGTTTATCCCAAAGGATGTTGGAAATCAATTTAATGTCACAATCTTGCTACCACCGGCCCTTTAAAGAACCCAGCCCACTTGCGCCGTGTACCACAGGGAGTATATTTTTAACCCGCTTTCTAATATGCTTCCAAAGTACTCTTCTCCTTGCTCATTTTGACCCACTCTTTTTACCCTCTAGATAATCCCACCCCCCTTCCCCACATCCCACCAGGAGTCTGGGAGGCTGCAGTGTTTTGGGCACGGGGTTGGATACAGCTGCAAGGACAAAGTAGATTTTGGTTCCTGAGGGGGTAATTCTTGGTGGTGAGCCCTGTGGGATTTCCCAGACAGTCATGAAACAGAAATGGAACCAGGCTGCCAAGTCCCAGGTAGGACAAGCCAGGAGAGGGCTGGGACCAAGTGAGAGCCAACATGTGAGCTGGAACAGGGCAGGAGACGCTGAGCGCGTGAACATGCACTCCTTTGTACGTGATCTCCGCGGCCTCCCTGGATGCACAAGCGGTTTGCGTTCGACTACTAAGCTAGAGGTTGGCGGTTTGAACTCACCCAGCAGTGGACATGGAAGAAAGTCCTGGTGATCTGCTTCCATAAAGATTACAGCCAAGGAAACCCTATGGAGCACAGTTCTATTTGGCAACACATGGGGTCGCTGTGCGTCGGAATCAGCTTGGTGGCCTTGGGTTTGGTTTTCTTTTCTTTTTTTTTGGTGGTCACAGGCAGAAGCATGCCCCTAAGGGCCCAGGCCAGCAGAGAGCAGTCCCAGCGCTGTGACTCATTGTCTCCACACTCCAGCCCCGATGCCACTCAGACTCTCTCCTGCTCCAATAATCCACTGGGACCTGCCTCGTTAGTTTGCTGAACGCCATGCACGCTCCTCACTCTCAGCTTAGCACATCCCCTCCGCTCCTGCCACCAGCCTCAGCCTGTCAAAGCCTCACTAGCTGGACCACCTCCCCTGGCCTCCTTGCCTGGCCTAGGGGACTGGACACTTCCTCGGCGCCTGGCACTGTGCCCAGTAGATCTCAGACAAATAGGAGGAGGCCAACCTCAACAAGATAGAAAACCACTTATCTGCACAGACCCAGCATTTCCGTTAATTTAGCAAATTGAGACCCTTGTTCAGTTAAGCCCTTAAAAAGAAGATGAAAGTGAATGAAATCTGTTCTCTTGAGTCATGTGCATTAAAGGAACAAACCAACCAACCAGCCCCTGAAGTTTGCCTTGATTGAAGGTTTCACTTTGCATTGTACCTTTAGGTCACACCAGTCCAGTCTCTGGCAGACCACAGGTGAGGGTGAAAGGCCATGCTGTTGTTGGTGTTGTGTGCCATTGAGTCACTCCTGGCTCATAATGACCCCATAGGACAGAGTAGGTCTGCCCCATAGGGTTTCCAAGGAGTGGCTAGTGGATTTGAACTGCCGACCTTTTGGATAGCAGCCTGAGCTCTTAACCACTTTGCCAAGAGGGCTCTGTTAAAGGCCATAGGGCTTATTTTTCTAGTATTAAGTAAATTCTTATTTGCCTGTGGTCTGATTCTTTCTGGTCCAGGCTTGTGGGCCTGTGTTAATTTACAGGGTCGAGTTATGTATGTTGGATTATAACCTAGTCTAGAGTCCCTGAGTGGTACAAACGGTTTGCACGTGACTATAAACCTAAAGGCTGATCGTTTGAACCCACCCAGCAGTACCGCAGAAGAAAATGCTTGGCAATCTATTTCTATTAAGACGACAGCCAAGAAAACCCTATGGGGCAGTTCCGCTCTGTAACACATGGGGACTCCATAGATTAAAATCGCCTCCTAACAACAACCTATTCTAGTCTGTCAATTTCCTACCCATGTCCCCCGCCAGACTATCCCTAATTCAAAACGAATTAAATCCTAAACTCAGGGGTGGGAGGAAGGGGTTGAGAGTGGGACTTGATAACAACTAAAGGATTATGTCTTTCTCTTTTACCCAGTGTCCTAGACCCAGAAGGTAGAAGAAAGTAGGCTCCCCACTCCCAGCCCTCAGCTGGGGAAGGAGAGGAGAATGGGAAAATAACACAGACAAAACATCAGCTCCACCCAAATGACTCAAACGAGTCATTTCCTGAAACTCAAGGCCTGGGCATAGAAGAGAACGTCCAGCAGCAGCCCGCGCTCCAGTAGGAGATGCATAAATTCCAGGGAGCCTCTGACCCTTCCTTTCTGCGCTTTGGCTGTGTTTCCTTCTTAGCTGAGGGTCCCAATTTGTCAAAGCAGAAGGGAACGGCATCAGTCAGTTTTGAATCAGACAAAACAAAAATAAGTGGACAGCCTTCCTCAGAAAGGGAGAAGCAGTGGTGGGGATTTTCTTTTGACCACCCCTGACTTATCAGGCAGTATGAAAGTGTGTTAGAGGAGGGTGGCCGGGATCCCAAAATAGATAAAGAGGGAGCAACAATGTGAACACTGAGCGGGCAGGAGATTGGGTAGGGATCCAAGGGTTTGGATTCCACCGCATGATTCTCTCTCTCCCTCTGCAGGTGAGAAGAGACATATGGAGAGACAAGCAGAGTGGCCTAGACACACACAGGGGTGTGTGTGTGTCTGTGTATGTACATACATGTACTTGCTAACGTAGGTAATAGGCATGAGCAAAGTTAGCCAAGACAGAAAGGAATCCAGGATAAGAAAAGAAAAGGTGGCTGAAGTTGAAGAAGAAAATCCTCAGGGCAACAATAGAATAAGAATAACCATTAAGGATAGGATGATAATAAGGACCAAATGTTGCATTCACCCATTCAATATGTGTTTATTGACTGTTACTGTGGTCTGGGCATGTCTGAGGCTCTGAGGATATGTCAGTAAGCTAAACAAAACCCCTGCCTTCATAGAACTAAGAAACACTGCTGGTGCAGTGGTTAAGAGCTACAGCTGCTAACCAAAAGGTCAGCAGTTCAAATCCACCAGCTGTTCCTTGGAAACCCTATAGGGCAGTTCTACCCTGTCCTATAGGGTCGCTATGAGTTGGAATTGACTCGATGGCAATGGGATTTTTTTTTATAGAACTTATGTTCTAATGTATTATATGTAAGCTTATGTCCTAGTGTAATATATTTCAGGTCCCTTAGATACGTTAGGGAGCCCTGGTGGCACAGTGGTTAAAGTGCTCGGCTGCTAATCAAGAGGTTTGCTTATGAATCCACCAGCCACTCCTTGGAAACCCTATAGGGCAGTTCTGCTCTGTTCTATAGGGTTGCTACAAGTCAGAATCGACTCGTCGGCAATGAATTTGTGGGTTTTTTGGTATATACATTGAGTCCCTGGTAGTGCAGCTGGTTAACACGCTCAGCTGCTAACCAAAAGGTTAGAGGTTCAAGACTACCCAGAGATGCCTGGGAAGAAAGGCCTGGCAATCTACTTCTGAAAAACCAGCTATTGAAAATCCTATTGAACACAGCTCTACTCAGACACACATGGGGTCATCATGAGTTGGAATCGACTCAATGACAACTGGTTTATATACATTATCTCATTTACCAACCCTATGAAGTGGTAACCATCATCCCCATTCCATAATCGAGATACAAAGAAGGCTTTATAATTTGGCCAGGTCTCACAGACACAATGTAGTGGAGCCAAGATTTGAACTCAGGTTGGCGTGATTCCAGAACCCATGCTTTTGACCCAACCGCTAGAAAGCCACTAGGAAGCAAGAGCAGACTGAAGGAGCTGACTCAGGTGTTCAGAGGGTGGATACTCTAACAAGACCCCACAGGGATCACTAGAGCAGGGACGTCTCTAGGACTAGGCCATCCTTGGGCTCAGGGCCCAAGCATGATGGCGCCCCCTGCGGTAGGGGGAAATATGTGTCTTTCTCTCTCCTCGCGTTTTTTTCATGTCCCAAACTAAAGCCCTGCTGGCCTGCCCTAGTTATCAGAACTCATTAGACAGGCCATTTCTCCCCTCTCCACCTCAGTCTACTCATTTGTAACGTAAGGGGATTGGAAATCCCTTCCAGCTCTAGGAGTTCTAGGATTGGGGAAAAATTCTATTTTGGCATTCCCCGCACCCCTGCCCCCAAGTACTTCTTCTGGAGAGAATCAGAAGCTCAGTAGATGTTCAAAAAGAGATTCTCACCCAGAGTACAGTGTTTCCCAGACAGGGTTCCAAAGATTTTTTTCCGAGGACTCTCAAGTTTTCTATGAGAATGTTTTTTGTAAGACATTGCTTCTGAGCTCCCAAATTCCATGAGAATCCCAGCATTGTCCTCTCACCAGCAAAGGAGGCAGGAGTGGGACAGTGAGTGGAGAGGAGAGCCTGCTGAGGGGACTCAGCGTCAAGTCTCAGCTAGTCCAGGCGGTTGCCTTTCTTCCTGGAGAAATAGGCTGCTGCAGGTTCAGGATTGTTCTAGAAAAAACCTGAGGCAAGGACAGGTGCAAGGCATGGGGTCCGGTCTGGTGCTGTTGTTGTTGTGCTGTGGAGTAGGTTCCAACTCACAGTGACCCTAGAAGACAGAGTAGAACCACCCCATAGGGCTTCCAAGGAGAGGCTGGTGGATTCGAACTGCTGACCTTTTGCTTAGCAGCTAAGCTCTTAACTACTGCACCACCAGTGCTCCACTCTGGAGCTAGAAACCCAGAGCCCAGGAAGGCAGGGGTGGGTTAGCCTTTACCTAGGACTGTGAGGATCCTGCTGTGAGTGTTCCAGGGAGGAAGGAAGTTTCACCAAATGGTAGCGTGTGGCGGACAAGGCGAGAGCAGACCCAGCTTCTCACCTTAACCCTGAACTGCCCCACCTGATGGCCGCCTGACCAATCAGCTGCTCTAGTGTGAGCTTTGTCGACAGAAGTGAGGTGTCCACATGAGGCCACCTTGCCCAGAGGTTCAGTGCAACCTGGGCCCCCCCGATAAGCTTAGGCAACTTATTAAATTATGCAGGAAAAATCGAGATGCAATATTAATTCCGCACACCTCCCCTCCCTTCCTGGGGAACCTGCCTTCCTGGGTTTTGGCTTTCAAAGGCTGAAATAGATATGGAGATTTCACACCTAAGTAAGGAGAAGGGTGCTCTCTTCAAGTCCTTTCAAAACCTTTTTTGTCCTGAGCTTAGTGGAGTCAGAGGAGACCCAGTTCTCATCTGGTACGACTTGGAGGCTCTGGTCAGCTTGAGACATCAGATTCAGAAACAAAGAGAATTAATTTTGGAAGCCCCTCAGATGGCCCCTCCCCCTCCAGCCTGTAAATTGAGAGTGTGTGTATTGACTTGCCAGGAATGACAGCATTAGACCTGAGAGGTCACCTGCCATGCAGAACACCAGGTGCCAGAACTCAACCAGCAGGACAGGATTATCTTATCTGCCTGCCTGATAGACTCATGAAAGCCTGGCCGTAAGGAATAGATATTTGTTTATAAGCCCAGCACCTTTCAGTGCCTAACAGATTAGGCACAGAACGTGAGCAAAGGTAGAGGGGTGAGCTAGCAATTGACTTTGGACATTGGAGCCTATTTCCTGCTGGAAGCTTCCTGGGCTCACTCCGTCCCGTCGCTAAGAATACCTGTTAAATGTCAACCGTTAATGAGGTATTCTCACGTCTATCACCTCACAGCGCCCTCACGACAGTCTTGTAAGGAGAGAGCTATGATTACCCCATTCTACAGTTGAGAAGACTGAGGTTAAGTGACTTGCCAGCTCACACAGCTAGGAAGTGGGACTTGAACTCAAGTCTTCTGATTCCAGAACCTGCGTCCTTTCCACATGCCAGTGATGGCCCTGGCTGGTTCTCACGTGGCCATCCTTAAAATCAACAGCCCCCCCAAAAGGCCCCCACTCACCTTGTCCCCCAATCATGGGTCCTGCTCACTTGGCAGATGAGGCAGAGGCAGGCCAGTATCTCAAGAGAAGGTCAAAAGAGACAGTGACCCCGTGGGTATGGTTGAGGGCAGCTGTAAGATAGTCTTGCCCTAAAACGCATCCCTCCCTCGTGATCTTTCCTGGGGCTTGGAATTCATTCCTGTGGGTCCCGAGGTCTTCTCCGTTTAAGCGATTAAATGCAGATGCACTTGCAGGAGAGGCCCTCGGAACAGAGGGAACAGAGCGGGGCTCACTATCAGCTAGTCCTCTAGTGCGGGTGTTCAGAGCGGGGTAAGGTCCCTCAATGGCGCAAATGGTTGTGTTTGGCTGCTAACCTAAAGGTTGGTGGTTTGAACCCACCCGGCAGTACCACGGACGAGAAAAGCCCTGGCAATCTGCTTCTGTGAAGATTACAGCCAAGAAAAGCCTACAGAGCAGTTCTACCCTGTAACTCATTGGGTCACCAGGAAGGGGAATCGACTCAAGGGCAGCTAACAACAGAGAGCGGGGCGGGTGGGACCTGGAGAAAGCCCCTTCCCCCAGGCGGTCAGGTTTTCTCCTGCATCAAGGAGAGGCTGGACTAGATAGATGATTTAGGGCTCCCTCTTGCTCTGATGGAGCCGCGGTGGTGCAGTGGTTAAGAGCCTGGCTGCTAACTAAAAGCGTGGCAGTTCAAATCCACCAACCGCCTCTTGGAAACCCTACGGGACAGTTCTCTGTCATACAGGGTCACTAGGAGTTGGAATCGACTTAACGGGAATGGGTCTGGTTTTTTGTTTTTCTTGCTCTGACATCTCAGGCAAAATCTCTTGGGAGGAGGAACGCCTAAGCTCTGCTCTTCTCTTCCAGCTTTTAGGGACGAGCGTATAAGTGCTCTGGTTGAAGCGGCTTCTAAGCTGAGGAGAGGAGGTGAGTAGCTGGAGTCAGGAGGCCGCTCATGAAGAGGCCTGGAGGGAGCCGGAACATGACTGAGGAACCGGGCAGTTCAGTGCCAAGAGCTTAAGTTACAAACGGATAAGAGATGAGGCCCGAGAGATAAGCCACAGCCGGATCACAAAGGGCCTTGTAAGGCCACGTCAAGGAGCTTGGGCTTTATCCTACGAGCAATAGGGAAGCAGAGGAGATTTAAAGTAGGAAAGGTACATGGCAATATTTGTGTTTTACAGAGTGTTCCCTTGGTGGAAGTGTGGAGAATAGGTGGGGGGAGAGGGAGCAGGAGAAGGGGGTGGGCGAAGCGAGGCAGTGGGAGAGACTCCAGGAAGGCTTGCTCCTGCTTCCCACCCCTTTTCCTTTGGCCTAGGTTGGCCTGGTTTTGATATACTTGCAGGAGGAATAATAATGGCTACCATGTATAGATGCTTACTCTGTGCCACGTGCTGTGCCAGGTGCTTGGCTTGCTTTACCTCACTGAAGCCTCATAATAGCAGAGGTGGTTCAATGGTAGAATCCTTGCCTTCCATGTAGGAGACCCAGGTTCGATCCTCGACCAATGCACCTCATGCACAGCCGCTGCCCATCCGTGAGGGGGGCTTTTTTTGCTATGATGCCACTGAACAGATTTCAGCGGAACTTCCAGACTAAGATCGGCTAGGAAGAAAGTCCTGGTGATCTACTTCCAAAAACCAGCCAGTGGAAACACTATGGATCACAAGGGTCTGATCCTGTTATGCATGGGGTTTCCATGAGTTGGGGACCAACTAGATGGCGTCTAAAAACAATAGCTTTGTAAGCTAGGAACTATTATCACCCACATTTGGCAAATAAAAAACCGAGGCTCAGAGAGGCCAGGTGTCTGGTCCTAGGTCACACAGCTGGTAAGCAGCAGCTCCAAGCCCCAGGCAGCAGCGTGTCTCATTCCAGAGCCCCTGCTTGTCACCACAGGGTGCCTTGCCTCTTGAGATGGCCTTCACTGGACAGTTTGCTTGTCCTCTCTGGAGGCAGGATGGAGCCCTATTGGCTAGCTTCCTGCAACAGCAGAGAATTAAAGCTGTCACACTTGACACTGATGTGCTTTTGCTGTGGATCCCCTTCAAATGGCATGCTGGGTCTGGACTGGGTATTGGGCCTTTGGGAGTGTCTACACTGCACAGCTGGTCCACCCTCCTCCTAAACAAACAGGTTCTGTTGATTCAATTCCAATGCATGGCGACCCCACGAGTTTGCAGAGTAGAACTACCCCACAGGGTTTTCATGGCTGTGACCTTTGATTGCCAGGCCTTTCTTCCAAGTGCCTCTGGGTGAGCTCAAACAGCCGGCCTTTCAGTTGGTAGCCGAACATTTAACCATCTGTACCATCCTGGCAGAGGAGAGATGGAGATGGAGAGGTGGAGCCAGGCCTGGGGCAGGGTCTCCTGCTAGTGGCTCTGCTCCACGCTCCTTTCCAACATAAAGGCCTCGAGGGGCAGGCAGAGCCCTGAAGCAAAGCCTGGAATCGAAGAGGGAGAAAGACCGCTACCCTTTCACGTCCTGTCTTAACTGAGGACCAGCAGCTGCCTGGTCTGCGCCAGGGGGCCTGGAGGGTACCCTGGGGTGGTTGGAGCAGGCGCAGTGTTCCCTGACTCCAGGGTGGAGAAGAAGGGCAAAGTCTCGTCTCTGATCCCCAAAGTCACTACCTGACTGCTGTCGAGTCGATTCCGACTCACGGTGAACCCACGGGGCTTCCAAGGCTGTAAATCTTTACGGAAGCACCCTGCCACATCTTTCTCCCGCAGAGCCGCTGGTGGTTTCAAACTGCTGACCTTTCAGTCATCAGTCAATCAATGGCGCCCTGAGGGCACCTCCCCAAAGTCATGAGGGCCTCAAATGAAGCGCTGAAATTCACCCGTCTGAAGCCAGGGGTAGGGAACGGGGAGCTTACTTTGCTGAGAGTCAGAAGTCTGGGCTTCAGATCTGGACACCACCCTCCAGGGCTGGGTGATCTGGGAAAAGTTCCTCTCCCTCTCCCCGGGTCCTAAGCCCTCCTTCCCCCAGCTCTGGGTCTGTCTCTCCAAGGTCTGGGTGAGACTGTGGTCCAGGCTGGCTGGCTTCACCGCCCTCTCCAACCATCCGCGCCCATTCCCTCTCAGGGCCGCTCTGGAGCCAGGCTGGACGGCAGGTGCCCCTTGAGCCTTCACCACCTGAGGCTGACAGCACCCAACCCCTCTTGGCCACACCCACCCCCACTTCCTCACCCCAGCAGGAGACTAGCTAGTCTGGGTTTGCTCTGTCAGTTGGACGACAGGCCTGCTTACACAGACAGCAGAGCACTTTTTTTGCATCATTTTGCATTACCTGGCTCCCGGCCTCCAGCTCAACATGCAGATTTATGTAAAAGAGACCCGCCATGCAAATAAGGCAGGCCTGCCACTTGTTTTAGTAACGGGCAGGGATGCAGCCCTGGACCCTCCAAGCCCAGCTGTTTTTTTCCAAAAACCAGCAGGTCTCACAGGCCGAGGAGGAGCCAGGGAGGCCATCCCTCTCCTGAGGGTCCCCCTTGCTTCTGCTCTGTTCAGAGCCAAGGCCAGGTGAGCAATGAACTTGACAGTGAAGTTAGAAACAAAGAAGGAGGCTGGAAGCATTCCTTCCCCAAGGAGAGTTTCTGGCTGGGTTACTTGTTGAGAGAGAGACACAGCCGGATGGAGAGATGAAGTCAAACACAACAAGACAAGAGAAAGAGGCAGAACGAGAAAGAGAAGGAGAGATGATTCAGAGGGAGACAGACGGACAGATGGAATGGGACAGAGAGTCAGAAGGAGTGAAGAGCGAAGAGGCAGAGATCCACAGACAAGGAGAGAGGGAAAGAAAGACGAGGAGCCCCCTGGGGGGACCCTGATGGAGGGGGCGGAGGCCCAGAAAGGAACAGATTTCTGAGCTGCGGTGCAGGAAGGCAGTAAAGGTACAGCAACAGCCTCGCGGGGGAGGGAGATCCAGGGAGGGGCTTGTGAGATGACAATGACAGCTTGATGCTGGAGAGTTGGGAAAAAGGAGTCACCCCCGGAAGTGACGAGGAGAGCTCTTCAGGGAGAGACTTCAGAAGTCCTGGCAGCGCTCAGCTGCTTCAGGCAGGCAGCAACACCGCCCACCTCTTAAACCCTTGATTTCTACCCATCTTCTAAATTTATACACCCACATGTATAGATACACACACGTCACAGGACCAAGCATGCACACGTCCGGGTAGAAGAAAGTATTCGAGAGCCATCAGGCCGAAAGCGAGCTCGAGGGTTACCTTGTACCAGCCTGTCCACAGGTGGAGCGGCACCCTGCACCACCCTCTAACAGAAAGAAAGCCCCCCAAAACCAAACCCATTGCCACTGAGTTGATTCCAACTCATGGCAACCCCATGTGCTACAGAGTAGAACTGCTCCATAGGGTTTTCTTGGCTGTAATCTTTATGGAAGCAGATCGTCAGGCCTGTTTTCCTGGCCCAGCTGGGTAGGCTCAAAACACCAACCTTTAGGTCAGTAGCGGAGTGCAAACCATTGGCACCACCTAGGGACCTATCTGGGAGTCCCTGGGTAGCACAAACAGTTAAGCACTGGACTACTAGCCAAAAGGTCAGCAGTGTGAACCCCCCACCCCCGCCAGAGGCAACTCGGAAGACGGGCCTGGTTATCTACTTCTGAAAGGTCCCAGCCTTGAGAACCCTATGGAGCAGTTCTACTCTGCACCCGTGGAGTCGCCATGAGTTGGATTCAACCTGACGGCACCTAACAACAACAAGAGATCTGTCTAACAGAGAAGACCCATCTCCATTTCTGAGGGCCCAGAGGAGCACCCAGACCTGCTCCTAGTGGCTGGCCCGTCTTAGCAGCCAGCGTCCCCTGGTGCCAGGATGTTCCTTCCACACCTGACTGAGCCAGGCTCCCTACGCTTGGCCCTGTGGGAACAGAGAGGACAAGAGAGCCCTTTGAATGTGTTCGACTTGAGCGTGAAAGCAAGCAAGCCAACAAGCCGGAAAGGAAAGAAAAAACTTCTTTTAGTTCCCATAGCCTCTTTTGTAGGGAGATTGACTTTCCGTGAGTGAGGCCATCAGGTGTAGGTCCTGGGTGGGTTGTCTTCGAGTATACCGGGAGAGGACTGGGAAGAGCTCCCAGTGGCTTTCAGAGAGCTTTCCATTTCCCCCACACAAGAGCTCCAAACCAAAACCAAAACCCACTGCCGTGGAGTCGGTTCCAACTCATAGTGAGGTGAGTTTGAATCGCCAACCTTTTGGCTAGCAGTTGAGCGCTTAACTGTTTGCTCCACCCAGGGACTGCAATGAACTTCACACACATGTGAAACTATAGGTGCAGATCCTTCTCTGCACTTTTCACAGATGCCCCAGGAAGACCTGGGGCCACCTTTACCATCTTACCCACTCCTAGCAACCCTATAGGACAGAGTAGAACTGCGCCATAGGGTTTCCAAGGAGTGGCTGGTGGATTCAAACTGCTGACCTTTCGGTTAGCAGCCTGAACTCTTAACCACTGCGCCAGCAGGGCTCCACTAATACCTGCCAGATAAAGCCAGCAGCTCGGGCCAGTGAAGGTGTGCCACGTGAGGAACAGGATTTCAGCTGGCAGAGTTCTGCTTGAAGATGGGGTCTCCAGGAACCCAAGTCATCTCTGGGGAAAGCTGCCTCACCCCTTCCCCATCTTTAGAGGTAAGGGTCAGCTCTGCAGACTCTGTAGACTCACATTACTGCCTGAGGCTGACTCAGCAGATGCTGTTGCTGGTCCACTTGTCTCAGCCAGAGGTTTTCTGGCCAGTGACCCAGTCCTTTGGGTCACTCTGGCCACCTCAGTGTCACCTTGATGTTAACTTCTAGTCCAGAGGTTCTTAACTTCTTGAGCTCAGACACCGTTTTGAGAACACAGTTAAGGCCATGGAGGTTCTCCTCGTAAAAATGCCAGATCTACAAGATTTTGCACACAATCTCAAGGGATTCATGGACTCCCAGAAGCCCTCAGTCTAACACAGACTAAAGAGTCCTCCCAACACCTTCTGTCCCTAGAAAATCAGGTCCATGGCGGGAGGCCCCAGGACCCCATCATCTCAATCTTAGAGGGAAAATGCTCTTGTAAGCATCGTTGCCTTGATAAGGGGACATTATGGGAATGTCTTCTCTCTTCCTCCCTTCCTTCCTTTCCTTTCTTCCTTCCTCTCTCCCTCCCTCATTCCTTTCTTTCCTGCCTTCCTTTTCTGTCTAGGAGATTCCTTTCTAAGAAACTCTCTCCTCCACACAGAAAGTTAGATGTCTAAGCTACACTACCCTCTAGCTACATATCAAGACAAGCTCAAATGACACATAATCCAAAGCTCATTTATATTTCCCCTTGGAGTCTCTCTTTCTCTCTTTCTCTCTCCCCAGTACTTCCCCTCCCACTTAGTCCCTGAAGCTCATCCTGTTTTGCTCTATCTCAAGCCAGGGCCCAGCTGAGCACCAGGTCCTCAGGTGACACCAGAAGATGAACAGAGGGGATGATATATCCCCAGGGAGTTGAAAGTTGGCAAGTCTCATCCCCTCCATCAACCAGGGGAGACCATGGATGGCCACGTTCTCAGAAAAAGGGCCTCAAGGGCAAGAATGAGTGGAAGGAAGAGACAAAGCAGAGGAGAAGCCCGGTGGGGGCAGACAGCAGCCAGACTGAGGATCTCTCTGCAGATTCCAGATGCCGTGGACTGTCCCTCTACCCCATCCCCACTCCCACCCCACTGCTTTCCCAAAAGCTGGCAATGGAGGAAGCTGTGGACTCCAAGCGCTGGCCTGGCTGCAGTCTCTGGGGTTGGGGGAGGCCAGGGCAGGGTAGGGCCGTGGGAAGTTCTGGGTGGAGGGCCACAGGACCTGGGGTGGGCCCAGACTCAGAAGAGTGAGAGAAGCCCCCCTCTCCAGAGAGGGGTTTAGCCAGCCTGTGGAGCGGTCCCAGAAGAAGAAAAGTGCTTTTGGACAGAGAAGGCTGCTTATCTCCCCCGGAAATCAGGAAGTTGGAACCCACACAGCTGATTATGGGCCTGAGGAGCAATTTCAGAGTAAAGATGTAAAGAACCAAAGCTGGCTAAGGAGGAGCAGAAGGAGAGGGAGTGAGGGGCAGGTGGGAGTCGAGGGGGTTGTCTGCAAGGCCTCTGCACCCCGAACCCCGCTGCGAGTGCAGCCAGGGCAGGGCAGCCTTGCTGACGTGGAGAGGTGGGTGAGGGTTAGGTTGGTCCCCTAATGGGATTCTGAGGGTGAGGGTTAAAGGCAAAGAGGGAATACCACAGGGGTCTGAAGATCTTGAGTGAGGTCTGAGAGAGGGAGAGAGGAGATAGCAAGAGGCCAGGAACAGAATCCAAGCCAAGATTTTAGGTCCAGGCAGGGCCAGTTTTAGGGGGCTCTGTGGAGTGGGGCTTGGTTGTATCAACCATCCCCCTTCCCCAGGCCTGGCAACTCCAGCCCCAAACCTTCTGGCGAAGCAGAGAAAGGGCAAGAAGTGGATATGGTGACAGTGTCATGGAGGCCATCTGGGGCTAAGGGCTGGGACAGGTGCTATTGTCTAAGGAGACCCAGAGGACACTGTCAGTCCCAGGGACTGCCTTGGCCTGTTCAGGTCTAGACCGGGCAGTCAGGGCCGGAGGGCAGCTGGGGCTCAGGGGGAGACTCTGGAGATCATCTGCTCTGCTCTCTGCTCTAGGTGGGCAAGCGTGTGCACACACGCACACTCACACACACATTCACACACTCACACAACACACTCACAAACACACTCACACACATGCACGCACACTCACAAACACATTCACACACACACGCACACACATACTCACAAACACATTCCTACACACACACTCACACACACGCACACACATACTCACAAACACATTCACTCACGCACACACATACTCACAAACACATTCATACACACACACTCACACACATGCACACACATACTCACAAACATTCACACACACATACATTCACACACTCACACAACACACTCACACACATTCACACACTCACACATACACATGCACACACACACACTCAGCCATGCTTGCTCGCTCTCATATTCTCTCTCACACACACGCACACACACACACTCAAACACATTCACACACACACACTCACACACACGTGCACACACATACTCACAAACACATTCACACACATGCACACATTCACACACTCACATACACACACGCACACACACACTCAGCCATGCTTGCTTGCTCTCATATTCTCTCACACACACACACACACACTCAAACACATTCACACACACGTACACTTCACACACTCACATGCACACACACTCACACACACATTCACATGCTCACATACACACGCACACACACACTCAAACACATTCACACACACGCACACATTCACACACACATTCACATGCTCACATACACACGCACACACACACTCAAACACATTCACACACATGCACACATTCACACACTCACATACACACACGCACACACACACACACTCAGCCATGCTTGCTTGCTCTCATATTCTCTCTCACACACACACACACTCAAACACATTCACACGCCCATGTACACTTCACACACTCACATGCTCACACACACTCACACACACATGCACACACACACACACATTCACATGCTCACATACACATGCACACACACACTCAAACATATTCACACACACGCACACTTCACACACTCACATGCTCACTCACACTCAAAAACACATTCACACACTCACACATGCACACACATACACTCAGCCCTACTTGCTTGCTCTCATATTCTCTGTCTCTCTCTCTCTCTCTCTCTCACACACACACACACACACACACACACACACACACACACTTAAGCATACATTTAAATAACTTGCAGACGTATATTAGCAAAACATTCCATCTGGGCTGGGATTTCTCTCATTGCTTTGAATTCCCCTGGGTCTTAACCTGGAAAAAAAAAATAGGAAGAGGCAAAGATTTGGCTAACGTTGGGTTAAGGTTTTTTTCTTACCCCTTTCTTTCTTGGTTACGGACTGCCAAGAATTCACTTTTGTAAAAGGAAAAGAATTAACTGTGTTGATTAAGAGGCAAACTCCCTGGAAGTGTTCTCTCTTAACCCTTTGGTGGCCTCTCAGCCAGAGATGCTGTGGTTCTCTGGTGTGGGGCTTGAGGTCCCTGAGCTGGGGTCCCTGAACCTCACAAGGGGCTGATTGTCACAAAAGGAACATAGGGAACAGACGCAAGCTGTGCCCTTCTGACGTGCAAGCATGTGTGTCTACGTGCAGATGCGTGGGTAAGTGATGTGAGTGTATGTGTGAACCCTTGTGAATGCGTGGGTACCGTGAGCTAGCGTGAGGGAGAAGTGTGTATGTGTGGGTGTGTGGTGACTACATCTGAGCAGAGGTGGGGTGTTCTGGGAGTCCCTGTGGCCCCTGGCTGCACAGCAAAGCTCCAGGAACATGAGGGAATCTTCACCTCGACCAAATTAGTGGGAGCTACTTTTGAAAAATCAACCATTAGAAACCAATGGAGCACCGTTGTCCTCTGAAGCACATGGGTTGCCATGAGGCGGAGTTGACTCCATGGTAACTGGTTTTGATCTGGCAGGAACAGGGGCCAAGGGGACTTAGCCAGAGGCAGGTAGGTAGAGGGGCTGGGGGGTGGGGAGACTTTAGCCAAGGAAACCGTTCTTCCCTGCTCTCTGGGAGCTGTTCCCACGCGTACCAACTGACCCAGCCCAAAGCTAATCCTGGACATCCATCAGTGTCCTTGCGTGGGGAGCAAAGGAACGGGAGACTTCTTCCTTTTTCCTGTTCCACCTCAGTGACCACAAAGGGTCTCTCCTCCCCTTTTCTTTCCAGAGCTTAGCCATCTCTCAGGGAGGCAGAGCCTGGCCTGCAAGCTTCCCCAGCCAGGACAGGTTTAGCGTCAGATGGGCTGTAGCCTCTGGGGAGAGGTGTCTCTGGGGCTGGGGCAAAGGGGTCTGACCTGGGAAGAGGTGTCAGGGGAAGACAGAGAAGAGAGGCTGCTGGAGGCTCTGATCCTCCTGCATGTGCATCCAGCCATACAGAATGACCCTTAGGTCCCTGAACCCTACACACTCCTCATTCCTCCTGGTCTCTGCACACTCTGGTCCTTTCCACCTGGAGGGACCTCCTGACCCCATTTTGTTTAGCCAATCCCTGCTTACCATTCAAGGAGCCTGGGCAGTACAAGTGGTTTGTGATCAGCAGCTAACCAAAAGGTTGGAAGTTCGCACTCACCCAGAGGTTCAGCAGAAGAAAAGGCCTAGCAACCTGCTTCCATAAAGATTACAGCCAAGAAAACCCTATGGAGCGGTTCTCCTCTGCACACACGGGGTCACCATGAGTCCGGGGCCAACTCAAAGGCAGCTAACAACAACAAGCTTGCCCTTCAAGTCTCAGCTGTCACGGCCCCCAGAATGTCTTCCTTGTCCCTCGTAAAGCTGATGTCACTGTGCCCCCTCCTGTGCTACAGCACCCTGGGCATGTGGCCACTTCCCAGCTGGTGGAGTCATTACGTTCTCTTGTCTGGCTTCCCCACTGGACCGTGTACTCCTTGAGGATAGAAACAAAAACAAAACAAAAAAAAAACCAAACCCACTGCCATCAGTCCAATGCCGACTCGTAGCAACCCTACAGGACAGAGTAGGAAGAACTCTGCTCACAGGGTTTCCAAGAAGCAGCTGGCAGATTTGAACTGTCAACCTTTTGGTAAGCAGCCAAGCTCTTAACTACTGTGCCACCAGGGCTCCTTGAGGATATAAGACAAAAAAAAAACCCATTGCCGCCAAGTCGATTCTGACTCAACAGCAAGTCTATAGGAGAGAGTAGAACTGCCCCATAGGGTTTCCAAGGAGCAGCTGGTAGATTTGAACTGTCGACCTTTTGGTTAGCAGCCAAGCTGTTAAGCAGTGCACGACCAGGGCTCCTTGAGGGGATAGGCAGTCTTAGTCATCCTGAATCCCCCGTGCCTAGTCCCGGGACACAGCATGGGCACGTAAGTGCAGGCTGAGTTCAACCGCAGGCCGTCGACTGCCAAAACGGTGTTAGTCATTCCCTGCGCTGTGATCCAGGGTCTTGTATACACGCCCCCACTATGACATGTAACGCAAGACCCTATGATTATCTGCACATATATTTGACCCTATCGGTTTTCTGCGAGTGCCTCAGGGCAATGAATCAGTCTTTGTCACGGGGCCTAGCACAACATCAGGCAAATAGTAAATGCCTAATAAATGTTGAGTGAATGGAAGAATTACCACCGCATGGTAAACAGCCAAGAAGCTACATAGGGTAAGCTAATTACAGCTGTAAAACTGATCAGGGCTGGAGTTCAGAGAGCAGACCGCACTGTCAGAGCCCGGGGGAGAGGAGAGAGAATAGAAACACTTACTGAGCGCCTACTGCATACCAGCACTGTCGCTAGCCCTGCTGTAGGCATCGAGCTGGTTATTTCACAATATCCTCTCCTTTACCCTGTGAGGGAGGGGTACTTCTCTCATTGTGCATATAAGGAAATTGAGACTAAGAGAGGTTAACTAATTTGCCCAAAGTCACACAGTTGGTATATGGTTAAGCTGAGATTCAAACCTAGGCCTGTCTGACGTCAGATCTGATGCTTCTCTCACTGTGCCATGTTACACACACACACACACACACACACACACACACACACAACCAAAAAACCCAAACCAGTTCCCTCCAAGTTAATTCTGACTCATGGCTACCCCATGTGTACAGAGTAGAACTGCTCTATAGGGTTTTCATGACTGTGACTTTTCATAAGCAGATTGCCAGGCCTTTCTTCTGAGGTGCCTCTGGGTGAGTTCAAACCGCCAGCCTTTTGGTTAGCAACCAAGCGCTTAACCATCTGTGCCATGAGGGACTCCCATGTTTCACACAGGATGTGAGTTTTGAGAGAGTTTTGGAAGATGAGTGGGACCAGGCTTTGAAGAGAAGGATCTCAAAGTAGGCAGATGGAGAGAAGTGAGGGTTCCTGAGCAGGATCAGTTGCTGGCTCTCTGGGTCCGTGAGCTAAGCTACTCTGTGACCAGAAAGCAAGGAGAAA
Source organism: Dugong dugon (assembly GCA_030035585.1). Taxonomy (NCBI): domain Eukaryota; kingdom Metazoa; phylum Chordata; class Mammalia; order Sirenia; family Dugongidae; genus Dugong; species Dugong dugon. Next base: position 30,770,531 of record CM057466.1, on the reverse strand, counting down.
TCAACATGACAAGAAACAATAGAACCATGGAGGAAGGCAGCCGAGCAGAGAGCAGCCAAGGAGCCTTCTCAAAGATGGATGGTAAGCCCAGTCTTAAAAGGCAATGGGTGAGATTTTCAAAAAGAGCCAGCACTTACAGAGTGCTTATGGCAAAGACTGGGTTAAGATACTGAGTTCTCACAAGGCTATGAGGTAGGCCCTACCATTAACCCCAAATGCAGAGGGGAGATGGAGGCCCGGAAAGGTTAAATAAACGGTCTAAGGTCATATGCCTGGTTCATGGTAGACCTGGGATTTGAACCCAGACAGTCTGGTTGCAGAGTCTGTGCTTACACCAAGAAGGGAAATCATGACCACGGAAGGCACCCAACATGGAGAAGTCAACATAAGTCAGACTGGCAGGCTCGAGTCTGGGAGTGTGATCTGGGTCTTGTTGGAGGCAGAGAGAGAGAGATTATGGATAGATAGATAGATAGGTGGATGGATGGATGGATGAATGGATGGATGGATAGATAGATAGATGGGTGGATGGATGGACTGACGGACGGATGGATAGATAGCTGCCATTGAGTTGGTTCCAACTCATGGTTAGCTTATGTTCAACAGCACGAAACACGTCCTATCCTATGTCATCTTCACGATCACCAGCATGTTCAGGTCCATCATTGCAGTTGTTGTGCCAAAATCCATCTCACTGAAGGTCTCCCTCGCTCTCACTGGCCCTCTGCTTCACCAAACATGATGTCCTCCTCCAGCGATTGAGCCCTCTTGATGACGTTCCAAAACAAGTGAGTTGGGCAATGTTCTGTTGTGATCCATAAGGTTCTCATTGGCTAATTTTCGGAAGTAGATGGCCAGGCTTTTCTGCCTTAGTCTGGAAGCTCCTCTGAAACCTGTCCACCGTGGGTAACCCTGCTGGTATTTGCAATAGCAATGGCATAGCTTCCAGCATCACAGCAACATGCAAGGCACCCCAAGTTAAAGCAAAGACGCAAGCACTGGCTGAGGAGTTAGGAAATGATTTGAGAAGGGGAACACTTAAAAGTGAGTGGGACAGGGACACCCCAGGCAGAGGGAGCAGTCCCTGATGGGCTAAGCCTTCTCCATGCACGTGCAGAACGTGTCCTTGCTTCTGGGACTTAGGGTTCACCACTCCCTCAACCCGCCCCCACCCCATAAGTTGGGTACGGTCTTCTGAAAGAAGCCCCAGAGGGGTATGATCATGTGGGTTATTCCTAGGCTACTTCCGCTCCATCACTCTAACCTACGTCTGCTCCCACCCCAGCTGTGAGCAGGGGATGCAAACAGAGACAGCAAGCAGGGCCCTGGCCTCTGCACGTGTCCCTGCTGGATGCCTGCTGCTCTGGGGGTTGGGGGACAGTCCCCACCTGGGTGGTCTCCTGTCTGTGCCTCCTCCCTTCCCACATTTCTGGTAGGGTCCCCCTGAGAAGGGAACTTGCAGCCTCTTGGTAGCTCAGCTCTGACATCTCCCTAATTAGAGGGTGCCTGTCTTCCCAGCCATGCTCATCCGTGGTTTTGGTGGGTGGGTGTCACTGTCCAGAAAGGCCAAAGACTGTGGAGGAATGTGCTAGCCAAGCTGTGGGCTGATGGGCACATTGTCCTGTTCTCCTGTTTTTTGGAGGGGGGCTTTGTATCAGAGCACCAAGACATACTCCAACCACATGTTCAAGACACACTTTCCTTGAAGCTTTGGGACTTTGGGTCTGGAGGGAAATGGCTTCCTGGAATCCCCCAACTACTTCTCTCATAGCCCCCCTCCAACTATCACCCATCCTCCACCCCAAGCAGGAAATCATCTTAAAGCACACCCTGGAAACATTCCCTCAGAACAGCCCTATATTTTGGTACACCTTGTAGTCACCAAACATTCTCCCGCCCTCAGCCCACGGGATCCTCCTCACTCCAGCCCTGTAAGGCAGGCAGTTCAGGGGTCATTAGACTCATTCTACAGATGTGGAAAATGGAGAAGCTTAGTGACTTTCGCAAGTCACATGGCTCATGAGTCACGTGCAATTGTCAGCTTTCTAGGCGATGGGACCAGAAGGTAGCACAGGTCAGGGAGGTGGTGGGGTTAGGGTGGACGTAGCCAAGGATATGGAGGAATCAGAGGGATGGGTGATCATAGTTTCTCTGGGCCACAAAGTCCCACCTTGAGTCACCTGCCTTTCCCTGCCTGAGACACCAGCACCTTCCCCGCTAAGCAGTGGTGTGTCATCTTCCTTTGCCACCTCCCCCAGGCATGCTCAGCCAGGATCTCCTTGTGGCTTTTGTGGGCTCTGACTCAAGGCCCGCTCCAGGTAGGCACTATCTGCAGAGGCTGCCCTGTAAGGGCCACAGCCAAACCAGAGGAGGCCCTTGGGAGTTATCACTCCTAAAAGGGGAACCCTACGAGCAGCATTTAAGCTCTGCAGAGAAAAGAAACACGCACGTCTGAGCTGTGGCGACAATCGTAACGCCCAATTACACACCAACACCAACAATTACGCTTTGCATTTCTTCAGCATCTGCTTCCGAAAAGCTTTAAGCAATTTCAGGTATATTAGGCTATTTGCTCTCATAAAAGTCCCACAAATGGTTGTTGGTGGTGATTATTATCATTTTATAGATGAGGAAACTGAGGCCTGGAAAGGTTTAAGTGATTTGCCCAAGGCCTCAGAGCAAGGGAGAGGGGAAGGGGCGGGGTTGCCCTGCTTCTGGAAGCCTCTAGGGTGTTTGGTGCGTGGGACTCCCTCTAGGTGTTGGCATTCCTGTGAGGCAAGGTGTGGACAGAGCAGGTGGGTGGCAGCAGGCTCACAGAATTTTCCTGCACAAGGTCACTCAGACAGTGAGTCAGGTGCCCTGGTTTTGAGGTCAGTTTCCTCTTTCACTTCCCCAAACAATTGTTGGGCAGTGAGGTCATCTGCCCCCACCCCCCTTCTCAGATCAGGACCCAAGCGCATCTGCACAGTTACCCCTGAAGGCTTTCACAGTAGCGGTGATCTGAAAAAGAGGTCCACGCCCCATCCTGGGGCTCCTGCCCTCCTGACCCAGGGATTCCCCAGCCAAGTGGGGGCCCTCTTTAAAAAAAAAAAGTTGTCATGGAGTAAACTCCAACCTACAATGACCCCATGTGTGTCAGAGTAGAACTGCACTCCATAGGGTTTTCAACGGTTGATTTATCAGGAAGCAGATCACCAGGCCTTTCTTCTGAGGTGCCTCTGGGTGGACTTGAACCGCCAACCTTTTGTTAGTAGTCAAGCATTTAACTGTGTGTCACCCTGGGCACTCTGGGGTCCTCTTTCCCTCTTTGTCATTGTTGTGTGCCGTTCAGTCAATTCCAAGACAGAGCAACTGTGTAGGACAGAGTAGAACTGCTCCATAGAGTTTCCTAGGCTGTAGTCTTTACAGGGGTTAAGCACTTCGCTGCTAACTGAAAGATGGGTGGTTTGAACCCACCAGCAGCTCCGTGGTAGAAAAGACCTGGCAATCTGCTCTCATAAAGATTTCAGCCTAGGAAACCCTATGGGGGTAGTTTTACTCTGTCACATTGGGTCACTATGAGTTGGAATCAACTCGAAGGCACACAATGACAGCAACGATCTTTAGGGGAGCAGATTACTACATCTTTTCTCCCCTGGAGCCACTAGTGGGTTCGAACCACTGACCTTTCAGTTAGCAGCGGTGTGCTTAACCATTGCACCACCAGGGCTTCTTTTTGGGGTCTTCTTGAGCCTAGTAGGAGCCCTTGTGGTGCAGTGGTTAAGAGATACGTCTGCTCACCAAAAGGTTGACAGTTCGAATCCACCAGGCGCTCCTTGGAAACCCTATGGGGCAGTTCTACTCTGTCCTGTAGGGTCGCTGTGAGGTGGAGTCAACTCAACAGCAACGAGTTTGCTTTGGTTTTCAGTCTATTAGCCACAGCCTCCTCGCTGGTTTCCTGACCTCCCAGATATTTGTATCTCTCCGTGACTGACCTTCCTAAAGCTTCTCTCCTCTCTCTCAAATCATCGGTGGAGCCCCATTACTTCCAGCCCCAGCTTGGCATTCAAGGCCCCACCCAATCACGTCCCAAGCTACTGTCTCAGCCTTTCCTCCGCCCTCTCGTCCTCCTCTATGAAGCCCTGTCTTCAGTCAGACTCTGGGACGTGCTTGGACACGCGCTGTGTTCCCAATTCACAGTTTACTCTTGTCTCCTTCCCGTGGCCAGGAATGCCACTCCCGCCATCCCTGTGTGCTGGATTTCTACCCTTCTTTCCAAGCCTGTGACAGATGTGACCTCCTTCTTGAGCCCTCCCTGATTCCGCCAACTGGACGTCTCACAGCACTTGGTACATACGTCTCTACACAAGCAGCTCTCTCTGTGTGCTGTGGCAATGGTATAGCTCTTTGGATGTTCATAAAGGTGCAGAGATGACAGAGTTATGCAATACCACACGTGTGTGTGTGTGTGTGTGTGTGTGTGTGTGTGTGTGTGTGTGTGAGAGAGAGAGAGAGAGAGAGAGAGAGAGATTGTATGAGAGGTACACACAGCCACACAGAGCACCAGGAAGGAACTGAATATTTACTGGGTTTGGAATGTGCCAATCACCTCTGCCCTGCCAATGAAGAGAGATCCAGGCATCTCCCTCAGAGCAGAGAGTGAACTCAACATACAATCTGCAAACCCACTGGGAGGAAGAACACTAGAGGGGGCAGGAGTTAACAATTGTGCATCGGTCACTCACGATGTTCCAGGCACTGTGTTAGAGAGGAAATGCCACGTGAACAACATGCTCAGTCAATCCTCACAACAGCTGGGGGGGCGGGGGGGGGGGCATTGTTCCCATTTTGTGGATGAGTACTGCCGTGAGTCAGATTCCCAGGAAACGGACTCTGAGAGGAAGGCCTGTGGGCAGAAGGTTAACTGGGGACTGCTCACAGGGGGCAACCTCTGTCAGGGAGAGGCGGAAGCAGGACTGGGCCAAGGGAGAGGTCGACCTGCAATGCAGTTGCCACAGAGGCCTCAGCCAATCCCACAGACAGGCTGAAGCTTGGCAGGGGGGTGGGGGGTGGGGTTTAGAGATGTCCCCCAATTGAGACAAGGGCGCTGGATCATTGTACCTCTCATTGACCCGTCACTGGACCCAGGTTTCTCCTGAGAAGAAGGCATAACTTGGGGAAGACGTTTTCCTTCAGCCAAGGGCAATTCCTGGAAAGCAACAGCGTCCCTCCCCTCAAGTACTCTCCAGACCAGAGAAAGGCCTGGCCTCCACGTGCACAGCACTGCCGGAGAAGGATCCAAAGCCCGCAGGCTTGTCATGAGGCACGGGGTGGTGGTGGGGGCTTTCAATCCATTTCATGACGTCAGCCTGGCTATCTCGGGCCCAAGATACACATCGTGGTCAGGTGTGAATGGAAGATCATGCCCAGAAACTCCCCACGGCTATTACCCTATGAAGTAAACTGTCTCTCCTCCCCCAACCCCTGCTTTTTTTTTTTTTTTTTTGTGTGTGTGTGTGTGTGACAGATCTCAGGTGGATCTGATGTCACCTCACAGCAACGAGAAGGCAGATATTGCTACTCCCACCCTCTGCCACTGAGTCTATTCCAACTCACAGTGACCCTGTAGGACAGCGTAGAACCACCCCATAAGTTTCCAAGGCTGTCATCTTTATGGAAGCTGACTGTCACATCTTTCTCCCACGGAGCGGCTGGGGGGTTCAAACCGTCGACCTTTTGGTTAGCAGCCAAGAGCTTAACCACTGCACCACCAGGGCTCCTCATTGTTGCCCTCTAGTTATTGGTATTTTCTGCTGCTGCCTGGTTCTTAGTCACACTTTGGGAACTTGGGTGGCGGGGTCCAAACATGATGTTCAGAATATTTAACAACCAGGAAGACAACCAGAACAATCAGAGAGGATGCTGGTGGCCTGCCGGATGGGGCGTCCCCTGGAATGGTAGATCTGGTGGGCTCCGGAGGACAAGGCTTTAGACGCTTCCAGGGCAGTGTGCTGGGGAGGAATTCTGGGAAAGGTTTTCTTCAGAACCCAATGCTGAGAAAGGCAGGTCTCCTGACTAAACTGGGCATTTGGTCCAGCTCCTGAGGTGGAAGTATGAAGCTATGCTGTAAACATCCCGTTTTGCAGAAACTGTGTCTTACTCAGCTCTGTGTTTCCCCATACATAAACCTGTCTCTGTCGAGTGGATTCTGACTCATGGGACCCCATGTGTTACAGAGGAAAACTGCTCCATAGGGTTTTCAAGGCTGTGATCTTTTGGCAGCAGATTGCCAGGCCTTCTTCCAAGGCACCCTGGGTGGATTCGAACCACCAACCTCTCGGTTAGTAGTCGAGCGCCTAACTGTTTTCGTCACCCAGGACTTGCCTCACCCGTACCTAGCACAGTGAAATTTGCATGAGATCTGTCTGACTCTGGGCAAGGTCCCACACTGCACATGCCTCAGTGTCCTTATTTACTAAGCGACAGGTTTCCAAACCCTGCTTCTCCTTGAATCTGGTGAACCCCCTGGGAGAAAGGGAGGTGAGTGGGCCTGTCGCAGGGCCTCCTCCTCGGCTTTATCCAGAGCAGCCCACCTTGTATTTGTTTATGCCTCCATACGGTTTCACTTAAGCCACCATTCCACAGCTGAAAACAAAGCTTCGGAACCACCGGGCTGCATAGGATAGCTGAGGTCCCTTACAGCCACGATAGGCTGGGCTGTGAGCGAATGAATGAGTGAGTGAGTGGAGGAGTGAATGAATGAATGAGTGCGTCCAGCTAACACAGGCCAGTCCTGGTCACACCAGTTCTTGGAGCCAATGGCCAGCTGTCCTGGGTGGTTTGGAGATTTACACAGGGCTGGATGAGATGCCGTCCTGATGTCCCATCAATTGCAGGATCTGTCTGCCTCTGCCCCTGCTGTTGGCAAGGCGTCCTCACCTCAGGCATCAGGGGTGCCTCCAGCAATGAGCGGGAATGCCATCAGCAGGGAGCCCTCCCGCACTGGTCTCCTTGGACTCTCCTGACACGTCGACTCAGCTGGAACAGGTACCGACAACAGCGGCACCAGTTATGGAGGGTTTTCTCCGGGCATGTTCTGGGGCGTGTCACCAGGGCTGCCTGGCTCCGCTTCCTTTCCGTCACAGGAAAAGGGCTCCAGAGTTCCCTGGCCCTCCTTCCCTCCCACCACCCACCCCTCCCCCCCACCGCCTATCCCACCCTCCCACCATCCATTCCTTACTCCTTCCCTCCTTTGCTCCCACCTTCCCTCCCACCCACCGCCCACCACCCACCCCTCCCTCCCACCGCCCATCCTTCCCTCCCACCACCTCCTTCCTCCTTCCTTCCTTTCCATCCTCTTTCCATCCCTCTCTCCCATGGTCCATCCCTCCCTCCCTCCTTCCCTTCCTTCTTTCTCTTTCCATCCCTCCCCCCCACCATCCATCCTTCCCTCTCCCCCACCTTCCCTCCCTCCCCCCACTGTCCATCCTTCCCTCCCACCATCCATCCCTCCCCGCCACCGTCCATCAATCCCTCCCACCATCCATCCCTCCCCGCCACCGTCCATCAATCCCTCCCACCATCCATCCCTCCCTTCCACCACCCCTTCCTTCCATCCCTCTCGGGCAGTGGTCCTCAACTTGGCTGCACATAGGAATTGCCTGGGTAGAGAGGCCTCAGGGGAAGCCCAAGGGACTATTTTCATAAGGGGTCCTGTGAGACTCAGAGGGGTCAGTCCTGGTTGGTGCCCAGGAGTCAGGGCATGACAGAGTGGAGGAGGGACACCCCTTACATGGGGTACAGGACCGGGGGGGGGGGACACCCAGCAGGCAGTGCTGCTCTGGTGCTCAAGAGCTGCCCTTTGGGAGAGCTTCAGGGGACAGCGCCCCTGGGTACCAGCATTCTCACAGGGCCTGCCAGCAGCAAGGTCCACCCTGGCTTGTGGTCAACACAGCATCACAGAGAAAGGAATGGGGTGGGGAAGGAAACTTAGGTCAGACACACCATCGACTCTGGCGGGTGGTCTCGTTCTCGAGCACATGCCGGGCACACCCAAGGATCCTCGACATGACAGAGGGAGCCTCTGGCAGGCAGGAACAAGCAACAGTGAAACCTGCCCCTTTGGTTAATGGGAACCCATCTGGTCTTTGGGAGGATGAGGGCTGTGGCCACTGGCATCACGTATCCAAGCCACAATCACGAAAGCGGGCGAGAAGCCCTTCATCTGGCATAGCAGTGGTGCTGTAAGGTAGGGCAGAGGTCCCCTGGAGACTTGGACATCTGCTGGCCTCTCTGAAGTTGCCCCCGGTGGGGTCAGTCTCCCTGAACAGTTTTCACTCAGTGTGCTCATTACCCAGCCAGGGTCTTCTCAACTCAAGGCTTCTGCACGCATGTTCTCAACTTGCATTTTTTACTGTTTCCTGTGCAAGCTCCGTCTCTCTTTTTTTAAGTCGCATTCTCTCCGAAATTAGAAAGCCTCTTTAATTGTTAGCAGGAGCTGGGGTTCTCCTCCTTGCATGGACAATATCATTAAACGTTATAAAATAAACACACTGGAAATGTTTAAGACATTTTCAAACCCTTTGCCTCCCAGAGGGCGTCTGGGGCCCTGGGCAGGACAAGGTTCCCCTGGCCTGGGTTTACACTGTGTTGATGACTTGACCCCTCCAGCTGTGAGCAGCCAAGCTGACAGCGGGTTTGTTTTTATTAAACTTCCCAGGATCACAAACTTGATTTGGGAGGCGTGTGCGCTGATGTGCGCTGAGGTCTGCCTCCTCGGGCAGAGTGCATGCCTGGAGTGGACCTTGGTCCTCCTGGCTGACAGCTGTTGTAAACCGTCGCTGTTCTCCAGACTTACTCCACGGGGCGGGGCGGGGCGGGGCAGGGCGGGCGGGCCCGAGAGCAGAGCCCTGGGAGGGGGTGGTGTGTGAGAACGTTTCTTCCCATCTTGCTGAAATGTGAGTCTAATGAAATGCTAATGAGGTTGTGGCCTTTAAGCTCCATTGAGCTTCTTGCGCATTGTAATTTTACCCAGAGTGGGGCTAGTTTTTGAAATGATTAAAACTGTTGATTCCTAGGCCGGTGCGGCTGGAATCAGAATTCATTAGAGGCCCAGAGGTGAGGGATAAACATTTCTCCCCGGTTCAACCAGGAAACAGATGCCATTGTGTATGAGGCTGGAAGGGCAGTCTCCTGCCTGCCCACCCACTTCTCCAGCACAACTAGATGGTGTGAGGGCCCTTGTCAGTGCCAGTGGCCAGAACAACAGGACCCAGCAACCAGCAAGTTACGAAGGCCCAATCTGGAGTCCCAGGCTGTTGTTCCCTCCTGTTGGAGGGGGGAGGTTCTCTGTGTTCAGTGTGTGTCCTATTTCCTTATGGGTGTTATCAGGGAAACGTCTCCTCCATGAAAGGAAACACGCGGAAGCATAAATGCTCCAAAGGTTTGATCCAGAAGTTTCCAGAAGGAGAAACTCCTGCTGGGAGAGGTGTCTCAACTTGGCTTCCTGGGCGCCATCTTTGGCACAACAGAAGGAGAAGTTTCTCCCTCTGATTTCTGGTGGCACTGCCCCATTGGCGCCCAAGAGCCTAGTAAGATCACTCCCTTAAAGTATTAGTCCAAGTTCTCCAGAGTGGAGACAAGATGGCACCTTAAAAAAATAAACTTACTTAACATTAAAAGAGGCCAAAAAGAAAGTAATTACAGACAATGCCAACAGCATGAGGATGGCGCTGCTCCCAAAGTATGGACATCTTGTTCTACCTTAGCTTAGTTCTTGCCTTAAAAGACTGCAACAGTTCGTATACACCTGGCCTTGTGGTGTAGTGGTTAAGAACTTGGCAGCTAATCAAAACGTCAGCAGTTTGAATCCACCAACCACTCCTTGGAAACCCTATGGGGCAGTTCTACCCTGTCCTATAGGGTTGCTATGAGTCGAAATCAACTGAGCGGCAACGTGTTTGGTTTTTTTGGTTTTGGCCTGCCGAGGGCTGCCATCTTAATCCCACTATATATATTAAATCTGGTCAAGCTCCCATCTCGATGTCTCCAACAAACTTAAACGGTCACACTCTAACAGTCTACCTGAGGTCACCTACTCTTATCAAGGTTTTGGTCTGCAAAAGCAGGCCTTCTCTCAGCAGAGTGGGGTACTGTGAAAGACTGGAGGAGAGAGTCGAATGCTGTCCTTCACATAGAGCAAAGCAGCCTGGCCAATGTCCCCTTGGCCCCTTCTCCCCTCATTCTATGGCTTCATGGGTGCAACGTGGTCATACAATGCGCACAGCAATGGTTATATTCAAATTAGAGCATCAGGTTCACCATCAAGGTCACCACTTTGACCATATCCATATTTTGAAAAGGATGTAGTATATCTCATTTTCCTGCTCCCCTTTAACTGGTCGGCTCCGGCATCACCATCCTCAAGCCCTCTCTGTTCAACGCTACCAGGCTGACGACTGCGCCTCATCTGGCTTTGCAAAGCACTGTGGGCATCCAGGATTATTCTCATTTATCCCCCCCCCCCCACCACCACCACCACACTGTGGCCTCCTTGAAGGCAGGGCTGGAATTTTATTCCCTCCGAGTCGCACTACCCGGCACCATGCAAAAGATCGCCGAGCGAATGGAGGAGGGAAAGAATCCACGGCTGGTGTCGTTTTATTCACGGGACAACCCGCGAGACAAGCAGAGCAGGAACATGAGCTCTGATTTCCTGAAAAGAAGACACGGAGGCTCCGGGAGGGTAGGGCCGTGCCTGCGGTCACCTGATCGCAAGGCTGGCGCCAGGGCCAGGGCGCAGTCTCGGAGCTCGGAGAGAGAGGCGCGCACGGATTCTCGGATTCTCGCAAGCGCCGCGCTGAGGGCGCATTTTATCCTGATCTCTGAGAGGCTCCTCAGGAGGCACCCTCCTACACAGGTGGTTCCCAACCAGTTCATAGCCAGGTCCCCTTTTATTATCTCTCCCGCCCCAGTCCCAGCCCCCAGCTTGGAAAGATGTGGCCTAGTAAAAGGGCTGCAATTATACAGTCATGACCTCCCCATTTTCTCCCTTTTTATTAATAAAAAACACAGACGCCACCCCAATCGGAGCTTTCACCGGAGAGAAAACGAGCCTCCCCAACCAGGCTAATAGCATTCCACCCAGAAGCAGACAGTTAACAAACCACCTTCCCCGACGCTAGTGGGCTAGGAATCACAGAACTACACTTGACAGCACCTTAAATGGGTCTCGAGCAGGCCCCTGCCCTCGCCTGGGACGGTGGAGGAGAGGGCGCCGAGCTGCTCCCGGCCCGCTGGAAGCAGCAGACCCTGACTTCGGAGACGGGTTACTGCGATGTGTCAGCTGCGCCGGAGTGCCGGGAGTGATGGATTCCAAGACCTGTCAGGAGGAAGGCTTTACGGTCAGTTAGGAACTGTAAACGCCTTCCCACGGAGTCGCCGGTGGAATTTTAATACTCTGTCTCCCTCTGTCTGGGCACTTCCTTCCACTCTTGGCCCCGCTCCTCGATACATATGGAACAGGGCTCGTGTTTGACGGTCCCCGGGGAGCGCGCGCGGCTTCGCTGGGTCCAAATGTCACGGCTGAAAATGGGAGGCGAAGCCAAGACGCGACTCCGGCCTTTCTGCCGGCTGGGCCACCGCAGGGGTCCTCTGCGGGTTCCCTCCGGGCTCACTTCCCTTCAAAGCAGGAGGGAGGCCTGCACAGGCCCGGCAGCGAGAGGGCAAATGGAGCTCCAGCCAGCTTCTCCTTTCTCCTTGTGTTCAGGCAGCAAACCCAGAATGAGGCTGTGTGCGAGAGAGGGAGCTGGGGAACAAGATGGACATTGTCCCTGTCGGCCTGGAACCCCTCCTGCGGCGGATCACCCCGCAGAAGGCAGGAGTCTAAAAGGGAAAAGAGGGGAAAGAGAGGAGGGGGGGAGCAGCTGGGAGGAAGACCCCTAGGCAGGAGTAACCTGGAGAGGAAATGAAATAGAAACACAGACCCCATGAGTGATTCGAGGGGCCCAAGAAAAATTTCTGCCCCTTCTGCTAAAAAAAAAAAAAAAATTCTCAACTCCCTTAGGTTTCTTGACGTTTTGGTACCATTCCAGAGTTATCTGATAATAAAAAAAAAAAACCCATCAAGTCAGTTCGGATTCATAGTGACCATATAAGACAGAGTAGAACTGCCCCATAGGGTTTCCAAGGAGCAGCTGGTAGATTCGAACTGCTAAGTTAGCAGCTGTAGCTCTTAACCACTAGGCCACCAGGGCCCCCATCATTCTGGTAGGAAAGCTGTTTTGTCCTCTGGGACTTGCCTCTGAAAATGCACGCCCCCCTCCCCCAAGGGTAGCCACCTAAGGTACATCCTGTAAGTCCTGGGCAGGAATGTGCCCTCCTGAGCTACTGAGGCCAGCCTGGGACAGGGGGATCTCAAGAGGACACAGATGAGCACCACACTATCCTACCTATGCCGTGGACATTCCATAGCCATCATCGTTCCTTCAGAATTGGGACAGAATAGAAGTCCTTCCCATGAAAGAAAGTAGGACCATGTCTTTTGCTTGCTCCTGTATCCTCAGCATCTGGTATTGAGTCTGTCACATAGTAGATGTTGAACAAATATACAGTGAATGACTGGAAGAAGAGCATCATCCTCTAGCTGACCATCCTCACCCAGGATGGTTGTGGCAATCTTCCCTTTGACTCTTCTGGAAGAGGGGAAGAAGGGAGGAAGAAAGCCCCCTCAACTCAGCTTGCTATGTTGGCCTTCGTAAGGTGGGCACACAAACAGCCTCAGGTCTCTTCCTTAGCACCCACATCCCCATCTAGCTCTGCCTTCTGCCCAGCTTCTTGAAGACAGCTCTGCTCCCTCACCTCTCATTCTCCCTCCAGCCTCCTCCTCTGCTTCCCTTCCCTCCAGACCACTGAAACCACTCTGGCAAAGGGCACCTGTGTCTCCTGTAAAGCTTCCCAGAAACATGGTTTGGGCTTCACTGGTGGTGTTGGGTCCTGTTGATTCCTCCTTTTTTCTTCAATCTCCCTCCTTCCCTGATGTCCTTGATATTACTCTCCCCTAGCTCCCTGCACTTTTCTGACCTTGGTTGGTGTTATGGATTGAATTGTGTCCCCCAAAAATGTATGTCAACTTGGCTAGGCCATGACTTCCAGTACTGTGTGATTGTCCACCATTTTGTTATCTGGTGTGATTTTCCTATGTGTTGTAAATCCTACTTCTGTGATGTTAATGAGGCAGGATTAGAGGCAGATATCTTAATGAGGCAGGACTCAATCTACAAGATTAGGTTGTGTCTTGAGTCAGTCTCTTTTGAGATATAAAAGACAGAAGCAAGCAGAGAGACAGGAGGACCTCATGCCACCAAGAAAGAAGAGCCAGGAGGGGAGTGTGTCCTTTGGACCCGGGGTCCCTGCGCTGAGAAGCTTCTAGACCAGGGGAAGATTGATAACAAGGACCTTCTCCCAGAACCGACACAGAGAGAAAGCCTTCCCCTAGAGCTGGCACCCTGAGGTTAGACTTGTAGCCTCACTAGACTGTGAGAGAATAAACTTCTGTTTGTTAAAGCCATCCACTTGTGGTATTTCTGCTGTAGCAGCACTAGATAACTGAGATAGTTGGTAAATTGGGGGTTTGGACAATTAATCGGCTCTCTCCCACCCCGTGAGGCACAGAGCTGCAGAGTGATGCCGGTGGCCTGGCATGGGGCAAGCGCAATCTCCATTATAGCTTCTCTTTCTCTTCCCTTGTTCCTTAAATGGGACACCCACCCCGCCACACACACACACACACACACACACACACACACACACACACACACGGCTCTCAGCCCTCCACTCCTCTCCCAGTGTCTTGTCTACCACATCTACACTGATAACCATGTCTACACTGACAACTCCCAAATCTACATTCCTAGCCCAAACTTTACTCTTGAGTGTCAGACCCCCTACATCCAATGATCTCTGCGTGGAAGTCCCAGAGGCCATTCAAACAGAACTCATCCATGACCAAACTCAGCATCTTCCATCAGCTGTCCAGTTATAATCTCTGATTTCCTTCTCCTCCTCCTCCTCCTTCTCCAATAGACCACATCTCGACTATGGACTACGTCTGTGTCCTTAGCACCAAGTACAGCCCCTGGCACATGGTGGACATCCAGGAATATTTTTTTTGTAAAAATGACCAGTAGATAAATGATGGAAGAGGCCGTGTCTATAGGATCAGCATCTCTACTTTTCCACAGAAACTCCCCTCATCTGCTTTCCTTCAGACCATACCCATGGCTACAACTCTCAAGACCCCTGTTGTTTCAGTAGACTCAGAATAGAACCAGCGAGTTCTCTTTGTCTCACAAGGAACTAAGTCCTTTGACCAATCTGGAGGTCATGACTTTGTACCCTAAGTCTTCACGCACAGAGCTGGATTTGCATATGTTAATATGGAGAGCTGTAACCATTTAATGAGAAACTGTGGGCCATGTGGGTGAGCAGAATTCCTTAGAGTATTTTTTTCAGATGTCTTAATTTACTCTCTCTTTGTTGTACTTCGGCAGATCCAGGTGTTTGGATTGAGTTGGTCCTGGTCCCTACTCCCCTCCCTCAAATCTCTGAAGCCACAGATCTCAGATAGATGCCAGACTCAGCCTTGGGTCTAGAGAGTGAGGGTGGGGGAGCACTCTGCCTACCTGCAAACAACCCCAAGGGGACGGCCTGAGTGAGGCAGCCCCAGGCCAGAGAGCCAAAGCCCAAGGGCTGGGGGGAGGTTAGTGAGGGGGTAGGGAGGAAAGGATAGAATTCCAGAGACGAGAACCCTCTACGGAGACAGCCCGCTGGGCTTCCAGCCCTCCATCTGGGTTCCACTAAAAACACATTTTGTGTGTTTCTGTTGTTCTCAAGTCTGGGATTATTTCAAGGGGAAAATTATAAAGAAACATCTCTCCCTTCATTTCAACAGCAGCTTCTGCTGGGTAGATTCTCATCTGGCCTGTCCGCCTAGAGGTGAAAGGAGGGGCTGGGCGCTGGAGAAGAGGCCCCCAGAGGCCCCAGGAGGTGGAGGCTCCAGGCTCTGCTTGCTGCCAGTGTCCCAGACCTCTGGGCCCACTACCACTCTCACCTTCCCAGCCGATGGCAACGTCCGTGGCCAGAAGAGACCCTTGGTGGTTTAAGGATGAAAGGAGGGGGCTGGGGGCTGCACAGGGCAAGGGGGAGACCTGCAGAGCCAGTCCCGCTGGGAAACTTCCACAGACAGAAAGCTGAGTGACAGCACCCCTGCAGCTGTTTGAGAGCTTCCCTCTCTGAGCCCAGGCAGCATTTGGCAGGTAACCCGCCAGATGAGGCTGGATTTTGCCTTGGCAGGAAGCTAGAAGTAGTAGAGGCCCCTCCTAAGGATTCAGGTTCCAATCCAGTCTGAGAATCCCCAAGGTTACCCAAAGCCTTTGAACGTGAGGCCCATACCCTAGAGACACAAAGAATAAACGTTAGAGCTAGAAAGACCCTTTGCCATCTAGCGCAACAGATGGGGAAACTGAGGCCTGGAAAGGGGCAGCCGCTTGACCAGGCTACACAGTGGGTCAGTGGGTGGGTCACCCTATCTCCCAGGCCTCTGTGCTGTCGGGGGCTTTTCTACCATGGTTCTTGTGAGTGTATGTGGATGGCCAGATCGCCATGGAGGAGACTAAGCGCTCCAATAAGTTTGCCCACTCATGGACTCGCACACGTGCGTGCACACGTGTAAAGGCCCCTGGGCCCAGTTAGCAGCTCTGCAGCACTGCTTTGGAGCACAACCTGGTTCTCTCCCCCAAGGCCATCTTGACCACCCAGGCTCCAGGCAGCCGCAGAGGACTCAGAACACTACGGTAGATGGTCCTGTCTTTGCACAGAGCTAGTTCCAGACACAAAGGGAGAAATCAGGGCCCAGGCCCCAGGCTCTGGCATTCACCCACCAGGAATAATTCTTACAGAGCCTCCTCTTTGAGAAGGGCCCCTGTAACAGCTAAGGCAGAGCTGCTTAGGAAGGACTTGAGTGTCCCCTGGTGGCCATGTCTGGCATATCCTATCCAACCCTCAGTCCACTCATTCATCAAGAATGTATTGAGCCCACCCACCCCCCCGCAGCTTTGCTGTGGGCCAGGCTAGAAGGACCTATTCCGGTTGAATGAATAAACAGCCCCTACCTAAAGGAGCTCTCAGTCCACTCTAGGAGACTGATATGCAAAGCAACAATTGCAATACATGTTGATCAGTGCTATTACAGAGCTAAGCTTTGTTGTTGTTGTTGTTATGTGCTGTCGAGTCTGTTCGGACTCAGAGCGACCCTGTGTACAACAGAAAGAAACACTGCCTGGTGCTGTGCCATCCTCACAATCGTTGCTGTGTTTGAGCCCATTGTTGCAGCCACTGTGTCAATCCATCTTCTTGAGTGTCTTCCTTTTTTTCTCTGACCCTCTATTTTAGCTAGCATGATGTCCTTCTCCAGGGACTGGTCCCTCCTGATACCGTGTCCAAAGTATGTGAGATGTAGTCTCGCCATCCTTGCTTCTAAGGAGCATTCTGTTTGTACTTCTTCCAAGACAGACAAGTACGTGCTTTTGGCAGTCCATGGGATATTCAATATTCTTCGCCAACACCACAATTCAAAGCTAAGCTTAGGGTACAAAAAAACCCATTGCCGTCAATTCTCAATCACAGTGACCCTATAAGACAAAGTAGATCTGCCTCATAGGGTTTTCAAGGATTGGCTGGTCGATTTGAACTGCCGGCCTTTTGGTTAGCAGCTGAGCTCTTAACCACTGCGCCACCAGGGCTCCTAGAAAGCTCGAAAAGAAAAGTGTGGTAGAGTGGGTGATCCCAGCTTCCAGGCAAAGAGCATAAGTAGGATTCCTCAAGGCGTGTGGGTTGACTGCTTCCTGGGCTATGCATAAACTATCAATAGTTAACATTCATTTTAATTTAATATAAATTCAATACAGTTGAGGACGTCACAGCTTACTAAAAGATTGTACTTGCATTTCCTAGTTAATCTTCCCAACAGCCCCATGAGGTATGTATGACCAAATCAAACCGATTGCTTTCGAGTCGATTCTGACTCATAGCAACCCCACAGGACAGAGTAGAACTGCCCCATAGCGTTTCCAAGGAGTGGCTGATGGGTTTGAACAGCTGACCTCTTGGTGAGCAGCAGATCTCTTAACCGCTGGGCTCCCAGGGCTCCCAGGAGTGCATAATTATCCCCATTTTACAGCTGAGGACACTGAAGCTCGGAGAGGCTAAGTGATTTGCTTCAATTCACCGTCTGGTAACTGGCTCTGTGGTAAATATGATTACTACAGTTCCCCAGCTTCTCCCAACTGAACCGCACCGTCCATGAGGAGGTGTGCACCGCAGGCAAGGGTTTGGGGGTGGGGGTCAACTGCCTCTGCCCCCAAAGGGTTGGTAAATTGGGAGTTTGGACAACTGAGCAGCTCTCTTCCACCCCAGAATGCACAGAGCTGCACAGTGATGCCTGGTGGCCTGGCACAGGGCAAATGCAAAGCATAAAGTCCTGGGTTTGGTGGCTATGTTACATTCTTATCACAAACCCGGAAGGGATGAGCCAGAGAGAGGGACATTTTATTTCTTCTTTACCAGCACTGGACACAGGGATCGGCTAGACCAGAGCTCAATGTGTACAGGGTAAGCCTGGTCCCCAGGATATACAGACATCTTACAAGGGTGGGGGGCTGCCTCTGGGAAGGGGCCCAGAGCTGGGAAACGGCTCAGGTGATGAGAACCACAGGTGTGATAAGGTGGGCATGAGTGTGAGTGGCTGTGTGTACTCACGGTAAACCCACACACAACGAACAAAACTGCCCAGTCCTGCACTGTCCTCGTGATCAGCTGCGGATCAGACTATTGTGATCCATAGTTGTTTTGTTTTGTTTTTTTTAATTGTATTTTAGGTGAAAAGTTTAGTTAGTTAGCAGATTAGTTTCCCATTCGATAGTTTGCACAGAAAGTGTTTCATGACCTTGGTTTCATTCCCCACAATGTGTCAGCACTCTCCCCATTTCTGCTCTGGTTTCCCCATTTTCTTTATCTACCCCTTCCTGTCTTCTCATCTTATAATTGATTGTTCTAAGAAGTGCATTCCCCTCAGGTGTTATTGTTTATCTCGAGGGCTTATCTACTGTTTGGCTGGGAGGTGGTCTCCGGGAATGGCTTCCTTTCCAGCTAAGAAGGCATCTTAGGGCCGTAGTCTCTGGAGTTCCTCCAGTCTCTGTCAGACCAGCAAGCCGGGTTTTTTCTTTTTTTGGGGGGGGGGGGTGGAATTTGATTTTTTGTTCTACAGTCTTCTCCTGCTCTGTCTGGGACCCTCTGTTGTGATCCCAGTCAGAGCAGTTGGTAGTGGTAGCCGGGCACCACCTAGTTCTTCTGGTCTCAGGGTCATCTAGTCTGTGGTTCATGTGGGCCATTAGTCCTTTGAACTAATTTCTGCCTTGAGTCTTTGGTTTCCTTCACTCCTCCTCACTCCAAACAGGAAGAGGCCAGTAGTTGTATCTTAGATGGCCACTCGCAAGCTTTTAAGACTCCAGACGCTACTCACCGAAGAAGAATGCAGAACATTGTCTTTATGAACTATGTTGTGCCAATTGACATAGACGTCTTCTGAGTCTATGGTCCGGTGTCTTCTAGCCTAGGAACTTCATCCCACGAGGTGTTTGGTTATGTCTAAGAGGTTTCCCTGACTTGACCCCTTTAGTGCTCTATACGAGCTGCACCTACAATCATGTATGTAGATATACCTACCACCAAATCTATATTTGCCGGTGGATCCATAGAGTTCTCACTGGCTGATTTTCAGAAGTAGATCACCAGGACTTTCTTCCTAGTCCATCTTAGTCTAGAAACTCCACTGAAACCTGTTCAGCATCTAGCAACATGCAAGCCTCCACTGATCCATGGCCATGAGGTGCATTGCCCAGGAATCAAACCCAGGTCTCTCTCATGGAAGGTGAGAAGTCTGTCACTGAAGCACCACTACAAAATGCAGATCCCAGGATGGGCTGTGGCCCAAGGGCAGGACTCAAGGCAGCGCATGTCCTGGTAAGGGGTGGAGGATTTCAACTGGACGAACCTTCACTGTTCACTGACAGCCCACCCTGTGCCCAGCACAGGGATGGGCACTGAAAACCAAAAAACCAAACTTGTTGCCCTTGAGTCAATTCCAACTCAGAGTGACCCTACAGGACAAGGTACAACTGCCTCCTAGGATTTCCAAGCAGCCACTGGTGGATTTGAACTGCCAACTTTTTGGTTAGCAGCCATAGCTCTTAACCACTACAGCACCAGGGAGCTCATATTTAATCCTATTTAATCCTCATCACACTCCTATAAGGCGATGAAACTCAGAGGGGTTAAGTAACTGGCCAAGGTCACAAAGCTAGTAAGTAAAAGTGCTGAGATTCAAGCCCAGGCCTTCTAATTCCAATGCGGCTTATTCCAAGAGCATGGTTTGACTTTGCTAATTTCTGGATGCAATATGGAGCCTTCCATGAAAGAGTCAAATATTTGGGAAGTCAAACATCCAAGAGAGGGAGGGAGTACCGGGTATTTTTATGTAAGCAGATGCTCCGACCATGGAGTCTGATTTCCCAGCCAGCTCTGCCCTATCCCAGGACACACACTCCGCCGAGCATTTGGTTTTGTCTGTGTTCCACGGAGCTGCGTTTTCAAGGATTCCACCGCTCCCCCTGCATACAAATGTCTGTCCTTCCTTTTCCTGTGAAGCAGATTTAAAGAATGAACTAAGAACCGTGGCCGCCATTAATTTCACTGCCTACAATTATTTGCATCCCTCCTTTTTTTTTTTTTTTTAACTTGAGTCGTTTTAAAAAGCCCTTGTGATTCCTTTAATCTCCCTTTGGTAGAATGATTCAATTCTTTTCTCTCTTAACCTCCTCTCTCCTGAACCTTCCAACCTCCCCCCCTCAAAGCTTTAAATAATACAGCAAGTTCTTGTTTCATTTCCTTTTCTCTGTTTCCAGATGGATTTTTCTCCCCAGAACATCCCTGGGAATCATTTCTGTCAGATGCTTCACTGAATGTCCCTTGGTCTTCTCGCTCATCCACCCCCACCCCTGCACCCACCGGAATGGCAATTTGCTATTTTAATTATAGTTTCTCTTGCCACACTTGAGGGTTTCTTTCCTTCCAGGCCCTTTACCTCACTGAGATTTTAATTCTTTCTTCCAGTGCAGAGAATTCATTAAGATTTCTAGATCCTCCAAATTTGCTTCCTTGATGTGGAATAATTCCTCTTAGTCTATATGTGATGTGGGTTGTTCAGATGATGAATTAAGCTGCTGAGCAGCGGGGCAGGCTGCCTTGGGTGAACTGGGAGCTCTAGACAAGTGCAGATGGAGTCAACCCTACGAGGTCGGGCGTCCCTGGGCCTGTGTGGTTGCTGCAGTTCAGGGGTGGCCTTCTCTAAGACCTGACCCCAACCCCAGGGCAGCCAGCCTTCTGCCTCTTCCTCCCCAGCCAGCCGGTGAGAGTTCCAGGACTGTGTGTCTTGCGTTTCATGAGTTGTGCCTGGCCTGGCCTTGACCACAAACCAGTTGGGTTACCAGGACTGTGTGTCTTGCATTTCATGGGCTGTGCCTGGCCTGGCCTTGACCACAAACCAGTTGGGTCACCAGCAGGTGCTTCCCAGGTGCCTGCTGGGCCTGTGGGCTGAGGCCACAGCTGGAAATGAGTATGGGCAGGCAGTGAAGGGGGAAGTAACCTGTGTGACTAGCAAGTTGATGAGGCCTCCATGCCAGGAGAGGACCAGAAAGCGGTTCTCCGATGCATTCCAAGCATAGAGGCCGAGCAACTCACCACATGGAGGAGCTGCTCCAAAGCTGACACCCATCCTGTTTGGGCTCACAAACCTGTCCTCTGGGCAGATATGTAGGTCAGTACCGGTGAAGGCATTGATGGTGCATGTCAGCGTGGAAACTGAAACTTTGAGCCTGGCTTAAACAGAAACATGGGGTGGTCCAGAGCCGCCTAGAGTCCTTGGGAAGGATGAACCACTTAGAGCTGTGTGACCTGGAGCGGGTGGCATCACCCTCTGAACCTCAGGGCTGTATGAGACAACGGACGTGGAAGGCCACTCCATGCCGGAGAGGAAATGTGAGAGACTTCACTCAATCATTCGTTCGTTCATTTCCTGCAGGAATTTGGGGCAAGGGACCCAGCAGGAGACCAAGAAAAAACAATTTCAAGGTCATAAAGTGTAAGTGAAGATACGGTCTGAGGTTGTCTCAAGTCAGAGTAAAGGAAGTAAACACAAGGGTGCTCCTGTGAAACCCAATGACCCACCCCCCAAGACAACGAGGGGGGATGCAGAGGAGGCCCCAGGGTCATTTGGGGAAGTGGGAGGAGCAGGGGCCTGCACTTCTAATCAGTTGTCCTCTAGTCCAAGGGGCTGCTGCCCTGGGAAGGAGCAGGCCCAGACCTTCCAAGACAGCTGAAATACCAAATAAGATGACAGGAAACGAGGCAAATAAATGGTTCTAAATTTGGATTCCTATAATTCTGACACCCACTAGGTGCTCGTTGTATATTTGTTGTTGTTAGGTACCGTTGAGTCAATTTCGTCTCATAGCGACCCCATGTGACAGAGTAGGGACTGCTCCATAGTGTTTCCTAGTCTGTACAGTAGACCCCCCTGCCCCCCATCTATAGTCTGCTTTCCACAGTTTCAGTTACCCGCGGTCAACCCAATTCAGAATGTTAAATGAGTACGTAGCATGATGAAATCTCACGCCGTCCCCTCCTCCATTCACATAACTTTTATGACAGTGTATGGTTATAATTATTCTATTTTATTGTTAGTTACTGTTGTTAATCTCTTACTGTGCCTAGTTTATAAATTAAACTTTATCACTGGTATGTATGTATAGGACAAACCATAGTATTATATAAGGTTCGGTACTATCCACGGTTTGAGGCTTCCATGGGGGTCTCGGAACCTATCTCCCGCAGATAAGGGGGACTACTGTAATCTTTATGGAAGCAGATCACCAGGTCTTTCTCCTACAGGGCTGCTGGGTGGGTTTGAACCTTACAGTTGGCAGCCAAGCACTTAACCATTGCGCCACTGGGGCTCCTGCTTCGTATACAATGGGTTTGTTTGTGTGTCTCTGACACTGAACTCTGATTTCTTTGGAGCAGCGCTATTTCGTTTCATCTTTTTAACCCTCCCCAGCAGAGTTCAACACACAGTAGGTCCTCAGTAAATGCTAGCTCCCTTTCTTTCATGGTACAACGGCAGTGGTCTTGCCAAGGAGTGGCTTGGGGAGACATGTTTTGTTCCCCCCATCTTCATTATCACCCCCCAAAAACCACCCTAAGTGAAAACAGTATGTTTTGACATGGACAACTGATGTCTTCGTCCTCTTAGTAAACTAGGAACACAAGCGCCTTTAGCAAGGCTGTTGCTCTTACAGATCTGTAAAGAATCGCTGAATTTCTTACACAGCTGAGAGACAAGTTTCCCAGTCCCTGCTTCCAAACAGACTGCAGTTCCTAAGTTCCTCACAGGCAGAAATCCTGGAGCCCCGCTCACTCGTGGGGCAGGTGGCCTACAGTTGCTAGAAGACGGGCAAGCTCTGAGTGGTCTGGAATGGTTGGTGACAGCTTCGTGGAGGAGCTGAGATTCTAGCTGGATGCTAAGGAGGCAGGGGGCATACTTCCTTTGGGGAGGAGGGTGAGGTCAAAGTCAAGGCAGGCTGTGCGGAGGGAGGCAGGGGTGGGTGTGTCGGGAGGGAGGGTGTCTGGAAGGGAGGCTGTGAGAGCTGGGGGAAGGAGGCGGGCCTATGTCCTTGAGCAGGACCCACCACCAGGGGCATCCAAGTCAAGGAAGATTGGGTGAAATCAGATTTTAGGAACATTCATTGTATGCACCAGGAGCCACTGAGTTGACTCTGACTTATGGCGACCCCATGTGTGTCAGAGTAGAGCTATGCTGCATAGGGTCATCAATGGCTGGTTTTTCAAAAGTAGGTCTCCAGGCCTTTCTACCCAGGTGCCTCTGGGTGGACTCGAACCTCCAACCTTTAGGTTAGCAGCTGAGCGTGTTAACCATTTGCACCACCCAGGGACTCTGGAGAGCGGGGGCTGATCAGTTAGAAGGCTTTGGCCATGAGCCCAGTATGAGAGCAAAGGCCTAAACTAGCGTGCATGGTGTAGAAATAAAAGGATAATTGATAGGGGAAGTAGAAAGGATGTGGCAATAGGAAGGAACAGCCCAGGAGCGGGAGAGTTCAAAAGTTATAAGGTGAAAAGTGCCCCAGAAGCCGGATGTTTTTGTTGTTCTGTGCCATTGAGTCGATTCTGACTCATAGCGACCTTATCTGACAGAGTAGAACTGCCACATAGAGTTTCCTAGGCTGAAATCTTTAAAGGCGCAGATTGCCAGGTCTTTTCTCCTGTGGAGCCACTGGTGGGTTCAAACCACCGACCTTTCATTAGCAGCTGAGTACTTAACCACGGCACCACCAGGGCTCCTTAGAAGCAGGGCGCCAATTGCCATGGAGCTGATTCCAACTCTTGGAGACCCCATGCGTTTCAGAGTAGAACTGCTCCATAGAGTTTTCATGGCTGGGACCTATGAGAAGCAGAACGCCAGGTCTTTCTTCCAAGGTGTCTCTCGGTGGGTTTTTCGTTAGTAGCCGAGCACTTGACCGTTTGTGCCACCGAGGGTAGGGTCAAAAGCAGGGTCGATGTGTATTTTATGTTCCCAGATGAGTTTCCAGAAGGGGGCTAGTTAGGAAGTACTGCTGGCCACAAAAACCAAACCCATCGCCGCCGAGTTGATTCTGACTCACAGAAACCCTAGAGGACAGAGTAGAACTGCCTCACAGGGTTTCCAAGGAGCGGCTGGTGGATTCAAACTGCTGACCTTGTGGTGAGCAGCCAAACATTTAACCATTGCACCACCACTGCTGTCCAGCCCTTGCTAATGTGCACACAAGAGCAGTTGAGAGATTTTCCACAAACCTCCCCTAGGAAATGGCAGATAGATGCAGGTAGGGGTTCACGTGGTCTGCGAATAAACTGCGGATTGATCCTCAACAGCCCTTAGTGCAGGGTAAAATGGGATAAATTATTCACATCGCACAGGGTAACAAGCAGGCTGAATCCGTGGCACCCGGCCTCTTGAGCTGTAGTTTTCACGTAGGTCCCCCTCTTAGTCTTCTTATTTAATCATTTCCAGAACACCTGGCTTAAGTACGTGTTTCAGATCTCATATCTATTTTTTTTCTGCAAAAATAAATCAGATCATGCTTTCGTCTCCTGACATTCTGACACTTACCGGGTTCTTACATTAAAATAAGCATGATTAGTAAGAAAGAGCTCAGTAATCAGGCACAAGGAGGAAGAGGAAACACACTTGTCCTCAGGCTGTCCCTCCTGGCCTTCAGGGAAGAAGAGCTGTTCTACAGAGGGCCTTCAGGGTGCTCGTTTGCATATGGGGTTCTCCCAGGCCGTGGTTAATCTTAGGTGCTTAAATCTGTTTTTCTGAGCTGACTGGGATTCTCTCTCCTGTGGAGCTGGGTGTCTGGGCAGAGGTGCTCCTAGCCCTCAGGGGTGTCTGCAAATGTGCTCCAATGAACACACTTATAGCCGAGAGCCTCCCACTTGTGGGCAAGCCTTCAATGGCCCTGGTCCCTGCAGCCAATTCCCCTAAACCACGCTGGAGTTCTGCTCTACCTTACTCAGACGTCTTCCCAAGAGGGCACAAGCCTGCGTGAGTGGAGGTTCTTGGAAGGATCCATTTCAGGTATGGACCCACAGACTGAGACACTGCGGGGGAGGGGGGAGGGCGCAGGTGAGGAGGTGCAGGTGAGAAGGGCGTAGGTGAGGAATCACAGACAGCCAGGGAGAAAGGGAAGCACAGGCAGAGAGGTGAGGACAAGCCCAAACCACATCTGCAGCCAAGGATCCATTCCGACTCACAGCGACCCTATAGCACAGACTAGAACTGCCCCGTGGGGTTTCCAAGGAACAGCTGGTGGATTTGAACTTCCGACCTTTGGGTTAGCAGCCGAGCTCTTAATCACTGCGCCACCAGGGCTCCTCAAGGACAAGCTGGGAGGTGGCAAACCAAAGGATCAAGCCAAGGAGGAAAAATGGTCCCTGGAGAAAGACAAACTGAGGCAGAAGGTGAAGGGGACAGGCGAACAGCCAGGGGTGGGAATGAAGCTTCTGGGGGAGAAAACTGGGGCTCTCAGAAAGAAAATGCAGCTAGAACCAAGGCAGTGGGAAGGTCAGAAAGAGAAACAGCACCAGGAACATACTGGGAAGCAGAGCCTCCATCCGTAGTGATTTTGAGGAACTAAGCTAAGAGCAGGAGCTCTGACTTGTACTTTTGAGATGATGTTATGGTAAGGTTTCTGAAAAAGGGGTGTCAGGTGTTTGGGCAGGGGCACAATTTCAGTGCTTGCCAAGGTGCCATTTTCTGTAGATACACTGCTGGCTGTACTGGGTTAATACCTGCTGTCATGGATTGAATTATGTCCCCCAAAAAATGTGTGTATCAATTTGGCTGGGCCATGATTCCCAGTATTGTGTGGTTGTCCTCTATTTCGTGGTTGTGATTTTATGTTAAAGGGGATTAGGGTGGGATTGTAACACCCTTACTAAGATCACGTCCCTGATCCAATGTAAAGGGAGTTTCCCTGGGGTGCGGCCTGCACCACCTTTTGTCTTACAAGAGAGAAAAGGAAAGGGAAGCGAGCAGAGAGGGGGGACCTCATACCACCAAGAAAGCAGTGCCAGAAGCAAAGCGTGTCCTTTGGATCCTAGACCAAGGGAAGACTGACAACAAGCACTTCCTCCAGAACCGACAGAGAAAGCCTTCTTCCCCTGGAGCTGACACCCTGAATGTGGATTACTAGACTGTAGGAAAATAAATTTCTCGGTTAAAGCCATCCACTTGTGTTATTTCTGTTAAAGCAGCACTAGATAACTAAGACAGCTGCCATACCTGCTGTACCCCAGTTAGGCCTCTGCTGAGGGAGACTCCCAGGTCTCTGATGTGGGGACCGCTGTGGCCACTAGCTGGTGTACAAAGAGCAAGGGTGTGGGAGGGGGTAAGGTAAGGAGCTGGGCGTTCAGTTTTGGACATGCTGCTTTGGGGGTGCCTGAGGGGTTCCCCTATATGTGGACAACAGCAGTGTCTTAGTCATCCAGTGCTGTAACAGAAATAGCACAGACGGGTGGCTTTAACAAACAGACATTTATTTTCTCACAGTTTAGGAGGCTGGAAATCCGAATTCAGGGCGCCGGCTGTGGGGAAGACTTTCTCTCTCTGCGACTCCAGAGGAAGGTCCTTGTTCCTTGGTTCCCTGGTGATCTTCACGTGGTGTGGCATCTATCTTGTCCCAACTCTGCTTGCTTCTCTGTGTCTAATCTGTTTGGTTGATAACTCCAAAGAGATCAATTTAAGACACACCCTACATGAATACCACCACATTAGCATAAGAAAGAAAACCCATTCCCAAATAGGATTATAACCACAGGTGTAAAAAACCCCTGTTGCCTTTAAGTCATTCCGACTCCTAGCGACCCTAGGGTGAGGAGTTACAACACATATTTTTTGGCGGGAATACAAATCAATCCATAACAAGCAGGCAATCGGATACATGGACCTGGATGGCCGTTGCCCCCAGTTCCATCTCCTCCCCCCCCCATCCTGCAGACAGTCCCTGGTTGGGAGCACAATGACAGGAAACAGTCGACAGCAGAATCTGGAGTTGGCGAGACTAAGTGTGATTAATGCAGAAGAAATGAAGGTGGTATTGGATGGCAGGAAACACAGACTCTGTTAGGCACAGCAGAAAGTGATCAAAGAGGACAGACCAAAGGTGGTCATGGATGCGCAGAACGTTCACTCCACTGAGAAAACCAAACCTTTGGACCTCAGGTTGGGTCCAACTCACAGAGACCCTACAGGACAGAGTAGAACTGCCCCATAGGGTTTCCAAGGAGCAGCGGGTGGATTTGAACTGCCGACCTTTTGGTTAGCAGCGGAACACTTAACCACTGTGCCACCAGGGCAAAAATTTCTAAGTGATGTGAAGAGAGAAGAATTCATTAAAGACATGGCTATCTTTTAGTGTCAGCCTTTAATTCAATACAGCAGAATTTGTTGAACAGTCACCATATTCATTGATTCCACATTTATTGAACACCTACGGTGTGCAAGGTGGCTTCATAAGAGCTGGGGATATAGCAGTGAACAAACAAAAATTCCTGCCCTCAGGGAGCTTACCTTCTGGTGAGGGTGGGAGAAAAATGATAACCAACAACAACAGCAAAAGAAATAAAATATACTGTTTTGGGTGACCGCTAGCTTATCCAACACCTTCACGCAAATTAGAAAAAGGCCACTTGTCTGGGCTGACGTGACCCTGTGTCGGGTCCACAGCTTGGCATGCGGACCACGGGCCCACGCTTCTCCCTCAGCCAGGTCTCCAACCTGCACAGCTTTACGGGGCAGCTCTGCATGGAAGAGCAGTTGTGCAAAAGAGACAAATAAAGCAACCACAGAAGGTCTTTTTGGGAAAATGACATTTGAACAAAGACCTGAAGGGGATGAGTAAGCAAGTCATGTGGCTGTCTTGGGGCAGGTCATTCCAGGGCAATGGGAACAGCCGGTAGGAAAGCTGGCGACAGAAACTTGCCAAGCATGTTTGAGAAACAGCGAGGAAGCCAGTGTGGCTGGAGCAGAGAGAGTAAGGGTGAAAAGAGTAGGAGACTAGAGGCAGTTGGAGGCCAGACTGTATCTAACCTGGTAGGCCATTATAAAGCAGCCCTGGCCACTATAAAGGTGCTTGGCCACTAACCCAAAGGCTGGTGGTTTGAACCCACCCAGTGGCTCCACGGGAGAAAGACCTGGTGATCTGCTCCTGGAAAGATTACAGTCTAGAAAACCCTATAGGGCAGTTCTACTCTGTCACACGGGGTCACCATGAGTGGAAAATTGACTCAACGACACCTACCAACAACAACAACAGGCCATTGTGAGGACTTATCTGTCTCCTTCTTGGTGAGATAGGAAGCCTCTGAAGGCATAGGAGCAGCGGAGGACATGATTTGACTTATGGACGTGGGGGAACCATTGAGGAAGATCATGTAGTGATCAAGGTGGGAGGTGACGGTAGCTAAGACTAGGGAGGTGGCAGTGGACGGGAAGATAATGAGAATTGGTCATAATCTGGATGTATTTTGTAAGGCCAACAGACTTTCCTGAGGGATAGATATACAGCAGAGAGGGATGCCTCCAAGGCATCTGGCCTGAGAAGTGGAGGAATGGAGTTGCCATTTATTAGGAAAGAGATTGCTGTGGGAGGAAGCAGAATCGGGCATACTGTCAAAAATTTGAATTTTTGCATCCATGTGAATGGGAGGACTAAGCAAAAAGCCCTCCCCTGTGATATGCTCTGGCCCTTGAAACAGCCGCAATTTACAGACAACAAAATCAAGACCAGAATAACTTGGCTAAATCTTGTGCAACGAGCAAGTTACAAAACTAGGATTCAAACAAATCTGACTCCAACACCCCTGTTCTTTGCCCCCTTTTACCACATCATCTCAGAGAACTCCTTCTCCTCCAGGGGACCAGACAGAAGTGGACCATGAGCTGCTCAGGGGCTGAGCGAGGCTGAATGCCATTCACCATTGTATTCCCAGTGGTGGGATTCGGTCGGAGGGACCAATACATAACCCTCTTCCTCTCAACTCAATTTTGGGACCTACTGAGAGACAGACGTGGGAGTCATGCACATAGATAGTTGATAAACCTGACCGTGGAGATGAGACTTGGACGTGAGGTCCCAGGGGGGCTTCCTGATGTTGTTCCCCTGTGTGGCAGGGCCAGACACTGCAGGCCTCTTCCTGAAACCTCACCCGAAGAAGCAACTCAAACGCAGGTGTGCTGCTGGCTGATGGTGTCAAAGAGACAGAAAGGGAGAGGAAGGGGCTGAGCTTCCCACGCTCACCCACGCTCAGTCTTGCTCCCAAACTCACTTATCAGCTAAATCAGGCAGGAGCAGGGAGCGAGGCCAGGAAGGGTATGCTAGCTGCGGCCCCCGCAAATGGAAATGCGAGGCAAGGAAAAGAAAGTACTACTCTCCCCACCCAGCTCTACACCCTCCCCAAAAAACGAGCACACAGTAAGTACTCAGTAAATGTTTGCTGAATTTTTTAATAGCTAAAACACAAGCAAACACAAAGTGAAACCTGTGAGAGCCGGAACTCGATGGGACTACCTTGATTTTCTAGGTCTCACATGTTTTCCACTTTTGACAGATGCAGTCTTGCTTTCTGTCACTCCCTATGAGTGGAAACTATTTGCGTTTTTCCTTCTCTGACAGGTTTCCACTTTACACAGGTTCTGGCTTTCTCCGGGTTTATTGTACTATCTAGCAAACACTA
Organism: Dugong dugon; assembly: GCA_030035585.1. Classification (NCBI taxonomy): domain Eukaryota; kingdom Metazoa; phylum Chordata; class Mammalia; order Sirenia; family Dugongidae; genus Dugong; species Dugong dugon. The sequence goes on along the minus strand of CM057466.1, from coordinate 30,741,089 downwards.
CAGAAGGCACCTTAGGTACACACTTACTCATCACAATACTCCCACGAGGTAGGCACTGTTCTCAATGCGTTTTACAAATGAAGACGCGGAGGCCCCAAAACGTGAAGTACTTGACCTAGGGCGGGGCCAGGGTTTAAACCAGGCAGTTTTCTTGCAGAGTCAGCACAGGTAACCAGCACACATCCTGTGCCTTGCTCAGCTGTGCTGGTGAAGAGAAGCCACGTGATGAGGTTATGAAGTACATTGGGGCCAGATGAGTGGGCGGCTAATTCTGCTGGAGCTGGGGGAAGGCGAAGGGGGAGTCACCAGCAGTCACAGAGAGAAGGTGATGGTTGGCTTGGGTCTTGAAAGGCAAGTAGAGACTTGTCAAAGGGACAAGGTTGGGGGGAGGAAATGGCATTCTAGAAGAGGGACCAGCACAGTCAAAAATCCTGAGACCTGGGCAACATATGGTGTGTTTGGGGAATAATGAACAGACCGGATTGTCCAAAAAAGACATCACAAAATGGCAGCCCACACCCCAATTGCAGCCTGTAGCACGATGTGTTTGACTTACACAATTTTTTAAAAATTGTCCCAGCATTTAAAAATTGAGTAATTTCACACAAACATCTTGACGTCTGCATTTTCTTACAGACCAGAAGAGAACCCTGGGTAACCTCAGGCTTGTGTTTTCACGTGGACACTGTCATGAATTGAATTGTGCCCACCAAAAGTATTTGTCAACTTGGCTAGGCCATGATTCCCAGTATTGTGTGGTTGTCCTCCATTTTGTGATTGATTTTCCTATATGTTGTAAATCCTAATCTCTGCCTGTGGTTAATGAGGCAAGATTGGATTATGTTGAAGAGGGTTAGGGTGGGATGTAACACCCTTGCTCAGGTCACATCTCTGATCCAATGTAAAGGGAGTTTTCCTGGTGTGTGACCTGTACCACATTTTATCTACAAGTGATAAAAGGAAAGAGAAGGGAGCAGAGAGTTGTGAACCTCATACCACCAAGAAAGCAGCACCAGGAGCAGAGCTCGTCCTTTGGACCCGGGTCCCTGTGCTGAGAAGCTCCTAATCCAGGGGAAGATTGACGACAAGGACCTTTCTCCAGAGCTGACAGAGAAAGCCTTCCCCTGGAGCTGATGCCCTGAATTTGGACTTGTAGCCTACTAGACTGTCAGAAAATAAATTTCTCTTTGTTAAAGCCATCCACTTGTGGTATTTCTGTTATAGCAGCACTAGATGACTAAGACAGACACCTTTGTTGAGAGCTGAGAAGCTGAGAAGCTGCGAAGCTGCTCTCCCCTTCAAATAGACATGAGGTCCCCAGCTCTCCACAACCCTACCACTCCCTGGCATCTCCCCAACACCTGCCTGCTCCACCAACTTACTTAGCTAAGCTACCTGGCTCCTGTGTGCGCTTGAGTTTGCAAACCCCAGGCTAGAGGCTGGGGCCGAGTGTTGAAGGGCTTGGTGTGCCATGACAAGGACTTTCAATTTTATCCTGAAGGCAGTCAACAGCCTTTGAAGGTTATGGAACAGAAGGGTACAGGATCAGATGAGATGGGGGAGAGGTGGAGGCAATAATGAAATTATTAGGCCCGAGGGTACCAGTTGATTCTTCCACAGAGTTCCTCTTCTGGATAAAGCAGCCGGCAGTTGTTCCTGGAGACTCATGGCTGTGGGCACTGGACTTGGAGAAGAGTGAACGGCCCTCCTTCTTTCAAACACTATTACCCTCACCCTGCTGGTACGTTGTGTCTGTTTAGTAAAGGAGAAAATAAGCACAAAGCTGGGTCAACGTCCCAGCTTTGCCATTTGTCCCTGTCTATCTTTGGCAAGTCACTTAACTTCTCTGAGCCTCAGCTTCTTCAACTGTAAAATGGGAGCAATATAATCTAACTTGCAGAGTGGTTGTGAGCATGGAATGAGAAAAGGTGCTTGAACATGACTGTAGATGGTAGAAGCCCTAAAGAGGGGAAAGGACTACTGGGACAGATAATACAGGAAGACCCCACATGTGGGGCTTGGCTCTGGGAGTGTCAAACATCAAGAGGTGACACAAACCCCCCAGTAATTGTAGTTCCCACTGTCCTGGGGCTTTTACCAACCACACAGTTCACATCAAGCTGCAAGAGCAAGAGAATAAGCAAAAGAATTTATATCCCCTGCCTGTCAGCCCTACCCCCAACACAAACACGTGCACACACACAGTCTGGTGTAGTGGCAGAAGCCTAGCTACATGGTCTGAGCTAACCATGGCTTCTGGGGATGGGCTATGGGGGTAGGGGACCCAAATCCCCTCTGTCTGGCATACAGCATCACAGTGGCTTGGGGTGGAGCCTGCACGGTCAGCCTGCTTTCAGCCTCTCCTCTCCTCTCTCCCATCTCTGCCCTGTGCTCTCTCCCTCCCATCCCCCCTCATTCTGTCTCCAGCCCTTCCAGCCCTGCAATTCATCACCTCGACGTCCCTGCCCTCTATGACTGCGTCTCTTTCCTCACGACTTTTGCATTTTGATGTTAAAACAGTATCTTACCCAATATTTGACAGCATTTGGAGCCTTTACCAAGGCCTTTCACGTCTGTTATTCCATTTGAGCTTCACTAGGTCACTGTCAGGCAGGCAGGGAAGGTGTTATTATTAGCAGGGGTGATAGTCAAAGTATTTAACAACCGAAATGCTATGAGCCCAACCAGCCTGAATGGATGCGTGTCACAGTGGTGGGAGCCGGGCCTGAGGCGTCCTCTGTAGTTAGTGGATCATAGAGAAGTGTGGGTGTCCCAGGGTGGGGGTCAAGCCGGCCAGGGCAGCTGGGGGGGGTGGCAGATTTGACGGACTCAGGGAAGTGGCTTTTTATGAAGCAGTATGGAAGTATTTCTGTTTCATAAGCATGGCATAACTACCGGTGCTTACAGTGGACCATGGCGATTAGTCCCAGTGTGCTGAAGTAGCAACTGAGCTCAAACCCAAACCAGAAGCAAACCCGTTGCTGTCAGGTCAATTCCGACTCATAGTGACCCTGTAGGATAGAGTGGAACTGCCCCCATAGGGTTTCCACGGAGCGCCTGGTGGATTTGAACTGCTGACCTTTTGGTTAGCAATCCAACACTTAACCACCGTGCCACCAGGGCTCCAACTGAGCTCAGGGAGAGGAATAACTCGTCCAGGATTAGGATGAAGACAGGACCAGAAGTTGAGTCTCCTGACTCCTGGGACAGAGGTTTTGCCATTACCTAAGGGTGCAGGCTAAATGCAAGGGCTTGTGTTTGCACCTCATCCCCCCCTGACCTCACAGCAGCCTTGGACACTGGTAACGCCCTCTCTTCTTGAACTTTGATCCCTGACCTGCCGCAGGTCAACTCTACTGGTTCTCCTCATACTTCTATGACCAGGTCTTCTTATCTCCTCACTATCTCCCTGTCTCACCCCCACATGTGTCAAGATTCTGCCCCCGGGACCTCTTCCTTCACTCCATCCTTTCATAGATGGTCTCTCCTGTATCCACTCATTGCCTTCATGTCCATTCCGACTCTGACTCATCGCAGCGACCCTATAGGACAGAGTAGAACTGCCCCATAGGTTTTCCAAGGCTGTAAATCTTTACAGAAGCACACTGCCACATCTTGCTCCTTCAGAGCAGCTGGTGGATTTGAACCGCAGACCTTGGTTAGCAGCCAAGTGCTTAACCAGTGCACCACCAGGGCTCCTTCTCCTGTACCTACACCATCTGCTGTTACCTCTCTGAGAACAATTTCCAGGAATTCCCTGAGGTCCTAACCCTTCTCCTGAGCTACCCATCAGACATCTCCCCCTGAGCATTCTGCTAGCCATCCCACCTCAGCTTGCTCCCAAGTGACCTCACCACTTTCTCCTCCCAAACCAGCTCTCCCTCGTGACTTCACCATGCCCATAAATGTCACCATCATTCTCCCACCTCCTAGATTGTACAGGAGTCGTCTGGCAGATGCCCAGGGGCAGCGTGCCCATGCGGGCCATCCACCTGCTGTCTCTCTATGCCCTTGGAAACCCAAGTGAAGATCAGTTTTGAAGTCAAGACTGGGGCTTGTGCCTGGTCTCCCTCAGCCCTTGTCTCACCCTGAGGTCATGACTTCATCTTCCTTTGCAATATGGCCTGTACATTTTTTTCATAAATAGAATTTTTATTTTTATTAAAATAATACATTAAAAAAACCCTGTTGCTGTCAAGTAGACCCACGTGTTACAGAGTAAAACTGTGCTTCATAGGGTTTTCTTGGCTGTAATCTTAGCAGAAGCAGATGGCCAGGCCTTTCTTCTGTGGCACCATGGGGTGAGTTCAAATCACTAATCTTCAGATTAGTAGCTGAGAGCAAACCATTTGTACCACCCTTGTTTAAAAAGCCAAATAGTCCTCCTAAACCAAAAACCCATTGCCATCAAGTTGATTCTGACTCATAGCAACCCTACGGGACAGAGTCAAACTGTCCCATAGGGTTTCCAAGGAGCAGCTGGTGGATTCAAACTGCCCACCTTTCACTTAGCAGCCAAATGCTTAACCACTGTGCTACCAGGGCCTCGTTAGTCCTCCTAGGTATATAATAAAAAACAATTGCTCCCTGCTTCATCTCTCCCTATCTCTGATTCTTACTCCTCGGAGGTATATGCTTTCAACATTTTTTGAAAACTATTTCTTTAGGTATTTATCTCCATTTTTCCAACAGTGGTAAATGCTTGTACTCTTCTCTGTAGATTTTTCCATTTTGGTCATTTTCTATTGACTTCTATCACAGCTGCTGTCAAAAGCCTCAAGAAAGCATTCTTCCTCACTTCCCAGCGTCAAGGTATGCGTCTCTGTCCCCGAAAGCTTTTGACTCTGGCAGGCTGAAGAGCCAGGAATGAGCGTGCCACCCCCACCATCGCCAGCAGTCCTCAACCAATGACTCTCAAGAGCTGGTGTATACACACTGCAGCTCCCTCCCTCTCAGATGGGGTAATTCTGAGGTGTGTGTCTTGCCCCATTTCCCAGTGTTCTCTGTGAGATTAAGTTCAATCATCCACAGAGGTATCTGGCTTAATCACAGATTGTTTTATTGACTGTTTTCTCTCTCCTATATCCTCTGTGGGTGTCCCCTGTTCTTCCCAACTAAACCAAACCAGTTACCAGCTGCTGTTGAGGCAACTCTGACTCATGGCTACCCCATGTGTGTCAGAGTAGAACTGTGCTCCACAGGGTTTCCAAGGCTGTGAACTTTCAGAAGTAGATCGCCAGGCCTTTCTTTGGAGGCATCTCTGGGTGGGTTCAAACCACCAACCTTTTGGTTAGGAGTTGAGCACTTAACCATTTGCTCTACTCAGGAACTCCCCCAAATAAACTACTTGCCCGCAAAGTCTTGTCTCAGGGTCTGCTTCTGGGGAAGTTGAAATCAACGCCAATTTCCTATATGGGAGATGAGGACTTAACCTCTCCTACAGTTCTTTTCCATGAATACGCACTCACACACAGACACACACACACACACACACACACACACATACACACACACACACACTACCCCACACTCTCTCAATATAGTTGTAGCACGGTTTTTAGTTAAATCAACATTCAGCATTTACATTGACTCGGTAAATACTGCTCACAGCTGAGCCACATAATGAACTATGATTACATTTCTTTTTTAAATAGTGTTTTATTTTTCCTAAAGCTAATAATTGCTTTTCCCCCTCTTGGCTTAGTTTTCTATGTACTTATCACTAATTCATCCCAAGCCTCTCTTGCAGACTAAAACTTTCTCAATATACTCAAATAAATCAGGTTATCTGTAAGTTTCACGGTTTCCTTGGAAACACCACTCCTGAAGGCTGGACTTATCCTGCTCCAGCCTGGCCTGGTTGCTTTCCTGGTTTTCTGCACATCTGTCATCACTCTGGAAGGTTCTTTTGCCACTCATGTGTATTAGATCCCTCTGTATCCTGGGCCCTGTGTATTCTTTCTTGGTTTACTTCCTCATTACATCTTTCAGTAGCTTTATGAGTGCGGGTACATCAGACACAAATATTTGAAAACTTGCATGTCTGAAAATAACACAGTTCAAGCTTTATTGGCAATTTGACTGGCTAGTGAGTTCTAGATTTAAAAAACTGTTTCTTTCAGAATTTGGACAAAATTCTAGCTTCCAGCATTGCTCTATATTTTGTTTTCTTTTACGTTATTTAGCAACGTATTTGAATGACGTATTTAATATTTATAAACGTATTGTTTTAATAGCTCTTTTATAATATGCTTTTCCTTTGTTGCATTTTATATGATATCTATATTTTATCCTATAGATTTTACTTTATTAATTCTTTTTTTTTTACAATGCTGTTGAGGTATTGGAGCCCTGGTGGGGCAGTGGTTAAGAGCTTGGCTGCTAACCAAAATGTCAGCAGTTCAAAGCCACCAGCCACTCCCTGGAAACCCTATGGGGCAGTTCTACTCTGTCCTACAGGGTCGTATGAGCCAGAATCGACTCAATGGCAATGGGTTTTTTATTAGGTATATTTTTGCACTCAAAGTTCATCCATTTCAAGTGTACAATTGAATGATTTTTACTAAATTTACCAATCTCTGCAACCATCACCACAAACCAGTTTTAGAACATTTTCATCACTCCAATAAGATTTCTCATGCCCATTCCTGCACTGGTTCTGCCCGGTTCAGTCATGGCTGACAAAGCAAAACCCGAACAGACCCCAATGTTAAAATGTGGGTGAAGTGGAACAAGAAAAACTACAGGTCAAAGCCCAGCTAGAAATTTAATCTTCTTAGAAAACAAGGGCAGCCATAGCAACCAAACCACTTGACAGGCTGAGTTGGAAACAGGGGTGCCCTGCTCAAAGATGGCAGCCGATTCTGCCGCGTTGAATGTGTGTCACGCTCCACAGTCCTGGCACTAATCCAATTTCCCGCATCAGGCTCCTGAAAGAGCTACTACGCCTCTTCTGAGTCTCTCATTCCAGAGCTTTGAACCATAATTTTTCCCATTCTGCTTATTGTTCCACTTTACCCAAATTTTTAAAATTCGGGTCTGTGCTGAATTTGCTTCCTCGGCTATGACTCAACCGGTTAGAACTAGTTCAGAGCCCAGCTTTCGAGCAGTCCAATACATTGAACAAAGGATTAAACCCCAATCCTTTGTATATGACCCAATTTTTCTCTCTAGAAACTTTGAGGGTCTGCTCTATATTCCTGACATCTGAAATCTTATAACGATGTGCCTTAGTATGATTTTTTTCCCCTTTGGCAATTAATGCCGAAACTTTCTCAGTCTCTTCCTTCTGGAACCCGTTATTCTAGCAGAGAGCCTTCTGAATAACACTTCAGTGCCCTTATCTTTTTTCTCTTATTAGTTCTCTCTCCCTCTCTCTTTTTTTTTTTTGTCTTTAATTGTTTTACTTTCAGGAGATTTCCTCAATTTTTTCCTTTTAAACCTATACAATTTTTAAATTGTAGCTGTCTTGATTTGCAAGTGCCATCTCTTATTCTCAAAAGGTTCTTTTTTTATAGCTCTCATCTTGTTTCACAGGGGCAATCATTCCCTATCCCTCTGAGGATATTAATTATGCTGTTTTAAAAAATGGTTTCTTCTCCCTGAATTACATGTTTCCCCAGGTTTATTTCTTATTTAACTGGATCCTTGTCTTAGAATCTTCCTTACCCTACTGTCCACTCATATTTAAGAGTGAGGCACTTAGAAGCTCAAGCTGATTGAAATCTCTGTGTGCATAGGCAGGGCTGGTTGAGTAGAGGGCCACAATGTCGTGTTACCAGGTGAGAAGCTGATCTTTTACTGGAGACTCCCCCATCAATGCCAGTATCAGTGGGTCTTTCTCTTGGGTCATTTACCTACCCCATGATGCTGTCAGTGCCCATCCAGGGACTTTCCCAACCTCCTTCTTCTCAAGTGTAAGCCAGGCTTCAGCATTCTGGAAGCCCAATAGGGGAAAGAGTGGGTGATCACATTGTTCAGGATGGAGAATTTCACTTAATGCTCCTGTTTTCAGTATGGTGCCTCACTTCTTCCCTCCACTTTGCCTGGTGTCTTCCCCAAGTCCAGAGTCCCTCTCTTGAAGCCTCTCCAGAGACTAAACCTCCTCTGCTGGGTCAGGTGGAGAAAGGCATCTGGCTACAAGGGTTGAGAGAGGGGAATCAAACTTCAAATTCCTTGTTTTCAGCCCCACCCCGTTCCATCAGCTTCAGTTACCAGGTACCTCCATTTTCTAAACTTTTCTGTTTTGTTTTGTTTTTTCCATACCTAATCAGCTTGCTTCTTGAAACTTGTCCACCCCCTACAGGAAGCTTTCTCTTCTCAGCCAAGTCAGTTAATATTCACCCAACTACTATCCATCTTCCAAATGCTATTTTTGGAATCCTCCAAAGCTATCGTCTCCTCCTCTGTTGCTATAGTCCTGTGGGTTCACACTTTATTATTTTACTGTCATTTTAGGAATAGAGTCAAAAGCATATGTTTAATGTGCCAGGTTTAACCAGAAATTCCCTTACTGTTCTTGCTGCCTTGCTCCTAAGCCTGACTCATATTTCCAGTCTGAATGGCTTACTATTCTCCAGACAAACTCGGCTCTTTCTGGCCCCCTTACCTTTGCTGATAAAGTTTCCGGAATTCTCTCCTCACCTATTTTCCATCCTTCAAGGCTAATCTTAAATATCATATCCAGGAAACCTTCTCCAATTATCACTGCTAAAAACCCCTGCCCTCCTCTGATGCCCGTTATACCTTTCACTGCTCCATCCACCACCTGCCTGTCAGTGTGTCATACTGTGGTGGCTTGCATGTTACTATAATGCTGGAAACTATGCCATCGGTATTTCCAATACCAGCAGAGTCACTCATGCTGGACAGGTTTTGGCGGAGCTTCCAGACAAAGACAGACTAGGAAGAAAGGCCTGGTAATTTACAACTTCTGAAAATTAGCCAACAAAAACCTTATGAATCCCACTAGAATATTATCTGATACAGACACATCATCAGGAAAGACCAGTTGCTAGAAAAGGACATCATGGTTGGTAAAGTGGAGGCTCAGTGAAAACGGGGGAAACCCTCAGTGAGATAGATCAACACAATAGCTGCAACAATGGACTCAAACATCCCAACGATCGTGAAGATGGGGCAGGACGGGGCAACGTTTGTTCTGTTATACGTAAGGTCGCCATGAGAGGGCACCTAGCAACTAACAGCAATAACGGGGCACCTATCCAATGGTGTGTACGGTGGTCACCTCTCCTATTAAGTTCCTTGAGGGAGGGAACAATATTTTAACATCTTTTCATCCCTTTCAACCAGCAGCTGATCGATACATATTTGTGGAATAATAAGAATTAGAATAATTCAGTGTCAGCCCTTCAGTGTGCCATTGGCCTCTAACACAGTAATTCTGCAAGGTAGAGCATTATCCTCAATTTGTAAGTGTGGAAACTGATGTTCCAAGAAGTTAAACAACTTGCCCGAGGTCACACAGGCAGTCAGAGGCTGGTTCAGAATTGAAACCCTGGTCTCTGTTTCTAAAGTCTATTTTGTTTTAAATCCCAGCTGCTTTGTGTCACGTATCTTTGTTGCTGTTGTTTATTATCTCTGTTTTATGAACTTGGGTATTTTAACATTTTTATTCTGTGTGTTCCTTTCAGCACTTTGATTGAAAGTGTGGGTGTTAGGCTGTTACCTTGCTCATTCCAAACCCTTGTTCCTAAAACTAGAATCCTTACCTTGGCCCCTGTGGATCCATATCTGTCAGTTATTGGACACTTACACTCTGCTAAGCACTTAGTAATAAGTTATATCTAAGGGCATGGGCTCTGAAGACTGGTTCAAATCCTGGCTCCTCCCCTTACTAGCTATGAGGCTGGGCAGGTTACAACCTCTCTATGCTTCATTTCCTTCTGTGTAAAATGGGCATCATAATAGTACACACCACATAAGACTGGGGGGGAATTAAATAAATTAAGTCATGTAAGCTGCTTAGAAGAGTCTGTTGCACTTCGTTAGTACTAATTCATGTTTTCTGTTATTAACACATACTTTAATCTCATTTAACTTACCTTCACATCAACTCTGTGAGGCAGAAATTATTATCCTAACTTTGCAGGTGAGGAGCCTGCTACACAGATATAAATGGTTTCACTGCAAAGCCTTGTTCTTAACCACTACACCCCACAGCCAGAAAGAGAGATGATATTTGTGGACATGTTCCAGGCTTTTAAAACTTGGTCTATCTATGAGCAAGGGGCAGTGGACGCCTTTGATCTCCAGCACAAACGTGGAAAGGACGTGAGAGCGCCATTACTGTACAGGCTGGCAAGGAGTCAGGGAACCTGGACCCCAGCCCTCCCAGCTGTGTGACACCTTTTCTGGGCCCCGTTTCCCTCATCTGTAGGATGAAAGTTTGCACTGGCCTTCTCCAAAGGCCCTTCCAGCTCCCTTGCTGAGACTCCCAGCCTAGCCAGTGTGTTATCTGCTGAATACCAGCACCATCTGGTGGCCATGGGCCATAACCCAAGTCCCCTGCTTCCCACTGCCACCTCGTGGCCACTAGTGCATCGCATTTCAAATTTTAAAAAACAAAAGCAACTGACACTTTCACACACGTTATCTTCATAGCAACCCTGATGAGATAGGACAGGTGTTGGCACAGTCATTTATCGACAGGAAGTTGGTGCTCAGAGAAGTCAGATGAATGCATGGAGTCACACAGCCAGCTGGTTTGCAGTCAGAGCCCGCTACCTCTGAAACAGATGGGAATCCCTGGGTGACAAAATGGTCAAGTGTTTGGCTACTAGCTGAAAGGTTGGTGGTTCTACCCAGAGGCATCTCTGAAGAAAGACCTGGTGATCTACTTCTGAAAAACCAGCCACTGAAAACCCTATGGTGCACAGTTATACTCTGAAATATATGGGGTCCCCATGAGTCAGAATTGACTCAACAGAACTGTTTTTGTGTTTGTTCGTTTTTCTGAAACAGATTACCAAAAAACAAACCCATCGCCGTTGAGCTGACTCTGACTCATAGTGACCCTACAGGACAGAGTAGGACTGCCCCCATAGAGTTTCCAAGGAGCGGCTGGTGGGTTTGAACGGCTGACCTTTTGGTTAGCAGCCGAGTTCTTAACCACTGTACCACCAGGGCTCCAAAACAGATTAAGCAGATATTTATTGAGAACCTACCAAGTGCAAGAGGCTTCACATAGGTTATTTCACGTTGTCTGTCCATATAAATGGAGACTCACTGAAGCTAAGTGATTTAGACAGCACAGGCTGTGTCAGAGGCAGGATTGGAACCCAGACGCTGTGACGCTACCCTGCCACGTATTCCCTCCTCCACGCCCAGAGTAGGTTCTGAAGCACACAGAACAACCAAGTCTTCTGCTATCCAGAATTCTGTGATTCTTCTTCAGGACTGAATCTCTAATTTTTAGCTGGGCAGATAGCTGCCTAGAATAAAGATTATGCTTTCCAGCCCCCCTTGCAGCTAGATGTGGGCCAGTGAGAAGTAAGGAGGACTGGTATGTGCAATTTCGGGAGAGTCTTTGAAGGAAGTGGGCATACCTTTGTTTGGTAGGTAGCTTCTAAAATGGCTCCTAGTGACCCTCACTTTCTGGTATTAATGCACTTGTGTAATCCTCTCCCCTTAAGTGTGAGTTGGAGGTAGTGTTTCTAACAAATAGAATGTAGCAAAAATGATGGGAAGTTATTTCCAACATCAGCTTACAAGAGACTATGACTTCTGTCTCGCTTAAACTCTCCCTGGTTCTTCTTGCTTGCTTGCTCTGATGAAGCAAACCACTATGTTGTGAGCTGCCTTTTGGCGAAGCCACATGACAAGGAACTGAGAGGGCCTCTGGCCAACAGCCAGTGAGGAACTGAAGCCCCCAGTCCAACAGTCTGCAAGGATCTGTCAATAACCATGTGAGTGATCTTGGAAGCAAATCCTTTCCAAGTTGAGCCTTGGTATCACTGGCAAGCCAGCACCTTGACTGCCATCTTGTAAGAGACCCTGACCCAGAAGACCCAGCTAAGCCATACTAAGATTCCTGACCAACAGAAACGGCAAAATAATAAATGTTATTATTTAAGACTCTAAGTTTTGGGATAGTTACACAATAGATAGCTATTATACATTTTTCCTCCTTTTTCTCTTCCTTGCTAATTGGAAGGTGGACGTGATGGTTGGAGAAGACATCTTATAGACTATGAGATGTTGTTAGGTGCTGTTGAGTGAGTTCTGACTCATAGTGACCCTATGCACAACAGAAGGAAATGCTGCCCAGTCCTGCGCCATCCTCAGAATTGTTGCTATGTTTGAGCCCCTTTGTTGCAGCCACTGTGTCAATCCATCTCATTGAGTGTCTTCCTCTTCTCTGACCCTCTACTTTACCAACCATGATGTCCTTCTCCAGGGACTGGTTCCTCCTGATAACATGTCCAAAGCACGTGAGGCAAAGTCTTGCCATTCTTGCTTCTAAGGAGCATTCTGGCTGTACTCCTTCCAAGACAGATTTGTTCGTTCTTCTGGCAGTTCACGGCATATTCAATATTCTTCGCCAACACCATAATTCAAAGGTGTCAGTTCTTCAGTCTTGCTTATTCATTGTCCAGCTTTCACATGCATATGAGGCAATTGAAAATACCTTGGCTCGAGTCAGGCACACCTTAGTCCTCAAAGTGACATCTTTGCTTTTTAGTACTTTAAAGAGGTCTTTTGCAGCAGATTTGCCCAATGCACTACGTCGTTTGATTTCTTGACTGCTGCTTCCATGGGTGTTGATTGTTGATCCAAGTAAAATGAAATCCTTGACAACTTCGAACTTTTTTCCATTTATCATGATGTTGCTGATTGGTCCAGTTGTGAATATTTTTGTTTTCTTTATGTTGAGGTGTAATCCATACTGAAGGCTGTAGTCTTTGATCCATCAGTAAGTGCTTCAAGTCCTCTTCACTTTCAGCAAGCAAGGTTGTGTCACCTGCATAGCACAGGTTGTTAATGAGTCTTCCTCCCGTCTTGATGCTGCATTCTTCCTATAATCCAGCTTCTCGGAGTATCTGCTGAGCATACAGATGGAATAAGTATGTTGAAAGGATACAACCCTGACGCACACATTTCTTGCCTTTAAACCACACAGTATCCCCTTGTTCTGCCTGAACAAGTGCCTCTTGGTTTTTGTACGGGTTCTTCATGAGCACAATTGAGTGTGCTGGAATTCCCATTCTTCGCAATGTTATCCATAATTTGTTACGATCCACACAGTCGAATGCCCTTACATAGGCAATAAAACACAGGTAAACATCTTTCTGGTATTCTCTGCTTTCAGCCAAGATCCATCTGACATCAGCAATGATATCCCTCATTCCACGTTCTCTTCTGAATCTGGCTTGAATTTCTGGCAGTTCCCTGTCGATGTACTGCTACAACCACTAGTGAATTATCTTCAGCAAAATTTTACTTGTGTGTGATATTGTTTGATAATCTCTGCATTCTGTTGGATCACCTTTCTTTGGAATGGGCACAAATTTGGACTTCTTCCAGTCGGTTGGTATGAGATAGACTTGGGAATTGAGGGCCCACATGGAAGAAAGCCAAGCCAGAGGGGGTCTGGGTCCTGACATAGTGGAGGATTACTATCATTTTGAATTTTCTTTCACTCTCAGCTGTACCCACGTCTTCCTTTTTTTATGTTAAAGTGGTTGTGTGTGTCTTTTTGTGTGAGCAAGGCTATCCCCAGGCGAAATAGTGAATTAGGTCAAGTTTGCCTCTGGTGCCCTTCCACCTGCTATTTCTGCATCTTCTTTGCCCTTTCCTCTCGTCTGATGCCCAGTCCTCTTGAGTGATTGCCTAGGGTCTCCTCTGCAGCCCAGCTCTCAGCCCTGGACCTCCCTCTCCACCTTCTTTCAGCTCTTGAGTTCCTACAGAGCTTTGGTGATGCCAGCTCAAAAGACTGGTAAAGGTTGTGTCTATCTACTTGCAGGAGTATTTGAGGGGTGGCTTGGGTGGGGCTAGAATACAAAATACATTAAGCAGGTTTCAAACGATGACATTTCTATGACATTGTCAGAAGGAGAAATGGTTTTTAAATAGTGAGATCTAGGTTTCTTTCAGTAAGTAGAGATGGGCTGCTACTCAGTTTAAGGCAGAAGGGAAGAGGGATGCCGGAAGGCAGTGGAAGGAACAAGGCAATGAAAAGTGAAAGGCAATCTGTTGTTGAGAATACAAAACGGTAGAGAATAGAGAACTTGTTTGTTTTATGATTCTCCGGAAGCAATGTATGATTCCTGGGTTCCCTATCCTCCTCCCTCCCCCCTTTTCTTCCTTTTATAGTAATGTTTGGATATAAAATCTGATTCTTGCTTAAGGTCAAAAGAATCTGGCCTTTTGAGCTCCTACAATTTATTTCTGTTAAGGATCTTAACAAATATTGCATTTTTGAAGTGTTTTTCTTCCTGGCTAGGCATCGGGGACTATTTCTAATTCATACCTGTGTTTCTGAGTCCCTAGTAAAAGCATGGTGCCTGACACATGAAACAACAAAAACAACCCATTGCCATCGAGTCTCGTAGAGACCCTACAGGACAGAGTAGAACTGCCCCATAGTTTCCAAGGAGCACCTAGTGGATTCAAACTGCCCACCTTTTGTTTAGCAGCCATAGCACTTAACCACTACGCCGCCAGGCTTTCCCGACACATAGTAGGCACGCAATACGTACTTACGTATGCTGTAAGGGGGGTTCTTTATTACCTGGCCTCTCCTTTGGGAAGCATCCTCAGGTCAGTGCGTGTGACTCCTTCCTCCCCATATAGACTGTTGTTGCATTCATTCATTTAATTAAACGTTATGAAGCTCCTACTATATGCCAGGTACTGTTCTAGATACTGAGGTTACCAGTGTAAACAAAGCAGGCAAAGATCCATGCCTTCATGGTGCTTGTGCACTACTGGAGAAGACAGAACCCCAACAGATGAGTAAAATACATGCAGTGGGGAACCGTGATAAATACTGCAGGGAAAAATAAAGCAGAGAAGGGTGGCTAGGGAGTGCTGGGGCATGGGAGGGTGGGCAGGCAAGACCTCACTTTAGTGACTGTAGACGAGGTAGTCCATGCTCCCGGGATATTCTGGGGGCTCCCCTACACTTCCTGGCCTCCCTTGCAGTATGGCAGGGCCAAGTGGCTGGTGCTGGCCAATGGACCATGAGCAGAAGGGGTACATGTCACTTTCAGGCCAAGGCAATTCAGAGCCAGTGGGCCTTCTGCATCCCTTTCTTTCCTTGTCTTGGGGAACTTGGAGGCCACGTGTTCAGATGAGAGCTTCACCGGCTGGAAAGAACCTGGGTCCTTGAGACCAGGATGGAGGAGAGTACTCCTCCCCTCTGTGCCTTGTTATTTATTGCCCTGCTGAATGCAGTGACACCTGAGCAAAGCCCTGAAGAAGGTGAGGGAGTGAGACTATGGCCATCTTGGGAGAAGAGCATTCCAGGCAGAGGGAACATGAGAATGGCATCTATACTAGCTTGAATAGATTTACAGACAACCAATTTCATTTCTTTTGTGTATTTTGACTCAAGAACTCTGTACACCAGGTTCTTTAAAAATGGGAAGAGGCCAATTTATTTTGTGGTTGTGAGCAAAGAAAGAAATGACACTAACTACCCATCTCCTACTCTCTGTTTCAGGGTACCAGATATTTTTGAGGGTGGTGGTGGTGGTGTTGTTGAGTTGGCTCTGACTCATGGTGACCTTATGTATAATAGAACAAAATGTTGCCAGGTCCTAGCCCATCTTCATGATCACTGGTATGTTTGAGTCATTCAGGATGGATGTGGCTTACTCTAGATGCAATGTTAACAGCAATGTCCGGACCATGCTCTCCATCCTTCCCATCCTGGGGAGAGCTGGAGGTGTAAGCTTGGGTATTGGGCATCACCCAATTGCAGCAACCCTTGGGTGATGTTCCCTTTTCAGCTCCTGTCTCTGACAGCCAGCCCTCACTGATTCCCACACCCCATGACTCTTCTATCTCATGTAGGGGCTTTTTTCTCATTGGCTTCGTTTCTCCTAAGACCACAGGAGTTCCATTTTAAACTCTCTGCTCAACTGCTTTGTCTTACTTAAAGAGACAAGTTTAATAAACCCAAACATTCTTCCGTCTAGGTCTTACTGACCTGTACAAAGATAACTTTGATGAATGGCACATTTTATGCCAAAACACACTTGCTGAAACCTAAACATGGCATGACTTTCGGTTCTTTTTCCAGAGGGAAGAAAATCATAACAC
Source organism: Dugong dugon (assembly GCA_030035585.1). Classification (NCBI taxonomy): domain Eukaryota; kingdom Metazoa; phylum Chordata; class Mammalia; order Sirenia; family Dugongidae; genus Dugong; species Dugong dugon. The sequence goes on along the minus strand of CM057466.1, from coordinate 30,724,802 downwards.
TATTCAGTATAGAACAATTCCAGATATAAGCTGACACCACTTTCTCTTTTTTCTCCTCTTAAATCCCAACCCCTGTGTTTAGGTAATTGGAAATGAAATTTTAAGAAACCCCATACCAATGCTTCTCAAACTTGAATAATGTTAAGATCCCTGGTAAGGGAAAAAGATTCTCACAGATCTCTAGGTTTGGCTTAAATTATTATTTTTTAGAATGTTGTGTATATACATATAAACAAACATGAAACCAAGAAAAGATTTCTTATTTTTACAGATTCTGTGACTCTGTAAAACAAAAACAAATTATAAATTAGATATAAACAAAACTACCAAATGAGGACATTCAAATTTCAAATCCTAGCAATCTGCGAACATCATTCAATTATATTATTGATTTAATATAAGGGATATGAGGATATCTTATGAAACTAAATGGCTCTTCACAACATAACTATTATACTGACTGCAATAGCACAGACCTATTCAACCACAGATCACATGATGACTCAATTCTCCCACTAACCTTTGTGAGTATAATACACCACAATATAATTTGGCTGTAACTTGTGACCACATCATTTATTTTCTTAAATCCTTCTCTGTTTTTCTCTTTCGAGTCTGCAACAAGTCACTTGACACTGTTTACCAAGCACAAATCCAAGCATAGACAGTGAAATTGCATTCCTAGACCAACTATAAAGTGTCAATAAGTTTATAAAGATATTCTACCCCACTAATAGTCCCATGGGGCCCTGGTGGCGCAATGGTTAAGAGCTCGGCTGCTAACCAAAATGTTGGCAGTACAAATCCATCAGCTGCTCCTTGGAAACCCTTTGGGGCAGTTCTCCTCCGTCCTGCAGGGTCGCTATGAGTCGGAATCGACTCAATGGCAACAGGTTTGGTTTTTTTGGAATAATCTAGTGGGAGTCCCTGGATGGTGTTTGTGGGTAAGTGCTGGCCTACTAACCAAAAGGTTGATGGTTCGAAGTCACCCAGAGGTACCTCAGAAGAAAGACCTGGTGATCTGCTTCTGAAAAGTCACAGTCATGAAAACCGTATGGAGCACAGTTCTATACACGGGCTTGTCATGAGTCAGAGTCAACTTGACGGCAACTGTTTTTTTTTTGGTTAATAATTCAACACAAATTAAAATGAGAGGCCATTTCACCTGTGAAATTGGAAGAGCTTTTTTAAAAGTTAAAATAAATGCTAGCAGGTATGTGTGATGGGCACTCTTGAACACTTATGGTGAGAATGGAAACTAGCCTGACGTTTTGGGAAAGCAATCTGGCAATAGGTATTTACAGACTTAAGTGCTTTTAAAACCTCTGACTCAGTAATTTCTCTTACAGGTTTCCAGCCTAAGAAAATAATTTAAAACATGGCGAATACTTCTGTATAAGGATATTCATGGCAATGTCCTTATTAACAATGAAAAATAGGAAACACCCAAAATATCCAAAAATATTGGAATAATGAAATAAATTTTGAACTGTATGATCAACAATTATGCAGCCATTACAAATAACGTTTTTGAATAATTTTAATGAGAGTAGATAACACTCAAGATATAACACTGAGCAAAAAAAAACAAAAACAAAAACTGGAAACAGAGCTGTATATTCTGTACCGTCAGGGGCAGATTATCCAATAGGTAAGGTAAGCACTGTGCTTACCTTGCTTACCAGATCATCTGTAGTGAAAATTTTCACATTTTTTCACCACATCAAAGATTCTGCTTCTATCAACAAACACTCAAGTACGAATGGATACATAGGGAGATAAATCCACCAAGAGGCGTCGGAGGGTGTAAGGGAGCACCCCCACCCGCAGATACAGGTTCGGTGGTGGATATTTTTCCATACATAACTATAGGTACCGCCTATATATTAATACAGGCAACTGAGCACACAAGAACCACAGTCAGGGCAACTTCTTAGTCACAAGCAAACACCTCGCATGACAAAACTCCCAGGCTCGAAGATAAAGGACCACAGACTTAGGGGACATCTGCATCAACTGGCACACCATAGTTCATAAAGACAAAGTTCTACATCTTACTTTGGTGACTAGTGTCTGGGGTATTAAAAGCTTGCGAGCAGCCATTTAGGGTACTATTATTGGTCTCTTACATCTGGAGCAAGGGAGAATTAAGAAAACCAACGACTCAAGGGAGGAACTAGTCCAAAGGACTAATGGACCACATGAGCCACAACCTACAAGATCCGGAGACCAGAAGAACTAGATGGTGCCTGGCTACCACTAGCGACCGCTCTGACTGGGATCACAACAGAGGGCCCCAGACAGAGAAAAATTGTAGAACAAAAAATCATATTCTCAAAAAAGACCACACTTACTGGTCTGACAGAGACTGGAGGAACCCCCAAACTATGGCCCTTCTAAACCGGAACTGAAGCCATTCCCGGAGACCACCTTTCAGCCAAACCATAGACAGGCCCATAAAATAAACAATAACACCTGAGAGGAATGCGGTCCTTAGAACAATTATACAAGATCAAAAAGGACAACATTTGCCCAAAAGCAAAGATGAGAAGGCAGGAAGGGGTAGAAAACCAGGACGAAAGGAAACGGGGAAACTAGGACAGAAATGGGAAGAGTCTTGACACATTGTGGAGAATGAAACCAATGTCATGGAACTCTTTGCGTACAAACTATCGAATGGGAAACTAGTTTGGTCTGTAAACTTTCACCTAAAGAACAATAAAAAATTAAAAAAAAAAAAAAAGATTCTGCTTTTAGGTATGGCTGGTATCTGTCTTTCTCCCAACCCCTCAGCACCTTCCTAGAGAATCAAAGCCTCTTTTCAAATGTACAGTCTTTACAAGGTACAATCCTTACAAGGGCAGATGACCCAGTAAGCAAGGTACAATCCTTACAAGGGCAGATGACCCAGTAAGCAAGGTACAATCCTTACAAGGGCAGATGACCCAGTAAGCAATGTAAGCATGGGCTTGTTGTTGATGCATATGAGGCGACTGAAAACACCATGGCTTGGGTCATGATGTTGCTTATTGGTCCAGTTGTGAGGATTTTTGTTTTCTTTATGTTGAGGTGTAATCCATACTGAAGGCTGTAGTCTTTGATCCATCAGTAAGTGCTTCAAGTCCTCTTCACTTTCAGCAAGCAAGGTTGTGTCACCTGCATAGCACAGGTTGTTAATGAGTCTTCCTCCCGTCTTGATGCTGCATTCTTCCTATAATCCAGCTTCTCGGATTATCTGCTGAGCATACAGATGGAATAAGTATGTTGAAAGGATACAACCCTGACGCACACATTTCTTGCCTTTAAACCACACAGTATCCCCTTGTTCTGCCTGAATGAGTGCCTCTTGGTTTATGTACGGGTTCCTCATGAGCACAATTGAGTGTGCTGGAATTCCCATTCTTCGCAATGTTATCCATAATTTGTTATGATCCACACAGTCGAATGCCTTTAATCGGATCTAAGTAAAATAAAATCCTTGACAACTTCAATCTTTAAAGTGTTAAAAAGCAAAGATGTCATTTTAAGGACTAAGGTGCACCTGACCCAAGCCATGGTGTTTTCAGTTGCCTCATATGCAACAACAAGCCCATGCTTACCTTGGTCTTCTGTAGCAGATTTGCCCAGTGCAATGCGTTCTTTGATTTCTTGACTGCTGCTTCCGTGGGTGTAAATCGTATCCAAGTAAAATAAAATCCCTGACAACTTCAATCTTTTCTCCATCTATCATGATGTTGCTTATTGGTCCAGTTGTGAGGATTTTTGTTTTCCTTATGTTGAGGTGTAATCCATACTGAAGGCTTTGATCTTCATCAGTAAGTGCTTCAAGTCCTCTTCACTTTCAGCAAGCAAGCTTGTGTCATCTGCATATCACAGGCTATTAATGAGTCTTCCAATCCTGATGCCCCGTTCTTCTTCATACGGTCCAGCTTCTGGGATTATTTGCTCAGCATATATATTGAATAAGTATGGAGAAAGGATATAACACTAATTCCCACCTTTCCTGACTTTAAACCATGCAGTATCCCCTCGTTCTGTTTGGTTCTAGGTACATGTTCCTCATGAGCACAATTAAGTGTTCTGGAATTCCCATTCTTTGCAATGTTATCCATAATTTGTTATGATCCACACAGTCGAATGCCTTTACATAGTCAATAAAACACAAGTAAACATCTTTCTGGTATACTCTGCTTTCAGCCAAGATCCATCTGACATCAGCAATGATATCCCTTGTTCCACATCCTCTTTTGAATCCAGCTTGAATTTCTGGCAGTTCCCTGTCAATGTACTGCTGCAACCACTTTTGAATGATCTTCAGCAAAATTTTACTTGTGTGTGATATTAATGACATTGTTCAATAATCTCGGCATTCTTTTGGATCACCTTTCTTTGGAATGGGTACAAATATGGATCTCTTCCAGTCAGTTGGCCAAGCAGCCGTCTTCCAAATTTCTTGGCACAGATGAGTGAGCACTTCCAGCACTGCATCCGTGTGTTGAAACATATCAACTGGTATTCCGTCAATTTCTGGAGCCTCGTTTTTCGCCAGTGCCTTCACTGCAGCTTGGACCTCTTCCTTCAGTACCATTGGTTCTTGATCATACGCTACCCCGTGAAATGGGTGAACGTTGACCAATTCTTTTTGGTACAGTGACTGTATGTATTCCTTCCATCTTCTTTTGATGCTTCTTGTGTGGTTTCCCTGCAGAATCCTTCACTATTGCAACTCGAGACTTGAATTTTTTCTTCAGTTCTTTCAGCTTGAGAAATGCCGAGCGTGTTCTTCCCCTTTGGTTTTCTCTCTCCAGGTCTTTGCACACTTCATTGTAATACTTTACTTTGTCTTCTTGAGCCGCTCTTTGAAATCTTCTGTTCAGCTCTTTTTCTTCATCATTTCTTCTTTTTGCTTTAGCTACTGTACATTCAAGAGCAAATTTCAGAGTCTCTTCTGACATCCAGTTTGGTCTTTTCTTTCTTTCCTGTCTTTTTAATGACCTCTTGCTTTCTTCACGTACGACGTCTTTGATGTCATTAGTGTTCAGTGTGTCAAATCTATTCTTGAGATGGTCTCTATGTTCAGGTGGGATATACTCAAGGTTGTGCTTTGGCTCTCCTAGACTTGTTCTAATTTTCTTCAACTTCAACTTGCACATGAGCAACTGGTGGTCTGTTCCGCAGTTGGCCCCTGGCCTTGTTCTGACTCATGATATTGAGCTTTTCCATCGTCTCTTTCCACAGATGAAGTTGATTTGACTCCTGTGTTTCCATCTGGCAAGGTCATGTGTACAGTCACCGTTTATGTTGGTGGAAAAAGGTATTTGTAACGAAGAAGTCGTTGGTCTTGCAAAATTCTATCTTGCAATCACCAGTATTGTTTCTATCACCAAGGCCATATTTTCCAACAACCAATCCTTCTTGTTTCCAACTTTCACATTCCAATTGCCAGTAATTATCAATGCATCTTGATTGCATGTTGATCAATTTCAGACTGCAGAAGTTGGTAAAAATCTTGAATTTCTTCCTCCTTGGCCTTAGTGGTTGGTGCATAAATTTGAACAATAGTCGTATTAACTGGTCTTCCTTGTAGGTGTGTGGATATTACCCTATCCATGACAGTACTGTACTTCAGAATAGATCTTGAGATGTTCTTTTTGACGATGAACGCAACGCCATTCCTCTTCAATTTGTCATTCCTGGCAACTACTGTTTCAGGATATATATATATATATATATATATATATGTTTAAAAATTTATACACTCCATATACACACTGTGTGTGTGTACTCATACACTTACATACATATTCGTTCTTAGTTGAAATGTATTTCTTACTGTGGGTGATGATCAAGAGTTTGAAAGCCACTGACCACACCACAGCCACATCAGGCCAGCAGCCAGCCCCCCAAACTTGCTTTATCGTGCCTTTGACTCCATTGTCCCCTCAGCTAGGCATTCTCTCTGCTCTCTGCCTACTGAAATCCTTCACGCTCCTGATAAAACTCCACCCCCCCCCCGAAACGTTCTCCCATTTTCCCTCATCTGTGACCCTACAAGCGTAGTCCCATACTTTTCTTATACCACTCAAAACCTTATATTGTAGTTATGCCTGCACATTGAGTTCTTAGAGAGTACCTGGAGGGCAGGGCTGTGTCTTACTCACCTGTGCGTCCCTCGAAGGTTCAAAAGTGTAGTGAACATGGTTGATGCTCTATAAATGTTTGCCCGACCAAGTAGTCTCTGTGTCTGCTTCCCAGAGCAGCATCTTCTAGTGTTCTTCCTGCTTCTGTTTTCTTGATCTTTGGCCCCAGCAAGTGTATGATCTCTGCCCTGGGGCCAATATTATCTTCTCTACCCCAGTGGCTCTAAAATCCAGTTTGTCCTGGCTTCTTCAGGAGGAATAATAAGCATACATTTTGTTCAATTTAAAGATGTCTCCTTTATTCCTAGTGTGTCCCTCCTATATCTATGTATATATATTTTTTGCAGGGCGATATTGATAAATTGGAAGATGGTGTGTGTGTTCTTGTTGTCCATATTTGTCAAAATAAAGAGTTATGTTTGTCCTCAAGGAGACCTGGTGGCGGAGTAGTTAAAGCGATCGGCTGCTAATGTAAAGGTCAGCGGTTCAAAATCACCAGCTGCTCTGCGGAAGAAAGATGTGGCAGCCGGCTTCAGTAAAGATTGGAAACCCTCTGGGGCGGTTCTATCCTGTTCTACAGCGCCACTATGACTCAGAATCTACTTGGCAGTGGGTCTTTTGGTTTTGGTTCGTTCTCCAAAAAAACAGATAAATTTTTTTTTTTTTTTTAGTTTTACTGGTTGCAAATTCCAAAAGCTTGAGTATCATTGCTCTTTCACGGTTGGGTGAAGGTTAAGTTCACTTTTTTGAAGGCAGTGAGATGAATTAGTTTCAACTCTCAAGCGCTGCTATTTATTGGTCTGCGCTCTTCCTCTGACGTAGCAAGCCAAAGCTTAGATGGTCTTTTCTGCGGGCCTCAGTTCCCCGAGATGTTTATCATCCACTAAGCCAAAGGGGCGAGGCAGTGTGTCTCTGGCCCTTTAAATGGGGGCGTGGCTTAGAGGCGCGGACAGCCCCGGAGCGAGACGGTACTTGCGTCAAAGCGGAAGTGTGGCCGCAAGGGGTAGGGACGGCGCCTGCGTGAGGCTGCAGCAGGGGGTGGGGTCACGTGGGCGGGGTCCTGGGTCGGAAAGGCTGCAAGCTCAGGTAACGAATCTCCCGGAAGGGACCAGGCGGCGAGACCGGGGCCGGGGCCCTACCGGGGTGGGAAGAGCGCGCGCCCCCTCCCAGAGCCTCGGCCTTTTCCCCGCGCGACAGCAGCGCGGCCTCGGGGAGCGGACGGAGCAGCCGCCTGCCGGGCTACTGCACCCGGGCCCACCCGGCGGGGTCGCCTCTGCGGGCGGAGGGGCGTGTCCCGCTTTGGCCCCGGAACCGACTCGGGCAGTTCCCTCTCGTTGGTTCCAGGTGGACATGAGGCTGAAGGACACTAGCAGGCGGGTGGCCTACTGCCCCGCGTCCGGAATTCGTGTGCACCCACCTGTCAGCCTGGGGAACAGGTGTAGGCTTCCCCATCCCCTAGGACTGAGATGAGTGTGTTGCCCGAGTGAGGCCGAGGCTTAGGTGAGGTGTCCACCTCTCAGGCTTCGTGCGTACCCTGTGAGGCTGGCTCCCCCTGCAAGATGCAGGCAGCAGGGTGACAGATGGGCCCCTAAAATTCAAAGCCACTCCTGTGCCCTGGCTAGTTCTCTAAGCTTGGTAACTAGGGAAGGAGGGAAACAGTTGTCCAGAGTGAACGAGTGTGCGTCCAAGAGGGTAGGATGGGTGGGGCAGAGGCAGTGAGAGGTTCCGTGGGGGTGGGTTAACAGGAATAGCCGGAGGAGCCTTCTTCAAATAGCCATGCCCCCTCCATCATCTTGTTAGTCGCCCTGGAGTGGGCTCTGACTCGTGGGGACCCCACATACAATACAGCGGGTATTATCCGATCTTGTACCATCTTCCCGATCGTTGGTATGCTGGAGTTTATTGTTGTGGCCGCTGTATTTTTTAAATGCCTCCCAACCTAGGGGGTTCATCTTCCAGCACTATGATGGGCACTGTTCTGTTGTGATCCACAGGGTTTTCAGTGGTTGATGTTCAGAAGTAGATCGCCAGGCCTTTCTTCTGGTCTGTCTTACTCTGGAAACTCTGCTGAAGCCTGTCGGCCATGGGTGACTCTGCTGGTATTTGAAATACTGGCGGCATAGCTTCCAGCATCATAGCAACTCACAAGCCACCAGGGTAGATGAAGTGACAGATGGGTGGTGGCTCCATTCCCTCCATTCCCTAAAATGGTATTAGAATGGACATGAAGTCTTGTGTCTCTCCGTAGCATCCATCCCTACCACCCTCCCCAAAAAAAACAAGCTAAACAAGCATGGCTGTTAGTTTGTGGGGCCCACTCTGCACCAGAAGTCTGAGTTTGGAGGGGTAATTATATTTCAGGCGTGTGGGTGTATGTTTGAAGTATATCTAATAGAAACGGAGATGGAGGATCTGCTATGTTTCTGTAAGACGTGGGTCTGCTCATGGTGAAATTTAAGCAAAGGGTAGATATTGAACCTGTGGCGATAGCTAGTCTGTTCCATAGAATACAGAATAAAGAGAAATGGAAAAAAAATTTTTTTATTGTACTGTTGGGCTTCATACAGTCAAAGAGACATAGTTGTATGTGAGAGAATTCTTTCCAAAGCTCTAACAGAATAGTGTGCTGATTATCCTTTATATATTTCCTTTGTTCCTGGACATATCATCAGCAGATGGATATTTTCTGTTTTCCAGAATATTGGGGCACCTTGGTGATTACTGAAATTCTTAGCTGTATCCCAGTAACTTTTAAAGCTGTTCCATAGACATCTCAAGCACTGTGATACCAAATGTCAGTTATGTATGTGAAAGAAAAGTGAGGCCTTTTGAACTTAATGAAGCATACTTAACTTTTATTCTGTTCATAAGTTTCACAAAGTTTAGCTATCATTTTGACCCACAGCTTCAGGTGTCACTGTACATGTCTAAGATCAAGCTGTACCTATTAACTGAATCTCGAATGAATGTTTGAATTACCTTCATCCTGTAGAACATTATTACACTGTGTGCTGTGTTCTGGTATGGTGGTGGTGGTGGTGGTGGTGTGTGCGGCTGAGTCGATTCCGACTCATAGTGATCCTATAGGACAGGGTTGAACTGTCCCATAGGGTTTCCTAGGCTGAAATCTTTATGGGAGCAAATCGCCAGGTCTTTTCTTCCACGGAGCTGCTGGTAGGTTCGAACTGCCCACCTTCTAGTTGGCAGCTGAGCACTTAACCACTGCACCACCAGGGCTCCTTTGTTCTAGCATGGAACTACAGATTTGCTTGGATCTTGCTGTTGTGAATTTCTTAGGTTCACTCAGATCACACTCAGGCTTGTTTTAGTCAAGATTCTTTCTGTTGCAAGTGGCAGAAACTAAATTCAAACAAACGTAAGGAAAAAGGGATTGTCTCCAGAGCTAGGAAGGACGGGGAGTGACTGCATCCAAGTGATGTCCCTGTGTATTTCTCCGCCTCTCCAAGGGACCTCTATCCACCCAGCCCCTTATCTCTGCTTCTCTAATTGCAAGCCTCATTCTGTCCTATGTTATAAACGCACGAAAGACTTGGCACAGTGGTTAAGAGCTCGGCTGCTAACCAAAAGGTAGGCAGTTCAAATCCACCAGCCACTCCTTGGAAACCCTATGGCACAGTTCTACTCTGTCCCGTAGAGTTGCTATGAGTTGGAATCGACTCAATGGCAGCTGGTTTTTGGTTGTGTTATGTCATCTAAGCTTAAGTGCTGCAGAGTGAGGAGAAAATGCCCGCCTTCAGTGTTCATAAATCCCAGGGAAGGACCCTGAGTGGCCAGGCCTTTGCCTTGTGTCTACTCTTGTGGCTGGACAGTAGGGTACCATGATTGATGGGCGCCACCAAAATCATATGGTCGGAGTGGAGGAGGGGCAGTTTCTTAAAGGGAACATGGAGACGGTGCTCCGCCAGTGCTCCGCCGTTACTCTCAGGCGGGGACAGGGATGTTGTGCTGGCGTAAACAGCAGACGTCCGTTACAGTTACTTCTTTCTTCTTTTTTTTTAGGGAATTGCTTGGAATTGTTTTTCTTTTCCTTTGAAGTCAAGTTCTTGCTTCATTCGTTTTCCCCCTCCCATCTGGACTCTTGCAACATTCTTTCAGCGGTGCTTCTTCTGTAGCTGCCCCTTCCCTGTGTCTTCAGGCTGTGGCAGAAGTACTCTTTTCTTACCACTGTGTAGGGCTTGGAGCTCTGGTGGCGCAGTGGTTAAGAGCTCAGGCTGCTCACCAAAAGGTTGACAGTTCAAATCCACCAGCCACTCCTTGGAAACCCTATGGGGCAGTTCTGCTCTGTCCTGTAGGGTTGCTGTGAGTCGGAATTGACTCGACAGCAACAGGTTTGGGTTCTTGTGTGTGTAAGGCTACGTATTTATTTCCTTGACAGTGTACATTGGCTTCCATTCTGTGGGCCTTGTGTATACTCAGCTGCCTCCATCTTTCAAATCTTTATTTCATCTTCCTCTCCCATCTTTTTTTTTTTTAATTGTGCTTTAGATGAAAGTTTACAGAGAAAATTAGTTTCTCATTAAACAGTTAATACACAAATTGTTTTGTAACATTGGATGCCAACCCCGCGATGTGTCAACATGCTTCCCTTCTCCACCCTGGGTTCCCTGTTCCCATTTGTCCAGTTTTCCTGTCCCTTCCTGCCTTCTCGTCTTTGCTTTTGGGCTGATGTGCCCATTTAGTCTCGAGTACATGATTGAACGATGAAGCACATTCCTCGTATGTGTTATTGTTGGCCCTAGACCTGTCTAATCTTTGGCTGAAGGGTGAACCTCGTGAGTTATCTCAGTACTGAGTTAAAAGGGTGCCCGGGGGCCATACTCTCGGGGTTTCTCCAGTCTCTGTCAGACCAGCAAGCCTGGTCTTTGTGTGTGTGTGTGACTTTGAATTTTGTTCTACATTTTTCTCCCACTCTGTCTGGGACTCCTCTCCCATCTGTGCTTCTCACATTCTGCTCTCTCTAATCCTCTTGCCTTCTGTTTAATTTTTCCACGTATAATTTTCTACATGTAGAGCATTCTCACGTTTTAGATGAGATGATTGTGTGGTGATGAAGAACTCTCAGGGAGTCAGTCAAGCTATGAAAACAAAGCTTCCAGTGGTGACCGGTGCCTGTTGTTTCCTCCGTGAGCCCTGTTTTCCCTGCCATCCACAGCACAAGTCTGTGGTAACCCCACAGACCCCTGGACAGTCCCATGGATTTCGGGGGTGTTTTAACCATATTCAGATTTGTTTTTTCCTCTGCAGTTCAGCAAGAAGCTTCCTCTTGCAAGGGAAAAAAAAAAATGACTGAGTCTCTTTTGACTCCACATCCTCCTTGATACCTAAGCAAGTGAAAGTGAGGTGATAGTTAAAACTAACTGGAAAAAACTCACTGCCACCAAGTCGTTTCCAACTCATAGCGACCCCATAGGGTTTCCAAGGCTGTAAATTCTCTATGAAAGCAGACTGCCACATCTTTCTCCCTTGGAGCCACTGGTAGTTTCAAACCGCTGACCTTTTGGTTAGCAGTCAATTCCTTCAAAACTAATTGAAAGACCCCTGTCTATTCAGGTTATAGCTGAGTGGAATCCTATCTTCTGTGCATTTAACTTACAAGAATTCAGCTATACCAGTTCAGAGAAGAGGAAAAGGAAATGTATCTTGTCCTACACAAGGCCCATACTCCTAGGAGGAGTTCTCTGGGGTCAGGGTGGGTCTTTGAAGGAAGATTCTCTTATTATTGGATTATTGGAAGCTGGAAGGAGTGAGGAACTTTCCTCTCCCTCACTTCACTCATCAGCTCATACACATATTGATATAAAATGAATGAATAACGTTAGCGTTTATACATCATATAGATATTTTTAGATTTAGTTCTTATTGTTGTTTTACGTAGTGTGATAGAAGATTAGAGTTTTCTTTTCTCAGATGGGGGCTTCTGGAGGGTTGTGTCTGACAGTTAGTGGTAGTAACTTGGCACCGTGCACATGTAGGTCCCACGCACTACTCCCCCCCACTTTTTTGGTTAACATTTGTTCTGTATACACCCCTAAATGTTAACATTTGTTCTGTAGACACCCCTAAATGTTAACATTTGTTCTGTAGACACCCCCTAAATGTTAAATCGTCACTGTTCTCATAATATTAGACGTTTATCAAGACAAGAGAGAGAAATAGAGCGGTTTGGGGGTTTTCATAGTGACAGCTCAATGCCCTGGGTGCTGTGATTACCTAAGCACATCCATTCTTGGGAAGAAACTCAGGGTCAAATAGGCAGCTCATCCCGGCACATTGGGCATTGCATTTCACACATGGTCTGTGTGGGAAGTCCATGAGTCAGGTGAGAATTGAGAATGCTCAAAGGACCCTTGAAAATCCCCTGGGAAGGCGTCATGTTGGGAGACTGACATGTGGGTTCTCAGGAAGTCCTGCGCAGCCAGTGTTTGCCCCACTGTTGGGACAACATGCTGCTTGTCCTTCTCAGCATGGATGAAGTGGATTGCTTGTGTTTAGTTGGCGTGTTGTATGAGACGCGCAAGGACCAAGACTGGCCCAAAGCACAGCAGATTGCCATCTCCCAGCCCATCTCACTCTGAAGCACATGGTTACCGAGTGGACTGGTGGGCAGAATCTCCAGCACTGGGTGAATCATTTCTTTTTTTCCCTCGTTCCCTTTTCCGAAGATGAATAGTTGAATTCTTGTAAATGGAATGGCAGTACAGCACATTTCCACTGTTTTTATCTTGGCTTGTAGGCTGAGTTAACGTAAGAGAGCACGTAATGTTTGAAGTTGTGGAGTTTGTGCCATGTTATCAGTGAGCTAAAGGATCATTTTAAAAAAAAAAACATCAGTCTTTGGGATTTAAAAAAATCTCACCTAGATGCCAAGAATGGAGCTTGCGCAGTTGGGAGACTTTTGAGGGTAGAATGACTAACAGGATCTTGTACTGAATGACCAGAGCTGACACCAAGGGAGGGAGGGAGGGAATATGATGGTGAACAAGGCAGATCTTGTCTTTATGCTCCTGGAACTTGCATTCCAGTTTGGGGTGGAAGGAGTGGTTCACCCAGCTGAGTTGAGCAGGATAGAAAAGGCTTTTTTGATGGAGCAAAGTCCTAGCTGAGACCTGAAGCATGAATATGATCTTCAGTAGTTCACAAACTCTATTGCATAAAAGTAAAACCCAATTACAACTTGGCTTATTATGGCATGGGTTCCTGTATCCTGTGAGTCAAATAATATCCTCTGAAGCTTAACAATTGCAGGTAATAAAACTCTGATAATTAATTTACGACACAGGTCTTACTCCTGTCTCCATATTTCTTCTGTTAATCAGCAAATACTTACTGAATGTCTTCCTAGCTATGTAAGTCAGTGAGCCCTGTGATGTAGAGTATACAAAGAAGCATGGCCCCATTTTTATAATATAACCTGTTGCCGTTGGGTTGATTCCGACTCATGACAATGCCATGTGTGTCAGAGTAGAATTGTGCTCCATAGGGTTTTCAGTGACTGATTTTTTGGTAAGTAGATCACCAGGCCTTTCTTCTGAGGCATTTCTGGGTGGACTCAAGCCACCAACCTTCTGGTTAGCAGTGGAGCTGCACCACCCGGGGACTCCTTCTTTTGTATAGTTGAGGGGAAAAGACAGAGTCATATGTTAAGTTAACTAATGAATCAGAATGGAGGAAGTGCCAAGGCATTGTTCAGAGAAAACATGCATTCAGCGGATGGTTAGGGAGGGAAGGCATCATAGGCAGATCTGATCTGAATGGCTCCCAGAAGGAAGGAAAGAAAGAACCTAGATAAATGGAGAGGACGAGGAAAGGGAAGGTAAACCAGCAGGAGCAGACATGGAGGGAAAGCGGAAGCCCTTCTTCAGGGACCCTGAATACAAGTAGTAAGTTTAGTGTAAAAGGAGGCATGGTCAGCTCATGTGACGTCCGGAATCACAGGCTTAGAATTTGGAATTTTATCCTATAGGCACTGTGGGGGAGGCCTGGTGGCACATGGTTGAGAGCTCGGCTGCTAACCAAAAGGTCGGCAGTTTGACTCCACCAGCTGCTCCTTGGAAACCCTATGGGGCAGTTCTACTCTGTCCCGTAGGGTCGCTGTGAGTCGGAATCAACTCAACGGCAATGGGTTTGCTTTTTGGTTTAGGCGTTGGGGAGCTGTTAACAATGAGTCCATTTATGAAAGAAAGATAATAGAAAACTAACAGAAGTTAACCCTCTATTGTGTGTTTATCATCATTTTCTTCACAAAACAAACAAGATAGAACAAAACAAAAAAATAAAAGAAGAGAAATACTTGGACGGGGAAGGCCAGAAACAAATTCAACATGTAACATTGTTTCTCTGTCATGATTTTCTGATTTCTTCCTGGGGATATTACCTTTTAGGAGGGAAACAATGTCAGAGAATTAAATAGGATACTTGAACTTGAAAACAGTTGGGAATGTTTACCAAGGTAAAAAATTGGTGAAAGAGTTCCCAGTTAACCTGGCTCAATAGGTCACGTTCTAGAGTTCTGATTCATTTGGCCGGTGTCATGGGGTCACTGCTGTTTATATGGTACATACCCTTTTTTTTAAGTCCTTGTATCTATTATTAATTGGCTAGAAGAATTTAAGAAGGAATAAAATAAATAACCTTGGGAATTATCAAGATGTCAGATAATCTTAAATCAACTTTTAAAATACCAGTTTATTAGCACTCAGAAGAGGATAACATACTGGATAATCTTGATTCTGTGACATGTACTTCCTATCAGATTAACCTGATTTCACTCCAGGAGAGACTAAGAAACAGTTGTTGTTTGCAAGTACTATTTGGCGTGGCATCCCTTAAAAATGATAACAACAGTAGATCGTAGGACGGTTGAAGAACTGGTTGTATAGTTGCATGTCAAGAGGAAATTATCGGTTATTTGTTGCCAACCTTTGTACTGGGTTGGCACTTAAGTGATATCTGAAGATAGTATCTGCATCAGGTATGTAATACTAAGTGCCATATATTAACATGTCATCATTGGTCTGTATATTGGAATGAAGAACTTGCTCAATAAATATTTGGGCAATACCAGTTGACAGGGGAGGGGCTGGTATTTCAGAAAGTTAGAGATGTGCTCAGAAAAAATTAAATGAAGTTGGGTAGTGTCATTGTTTCCATTGCTGCCATAACAAATTACCATAAATTTAGTGGCTTAAAACAGCACAATTTTATTATCTTATAGTTCTGTAGGTCAAAAGTCTACACATCTCACTGGGCTAAATTCAAGATGTAGGCAGGGCTTTGTTCCTTTCTGGAGACTGTAAGAGAGAATCCATTCCCTTGCCTTTTCCAGCCTCTAGAGGCCACCCACATTCCCTGCCTCCTGGGCCCCTTCCTCCATCTTCACAGCTTGCAACATAGCATCTTTCTGAACCTGCTTCTGTTGTCACGTCTCTTTCTCTTTGTGACCCTCTTCCACTTTTTAAGGACTCGTGATAACATTGGACCCACATAGGTAATCCAGGATAATCTCACCATCTCAAGGTTCTAATTTAATCACACCTGCAAAGTCCCTTTGGCCATGTAAAGTCAGATAGTCACAGGTTCCAGGGTTTAGGACGTGGACATCTTTGGGGACAATATTCTGCCTGCCATAGGTTCAGTCAGTAGAGATGGGTGTCCAGTGACAACCGCACAGTAGGTGTTTAGTTAATATGTGTTGAATGAACGAGAAATCTCTTTTTCCTCCTTCTCTGCAGAATGAGATGGGGCCGGGTGGAGGGGGAGGCGGATCAACCTCATCAGTCATTTAGAGAACAGTGGAAATAGCTTTTCCTTACTGGGTCTGGTTTAGCAAATCCTGGTGAAGGGGTGACGGATGCTGGCTATCTCATGCAGTCGCTGTTAATAGGGCTTTTCTGACTGGCAGCCTCCGCACGGGCCACACAGTTTGAAGGAGACCTTCCCAGAACAAAAGGTCAGGAGGTGCTCTCTGGGCAAACAACACCAGTGTCCATAATATTCCATCTTGTAGATAGGGAATAGAAGGGCTCAGGAAGGCAAACAAGTTGAACGAGGTCGCAGATGAGAACCGGTAAAGTCCGTATTCAAATCTGATTTTACTTGGCTGTAGCTTATCTTCTTTCCACTTAGCCACCACATCCCATCAGTAAAAGGAGGTCAGGAAGCGAAGGTTGGAAGTGGAGTTGGTAGCCTGGCAAGATGATGGTCTTCGTTCAGAGAATGTTTGATCTCTTGACAACTTCTTCAGTGTGATATTGGTGGTGGTCACAGATGCTCAGCTTTTGTACAGTCTCAGGAGCCTCTTACTAATTCCACACAAGCGATAGAAAGGAGATTGTTTTCCTCTCTAGGTTATTTTGGAAAGGCAAATGAGAAATATAAAACATTTTTGAAGATTATGAAGCGTTTAAATAAAAGTTTTCATTGCGTAGTGGGTAAGAGTTCAGGCTGCTAACCAAAAGGGCAGCAGTTGGAATCTACCAGCTGCTCCTTGGAAACCCTATGGGGCCGTTCTACTCTGTCCTGTAGGGTCACTATAAGTCGGATTTGACTCGACGGCAGCGAGTATAGTCTTTTCTACTATTTTTAAAAAATGTATAAAACTTAGTAACTGTCTTTTAAATCCACTGGATGTGAATTAGATGTACATGTGTATAAACATACATTGACTAATTGGTTGAATTTTTTTTCTTAAGAGGTACAAATGAGCGTGAAAGGCTTCAGTAAGAAGTCATTTGTCACGAGCAGTTCAGTCTTTGAAGAAAAGCCTACAGATGTTAGCGTTGCTGCTGCAGTTGACTCATCCGAAAAGAAGTGATACTTTAGTACCTAATGTTGGAAGGATACTTTCAAATGTTGCCAGATACAGAATGTCATCAGATATATCTTCTAGGAATGCGCTTTGTAGGACTGGGTTTGAGGCTTATCTTCTGTAGCATGTGAAAGAAATTAGCCTGTGTTTTAGTGTACCAAATGTACTAGCTAGAAAAGTTGGTTTCAGCTCTTGAAAAATCAGTTTTCAGGAGTCCACATGTGTTACACATTGTAGATATTAGTTCTTTTAATATGATAGAAATGAACCATGGAAAGAAGTGAAATTAATTATAGGGATTTAAAAAATGAGCCTAATTAGATAAAATTGTTGGTGAGCTTTGGGCATGTTATTAAAAAATAAATAAAGTAAAGCAACAATTAATTTCCAGCTGCCTTTGAAAAAATTAGTCATTTCAGTGGCTCATTGATTGTCAGCATTTTTTCTCCTGTCACTTCACTAAGGAGTTTTATGTAGTAAGAACTTCACTTTGGAAGTGGGGCGTGTGTTGGCAGTAGGGGCCCCCGGAGGGCAGAATCTAGGTTGAGAAAGCTTTCCACTGTGACTTCCTGCTAGGCATTGGATACCGTGGAAAACACACCTAGTCTATAAAAATAATCTTTGTTTTTATAACCAATATTTCTATAAACCAAAACCAAACCAAACCAAACCTGTTGCTGTCGAGTCAATTCCAACTCATAGCGACCCTACAGGACGGAGTAGAACTGCCCATAGAGTTTCCGAGGAGCGGCTGATGGATTCACACTGCCGACTTTTTGGTTAACAGCTGAGCTCTTAAGCACCGCGCCACCAGGGCTCCCGTGTTACTGTTGTTGTTTTGTTGTTAGGTGCTGTCAAATTGGTTCCAACTCACGGCGACACTGTAGGACAGAGCAGAACTGCCCCCGTAGGGTTTCCAGGGAGTGGCTGGTGGATTTGAACTGCTGACCTTTTGGTTAGCAGCCAAGCCCTTAACCACCGCGCCACCAGAGCTCCAGTATGATTATAGCATTGTTTATATCTCATGTCTTTCCTTTTTCAGTCTCAACAGGCAAAGCTAAGTAATGGTGGATTTTTAAAAGTTTTGTCATTTGCAGCCTAATTGTAACCCAACCAAAAAACATTTAAAAGCAAAATTAATCCTTGAACATATTGTTTTATTCTGAATGTATTTTTTATAGTTTTCTAGAAATGACAGTTTTTCAAGAAAATCAGTTTTTTTTTTGTATAATATAGCATCGTACCATTACGAGCTGTGAAATATACAAACTGTTGCATATGTTTTCATTTTTGTTTAGTATTCCAATTTCCCCCCAAAACGTTCATGTTTCTCTATGATTAGCTTTCTTTCTAGAGATCTCTGGTAGGCTGTGAAGTTACTTTATCCTGGCGGTCACCGTTGCTTCCCTTAGTAGATCTGAGCCCTTAGATGTGCTAGTTTGTGTTAAATGACTGGGTGTCTATTCTGGGCTGTCTGTCTACACTAAGCTCCCCGAGAGATCTGTGGCCTTATGTGGATGCCAAAGACGAGACTTATCCGTCTGCCTATCTCCAGGGGAACTGGAGAGTTACCCTGAGGTTTGGGAATGTGAAGCAGGGGTTAATAGAAGATTTTGGCCCCAATGTACCTTCATACTGTTAGGTACATAAATCTCTTGGTACCGGTGGTATCAGTTGGTCTAGTGGCTGAACTCATCCCAACTCTACCACGAGTGTTATGACCTTGGGTAGTGGGCCACTTCCCAGACTCTGCGTCTGAGTTAGGTGCCCCTTCTTTGTGCTCCCATAGAAACTCTCTCACTATATCATACCCTGTGCCCCAGGATTGATTTCTCTTTGCCTATAATCAGATGATTGGATGATTAATTTGTTTCTGATGAAGTCTGACCAAGTAAGTCTTTGGAGTGTCCACTTGACAAGGAGGAAATCTTAATAATACTTTTTTTTTTTTTTTGAAAAGAGATCATCATTCAGGTTATTGTGACCTAAAGGCAAGCAAACAAAACAGAAGAAAAAGCCTTGATTTGAATTGACTGAGTGTGATTATTAGAAGTAAATATGGAGAATGAACCAGACCAGGAAAGTGTGGAACAGAGCCGAGCTG
This sequence comes from Dugong dugon, assembly GCA_030035585.1. Taxonomy (NCBI): domain Eukaryota; kingdom Metazoa; phylum Chordata; class Mammalia; order Sirenia; family Dugongidae; genus Dugong; species Dugong dugon. The sequence continues at coordinate 30,705,730 of CM057466.1, read as the reverse complement.
CCAAGACAGCTGAAGAAGAACTGAATAAGCCTTTCAGTCTAGAAGCTTCACTTTCAAAATTCTCCTACATAGATTTGGACAAGGAACTGGAGTTCAAAAATGATCTGGTAAAAATGTCACCTTCTTGTCAAGTAATAATATTTAACCAAAGTATTCTTTAGAGTGTGTTTGATGACCTAAAAGTCTCTAAGTCTGTCGTTTTTGCAGGGATTAATAGAAGTCTATGTAGTGTTTTATGAGATAAAACCACTCTTCGTTTCTATAGTTCATTACCGTTCATGAAACGAGTTCTCATTTGAGCTCCACAGCTCTCATGTTACTTTGTGAAAATCCATCTTAGAGACGAGGAAACCACAGCTCAGCTCTGGTAAATGACTTCTCAAGGTCACAGAGCTAGTGCTAGGTTTAAAATTCTTATCTTGCACAGTGATTTTCCCCTCTGGATTTGATACTAATCAATGGGTTTCAGTGACTGTGAGAATATTTAATGACAAGTTGCTTGCTCTCATCATCTCTCACCATAATTTATGAAATAACCGAGGAATGCAATGTCAGACCCTTTCATATTGTTTATGACTTGCATGTAAACTTAAAAAATTAGGGGTATCATAAGACACGCTGTTTTGTCGCATTCAAGAAAGCAAATGCAAAAGTCTTTCAACAGAAGCTTACTGGAAAGGGCTGTCAGGATGATGCAAAGACAAGCAAAAACCAAATGCACTGCCGTCGAGTTGATTCCGACTCCTAGTGACCCTATAGGACAGAGTAGAACTGCCCCATAGCGTTTCCAAGGCTGCAATCTTCACAGAAGTAGACTGCCACGTCTTTCTCCTGCAGAGCAGCTGGTGGGTTCAAACCACTGACCTTTTGGTTAGCTGCTGAGTGCTTTCATCACCGCACCACCAGGGCTCCTCCAGAATGGTACAGTCAGTGTGTATTTGCCCTTGATAGTCACTGAATGTGTAGCTAGAAAAGAAAACATTTCTGCGGTCTTCGGACCTGACCCTTGTTACCATGGATTATTGAGTTGACTGTATGATCAGAGTGGAGTCCTGGTGGTGCAGTGGTTAAGAGCTCAGCTTTTAACCAAAAGGTCAGCAGCTCCTTGAGAGAAAGATGTGACAATCTGCTTCCGTAGAGTTTTACAGCCTTGGAAACTCTATGTAGTTGCTATGAGTCAGAATGGACTTGATGGAGTGGGTAGGTGTCAGAGGATGGAGCCCTGGTGGCGCAGTGGTTAAGAGCTCAGCTGCTAACCAAAAGGTCAGCAGTTCGAATCCACCAGCTGCTCCTTGGAAATGCTATGGGGCAGTTCTACTCCGTCCTATAGGGTCGCTATGAGTCATAATCGACCTGACAGCAACGGGTTTGGTTTTTTTCTTGGTTTGGTATAATCAGATTAGTGGTATATTTATCTCTTAATTGATAGTGTTCTAATCTCCCATTTATAAGAGGGGAAGCATCATTATGTGATCGTTAATTTCCTTTCTCTGTTTAGATTGATGACAAGGAGTTTGATATTCCTCAAGTTGATACTCCTCCAACCCTGGAAAGCATCCTGAATGAGGTAGGTGTATGTTAGCAATCACTCAATTCATAGCACTGATTTTCATTCTTGTGGGTTAATTGCAGTATATGTAATCCAGATCTGCACTGTGTGATCTGGAATCTACTACTTACATGTGGAGGTTTAAATTAATTAAAACTAAATAAAAGTGAAAACTTCAATTCCTCAGTCACATAGGGCACATTCCAAGTGCTCAGTAGCCACATGTGGCTAGTGACTGCTCTGGGGACTGTACAGACATGGAGCATTTCCATCACTGCAGAACATTCTGTTGGACAGCGCTGGTCTAGATCATGAGTTCCTCAAGAACACAAACCATGTCTCATTCATTCTTAGAGTCTCCGTGCCCAGCACAAAGCTTGGCGCATGGTAGGTTTAAAAATAATGTATTTTATTAAGTGAATTAAAATATTAATTTGTTATTTTTTGATTTTGTATTCTCTGTTGATAATGATTAATTAGTTGATCTACGGCTGCTAACCAAAAGGTCGGCAGTTCACATCCACTAGGCACTCCTTGGAAACTCTGTGGGGTAGTTCTTCTCTGTCCTGTAGGGTTGCCATGAGTCGGAATTGACTCGATGGCAATGAGTTTGGTTTTTTTTTATTCTCCCAGTACCGGGGATATTCAAGTAGCTGATCCTCTGATAGTTTTGGGGAGCACGATCACTCTTTTCTATGAAGAAAACAAAGCTTCCATAGTTTAGCTTATGAATACCACCCTCTACTAAAAAGTGTTTCAGAGTTTTGAAATGGTGGTGTTATTTCCTGAACTGGGAGATCATAACGACTTTTATAAAGGGACTTTGTGAGAGTTCGTGGTGGGTGAAGTATACCATTTTTATGTACCTTGCACCTGCAGACAGCTCTTCAACCCAGTCTTCTTGATCTTTTAAAAACTTGCTGAAGACTCCCCTTGCAGGTATTTGCTTCTAATTTCAGAAATATTTTTCTATGTGTAAAGCCTATTTCAGATCCATAGTTATCTTTTCAAAAAGATAAGCATACAAAGTTTCCCAAACAGAAATGCCCAAAGCTCCCAATGAGTTGAGCGTCTGTCTGTATTTTTTCTTTTCCTACGCTTCCAGGGTTATAGCCAGCACTCTGTAGGATGCAAACTCCCTTCTCTGTGCGCTCTGTCCTTTGTTTTTCGTGTATGGCTTTAATCTCTATTTTTTCTACCAGTTTGACGTTGCTGGGACTTTGAATGTTTCGCTATATTTAACTTCAAGAATGTTCTGTGTGCTCTGTGTTAAGACTTAGGCGTTTTTAGTTTTGACAAAAAAGACTTCGGCCCATGAAAGAATATCCAGTGACAGTAAAGTGTCCTTTATTTTTTGCTTTCTATCATAGAGGAGAGCTTCCATTTCCCCTACTCTGGTGGGAAGATTAATTACTGTAGATTTTGTTCACATGGTCTTGATCACCTCCTCACTCATTTCCTCATTCAAATCAGCCTCGTCTCAATTATTTTACCAAGTGTGGAATAAAAATAATAGTCTTCGAAGACTGTGTACAAAGCCCTGTTTCTCCATGTTTACATAATATTGGCAAAGAAAATACTGCTCGGATGAGCGAGGCTGTAGCTCATAATGAAGGAAAACTTCCCTAGCGCAATTTTCTTATCTACGAGTAACACTAAGCACAGTCATTGGTTGTTTTCTGAGAAGACGGTATTGTTATCATTCTCAGCAGTAATTGGGGTGCCTACCACAGCATATTTGGGTGTGGTGTTAGGTGTTAGGGTTATAAAACACTGTGACTATCTCTGTCCTTGAGAGAGAAATGGTTGGAAATTGCCCAGGCTTCATGCCTGCGGGCAGCTAGGCAGGTACATAAGTGAAAGAAAAGATCATATAAGTTGTGGAGCATTATGAATAGACAACAAGAGAGGAGACACGTTAAAGAAAATTATTTAAAAAAGAAAAAATGAAAAAATCAGAATAGAAAGTGTCCATACGCACTTGCCCCGGGATACATGGTGCGTATATTTCTATAATATTGCTTCATGCCAACCTGAGGGAGGCTGGGAGGAAATGGACATCCAGGATATTTTAAATGATGGAAAGTTAGAGGTTACTGAGGCCTTCTAGGTCTCAGAATTTAGGGTACGAAATAATGTTACTAGACCTCGTCATCCTTTGAAACTGCTGCCTCTGAGGTTTTCAACTTTGAGATTCTGTTTTCTAACCATAACCTCCCCTCCCCCCTGCAATTTCTATTAATTCCATTAAACATGTTCTTTGACTTCTTCAAGACCAAGTCTCTTGATCCTTCCTCATCGTCCGGTCTCTGAGAGTAGTGCTGAATGTACTTCAGTCCTATTAGTAGATCCTGCAGCCAGAAATTCCTACTGAACTTGTTACTAAGGTATAACATATACGCAGAAAAACACGCAAATTCCGAGTGGACAGCTTGGTGAATTTTCACAAAGTGAATACTGTATAATCAGCAGCCAGATGAAGAAACCAAACATTACTAGCACCCTCAAAAGCTTCTGTGGTGTCATCTTCAGTACCCCGCCCTAGGGTAATCACTGTGCTGACTTTGACCAGCGTTAATTAGTTTGCCTGTTTTGAACTTATGTAAATTGAATTGTGTAATATGTATTCTTGTGTGCCTGGCTTACGTCCATCAATATAATGTTTTTAGATTCTTATTTTTGTGTTCAGGTGTTTATTCATTTCCATTGCTGTATAGTATTCTGTATGAATATATCATTATTTATTCATCATACTGTTGATCTCATTTGTGTAGTTTCCAATTTCTGGCTATTATGAAAAGTGCTTCTGTGAATATTCTTGTGTGTGTCCTTTGGTGTGTATGTACATGCACACGCACATTTCTGTTGGGTATATTCCTAGGAGCAGAATTGCTGTGTCATCAGACATGGGTTTGTTCGGCTTTAGTAGATTACTGCCGTAGTTTTTCTAAGTGTTTATATCAGTATATGCTTCCAACAGCAATATTTGAGAGTTCTGGTTACCATATCCTTGCCATCTTTTCATATCTTCTTTTTTACTTTAGCTATTTATTCTTATAGGTATAGTGGTTCCTTCCACATCATGGTTTTAATTTGCCTTTCCCTAAAGACTGATGAAGTTGGGCACATTGACATATGCTTTGGCCATTTGGCTGTCTCTTGTGAATTGCCTTTTCATAGTTTTGCCCATTTTTTATTGACTTGTCTTTTTTTTTTTTTTTAAACTTATTTGTAGGTGTTTGTTACATATGTTGGATACAAGCCCTTTATTAGATATATGTAGTGCAAATTGCTTCTTCCATTCTGTGGGTTACCTTTTCACACTATTAATGGTTCCTTCTGATGAACAAGTGTTCTCAATGTTAACGTAGTCCAGTATATTATGTTCTTCTGTTATGGTTAGTGTTCTTTGGGTCCTGTTGGAGAAAATTTTGCCTATTGCAAGGTCCTGATGTGGCATCACCTTTGTATAAATCAGATGATCACATAATTGTGGGTCTAATTAATTGGTCTGCCTGTCAATACTTGCCCCAATATCACATTCACCTAGTGATTGAAATTTTATAGCAGGTCTTGATACCTAGTAGTTTCCAGTCTTCCAGTTTTACTGTTGTGCTTGGCTATTCTTGGTCCTTTGCATTTCCATGTTTATCATTTTGTCATTTTACACATGTGTGCATGCACATGAACCAGCTAGGATTTGATAGGATTGTGTAGGCTTTACATATTAGTTGGGGGAGAATTGACATCTTTACTGTGTAGCCAATAATTTTAAATTCAATCTTACTGACACCCTCTGTTCTCTTTTGTCCTTCAGTTTTTCTTTCATCTATTCTTTTAGCCCAAACCCTAACTGAACTGAGCTGATCTGTTTTCTAGAATTTTGTTCCCAGACTGCTTAAGAAAATCAAATAAGGGCCTGATTGACCCTCTTGTTTAAGACCTTGGTACTGTTCTGCAGTACTTGTTTCTGAATTATCTCCTTTTCCTTTCCTGCAGTAATTGTTCCAATCTTTTATGACCCTCAAGTAACACAGCTTCTCCTTGCCAGTCCTAACCATGTTCTTAGCAGAATTCTGTGTGCAGATATCTGAAAAACAGTTAGAGATAAGGGCCTACATCTCAAGAGAAATGTGGATGCTGAAGACATGGATTTTGGGGTCATTGGCATAACATGGTACTTGAAGCCATAGATAGGGGTGAGCTTGCTCGTGGAGGAAGTACATGAAGTAGGTAGAGAAGAGAGCTAAGAATGGAACCCTGGAGAACAACAGCATGTAAAGGTCAGGCAGAGGAGAAGCTAGAGAATATTACTGATGAGAAGAGGCCACATTAGTTAGAGGAGAACCAGAACAGAGAAATGTCCTGGAAACCAGGGGAAGGGAAAGTTTTAAGAAGTAGGAAATGGTCAGTAATGACGCATAGAAGACAGGAGCATGCTGACTGAAAATAGGCCAGTGGATTTGGCTGGAAACTTCAGCAGTCTACTTCAGTAGATGGTAATAGGTAGAAAAAGTGGAGGTCTGAGTGTAGAGCACTCTCCCAAGAAGACTGATGGAAATGGTAAGGCAGAAGGTCATCCAGCTGAGAGAGAAGGTAGGATGAGAACATTGCTCCTTGATGTCTGTCACTCAGAATCAACATGTAGCTCCTCCTCCTGTTTAATCTGCTTTTCCTTCTGCTTTCCTGTCTCTGTTAGTGGTATCAGCTTTTGCTTAGTTGCTCAAGCTGGAAACCTTGGAATCTTCTTTGCCTTCTCCCTTACCTCTCTTTTCCCCTGTTTAGATGGTAACCAGGGCTTTTTTTTTTTTTTTTAATTTATTGTGCTTTAGGGGAAAGTTTACAGTTCAAGTTAATTTCTCCTTCAAACATTTATACACATACTGTTTTGTGACATTGGCTGCAATCCCCACAATGTGACAGCATGCGCCCCCTTTCCACCCTGGGTTCCCTGTGTCTGTTCATCCAGCTGCTGTCCTTTCCTGCCTTCTTGTCTTGCTTTTGAGCAGGAGTTGCCCATGTCGTCTTGTATATTTGATTGAACTAAGAAGCATGTTCCTCACGGGTATTATTGTTTTATAAGCCTGTTTAATCTTTGTCTGAAAAGTGGGCTTCGGGGGTGGTTTCAGTTCTGGGTTAGCAGAGTGTCTGGGGTCCATAGTTTCGGGGGTTCCTCCAGTCTCTGTCAGACCAGTAAGTCTGGTCTTTTTTCATGAATTTGAATTCTGTTCTACATTTTTCTCCCGCTCTGTCTGGGACTCTGTTGTGGTCACTGTCAGAGCGGTTGGTGGTGGTAGCAGGGCACATCTAGTTCTTCTGGGCTCAGGCTGGTGGAGTCTCTGGTTCACGTGGTCCTTTAGTCCTTCGGGCTAGTATTTTCCTTGTGTCTTTGGTGTTCTTCATTCTCCTTTGCTCCAGAAGCGATGGTACCAAGAGATGTGTGGTAACCAAGGACTGTTGATTTTGTCTCAGTAGTGTCTCTCTCGATGTCTTATGGTGCATTACCAGACTGGACTCTCCTCTCTTTCCTTGATATTGCAGAACTCTTCTGTTGGTCCTTAGCAACCTTCCTTTCTCCAGTCTCTCCTCCGCCCACCATCCGTTCTTCACACTGCCCATTTTTCTTTCTAAGACATGGTTCCCATCATGTCTCACCACTTCTTAAAAAGCTCAGTAGCCTTCCTGCTGTCTACTATCTATCATATACAAATCCATTAAATAAATTAGTATCATGTACCAAGGAGCCCTGGTGGCATAGTGGTTAAACACTTGGCTGCTAACTGAGAGGTCAGCGGTTCGAACCCACCAGTCACTCCGCTGGAGAAAGATGTGGCAGTCAGCTTCCATGAAGAGTAACCTGTTGCCGTCAAGTTGATTCTGACTCATAGTGACCCTATAGGACAGAGAACTGCCACGTAGGGTTCCCAAGGAGCAGCTGGTGGATTCAAACTGCCAACCTTTTGGTTAGCAGCTGAGCGTTTAACCACTGCGCCACCAGAGTTCCTCCACCTTGGAAATCCTATGGGGCAGTTCTGCTTTCCTATAGAGTCCCTAAGAGTTGGAATCTGTTGGATGGCAACAGGTGTGATGTGTGTATAACTATTTTCCAGGGACCGTACCACGCACTGGGAATACAGTGACGGACAAGATAGATGGGCTCTGCTGTCTCCTAGCTTAATGGAATATAAGACTTTTTATAGTGTGGGGCCCAGCTTATCCTTCTAGGATCATTTGTAACTCCTAGTCATGTACTCCAGCCATCGCAGGCAACTTCCTTTTCCATAGGCAAAATACTCATTATGACATCAACAGCCTTGCCCATGCTCTTCCCCACCCAGAATGCCTTTCTTCTGTCTGCTTGTCATGTACTGTTGTCAGGTGACATTTATTTTCCTCTAGTTAGTCATTGGCTGTTAACTAGTAATGCATCTATACAGACTTGGATTTTTTGAAATATTCTGCGGCTAACAATAATCTGCGTAACTGCCTCTGCTTCTTACTCTAAGAAAGAAGTTCTTGGGGGAAGCTCTTTATAGAGGAGATGTCTATCTAGGTTTGAAATTTAATTCTGGTCATTCTATTCTACATCTCTCTGGTTAGTAAGAATGCGTGGAATAGAAGTGAAAAACAGAAATACACACTTGAGTGTTTCGGAGAAGCCAGTTGACGCCTGTCAGACTTTTCCCATAGAGTATTTTGAACTTACTGATCCATGTTCTTCCCATTTAGACTGATGATGAAGATGAGTCTTTTGTCCTTGAGGATCCTACGCTGTTAAACATCGATACTATTGATTCTCACTCCTATGATACTTCGTCTGTGGCAAGCTCAGACAGTGGCGACAGGACCAACTTAAAAAGGTAGGTGTTCATTTAAATCACTCTCATAGGGTTGAACTACTGGATCATTTAAAATGTAAATACCTCTTTATAGTATAATGGGGTCTGCTGGAGCCCTGCATGGGACGTACAGGGACCACTTGGGTAGACATAATCTGATCATTAGACCCTAAGGATTTTGGCATTGTTGAGGAAGGGCTGGAAAGGTGAGTGCCATGACTCCTGGCTTCTGCACGCCTCGTATGAAGCCATCATGATAGCCGGGGACTCCTGGGAACAACAGGGCCCTTGCAGGGAGCACAAACCACAGCTGGCGTCTGCAGTGTCTGTGGTGGGAACATGGAGCTGGGTTCAGCTCACCTTCCATTCCCTGCACGTCCCGCCCCTACTCTGAGGTCCACTCCAGCATGCCTTCATCCCCTTGGAGCGGTTTCAGAGGAAAGCCACAGAGATGACGAAAGATTGGGGAAAAGGGCTTCTAACCCTAAGTAACTCCGTTTTGGCTGCTTTTCACCTTCTAAATTCTTGGCGAGAACATGGAAAATAAGAGAAGTGGGGGAAGCATGATGAAAATGCTTATTGAATTCACGTGTGACTTTAATGTCACTAACGTTGCCTGTATTTTCCCCTCCTTGTTAAATTTTGCCTGTCTCAGTGCTGTCTTCCTTGGGTTGGCAGCTGTTGTTGGCTAGGGGCCATTGCTGGGGGTGTTAACCTATACGTCACGCTGCTCTACAGATAGATAAGTTACTTTGATGTCACAGCCACTCTCTGCTTCGGGGATGATAGTTTCTTCTTGTAACCCCACAACAAAGGCAAGCCTCATTTCACAGCCTCAGTCTGGACCTTGCTTACTGTGTTGGTCTCATCTCTAAGCATTCCCAACCGGGTCCTTCCAGCTCATGCCTTCTGTGTGTTCCCTGCTGTGCAGACACACCGTGCACCTTCCCTTCTCCATATTTCTGCTCAAACCTTTTTGTTGCCTGTGTCACTTCTAGTCATCCATCAAGGCCAAGCGTAGAATCGTCTCTTCTGTAGCTGTCCCTGGTATCCCCCTAATGAACAGGATTCAACTTCTCTTCGTTTGTATTTTTCCAATGCTTTATTCATACTTCTAGTCTAACATTTATCCTTTAAGAGCTACTTACTCGTCAGTCCCTCTAGCTAGGTGCTGAGGGCCTAGAGAGTGGGACCCAGGACTTCCTTATCTCTGTTCCCCAGCGCATACTTTAATCTGGAACACAGAGCAGCTGCTCAGTAATGTCTGGTAAAAGTTTAACAATTAGTTTTTGAACAGTGATAAGTGGGATAAATGGAAGGACCCATAGCAGGAGCAGCCCGAGAGGGGAGTTTTGGAGAGTGGCTGGTTGAGGAATGGGAGGAAGGTTATAGACAGGAGAAGGGCAAGAAAAGCAGGCAAGGGCAGGAAGGAGGCTTGAGGTAAAGTAGACGTAGGGCAGGAAGTGTGCTTCGTAGACCACGTTCTGGGGAATAGTGGAACGTTCACTCTGTTTCTTGAGATGGGCAAGGAACAGTTTGTGTGAGTGGAAAAGGAAGGGTGCTTTTATTCATTTTCCTGCTTTGCTTCTGTGGTATTCAAGGTGGGTTTAGTACAACATCTGAGTGTGGGACCGTTAGACCTTTTGTACGTCTTTTCAAGACAGCTAACAAATTACATACAGTGTTGTTTTCTGCTTTTCTTATTCTTTTGTGTTCTTTTCTTTCAAAGGGTTAGGCCCCTGCCTTTTCAAGTTTTTTTTTTTTTTTTTTTTTAGTCTGTTCTTAAATGTTTTCCTTTTTTGTTAGGAAGAAGAAATTACCTGATAATTTTTCACTCCATGGATCAGTTATGCGACATTCCCTTTTGAAGGGAATTTCTGCCCAGATAGTGTCTGCAGCTGTAAGTATTTTGTTCTCTTCCCCAGCTTTATTACCTGTGATGGCATAATGAAGTCGGAATGGGCATAAAGCAACACACAGCACTTCTCTTGGCCCCGAGGCTTACTACAAATAGAATCTGGTTTCCATGGTTTTTGTGGGATCATTTTTAACTCGTAAGACGTGGCTGCATGTTTTGACGTAGAAATTAGCGCAGCCCTGAAAATCAGGTTCTGCCCCGAGTCTCGGGTGTGCCTGAGTGAAGTATGGCAGCAAGCCTCCAGGGAACACCGTCTGCCTTTCCTTTGGATTCCTCTCCAGTTTATGGGCCATCTTCTGTATTTGGTTTAGGTCAAGTGTTCGGTTCTTTTAGTCTTTTCACATGGAGAAAAGATTGGTCAGAATCTTTTACAACCGAGTGATTTTTATAATCCACCAAAGGCTTTTCATGTACCTTATTGTAATTACTCTTACAACTTTGAAAGTGGGTAAAGCCATATCCTGTTTTGCAAATGAGAATTCAGGCTCTGAGAGGTGATATTAACTTGTCTTACATAGCTTAGTTTAAAGGTAGCAGAGCAGATACTGGAAGGCAGGCTTTCTGGCTCCACGTCTGGTGCTTCTTTGTTGTGAAATGACAGGTATTGGTGGATGTTGCCAAGGCATAATTGCTGGAAGAGAATATTTGTGGCCTTTTTTGAAAATGACTTAGAACACTGGGTTAATGCAAAAAATACTTAATAGTTCATGGAGACAGTAGACACTGATTCTGGTATGTTTTTATGAAAGTTTCCTTTGGCCTCAAAGCCCACAGGTTGTTTTGTTTTTTATTTTGTATTTGGTAGGTTCCCATTTAACAATTTCTATGCACATTGTTTGTGACATTGGTTACAATTTTTGCAACGTGTCAGAATTCTCATTATTTCCATTCTGTTTGTTCTGTTTCAAAGCCCATAGTTTTATGTAGTCTTTCAATTTTAATTTTCTGAATTCAACATATAGATCCTGTATGCAATAATAATAATATGGCAGACTCATGCCCCAGCAATTTTGGTGTGTTTTTTTGTTCTTTTCATGGAGCTTAATTGGTATTTTGCATACCCAATTTGGACAAGAAGTAAAGGTTTTGATTTTTCACAAGAGAGAGAGATTGATACAGGTGTGACACCATGACGTCCCAGTCATGTTGCCGTTAGCTTGTTTCCCAGCAAAGGCTCTTGTTGCTGATCCCATTCAAAACCAAACCAGACCCCTCAAAAGTCTGTTCACAATGGGCAATTGGTCTATCGTGACCCAGCTTATATATCATGGAGTCATTTTAAATAGAGAGATGGCAAAGCAGTGGGAGAAACCTCGGCAATTGTCCGTCCTCTTTTAGGTGGAGAGTAACTCATATTTGTTGGAATGGGAACCACCTGTAGGGGATTACATTTCCATGACGTTTTCTGAATTTAATCCTTATGTAGGTGATGAAATTCATTCCTTTCAAAATCGAGATGAACCAGAACCGTCATTTGACCCACCTGTGCAGTTTTAAAAATATTTTGAAAAATAGAGACTGAGCTAAAACTCAGACACTGAACAGTGATTAGATAAATCTGTTATTTAAAAGGCTCTCTCCTCCCTCTTGAAGAAGAGGGAAAAATTCTAATAAATCCCAGAGTGTTTGCATTCTGTTCTTATTTCACTGCCATGGCTGAGCTCCTTTGGTATGTTAAAATGAAAACTGCCTTGCCTTTGACAGTCATCATACTTTGCCTTCCTAATCTTGGATTACCAGCTCAATTTAAATTGTATGCTTTTCTGTGATGGTTGGTTTATTAACATGTAAAGCCAGTTATGTTTCTGGGTAACTCTCCTGGATAGTCATTCCATAGTGCTCTCCACCATGTGCATAGTGATGATGTTAGGGCCGCCTAGGGCTTTGGTCAACTTTGAAGTCCACGTGTGGCAGACACTTAGGAAAGATTGTGCTTCAGGAGTTGAGTCTCATTGTTTAATTTTGGGACCCTCCTCAAAGCAGTAGGACATGTGACTATATTTTAAATTAATTCAAGTTGATTTTTAAAGGATCTTCATCATTTTTATGATCGACCGAAGATTAGAGATACTTATGGGCAGTGTTTTTTTTTTTCAGAGCGTGTCCAGTGCATAAGAATCTCCTAGGATAAAACCAAAAAAACCCAAACCCATTGCCATCGAGTCAATTCTGACTCATAGCGATCCTATAGGACAGAGTAGAACTGTGCCATAGGGTTTCCAAGGAGCGGCTGGTGGATTTGAACTGCTGACCGTTTGGTGAGCAGCCAAGCTGTTAACCACTGCACCACCAGGGCTTCTGTCCTAGGAGAAGCTTATTGACATGCAGATTCCTGGGTACCACACCAAGCCTACTGAACCTGAATCTCTAGCAGTGTAGCATAGGGATCTGCATTTTAACAGGTATCCCAGGTGATTCTGATACATTCTGGCTTTTGAGAACCACTACCCAAACATGTAGCAACACCAACAAAGGCAGTTTCTGACTCGTGACGGGGTTCTGTTCTGAGGACTCTGTCATAAGTGGGTTCTGACGCAAGTCGAATACCTCTTTGTAAAATTTTTTTAGTTTTTATTATTACTACCTTTTACTATCAGTATCTTTATAAATCCGATCTTTATTTGTCTTTGGGGGTTGGAAGCATTACATATAAACTTAGAGATATATTTTAACATTGTATGTAGTACATATTATTAACAATAAGATGTTTAAAAAAAAATACAACAGATGGTCGTTAAGTGCGATTTGTCATAACTCCAGTACGTCGTAAGTCAGGGCTTATCTGTACTAAAATTCTGTAATCTCTAGGATGCTTCCCATGTCTGTGGTTCCCACCCCCCCCCCCCCCCCAGCTTTTGAAGTCAGCTGACTTCGATTTCATTAATCAGGTTCCAATGTGGGTATGGTTTATGTTCTTCATCTGTTGACCCCTCTTTTTTCCTGCCTGGGGCACAACTCAAGCAGTTATCAAATATTTGTTGCACATTTCTTAATTGTCAAGCATTATGCTTTAGGCCACACACAAAGGTGGGTATATGCTGTTATCCAGAAATTGCTTATAGCAGCCTTGGCATTTGTTCTTTCTTGTATTGCTGGAGTAAGTTGAAGTTGTTCCTGGGAAACTACAAAGTTGGTTAAGCAGACTTAGATTCTGCTTTCTAGCAGATGATAATAACGGATTGACCACATTGACCAGGGCAGAGAGAGAAAAGAAGACATAGAAGTCGTCCTTATAAAGAGCACTGGGCTGGGAACTGGAAGCCCTGAGTTTGAGGCATCGTTTTACCATTTACTGAGTAACCCTGGTTAAGTTAGTTGAGCTCTTTGAAACGTCTGTTTCTTAATCTGGAAAATGAGACAAATACCGCTTGTTCTCTCTCTCTGGGTTGGAGAGTTAAATGGTGTAATACATGTATGTGAAAGCTCTTTGTTACTACAGTTGTATATCATTGTAAGTCATTGTTGTTATTTACGGCTGCAGAACCCTCAGATAGATACCCTTACATTTATATGATGTTGTTACTAGTTGCCATCGAGCTGATTCCCACTCATGGCGACCCCACATGTGCAGAGTAGAACTGCTCCACAGTTTTCAAGGCTGTGACCTCTCAGAAGCAAATTACTAGGCCTGTCTTCTGAGGTGCCTCTGCGTGGGTTCGAGCCACCAACCTTTTGGATAGTAGTCGCTCACTTAACCACTCATATCACCCAGGGATTCCATGCATTTATATGATACTGTAATTTTTTAGGTCTTCAGGACAACTCACTGAGGTAGATAAGATATTTTTTTTTTTTAGAGAAGTCACTGAAACTTTACTTTTATCCAGAAAATGAAAGTAACCTCTTGTCCACCTGCTAGAAAGTGTAGCATTAAATATTAATAGGAGTAATCATGTGAAGTGGAATTTGTACAGTAATTCACAGGTCAGCAAATGGTCACCATGCATTACCTAATTAATAGTATTTACTATTTCTTTGAGCAGATGAGACTAATACCCATAAGGATCAGGTGACATTCCCAGAGTCACACAATTGTTGGTAAAGAGCTAGGACTGGCACTTAATTTCTGACTTTGTGATGCAGCCCCATCTTGAGAACTGACTGAACATACTCTGCTGGGATTTTGTTTAGCGGTTGCTGGGTAATCTGCTGGAATGGAGCTCCTACTTAGAGGAAGCATATCTTTAGCATGTATTTCCCTTTTCTGAAATCTTTATGCACTCTTATGATTTTGACCCATAGCACTTATAATTTATTCATCTTATTGAAAATAATACCTTTCTTTTCTCTTTTTCCTTTACATTCCCACTTATAATCAGTATCCTTCCTGAAGTATCTGTTACAGTTAGTAAAACAAAATGATCCATTCCCATGCTGTTTGTATTTTGTTGGTGCATACAACTTTTTGTAATTTCTCTTATTTGAAAGCAGAGAATTATCTTTTCAAATACCTTTTTTTTTTTTTTTTTTAACTTCATTTAGGACAAAGTAGATGCTGGCTTGCCTACAGCAATTGTAAGTATACTTTAAATAACCTCTTAAAGATAAGCTTTTCATTTGATTGGGTTTTCTTAGGTTATTCTCACAGTGTTTAAAGTTGGTCCATAAATTATTGTGACAGTGAATTCGTGAGTCATTTCCTTGCCGGTAATCAAGTTTAAAATTCATCCCTTTTTTTTCTAGTCTGTTGTTACTCTTTAGACTTTTGTTTGAGAAGCAGGTAATGGAATGATAATTAGCCTTTTCTGAGTTTGTTTATACGTAGTGCCACTCTGCTTATGAGTATATTTGCTCCTTCTGTGACTTGGCCTCTCTTCCATCACAAGGAGTGGAAAATAGCACTGGGTGAAACCACTTCGTGGTAAATGGTACATTGAACAGCTCTGGACTCCATTTCCGAGCCTGCCAATAGCAAATCTCTGGAGCGATTATGGAGAACTGGGGGATATTGAAAGCCCTCTTTTCACGTCTTCCTCTAGCTGCCTTCTCTAGCCTATTATTAGTTAGGCATTTGGTGAGGAAGCAGGCTGAATTTTGAACATTTCTGGTGCCTTTTGGCTCCTGTGAATAAACTAGAGAAGAGTTTTCTCATCCCTTCAACCACACCTCGTAAGAATCTCTTGGTTGGATAGCATAAACAAACAAACAAAAAAAACCAAACCCATTGCTGTCGTGTCAATTATGACTCATAATGAACCTGTACTATAGGGTAGAATCAGATTGCCCCATAGAGTTTCCAAGGAGCGGCTGGTGGATTCGAACTGCCGACATTTTGATTAGCAGCCGAGCTCTTAACCACCGTGCCACTAGGGTTCTGGGTAGCATAAGTGCCTTTAAGTTTATCTGGGCCCCTGATTTTTTTTTTTTTTTTTGTAAGTTGCTTTTGAGGAAACTAAGTGGCATGCTTTTGCCTATAATGTTGAACATATGTTATTTTGATATTGTTACCCTTAGACTAAATTTAGAGGGATTCCCAGAAATAAAATATTCTGAGTTTCATTTCCCCTTTTGCCCCCTGGATGAAATTGTCAGTATTCATAATAGCTGGTATGCCATCTGGTGCCTAGAGAAAGGAAGACCAGCATATTTAACCGTGATTATTTCAAGATCCTTGATGTAATGTCTTAAAATGTAATCTTTTGTTTTCAGGCAGTGTCCAGTCTGATAGCAGTTGGTACATCTCATGGATTGGCTTTAATATTTGGTAAATTTTTAAAGTACTTTTCTAATTTAAATGTTAAGTACCCTTCGAGTTTTATAATGTTCTTTAATCACAGTTTATATATTGTACTTCATTCTTGAACAAAACCAGGAGAAGCTCGAAAAGGAGCAGTCAGTATTTTTACACAGTTAAAAATTACCGGACTCACAGCTTCATTTTGTTTTGTGTTGTGAGTTCATTGTCTTCATTGTGAATTTTAAGCTGTCATATGTATTGACTCTCTGTGGGCCTAGAAAAAAGCAATGTAAAGCTGAAAGGGACCTTGATCGTCGCCTTATCTGCCTCCAGTCGGTGGTGGTGGTGATTTTGGTTTTAAATCATATCTAACTAATGGATTTTCTGAAAGATCTCCAGGAAAAGATTTTCCAGGCTCTCTCAGTTATTTTCTGTAAATTTCGCTGGCAATAAGCTCTTCTCCATTTCCATTATAAATCCCTCTAAACGAAAAATTTCAGCCCATAATCATGTTCTTTTCTTGGTTGAGAAAGGACCTTCCCTAGCTTCATTTGTGTATTAGAAGATAGTCTTAAATATTTCCTCTCTTTTGTCCACCCCTACCCAAGACTAACCACAGTTTCATTAATCCTTCTTTGGTTTTGAACTCAATACTATGAGCAGAACATTTGGTTCTGTTTTAAAAAACTATTAGATAATATTTTTCTGTAATTTTTGATGTTTTCTTCTGAATCTTAAATCTTTTGCATCTGTCTTAAGTGGAATTCTGATGAAACCATGTTTTAGTGAGAAATCTTCAGAGTATTGTAGAGGGATTAGTTGAGGATGCTTTGATCACAGAACCACAGTGTGACTTCTGTGGGCCTTGCATCTTGATTTACCATGCAAGTGGATAACTAGTTATTTTCCATTATTTCTGAAAAACGTGACTTCCTATTTACAAATTCTCTCTTATGCCAAAATCTTTATTTAACATGATTTTAACACCTCGTCTTTTCAAAAGTGATTAATTCAGAAGAGTGGAGAAAAAGATATAAAGTTCTTGAGAGAATTTTAGAATCAATTTTTTAAATAATAATTTTTTTTCTTATAATTGATATGTGTTCACAGTAGAAAATTTACAAAATATAGATGAGTAAAAAGTTGTAGATACTAAGTTCTCCAAATTCGATCTTCCAGGAACAATCCCTAACATTTCATACATATACACCCTAAAGTGTTCATTTGCAACCTGCTTTTTCATACTCACTGGTAACACAGTGGTTAAGAGCTCAGGCTGCTAACCAAAAGGTCAGCGGTTCGAATCCACCAGCCACTCCTTGGAAACCCAATGGGGCAGTTCTGCCCTGTCCTGTAGGGTCGCTATGAGTCAGAATCGACTCAACAGCGGTGGGGTTTTTCATTATAATGAACATCTTTCCGTGTGATCACTTATTCAACCGAAACATCATTTTTAATGGCTACATAGTATTCTTTTGAATGGATACACTATCATTTACTTAACCATTTTCTATTATAGGACATTTATGTTGTTTCTAAAACAATGGAGTGATGAACATTTTGTTACAGAATTTTTGTCCTTGGTCATATTCCTAGACATACAATTGCTTGGGTAGACTTTAATAGTACTCCCTAATCGCCCTCAAGAAAACTTTTACCAGCCTGCTCTCCTATCAGCTGTAAGAATGCTTGTTTTTCTGTGGGGGCATAATTGGATATTAGATTGATAGAATTTTGGGAAAGGAGCTGAAAGGATCTTTTAGTTGAGTCTTCTTATTTTCCACCTGAGGAGATTGAGCACCAGGGTGGTTAAGTGACACATACAGAGTCAAGTTCAGGACCAAGAATATCAACTCCTAGATCTCCACCATTCCAAGCAATCCCCCATCCTGGGAGAAGAGGAGCCAAATTCCCAGATATATGAAGAAATGACTAGAGGAACCGAGGTAAATGAGAATTAAATAGAATGCATACGTTCATCTGTCAGCAAGGTGTATATTGATTTTTTGTTCCCACTTGCCCAGGGCTCACTGTTCCTCAATCCTATTTCCTTTAACATCCTTTCCTTATCACCAGCTTCTAAGAATATGTATCTGCTTACAATCAAACCCATGTAGCGCTTACTACAAACAAATTAAAACAAATACTTTAATAATAAAAACTAACAGAGCAGGAAAAGAATACATTACTTTTTGGTACTATCTCCTTAATTTCCTTGGGCCTACTTCCTTTTTTTTTTTTTTTTTAATTTTCTTGTGCTTTAAGTGAAAGTTTGCAGTGCAAGTTAGTTTTTCATTCAAAACTTAACACACAAATTGTTTTGTGACATTGGTTGCAATCCCCAAGATGTGTCAGCACTCTCCCCCTTTCCCTTTCCCCCCTGGGTTCCTCATGTCCATTCGTCCAGTTTTCCTGTCCCTCCCTGCCTTCTCAGCTTTGCCTTTGGGCAGGTGTTGCCCATTTGGTCTTGTAGACTTGACTGAACTAAGCAGCGTGTCCCCCACGTGTGTTGCTGTCTGTTTTATAGGCCTGTCTAATCTTTGGCTGAAAGGTGGACTTTGGGAGTCGCTTCAGTTCTGAGTTAGTAGGGTATCCAGGGGCCATAGTCTTGGGGGTTCCTCCAGTCTCTGTCAGACCAGTAAGTCTTGTCTTTTCTTGTGAATTTGAATTTTGTTCTACATTTTTCTCCCACTCTGTCCAGGCCCCTCTGTTATGATCCATGTCAGAGCTGTGGGTGGTGGCAGCCAGGCACCATCTAGTTCTCCTGGGCTCAGGCTGGTGGAGGCTATGGTTCATGTTGTCCTTTAGTCCTTTGGACTAATATTTTCCTTGTATCTTTGGTTTTCTTCATTCTCCTTTGCTCCAAATGTGATGGGACCAATGGATGCATCTTAGGTTGCTACTCACAAGCTTTTAAGACGCCACTCACCAAAGTGATGCAGAACATTTGCTTTATCAACTATGTTATGCCAGTTGACCTAGATGGCCTCTGACTGCTTCCTGTTTTGTTTAAAAAAAAAAAAAAAAAACCCACAGCTTTCTTGTAGAGCTGAAGAAATAGTAACCTTTTACTGCTGTCTCAGGGACAGAGTGGTATGTCCAAGTGAACATTTTAAGGAAAAAAATCACAAATATTCGATTGTGCTTTGGATTTTAATATTGCAGTTAATACATTTTACTTGTTGTTTATGGAACTCAGATGTATGGACAATGTGTTTTAACAAATGGCTTAGCAGTGTGCTTGCAAGCCCAGAGACAAATGGCAGAGTACAGTAATAATAGTGTGAAGCGCCTCAGTTAGAGCTCAGGGCAGAGTACAGTAAAAATACCATGAAGCGCCTCAGTTAGCACTCAGGGCAGAGCACAGTACTAATACTGTGAAGCGCCTCAGTTAGCACTCAGGGCAGAGTACAGTAATAAGTAATAATACCGTGAAGCGCCTCAGTTAGAGCTCAGGGCAGAGTACAGTAATAATACTGTGAAGCGCCTCAGTTAGAGCTCAGGGCAGAGTACAGTACTAATACTGTGAAGCACCTCGGTTAGTGCTCAGGGCAGAGCACAGTACTAATACTGTGAAGCGCCTCAGCGCTCAGGTTTGATCTGATCTCTTTTAAACATCTTTGTTGATCACAGGAGAAAGTAGAGCGGAGAGGACTATACTTGTTTAAGCACCACTTTGAAACAGAGGCTTAGGTTATTAAAATAGTAGTCATTGTAAGTGATCGTTATGAACTTCTTAAATGTTGGTGCATGCTGCCTATTCTCATGGAATTATAAGGCATTCATTGTGTGTCTTGGTTCTAACCTATATTAAAGCACTAAACCCACTGTCGTCGAGTTGATTCAGACTCATAGCGACCCTATTGGACAGAGTAGAAGTGCCCCATAGAGTTTCCAAGGAGTGGCTGGTGGATTTGAACTGCCGACCTTTTGGTTAGCAGCCGAGCTCTTAACCATTGTGCCACCAGGACTCCAGTCTTACCTGTATACAGAGTCCTAAAAGTTCAAATCTTAATAAAGACACCTCTGTATCCCAAGGTCCTTAGTTTTCCATTTTTTGCCAGCTAATGTTAGTGCCCTGGTGGCGCAGTGGTTAAGCGTTTAGCTGCTAACTGAGGGGTTTGAACCCATTAGCCACTCAGCAGGAGAAAGATGAAGCAGTCTGCTTCTGTAAAGATTCCAGCCTTAGAAACCCTGTGAGGCCGTTCTGCTCTGTCCTGTAAGGTCGCTATGAGTCGAAATCGACTCCATGGCAACGGGTTTTAATGTTAATGTACTCTTAGTAGATGATCTTGTGAACTAGTTTTTGTTTCTCAGATATGGATTTACTTAGTGTACTATAATTTGAATATTGAGCCTTCCCTTTTTTGCCCAGTAACCAAAACCTGAATATTATCATGAATGCTAGAGACATCAGTTAATCAAATTTAGTATTATTCTCACAGATAACTAAAGCTTGTCACTTATGCTCTTGAAATTTTACCTGTCTTTTCTCTGTATTTCTGAACTGATTTCTTGCTTTTCTCTCTCTCTTGATGTTTTTTCCATGGATTCAAAAGGAAAAGGTATAGTAATTTTGGTTTGCATGAGTGACCTTTTTTTTTTTTTAACTTTTTAATGTTGAAAGAGAATACTATCAATTATAGTTGATACCCTCTTATGAAATGCTTGTTGAAAAAAATTAGCAAATTAAATTGGTTAAAGCAGGGAATTGTTAAAAGTTATAAATATATACATACTGCCAATGTTTTAACAGAAAATATGTTCTTTTTTTATTTCTAATTTTTTGATAATGTTTTTCAAAGTCAGGACCTTTTCCTTGAGTCTGTATCTGCCAGTTGGAGGTCTGCATCGTGTCTTTCTGGCATAAACCACATCAGTACTGGGTCATGGAAAATTTGCGATTGTTATTTTTAAAAATGAGGTGAAAGCTTAGGCACCTGTAGAACAAGCAGCGTCTGCACAGTTCTTCTCGATGTTAACAAGACTTTCCTTCAGCTTTCAGCTGTCTCGTCCTCGTCTTATTTCATGAGTTCTTAAAAGAAGTCATCTCTGTCAGATTTTCCTGGAGCATCCATTTCGTTGTCCTGGAAACAATAGCTCTTTCCTTCCTCCTCTGTTTTATCCAAATACATATTGTTTAACTAGGTTTTTCAAGTCCGTTGTTGTAGCATGGCACAAACAGGTTTGGGAATGAACACAGCTGACTCTTAGTCAGCATCAGCGTTCTAGAAAACCAGCAGTTGGCCACATGCAGTCACTGGGTCCTGGGCTTCAGTCAGCAGGTTTTACAGAGGGAATGAGGACTTTGTCTAATTTTGTGAGTTAGTTAGGTGAAGAAGGGTGAATACGGGCAGATAAAAGTAGAGTTCTACACACACAATTGAATGTGATTCCTTCTAGGATGTAGGCATTTCCTTCTTTGACAGTCTTTGGGAACTAGTTCAAACAAATCAGAGGTGAAGAAATAGAGGATTGGGTTAATTTTGGTTTCTGGAAAGAACTAGCAGAAATTCATAAAGTATGTTCACATTTAAACTTTAGAGCTATTACAGACTTTTCATATTATTTGTGACTTTACTTTGCTATTCAGCACATGACTCTAAGCCCAGAATATGCTGAGGAGCTGTAGTCTAAGCAGTGTACCTTGAAAGATACCCTAATAAAAGGAGTAGATATAGTTCATTGCAGTGTCAAATAGATGTGCTTGCTGCACGATCTAAGCGGCAGGTTTTCTTAATTAGTATGCTAATTAGGATCATTAATAATTATTCCTCACATCTGCACCATTTGATAGTTTTCACATTTTTTCGCATGTGTTGTTTAAGCTGCATGGAAACTTTGTAAGGTTTATAGGATAAGTGATAGTCTCATTTCACTTCTTGCCCAGGGTTACCTGATACATAAGGACCCTCTCTGATTTCTTTTTTAAACTAAGTTGACAATGCCAACCAAAGGTGATTTTATGTGACTTTGTAAATGAAATGACAAATTTAATACCCTTTTCCCAAACTGTAAGGAGCCCTGGTGGCGCAGTGGTTAAAGCCCTCAGCTGCAAACGGAAAGGTCAGCGGTTTGAACCCACCAGCCACTCCACGAGAGAAAGATGTGGCATTCTGCTTCTGTAAAGATTACAGGCTTGGAAACCCTGTGGGGCAGTCCCGCTCTGTCCTGTCAGGTCGCTATGAGTTGGAATTGACTCGAGGGCAGCAGGTTTGGGTCTGGTCTTCAAAGAGTAAGGGGAGAACAGATTTCGTTCCTTTTGAATTAATGAGATGAAGAGCGGGCTGGAGAAAAGCAAGGTGGAGAGAACTCTGATCTTCAGCGTTCTATTTCTGTCCTGGTTCTTTTGTTCTTTCCATGTAACGATAGAATCTAAGTGTTTCAAAGAGGTTTTATGTTTATTTTGGCCAAGTACGTTTTTTTTTTCAGAATTGCTCAGAATTGTACAGAATACTTAGTTCCTATAGCAGGAGAAACCTCTCCAGCAACTCTGTTTTCTTCTTTGCACAGAAAGTCTGCTTTGTATGAGTTGAGTCTAGATTGTATAACAGCACGTTTGCTAACAGGGTACCATAAAGATAGAATATATAAAGACAGCAGTAAGAGTTGATAAATATCTTTGAGGAGTTAAAATAGATTACATTTTATACACTGCCCATCACCTCTCTTGCTGTCATCTGCTGCGGCTGCTGCTTTTTTAAAAAAAGTGTGTGAATAGAATCTGTAAATATTAATAGTGATATTTGGTGCTAGTAGTATTCGGGAGACGTTGGACCGGCTCCTTTGTGCATTGTCTTGCTTTCCTGACTGATTCCTCTTGGCAACACATGAAGCAAGGGTGGTTTTCTGCTTTTTATAGATGAGGATAGTGAAGTGAAGGGAAATGGAGTAACTTTCCTAAAATGACCTAGGCACTTAGTTGCAAGTCCTGTAACTCTGGGAGTAGGGGTGGGATTAAAATCCAGGTGTCCAGTTTCATGGACGTTATCAAGATAATGAACACATTGTAAACATCGAGGAAAAGATCGAGAGTGTTTTCATTAACACAAACCTGTGGGATGTAAACTTAATATTCATTCAGGAATAGCCAAGGCTGATAATTTAGTTCCCTGTTTTAGCTAGTGTTTAGTCTTTGGAAAGTACAGGCAGGAAAGCAGTCACATTTGGGTTTTTAATCTAGAGGTTAAGTTTATCCTTTTATTTCCTTCATTTCTTCCATTGCTACTCTTTTCTGTATTTCGTCTTCCTTAATGGTACCCTTATTCTCCACTTTATCATATTTTTCAGTCATCCTGTTCATACTTTCTCTGAGTTTTAAGAATACTTAGTCTAATTTAAAGACACTATGAACTTCAGTCGGAAAGCCTCTTTACGTGTTGGTGGACTAGCGCAGTATGAGTTTGGATCTCATGCAGGCGTTGCAGAGGGCCCCAGCAGCACGCTGTTCAGACACTGTTCTGCCTGTAAGGCGGGCAGCCCAGACTTGAGCAACTGCTTTGTGAGACTAGTATGACATTTCATCCCAGCGTCTATCTTTGTTCTCTTCCTCACTTTCAGTCCGCCTGTTGCCTATATGCAGAACTCATAGTAGTGGTATATATAGAACACTATTGCTCAACCTTCGTATCTCCACAGTTTGTTAAATAAGTATATGGATAACCGACTAACTGTATAAGGCAGCCCTGACAATATAAGGATCCTGGAAAACACTGTTTTAGGCAGGCAATTTCAGTGGATCAAAATAAAATGTGATGTCAAATCTAGAATGAGGAAAATTATAGACTAGAGGGAAGTTTGAACAATTTGAATTAAACTGGGAAAGGGGAAAATGGAGGCGAGGGCAGTCTAGGTGTATGGAAAAAAATTTATAATTCGGTTATACTAGGTGTGAATAAAAATAATTACTTTTCATTTAGGTCAAACCTTTTACATTCATGAGTTTTAGTCTTTTTCAAATGTTCACCTTGGAAGGCTGAAATCTAAAATGATTTTAAAAAGCCTTGAACATTCTTTGTGTGCCAGATACATACAGCCATTAATCGTTTTAGAACTCTTCCTTGGCAGAGGGGGATTGCTGTTTGAGCCAGTTTATGAACGCAGAGAAATGCTGTCACGGTGTTCACACTGGACAGGCCACAGGATGCACCTGCTGTTACTCCCTGGACCTGAGAATGCATGTCCTTAGGCTCTGTCTGGTGGCTAGATTTGCCCCGTAGATAGAACATTTGCAAATGTGGACGCCGTTCAGATGAGTGTGAGATGCCTCCTGAGTGCAAGGCACAAAGCTAGGTATTCTGGGGGGTCAATTCTCATGCTCTTAGCCTTCAGACAGGTCATAGTCTAATAGGGGGGTAAACATACCCCAAAACCAGACAGATAAGGGAGGCGTTGGGGGCGCTGAGAGAACTCCAGGTTGCAGAAATATTGTGGGGTTTTTACCCCTAAACAGTTCAGTTGTTTTAGCTATGTCTCTTATGACATTTAACATTTTGATTTTAAGTGGGTACAGTAGCGAACTCTACACAGTAAGCGTGGCCTAGGAGAAGTCCCAGAGGAATTAAAAAAAAAAATTATTAGATAATAAAATTAAAAAAATGAGTGCCTAGCAGGGAAATCAGAGGTGATTTAAGGCAAGATCCCTGCCCTTAAAGAACGTAATCTAGTAGTGATGTGAATTATTTGTTTTTAGCATGTCAAATGGTTATGCTTAAAAATAATTTTCTTAAGTAGTTTAAACATTCCCTCTGTAATTTTATTTGCGCTGTTAATTTGCTTAGTAATTCTTTTCTTCGTAGATCATATAAATGTAAATTTCTGCCCAATTCTAAATACATTTTGAGTTTTGAAGTTTAAACATATTTCCAAAGAAGACAGTATTCCTTGATAACGTTGCATCTTGAAAATAGGAAGCAACACAATTCAGGATGTGACAGATGAAAGCTAGTTGGTTTGTTCCAGGAGACACCGATTTCTTACAGATGTTTTTGACTCATTATGCGTCCTTGTAGACCCATGCATCAGTGTCTTCTTTTTTTCTGTGTTTAGTTTGTGACTCAGTGCTCCTAATCCAGTAGATACTTAATAAACTTATTTAAAAATAAATGTGACTTCATCATCTCCTTCTTTTGATTCTTGTCACCTCTCAGGTATTTGAAAACGTGTCCATATTACACGTATTTATTCATTCTCTTCCAGTTCTTCCACTTGACTTGATTGACGCGCTTCTTTCTTTAGATCAGAATCAAGCTCTGCGGCTCTGTCTGGGTGGCACTAGCGTGGGAGAGCAGTATGGAGCCATCTCTGCCCTCAGTATCAACAATGACTGCTCGAGACTTCTTTGTGGCTTTGCCAAAGGGCAGGTAAGATAGGAACTTTGTTTTGTTATAATAAAATCAGTTTAAAAAAATCAGTTATCTCAAAGATCGAAATATGTATTATAAAATGACATGTCTGTGAGCTAAACAGAGATTGCTTAGTCAGACTTTTGTCTTTATTCAAAAATTTTAATTATTATGGACTGAACCAGAATCTGTTATTTTTAATATCCTAATTTATGTTTCTCTATAAATAAATAGCCTTTATAAACAAACCTGGGGGTTATATAAAATGTCCTTCCTTACAGTTGTTGCTGTTGAGTACCACTGAGTCAACTCCTACTCATAGTGACCCCATGTGACAGAGTAGAAGTGCCCCATAGGTTTTCTAAGCTGTAATCAGTTCAGGAGCTTCCATGGGATACTATAGATAATTGTGACTGCTTTGAAAATACATTATATTCTGCTTTCTGTATTCTTATTATCATGCTCCTAGGTAACAATTTTGGTATTTCTTTCTCTCTACTTTTGAAACCGGCAATAAGTTATGGTTTTTCCCATCATATGATTTATGTATCACTAGCTGGTTTGGCAGTAAGGCTTTTCTGTAGTTTTTATCATTGCTAAACAGATTGAATCATCAGAGAGCTTTCTTTTGCCTCTCCGTAGAAGAACATTAAAAATGTAAAGGGAAAAGTAGGTTAGGTAGGATGAGGGGCAGATGAAGATAGAAGAAAGACCGCATGCTTTAGTGAATCTGCAACCCTTAGTTATGTTTTGACTTTGTAGTTCTTTGCCTGCAATGTTTATAGACCAGGAATAGATTATATCAGCCAGAAGGCAGGATACTTAAGTCCAGAAAAGAGCAATAAATTTGTTTTTAAAGCACTTCGTTGTCTTATAGATCACCATGTGGGATTTAGCCAGTGGAAAACTTCTGAGATCAATAACAGATGCGCATCCTCCGGGAACAGCAATCCTGCATATCAAGGTAATATCTTAGTTTTCTTTTCTAATAATTCTCATTATTATTATGCTTTTGTATCTTTTTTTAAGTAAATTTCTCCATATTGATAATCAAAAGTCCAAAAATTGTATTTAAGGTGAAGCTGAACATCATCTTATAAATAGAATCCTTTGAATTGAAGTACCTTTTATTTGCCTTCTGCAATTAGATGGTTTCTCATGGTAAAGCCAGAGAGGGACCAGCATGGAAATATGCAGCTTGAAGGTGTATTGAAATCTAGTAGATATAACAGCAAAAAGGACAAACTGATATGATCCTAGACTAGAGATTGGCAACAAACACAGGCAACTCCCTGCTGCAAACTCAGATTTTAAGAGGTCATTTTACCTTTGTTCAGCTCACCAAGATTTTATTGCTGAGGTGATATGCTCTGCCCTTTTTTGCCAGTTGTCTTAGCTTCAAGGCATCAACTATGGAAGAACCCAGGTTCAGATTATGTTTAGAAGTGAATCCGTTAGTTTAGTTTCTTTCAGGCCTCTAAAAGGAAAGCATTAAGACCCCGTTCTTGGCTTTCTCCTTACAGGCCTGAAAAAAAGAAAACAACCTGGATTTATTCATTTACAAGTAAACTCATTTATAAAGATACTTGTGAACCTTAGTTTGTGCGTGCCATCAAATCCATGCTCCGAGGTGTAAAGAGTAAAGACCTGTGATGAGGGAAGTCTGCGGTCAGATCATCTAGATTTTAATCACGTGCACATTTGGTTGCTTAGCTGTGCAGAGCTCTCGCATCCAGACACAGGCTTTTTAAAGTCTGCCAGCGTCTGGAGCTACGTGTCTGCATCTACGTTGGTTACCAAAAGTCTTTCTAACAAAGCGGCATCCCTGAAGCATTTACTAACAATGACAGCAGCCAACACAAGTCAGAGTAGAGAGAAACACAAGTCAGAGTAGAGAGAATTTCTCTTCTGAGCCATCATGGTAGTTGACCTCTTTGCATATGGCACGTACCAACTTCTGATATCTTCTAGTTGTTTGTGGATGTGACTTATCTCCCTTAGTAGACTGTAAGTCCTCTGAAGCCAGGATCTTTCTGGCATCTGTTTTTGTGTTTAACCCATACCTGTTTACCCGTTGCCATCGAGTTGATTCCAACTCATAGCGACGCTGTAGGGCAGAGTAGAACTGCCCCATAGGGTTTCCAAGGAGTGGCTGGTGGATTCGAACTGCTAACCTTTTGGTTAGCAGCTGAGCTCTTAGCCACTGTGCCACCAGGGCTCTGTTTTACCCATAGTAGCTGCTTAATAATTGGTTGAAGGAGTAATTAGTTGGTGGTGTTTATAAAAGGCCAACCTTTTGCAGAAAAAAAAAAACCCACAAAAATTTTTGGGGAAACAATAAGAAAGAGAAGCGATAAAGGCAGAGAGACGAGAAGAATGTGGCTGGGATTAAAAGCGTGGGAGGAGCCATTGTGTTGTTTGGGAATGGTGATGGAGGTGGTTTGTGCAGACACCACGATATTGGAGGAGGTAGCAAGAGACATTTATGAAGGAACACTTCTGAAGTCGTGATTGACAACAGCCACTGGCATTCTTGCTGTTTGTCCTCTAGACTTTTAACCCCATATCCCATCAGTAACCCTTAATCTGTGTGCAGTCCGTCCTCCTTATTCACAGATTCCGTATTCACAGATTTGCCTGATGAGTAAAAATATTCACTGTGCTCTCATGGTCTTTTGCAGACACGCGTAGGTGCAGAGCAGGGGAAAAAAAAATTCCCAGCTGATGCTGGTTCAGAAAAAGACAAAACAAACCCACTGCCATCAAGTCAATTCCCACTCATAGCGGCCCTATAGGAGAGAGTAGAACTGCCCCATAGGGTTTCCAAGGAGCGGCTGGTGCATTCGAACTGCTGACCTTTTGGTTAGCAGCCAGACTGTTAACCACTGCGCCACCAGGGCCCCGAGGCTGGTTCAGAATTCACTAATTCAGTGTTCATGGGGACTTTATGGAACATAACTACTGTGAATAATGAGAATCGACTGTATGTTTATTTTAAAAATTATATACAAGTTCTGGTATTTCTCCTATGTTCCAGTGGAGCATCTCATGCACGCCCTTAAGGAAACATGCTTCCCATTTTGGCAACTGGCTTTGAGAGCGAAGTGTGGGTCTTCTTTACTATGCCTGTGTGGGGGGCAAAGGGAAAATAATTTTATAGTGGCCTCTTGTCTCTCAACCATCCCTGACTTAGAGCGTGAAGGCATGCCATATTGTATGGTTCCCCAACTTTTGGGGTTAGGGAGGCTGCTCACTGTGAATGCTACTGTAGTAAGAATTTATGTTACTCGGTTTTGTATCCTAGAACATTCACATATACCATACCTCATCACCTTAGAGCTGTCTGTTATTGTGGACATTGTTTATTATTTGTTATTCTGAGTCTCCAGATTAAGTCATATTAACTGAAGTATACTCTATCTAAGAAGATGAAGGAGGCAGCACATTTTAGGGAAAGTTACATAAGAAGTGTACTGCCCATCTCTCGGTTTGTCATACCGTGGTGGCTTGCATGTCACTATGATGCTGGAAGCTATGCCACCAGTATTTCAAGTACCAGCAGGTCACCCATGGCAGACGGGTTTCAGAGGAGCTTCCAGACTGAGACAGACGAGGAAAAAGTGCCTGGTGATCTGCTTCTGAAAATTAGCCAATGAAAACCTTACGGATCAGAACAGATTATTGTCCGATATGGTGCTGGAAGATGAGCCCCCTAGGTTGGAAGGCACTACGCAATAGCCGCAACAATGGCCTCAAACACACCAACGTCATGAAGATGGTGCAGAACCAGGCAGTGTTTCCTTCTGTTAAAGATAAGGTCACCACGAGTCACAGCCAACTTGACGGCAACTAGCAACAACATAAAAACTTAAAATATAGTGGATGAACTCTTCAGTTATTCAGAAAACGTATTCAGACAAGTTTATTTCCCCCAGAATACCAAATATCTTTACTGCGTCTTTATTCTTAAAAACTGTTGCTGTTGGGTGCCGTCAGTCGATTCCGACTCACAGCGACCCTATAGGACAGAGTAGAACTGCCCCCTAGGGTTTCCAAGGCCGTCATCTTTACGGGAGCAGGTGTTTCTCCTGCAGAGCAGCTGGGTGGGTTCAGACAGCGAGCACTTTACTGTTGCGCCATCAAGGCTCCTTTCTTGAAAACTGGGCAGCTGGAAATACAGCTGAAGGTAATGTGCCCCATTCAGTTTAATAGCCGAGTCACAGAGTTAATCTGAGAGCACAAGAAGAGACCTTTAGGACTTTATGGATCAGAGTTTGTATTTTTTTTTTCCATCCTGGTGAAAGGTGGTATTGCTTTTTAAAAGCCTCAGTTTTTTCTGTTAAGGATAAGTTTGTATGCTTAGGATGACGAACTGAGTAGACTTGAGGTTATTTCAAATGCTATTAAATGTGTATGTTGTAGATTTTTAAAACTTTATAATTTTTTTTCCTTACCTTCCTAACACTTGTCTGGTTGTTTAAAAATCTACGAGAAAATGAATTTCTTCTCTGTTTAGTTTACAGATGATCCGACACTTGCAATTTGCAACGACAGCGGAGGCTCTGTGTTTGAATTGACATTTAAGTAAGAGACTAAGAGACATTTGTTGACAAATGAAAAGACTAGCTCTGGCTTGATGGTTTGAAATTGGACATGAAGAGGTCTGGAAGATCCATGTGACTGAAATTAGGTTCTGACTGTATCACAGTTACCTGGAGAGACTTATGGAACATATGGTGTTCCAGTCCTGGCTCCCAGAAATTCTGTCTCCAGGTCTCGGTGGAGATCCCAGACTCCTCCTTACCAGGGGATTTTTATGAGTTGCCAGGCTTGGGGACCACTGTTCACAGTATCTCACTAATTTCCTTTGAGACCCTATGCCCAGTCAATTTCAACCCTAATGGCCAGGTGTAAAAAGGGTGTGATTGCCTTGGAATTACTGTATTACTCTTTAAATAAAAGCAGAGTGTCTAGATACTAGAGTTTGTTTAAAAAAGGTAGAACCATAAAATTCTGTGTGCACTACATGTCCATAATTCTTCAAGAATAAGGACTGTATTTCTTGTATTTCTTATAGCTGCTAACAATGCTGAGCTCAAAACAATTGCTTGAAATTGCTCATTCAGCTAATGTTTGTTAAGCATCTCCTATGTGTAGGCATTGTTCTAGGCACCAAAGTCTGTGAACCAAACAGACAAGGCTCCTACTCTGATAGAACTTAGGTTCTAGTTGGGTTGAGGGTATGGAGACAGATAATAATAAAACAAAAACATAAATGAAATAACCTGGGATAGTTATGAGTGCCGGGAACAAAGTAAGGCTGGTCGTTGTGCTGGAGTGCACTTGAGGATAGTTCAGGAAGGCTGTCTCAGGTGGGGGCATTTGAGCGAAGACCTGAGTGATGTGAGCAGGTCAACAGATGTAAAGATCTGGGTGGAGTGTTACAGGCAGGGAGGCGTCCATGCACAGACGCTTTGAGCTGGGTGCAAACTTGGCCTCCTGGCCCAGCAGAAATAAGGCAAGTGTGGCTGGAGCAGAACGTTGTCAGGAACAGCAGTAGTGGGCTAGGAGGAAGGCAGATGCCAGATCACGTAGGCCTTTAAACACAGGGTAAACAGTTTGGTGTTATGTTACATACAATAGCAAGTCATTGGAATGTTTTCAGCAGAAGAGTAATAAATGTTAACGTATTAAAAAGACTATGCTGCTGTCAAGTAGAGTTTGGATTGTTGGGGACAAGAGTAGGAGTTAGGAGGCTATTGCGGTAGTCCAAGCTGGAAGTGACAGTGCCTGGGATCATTGCTAAATTGATTCTGAAATTTTTTTTTTTTGGTTCTATTTTCAGGAGAGTGATGGGAGTGAGAACGTGTGAATCCAGATGTCTGTTCAGTGGTTCCAAGGGTGAAGTTTGCTGTATCGAGCCTCTACATTCTAAGCCCGAGTTGAAAGATCATCCCATCACGCAGTTTTCGTTACTGGCCATGGCATCCCTAACAAAGGCAGGTGTATTTAGAAAATGAAACCTCATAACTTTCAGAGGCTTTGCATACCAAAGATTTGAAACGTATAGGGTAACAGTTGGCAATCTGTTTTCTCCTGTAGATCCTGGTCATTGGATTGAAACCGTCCTTGAAAGTGTGGATGACTTTTCCCTATGGACGGGTGAGTAAGCCTGTCCCTCTTACTGGCAGAAGGGAGGGAAAGGAGGGCTGTGTCAGGAAGTTGGGGAAAACGACTTGGAGTGGCAAGCTCAGTGAACACTAGGATCGTCAGAAAACTCAGTAGAATAGTCATCTCTCCAAAGATCGTTGTCTGGACTTTCCTTGAAGTGACCAAGGCAGCATAAGCTGGTGACTAGAGCAGTATCCTTGGGACCATGGGCACCACACTTTTCTCCCTTTGTCACTTTGTTTTAAATTTTTCTCATGAACAGCATAGAGCTGGCTTTTGATTGTAACATCAGTTTAACAGCCTCTGTGTATCGCTGTCCCGGTGCTTTGTGATCACGCCTAATTTTATGCATGGATTGTCCTGGCCTCACTTACTGCCCATTTGATCCCAGTAAATCCCTTATCAGATGTAAAGCTGGAGGATATGTTGATGTATTGATTCCCAGCCCCAGTTTCCAGTGTTTGAAAGACATTCGTTTTTGTGAGGTAGGATTGTTCTCACTGCTGCTTTGATACTGAACCACTGACAGAATCCATCCCGCTCTAGTATCCAGCATACGATGCCACTCCATACCCTTTTCTTGGCTCCTGCCTTTGGTATTTTACTTTGTATGGGATATGATACTTCCCAAGATGTGTTATGTACACCCGAGTTTCCCCTTTCTTTCCTGCTTGCTTGTTTTCGGAGAGTTTTGACCTTACAATGCGTCTATGAGGCGAGGTACTGATGGGTTGGAGGTGGAGAATGATGATACAGGATTCTGCCTAGTTGAGAAAACAGCCCCACGCTGAGGGAAATGACTCTTGTTTATCTTGTTGGCACCCTATGTTTGTGCTCCAGGGAAAGTAGGCCTGCTGTTGCAGATAACAACGCTGGCTTAGATTGGGTTAGCTTCAATGTCTGCTTGAGGTTTATCATGGTGATAATGTGTTTGCATCTTTTATATGTTTTTATTAATATTTTTCCAACATTTTATTATGAACATTTTCATACAAATAGCAAAATTGAATTACAGTGAACACCTTTATACCCACTGTCTAAATTCTACCATTAACATTTTACTGTACTTTAATACGTATGTATTCATTTATCCATCTCTTTATCCACCCATCAAACTATTTTATTTTTGGTGTATTTCAAAATAAATTCCTGGAACCAGCATTCTTACCCCTAAATATTCAGCACGCATATCATTAGCTAGAATTCAATATTTGTTTAGGTTTTTCCATTGGTGTTAAATTTACATAGAATGAAATGCACAAATCTTGACTGTACTATTGCTGAAATTTGACACCTGCATATGTTTTTGTAACCTAAACCACTGTCAAGATAAAGAACATTGCCATCAACCTAGAAACTTCTCTCACGATGAATCCTCCGATCAGTCCCAGCTTCATTGAAATTTCAATGAGGAATTGAGAGACGGTGTGTCAAGAACACTAGTCAGGTGCTGTTTTTAACTAGAGTTTCCTCTTCGTCCTTCTTTCTGTTAACTGTGATGACTTTGTTTTTTTGCGTTCTCCTCGCCCAGATGGATCCTTCCAGTGTTCCGTTGCTGGCCTGGCACTTTGTGGCCGTGCATAACTATGTGAATCCCATGCTTGCCTTCTGCAGAGGAGATGTGGTTCACTTTCTGTTGGTAAGTCCCAACGTGATGCTAGATCTGTTGTCCAGTCCTGTATCATAAGATGGTTGTTTTTTCTGATTTTATCAGTAATTTAATGTTGTGTCAAAGAGACATCCTATCGTACTTCTTTGGAGAGAGAGTGACTTAATTTTTATTTAAGGTTCTAATGGTTAACATGAAAAAAAACCGATGACTCTCAGCTCCATGCCCCTTCCTTCACAGTTTATTTCTCAGTTCCATCTCTTTCGACTAACAAATTAACAGTGTGTGTGTCGCTGTGAGTCAGAATGGACGGCACACGACGACAATGGTATGTATGTATAAACATATCAATGTGCACGTGCCTGTATTAATGCTTACCTGTCTATCCATATATATGTTTATTAGAGAACAAGTATCATTGAGCACCTACTGTAGTCTCTACACTGTGATAGACATAAGAGCCAACTGAAGGTAGTGTCGACCATAATTTCTCCTTTCACAGCTTATATTGTTTGAAAGGTAAAACCAGTACACTTATTACTACTAGAGGGAACAGTTAAGGATTGAACTATATGATAAGAATTGAAAGTTCATATAAGTTCAGAGCACAAAAGAGCCTTGGTGGCACAGTGGTTAAAGTGCTCGGCTGCTAACCAAAAGGTTGGCGGTTTGAATCCATCAGCAGCTCTGCGGGAGAAAAATGTGGCAGTCTGCTTCCCTAAAGAGTATAGCCTTGGAAACCCTATGGGGCAGTTCTGCTCTGTCCTGTAGGGTTGCTTGAGTCAGGATCAACTTGAAGGCAAGGTTTGGTGTTTTTTTTTGTGCTACAGTGGCAGAATTGAGTAGATGTGACCGAGACGTATGGCCCACAGAGTCTAAAATACTTGCTGTGTGGCCCTTTATGGAAAAAGTTTGCTGATCCTCGATCTAGATTATAGAAGGTATTGCCCTAGATTGCTAGTGGGGAGCCATCACAGATTCTTATGTAAATAAAGTGATAAAGATGTGACCTCAGTGATATTTTAGGAAGGTCATTCTAGAAGTAGCAAAAAGAATAGATTCTAGGAATTAGGAGGGAAATGTAAGATTTTGCTCTTGTAATAAAGCAGCTGTGAGGTGTTTAGATAGGGGTGGTTGGTTGCAGTGAGAATTAAGAAGGGATGGAATTTTGACGGAAAGACGCGGTTTCCTATCATATTGGATCTAGGGACCAAAAGAAATGAGAGAAACATCCCATTTCTGACTTTGCATTTTAGAGCATGAGATATTGGAAGAGAAGATTGCTTGAGCGGGGAGATGTCTGGGAAAGATTTGAATGTGTTGACTTGGAAGGGAAGATGGGTCTTACAAGTGTTACATCAAGGAATGTATCCAGAGAGAACTCCAGGATATAATGAGAATTCCAGGATATAAAAGGTAGTTGAGGCTGTGAAAGTCAAAAGCTAAAGCATGTGTAACCTTGGAGGACAGTCACATAAGAGGAAGGCAAGAGAAAAGGGAACAGAAAAAGCAGTTCCTATGAAGTCATGTAAAGGTAGGAGGGGAAGTAGAGCAGTGTGGTGTCACACGGAAGACAAGGAGGGGAAGACTATGGGACAGTACCACTTCCAGGATAATGTCAAAGGAAGATGAGGGAAGGGGAGGACTCAAGATAAGACCCCTGGACACAGCAAGAAGGAGTTCTTTATAAACCTGTCAGAGGACTAATTCTCAGTGGAATGGGGATAGAAGCTAGATTTTAGGGTCTTGTTAAAAGAAATGGATATCTGGAAGACCAGACGCACACAAGTGTGTTTGATTGCAAGAGGGAGGAATATAATTAAATCCTAGCCAGAAAAAGTAAATCAAGGGAAAGTTTCTTTTGTTTGTTTTGTTTTTAAGGTGGGAAGTCAGAAACCTTTTTTGTTTTTATTGTGTTTTAAGTGAAAGTTTATAGCGCAAATTAGTTTCTTATTCAAAAATTTATACACAGATTGTTTTGTGACATTGATTTCAATCCCCACAATGTGTCAGCACTCTCCCCCTTTCCCTTTCCACCTTGGATGCCACGTGTCCGTTCATCCAGTTTTTCCCGTCCCTTCCTGCCTTCTCATCTTTGCTTTTGGTCAGGTGTTGCCCATTTGTTCCCATATACTTGATGGAACTAAGAAGCATGTTCCTCACATGTGTTATTGTTTGTTTTATAGGCCTATCTAACCTTTGGAGGAACACGTTTGATAGTAAAAGGAAAAGGGTCTTTAAGAAGGAGGGATTGAATATGATAGCCAGGGAGGGGTGGTATTAAACAGAGATGGAGGGAGGTGGGATTTAGAGTATGTATAGGTGAAGTCGTTTTCTTTCATAAGAGCTTTAAAAGAGATTAGGATAACGTTGGCATTGATCTTTTCAGTTTATGAAACACTTTCACCAAATGTAACACAGAACAATTGGGTGCTGTCTTATTTTCGTTTTACCAGTGTAGAGACAGAGAATCAGTGCCTCGCACCTGGTCTCACAGCTGTGAGTAGTGGAACTTACACACAGGGCTTCCAGGTTCCATGTTCATTTCACCTGAGCATCTTTTCTGATGGGGAACGTGATGTCATGAAGATGGGAGTACAGGAAGGGCCCATATTAAGTGGTCTCAGTTTTGTGTTAAAGTATCAGGGAAGGTCAGATACTGTAAACGATGGAACTATAAGGCAAAAAGGAACTGGAACTTAAAGGAAGACGTCTAGAACACTCCTGTGGGGCTGTGTCAGCAAAGTCAGGTTGAATTGAATATCACGAAATTCAAGTAGGTTAGGTTCATACTTGCTGTGTCTGTCTTTAGTGCTCTGCTACTTTGGAGCAGAAGTGGAGAAAGAAATTACGATCAAGGATTATAGAGTACATATGTACACAGACAGAAATAAAATGTTGGCATTCAAGGTTCTTTAGGGTGGTTTTGGGCCCTTTTCTCATAATTCTGAAAAGTCTAATTTCATCACCGCACCTCCTTTTTTGTTAATGAACTTTTGTTTGACGTCATTGCACCCTTGACACCAATCCCATTTTATGCCTTAACTCTAGCCAAATACAGTCATTGATGTGATAAAGTCAGGTTTTTCCAGATTATGACAGAGTGAAAATTATTCTGTAGCCTTTGCTAATACAACTAGATTGCTAACCAGTGCTTTGGATTCTGGTACAAATCAAGGTGTGAATGACTTTTTTTTTTTCATTAGTGTGATATTTTCCTTAGTTATCAATATTTTTGGCTTATTCACATTCTGATGGGAATCATTTCATAAGTGGAGTATAATTAAGTATTTAAGTCTCTCAAATAATAGCTGATTTAGATTGTTATCTCATCATCAAGGTTAAGCGTGATGAATCTGGAGCAATACATGTTACTAAGCAGAAGCATCTTCACCTGTGCTATGACCTCATCAACTTCACTGTGAGTATGATTCAGAGTAACATTCCCCATTTATTTTCACGTAATTATTCTGACTGGTTTCCTAAGGCTAACGGGATTTCTGCCATGAACCATGATGTTATGGATTGAATTTTGTCCCCCAAAATGTATGTCAGCTTGGCCATGATTCCCAGTATTGTGTGGTTGTCTGCCATTTTGTGATCTGATGTAATTACCTAGTGTGTTGTAAATCCTAAACTCTATGATGTTAATGAGGGAGGATTAGAGGCAGTTAATGTTAATGAGGCAGGACACAATCTACAAGGTTAGGTTATATCTTGAATCAGTCTCATTTGAGATATAAAAGAGAAGCGAGCAGAGACGAGAGGGACCTCCTGTCACCAAGCAAGAAGTGCTAGGCCAGAGTACGTCCTTTGGGCCTGGGGTCCCTGCGTTGAGAAGCTCCTAAACCAGGGAAAGATTGATGACAAGGACCTTCCCCCAAAGCGGACAGAGAGAGAAAGCCTTCCCCTGGAGCTGATGCCCTGAATTTGGACTTCTCGCCTATTACCCTGTGCGAGAATAAATTTCTGTTTGTTAAAGCCATCCACTTGTGGTAGTTCTGTTATAGCAGCACTAGATGACTGAGACATACGACGTTTAGGATCATATAAAATATGGATAGAAGTGAAATCCTGCTTCTATTGACTAAAGTCCAAGTTAGGCGTGATGCCACGTGATTGTTGCTTCTCAGCCTTATGCCCTGCTGAGCCCTGGCGGGACCAGGGGCCTTGTCTTCAATGGCCTGGTCACATCAAAGCGGAATTCCAGTGATCCCTTTCGGACCGTTGCCTTGCTTTCTCTGGAAACATGTTTTTCTATTTCTGAGTTGGTCCTAAGGGGTTCAGGAGTTTATGCAACCTATTCTTTCCTTGTTACCAAACACTTGGCAAAGAGTTCTCTCTCTACCATGCATCTCAGTCCTGAGTGACTTCTTGGTTTGGAAAAGAAAGAGGATTTCTTTTTGTATCAAATTTTATTTTTTCATTTTTAAATAGTGTATTGGTTTTGAGGATAGTGTAAATTAAAATATTTCTGTATTTCTGTCGTTAACGCTTTTAGCACATCAGTATCTGGTATCCACCGACACGTTCTACATTTGCGTGAATGTAAAAAGCCATTGCCGTCCAGTCGATTCTGACTCACAGCAGTCCTATAGGACAGGGTAGAACTGCCTCATAGGGTTTCCAAGGCTGTAAATCTTTTACAGGAGCAGATTGCCAGGTGTTTTCTCCTGTGGAGCCACTGTTAGGTTCAAGCTGCTGACCTTTTGGTTAGCAGCTGAGTGCTAAACTGTTGCACCACCAGGGCTCCCTATTTACATGAATATAGACATCCTTCAATATAAGACAACCTCCTTTTTCCAAGGACAAGGCTAACAAAAGCTTTCTCTCCAGCTTGATCATATTTAACTTTTAAGGATAGAGATGAGTTACTGAGATCTTTATTTATAATACATGATTTGTTATCTAGCTGTGCGCTGCATTTTAAACTTGCGTTTAAACTACTGATTTAAATCATGATTTTCCCACACGTTTCCTGAGATGACTTTGTTCAGACCCCTCCTGTGCATATGAGACATCAGCGTCTCTGTCACCACCACTGTTCCTCGTGGAATCGTCTAGCAGTTCTCTGGAATTCATTAACATCACTTCAGCTTAAGGTGTTTGAGATAACAGCTTTTAAAAAATCTGCGTATGGTCCTGCCACCGGAAGATTTTTCCCCAACTGCAGGTAGCCATTCTCCTAACACGGTGTTGTCACTCATCCAATGGCACAGCCGTGATGTGACCGCTGGCTGCACTGCTTCGTAAAGTGGCCTTTAGACGGCTTGTTTGCAGCAATGTCAACATTGCAGTTGTGAGGGTGTGACCCTGGATGAGTTAGACACTGAGATGGACTGACGCGGTGGCGGCAACAGTGGGCTCCAGCAGAACAGTGATTGTGAGGATGGCGCAGGACCGGGCAGTGTCTCGCTGTGTTGTACATAGGGTCGCTGTGAGTCAGAACTGACTCAGCGACACCTAACAACAACAACCCTGGGTGGAAGGAGCCTTGGTGGCACAGTGGTTAAGCACTTGATTGCTAACTGAAAGGTCGATGTTTCGAACCCAGCATCCACTCTGGGGGAGAAAGATGTGGCAGTCTGCTCCCATAAAGATTTCAGCCTTGGAAAGCCTGTGGGGCAGTTCTTCTCTGTCCTATGGGGTCACTATGAGTCAGAATCAACTCCAACTCGATGGCAACAGGTTTGGTTTTTTTGGTTTAACGCTGGGTGGCACAAACGAGTAAGCGCTTGACTACTAGCTGAAAGTTTGGCAGCCTGAACCCACCCAGAGGCAGCTCAGAAGACAGGCCTGGCAATCTGTTTCTAAAGGGTCACAGCCTTGAAAACCCCGTGGAGCAGTTCTACTGTGCACATACGGTGTCGCCACGAGTCAGCATCCAATCGACAGCAGCTAACAGTCAGCACCACCTCAGGATAACTGCTAAGCCTTTGGTAGTGTTCTTTGTCTCTGCCATTGCCCTCTGTCAGCCCACTGACCTCTGAAAGCACTTAAACGCTAGCCCTGACTAAGGGTTTAGAAGGCTAAATAATGTGTCTTTCTTAAATGATAATTTATTTTTCAAGGTGAAGTAATAAAGAAAGGACTTTATATTATAAGAGCTCCTTATAAAGATTTACAGTGGTTAAGAATTTGGCTGCTCATCGAAAGTTTGGTGGTTTGAATCCACCAGTTACTCCTTGGAAACACTATGGGGCAGTTCTGCACTGTCCTGTAGGCCGCTATGAGTTGGAACTGACTTGACGGCAACGAGTTTGGTTTTTTTTTTTTTGTTTGGTGTAAAGATTTGAGTATCAAACTCCTGTTATCTGAGGAATAATTTTTTTTGGTTGGGGGAAGAAGCCAGTCTTTTTTTGTATTGACCTTTATGCAGTGATAGGGTATATCTTTAGCATATATTAAAAGAATATTGATCCATTATCAGTTTGGTTGTCTTTGATATAGTATATCATGCAATTAATCTTTGATAACATGCAATAGGTCATATAAATAAAGCAGCATGAATACTAGAGAGAGAGGACAGGGGAGTCACTTTGGTCAGGCTAATTTAGAGTTCTAATTGAGAAAATTTTAAGATTTCATTTATTTCTTGGAGAGGGATTGAGATTTTTTAAAAAATAGTTTGAAAATTAGAAATTTTATTTTATGCTTAACCTATGAAATTTGTCAAAATGACATCTTTTAGAAGAGTTTTCAATTATTATTTAATTAGTTATTTTAAAATTATAATAGTACTTATTAAAAAATTTTGAAAGATGCATAAAAATTTAAAGAACAAAGAAATTTCCCATAATTTTTAGGGAGATTTTGAAGGAAATACGTATTT
The DNA here is from genome assembly GCA_030035585.1 of Dugong dugon. Classification (NCBI taxonomy): domain Eukaryota; kingdom Metazoa; phylum Chordata; class Mammalia; order Sirenia; family Dugongidae; genus Dugong; species Dugong dugon. The sequence continues at coordinate 30,665,791 of CM057466.1, read as the reverse complement.
TAAATAGCTTCTACTTTAACATATGTAATGCTTCATTGCTAACAATCAATCTTTGACCTGCTAGGTTTATGAGGTATGATTTGCCCTTTTATTTCATTAATGGTCATAAAAACTAGAAATGCAAAATTTGTTACTTTGCTTAAGTCGTTTGTGCTAACGCACCTTTTGAAAATTTTTATATAAACCAGTATATCCTGTAATACGTCTAGTTTTTAATATTTTATTTTTGGTGAAAATAGAGCCAAACACGCACCTGTTCAGCAGTTTCTACACGTACCGTTCAGCGGCAGTGGTTACATTCTTCCCTTTGTGTCAACTCTCTGGCTATTTCTACTCACTACTGAAGAGCCTAGTAAACCTTTAATGCCACAAAAGCGTCAATTCAACAGTGCTAAGACTCGGTACTGTGTTGTGCACCCACTGTTCTCTGAGCTGGTACTGAGTCGTTCTTGCTGTGATTGTGTTACCATCTAAATTAGTAAATGGATAAGGTCCTCAAGGTGATTGAACTCAGTGGCCCAGCTTGCTTGCTTTTGTCCCGAATGATGATGCAGGCTGGGCCTCAGTTTGTTTTGTCATGTGCTTGCCTTGCAGTGGATAAACTCACGCACAGTTGTGCTCTTGGACAGTGTGGAGAAGTTGCACGTGATTGATCGCCAAACTCAAGAGGAATTGGAAACAGTGGAAATCTCAGAAGTTCAGTTGGTCTACAATAGCAGCCATTTCAAATCATTAGCCACCGGAGGAAACGTTAGCCAGGCGCTGGTAAGGACCATCTGTTAGCTTGGTATTGTTTTTGAGAAGCTTGGTATTTTTTTGTTATTGTTGGTTTGTTTTAGAAGTAGGAACTCTGGGGAGATATCTTTCTGTCTTAAGGTGTTTATTTAATAGCCGCTAGGTTGAAGTGGGCCTGGGTGTATGTGTCAGTATTCAGGAGTGTGAACTAAAACTGTAATTCCTGTTACTTCTCTCCAGAAATGTGACTAATTTAATGTAATACCAAAGAGTTTAAACTTTTATACTAACATAGTGAAGTGGCATTGAAAATTTGAGAGAAAGAAATTGCAACATTAGAAAGTTTAATCTGTGGCAGTAAGCCTGATAGGAGTGAGAGATGAATAACTGGAGACAGGTAGCCTAGGAGGCTTTGGAAATATTTGGGTGATACAGTAAGTGCTCGAACAGTTACAGTAGCTGTGGGTATTAAAAGACAGAGATGGCTTTGAGAAAAAGAAGATTCCTTAGGAATAGATGAATTGTAGGAGCCTAGAGAGAGGGAAGACTCAAACAAAAGTTACGACCTTAGTATTAATTTACTGAATTGTAAGCAACCACAGTAATGGCCTCAAGCAATTACAGATAGTTTACAATGAACTTATTGTGAATTACTATCTCATGTTTATCAAACCAGTAATCTTTAAGCAGAAGATTTAGACTATCGTGATGCTTCCCTGGGTAATTTCTTTAAAAACAAAACAAAACAAAACCCGTTGCCGTCAAGTCAATTCCAACTCATAGCGACCCTATAGGACAGAGTAGAACTGCCCTGTAGGGTTTCCAAGGCTGTAATCTTTATGGAAGCAGACTGCCGCATCTTTCTCCTGTGGAGCAGCAGCCAAGTGCTTAACCACTGCACCGCCACGGCTTCTTTGAAAATGAGCAAAAGATATGATTAGATATTTTCACTAAAGAAGATATATGAATGGCTAGTAAACCTAGGTGTGCCTGACCCAAGCCGTGATCTTTTCAGTGACCTCACATGCATGCAAAAGCTGGACAATGAAAAGGAAGACCAAAGGAAAAATGGTGCCTTTGAATTGTGGTGTTGGCGAAAGATATTGAATATACCACGGACTGCCAGAAGAATGAACAAATCTGTCTTGGAAGAAGTACAGCCAGAATGCTCCTTAGAAGTGAGATGGCAAGACTTGGTCTCACGTACTTTGGACATGTTATCAGGAGGGACCGGTCCCTGAAGAAGGATATCATGCTTGGTAAAGTAGAGGGTCAGCAAAAGTTAGGAAGACCCTCAATGAGATGGACTGACACAGTGGTTGCAACAGTGGTCTTAAGCAAAACGATTGTCAGAATGGTGCAGGACCAGGCAGTGTTTTGTTCTGTTGTACGTGGGGTGGCTATGAGTCGGAACCGACTCAACGGCGTCTAACAACTATAAACCTATGAAAGATGCTCAGCATCATTAGTCGTTAGGGAAATGTAAATTTAAACCACAGTAAATACCACTTCACACACACAACGATGGCTGTATTAAAAAAGACAGACAGTAACAAGTGTTGGCTAAGCTATGGAGAAACTGGAACTCTCATACATTGCGGGTGGCAGTGTAAAGTGTCAGAGGGTTTAAAACTTGTTGCAGATCACACCCAGTTGGTGGTGGAGCCAGAATTCGTAACCTAGGTTTATCTGAGTATAAGTCTGTTTTCTGTCTTGCTGAGCAAAGCTGCCTCCCATGTACTGTGCTGCTTTGTCTTCCTGTTTCCTCTTGTGTTTTACGTTGACATTTATTTCAAAGAACTTGGAAGTGCCATTTTCAGTCGGCGCTATTCTTTGCCTGAAGCAAGCAATGACTGCCTGTCATCCAATAAAGGGCAGGTGTGACAGTTTTCCTTTTGATTTCAAAGTTGGCATGTTTCTCCCTTTTCCGCGTTATTCTGAAAGATAAGAGGCCATATGTAAGCAGAGGATTACTTTTCACACTTGTTCTTCTCTGCCATTTCAGCTCTCAGGTTGGCACTTGATTGGCGTCTTTTCTCCACTCCTTTATGGGATGAAACTATACTGACCTAAAATGTTGTCTCTGTAATTGACGTTCTTTAAAACTTAATGAGACTTCTAATGCATGTAATTCTCTTTTTTTTTGCTTATTTTTTTTACAGGCTTTGGTTGGAGAGAAGGCTTGTTATCAATCCATCAGTAGCTATGGTGGTCAGATCTTTTATTTGGGGACAAAAGTAAGCTTCCACTCCGTGACTCTGTATGTGTGTGTGTGCCAGGGTAGTTGGGGCCGAAGGAAGTTTGTTAGTAAAGAGGGCTATGTATTGTGCAGTGAATATTGATGAGCAGTAATCCAAAACTCTCAGGAGTTAAGTAGTTGTGATTTTTAGCTAATTAATTTCTTCCCTCCACTTCTAGACACATTTTTACTTTTGTTTAGATTCTGACTAATAGGGTGTTTATTTTCTTGATTCAGGGATATGATTTCATAATCTTCCTTCACATTTATGTTTTCGTGACTGGGGAGACACCTTAGCATGTAATTAAGATGATCTTTAGTGTAGATCAGCTTAAAAAAAAAAAAAGTTGCTGTCGAGTTGATTCTGACTCGCAGTGACCCCGTGTGTATCGGAATAGAACTGCACTCCCATAGGTTTTCAGTGGCTGTGACCTTTTGGCAGCAGATCGCCAGGCCTTTCTTCTGAGGTCTGTCTGACTGGTCTTGAACCACCAGCCTTTCGGTTAGTAACCCAGCACTGAACTGTTTGCGTCACCCAGGCGGCCTTGGATCAGCTTAGGATAGATTAAAATGCACTGAGATGTTTTACTTAAAATAGACTTGCTGGAATAGAAACGTTCTGTATTTGTGTCTGCTCATGCTTTTTTTTTTTTTTTTTTTTTAACCTAATATGGAGAAATATTTCTTCATTATTAAAATTGAACCAAAATATTAGCAAGTCATTACTGGGGGATGAACTTGGGCTTTCCTTTTCTCCTTGTCCATGGAATCAATTCCTTCTTGAACGGTGGAGTTACTGCTCTTTAAATGTTTCTTTGATTTACTCTTTAATGTGGCTGTTAAAGACCCTTTATAAAATTTTAAGATATACTTCTAACTGGGGGGTGAAAAGTTCTTAGAGAGACTGTAAAAACAGGATGTGGAACTGGGACAAACGTGTCTCCCAAACAAGTCAGTTAAAGATGAACGTTTTAATTTCTTCTTGTTTTCCAGTCTGTGTATGTGATGATGCTGAGGAGCTGGAGAGAGGTGAGTTCAAAGTAATCTTCTGTGTTCGAGCTGCTGAATTGATAGCATCTTAACATTTCTGCTTTGATTTTGCAGAAAAAAGATTATTTGGATTTGTGCTTCTTAATTTCAGAAGTGTACATCAAAACCATTCTAGCTGATAGGTACTTGATTTGATAAAGCTGACTGACTGTTTAAGTTAGAATTAGATTTGACTGCATCTGTCAGAAAATTCAAAATAACAGTGGCTTAAACAAGATATCTGTGTCACATAAAAGCAGTCTGGAAGTAGGCAGTCTGTGGCTAGTTTGAAGGCTCCGTGGTGTTTAGTAAACTATCCAGTTCCACTGTCCTTGTATGCTTGTGTGTGGATTCTAATTGCAAGGTCATTTTATGGCACAGTATAGCTGCCGGAGCTCCAGCTGTTAAATCCACATTCTAGGAAGGAGGAAAGGGAAAAGGGCCTGCCCCCTCCTGATTAAGGTTACATCCCAGAAATATAAAACACACTTATCGTTGGCCAGAACTTCATCACAGTGGCCAGGCTGGTTAAAGGGAGTCTTAGAAATGTCCTTTAGCTGGTATAATGTTGTCTCAAATAATCTTGGGATTCGTTACTAAGGGGGGGGGGGGCGGTGAATGAATGTTGTGATAAAACACCAAGCCGTTTCTGCTGGCTGTTCCCCCTTTTCATGTCTAAGCCCCATGGCTGCCTGCACTAGCCCTCTATACAGTCTGGTGTTTCAAGAAGTTGTCTTTCTTGGAACTAAGGTATTCATGTGTTTATTAGAATAGTTTTATTATTTAACAACTTCTGGAAAAGTATTAGGCAGAATAGGAGTTCTGGCTGGTTGTTGGTCAGATAAAGGAGTCTGGCATCTGTTGTTGGTTCATTTCAGAGAGTGGATCACCTCCTGAAACAAGACTGCCTCACAGAAGCTTTGGCTCTTGCGTGGTCTTTCCATGAAGGAAAAGCAAAAGCCGTAGTGGGTAAGTCAGCAGGACTCCGTGTGGTGGAGCTTGTCTCTGTGGAGTAGAGAGAATAAGTGGTGCTAATCATTCATAGAACACTTTTAGCTGAGTGTTCAAATATTCTATAAACAGAACCTTGCAGACTTTCAGCAAAGAAGGTTAATGATAAATACTGGGTATAGAACTTAAAATACCGCTTAAAATTCTTTGATTTTAGAAGGAAAATTCACCATTAGAACCAAAGAGAAGTACATCGATATGCTATCTGGTTCACTAGATGTGAAGTGGTTTCTGTTATGGCATATTAGCAAACATTCTGATACCTAAGGCTTGTTGTAATTATATCCCTTATTAGCACCAGTTGTGAAGAGAAGACCAGAGCAGTTTCGTCCATGAAGATGTGGGCTGACTTTTGTGTTGTGCTGGATTTTTTTTCTCTGCAGGATTATCCGGGGATGCCAGTAAGCGGAAGGCTGTTGTTGCAGATCGGGTGAGTTTTTTAATAGGGTCTTTTCTAGACCAAAGTACAGGTTTGCCTTTGATGTTTGCTAGTATCTTTGGGCATGGTTAGATAGGTGGCTACAGTTGAGGAGAGAGTGGATATAACAAAGTCAGGCTATAATTCCCTGCTGTTATCTTGAATGCTTTTTAAATTCCTTCTTATCTATTCTTTTTTTTTCCTTGTTCACTATCTTATGATGACAATAAAGTAATAAAATAGCCAAAAGATAGGCCGCAGAAAGGAGGAAAAACCAGGGGTATGGATAATTTCTGAACTGTTTATATCCCATAAATATGTTGACATTTGTTAGTTTTTATAAACTGACTAGTAATTATGAGTAATACTGTACGTCCAGATGTTTTTTCCTGCTTGAGTTAGCAGAGGGGTAATGCTTTATTATTTAGCATTAATCTGATTAATGATAATATTAGCCTTATTTTCCTACTCTAGACCTGGTCAGATTCATTGACAGTAGTCATCCCTGCTTTTTTTTCTTAACTGTGTAAACACTTTGGTAAAAGTTATATTCCAAATTAGTATCAACATTTAGAAGACAGGAGAAGAGATTGTCCAGTGCTTAGACGTGTGCTGATTTCCCCAGAATCTGCCAGAAAGAATTGGCTGTCTGTGCTCTTTAGGGACAAGACTACAGCAGAGAATTGTTGAGGATCTTAACTGTAAGTTTTCTTTTCCTGAACAATATAGTAAGGAGCCCTGGTGGCACAGTGGTTAAGCGCTCAGCTGCCAACTGAAAGATCAGTGGTTCAAACCCACCAGCCACTCCATGGGAGAAAGACATGGTAGTCTGCTTCCATAAAGATTACAGTCTTGGAAACCCTGTGGGGCGGTTCTGCTCTGTCCTACAGGTTGCTATGAGTCGGCATCGACTCTGGCAAGGGGTTTGGTTTGGTTTGAGCAGTATAGTTACTGTATGTACTGTAGTCTAGAACCTGGGAATATGTCTTAGGAAAAATTAGCATGTTAGTACTAGCCCTGAGGCTAAAAGAAATTAGGCCAAGGTTTAAAAAAAAAAAAATTAGGAAAGAAAGCCACAAATTGTTAAATTATATTTTTGATATAATAACAAAGCCTGATTCTGTGTCATTTCGGTGGGCCACCACTGTAACATATTAAATACTGGAAAGTTGTAAGATGTAATTTATTTCTATGCAAAGCTGTTTTCTTTCCAGATGGTAGAAGTCCTGTTCCATTATGCAGACCGAGCTCTGAAGAAGTGTCCAGAACAGGGCAAAATCCAGGTGATGGGGCAGCATTTTCAGGTACCCATTTGCTGTGCTTCTGGTGACGTCACTATCGACGGGTCTGACCCAGCTCCTTTATGTCACACGTGACATTCATGTTCGGGTTAAACATTTTTCAGTGAACAGCATTTTGTTTCAGAGCCTATGGCGTCTTCTAAATGATTAAATTTTGGAACCACAAGAGTCCAGTCCCACGGGAACAGAGGAGTCAGGTGTTGTGGAGTGTTGCTCGTACTGCGTAGTGCTACATGGAAGGAAAGGATTTGTGTATGAGGACACGGACCTGTACACTGACTCCCTCCAGTGGCTGACCCCTTGCTGATGGCCAACATCTGTGTTAGCTAGGCTGCCAGCTAGCTGGAGGAGAGATGTACTGCCAAGGTTTAAATTTAGTTCTCTCAGGAGCACCTATGACTCAGGAATAGATCAGGTACTAAAATAAGCTAATGGAAGACCTTTAGTTCATCTTGGAACTCAGTCAAAATGGAAGCCAAGGAATGGTTTCAAGACCTGTGCAGGATTATGTGCGTTTTCCGTTGGCAGTGATTTCCAGTTCTGTTTGCTGCAGATCTGTTTCTTTCTGCCTATCCCTAGAGTTCCCTCCCTTCTTTGAACAAGTATTTGAGTGTCTAATACAGAAGTCAGCAAACTTCTCCTAAAAAGGGCCAAATGGTACAATCCTTTAAAAATATGAAAACCATTCTTAGCTTGTGGGCCACACAGAAGCAGACTGAGGGCAGGACTTGGGCCATAGTTTGTGACCTGTGGTCTAATATGTACTAGGCACTGTGTAATAGTGAGTAAAATATACATGGTGCCTGTGATGTGCAGTGGTTAAAGCGCTCGGCTGCTAACCAGAAGGTCAGTGGTTCAAACACACCAGCCGCTCCGTGGGAGAGAGGTGTGGCAGTCGGTTTCCATAAAGATTACAGTCTTGGAAAACCTTATGAGTCAGAAATGACTTGACGGCAACAGTTTGGTTTTTTTTTTTTGGTGTGATCTTAAAGCTTACAGTCTAGTCAAAATAATTTTTTCTTCTGTGGATTAACTGAAATATCAAGAAGAAATCTAGTGGTTTTGAAGTTCTGAAGAGCAGACACGGGCCATAACTTTTTTTTTTTACTTTTTCCCATACAAAAATTTATACATACATTGTTATGTGACTCTAAATGCTCTCCCCATACTGTGACAGCACACTCATCCTTTCCACTCCTGATTCCCATGTCCATTCAACCAGCTCCTAACCCTTTCTGCCTTCCCATCTCACCTCCGGACAGAAGCTGCCCCTTTGTTTTCTTGTATCTACTTGAGCTAAGAGGCACACTCCTCACGGATATCACTTTATGTCCCACAGTCCAGTCCAATCCTTTTCTGAAGAGTTGGCCTCGGAAATTGTTTTAGTTCTGGGCTGATAGAGAATCCAGGGGCCGTGCTTTCTGGGGTTTCTCTAGTCTCAGTCAGACCATTAAATCTGGTCTTTTTACTAGAGTTTGAGTTCTGCACCCTGCGTTTCTTCTGCTTCATCCGGAACTCTCTGTTGTGTTCCCTGGCAGGGTGGTCATTGGTGGTAGCCAGGCACCATCTAGTTCTTCTGGTCTCAGGCTGATGAAGTCTTGGCTTATGTGGCCCTTTCTGTCTCTTGGGCTAATACTTTCCTTGTGTCTTTGGTGTTCTTCATTCTCCTTTACTCCAGGTGGTTGGGACCAATCAATGTATCTTAGATGGCGGCTTACAAGCTTTTAAGACTCGACTCCACTCACCAAAGTAGGATGCAGAACACTCTTTTAATAAGCTTTGTTATGCCAGTTGACCTAGATGTCCCCTGAAAGCATGGTCCCCAGACCCCTATCCCTGCTACTCTGTCTCCCAAAGTGTTTGACTGTATTCAGGAAACGTCTTAGTTTTGGTTTAATCACGGGCTGTAACTTTTGTTGTATCTCCATTTGAGGCCTGTAACTGTGGAAGACAAGGGTAGACATGGCAAGGGACATCTGGGTGGTATCAGAGGAGAATTTGGTTTCCTGAACTGTACTCTTTAATACCACAGTACTGAGCTCTGGCCGAGTGACTTGTTACTCTGTTTGGATGGAGGCTCATTAAGTTTATCAATAGAAAAAGAGAAATAAGCCCAGATAAAATTATAAAAATCGGTAACTTCGGAGGAAAACGTATAGCAGAAAGAAAGCATTTGGGAATAAAACCATGTATACAGGTATTTTTTGAATGCCAATACTCAGAGTACAGATACAAAGGAAGTGTCCTATTTTAACACGAGGACACCTATCACCAGTAGATGGCGCAGTGGCGCTCAAGACAGAGCTCTTGCCATTGGAGGGTCTACTGTGTTGAACAGAGTCATCTAATAGGGAAGGCTGGGAAGGGCTGAGGGTGTGGTGTAATCTAGAGACCACTGTGCTAGGAGAAACGTGGAGAGAGCTCTTGGGGTTATTTATGAAAGAAGAAAGGAACAAAAGTGATGTGCTTTTTTTTTTTTTTTAAATTGTGCTTTAGATGAAGGTTTACAGAGCAAGTTAGTTTCTCATTAAACAATTAGTACACATCTTGTTTTGTGACATTGGTTTCCAACCCCACGACATGTCAGCACTGTCCCCTTCTCAACCTTGGGTTCCCCATTACCAGCTTTCCTGTCCCCTCCTGCCTTCTCGTCCTTGCCCCTGAGCTGGTGTGCCCATTTAGTCTTGTTTTGTTTTATGGGCCTGTCTAATCTTTGGCTGGAGGGTGAACTTCAGGAGTGACTTCAGTACTGAGCTAAAAGGATGTCCGGGAGCCATACTCTTGGGGTTTCTCCAGTCTCTGTCAGACCAATAAGTCCTGTCTTTTTTTGTGAGTTAGAACTTTGTTCTACATTTTTCTCCAGCTCTGTCCTGGACCCTCTATTGTGATCCCTGTCAGCAGTTGGTGGTGGTAGCCAGGCACCATCTAGCTGTGCTGGACCAAAAGTAATGTTCTGTTGGAGAAATACTAAAGAAGCTCAGTAGACAGGAACTCTAGATGCTGGTTTCTAATAGCGATTACAGAACTTACAGAGAAACTGTAGTAATCATGTGCTTTTAACCATCTAGGTATCTGTTGGACATCTCATTCTGCTAAAAAGAGCATCTGATAAAAAATTTTATTTGATTTATTAATGATTTAGTATTACAGGAGGTAAAGGAAATAATGGTGGGAACCATTATTTTATTTTATTTATTTATTTATTTACCAATAATTGGGAAATAGAAGGGATAGACTCTTAAGAGAAACATTTATTTATTTTTTTATTGTACTTCAGATGAAGGTTTACAGAACAAATATTTTCTCATTAAACAGTCAGTACACATATTGTTTTATGACATTGGTTAACACCCCCATGACATGTCAACACACTCCCTTCTAGGCCTTGGAGGACCTTTTCTTTGGTGAAAATATACATAGCCAAAGATACACCATTTCAAAAATGTCTATATGTACAATTCAGTCACGTCGATTACGTTCTTCCAGTTGTGCTGCTGTTCTCACTTTAGATGAAGGTTTACAGAACAAAATAGTTCCTTAAGAGAAACATTTTAAAGATTATAATAATGATGAAAAATACACTGAGTGTGAATCCAGTATTTTAGAAAGCAGTTTTTTTCAGAAAAAAATATAAGCACAATCTAATGACCACAGACTCCCCCCACCAGAAAAAAAAAAGATGTGCTCACAAAGAATAGGAAATTCTCAAATTTTGACATAATAACCACAGACAAGGAGATACGAAAGGTTGGAGGAACGTTGAGAAAAGTATCTGTCTACAAAGCAAAGAACGAAAGATGAAGAGAGGCCTGTAACCAAAGATATATGCCCTAAGCACCATGAACCTGTAAGACTGTCTAAAGGAGAGTGGTACAAGTCCAGGTTATGCCTACCAAAATAACAAGGGGACAAAAAAAAAAAAGGGATTTTATCAAAGATAAACACCGAGCATGTACTATGTGCCAGGTACAATGCAAAGTGCTTGACGTTCATTTTATTTAATTCTCACAACCACCACGTGAAATAGATACCATTTTTATCCCCATTTTATAGATGAGGAAACTGAGGCTTAGAGAGCCTAAGTAACTTTCCGAGGTAACGTTGTTGGCAAGTGTTGGAGCCAGATGTCAAATACAGGTCTTTCTGATTCCAAAGCCCGTGTCTTAACCATTGTGCTGTACCTTTACTGTCAGAGTGAGGGCAGGAAGGGGCTGTGCAAGAGGGGAGATGCTCATAGATGACCAAGAGGAATAGTCATAGCAAACACCTGAACTGTGAAGTGCTTCCTGCGTGGCAGGGACTGTTAACGCTTTATACCTGGCACCTCACTGAATTCTTGTCACAACCCTTAGGTAGGTACTACTATGATTTGCATTTATAAATGAGACTGAGGCACAGAGAGGATAAATAACTTGTTCCAGGGGCACATGGCTGGAAATGATAGAGCTGGCACTTGAATCCAGGCGGTTGGACTTGAGGGTCCACGTCTGGACTGCTACACTACGTTAAAGAGCACTGCTTATTTTGCTTCCATTTCATCAGCACAGAGAATGATCTTTAAAATGGAGAAGTCCAGGTTAAAGTAAAAAAACCGTTGCTATTGTGTCGATTCCAGCTCATAGCGACCCTATAGGGCAGAGTAGCAGTGCCCCATAGGGTTTCCAAGGAGTGGCTGGTGGATTCCAACTGCTGACCTTTTGGTTAGCAGCCACCAGGGCTCCCCAGATTAATATATTAAAGAAAAAAGCTGAAGTCCAGCATATGTGACATATAGTTGCTTTATAACAGTTCAGACCTAGTGGAATTACAACCCAGGATGTTGTTGGAACTTGAAAACAATCTGATTAATAATTTGTGAGAAACTTTGGAGCAATTTTTCAGTAAGGCATACTTGATTAAGCATGGATGCTTAGGCAGGAGAGACATAATTTACTTCAAGCAGGAGGACAGTTTTCTCTGGAGAAGGTGGAGAAGGCCCATTAATATGAGTGAAATGTGTGCACACTTGGCCACAAATCTGCTGCTTTAAGTGATATCATAAAATAATTAAGTTGGCTCTTAAAGTGTGCTTTTTTAAAAAAAAAAAGGAGGGTAGATTTATGCAGTTATTAGCTGATAACTCTGTCGTGGCTTGTGAGCCTTTTCCGCGAGTTGACCTTAAAACAGCCAAGTTAAGCTCACGTAATTGCTTCTTTGACAGGAGTATGAGGTCAGTATATTAATGGAAGGAGCCCCGGTGGCGCAGTGATTAAGAGCTTGGCTGTTAAACAAAAGGTTAGCCATTTGAATCCACCAGCTGCTCCTTGGAAACCCTGTGGGGCAGCTCTACTCTGTCTTCTAGGGTTGCTATGAGTAAGAATCAACTCGATGAAACCGGGTTGTTTTTTTTTTTTTATTTTAATTTTTTTGATATTAATGGATGGAGCCTTGGTGGCAGAGTGGTTAAGAGCTCAGCTGCTAAGCAAAAGATCGGCACCTCCGATCTACCAGCTACTCCTTGGAGATCCTATGGAGCAGTTCTACTCTGTCCTATAGAGTTGCTGTGAGTTAGAATCAATTCGACGGCAGCGGGTCTGGTTTTTTGGTCTTATATTAAAGGAATACCTGTGATGTAACAATTTGTCTAAATTTTCCATTACACTCAGGGTAGTTCTGTTATACAGATTTACAGCTAGGCAAACATCCCTATTCAAAAAGTATTCTTTGGTGGCTTAGTATTAATTACATCTTAGGGCTTTTTCCTATCCAGAGGAGCCCACGTCTAAAGAGCTTTCTAATCCATGATTTGGGTGAAGATTAGTGACTTCTTGTCACATTGTGGTAGCACCGAGAATCAGAGTTCAGAATGATCTTGAGAGCAGGTGTGGTCAGAGTCAGCTAGATGGGATATAACAAGGACAAGCATCACGCTTGTATGAGGTTCAAATTGAGACGATCCGGCTGGACAGGGTTTTCGCCGACCACAGACTTGGTGTGGTCCTGTAGTGTGGTCGGGCCCAGATAAAGACAGGTAATAGGACCTCCACACCACCAGCTGGAGAGAAAACCTCTAAGATATTGTGTTCAATTCTAAGCCCTACATTTTATGGGCTGTTGACAAACTAAGCCACATTCCCATGACCCGGATGGTTGGAGGTATAAAAAACATACCAAACAACAGTTAAAAAAAAAAAAAAATTACTGAGGTTATTTAATTTGAAGAGAAAGTGAAAACATATCTGTCTTCAGATGATGAAGGTCTAATGTTTGGGGATTTTCTGTGTTTCTGCAGGGAGAAGGCTAGTGTAAATGGGTAGAAATTGTGAGAAGGTACATTTCAGTTTAAAATGACCCACTGACTGTGTAACAGGCCTTGAAGTTACTCATGTCATACTATTGAAAGTACTCAAAGAAAGGGACGGTGCTCATCTGACCAGAAGAGCTTGGGAAGACTTTCTTTGCTGGGTGGAAAGATCTGAGATTCTGTGTCAGTATCAGGAAACTGTCACTAGAAACGTAGGCAAACTCTAATTGAGTTAGTTTAAATTTTTATTAAGACAGGTGGTGTCTCAAGCAAAAGACTGAGGAATTGTATTTTACCAGCAGGTGGCGCTCAAGCCAGCTGGCTCGGTTTTAGTCTTTCCCTTCTGCGAGGAGCCTCACCTTTTCTCTGGAGTCGGAATCTGTAATGCTACTCAGTATTTTTGCTTCCTTCCGAAGACCAGTTGGTAGTTTGCCCTGTCTCCATTACCGAAAATCACTTTGGTCTTGTGAAGTTTTTTATGGGCTGTGGCTCTTACTTATTTAAGAAAAGATTTGAAGCTTGTGAACCTATCGTTATAATGTATACAATAACCAGGAGGATAAAAAGGAATTAAAGTGTTCTTTTTCTCACACATCTTAAACCTCGTCTTTCCTTCTGTCTCATCCTCATCGTTATTTTATGTGTCCAAGTCTTTTCCATACTAAAACAGAGTCAAGCAATACACACGTCTCCATGCCGTCCCCAATAGCCTTGTTGTTAGTTGCTGCTGAGTTGATTCCGACTCATGGTGACCCCCTGTGTGCAGAGTAGAACTGCTCCATAGGGTTTTCAAGGCTGTGACCTTTCAGAAGCAGATCGCCGGGCCTTACTTCTAAGGCGTCTCTGGGTGGGTTCAAACTGCCAGCCTTTTGGTTAGTAGTCCAGCGTGTAACCATTGTGCCACCCAGGGAACCTTTTCACATTCTTTACAGAACCAGACGTCTTTTAAGAGTTGTCTGCAGTGTCTCCTATTTCCTTGCCTCCCCCTTGTTCTCAAGCCAGTTCCACGTGTATTAACTTCTGTTGTCCCATTCAGCCCTCTTCTTACTGGGCCTCGGTGGCTTTCAGCACAGTTGCCGACGACCTGAAATAGCGTGTCCCTTTGCCTTCTCTGGAATCACACATTCTGGTGTTTTTCCTATTTCCTTGGTTGCTAATTGGTTTCCTTTGTCAGTTATTCTTCTAGTTAACTAATAAATGTTAGAATTCCTTGTCTTCTGTTCTGTATCAGTGTTTCTCAAGATGTTGTCTGTGGATTATTTGCTTCAAAATCGTTTGAGGATATTTGTTAAAAATGTATTTTCTTGAGTTATTTCCCAGGCCTTCTGAATTGAAGTCTCTGGGACTGATGACCAGGATGGTGATCAGCCCGCTAGATGAACCTTAAGCACACTGAAGCTTATATTCTCTTCCTAAGTCATGTGGGCAAATGACTCTCTAACCAGTGTCTCCAAACAAGCTTGCTCTTCTGAGTTCCAGAATCCACGTACAGTGACACCCGTGAGAGCCGGAACTCGACGGGACGGCCTTGTTTTTCCAGGTCTCGCAAGTTTTCTGCCTTTGACGGGGTATGATCTCACCACTTTTCTCTCTCTCTCTCTTAAGAACCCGACCTCAGAAACACCCAGAAAGTATTTCTTTTCTATTTTATAGGACTAGAAAAGAAACAGAACCATTCTTTATGGTTTGCATGTTTATTCAAATCACGTACAGATATGTGCATATACTGTTCGAAGGAAGATACGGGTAAAATTCACTTTTTAGTGAAAACATCTAATGCAAACTGTTCAGTTTTGGTTTTTTGATGAAACTATTGAAGCAAATTTCTAAGTCTGTAGCCTTATCAGAAAACTCTTGGTCTCTTTTTTAACTTTTCCGAACGCCTCCAAAGCCTTTATAGAGCTGGAAACTTGGGTTTGACTTAAAGGCTCAGCCTCTTCTCGTGATAGGTCTTCCTCATCTTCATCATCGTCATCTTTACATGGTGGATCTGCAGTTTCTTGCAGGTTTATATTGTCCATTTCTGTGGCAGTTTCTCTTTTGATATCAAGTAAGAGGAGACCGTGACCCCACTGTAAATGTCGTTTATTGCATCCTGAATCTGCATGGTGTTATCAGACTCGATAACTGTTTCATTTTGTATACTGTCGCTGCTGCCAAATAAGAAACCGCAGTTCTTAAAGCATTTCCCTGCAGTTTCTTCCTTATCGTGTTGGTAGATCACTTAAGAAGGGAAATGGCACCAAGGACATTGATTTTCCCGACATCTCCCATGCCATCTTGCCCGTCTCAATGTTGGCAATCACTTTTTGCAGCAATAACCGCCTGTAGTTTATGTTAATATCTTGGATAATGCCATTATCCAGAGGCTGTAGTACCGATGTCGTGGATGGGGGAAAAAATTAATTCAATATTGGACAAGGGCTGACAAGTATAACATTGTCAACTAACAAGAGGATGCTTTGATTTTGTTTTTCATGCTATCGTTCAGTTTACTTACAAACTCTTCATAAATTGCTCCCATCATTCAAGCTTTTTTATTCAATTTCCGTTCTACTGAAAACTGATTAGTTTCGATATTCTTGAAGCGCCGTGGTTTCTCGCTCTTTCCAGTTACCCATGGTTTCTCAAACGCCCTGTCCACCGACGTGGTCAAGAGGACAGTAAGCTGCTCTTTGAAAACTGATCCTGTGAGCCTTATCCCCCCTTCCCGTCCGGGGCCCCTTTAGACATTGGCCATAAAATAGCGGTTTCAGCGGCATTTACAACGTCTTTAGGATCGTATCGTATCCCCGTATGATCTCCTTTAATTTTGCGAACAGTTTGAACGACATTGTCAACCTCGTTTGACTCCCACAAGCTGCACTGCAAGTGATTTCAATTTTTTTTTTTAAGCTCTCTGAAGTCACCTGTTAGATGACAGGACTCCATCAGCTTTTAAAAATGTCATCCTTTCTCTCGCCTGTGCTTGCAGGATAGGCCCTGGAATGGCAACTTTTTGGCGGAAGTCTGAAGAAACCACTCCAAAACAGCTTCCTTGATTTCTGCATAATTTTCATCCCTTCTTTACTTGACGTTTATGTTGGTGCTGCTCATGTGATTTTCAGTGTTTTTATCCTTTTCTTTTCATAATTGAGTAAATTTGCATTTTGCTACACTTGAACTTAATTACAGCTTTCTTGACAGTCTTTTGCTCTTCTGTTATTTTGACAGCATCAAATTTTTTTTTTCAGAGATAAATTTCTCATTCTTTTGTCCATGTCTGTGAAGGAATAATTTTTTTTTTTTTTTTTAAAGGAAATAAATTCTTAAAAAATTAAGGAGTTTATGACCTTGAAAACATGAATATCTCAAACAAGAAGAAAAAATGAAAACTATCAACATCATTATACAATAAAATTAGCACACTTCAGTAAAATATTTAAGGGAAAAACCACGTACCACGTGAGAAGAATGTCTTTGCTTTTGCACATGCATTGAATGTGTTAAGTGAGGAAATGCTTTTCTGTTTTTTGGGCAAAACGAAACTTTGAAGGAAAGAATTTTGAGGAAATGAAGGAGTGGATTTTGAAAATTGTAATAACGTGTATCAAAATTACAAATAGCTAAAGTGAAAACTAAGAAAGATGAGTAAAATCTCTCAAGACAAGGAAAAATGTGCTTTGCTAGATTTTAATGAAAATAAAGGAATTTATTAGTATCTCTTAACTTCTTTCAAACTTATGGATGTTGTTCTTCGCTGGAAAAGATTTACAGGCCAAAAAAGAACAAAAAGAATAATATTCTCAGAGAACAGTAACGACACACAGTACATACTCATACATAGTAGCAACCCAAAAAGAAGTGGAAGACTGAGCCTTAAGGCAGTACAGTGGATTGCTTCATGTGGCCCTTCTAGCCATGAATAGTCTTTGTGACTCTCACAAAATGATTGAGTGGGGCTATGCAAATAAGGTGTTTGTGGTCCACCAAGGAAATTGGACAGCTTGTTAATGCATATAAAGTGTATGGCACCCTTGTGGGTGTGGGACTATGCACATAAGGTGTTTGGAACCCTAACGAGGGGATTGGTCAGTTTTGTCTTCCTGCTAGGATTAAAAAGAGAGCCAATCCCAGAGTAGGTGGACCTTCAAGAAAGAAGAGCCAGGAGTCGAGTGCATCCTTTGGACCCCAGATCCATATGCGGAGAACCTTCTAGACCCAGGAGATAGAGAGAGCTATAACACGAAAGACTATGAGAAGTGCAGCAGAGAAACAGTGGCAGCAGCAGAACCAGGTGACCGGCACAAGACAACACAGTGGGCTTTCCAGCCCACAGAGCAGGTTGGCTGTAGTGGGCATGCTGACCCATGGATCGAGAGATCTGAGAACCTTCAGGCATAAGGCTTCCTGGCGGAGTGGGGTGCCTCCGGTCCCTGGTCACTGGAGCTAAAGAGCTTTGTAACACTTGTCTGAGCAGGCCAGAGACCAGGCCCAAGTGGGGCTGAGGGCTGAGAGAGGAGACCTGTCCTGAGGAGGCCAAGAGGAGCCTGTCATCAGTGGGCCAAGAAGAGCTGAGAGAGCTGTGCTGCATTGAAGAAGGGAGACTTTGCCTACATGCTTCCTGATCCTGATCCCAAGTTGTAACCTGTCACTTCCCTAATAAACCCCATAATTGTGAGTCTTGTCTGTGAGTTCTGTGCGGCCATTGCTACAAATTATTGAACCCAGCAGAGTAGAGAGTGCTGTGGGAGGGACGGCTGGTGTCAGAATTGGTAAAAAGGTTGGAGGGTGGAGGACCTTCACCTCATGGGAATCAGCCTTGGCCTGATGCTGATCTTGCTTCTCTCTCCTCCCCCTTGTGAAGTTAGAGGAGGTCAGGAGGGCAATATCTGCCCAAAAGCAAAGATGAGAAGGCAGGAAGGGGTAGAAAATCAGGATGAAGGGAAACACCTTGTGGAATGAAGTTCCTAGGCTCGAAGGCAAAGGACTGTAGACTCGGGGGACATCTACGTCAGTTGGCACAACATAGTTCATAAAGACAATGTTCTTCCTACTTTGGTGAGTAGTGTCTGGGTCTTAAAAGCTGGGAAGCGGCCATCTGAGATACTGTTAATGGTTTTCTTTCCATCCGGAGCAAAGGAGAGTGAAGAAAACCAAAGACTCGAGGGAGCAATTAGTCCAAAGGACTAATGGTCAACATAAACCACAGCCTTCTGATCTGGAACTGAAGCCATTCCTGCAGACCACCTTCCAGCCAAACCATAGACAGGCCCATAAAATAAACATAACACCCGAGAGGAATGTGCTCCTTAGAACAATCAATTATATGAGAGCAGGAGGGCAATATCTGCCCAAAAGCAAAGATGAGAAGGCAGGAAGGGGTAGAAAATCAGGATGAAGGGAAACGGGGAACCCAGGGCAGAAATGGGGAGAGTGCAGACATATTGTGGGGGATGAAACCAAGGCCATGAAATACCTTATGTACAAACTATCGAATAGGAATCTAATTTGCTCTAAAACTTTTACCTAATGCATGATAAAAAAAAAAGAAAAAACTTGTTGGATACAGTGTGTTAGCCTTGGGAGTATGTTTTAAATCTAACTCTAGGGGGTTTGAACTGAGAGCTGGGTTCAAAATTTAGCATTTGCAATACAGATGTCCATAATCATGGCTAATACTATTGTGTGGTATGTGCCTGGCAACTATCTCATTTAATCTTTACAGTATACGTGTCTGGTGGTTATTAATATTTAGCCCCATTTCACAGATGAGTGAACTGCCGCATAGAGAGGTTGTGTAACTTGCACTAGTATCATGTTTGGTGCTGTGGAGTCGGTTCGGACTCACAGTGACCCTGTGTACAACAGAATGAAGCACTGCCCTGTCCTGTGCCATCCTCACAATCATTATGCTTGGGCCTGTTGTCACATCCACGGTGTCAGTCCATCTTGTTGAGGGTCTTCCTCTTTTTCTCTGACCCTCTGTCTTACCAAGCATGGTGTCCTTCTTCTCCAAGGTCTGGTCCTTCCTGATAACATGTCCAATGTATGTGAGACTCATCTTGCTTCTAAGGAACATTCTGGCTGCACTTCTTCCAAGACAGTGTCATTTTAGGATAGCTATGTTAATCATGCTTGCATGGTTGAATGGAACTTGTAACAGTGTTCTCCAGCTCAGAAGCTGATCAATTAACTGGAAAGTAGTTTCACCTATTATGGGTTATTTTAACTTGCTACTGCATGTTTGTTTATTTATTTTTTATGGAACAAAGTCGAAGTATAAATAAACTTGAGGCACTTTAATAATATGAATCAACCCAAAAAAGATTTGAAAAACAAGGTAATTTAACAGATCTTAATGAGGCTGTACGTTAATTTACCAAGCTCTTCGTCTAGCTTCATTTAACATTCCCATGGGAAGCAGCTCCTTCAAGGTCATTGTTATAGCAGCTGTTGGCCTATATTTCTGCATCTGGAGGTTGTGCCAAAGAGTGGACGGAGGCTAAAAGTCGAACATGGAACGTGCACGGCGGCAGTAGGAGCTTTCCTGTCTGCTCCGTGCTTCCCCGGAGATGATGTGAAGAAGGGAGAATGGTGTTGATGTATAGCATACCACCTGATCCCTGAGCCCGATGAAGTGCTGGTTCTGGGAAGCCACATCTTTGCGAGAAGATTATTTTGTTATCATCGTACCTGGAAAAAGAAAGAAAAATACATACACACAGAGAGATCTATATCTGTATAGCTGCTGTATAGCTGTTCAGGATGTTTGTATGCTAATACTGGGAATACCAGCTGTCTAGCTCTGATGAGGAGCCCTGGTGGCACAGTGGTTAAGTGCTCAGGCTGCTAACCAAAACATTGACAGTTCGAATCCACCAGCTGCTCCTGGAAACCCTATGGGTCAGTTCTACTCTGTCCTATAGGGTTGCTGTGAGTTGGAATCGACTCCACGGCTGGGTAACTCTGATAAGTCGCTGGAGATCTGTCTCTGTCTCTCTGTGTAGGTATGTATATCTGTTTTTGCACATCTGTATACATGTGTGTGTGTATGTATATATATGTATGAGTGTATAGATACAGATACACACACACACACACACACACACATATATTTTTACCCCCACTAGGCTTTTTGTTAAAATGCTGAATGATTTTCAAACAGTGCAGTTTTCATTGCCTGATTGACTTTTAGAGTGTAAATTAGAAGAATTAATGCCATTCTCCCCTAAAGCAGAGGAATCTGCGTCTGCTGTCTCAGTTCGTTGCACACCATCCGTATGGATCAGGGGAAGCCAGAGGTCACACCTTCAGCTGGCACAATGCAGTCAGGTGAGCTACTCAGCCACGCAAACAGTTGACAGGCTTACATTCAGGTTTTCTGTTCGTCAGCTCAGAATTTGATTCACGTATCAACGTTGCCTTCTTTAATAAATGTTAAATATCCAGGAATATCTAACAAGAGAGGCAGTCTTCTTTGGCCAGTTATAGGGCTCTGCATAGAAGAAGAAATCAGAAAAATAGTTGCTTTTGTTTTTAATTCTGGAGATTCAAAACAGCCATTTTCTGAGGGATATCCTGCCAGCTTTTGAGCCCGAGTAGTTAAAACAAGTAGTGCCCACTGTGTCTCTGTTGAAAGACTTCAGGAAAACAGCAACAGGCAGCACACAGGACACTGAAGAAGACAGGTTTGTGGCAAATCACACATGAAAAGGTGTTCAGTATCGACTTGACAGCAACAACAGCAGGACTCCGTGGGATGGAGCCGCCATGGTTTGTTGGAAGCATGGACCCACTAAAGGCCATGGAGGTTGTTTCCAGTTTTGGGCTATTAAAACGAAGCTGCTGTAAACACTTCTGCACAGGTTTCTGTGTGAACACAAGCCTTCGTGTTCTTTTCTCTGAGAGAAACGCTCGGGAGTGCAGTTGCTGGATTGTATGATAGGTGCATGCTTAGTTTTAAGAAGCTGCTAAACTTCTCCAGAGCAGCTGTGCATTTTATATTCACACCAGCAGTGTA
The DNA here is from genome assembly GCA_030035585.1 of Dugong dugon. NCBI lineage: Eukaryota > Metazoa > Chordata > Mammalia > Sirenia > Dugongidae > Dugong > Dugong dugon. Next base: position 30,644,773 of record CM057466.1, on the reverse strand, counting down.
TGAGCGATCCAGTTTCTCTGCATCCTCACCAGCTTTTAGTGGTTTCATTATATTTTAGCTATTCTGATAGGTATTTAGTGGCCTCCTTGCTGTTTTAGTTTGCATGTTCCTGGTGGCTAATGAAAGTAAACGTCTTTTCCTGTGTTATTTGCCATATGCGTATCTTGTTCAGTGAAACGCCTCTTCATATCTTTTAGCCATGTTCTTATTGGGTTGTTTGTTTTACTACTGTTGAGTTTTGAGAGTTTTTCATGTATTCTAGCTACTAGTTTATATTTCCTCCCTCTACACAAATGGTCACTGTGAGTTGGAATCGACTCAATGGCAATGGGCTTGGTCTTGTTTTTTTTTTTTTTGGTTTTATACAAATGGTAGAAAACTATAGTTGCTATTTTCTACTTTGCTTTTTCCACTTAATATATTTTGGCAATCTTTTTATATTAGTTCATAGAGAGTGCTTTTTTTTTTTGATAGTTGCATAGTATTCTATTATTTATTTTTTGATACTATTGTAAGTGGTATTTTTAAATTTCAGTTTCAGGCTGTTTGTTTCTCATATATAGAATACAATTGGTTTTAATATATTGATCCTATATTCTGAAGTCTTGCTAAACTCCATTATTAATTCTAGTAGCTTTTTTGTAGATTCCTTCAGATTTTCTACATAGATAATCACGTTGTCTGCGAAGAAAGACAGATATACTTCGTTTGCAGTCTAGGTGTCTTTTCTCATTCCTGCCGTATTACACTGGCTAGAACCTCCAGTATGATGCTGAATAAAAATGGTGAGAGTTGACGTCCTTGTCTTGTTGTAGTCTTATTTGGAAAACATTCAGTCATTCACTAAAATATATGACATTTGTTATAAGTTTTCAAGGATGCCTTTTATTAGGGTGATGACATTCCCTTCTGTTTTCAGTTTGCTAAGTTGTTTATTTTTTTTCAGGAATGCATATTGTTGGATTTAGTCAAATACTTTTTCTGTGGCTATAGAGATAATCATATGGTTTTTCTTTTTCTCATTTGTAAATATGGCAAATTATATCGATTGATTTTAGAATGTTAAACCAACCTTGCGTTCCTGGGATAAACCCATCTGGTCATGATGTATTATTCTTTTTATATTATATTTGATTAGCAAAAATTTCATTTAGAATTTTTTGCATGAGGAATGTTGGTCTGTTGTTTTCCTGCGATGTCTGTGTGTGGTGTTGGTATTGGAGTGATGCTACTGGCCTCATCAAATTAGTTGGGAAGTATTCCCTCTTTTTTAATTTTCTGGAGGAGTGTTTGTAGAATCAGCATTGTTTCTTCCATAAATATTTGGTAGAATCCATCATTGAAAGTATTACAGCCTCGAGTTTTCTTTGCAGGAAGGTTTTTACCTATAAATGCAATTTTCTTAATAGTTTATCTGTTTTTTCTATTTCTATCTGTTTATTCTTGAGTGAGCTTTGATATTCTGTGCTTTTAAAGGAGTTTTTCCATTTCGTCTAAGTTGTCAAATATATTGACAAAAAGTTGTTCATCATATTTCTTTATTATCCTTTTTATACCTGTAGGGTCTATAGTGATGTCACCTCTGTTGTTCCTGATGTTGGTAATTTGTGTCTTCTCATTTTCCTGATCAGTCTGGCTAGAGCTTTATACATTTTATTGATCTCAAAGAACCAGCTTTTTATTTCATTGATTTTCTTTCTCTCTCTTTTTTTACTTTCTGCTTCATTGATTTCTGTTTGATATACTGTTTTTATTATTCTCCTTTCTTTGTGTTTAATTTGTTGTTCTTTTTCTGGTTTTTTAAGGTGGTAATTGAGGTCATTGACTTGAGACTTTTTTTTTTTTTAACATAGTTTATTGCTATCAACTTCCCCCTTAGCACTGCTTTAATGGATCCCACAAATTTTTATATGTTATGTATTCATTTTCAGAGCCCTGGTGGCACAGTGTTTAAGAGCTACAGCTGCTAACCAAAAGTTTGGCAGTTCGAATCCACCAGCCGCTCCTTGGAAACCCTATGAGGCAGTCGTACTTTGTCCTGTAGGGTCGCTATGAATCGGAATTGACTCGATGGCAACAGGATTAAGAGCTTCTAAATAAATCCTTACTCGTTTTTATCTAATTGATTTCTCATGGGCTGTGAGAAATAAATTAAAGTACCCTGCTAATAGTGTTCTTTTGTCTGTTTTTCCTTCTGTCTTATGCCTTACAAATGTTAATGCTGTATAATTCAATATATAGGAGCCCTGGTGGCATAGTGGTTAAGAGCTCAGCTGCTAACCAAAAGGTCAGCAGTTCCAACCCACCGGTGGATCCTCAGGAGAAAAGACCTGGCAATCTGCTCCTGTAAAAATTTACAGCCTAGGAAACCCTATGGGGCAGTTCTACTCTGTCCTGTAGGGTCTTTATGAGTCGGAATAGACTCAACAGCACACAACGACAACATGTAGTATATAGTGATTTGGTGTAGAGAAATAGGTAACTTAGTTTATTGTGAATTTATTGGTTCAATTAATGCTCCTTAGACTGCATTTTACCTTATCTTTTTCTTTGCATTGGCTTACCTTTGCCTGTCCCTTTATTTTCAATCTTTCTGAATCACCTTGCATTTGTTTCTTGTTTACCACATAGAGTTGGGAATTCAGCTTTTTCAAATTTCAGATTTTTGCTTTTTTTTCAGATTTCAATGTGAAAATCTTGAGTTAAGCCAAATAACATTTTTTGCTCAGGCCCTTATTTCTCTTTGACTGCTTGAATAGCTTCCTATCTTCAGTCCTGGTTTTTCAAATCCTCCTACCATACAGTCACCAGAGTAATTTGTCTAAACATACAAATCTGATGGTTTCACTTTTCTTTACACCTGTAGTATAACCTTGGATCCCTGGTGGCGCAGTGGTTAAGAGCTTGGCTGCTAACCAGAGGTCAGCAGTTTGAATCCACCAGCTGCTCCTTGGAAACCCTATGGGGCAGTTCTACTCTGTCCTCTAGGATCGCTGTGAGTCGGAATCAACTTGACAGCAACGGAGTTGTTGTTTTTTTTATAGCGTAACAGTGCTTAGTACTAGGCCAGCCTCTTAATGTATATGGAATGTATGGGTACCTAAGGCCTCTCAGTCGTAGACGTTAGACTACATTATCTATAATCTTCCAAATATTTCATGTGTCAACCATGTCTTTCATTTCTGAGTGTTACCTTGCAGATCAGAATGACTCTTCTTAGTTTAGTATTATAGCTATGGGTTATGCTTAAGAACAGATATAGTCCCTGTGGTAAAATTAAGGTTTATGTGCCTATATTTTTGAGTTTTAGTTTTATTCCATTGAGTTTTTATTTTTACTTTCTTAATTGTGATATAAATCATATGTAAAGAATTTATAAAATACACATACCTGTTGCCATCAAGTTGACTCCAACTCATAGCGACCTTATAGGACAGAGTAGAACTGCCCCATAGAGTTTCCAAGGAGCAGCTGGTGGATTCGAACTGCTGACCTTTTGGTTAGCAGCTGAGCTCTTAACCACTATGCCACCAGGGCTCCAAAATACATGTAGTTTAAAGAATAATTATAATAGAAAGCCTGTTGCCTTTCTTCTCTGTCACTTTCTGTGCAGTCAGTTCTTTTAACTATTTCTAACTCATTTTGTTCACTTTTCTTATTTCTGCTTATATCTCTTCCTGTGTTTTTCACAGGATCTGTTCTCTCTTTTGCTCCTTCCATTTCCTTTTCATTTCTGTGATTTTTTTTCCTTCTTCTTCTCTCTGGGGTTTACCACCTCACATTTTATCTCCTGTTACATTCCCTTCTCTTTCCTGAGCCCTTATTCTCCTTTGTGGTCTTTCTTCATAGAGGCAGTTGCCTCTTTAAGGATTTATTTCTTTATGACATTCATGGAAAAATATTTAATTACAATTTGAACTTCTCGTTGGCATATTTTCAGATGAACTTTCTTTATCTCTTAACTGTTGCTGTACTTTTTCCTTATTTTTACTTATAATATCTTTGTATCCATGCTGTGCTGGTTCCTTTTTTATACTCATCATTTGAATGAGTTGGATTTTTCTTGACCAGCTATTTGCAGGGGGTTCCTGGAGAGAGGGAGAATAGGGATCAGGGTAGCTTATTTTTTCCACAATCTATATATCTTAGTTATCTAGTGCTGCTATAACAGAAATACCGTAAGTGGATGGCTTTAGCAAAGAGAATTTTATTCTCTCACAGTCTAGGAGGCTAGAAGTCCGAATTCAGGGTGCCAGCTCCAGGGTAAGGCTTTCTCTGTCAGCTCTGGGGGAAAGGTTGTTGTCATCAGTCTTCCCCTGGTCTAGGAGCTTCTCAGCACAAGGATCCTGGGTCCAAAGGATGAGTGCGGTCCTGGCTCTGCTTTCTTGGTGGTAGGAGGTCCCTCTCCTCTCTGCTCGCTTCTCTCTTTTATATGTCAAAAGAGATGGACTCAATGTACAACCTAATCCTGTAGATTGAGTCCTGCCTCATTAACATAACTGCCTCTAATCCTGCCTCATTAACATCATAGAGGTAGAACTTACAACACACAGGAAAATCACATCAGATCACAAAATGGTGGACAGCCACACAATACTCGGAATCATGGCCTAACCAAGTTGACACACATTTTGGGGGGACACAGTTCAATCCATCACACCATGAACTTTTTCTCTGCTGCCATGGCTTCCTGTAAATGTGACTGATAAGCATGACTGAGTAGCTTCTGAACCAAACCAGGTCCAAAGAGGGCTGTGTCACCAGGTCTGCATGTCCAGTTGACAAGCCAGTTGTGGCAAACCAGGAGACATAGCTTTAATACTTTACAGGATGCCTCTCAATTTCAGAAATAATGTTGTTGCTGGGATTTCTGAGATCCATGACCTGTCTTGCTATCCCTTTGCTCATCTTTGCTTCCTCCCGAGTGGCATCTACCTCAGGTCAGCTACCGCTGACAGCGTTTACATGCACTTTTGAGGCTGCTTATTATACCTGTCTCCTACTTTCACTGGAAATGGAGTTTCTAGGTTGTTTTGTGGTTGTTTTTCAAGACTTCCTGGATGATGAGGAGGAGAAGATGAAGGAGAAAACACTGACTTTTGTTCATATTGGAGTTCTGCCTCACCACATCACAGACCAATTAAATTAGAGTCTCTGCTGGGGTGGCACCTGGGTTGAGTAATTGCTAATCTCTTCAAGTGATCCTAGCGTGTAGCCAAGGTTGAGAAACTCTCCTCGCTGCTAAATGAGGGAGTTGCAGAATTACCTGGGAATAGGAAGAATGGGCTGATCAAGTGTATTATTATAAAGCTCACCAGGTGATTTTGTTACTCTGTGCCTGCCCCTACTCCAACACCCCATACATGAGAACTGCTCTTCCTTAACATGATTTTTAATAGCAAATACATTTTGAACAGCTGTTCACTATAAGTTGACATAAAATGTCCAGAACCCATGGTGATGGTTAAGGTTGTGTGTCAACTTGACTGGGCCATGATTCTCAGTGGTTTGGCAGTTGTATAATGATGCGATCACCTCTGTGATAAGATTTGATATAATGTGATCACCTCCGTGACGGGATCTGCCGTGAGTAGCCAGTCAGTTGAAACAGAGTTTCTTTGGGCGTGTGGCCTGCGTTGATTATAAGTGGACATTCTAGCAAGGCTTGTGGGCTTTTGCTCACTCTGGATCCTGCAGTTGGCTCTGTTTGTCTGACTTCCGGTTCTTGGGACTTGAGCTAGCAGCTTACCTGTGGTCTTGCCTGCCAATCTTGGAATTTGTAGATTTTCGCAGCCTGTGAGCAAGAGCCCTGCTCTCTGCCCTGCTGATCTTAGGTTTGCCAGCCCCTGTGGCTACATGAATAGGAGAAGCCTCTATCCTGACCCACAGTCTTGGAAAGTTCCAGCCTCTACAACCGCATGAGCCATTTCCTTGATATAGATCTCTCTGTATGTATATTTATACGCTTTGCTGGTTTTGCTTCTCTAGAGAACGCAGCCTAAGACACTAAGGTAGCTTGGAATAGATCACTGTTAAAAGAAAGATAGGCTAGTTTGAGAAATAGAACAGTGATGTTACAATACTTAGGAGAAGTGTGTGTGTGTATGTGTCTGCCAGTCTGTCTTTTATTCTACCCGTGAGAGTTTGTGGGTGTGGTTTGTTTGTTTTGAGTTTGTGTTTTTCAGTAATGTATTTACTTACTTTCTATACCGATCGTGTTGCATAGAATCCTGCTTCTAAATTATCTGCCCGTGAGGAAAGTCTAAAAGCTGTGCCCGAGCTTCCGTACTCAGGCAGCTTTCCTTTCTGATTCCCTGTAACTCTACATGCAGAGGATGCTGCCTTAACGCCTACAAAGAAAATAAAGACGTTCAGCCCTTCGCTGTCATCTGAGTAAAGCAGACGTATCGAGAAGTTGCAGCAAAAGGATTTAAAATGTTGTATTTCAGATTTTACAGCCTAACTGAAGATTTCATGTTTAAACATTTATTGCAAAGTGGAAAATATGTATAAAGTTCCAGTCTTCAGAGAGTTCTCGTTTAAAGGAAGACAGACCATTTTTTGAAAATAGTAAAGTTTAGGCTGTACTCAAATTCTGCCCCAAGAGTATAAAAATGCTATTTAAGTTCTGAGGAGAGAAAAGGTCAAGAACATTCTGTGAAGTCTAGAACATTCTATGAAGTCTGGAACATTCTGTGAAGTCTTTAGAGTTATCAGTGGATCTCACAAAACAGCTGCCTCTTCCCCTCAGTCAGTGACTGCTAGCAGGGGCTGCAACTCCAGATCTACCTGAAAACCCAGGAGCTCAGCCAAGCAGACAGGTATTACTCCCAGGTTTCTGAGGTAGCACACAAGTCTGTAGTGACCAGGCCCAGCGGAAGGACTTGAACTTGATTTTATTCTATGGCCACATAATGATCAATAATGGAAGTACCATGATTAAAACCAAGTATCTGTGAGATGTCAGGCCTAATCTTTTTTGCCAGGTGTCAGATTCATATCCTTATTCCTTATTTTGAACCCTGGTGGCGCAGTGGTTAAGAGCTTGGCTGCTAACCAAAAGGTCGGCAGTTGGAACCTACCAGCTGCTCCTCGGAATCCCTATGGAGCAGTTCTACTCTGTCCTGTGGGGTTGCTGTGAGTTGGAATCGACTCGTTAGCAATGGGTTTTTTTTAATTCCTTATTTTATGCCTTTAATCATTTTAATATACTTACAAAATAGTTTCTACTTGATGCATTATGTTATTTGAAGTTCCAGAGGTCTGATACTGCTGTTTGTAATTTTGCTGACATTTACTCATGGTGCGTTACTTCATCACGTGCTTTACAATTGTTCGTTTTGAGCTCATCTTCAGTGGGGCTTAAACCAGCAGGACTTACTTTGCTTGTGTTGAGGACTGTCTCTCTGGAGAGATTTGGGATTTGCTTCTTTTATGTCCCAGGAGTATCCTGTTTCACTTTTTATATTAACTTCTTGATGTCATTGTTCTCATCCCACCGGAATAATGTAAATTGACACCCCAAATCCACCAGAAGGCAGGGTCTTGATTACAGATTTTTAGATAGGATACATTTACTGAGTCCAGACTGAGACTGACAAGCTTCCTATGCCAGTAGCGGATTTCCCCCCGCTAAGTTCCCCTTCCACTGAGTAGGCAGCTCTTCAGGAATACTGGTTTTAGGCAGATCCTCAGCTTTAATTCCCTGCGTTGCAAGAGTCTAAGGCCTCAGCTTCTTTCTAGCATTAAAACATAAGCTGTTATGTGACTAACCTTTTCCCAGGCTAGTCTCTTGTGATAGCTTGGGGCTTGTTGCTTTGCTTTTTAGTTCCTTTTTCACTTCTGGACCCTGGTATTGTCCTTACTTGCTTAGGAGCTCAGCTATGTATTTAAAAGAACATTTATTAAGTTTGCCAGCATTTCTCCTCTCCTCCCCTCTCCTGATAATCTAGCCCACTATATTCTCATTCAGGGTTGGGCCTTGATGTAACTCTAACATTTTTCAAATCTGTGATTTTAGTTCTTGTTTTCGAAGACTGAATAAGGTTATAAATCTAGTCATGAGGAATTTTAATGAGTAAAGGAAGCAGAGATGGGTCAGGGAGAGCCCTACACTCCTTTCAGGATTGTGGGTCCTTCTCTGCCTTCTCTTTCTCAAATAATAAGGGCCCCTTAGTTTTGATCTTTTTGTCAGACGGGGGTTAGCGCTTGGTATTCTCTTCATACGGTGCTTTCTCCTCCCTCCTGTTGGGATTTTTTTCTGCCTAGAACCTGGGCCTTCTAGGATTTTTTTTAAGTAAACCATTTCCCTGTCGCCAGCAGAAAATGAAGGAGTGTTCCTGAAATCCAGTGTCTGGTAACTTGACAGTTTCCAGTCTAAATAAGCTACCATTTCTTCTTAAACTGATTCCCTTGAAAAAGGGCCACAATTATGGGCTGCCATTTCCTTGAGAGGAGTCAGACATGATAGATTTAAAGCAATCAAAATACTACAAAACAAGGGAGTTACATCAGCTTTAAAATAGCGGGTCTAGAGGATTGTGGCAAAATCCAGGCAGCCTTAATTACTTCAGCAACCAACAATATTCTGTTGTCAGTTGGGTATATTTTCTTGTAGTTTTTTTTTTTTTCCTTTGAAAAATTTCTTCACAAAGTTGTGAGATAAATATATATTTCCCACCTAATGTTTGGTATAATGTTATTATGAGTTCTTCATAAACTTGTAGTATCTACATAGTGTTTTATTCAAGGAGCAAAATTTACTTCACTATTCTCCTGTATTGTATACTTAATTTAATTCTAGTTTCTTCTCCTTCCTTCTCCTTCTCCCCTCCCCCTCTTTATCCCATTCCTTCTTTTCTATTATAAAGCTACAGTGAACACCATAATGAAATAAAAGGGGGAAAAATGTTTCATAAATATATTTAGGGTGGATTTCCAGAAATAGAATTATTGGGCAAATATTTTCATATTTTAAAGAATTTTGCAACATAGTGCAAAATTTCTTACCACAAGCATGGCACAAAAGTTCTGTTCTCCCAACAAGCTAACTGCTTCTTAAGTGGATGTCTTTCATTCCGTGTTGTGTCTGAGCAGTGGGCCATCTGACAGGGTCGTGGTGCTGACGCTTTCTCTGTGGTTCTTTTACAGGACATGGTGCCGGTCATAGTTGATTACTGCCTTGTGCTGCAGCGAAAGTGAGTATACGTAGCCTGTCCAAATAATGGAGTTATTTGGAACCTGGCTTACCTCTTAGTTTATGTATAGTTTACTGCTCTGAATTCTGTGTATTTGACTGGATAGATTTTTTAAATTAATTAATTTACAAAAATACAGTTCTTTAGCCATTTTTAGTGTATTCATCTAATCAAATTAACCTTTCCAAAATAAATGCAGAGCGTTTTTCATCTGTGTGTTTGTGTGGCAGGACAGAGGAGGCTAAGAACGTAACTAACGAAAGAGCAGTGCTGCTTAAGGACCGTAAGCATAGACGTGTGTGATTCACCTCCTGCCTATGTACCCTTTTATGAACATCACTCCTGGTGTCTCATACCACCCAAAAAAGACGAGCTACGCTGTGCTTCTGCAATGTTGCCCTGAAGAGCCTTTTTTGTTTAAAAGAAATAAGTGTGAATAAACTCTTGATTAGCTTTGTTGGTTTGAATGGTAACCATAGAAATTAACAAACCTGTGCTAATTCACAGTTTTTTCACACTTATAATAATAGGCCCCTGTATGGCAGATCTGGTTCTAAGCCCTTTACGTTAACTCATCTCATTTTTTATAAAACCTTAATCTGATTTTTACAACAATGAAGTAGGTATTATAATTATCCCTGTTTTACTAGAGGTTCCAGAGGCAAAAAGTGATAGAATAATTTGCCAAAGTTCACTCAACGCTGCTTTTGGGGGCAAGTTTGAGATTCAAATCTAGGCAGTCTAGCTCCTGTCTCTCGCTTTTAACTACTAGCTGGTACCACTTTCAAAGTGGTAGAGAACACATGTTAGGATCCAATTCCAAAATCCCTTTTCAACACCTACCTGACTCATGAGTTCATGTATATCCAGGTAGCCTGACTCAATAAAGGTTGGCAGGGGCTGTGACTCCAGGATCCACCTGAAAACCCAGGAGCTAAGCCAGGTAGACAGGTATTACTCCCAGGTTTCTGAGGTAGCACCCAAGCCTCTAGTGACCAGGCCCAGCGGAAGGACTTGAGCTCGATTTTATTCTATGGCCACATGATCATCCATAACAAAAGTACCATGATTAAAACCAAGTGTCTGTGAGGTGTCAGGCCTGATCTTTTTTGCCAGGTGTCAGATTCATATCCTTATTTCTTATTTTGAACCCTGGTGGCATAGTAGTTAAGAAGTCGGCTGCTAACCAAAAGGTTGGCAGTTTGAATCCACCAGCTGCTCCTTGGAAATCCTATGGAGCAGTTCTTCTTTGTCCTGTGGGGTCGCTATGAGTTGGAATGGACTCAACAGCAATTTTTTTTTTTATTCCTTATTTTATGCCTTTAATCATTTTAAATGTGCTTAAAAATGATTTCTACTTGATGAATAATATTATTTAAAGCTGTAGAAGTCTGGCACTGCTGTTTGTAATTTTGCTGACACTCACTCATGGTGCATTATTTCATTGTGTGCTTTAACATTGTTCAGTCTGGTTGTTCAACATCAGGATCGTTGTTTGCGATACAGAAAAGTCTTAATTATCTCGTACCGATAAGAAACTAGATGTTTCAGATAACTGTTTTCTTGATAATTACATGTTAAAATTTTAAATATCAAAAAGGAAGGGAAAAGAAGATGCCATGCCTTTTTAATTTCATAACAGCTTTATTGCAGTTTAATTCACGGACCATAAAATTCACTCTTCTTCAGTGTACAGTTCAATAGCTCTAGTATAGGCAGGGTTGTACAGCCATCACCACTAAGCGTGCCTTTTTAAAGAAAATCTTTCAAAACTATGATACCTGTATCAGAAAAGAGCATTTGAACATAATTTCTCCACATTTGAACTTTGCTTTTACTTTTATAAATAAAGAGACCAGCCCAAAATCAACTCTGAATTTATTAGATTTCACTTGTGTTTAGTGGGAATTTGTTTAGTTGGTTCTGGTTATATACAGCGAAACCTGTGAGAGCCGGAACTCGACAGGACTGGCTTGTTTTTCCGCCTTTGACAGAATACAGTCTTGCCACTTCCCTGTGGTTCGTTTTAGTGGAAAATACTTGCATTTTCCTTCTCTGAGAGGTTTCCAGCTTACACAGGTTGTGGCTTTCACAGGTTTTACTGCATTCAGTACAGACGGCAAGTGTCCCGATTGATGTTCTCCGTCCTTCCAGACAGTATCTGAATCTGGAATCATCTTCTGATCATCACTGAGTTCTTCACATTTTTTAAGTTGTAGAATTGATAATGTACAAAGTGAAGTTAGCCATTTCTATCAATTTGAAGTCATGAATGCTAAGTAAACTCCAAATGAGTGTTAATGTGAGTGTTAACATAAAGGGAAGGTATGTAGAAAGAGAACCTCTTTGATGGCCCTCTGTTAATCAGCATGGATTTTCTGTTATACTGGCTATAGGGAGGCTGAGCTTAAAATGGTAAACAGGAAAATTAAAGTCGGCCCTTGCAGGAAACAAAGTGAGTACCCTGGGAGAATAATGCCAAAATGTAGAGAGAAACACGAGAACTAACACCTTTTTTTTTCCCTGTGTAATTTTTTTCCCCTCAGATTCTCTAATAAATACTCTCTCAGAACAAAGAGAACACGTCTTAGAATTTTGTTTTATTTTTACTTTAAGGTGGAGATGCAGAGAGAGAGGGGTTGTCAAATCTTATTTTTCTTGCTTCTTTATTATAGCCTCTGACTGGTTCATAAAGAAACGTGTAGTTTTGCTATTAATCTTACCAGCATTGCGTGCTGCTCCTTCTCACAGAAGTGCCTTCTTTGTCAACTTTTATGCTCTGTTTACTGAATTTTTAGCTCTCTTTAATTATCTGCCCTCGTATGTTGTTTTTAACAACACAGAGTGCAAAGGCTAGCAGATAGGACATTTTCTTCAACTTCATTAGCGTTAATTGTTTTGTGGCTCTTATTTCTTCTTTCTTACAGTAAAGCATCATTAATCTCAGTTTCTTTTACTTGGCTAGCAACTGGTAATCAGAATAATGTGATGAACTATCGATTAAGATGAAGCTAACGTGAAAAATACTCAAATATGAAACAAAGGGGGAAAAATGATACAAAAGTTACATTTGTGCCCTTGAGGGAGAAAATAACGGCTATGGATTTTCCCCAGAGTGTTGTTAGATCTGCTTATTGAAAGGTGGATGTGGTTCTGGCGCCATTGTAGCCAGTCCGGTCACCTTGCATCCCCTTGCAGGGCTTCAGATGGGACAAGACCCCAGCCCATTTCTTCCAGGATCTTCCCTGACCTTTTGTGGGGCTTGTCTCAAAGGATTACGCCTGTGGATAAATGATCTACCACTTTTCACAATTTACGTGATACACATACAAAGAGATTAAAAGAAAAAACTAAACGTCTTGCCGTCGAGTCAATTCCGACTCATAGCGACCCCATAGGACAGACGAGAACTGCCCCATAGGGTTCCCAAGGAGCAGCTGGTGGATTCGAACTGCCAAAAGAGATTACACGTTTATAAATAAATATTTTAAAATTTTTAAGAGGTAAATAGAATCAGCAGAGTTTATGTATTTAAAACATACAGAATGAACAAATAAGTGAATGATACAAGGCAATGCAGTTTATAAATGGGAATATGGAAGAGATTCTATTTTGCCAGTCGTGAAAGAATTAAAATGATGATGCAGTTTATTTTGTCCTTATTAAATTATCAGGAGAAAGGAAAATGAGCTCACAATTATCTGTTGAAATTGATGTATGATTTATACGTTGCTGGTGGCAGTGTAAATTGGTGTTGTGATGCCTTTTGAAAAAATTTAGTAATCCATGTCAGGTGCCACAAAATTTTTCATATCTTTTGACTTAGAGTAAATTTCTAAAAGTAGGATGACTAAGGTGTTAAGCTTCCAGAATGGGAGAGGCTATATGTGTAGCTGTTCGGTGCGGTATCACTCATAATATTAAAATAGTGAAAATACTTGGTATGTCCAACACCACAGGAAAGTAAGTCCATTCCGGTGTTTCAGCATATTGAGACATCGTGAGTTGGACAAAAATGGTAATGTGAAAGAATAGGTAGCAACTTAGACTAACACTTATGATATAATGTTACATGAAAACAGAATTCAGAATTATCTCTATGCCGATTATAACTGTAAAATCATATAAGGACTATTTGTAGAAGAAATATGGAATAAATACAGTAATTTAGAGTGGCGGCTTGTAGAGTAATTTCGGAAATTTCTGTTTCTGCAGTAAGAGTGTTGCCAGATATATATATTTTTAATATTAACATTTTCTTCTTCCTCTCCCATCAATACTCACTGCCCAAACCCTTTGGAAAGCAGGGGTAAGAGCTAGATTAAAGAAGCAAATTGGCTGTGCATATCAGCTTGGAATATTTAGATACCCGTTAAAAAAAACCCACTGCTGTTGAGTTGATTCTGACTCATAGTGACCCTAGAGGACAGAGTAGAAGTGCCCCATAGGGTTTCCAAGGAGCGGCTGGTGGATTCAAACTGCCGACCTTTTGGTTAGCAGCCACGCTCTTAACCTCTGCGCGACCAGGGCTCCATATTTAGATACCAGGAAGGAGGAAAGGATAAATTAGGAGTAGACTTAGAATTTTTTTCTCTATTCATTATGTCAGCCTACTACTCCCCATCCCCATGTCAGTGTTGCTATCTTTAAGAAGCACCGTGCTGTAATAGGGGCCCTGGTGGTGCAGAGGTTAAGAGCTCGGCTGCTAACCAAAAGATCAGCAGTTTGAATCCACCAGCCACTCCTTAGAAACCCTGTGGGGCAGCTCTTCTCTGTCCTGTAGGGTCACTATGGGTGGGAACCAACTGGATGGCAGCGGGCGGGCTAGAAGGCTGGGTGCAAAATCTGACTCTGTCACTTACTGTGTGACTTTCAGCAAATAATTTAATTGATTAGGCTTTTTTTAAAAAAACTTATAAAAGCAGTATTGAGAGGATTAACTGAGATAATATATATGAAAAGGTTTTCACAATATAAAACTCTCTGTAAATACTGTTACTGTTTTTAATAAGCTCGTGAGTAAGTCGAGCTAATGAAAAGATGAGACGGTACTTAGTCTGAACTTAATGGATGTTTGGAATGATTCTAAACATTTTTTTTTCCCCTTCTGTTATAGGGATCTTTTATTTAGCCAGATGTATGACAAATTAAGTGAGAATTCAGTGGCCAAAGGAGTGTTTTTGGAGTGCCTTGAGCCATATATTTTAAGTGATAAATTGGTGGGGATCACACCCCAGGTAATGAAAGACTTGATTGTTCATTTCCAAGATAAAAAGTTAATGGAAAACGTGGAAGCCCTCATTGTACATATGGATATCACCAGCCTGGATATTCAGCAGGTGAGCTTATAGACAGTCCGCTGCCTTTCAGAGTAAACATCAGTCAAACTCATGACCAAAGGTAAGATGAATGTGGAAAAGGTGAAGGTAGGGACCCTTTCTTGTGCCCTTTCAGGGTTGATGCTGTGGTTTAAGAGGCTAACACAGAAGGTTAAAGTAAGTTTCTGTGAAACCCAGAGCAGAGATCGGAGAACTTCTCTTTGGATCCTGTCTGGAGTCACAACTGGAGAAAAAAGCGGAGGCGGGTAGAAAACAAACAAAATTAGACGTTGGAGAATGTTTAAGACTCGCTAACACTGAACCTTAGGCCTCTGGGTGGTGCGACTGGTTTGTGCTTGGCTGCCAATCTAAGGGTTGGCAGTGTGAACCCACCCACTGGTGCCATGGAAGAAAGCCCTGGTGATCTGCTTCCCTAAAGATTAGAAAACAAACTCACTGAGTCAGTTCTGACCCATGGGGTTCGTGAAGATTACAGCCAAGAAAACCTTATGGAGCAATTCTACTCTAGCACGTGGCGTTGCCATGAGTCGGCATCGACTCGATGCCATTGGGGTTTTTTGTTTGTTTTTTATAGTGTTGAACCTGCAACAGTTCTTACCTTGGCACTGTGTTTGAGTATTACAATTTCATTTTTTCTCAGAGAAGGAATAAAGAAACATCAGGAAAAAGAATTTAGGATTTCTTCATTCTTACAGTTTTAAGGAAAATAATTGGTGAAACTTCTTGAATTGGACGGACGAAGTGACTTCTCCCTTTTATAGGTGGTTCTCATGTGCTGGGAAAATCGCCTCTATGATGCCATGATCTATGTCTACAACAGAGGCATGAACGAGTTTATCAGTCCAATGGAGGTAAGATGATTCCGAATTTGGACACTTACTCGGTATGTCTATTAATGTTTTCCCCCCAGTCTCCATTTGCTTTGAATAGATGCTGTTGTTTTCATCCGATCACTTCCTCGTTTTTTGTGGATTTATTAGATTTTCAGCCGTTTTCGCTTGGGGCTTTCAAGTGATCTTTAGTTTTGTGTTTTTTTCTCATTGCATTCTTTTGTTGTCTGCGTAAGTAGGTAATTAAATCCCAGGGAACAATAGATAAAATTAAAAATAATGCTTGCCTGTTTGACTTTAGCTATTTTTTTTTCTCCTCAACTTTTTGGTACATGAATAGCTTTTCCAAAAGGTACAAGAAATACATTGTATGGAGTAATTGTGTATAGTAACATCCTATCAGGTAATGCTATTTGTAGATCTCGTTTGCTGGAGGAGGGGCCTGAAATGGTGGGAGGTCATTATTTGTGAATTGCTAATTTCTTGCTTTTCCCTGTTCAGAATTTGGAGCGTTCATTATAATTTCTTATTCCCTTGGCCCTTAGAAGCGAGCATCTAAAAAGCATTCGGGTTTATTTTAAAAAGAACCAAACCCCGTATTCATCTGGCTATTTGTCTTAAACTTGAAGACAGAATTATGGATGCTGGGTTACACCTGTGTGTAGTACCCCCAGCCCCTTGCACTGTTGCTGTGGGTGATGTTTCTTGGCTCAGAAGGGCCAGCCGGAAGGCATCCGGTCAGGTTTTTTGCATATTGAATGACTGTCCAGCACTGCCTTCAGCATTATTAAATCAGCAATCATTGTGTGACGTTTCAGGCTTCTTTGAGCACATTTAGTGTGGTAGGGTGAGTATCCCTCTGTCTCAGGATCTAGTGCTGCTATAGCAGAAATACCTCACAGTTTAGGAGGCTAGAAGTCCAAATTCAGGGCGTCAGCCTTAGGGGAAGCCTTTCTCTCTCTGTCAGCTCCTCTTTCTTGATGGTATGAGGTCTTCCTATCTCTCTGGTCAAGCCTCTCTTTTATATCGCAAAAGAGATTGACTCAAGATACAGCTTAATCCTGTAGATTGCCTCCAGCCTCATTAACATAACTGCCTCTAATCCGGCCTCGTTAACCTCACAGAGGTTAGGATTTACAACACCTAGGATAATCGCATCAGGTCACAAAATGGAGGACAACCACACAACACTGGGAATCATGGCCTAGCCAAGCTGACACGCATTTTTGGCAGACGCAGTTCAGTCCATCACACCCTCTAATTCATAACTCCCTCAGTTTAGTTTCCACGTCTCTTTTCTTGGCCATTTTCTAAAATGAGTGCCGCACACCGCTCCCGCTGGTTTTGACCCTGATTGTTTGTGTGCCAGGTGTTCTTTACACTTGAACATCTCAGCTACTTTCTGGCCGAGGAAGACCTGTCATCTGCAGCCTCACTGAGACCCGGTACCTCTCTGGGTGCAGAGAACGTTCTCTGTCCCGTTATTAAACCACAGTGAGGAAGAGTTAATGCAGTTTCTAATTTCTCTCAAAATAATCTCTGAAAACAGATTCGAATTTGATCCATACCACATTGATAAAATGATGGCTGGGACTTTGTTATTGTTGCTGTTGAAGTTTTCGTCTTGTGTGTGTCCCCCCGCCCCAGTCAGGGTTGCATTTGTTCCTGTACATCTCAGGTGGGACACTGGGCTGTTGTGGTCCCATTACTTTGTGCCAAGACTAGTTTTCAGGTCTAACGGCTTCAGTGGGAGCTTGGTGTTTGTTATTAAATACTCCTTTGGAGACTTTGGCAGCGGGAGGTGAGGTGCTGCTAGAATTCCTGTCTGATAATTCTCTGCCTGTAAAGAGATCGATGGGCTGAAAGGTGTAGCTATTCTGGCATTTAAAGAGGTCTAAATTAGGAGGGGCTGTTCCTGCCTTTTGAAATTTTCCAGATTTTCTAGAATGGAAGTGTTATCATGTTTGAGATGACCACTAGAGCCTCTAAAGTCTTTTCTTAGTTCAAGTTTTGGCTGCCTCTGAGGTAAGAGGAATGCTTTGTTTACCGTTTTTTAAGAATATAAAGCACTTTTAGGAACCTACAGGATACCTTGCATAGCAGAAATTGTAATTTCAACAAAGACCTTCACCTGACCGGGGATGATGAAATGGTTTCTTTCCATGAGGAAAGTGGCCATGACTGTTTCTCCGTGATCCTTCCTGGACAGAATAACATACGTTCACACTGAAAGTTTTTCTGTCTAATCTCGATAGCAAGTGACTGTCTGATCGGGTCAGAGGAAGGTGGTCAGTAGCGTAAGATTCTTGAGTGTCTTGCTAAAAGTACTATCTTTGGAAGTGATGGTGATTGTTTTCCTGTTAATTTTAACACAGAAACTTTTCAGAGTCATCACTTCTCCGCTGAATGCAGGAAAGACGCTCACAGGTAACAGCTCTCCACGCTTTAATTTCTTCCCCGTTTTTATTTCAAGGTGTTATTGAATATCATAAAATTTACCGATTTTATGTGTGCAGTCTGAATTTTGATAATTGTATAACCACCACCATAATCAAACTCTGGAGCCCTCGTGGTACAGTGGTTAAGAGCTTGGCTGCTAATTGAAATGTCGGCAGTTCAAATCCACCAGCCACTCCTTGGAAACCTTATGGGGCAGTTCTATTCTGTCCCGTAGGGTCGCTGTGAGTTGGAATTGACTTGATGGCAACGGGTTTGTTTTTTTTTTTTGTGGTTTAGTTCCTTCACACTAAAAAAGTTTCCCTGGTCCCTTTGTACAGTCCTCCTCCAGGCAGTCACTCATCTGCTTTCGGCCACCACGGTGTTGCCTTTTCTAGAGTTTCGTGTAAATGGAGTCATACCACATGCAATCTTTGGTGTTTGATTTCTTTTGCTTAGCAGAATGTTTTTCAGGTTCATCCATGTTGTTGTATGTACTAAGATTTCGTTCCTTTTTATGGATGAATGGTATTCCATGGATTGACTATGCAGCAGTCCTCATTATTTGTGGATTCTGTACTTGCAAATTTGCCTACTGGGTAAAATTTATTTGCACTCCCCAAATCAGTACTTGTGGCACTTCTGCAGTCTGTCACAGACGTGCACAGAGGGGCGAAAAATTTGAGTTGAAGTGCTGTCTAGGGTTCCTGCATGCAGGAAGCCAGTGATGGGCTTGTGGAGAAAACACGTGCGTTAGGCAAACTTCTTGCAGGCACGAGTTTGGTGCTGTTGGCCGTGAGCTCAGCGTTAATAAATCAGCAGCATGGAACATCGATAAAGGAAGAGGAAATTCATTGAGGCTTCCCCAGAAAGGGCTAAAGTAACGTCTGCAGTGCGTGACGAAATTGTGGAAAAGATGGAACGGCTGCTAAATTTGTGGATTCATGAGATGACGACTGATTGAAAATGTGTAGCGGACAGCATTTTTCTCTTTGAGACCAAAAGCCAAAGAAATTTTTGACCATGTCACCCAAGATCAGAAAAATGTTCAACCCATCCCCTGAGTCGACTCGAGGACCATGGGTTTGGGTATTTAACTCTCTCTAGGGATGTCATGAGCCAGACATGTTCTACCTGAGATTTATAACAGTAAGGATTTACCTAATTAGCCAATAGGCATGAACTGTTCATCCCAGTAAAGTGACTGCCACAATGTATCGTGCTAGTTGAGTTGGATCAAATAATATTTGGAATTGATGCAAAATGTAATTATTCATATTATTTTGAGCAATTCCAGTTTATTTGCACTAATGACATCACAGAGTTGAAGTGTTTTCGAAAAATTAGTGATAAATGAAAGATTTATGTTTGTTTGCATTGTGTCCAATATTCATATACCAAAAATAGACACTTCAGCTCGCTATCATTACCAGCCACAAATTTTCTGTAAATCTGTATACCATAAGAATTCCTGACCACTTCATCCATTTCTGATGCTCCTTCTCTATTCTATTGACTTTGACCCGTTGGCCTAAATCTCGGTCTAATTATATTTCTGATTGTTTTAGTCAAAGAAATAGGCTTACAATTCTACAATTGTATAACTTCGAAGAATAGAAACCAACAAACAAAAAAACCCAAACCCATTGCTGTCAAGTCGGTTCCGACTCATAGAGACTGAACCTATCAGGCAGAGTGGAGCTGCCCCGTGTGGTTTCCAAGGAGCAGCTGTTGGATTCGAACTGCCAACCTTTTGGTTAGCAGCCGAGCTCTTAACCACTGTGCCAGCAGGGCTCAAGAAGAGTAGAAGGGACCCTGAAGTCATTTAGTATATATAAATCCCTTATTTGAGATCAATGGCCTTCTCAGGCCTAGAGTACTGTAGGTGGTGAGAATCCATGTTATGAATGAGGTGAAATTATAGTTATGCCTTAATATTAATTAATTGGCTATGATCTATAATTCCATAACTCATCACCTGCTCTACACCTTCCCCCAGACCTGTGCTAGTGGTTAAACCCCCAATACATAGGTCTCTACCCTCAGATCTGTTTCTTGAGTAACTCATATTGATTTTATGTCTATGAATGTAAAGGAGATTCTAAAAATAATAATTAAAGTGGTCTTGTCTCATTTTTATGTTATTTGAGAATATATTACCTCACCTTAAATGCCAAGTTTTATTTTTTGTTTTCACATAAAGATTCTATTTCTGAAAAGGTTTTGAGAGAGAATTGCTAAAGATCTTTCTTTTTTAGATGAGCAAGTTGTTATGGGCAACAAGCTTCTTGTATATATTAGGTAAGAATTTTTATTTGTCTGTATGTGTGTTCCTTCCATAATTCTTTTCTTTGTTCTTAGAGCTACTATCATCTCTTATCTATATAATGTTTTTCATTTTTAAGTGTTCTTTCATGGAGTGCTGTAGTTGCCAACTAGCGGTAGTTTTGCCCCACCCCCACCCCCTCAGGACATTCGGCGAATCCCTGGGTGGTGCAGATGGTTAAGCACTTGACTGCTAACCAAAAGGTTGGTGGTTTGAACCCACCCTGAGGCACCTAGGAAGACAGGCCTGGCGAGCTGCTTCTGAAAGCCCTTCCAAAAGCCTTGAAATCCCTGTGGAGCAGTTCTCCTCTGCACACGTGGGGTCGCCGTGAGTCGGAATCAAGTCACCACGAGTCGGGATCAAGTCGACCCCAACTGGTTTGTTTTTGGTTTGGAGACATTTTTGGTCGTCACAGCTCGGGGTGGGTGATGCTACTGGCATCTAGGGGTAGAGGCCAGGGATGCTGGGAAGCATCCTACAATGCACAGGGCAGCTCCCACAACAGAAAATTATCTGGTCCAAAATGTTGATAGTCCTGAGGTTGGAAACCCCTGATGTGTGATACTTTGCACTGACTACTGACAGCTTGGTGGAGTACATGTTATCTCTACCTTGTATATAAGTGCACGCAACATGCTTAAATCATGAAGAAGTTAGTGGCAGAGGCACTGGAGTGCTTATTTTCTGACCCCTAGAGCAGAACTTTTTCCAGTAGACTGCACAGACCCAGGACTGAGTCCTGGTAGCACTTCCCGATAAACAGCTGGCTGGCCAGCAGCAAGCAGGCAGACAGGAAGGTGGTAGAACCTAACAGAGCATCATTTTCACTCCTGTGTAGCGTCAGAGGCAACTTCAAGCCTTGTTTCATGCTTGTTACATGGATTCTTTAGTGTAGAAGAGTATATGCCGCATCATTTTCCTAGTACTTTATTATCTATATGGAACTGGTGGCACAGTGGTTAAGTGCTTGGCTGCTAACTGAAAGGTCAGTAGTTTGAAACGACCAGCCGCTCCATGGGGAAAGATGTGGCAATCTGCTTCCGTAAAGATTAAAGCCTTAGAAACCCTATGAGGCAGTTCTACTCTGTCCTGTAGGGTCGCTGTGAGTCGGGCTTGACAGCAATGAGTTTGTTTTCTGTTTTTTAATTATCTATGCTTTAAACTCCTTAGAACATGCTTGAAACCCCCCTGTCTCTAATCTAACATTGAAAGTAACTGACTAGTTCAAAGAGGTTTAAAAATCTCCCTTACCCCAAAATAGGAAAAACAGAACATACTCAGAAGACATCTGTAATACTTCACCACACAAGGGGAATCATTAGCCATTTTCTGATTTGAAGGCAAAACTGTGGAGTGAATTTCTCACCAGATCTCACTCTCCCTGAAGGCTGCGCGTTGCACATGTTTTCCTGACATTTGCTCGCCTGTCCCCTCTTCATCTCTAGGCACCATTCTCAGAACCACTGGTTTAAATGCCTCTGAGAACATCAGGCCCTTAACAGGTAAATCATAGTCCCAGGGCACTGCTGGTTCTAGCTAGCCGCAGGGTTTGGGGCCTTTAGATAATCCCTCCCCATTCCCGCTTGCCCTTGAGTGCAGCTTGGGTTTTTCTTAGGAAAAATAAGAGGAAACGAAAGCCCCTACCCCGTCAACAGGACATCTTACTTCACCGCCATCCCTGTCACCCGCATTTTCTGACCCTGATAGCTTGATGATTTTGGACCTCACCTAACTGACAAAAGCTGGGTTTGGTTAAGAATCCAGCCGTTATCTAGGCTCTGAGAAGCAGTGTATTACCGGGAGTTAACCCTTTACAAGTCACGAAGTGTCCGTCCTCATTCTTCCTTCTAGCTGTTGCCTAGCGGGCCGTGCCTATCCTCTTGGTGACATCCCTGAAGATCTTGTTCCTTTGGTCAAAAACCAGGTTGGTACTATTTTCACCACATTTTTACTATCACCTCTTGTTAAGGCGGCCTGGTGGCACAGTGGTTAAGCACTCAGCTGCTAACTGAAAGTCAGCAGTTCCAACCAACAAGCCACTCCGCGGGAGAAAAGACCTGGTGATCTGCTTCCATAAAGATTTCAGCCTAGAAAACCCTATGGGGCAGTTCTGCTCTGTCCTGTAGGGTCGCTATGAGCCAGAATCGACTCGATGGCACCCAACAACAACATACCTCTTGTTCAGATGTACTGAAATTCTAGTTGAGCATTACATGTGGGTCAAGAGCTATAGGCTAATACAGGAGAGAGCCTAAAGTCAGTAATTATAACTGAGACAGGTTTTAAGATAGAACTTACAACATAGTGACCGTTTAAACCGAATTCAGCTTGCCTTTATTTAATCCAAATGGAATCATTGCTTCAGCAAAATAGTTGTCAGGCAAGACTAAAAAAGGAAAATTACCACTTTTTCCTTCTTTTTTTTAACTTGCAGGTTTTTGAATTTCTAATTCGTCTGCACTCAGCAGAAGCTTCCCCTGAGGAAGAAATCTATCCCTATATTCGGACTTTGCTGCATTTTGACACAAGAGAATTTCTAAATGTTTTGGCTCTGGTAAGAAACAGTATGATGTTAAGGTATTTTCAAAGGAGGCAGCATGATAATTTTTTTAATAGAAAGAGAAATAATAATCCTCATGCAAGTGCAGCCCCTCTGCCATAGCAGTCAAGGTTGTAAACGTTTAACTTGGTTGTGCCGCCCACATTCTCTCTGGTTCCTGATGTTCGTCCCACCTAACCCCAGTCTCTCAAGTACGGTCATTAGAAAGTTAAAGAAAGTAGGCTTAGATGTTCTGCAACCTTGATATTATAAATTATACTCCCTGGCATACTAAGTGTGGGAGATGGGCCTGAAGGAGATGCGGTGGTGCGAATAAGGGAAATTACTGGCGTTGAAATGGAACTCAGACGCTTCCTGCTTAAAAAACACCCTTATGCATGTTTGATTAGAGATAGATTGGGTTGGCCAGATTTCTATGAAAATGACCCTCGGGTATGGTTAAAAAAAACATGATATATCTTCTCAATTAAATAGCATAATAGCTTTTTTTTAAAGAGTTTTTGATAACGTGAAATGCTTACATTGTAGTGTTTAATGGAAGCAGCAGGCTGACGTCTCTCTCTCTCTCTCTCTCTCTCTCTCTCTCACACACACACACACACACACACACACACACACACACACACACACACACACACACGTCCAGAGTATTAGGAGGAAAATAGACCTAAATATTAACTAATGTTAGTAATTATCAATATTGATATTACTGTGAGATTGGACAAATTTCCCTCATGAGTGTATACTTCTTTTATAAATAATATAATAAACTTCTAACAACAAGGTAAGTAACCACGAGAAGATTAAGCTTCAGATTATGTTATAGTTTAAATTATTTTAATTTGAAAACCTGACTTCAGGGTAGTAACTTTAATTGCGCAGAAAGAAGGGAAAAGAAATTTAGAATTGGAAGCCAGTTCTAGATGTTTAGACATACAGAGGAAAACATAAGGATACTTGGTGCCTGGCATGTGGGAATACAGAACAGGAAATGGTGGGTGGAGTCAAAAAAGAGCTACAGAGAGCAACATAGACTTGTACCTAATTTCCGTTTTTTAGCAAGCTATGATAGCAGTGAACATTTTTTGGAAGTATGCTGATGGCTGATGTCTGAATTATGATGCTGGGGTTTATAGTAAAGTTCAAAACAATCTCTCTGAAGTCATTGATTTGCTTGACAAACATTTGAGTGCCCATATATCCCAAGCACTCTACTAAGTGGGGACTGCGACCCTGGCTGAAGTGTATAGAGACTTGTAAATAAGTAGTCATAGCACAGTGTAGAATATACCGTAGCGGATGTGCAGGATACTGTGGAAACGGCTAGGAGGACTGTCTGATGGAGGCGTGGGAAAGGTTTCTGGGATGAAATGATGTCCATTTTCATCTAAGTTGACAAATTTATTGGCAAAAAGTGTTTATAATATCCCCCTGCTATTTTAATATCTGTAGAATCTCTAGTGATGTCATCTCTTTTTCCTGATAATGGTACTTTGTATCTTCTCTCCTTTTTATCCTGATAAACCTGGCTAGAAGTTCATCAATTTTATTCAGCTTCTCAAAGAACCAGAGTTTTTTTTTTCTATGATTTCCTCTATTTTTCCCCCTATTTCAGTGATTTTCATTCTGGTCTTTATTATTTCCTTCCTGCTTACTTTGGGTTTATTTTTGCTCTTTGTTGACTACATTCTTAAGATAGAAGCTGAGGTCACTTAAAGGATGGATGAGTAAAAGTCAGACAGGTGAAGGATAGGAAAAATATCCTAGACGGAAGGAGAGAATATGTAAAAAGGCCTGGAAACAAGACAGCAATGTGTGTTCAAGGAATTGAGAAAAAATCAGCATGGTATTAGCTGTTGGTTTTTGTCAGTGCTCTTGATCTGGATGAGGAAGTTCCTTCCCTTCCAGTCACAGCTAGCTGAGAGTTTTCATCAGGAATAGATGTTGGGTTTTGTAAGATCTTTTTTCTGTAACTATTAAAACGATCATATGTTTGTTCTTTTTTGGTTTGTTAGTATGATGAATTACCTTGATTGATTTTTGGAACATTACACAAACCTTGCATTCTGAGATAAACACCACTTGGTCATGATGTAGTATCCTTTTAGATTCAGTTTGCTAAAAGTGAATGTCCATCAGGCTTAGTGGTCTGTATTTTTCTTGTAATGTTTTTGTTTGGTTTTGGTATCAGGGTAATGGTGACCTCGTAGGACAATCTGGGAAGTATTACCTCCTCTTCAGTTATCTGGAAGAGTTTGTGAATAATAGATATTATCATTCCTAAAATCGTCAGTAGAATTCACCAGTAAAGCCATCTAGGCCCGGAGTTTTCTTTATAGGAAGATCTTAAACTACAGATTTAAGTTAACAGATACAGGAGTGTTCAGAGTTTCTGTTTCTTCTTGAAGGAGCTCGATAGTTTATATCTTAAAAAAAAATTTATCCATTTCATCTAAGTTGACAAATTTATTGGCAAAAAGTGTTTATAATATCCCCCTGCTATTTTAATATCTGTAGAATCTCTAGTGATGTCATCTCTTTTTCCTGATAATGGTACTTTGTATCTTCTCTCCTTTTTATCCTGATAAACCTGGCTAGAAGTTCATCAATTTTATTCAGCTTCTCAAAGAACCGGATTTTTTTTTTTCAATGATTTCCTCTATTTTTCCCCCTATTTCAGTGATTTTCATTCTGGTCTTCATTATTTCCTTCCTGCTTACTTTGGGTTTATTTTTGCTCTTTGTTGACTACATTCTTAAGATAGAAGCTGAGGTCACTTATTTGAGGCCTTTCTTTTTAATATAGGTGTTTAATGCTGTAAATTTTCCTCTAAGCACTGCTTTAGTGGTAGGCTACAATTTTGAAATGCTATGTTTTTGTGTTTATTCAATTCAAAATATTTTCAGATTTTGTTATTGATTTCTTCTTTGTCCCACGGGTTATTTCGAAGTGTATTATTTAGTTTCCAGATATTTGAGAATTTTCCAAAGATCTTTCTTTTACTGATTTCCAGTTTAATTCCATCATAGTCAGAAAACATATGTTATATGACTTGAATCCTTCTAAATTAATTGAGACTTGTTTTATGGCCTAGGAAAATGACCTATCTTGGTAAAGGTTCCCAAGTGCACTTGAGAAGAATATGCATACTGCTGTTGTTGCAGAGTGTTCTTTAAGTGTCAGTTAGGTTAAGTTGATTGGTAATGTTGTTCAGGTTTTCCATATCCTAGCTAATTTCTACTACTTGTTCCATCAGTTCTTGAGAGAAACAAATTGTTGATTTGTCTATTTTCTCTCCCATTATTTTGTATTTCATCTTCAGAAACTCCAGTCATTTGTATGTTGGATCTTCTTTATCTTCTATATTTATCACCTTTTCTCTAATCTCTCTTACTTCTTGATTTCAATTTCATTGTCTTGGTTCTTTTCATTTATGTTCTGTATTGCTCTTACTACACCTTTGATCATATCTTTTCTCTCTTGGGTGCCTTGTAATCCTGTCTTCATTTCTGAGATGACTTTGTCTTTTCTTCGCTCTTTCTTTTCTAAGTTCAACCAGGTCTTATTTCAATCTTCCTGTTCATGTTTTTTCTGAATTCTTAAGTTTCTGGTTCATACTATTCTTTTATATTTGTAATTGTTTGAATAATTTTTAGTACCTGTTGGGATATTGGTATAGTTTACCTCTATTTTATAGATAGTTTTTGTTTTGCTTCATTCTGGCATGTCTTCATCTGCTGAAAAGTTTTTATTCTCATTTTCTTTGTTGGATTTTTCTGGAGTAGCAATAGCAGGTGATCTTACTGGAAGGAGGGAGAAAATGACTTACTAGTTTTCCTAGTTCAAAGGTGCCTTCTAATTTTACTACAGTAAAGTACAATTTTTTAAATATGGCGCAGTAGTTAAGAGTTTGGCTGCTAATTAAAAGGTCGGCAGTTTGAATCCACCAGCTGCTCCTTGGAAACCCTATGGGGCAGTTCTGCTATGAGTCAGAATCAACTCGACGACAGGGGTTTTTTTTTGTTTTGTTTTTGTTTTTTAAATTTTAGTCATCTCCTCACTCTTTGACATTACCTTGTTTTAGTGGGAACTTTATCTTAATCCGCTTCTTTCTTTACCATAAAGCTTTACCACTTCTTTACCACTAACCCTCCAAGGAATATCTCCCCATTCCAAGGTACCTCCGTCTATCCCAAAAGCCATATCTTACCAACACTGCTACCTCTGATCCAAACTTTCCTGACCTTGTATCTCCCTAACAGCCAGTGCTCTGATTCACCAGGTCTCAGATCTGATCTCAATATTTCCTCACCCAGGGTGGATCCCTCTTTTCTTCCGGAGGTGAATTCTACTTGGTATGATGGTTTTCTGCTACTGCTAGAAACTTTTCACATCCTCCTTTCTTCTGCCGTATCCCATCCTGACTTCTCTTTTGTGTTAAGGGGTTTTGGAGCAAACTCTGTTAATTTGGGATGTTTATTTTCCCACTTATATGTACGTTAAAAGTTTTAGGTATTTGTTGTCCTACTTTTTCCACTATCATGGATTGTGAGTGATTCTATTTTGCTCTTTTTTATTATATCAGGGCCTTTTTGAGGGATGTGTGAAAATATTAGGATAGCGGCCCACAACCTACAGCCTGTGGACAAAATCCAGCCCCATTTGACCTCTGCAAGCCAAGAATGGTTTTTGCATTTTTAAAGGGTTGTAAAAAAAATAAATAAAAAGAAGAATATGTAACAGAGACCGCATGTAGCCTGCAAAGCCTAAAGTATTTACTATCTGGCCCTTTAGAGAACAAGTTTGTGACCCTGGATTACGATTTAACTGGCTATTGTTACACTGGAGCCCTGGTGGTGTGGTGGTTAAGAGCTACGGCTGCTAATCAAAAGGTCAGCAGTTCGAATCCACCAGCCGCTCCTTGGAAACCCTATAGGGCGGTTCTACTCTGTCCTATACGGTCGCTATGAGTCGGAATCAACTCGATGGCAAGGAGTGTCATTATGCCACAGAAACCCCATAATAATTTTTTAAGAGACTACAGAGAAAAGTTTTTATGACCAAATTCACAGATGACCTTGGACTTGAATTTTAGGTCTACCTTTGTGTTTCTAAAACTCTGATTCCCCATTACAACATCTTTGCATATTTTTCCTCTGTCAAGCTTTGTATGATCAGAAGCATCTTTGCAGAATGATTGTGTTCTAACAAAGAGGTGCCATTTTGGTGGCAGTTGTTAAGTAGACCAAAATATGTCATCGTGTGTATCATAATAGTCACACTAGTATATTACCACGTAATCATGCTTACTGAAACAAGCTTTAAGTATCTGTTTCAAAGCGGTGAATACGTGCTGCCAAAAGGCAAATGGGTAGGAAAATTATTTTTTTACTTGCTGTCACTGCTGTAATTGTAAAAATGCATATGTTAATTCTCCATGGTTTCGTATGGATTTGAACAGCACTTTTATTAGCAGCTAGTACCTTCTATTTGTGCCTGTGGAGTGACATCTCACTTTGGCAGCCTGGTGTGTGTGTATGTGTTTCTTATAAACCAGAAGATAGAGCTGAGATACTTCCTAGGCCATCTGCCTGTCATATTTCACCCATTTAAGTGTCAAAATGTCTTCTCTTGAAGCCTTCCAGACTGAGAATTCCTACAGTCTCCTTGGTAACTCATTTCAGCATTTCTCAACTAGTTAACTGCAAATCAGTCTCGTTAAAGAAAGAGATTTTTTTTAAATTTTATTTTTGTCTGTAAATAATCAAACTAGACAATTCAACAGTTGTTTGCTACGTGCCTACTCTGTGCCAGACAGGAGACGGAAGGGAAGGGCATGCTAATAAGAAAACAGCACAAGCAAAGAAAGGTGCATTGGAAGAAGCTGGGGGAGTTGAGGGCGCATTTAGAGAACAGCAGACAGTCTGATGTGAATGTCATTGTGATGTAGTTTGAAAGTTCCTGGTTACAAAACACCATTTTTATCCACTGGGACAATAAGTAGTCTCTTTTCTTGTTTCAGGAAAAAGCAGTAAGTTATTACTGTGTGGATTTCAGACATTCCTCAGAGCTTAATGTGCTAAGCAGAAGCAATAGGAAAGATCTTCAAGTCTTTCATCATTTTTATTATTCAATAAATATTTTTATTTCAATTTTTTTATAATGGATAAAATTTCAATTCCTTCATACATGCATCCGACTTATACTAGTTATTTTCATGACATGCTGTTATCATATACTGCCAAACAGAATTCCATGCCATCATTTACATTGGTGCCCATTCTGTTCAAAATATATTTGCTCTACTTTAACAGGCACAGAAAAGGCAGTGTTTTTAGAATAGGATACCTATTCTTTGTAAGTAGGCTTGAAAATTTGAACAGTTTGACAGTTTTACCATTATAATTTTTAAAAATACCTGTCTTTGAACATCATTTCTTTTTAGTTGTGATGGAAATCGTGAGGATTATTTTTCACGGCAGTGAAGAAACTGCATTTCAGTTATGATTTCCAAATAACATAGACTGAGTGGCTGAGCATGTGGTGTTCCATTCCTCTGTCTCAAGCCCTTTCTCCCAAATTGTCTCCTGCCATTAGTGTTCCTTCTCTTTTTCTTTGACTTGCTTTCACAAATCACTTTTTGGTTGTATGATAACCACTCAATTTCTATATTTTTGATCTACTTCTAAGTCTCTGAATAGCATGCGATATCAAATGCTGTAGGTTTCTACTTAACTCACTAGAAATAACTCATTATTAAAGGTATTTAAGGAAAAACCTGAGGAGGAGTGGTTATCTTATTTGGGAATTTACTTGGATTTTTATTAACAATAATTTAATATCTTGTTTCCTTCTAGAATTTGAAAGTAATAATTATTTTTAAAATTTCTTTCTTCCTTTTAGACCTTTGAAGATTTTAAAAATGACAAGCAAGCTGTGGAATATCAGCAGCGAATTGTGGATATTTTGTTGAAAGTAAGTATTCAAGGGATACACGCTTTAGTGATGTTTATATGAAGATAATTGAATTATTTCACGGCACGTCTTAAAATACTCTTATTTAGTGAAGTGATGTGTTGCAGTCATATTTTAAAATTTTATT
Source organism: Dugong dugon (assembly GCA_030035585.1). Lineage (NCBI taxonomy): Eukaryota > Metazoa > Chordata > Mammalia > Sirenia > Dugongidae > Dugong > Dugong dugon. Next base: position 30,614,983 of record CM057466.1, on the reverse strand, counting down.
ATGGTGGCTTTGTTCCCAAGAGCTGAATGGAATGCTAATCATTCCTTCAGAAAACATTTAACGTATGTCAGCTTTATGCAGGATACAGAGTACCACCCTTGAGAAATGCATTTTATAATTGCTTTATTAGTGTGATTGCCTACAATAATAGAGACGAACTTTTCAGAGTGGTTTAAAAATAATTAACGTGAAGAATCTTCTACTGTCTCATCCCACCATCCCTGTTCTGCTAAGGCAGGGCCATGGTTCCACCGTGGTGACACCCAGGAAGGACTGGAGACCTCAGAGATGGCCATCCTAGCCTGAACCTAACTGGATGCAGTCCACACCTATTTTGAGATCTGTGCTGTTGCTACAGAATGAGTACAGGGACAGGGTCTTTGCCTTCCCTCCTGCACAGCTTTAATCAGGCCAGCTTCTTCTGGTAGTTAAATCTCGGAAGTGTTCATTCTGTTCATTTGGCTGTGAAATGGAAGTTTCTTCCACTTAATGACTTTTAATTTACTTTGGACAAGAAATGACTTTTGATTAAAGCGAGCCAAACCTAGGAAGACATTTTTTTGGAAACCAAAATTAAAAGTTGTACATAACAATACTGCATTACATGTACATTATTTCTTTATAATTTTCAAAGCACATTTATATACATTATCTCATCTGAACTGTCTGTTAACCTTGTAAGATAAGCAATGGTAAATATGAGAATAAACCAAAAAAAAAAATCAAACCTGTTGCCATCGAGTCAATTCCGACTCATAGTGACCCTCTAGGACAGAGTAGAACTGCCCCATAGAGTTTCCAAGGCTGTAAATTTTTACAGAAGCAGACTGCTACATCTTTCTGCCACGAAGCAGCTGGTGGGTTTGAACCACCAGCCTTTCAGTTAGCAGTCGAGCACTTTAACCACTGTGCCACCATGGCTCCTTAGATATGAGAATAGGATTGCTAAACTCCCAAATAATTTCAGTTCCATACTAGGTGGGTAGTATGGATGATTTTCAGCTAGAATCCAAAGTACCTTCCTGGATGGTCTCCCTGTCTCCAATATTGCCCTCCTTTAATTTGTAATCTTGCCTCTCTTCTACCTAATACTATTCTGTGGCTCCTCATTGAATTAGCTGGAATTAAATTCTGCAGTGAATGATAGAAATCTCAAAACAGCAATAGTTTAATTGTGATGGGAATTTATGTTTCTCATATAAGTCTGGAGGTAGGAAGCCTGATCTGGTAGAATGACTTCCCAGACTTACAAGGGATACAGATTCCTTCTGTCTTACTGCTGTTATCCTTAGCACATGGTTTCTGCCTTTTTGTCCAAGATGGCTGCTCAGACTCCAGCCATCACATCTGCATTCTAGCCAACATTAATTCAGAAAGAATAAAGTGTTTCCTCTCTTTAAGGACACTTCATAGAGTTTGTGTACTATAATTCTGCTTACATCATATTGACCAGGACTTAGATGTATGGCCCTTAGCTGCTAAAAGAGACTGACAAATGTAGTCTGTATTCTGGGTGATCATGTGTTTAGCTACAAAATGAGGAGCTGTTACTAAGCACAGAAGGGAAAATATGTTGGAGCACAAGCAGCAGTTCTGGCCACAGCCATGTAAACTGTTTAACCTGACATTCACAATCTTCCTGTATTTTCTGTTCCCTGAATTCTTTACACCTGCTCCGCTCTGCCACCCCCACACATCCTGTATAATGAACTCTTCAACCATAATGAAGTTAGTGGAATTCGCTGACCTCTCTGTGTCCTCTTTATGACTCTGTGCCCTTCACATGCCTTTTCTCTCAGCCCTCCAGGCCTTTTCTTTCCCTTTCGCTACTGTTTTTGCAAGACTTAACCCTTTTGTTATCATTGCTGTAATGGTATACCAGCCATTCTGGTGGTGCAATGGTTAAGAGCTTGGCTGCCAACCAGAGGCTCGGCAGTTCAAATCTACCAGCTGCTCCTTGGAAACCCTACGGGGCAGATCTACTCCGTCCTGTAGGGTCGCTGTGAGTCGGAATGGACCCGACGAAAATGGGTTTTGTTTTGTTTTTTTGGTGGACCTTACTCTGGTTCTAATGCATTTAGCATCAAGGTGGGTCCCTTTTGAAATGTGTGAAGCTCAGCAGACAGGAGTTGGAGCCTCATTGTTGTGTAGATTGAGCATTCTATTAGGTGATGCTTCCTGGATGTGTTACTTTTGGAAACTTCTGCCTTTTTTTCCTTTATTTCTGTGAGATTAGGCTTGCAAGCATAATTATGGCTTTCCTGTGTGATAGGGAGCACTGATGGGTTTGTTTTGGTTTTTCTGTGCCATAATTGGAAAACCAGAGGTTCCCCCATGTAACCTAATGGAAAGGTGCCCTCAATAAATTACTATACATTTCATTGGCATACTGTCATACCACATATCAGTGGCACCAAAGTGCCACTAGCCTCATTGGTGGGTTATATTACCAGATCATGTTTCTTAAAATCCATATTAAACCAAACGCGTTACCTTCGAGTCAATTCTGAATCATAGCAACCCTATAGGACAGAGTAGAACTGCCCCATAGGGTTTCCAAGGAGTGGCTGGTAGACTCGAACTGGTGACCTTTTTAGCAACTGTAGCTCTTACCACTGCACCACCAGGACACCAAATTCATATTACCAAACAAAGATGTAAACACACTCAAATAGTAGGCATGCATTCCAATAGTGAAAACATCATGCCATCAAAAAAAATTTTTTTCAATAAAAATTTGGTAACTAAAGGGTTTTAACTCAGATATCTTCCATGAGAAACCCTTGCTGAATCTCTCCCACACGTGCAGTCTTGATTAGTTTCCCTTCTCTGTAACACTTGATACCGCACTTAACACAGACTGTACTGTCATTGCCTACGTGTCTCTTCTCTTTCCTGGACTGGAGCTTCTTGAAGGTAGAGACTGTGAGAATTTCTTTTTCTTTTTATTTTTTGGTTATTGTTTTAACATGCCGAGAACTTAGCACATTGCCTGGGACCTAGTAGACGTTCAGGAAATGTTTGCAAGTTGATGAAATTTGAATTTAAAGCTACACGAAATGGCAAGAATGATCTACATGAAGAGACTAAAGCTCCATAAGTACTTACACTGTTCCTGTCGGCAAATTGGTACTTTTGTATGTTGTTTTAATAGCATTTACATTGAGTCAGTGAAGAATGAACTTTTGAGATTATTTTCTTGTGTCTGGTGATGGAGTTGCGTTAATTGGTGACGGTGTACTTTTGAAGGAGCCAGTCACAGTAGGACATAGACAGTGATCAAGCCAAGGCATCAAACCAAGGGCATTGTGTGTGCTAAGGAGCTACAGACATGGAGGTGAAGAAACAGTTAATTTTTTTACATTGTTCAAGATTACCCAGAAACGTTTTAAGCAGGGCCTCTGAGATTGGTCAGAGAGAGGAAATGGAGAGAGAAACCAGAATTTCTGGGATGGAAACCATTCAGACAGTTGCTGAGATGGCTGTGAGGTAGAACTGATTCCACAAAAGGTGCGTCTCGGATCAGACAGTTAAGGAGTTCCTACTTAATGGAACGAAGGGGAGGGCTGAAGGCAAAGAAGAACACCAGCTGGGCCTCGAGTTGAGCCCAAGAAAAGGGACCGGCATGCTGAAAGAGAGTGATGACGGAAGATTGTCAAGCTATCAAAGCTTTTTGAATATTATAAATGGGAATTTAGATATACCTAAAAGTAGATACAGTTTACAACTTGAAATATCCTCATACTCTAAAACCAAACGAAATCCATTGTCGTCGAGTCGATTCTGACTCATAGTGACCCTACAGGACAGAGAAGAACAGCCCCCTAGGGTTTCCAAGGCTCTAAATCTTTATGGAAGCAGACTGCCACGTCTCTCACCCGGGAGCAGCTGGTGGGTTCGAACCGCCGACCTTTCAGTTAGCAGCCAGCAGCCAAGCGCCTCAACCACTGTGCCACTAGGGTTCATTGTCGTACTCTAGTAATGATTAATTGTGTACCTGAGCAAGCTGTGATTGCTCGACTCAAAGCAGCAGGGGTAAGAGAAAGGGATATACTGCTAGCAAGGCTAAGAAAAGGAGACCAAAAGCTAGGTCCTCAGGGAATGTTTTATAATAAGAGAGATCTTACGCTTTATCTCTGAAGGATGGAAGGAGGGAACTGAAGGCTTTTTAGTAGATGGGACAAGTAGCATATTTTAATTTGTTGTAGGGCTGCCCCCATAAATTCAGCTAGTCCAAAACGACACATGAACGTCCTCTGAGACTCCTGCATTCTATCCCTTTGTTAAATGCCGTTGTCATCCCACCTGCCTGTCAGGCTGGAAACCTGTCCCATTTTATTCCCCCACCGCCCACGCACTTCTGCACCCGAGTGAGTGCTTTCCCTTCCCTCTCACTGCAGTGTCTTTGCAGCTGCTCCTCCCTGTGTTTTCACAGTCACTCTCCTGGCTCCCCCCTGGACGCATGCAGTCACGGGCATGTTAGTTACCCAGCCTTCTGTCCTGTGCACTGCTGACAGCATAGTGTCGCCAAGCACTCCACAGGCTGCCAGCACTCCTGGTTGAGCACATGGAGTGAAGGTGTGGAGTTGGTAGCTCCCTGGACGATTCCTGTGGAGGATGCTGGAGGCCGTCATCTGCCCTCTGGGTCTGCTTTCTCCTCCTCGTGCATGCTGCTGGCTCCTAGTGGAGCGCACCGTCTCCCAAACTGCCCTTTCCCGCGTCCTTGCTCCTGCTCACAGTCTTCCCTCTGCCTGAGCCACCGTCTCCTCTGACACTTCCCCTGTCAGAGATGCTCATGGGCTTCAAACTTTAGCCTACAAGCTGTTTTTCTCATCTCCTTTCAAATACCCTCTCTAACCCGCTGAACTATTCTCCCACTGTGCTTCCATAGGCACTCACACCTTTATTATAGCGCTAATCATGTTGTGCTTTTATTAAATGCTGGTTTACCCATCTCATCTTTCCTTCTAGTTCTTAATTCCCTCAAAAATATGTACCCCAGCATCTTATATATAATAGGGACTCAGGAAATGAGAGCCGACTTAAAGCAAAGGAAAGATTATGATTTGATAGCTGTGTGTGATGGTAAAAAACTTGTTTTTTAAAACCATATGTTGATGGAACTACTGGTCGACAAGGCTTGAAGCCATTCACTGAGCTGACATGTGGGATAGCTGCTGTCCTTCTGGGATGCCTTTACCCTTACTCAGGTTGCCTGACTTTTAAACCCTAAAGCAACCCGCTTCCTCCTTTGTTGATAGACATGTTTTAGTAGACTCATTTTCATATCCCAGGTCAAGGATTCTCTTTTAAGAATTCGGAGGGAAACATGATTCGTGTTTCTTTGAAATCCTACATCCACCTCTCCAACGATTCAGTTCTCATCCAAGCTGTTCCTAGAAATAGCCCAAAAATCATTAAAATGTTTCTCTTTCAGAGTCTGCAAGGAATTGTGCTTCTTTTCTAAATGGTATTGAACTCAATGGTTGCACAGTCAGCAGAAGACTCTTATCACGGGGCTTCAGCGATGAGGCTTTCCTCTCCCTCTGACTGTATATATTTTATTGTGTGGGACCAGATGTTGTGTTGAATAAATGGTCTCCTCTTTTTTTAATCAGGTTATGGTGGAGAACTCTGATTTCACTCCCTCACAAGTAGGGTGTCTGTTTACATTCCTTGCCCGCCAGCTTGCAAAACCTGACAATACACTGTTTGTAAACCGAACCCTTTTTGACCAGGTAAGTGTCTTTAACAATAAGCACCAGAATTATTTTTCTTCTGTTTGCTGTTCATACAAAAATTCACTGGACTACAGTGTTTCCTAATATGATAGACTTTTGGATAAGTGTCTGAGCAAGGAGAGGCCTGCAGGTTTCAGTTTGGATCTAAGCTAGTTTTTTTTTCAATGATGTCCTCTGGATGGTATGACTTCGCCTAATAACCTGGTATCATGGGAGTGTAGTTTGTGGAGACTGGTTTATAGAGATTCTCTTCTTTCAATTCTTCTGTTGCTTTAAATTGTGTAGAATTCTTTACTCAAGAATTTTCCAGTTTAAGAATTGCCCCGATAGTAAGACTTTGGTGATGATCATCAGAGGAGAGATTGCTTTTGGAAGATTGGAAATTACTTACAGATGACCTGGTCTCTGCAGGTCTCCTGCATTTCTATAGGTGTAAAGAAAATACTTTTATTCTGGAGAAATAGTAGCTAATAATGACTAGCAGCTGTTGAGCACTGTTGAGCGTGCCAGGCACGCTCCAGAGCTTTATTCCTGCCACTAGCTCTGAAATGGATACCGTTGTTATCCCCATTTTGCAGATTAGGAAGCTAAAGGCTGGAGAGATAAAGTAACTCATCCAAGGGCATACTAAGTAAGGGCTGTTACCAGCAGTAAATGTTATTACTAAACATTAATAAGGTTAGGATTCAAATTTAGGTGACCTGACTCCAGAATGTATGCTTTGCTTGCTCCGTGGTATCATGCAACTTCAAGTGAAGGTATATAAATGTTGCTGCCTTCTAGTCATGTTTTCAACAGTAAAGAGATGCAGGGTTCATACTGAACTATTAAACTGTTGGTATGCCCGAGCCTGATGCTTCATGTACATAGGCCGGTCAGTCAGGAAGATGGCACACACCTGTGGTGTTCGTTGTGGCAGAGTGAATGAATTGGCAATAATGGAGAGACAGTGACTCTTATTTTCCTTATGACAGTGTTGTGGAATGCATGCTGGTGTCCAACAAAAAATACTTCTTCTTTGACCAGGTCCTTGAATTCCTCTGTAGTCCTGACGATGACTCCAGACACTCTGAAAGGCAGCAGGTATGCACGACTGGAACTCTTTTTGCTAAAGAATGAGAAAGAGGACAGAGTAAGCCAGAAGGAACTCTTCTGCACTAGACATAAGGGGGAAATGGCTTTTGCCAGACCCTGATACTAAGCTACAGAAAGTAGCAATCAGAATGTAGACTAGATGGTTGTCAGAGGTGTATGTGTATATATATAAAAGGAGCTTATATCAAACGAAATTCTAGGAACACTGGACCCACCTTGCATAAAGTATGGCATCAGAGAGAATACTTCATCCTTCTCCATTATGTAGCAACAGTTAGTACTTATTGTACCCTGTTTTCTACCAGTGTCCTTAATCTGATAACCACTGTTGCCTGCTGTGGCCCTGTACCAGCAAGCCACGAGATCCCTGAGTATTGGGGTATTCAGCTTCGGGGAGTGCCTTATAGCTCTGCTGAATTAGGGCTGATCGTTTCTGGAGACTGGAATCCATCAGGCCCCCTGCTGATGACTGTGAGATCGTAGCTGTTTGGTTATGCTTCTTTCTACCTGTACCACCTACGAGGGTCCCTTCTGGGAGCAGATGTCTGTTAAAGCTCAACCAGTATAACTGTGAGCACTGGAAGAGTCATCCCATGTAAGATCGATAGCCACACTCTATCAGGTAAGTACACTACACAGATTAAGTATTTTGAGAGCTGTGCTGATGTTTTATGCTAATAGGGCCCAGCTGGGAGGTCGAGGCTCCAGTAAAGAGCATAGCGACCCCTCTCTTCCTCTGCACAGCTACGGCCCAGTACCTGCTGCAGGCTTGGGAAAGAGAGCAGCTGTTAAAAATTTGGTTATCTCTTTAGAGTATATTGAATACAAATAGTAAAGTGGTCCCCTTGGTTTGCCATTTATTTTGTCTGTTGACAGTAAGATTGCATCTTGGTATACATGGTGTCTCAGTCATGTAGTGCTGCTATAAGAGAAATCCCACAAGTGGATGGCTTTCACAAAGAGAAATTTATTTCTTCACAGTAAAGTAGGCTAAAAGTCCAAATTCAGGGCATCAGCTCCAGGGGTAGGCTTTCTCTCTCTGTTGACCTTCTCATCAGTGTTCCCCCAGATGAGGAGCTTCTCCACACAGAGACCCTGGGTCCAAAGGACGCGCTCTGCTCCTGGCATTGCTTTCTTGGTGGTGTGAGGTTCCCCCCTCTCTGCTCGTTTCCCTTTCCTTTTTATCTCTTGAGAGATAAAAGGTAGTGCAGCCCACACCCAAGGGAAACTGCCTTTACATTGGATCAGGGATGTGATCTGGGTAAGGGTGGTGTTACAACCCCACCCTAATCGTCTAACATAAAACTACAATCACAAAATGGAGGACCACCACACAATACCGGGAATCATGGCGCAGCTAAACTGATACACACATTTTTTGGAGGACACAGATCAATCCATGACAGTGGCCTAGCCAAGTTGACGTACAATCTTAACCCTCACGCGTGGTATTTCTATATAAAATGATAAGTTTTTTTACGTAAATAACTGACTTAAGCAGAAATAAAACCCAACTCTAAATGTAAAGGTTAAACTTTGAAAAGTAGTCATGGTACATTAATTATAGTACTGCCAGTCTCCTTTGAGATGATCTGGTTTTCCCTCCTCGTTTTAAAAATATAGGAAACTGAGGAAGTTAAGTTGCTCAAGGCTGTAGTTAAGATTAGAACCCAGTTCCTCCCCTTCTAATCCAGCACTCTTTCCCTTGTACCGTTTGTTCTGTATCAGATTTGTTTCTGCAGTATCTTTGAGTAATTTCCAGTGGCGTGCTGATAACTGCTTAACAAGGGGCTTACCAAGAGTAGTTCCAATCTGAGTGTTGGCTGATAGTTCCGTTTATATAAACAAATAAGACGAACGTGACACAGTGAAGACTTGTTTCAGAACTTCATTTATTCTTCAAGGACATGACTTCTTGGCTGAATCAGATAACAATTTGGAAATACTAGAAACATATTTTCTCAATGTTTTGGTGCTCTTTCCAGTATAACCACCACAGACACGCACAATTTTATTCCAATTGCCTTATTCGCATTTTCTCCACCACTTTCTTAGCCAGGGATTGGCAAGCTTTTTCTATAAAGGGCTAGATAGTAAATTCTTTAGGCTTTGTGAGCCATATATAGTCTCTGTCACATATTCTTGTTTGCTTGTTTGACAACCCTTTAAAAAGGTAAAACTATTCTCAGCTTATTGGCCTTATAAAATAAGGCCGTGGTCAGTAGTTTGCTGATGATCAACACAGCAATAAATCAAGCCCTAATTTATAGCATTTGTCAGTGTCCATGGCCAATTTCAGCATACCAACATGATTTATCACTGAACCTGAAGCTGGGAAAAGATGGGTAGTAACACATCCATATTTCCACCATGGGTAGTAACACACCCTTATATTTCCACCCTACAGATAGTGTAAATAACCTCCAGAGCATAGATCACAACAGAGTATAATAAAATAATCAGGAAGTGGTGAGTTTTTGAGTATCACTTTTACCTTTGTTTTTCATGTAATTTATTTAATCGCAAATTTGTATAATTTGATTTTTAATCATGGTCGTGTTGAACAACCAGGGTCTTGGTTTCCTGGTGCTGCTGTAACAAAAATACCACAGGTGGATGGCTCTAAAGAACAGAAACGTGTCTTCTCACAATTCTGGAGACTAGAAGTCCAGATCAGGGCATCGGCTCCAGGGAAAGTCCCTCCCGTGTCTCTTTCCGCTTCAAGACACCCCTCAAAAGGGATTAGGATTAGGACCCACCCTACTCTGGTGTGACCTTATTAACATAGCAAAAGAAAAACCCTGTTTCCAAACAGGGTCACATTCACAGGTACAGGGGTTAGCACTTCAACTGTCTTTTGGAGGGACACAATTCAGTCCGTAACAGCCAGCTTGCAAAGTTTCTAAAAATGTAACCATCAGTTCTGGTGAGTTGGTAAGGCTGGCTCCAGCGCCGGCACTTCTGTTCTATCCTTCCACACGGTGGCTTCCAGCAGATGTGACTCACTCTGTGTTTGTTCTATGAGCACATGGTACTGCTTAAAGTGGGTTCCGTTGGAGTTCTGAAATGTATCATTTGGGTAGGTTTTATTTCTTTTCTGCCTTTTTAAAAATTTATTTAACTTGAAAGTAAGCAATTTACTGTGTTAGAAAAATACTTGGTAAAATGGCTTCCTGGAGTTCTGAGAAGGGTCGCGTCACTCTGCATCCTGAATTTAAATACAAGAGAGAACTGTCTCGTGTTGCTCTAATGACTCTTCGTTTTGTTTTTCCTTTTTTTTTTTTAGATAGTATTTTATTGTGTTTTTGGTGAAGATTTACACAGCAGTTTAGGTTCCCATCCAGCAATTTCTGCCCAAGTTGTTCAGTGACTTCGGTGCCATTCTTCACAGTGCGTGAACATTCTTGTCATTTCTGTTCTGTTGTTCCATTTCCGTTAAGCCAGTTTCCCAGTTTCCCTGCTCCCTTACCTCTCATCTTTATTTTAAAGTGATTGTTGACCATTGGGTCTCATACAGGTGATTTCCCCCATATGTGCAGAGTAGAACTGCTCTCTTTAGGGTAGTTTTTTGAGGTCATCCTGGTCACCTTTTTCACTCAGCTACTTAGTGTGGTAAAAATTAATTATAAGGGCCCCAGTATTCAAGTAGGAAAATGAACATGTGAACACAGATACTGCCTGTGGACATCAGGCTTCAAAGCACCATAAAACGTGAAAACACCAGACAAAAACTCACTTCTTGGGACAAAAACACTTCTGGGACAAAAACTCACTTCTGGAAAGGCTGCACACAGGCGTTTCTAACTTGGTGGGGGGTCAATTTAATTTTCTAATAGGGCTTTTTATACAGTCAGTGTGGCATTCCTTCCATGTGTGAAAGACAGAAATCATTTATCTTTTTATAAGACTTACATATAATATAATCAGCATTGTAATGCCAGCCTAACCTCTTGCTTCTGTAAAAGCAAACCAAACATCATCAAGAAGGAAGACACACAAAAAATAACACGTTTTCACTCGTTTATCTTAAATGTTCAGGTCCTTCTAGAATTGCTGCAGGCTGGAGGCATAGTTCAATTTGAAGAGAGTCGGCTCATCCGCATGGCAGAGAAAGCTGAGTTGTAAGTTGCTTTGAAACCGTTTATTAGTTTCCCATAAAACTATTAACGTTTCTCTAATTTGAAACCCAGCCTGTTAATGCGTTGCTGCTTTTTTAATATGAAAAGATTATGCACATAACAACAAAACCTAAGTGTGAAAGTTTTTGCCTTTCAGTTTAAATCTAGGAATTAGTAAACTTTGCAGAAATTGACAGGTAAATTTAAAGTGTTTGTACATTTGTCTTAGTATGAAAGTGAAATCTTATGGTTTATTAGTTTATATATATAAAATATATAATTATTTTACTTAAAATATCCGTGGTACTTTATAGATTTTTGACAGGTATATATGTTATAAACAGTGCAGAGTTAACAGCAGGTAAGATGCAAGATGCTTATTCCATTGCTATTTATCTAGTTTGTTGAATGTTGTTTTATTTGACATATTTAATTCTGAACAAAGACTCTTCATATAAAATTTTTGCAGATCAGTAATTGATATCTAGTATATCGACTATGTCTTACGTGACACAGGGTTGCTTTAACATTTCTTTTGTACCAAGCTTTGAAATTCCTTACAAGCATGGTACTCAGCAGCTTCTTAAACCTATATTTAGAGGAATGGCAGATACATACATATCTCCCTTAGACACTGTATCTTCATTTAACAGTCGAAGTCACATCTACTGTACTCATTTCTCTGAATACTAACCTATACGCCTGAGAAAGCGTCTCAAAACAATAAGCTAATAACCACCTGCCTGTTCAGTACAATGAAGTTTTTCCTTTTACATTCTAGCTATCAAATTTGTGAATTTATGTATGAACGACAACACCAGTATGACAAAATTATTGATTGCTACTTACGTGACCCACTGAGAGAGGTGAGTTAAGAAACTGATGTACCCTTTTTTCTTAGTTTTTTTTTTCCTTTACTGAGTAAAAATAACTGTTCAGTAATTATAACTGTTTAAAAGAAATATTTGGACACTCCAAGGTTTTCTTCATTTATTTAACAGCTTTTTATTGTGTGTGGGTGATGAGCCAAGTACATGTTGACAGTGAAAACAAATAGAGTCCCCTCGGTCTTGGAACTTAGAGTTTAGTGAGGGAGTCTGACAGTAAACAAACAAACAAAAACCGAAATCTGTAATCACAAGTTGTGGTAAGGGCTGGGAAAGATAAAACAGGATGCAACTTTAGAGGCTGATGGGAGAACTAACTTACACAGACCAAGCAGAGAGGTAATCTCAGAGGAAGTGACATATAAACCGAGGTCTGGAATTTGAGGAGAAGCCAGCCAAGCAAAAAGTGAAGGGAAAAGTGCTCCAGGACAAGGAACAGTATATGCAAAGGCCTTGAGGTGGGAAAAATGTTGACATGTTCAAGGAACTGAGTAGAGATCGCATAGCTGAAGTGAAGATCAGCATAGCTGGAGCCTAATAGACAAGGGCAAGAATGGTTTAAGATGAAATTGGGAATGTGGACAGGAACCACCAAAGGCAAAAGTCTAATGTTCGCTCATTAGGTTATTGGAGGTCAATAACTGAGACCCAAATTAATTGGAACAGGTATGTAACTTTTAAGAGTGTACTCTAAATTTTAAACAATTACTTTTTCTCTTTAGTGTCAGTTATCCATCAGTTAACTACCTCCAAGTGGTTTTCTATGTCCAAATACTAGATGTTTACCAAGACTAGCACAGATATTAGATCGTGACTAAATATTACATGAGTGAATAAGCGGATAAATCATATTGTCTTGTGCTCTTCAGGAAGAAGTCTTTAATTACATTCACAATATCTTATCCATCCCTGGACACAGTGCAGAGGAGAAGCAGGCTGTATGGCAGAAAGCAATGGATCATATTGAGGTACTGATTCAACAAAAATTTTCAGACTTCCTCATTTGAATGGATATCTCCTAAATTAACTTTATGCTAACCAAGCAGTGGCAAGTATCATATTATTCAGTTGATTTGCTTGAAGATTATAGTTGTTTTCATATAATTTATTCCATCCCATATTTGCATTCATAAAGCCTGTGTTGTATATTGGAGCCCTGGTGGTGCAGTGGTTAAGAGCTCGGCTGCTAATCAAAAGGTCCGCTGTTGAAATCCACCAGCTGCTCCTTGGAAACCCTGTGAAGCAGTTCTACCCTGTCCTGTAGGATTGCTGTGAGTCAAAATCAACTCGACAGCAATGGGTTTGAGATGTCATTTACAATTTATTATGTTACAGCTTCTGAAACTAGCCCATGTTCAGTCAGCTGGGGACAAACTGTAATATTAGTGGGTTTTCACAAAGTTCTTAGAAGGATTCTGACAGTACTTCAGGTCTTTTTCCCGGATAGGTGATGGGAGCCATTCCCTCGAGTCACCCAGTAAAACTGTAGAAACGTTCCTGCAGTGAGTGGCTCTCTGTGTACTTCCTTCCCTTGTGTAACAGGACAGTGAAGCTGACCTCGCCCGGCCAGCTGAGTCACTGATTTTGTTTGTGCGTGCTGTTTTCCGGGAATTCAAGAGTTCACTTCAGTATTGGAACAAGAAGCTCTTTTTAAAAAACCTGCACATAGATGCGTAATGAAGAGACTAATACACATCCTGCGTTCTGAAAGAGACTCGGAATCCCCCCCTTAGTGTGGTTGCCTGGGGTGCATTGCATACCATTTACCTCAGAAACCATCAGAGCTGGTGGTTTTGTTGAAATCCGTTCTGTTTTATGGGTCCTTGATTACTGACAAAAAGTAGTAAGGAAGGAAGCCGAGGTAGTCCTGTTTTGGGAAGTGACCTTTATTATCTACAGAGTTTCTTTTGTTCTTCACATAGCAAGGATCCAGTGGAGGGACAGCTTTTGGTGATGGCTTGAGAGATGTGGTGACAGATACGATTACCCACCATGTTTTAAAGTTTCTTATACCACTGAAAAATGTTAAGAAAGGGTGAGCTCTGAAACTTTGAGAAAGCATTGCATGTTATTGGAATACCTTGTTGTTTTAGTTGCTGAAGGTTGTAAAGTGTGGAGAGATCAGGTACGTGAACAGGAACTTAAGTGAAACATCTGGTGTGAATGGTGTTGGTCAGTCGTGAGAAGTCTGGTCTGAAGTCATCTCCACACTTCCATTGACAGGGTTGAGAACGCAGAGTTATTTAATGCTATCACATTCCTGCTAACAACAACGTGAATGTGTCTTGATGAAAGAACCCAGCAGGACCTTCTCCTATTTTGGGTTTTATCTTTTCTCCCTTCATTCTGTATTGTTTTTCCTTTCATCATCCTCTGTATGTCTCCATGGTTACATTCTGGCTCATTCTTCTTAACCTGCATTATGCGGTGGTCCATGCACATGGGCTCCAGACATCCAGAAACGAAGCCATGTCTCTCTGCACAATGTGAAACGTGAGGAATTAATCAATGAGCAAACAGAGTACTCAGCAGAAAACTCAGGCTAGAGAAGCAAGAAGCATTTTGCTGCACAACAGTTATTTCTGCTGAGTATTTTCCCCACATCTGCACATTCTTTCACCTTGACCCTTTTAGTATCTCTTAAGGCCACTGTTAAATACATAGACTTTTTGATGAAGGACTCCTGTGTCATCAGTGATGTAAATGAAATGAAGATTAAATGCATTGCCATGTGTGCGTTAGTGGTCCTTAACACTTTCGGGGTTATAGACCTCTTTTGAGAATCTAACGAAAGGTTTGGACCTGTGCCTTGTAATATTGCACACGTGCATAGACACATCACTTTGTTCACAAATTTCAGGTATCACCCGCTGAAAAACCAGCCCGCTGCCATCGGGTCAGTTCCGACTCATAGCGACCCAGCAGGACAGAGCAGAACGCCCCATAGGGTTTCCAAGGCTGTAAATCTTTATGGAAACAGACACTACATCTTTCTCCCAAGGAGCAGCTGGTAGGTTCAAACTGCCAATCTGTCGGTTGGCAGCCGAGCGCTTTAACCACTGCACCACCAGGGCTCCTTTTCAAGTATTACCCTTAGAAAAAACCCATTGCCACTGAGTCGATTCCAACTGATAGCAACCCTATAGGACAGAGTAGATCTGCCCCCACAGGGTTTCCAAGGAGCAGCTGGTGGATTTAAACTGGTAACCTTCTGGTTAGCAGCCGAGCACTTAACCACTGTGCCACCAGGGCTCCTCAGGTATCACAGACCCCCCCTAAAAGCTGTTCACAGATGATGGGCTGTGGACCCCAGAAAAGAGTCTCTGGTTTAGACAAGTTTTCTAATATGGACAAAGCATATTTCATTAGATTTTTTTTTTTTATATTTTTTATTTTGAAATATAAAAAATATCCAGAAAAGTGTATAAAACAAATGAACAGTTTAATAAAAAATTAAAAAGCAAACATGCAAAGTTCAGGTCAAGAAATAGAATATTTCCGGTACCCAGACTCTTCCCGTGCATCCTTTCCTGATCGCAAACCCTGCCTTCCTTCCGATAGACCCATTATCCTGATTTTTGTGATAATGATTTCTCACCTTTCTATATACTGTTACTGCACATGCATGCCTCCCTAAAATTATGTATTTTAGTTTCTCATTCTTCTGAAGTTTGTCTAAATGAAGTTATACTCTGTATTTTTTATGTCTTCTTTTGTTCCGTATTTTGAGAAGTTCATACATTTTGCTGTATATAGCTGTAATTCATTTCTATTATTGTGTCGTATTTCATTTCATAAGTATATCACAGTTTATATAGCCTGCTGTTGATGGACATTTCAGATGTTTTGGGTTTTGACTTTTAGAATTAGTCCATCCGTGATCATGCGTGTGTATCCATCTTCAGCACAGCTGCATGCATTTTTCTGGAAGAGCGGCTCTAAGTCAGTTCCCAGAACAGCGTTACAGCATAAGCTGAGAGGGAATTTGACAGAAATGCAGGTTCAGACTTCACATCAGATATACTGGATCAGAAACTTTGGGGGTTGGGCCCAGCAGTATGTGTTTTAACAAGACCTCTAGGTGATTCCGATGTGTGCTAATGTTTGATAATCTCTGCTCTAGGGTGTAAATTGCTAGTTATTAGGGATGAGTATCTTAAATTTCACTAGATGCCCACATTGTATGAGGGTTCCTATTGGCTGTATATCCTTGCTAGACTTTCTAATTTTGCCACTCCAGCAATTGTGTAATGATATCTCATTGTGTTTTAGATTTCTGTTTTCTTAATTACTAATGATAATGACATTTTCATGTTTATTGGCCATTCGGTTTTCCTCTTTTGTGATATATCTTTTCAAGTTTTCTGCCCACTCTTCTATTTGAATGTCTTTTGAACTTATTGATTCGCCGGAGTTCTTTATATATCATGGATGTAGGTTTTTTTCAGTGATGTGTGTTGCAACTGTTGTCTCCCGCTCCGTGACTTTTCCTTTCAATTCTTTTATGGTTCTTTTAAAGAAAAATTTTTATTTTTTCCCATAAGTGGTCAAAATGATCCATTTTTCCCTCTGTAGTTGAGGAGATATCCCAATATGTTACCATCTAAAAGGTTTCTTGTTTTGTTTTCATCGTTAGATCTTAGGTCCACCTGAAAGCAATTTTGTATATGGTGCGAGTCCGAATGCCTTTCCCCATTGCTCAATAGTGCTACCTTTGTTACATGTATATCGAGTGTCTATAGGCTTGGTCTGTTTTTCTGGGCCCTCTTATTTCGTTGGTCTATTTTGTCCCCGCATCAATACCACAGTTTTATATGTTGGAGCTTTATAATAAGTCTTGGTATCTTTAAGAGGGTCTTGTTTTTTCTTGACCTTTTGTACTTCCAAAGGCATTTTAGAATCAACTTGTCAAGTTCCACCAAAACATTTTTTAAAAATCTTATGACTCAGATGGGCAGTACATTGAATCTGTCAATCATTTTGAAACTGTTTAACACCTTTCCAGTATTGAGTCTTCCAGTCTATGACTACATAGTCTAACCCTTTATTCAGTATCTTTCTATAAAGTTTTATAATTTTCTCTGTAGAGGTCTTCAATCCTTTGTTAGGTTTACTTTCACAACTTTATACTTTTTGATATTCTCATAAATGGTATTTTTAAAAATGTCATTTCCAACATAAGTATAATGTTTACTATTAGGATTTTAATGGAGGTTCCCTTCTATTTTAGTTCACTGAAGGTTTTCTCATGAGTGGATTTTGAATTTTTTCTCCCTTTGTTTTTGTGATAAAACTTATTGATTGACTCTCTTGAATTCTGCAGATATGTCCAACTTGATTCTGATATATTATCCTTTTTATTCATTGTTGAACTTAGCTTGCTAATATTTTATTTAAGTTGTTAGATCAATGTTCATGGTTAAATCATGGGTCTGTGATTCTCTTTGGGTTTTGGTATCAAAACTTTGCTTTCCTCATAAAATGAGCTTAAGAACATTCCTTTTTTCTGTTCTGGAAGAGGCTATTTAATTTTGGAATTATTTTTTTCTTAAATGGTTTCTAGAACTTTCCAGTGAAACTGTTTAGGGCTGGAGTTCTGTATGGAAAGATTTTTGATGACTCACCCAGTTTCCTTAATGGTTAAAAATCAGTTCAGGTTTTCTGTTCTTGAGTCAGTTTATTAAATTATATCTTTCTAGGTATTTATCAGTATTGTCTAACTTAAAAAATTTTGGCATAAATTAATTGATTGTGGTCTCTTTTATATTCTTCTATAGAAGATCTGTGGCAATAGCCCCTTTTGCATTTATGATATTGGTTAGCTATATTGCATAAAAGTAGTACAAGCTACAGTGATGTGTGTCAGTTAATTATTATTAATCTATTGATAACTATCTTAACACAATAATTTTAGAGATATAATGAATATTGCAGTCACAATAACTTGTCCAAGTTTTGTTTGGTAATATACCATGTTGATTATATATTTGCTCTTTGCATTTTAGTCACGTAACATGGTTGTGTTGGCTCCCAGTGTTCCCACAGAGAAGGTGCAGTTGGAAGGGTAGCATAGTTGGTCCCAGAAACCGAGTGAGCAGAGAATGCCAAGAAGAAAAGCGTAGTCAGCAGTGTCAAGGAAAGTTCAATGAGAGAGCAGATTGTAAGTCTTGGATTTGACAGAAATGGGTCTTCTTAATGCTGACCACAGTGGTCAACCTTTTAGTTTCACTGAGGACCAGTGACCTTAAGTTGCTTTCTTAAGACACTTCCAGTTTCTAAATCCACTAGGCAGTAGAAGTTAAGTTGAGGATTCTTAGCCAGAGACATTACCATTATACTCTCGTTTTCATTTCTTCAGGTTATTACTTTAAGCTCAAGGGTGAAATTCACTGACAGGGAATTTGAGGAGCTTTTGTTCCTTCCGCTCATCCTGTAGAGATGATGGCCTAAGTCCAGAGCTTTAGTGCTTTCATCTTCTAAGAATTCTGAATTATCTTTTTTTTAAAAAAAAAATCAAAATCTGGTTTATTATATGGCGCATTTCCAGTTCTGCTCACGTGCAACGTGCCCTTGAAATTGCGGCCCTATATCCTGGTCTCCAGAAGTGCCGTGTAGAAACATGTGACAGTATTGAGGCAGGTAGTCATACCTCACGCCTGTGGATATCTATTTAAATATAATGTTGAAGATGATTTTGTCTTTTTCTTTAACTCTAGGAACTTGTGTCCCTGAAGCCCTGTAAAGCTGCAGAGCTGGTTGCTACCCACTTTTCTGAACAGATTGAAACAGTCATTAAAAAACTTCAGGTACGCATTACAGAAGTGTGTTAGGAAAGAACGTCTATTGGAGAGACTCTCTAAGAACGTTTGATCACGGCAGTTTCTTCAGCTCATAGTTGCCGTTTAATAACAATTTCCACACTGTGTGTGTGGGGGGCTGGTCTTTGGTACCAGTTACTCTGGGCCTGGAGATGAGGAAGTTCATCTTCACATAACAGATGCAACGTCTGTGAAACATCTTTGGAAGTATAACGTGTGCTTCTAGAAATCACAGTCCATAGAAGATCAACATTTTCTTTGCTATAGGAACTACAGCCATGTTCTTTTTGAGGTTCATGTTATTTATTTAGACCTTTGTCATCCTCAAGTTGGGTTAATGAGGACTGTTTAGAGTTTTTCTTGGAAAATCTGAACTAGAACTTAGCTATATTGGAGCCCTGGTGGCCCAGTTGTTAAGAGATCGGCTGCTAACCAAAAGATCGGCAGTTCAAACCCTCCAGCTGCTCCTTGGAAACCCTATGGGACAGTTCTCCTCTGTCCTGTAGGGTCACTGTGAGTCAGAATCAACTCAACAACAACGGGTTTGGTTTTTGGTTTGGTGTAGCTACATTGAATTGACTCAGTGGCAACAGGTTTTTTTGGTTAGTTCTATTAATGCTGAATATCGAGAAGCTCAGTTTGAAAGACTCTTTGATAGCCCCAGTATTCCACCCACCACTACCATGGCAGTGCTCGTGGTGGGTTTTGCCCACTGTTGTTAGGGCCTCAGGTGATAGTGGCAGGCAGGCTCTCAAGAGGCAGTAAGACAGGTAGGGAAGAGGGAAGCAAGGTGGAAAGCCAAGGCATCAGTGGGGGACAGCTGGCATGAGAGAGACAGACAGAGACATGGAATTCACTCATTTTAATACTCATTGTGGTCCCACTCTGTGCCATGGTGTGCTAGACCCTGGGGGAGCAAATAAGAATACAACCTCTCCTTTACTTTTCCCTGTGGAGCAGAGAAGCACTTTATCTAACTGCAGCCCAATGTTATAAGAGCTAGAAGAAAGGTATGTGAAAGTGCTGTAGGAACAAGAGGAGAGAATCATGGACTGTCCAAGGAAGTCAGCAAGAATTCCCAGAGACGCCTGAGCTGGTTCCTGAATGATTGGTATGAGTTTTCTGGATAGGGAATGCAGGAAGGGCTTTCTGGAGAAAGCTTCTGGCTGTGGAAAGCCTTGAAGGCACGTCAGAGTGGTCAGGAATGTGGGGAGCATTCTGTGGTGGGTGATGGTGGAAGTGGCATTAGAGTAAGCTGTGAAAGGTATGCAGAGGAGGAGTTAAAAGTACAGAGGCTGGAAAATACAGGTTGGGACCTGGTTTTGCAGGACCATGTGTATGGTGCTAAGACATTTATACAGCATCTTCTGTGTACTGGAGAATCACTAAAGTTTGTTTAAGCAGAGGGGTGACATCAGTAGATTCATTTTCTAGAAAATTAACTCTGTGGAGAACGTACCGGTCAGGAGAGCAAACGAGGAGTGATGCCAGTTAGAAGGCAAGAGATCCAGGCGAAAGATGGTAAGCACCAGGGCTGAATCAGCGGCAGTGGAGTGGACAGATCCAAGACGTATTTGTGAAGTAAAATGTATAGGGTTTGGAGTTGAGTGCTATGGGAGGAGCTAAAAATGACTCCCAGATATCAGGCTTGGTGGTCCAGCATGATGAGGGCCATGAACTCAAGAGGACTCATGCATTAATTCAGTAAACATTTATGTACCTGTGATGGGCCAAATTCATTGTTAAGTTGCTGAGGGTAGAAAACTCTATAATGTGGTAGCTGCTGTCAAGGAAGGCAGGTAAGCCAAAGATAATTGCAGACTAGTTTGACTTGACCAGTGATAGAGCACTGTCTGGAATGCTGGGGGAGCACATGGCATGGGAGGCTCCATCCATCCTAGTGAAGGGCAGATGGGCATTTCCTGCCGAAATGACTCTCAACCCCAGAGCCTCTAACCTTCAAAGTCAGCCATTTCGGTGAATATTCTTGCCTGTGTTGTTATTGTTTAAAACGTAAGATTATCAGTTTCAAGATTTTCTTTTTCATGTAGTCTCAAAAGATGCTAAAAGGCATAGAGGCCCAGTAAATTAATATAATGTCATTTATCAGATAAATATATAAAAGCTGAAGTGTGATGCATAGGAAAAAGGTGGCTGTTTGTGGGCTGTTTGTGTAGTATTAAACGTTTCTTTCAAAGAAATGAAGGATTTATCTTATTGCAGCGTTTCACTGATTGTGCAGGAGCTCCACACAGGTCTTATAAAGTACCTTTACTTTTGGGGGCAGAAATGTGCTTCTGACCAATCACTTTCAGAATCCTTGAAGTGGAAAATAACTAAAATACCTGAATCACCACCAGAAGGAAGATTACATAAAATAAAACAAATTTACAAGGCCAAGGGAAAGATAGAAAGTCAAAGACTGATATAAATATATTTTTAAAATCACATTCTAAAAGCCATTAATCCTTTTCAGCTTTGCGAGCCTTCCAATTTTTACAGGTAAAATTTGAATATGTCACACACACAAAATAAATAAAACCCCCAAATAATATAAAAACACTAACCAATAATAATTTTTGCTTAGCAAGAGCTTAAAAACATTATTTATACTTACATAGTATTCTAAGGTTTATTTCATTTAATCCTCATTTCCATCCTGTTCAGTGGAGACATTACCGCCCTATTTTTTCACATAAGGAAACTGAATTGCTCAGAGGGTCAGCGACTGTGTGCAGAGTCACATTGCTGATGAGTCCGAGCCAGAACCCACATTTTATGCGGTATTACTTGCTAACGTTGCAATTCTACTGCCATCTCTTCTGTAGTTGATTCTACTGTGGAGTTAATGAGCATTTTCTGCTAATTTGGGCCTCCAACTCCCACCCTACCTAGACTGACGATCGCACAGTAGGCCGTTTTCATAAGGAGGACCCTGTGAGGCAGCGTGGCACCCCCCGGTGCAGCCAGAGTCCACTGTCAGAAGGCCAGCTCCAGGCGCCTGCCTTTTGAAGGTCTTTGTGCCGGGAAGCTTAGGGTTTGCCGCAGTGGAGTTCTTCTTGGTGATAACAGGTGTTCATGTTCCTTTTGCACTCAAAGTTGAATGTATGGCTGTGATTAGAGCCACTGAGAGGAAATGAAAGGACCTCCAAATGAGTCTTGAGAGCTTCTCACACCTGCACGCGGGGCTTAATGGATGGAGTCATCGGTGTGGGCGCTTTAAAGGGATAGTCTAGTTCTTTACCATGGCATAGTTTGAAGAACTTGTTTTAATATTTAATTGTCTTTTTTATTATTTTTCTATTCAGAACCAGATTTTGCTTTTCAAATTTTTGAGGCGCCTTCTTGACCCAAGGTATGTTAATAAATTGTAGTTTTTAGTAATGTGTAGATGAGAAGTCAAAGGAAATAAATTGAGGTTAAGAAACTGACCCATGGTACCCAAATAGTACATTCAGCTCTTAATTTTTAATATTCTTGGGTAACAGTTATATAGATTATCCCAAAGTATGTGATCTGAAAATAGGTTATATCTAGAGGGAATACTTTTCTTTTCACTTGGACGTGAGCAAGCACGGTAAGTTCTCATCTGTGTCGATAAAGTAAGGAAGCTGTGCCCCCAGGGAGTGTTCCAGGAGGAATTTGGTGACCATCCAGCCTTCCCTTCTACCCAGCTTCACGTCTACCTGTTGTTTATTTCACACTGTGGATTGATAGCTTCACTTTTCAAAGTAAACACCTAGTTCCCGGCCTACCTCTAAATGTATTATGTTTTTAATGCTCGGTTGAAGTGTTTGATTTTAAATATCTTTTCCTGGCAGTGTGGGAAGGAAAGTTTAGATTTTTATTTATATATATATGGTTTTATATATATATATATATATATGATTATTTTTAATACGGTAGGCAAGTGTCTGGAGAGATACAACCGTAAATATACCCTAAATATATACGTAACTCCAAGAAAGTGTGGCAATAATCTCAGTAGCATGCTTTGTTCAGTGATGGAATGGTGTTGCTCTCATGCCTTTAAGTCCATTTTCTGTGGGTTGAAAGGGAAGGGAAACATACATTCACAGGGAGGTGATTACGCTGGGCGGAACTATCTGCTAGTCCCCCAATTCCCACTCTCAAAGCTAGGGAAAAAACAAACCAGCAAAAAAGAAAAAAAAACACCCTCATTTTCAGAAAATCCCGTTATGCATACAGAGAGCATCCCCTCATTCTCTGCACACCAGCCAGGTTTCTGGTTTGACTCCCCATCTTGTCAGAAGGGAAAGAAGTTGAGTTGTGTCCAGGGTAGACCATTTGCCTCGCCTGGGTTTGGTTACAGTTCGTGGATTGCCCAGACTGCCTATCAGGTGATGATCACAGGGAGGAGTTCAGATCAGTCACGAGGAGGCTTTTGTTCATCTGGCGTTGGTGAATGGGTCCACGACCTGGTGTCCGTGGTGCTCCAGAGGCCAGACAGAGCCTCCGAAGAATCAGGCACTGGATGGGATTTTTTTAAATTGCTGTTGTGGCGCTTACCAAATACAACTAACCCAAGCTGATGGTGGAATCAGCTGCCCTTGAGAGCCTGCGAGATCTGAGTGTTCTGCTGTAACTGAGTATGGAGGAGTCCTGGTGGCTCACCGAAAAGGTCGGCAGTTCAAGTCCACCAAGCTGCTCCTGGGGAACCCTGTGGGGCAGTTCTACGCTGTCCTACAGGGTCACTACGAGTCGGGATCAACTCAACAGCTATGAGTTTTGGAAGTAGAGTATATCGGAAGTTGAGTGTAATAATATTTAACATCCTCTGAGATAGTCGCTCTTAACCAGAAGTGTGTATCACAATCATCTATGAAGCTTTTGAAAATACAGTTGCCGGGGCCCAACCCCAGGAATCTTTGGGGGTAGGGATATTTCTGATGCACACCAAGAGCTAAGCATCACTGGTTAACAGTAGTATTGCAGGGTGGCGTAGCTGTTACATCAGACATACAAAGCGTCGGTTTCATTACAGTACACACAGGCCAATGAAAAGAGTCATTTATTCACTGTAGTGACTGTAACGTCAGCTTTGGTTATTGCAGTATTCTAGGCTATTTTTGAATACCACTAATTTTGGTGATTATATTTCTTTTCAAAATTTAAATCTTGAACAAGCTATTCTGCATTTAAATTTAGAATCAAACAAATAAGCAGATGTTTAGAAAACTGTCTGACCCCATATAACCCTTACACCCCAGTTCAGGATCTTTTCAAAGCATCTATGTTTTAATTCTCTGTTCTCAGATTATTCCTGAGATTAGACATCTTCTTAAAATTTCAGTCGCTCATTTGTATTTCCCTCAGAGCCAGTTTGGGCCCCTGTCTGCTTCTAGAATCACCCAGTGGTTGGGGCGTAGAAGTGAAGGAAGAGCTGGGAAAAGGCTGGGAGAGGTCGAGGAAGAGACGTGAGAGGCAGCGAGGGAGAGCTCTGAGCAGGACTGAGCCTGCGGATAAGGGAGGAGGGTCCCAGCCCCAATTCCCAGCCTTTCCCCAAGGCTGTCCGCCTCTTTTCCCATCTCTCTTCCTGTTTCCTCCGGTTTCAGAGCCGTTCTCTTAGGGCCTGACTCCTCTCCCCTGGGATAATTTACGAATCGCATCCTTTTTCCCAGCCATCCTACCTGGAGACTCTAATGAAGGACGGGAGGCTCACATTCCAACTTGGCCTTTCCTCAAATGCAATAATTGCTGAAGACAATTGAGAAATGCCAGTATTAGATAACGTAAATATCAGTACGGCCAGTAGCCCTGGTATTGCAATCACTGCTTAACCACACTGTAATAAAATTGGCAGATCATAAGAACGACAGAGGCCTTTGATGGAAAGTCTTGCTCTGTTATTACCTAGACCTAAATTTGAAAGATAGAATTAGGTAAGGACCTTTAAGAATACTGTGAAAGATGTGTCATTCACTAGTAAACCACAAATAATTTACATTTCCTTGTGAAACACCTGTATTTAATCTCCCTAAGCTAACTGTCAGAGCCCTGGTGGTGCAGTGCATAAGAGCTCGGCTGCCAAGCAAAGTGTCGGCAGTTCAAATCCGCCAACCGCTCCTTGGAAACCGTATGGGTAGTTCTACTCTGTCCTGTAGGGTCGCTATGAGTTGGAATTGACTCCACGGCAACGGGTGTAAAACTGTCCCTACTACCAGTTGTCATCAAGTTGATTCTGACTCATAGCGACTCCATGTGTGTCAGAATAGAACTGTGCTCCATAGAGTTTTCAGTGGCTGATTTTTCAGAAGTGAATCACCAAGTCTTTCCTTCTGAGGCACCTCTGGGTGGGCTCAAACCTCCAACCTTTCAGTTAGCCGTCAAGCTCATTAACCGTTTGTATCACCCAGGGACTTCAAACTAACTCTAACCCAGGATAATCGCTGTAAATTACTTGTCACACATTAGTCCTTTGCTGTCACGTCAGCTCAGATAGCGGCAGTGCAGCCACAGCCCTTTCTCTCCCCTCCTCCCAAAAGGAAACATGACCTGGAGTGGCCCCCCTTCTGACAATAGCCGAATCTCTAGCTTTCCTTTTGCCTCTTTTTAAAAAAGTGAATTTTTGTTGTTTTTGAAACTTCAGAGCTTTCCATTAACTAGACTGATACCTTAGCTCTACCTTTAAGAAGATCTCGCTTTACTATTGATCCACCTCCATGATATAAAGGACCTAGTGTTCTGCTTTGAGAATCCCACGTCCGAAAGGCATCATATTCCATCGTTCTCCTTTATGCCTTAGAGAGGAGGCAGGCATCAATTTAGACTGTGCTTTAAATTTATCTGTAAATTTGGTGTTTGGCATTCAGTGCAAAAGTTTTTATAAAAAGAGTATTTTATAGGATAGTATTTTAGGCTAACCCATAAAAGCTTGTTTAACCCACAATGTAAGTATATAATACTAGTAATACTAGAAGTGAGGAGGGCGAGACTCTGTTTCATGTACTTTGGACATGTTATCAGGAGGAACCAGTCCCTGGAGAAGGACATCATGCTTGGTACAGGGTCAGCGAAGAAGAGGAAGACCCTCAATGAGATGGATTGACACAGTGGCTGCAACAGTGGCCTCAAGCATAACAACGATTGTGAGGATGGCGCAGGGCTGGGCAGTGTTTCGTTCTGTTGTACACAGGGTCACCATGAGTTGGAACCAACTTGACGGCACCTAACAACAACAGTAATGTATTGAATTCTGGATTGAGGAGAGGAAGAAGGTTAAGAAAGTGGAACACAGAGGGAGTGGGGAAAGAAGAGGAAGTCCTTTCTTTCTTGCTTTCAGAGCTAGCCTTAGACAAAGTTTTGAATTACAGAAGATTTGTCTTTGGTGCCCCTCTCCGCCCCTTCTTTCCAGGGGCTCAGGATTCTCACACTTGATCAGACTCTCCACTTCATAAGGACATCCAGATATATAGCGTCCTTCAGAGATACTACAGATTTTAAAAATCCAAAATTACCTACCTCCATGTCCCAATCAAAACTTTCCCTAATTTCATTGTCACTGTCTACGTGATGTGGCACTTTTACAGTGTGTCTTAGTCATCTAGTGCTGCTATAACAGAAATACCACAAGTGGATGGCTTCAACAAACAGAAGTTTAGTCTCACAGTCTCACAGGCTAGAAGTCCAAATTCAGGGCACCAGCTCCAGGGGAAGCCTTTCTCTGTCTAATGGCTCCAGAGGAAGGTCCTTGTCATCAATCTCCCCCTGGACTAGGAGCTTCTCAGCACAGGAACCTCGGGTCCAAAGAACGTGCTCTCCTCCCGGCGCTCTCCTCCCGGCGCTGCTGTCTTGGTGGTATGAGGTCCCTAACTTTCTGCTTGCTTCCCTTTCCTTTCATCTTTTGTAGGATAAAAGTTGATGCAGGCCACACCCCAGGGAAACTCCCTTTACATTGGATCAGGGATGTGAACTGAGCAAGGGTGTTACATCCCACCGTAATCTTTAACATAATCTAATCTTGCCTTATTAACCACAGGCAGAGATTAGGATTTACAACACATAGGAAAATTACATCAATCACAAAATGGAGAACAACCATACAATACTGGGAATCATGGCCTAACCAAGTTGACACATATTTTTGGGGGACACAATTCAGTCCATGACACAGTGGGAATATACAGGTACCACATAAATGTAATGAAACATGCACACAGAGAGAGCAAAACCCAACTCTTCCTAATACCGGTTGATCTCAAGGGTGTGGAGAAAGCAGGTAGTGTGCACTAGTTATGGCAGATTCCCATCACATGTTAGCATTTTTAAATAAGTGTATATGCTTGTTGACCAAACTAAAGGATTGGTGTCTTGTCGGGAACTGGGAAAACTGAAGTGGGAAGCTTAGGGAGTGTGGAAAAGAAATCTGGGGCCAAAAGAACATCGAGAATAGGTAGACTGGCCCTGCCTGGCGGTTTCCTCTGGGAGAAACTCTTTTTGCCCTTGTTTCTTCACTTCCTCTTTCTGTATTTCTTAAGCAATAGATTGTTTTTTAATCTCTAGGATTTTTTTTTTTCCATGAAGCACCTATGGGAGCATCCTGGAGAGTGGGGAAAATGAAAGAAAACAGTTCTTTTGAAATGGGAACTGATTGTACATATGTCACGTCAGAATGCTGCCTTTTTACTCTTATCCCAAACCCTGAGTTAATAGGACCCTAATTTCCTGTTTCTGAGAGGGAAGCTTTTTATTTAATTGGTCAACAGCATTTTTAAAGGAACAAATTATCTAGTTGAATTCTTACATATATTTTTCTATTTCTTTATCCAGTTTTTTTTTAATCTTTGTTATGTAAATAATTTGGTCAGTAGAATTAATTGACCTACAAAGATGATGTGGCACCTGTACTTGGAAAGATTATAGTTATGGGGAGGGGGGCAGGGGGTGGTTAATCTTCCAGAAGCAAATTGCATGACTGAATTGAGACCAACAGCTGGGAGGAAAGGATTTGCATCCTCTTGGAATTCTCTTCTCTGAGACAGCTGCTCCACAAAGGCCCCAACCCCCAGCCCTTGCATGCCTTCCCGCTGGCCCAGAATTCCACTGGACTTCTCCTTCTGGTGCATCTGCATCCAGACGTAGGTCCTCGTGCAGCGGGGATGCTTAAAGGAGAATGCAAAAGGATATTGATGTGTTTTATGAAGCTGTGAGCTGCATAAGGAATAAAGAGAATGTACAAGTATATTTATAGTCACAATATTTTCCTCACTGCGATTTTCTTTGTAATATCGACTTAGCCTTTGTTAGCCATGTCCTGGAGGCCTCTCAAATGTATAGTATGATTTTCTTGTGGAAAACAGTAAATGAAATGTCACATTGTACTTCTGAGTTTTTAATCAAAATGAAATTAAAAGTGAACATTGCCAAGAAAATGAGTAGCATTCCCAAGGTGCAAAGCATAGATTATAGGAATGGTTATACATTGGATTAAAGTTGAATCTATTGGTGTTTCTGTGGATAATTTTGCAGTATTTTAAGATATTGGCATTCAGTGTTGAAATAGCATAATTCAAAATTAAGCAAAAATTAGAACATTTAAAATACATTCATATAGCATACTCATAGAACATACAGTGAGCACATACAGTGGTCTAAGAGATTGTCAGTTTGGTCGGGCTTACCACCAGATACAGCATGTTAGGTTAGGATTGTGCGGTGCTTAAGAGCTTCGCTGCTAACCAAAAGGTCAGCAGTTTGACTCCATCAGCCGCTCCTTGGAAACCCTATGGGACAGTTCTTACTCTCTCCTCTGGGGTCGCTATGAGTCGGAATCGACTCGAAGGCAGTGGGTTGGACTGGGTTTGGTGTTGTACGCTAGTGTATTTTAGCCGGTAGCTCAAATTCAACACATCGTCATCTCCTGTTCTTCAGACCCTACACACACACACACACACACACACACACACACACACACACACACACACACACACACACACACACACACTTTAGCCTATGTGAATTAATTTCTTTTTCCTTTATTTAACAGTTACAGTGACATTGCTGTTTGCTAATACCGTGCTAGGGATTGAAGTGGCTCAAAACAATACTCACTTTTACCAGTCTAAGCCTGCTCCGTCTCCTTTTTCTTTTAGCAAATGGCATCATCCACCCATTTATTTAGCAATTTACTGAGTCACTAAAGCATACTGAACGCTATGAGAAGCATGGGAGATGCAGTGGTGAATAGGACAAGGCCCTGCCTTCAGAGAATTTACTTTGTAATGGAGGATATAGACAAGTAGGCTGGCAATTATAAGTGTCTTAATTAGAATCCTGAAGTGATGATCAGTTTTTCACTTTCCTTAACCAGCGCCACCCACCTTGGCCGCCACCCCCACAAACCCAGTCAGTTACCAAACCCTGTAGACCCTCCTCTTGAACGTCCCCCATGTGAGTCCTCTGGTCTGCTCCCCGCTGCCCTGCTTCAGGCACTCAGCATCTCTTGCGGGTCTGTTTTCCTAACCTAATCCTTCCATTTCCCTGTTCGAACAGGCAAATAATGATAATGTTTGCCTCTCCCTTCTCCAGGTTCTTCCCATTGCCATTGTCCAAGGTAAAATCCAAACTGCTTACGGTGTACGAGCCCTTCCCGATCTGATTTGGGCATGTCTGTCCAGCTTCGTTGCTGTCCACTCCGCCATTTCCCTGTCGCCTTTATTCCTCAGCAGTGCTGAGCTCTCTGTGTGTAGGATACACTGCACGTTGCCATTCCCCTCTTTGCGTGGTATTCTTCCCACTTCATCCGCTTTGTTTTCTTGAGAACAGGTTACCTATACGTACTGTACACATGCTTTGACCCAGTGATTCTGTTTTTGAAATGTATTTTAAGGAAATATATCAGAAAGAAAAAATTAATATTACAGTATCCATGTTAGCACTTATAGTAGTGAAAGGGCTGTTTTTAAAAGGCACTCGGGGACGTGGCTAAATAATCACCAAGGTGTGTATTGTGAGGATAATTGAAATCCAAATTGGCAACCGTGGAAATGTGAGTGTAAAAATAATGCTAAAATGAAAAAATATGTAACATAAGATAGTACGCTGCCATATGCTATTTGTGTCTGTGGTTGAGCAGTAAGAAGAGAATATGGAGAGATGTAGATAGCTTAATGTTCCCCTGTTCTTACCCCATAGATTTGCTTCAGTTGAAATAAAAATGAGAGCAATTGTTGGTAGTTTGGAATGATCTGCTATTTGCTTTTAAAATTTCTAAAACAATTAAAACTGGCCTGTAAATGCTACATACTAAAGTTTGTAAAAACTGTTGTGTTATTTACATTTTATTGTTAAATCTTTCCAAATGTCCGTATTTTTCTCTTAAAATGAAAACATTTTAAGGTATTCTTGTAGCAGTATAGTTCTACTCCGTCTGTCGTATATACGCTCACAATTATACGTGGTTATCGTAATAGATTTACAGTAGACTGACCCAGTGTCAGTTCAAAAACGTTTCTAGAAACTGTTTAGGACAAAGAAAGTCTCTGTGATGGAGTCACAGAACTGCCTCTCTTCTCTCTCTTCCATTTCCATCTATCACTTGGCAGAGAGAATGGCGTTGAGCTTCTCATCAAAACCTGGAAGTGTACCAGCTTAGGTGTTATGCTAAGGTGCCAGGCCTGTGTTGACTGATACAGTCACCTAGTCTGTCGTCTTCTGGGACGTGACTACCCTTGCGAGTAAGATGACCAGCAGGTTCTAGGGATACGGAGAGCTTTGCGTTAGGAAGAAAATACTCGATGAAAGTGATAGCATCGTTCTAATTATTCACTTATTGTTTTTGTCGCTGCTATCATTATGATTATTATTATTAATAGTGATACTTGGAAAAATTTGTTTGGCTGCCCTGCAGGTTTTTAAACTGAAGTCTGTACAGTATTGGAATGATCCAATTACTGTTTATACCTGATATGGGTATGGAGCTAAGTTATTCTTTCTACCCAAAATTATTAGAATCTTATTTCCCGTAGCTTATAAAATCCTTTCTTCCTGTCTATGCAGGAGAAAATTGAAACAGTACACTTTCTTGTTCATGAACATCAGAGAAATAAAAATTTTATTAAGATTTGCAGGTACATTTTTGACGGTTAATTATTACTGAAACTAGGGAAATGGAAAATGACTGGACCGCCTAAAGGCAGCTGTTCTAGATGTGCTGTTATGTTGGTTTGATGTGACAGAGTCTTTGCTGTCAGAGTGGTGAGCTTGTCTGCTTTGGCCTTGCCTCATGACGGTTGATAAGGGATTGTGGCTGTCCTTATATGAGGGACTCCTGGCAGCTCTGCACAGTGTGAGGGCCACATGGAGATCAGGGGGACCAAACGATGTTATGGGATTCCTTCTTGCCAGAGGACAGGCTTCCATCTAAGCCAGTTGCTTGTGATTATGTTACAGTTTCATATAAATCTTATAGATACTGCCTTTGCTACTTATAATAATCACATTTAA
Organism: Dugong dugon; assembly: GCA_030035585.1. NCBI lineage: Eukaryota > Metazoa > Chordata > Mammalia > Sirenia > Dugongidae > Dugong > Dugong dugon. The sequence goes on along the minus strand of CM057466.1, from coordinate 30,583,859 downwards.
AGTATTTTTCAGGCAGTTTGGCTCACTCATCCATGTTTTGTTCAATTGGCATAAAATTATACTGTGGCATTTTTAACGTGGAATGTATATGGAAAGCTGAAAGATCAGCTTAAGGGCCATATGAAATTCTGACAACTCAAGTTGATTGGAAAGTATATGAAAAACCATTTTCTTATGTTAAGAATGATATATTTGAGTTCTCACTGATGACAGAGTGGTCATTAGTGTGCTGCCATCTCCAAGGACTGGAAATATGGAAGGAAATAAGCAGAGAATTCAAGTAAACAGAATTTATGCCACACTGAATGGCCTCTAAGTTGTCAAAACAAGGTACTGAGGGAGATTGTGACATCATCTTCCTTAGAGATCTAGAAGAATTGTTAGCGGCCGTCCCGTCGAACCCCGACTCATGGCAACCCCATGCACAACAGGATAGGACAGTTGTGATCCATAGGATTTTCATTGGCTGATTTTTTGGAAGACAAATCATCAGGCCTTTCTTCCTAGTCCATCATAGTCTGGAAGTTCCACTTAACGCCTGTTTAGTGTCACAGCAACACACAAACCTCCACTGGTAGACAAGTGAGGGCTGCGCTTGAGGTGCTCTGGCTGGAATCTAACCCAGGTCTTCCACGTAGAAGGCAAGAATTCTTCCACTGAGCTCCCATCCCCTTGAAGAGCAGCCTAGATGGCTGTTGGTGTGAGGTTGTGTGGACTGGCTTACTGTGGATCATGAGGAGGTGGGACTAGACCAGCCTTTATTCCTTCCAGCACAACATTTATTTTCTTGTTAAATATTATGAAGTCAGAATTAAAGTTTTAAACTCATTTTAATGTAAGTTTTTCAAAACTAATATATAGTTCTATCCTTCTCCAGAAATGGCCCAATCTGCAGGATTAGAATTTTAAGTGATTCTCACAACCTGAGTAAGAATGAATGTTTTCTCCACTCTGAGTTTTGGGGTATACATGTACGTGTGTGCAAGTCTGTGTTTTATCAGCCTTAAAGGAAAGCATGTATGTGCCTTATGAAATCCTTCTTTTGCATATATTTAAATGTTGAAATTGTTATAGCCAATGCTCTTATTAAAATGGAGAGTCACAAAAGAACAGATAAGGTGTAGGTGTGAAATACATCATGTTTGACAGCCACTAAAGTTAGCAGTGGGTATTTGGCAAAGCAGGAGCCTTGGTGGTGCAGTAGTTAAAAGCTCAGCTGCTAACCAAAAGGTCGGCAGTTTGAATCCACCAGCTGCTCCTTAGAAACACTATGGGGCAGTTCTGTTCTGCCATGTAGGGTCACTATGAATCAGAATCGACTTGACGGTACCGGGTTTGGGTTTGGTATATGACAAAGCAGGTAGCTAAGAGAGAATTAACAGAAATAACTTTGGGAAATGGATATAACAAACTATTTGTATGCAAGACTCTTAACGCAACAGTCCGAAATGGGTGCAAATTCATTAATGCTATAGTTTATTTATTAAAGTTTTGATTATGTTGATGTTGCGTGATCATATCCCAGCAGACACATTATTTCTTGCACAAATGAATGTCTCACAATCTGTTCATTTCGGTGATTTGTTTGGATTGATGCATATTCACATCTTCAGTATTTGTGAATGGTTTTGTCAATAGATGTTCTGGAAAGAATTAAGTACTATGGTTCATCGGCAGATGCTTATGTCTCATCTTAATTTTCTCCATAGTCTTGCATTTATAAGACCTATTAACAGAAGTTTGACTTAGATAAAATACTAACAGCATTATCTACAATATTGACATAAACATCTAGAAAGTAACTGGCTCACCTTAATGTGGAGAAACATTGGTTAACACCCGCTTTCCCATTTATATAATAATGTCTCTTAGAGCAAAACCCAAAGGTTTTTGGCGAGGGACAAACATAGGGAGCTACCATTTTTCTGCATTTATCATGTGAATCTTCTGTTGTGTCCATATAGAGCCTTCTGACAGCATTTATTGCTAGCTGTATCTGACTTTATAGTCCTTGTTGTTGTTAGTTGCTGTTGTAGTGGTTCTGACTCGGGGTGACCTTATGTGCAGTAGTCCCCATTTATCCGCAGGGAATACGCTGTAAGGCCCACCGTGGGTGCCTGAAACTGTGGATAGTACCGAACCCTCTATACACTATGTCCTATACATACATATCTATGATGAAGTTTAATTTATAAATTAGGCACAGTAAGAGATTACTAACAGTAACTAATAATAAAATAGAACAGTTATAACAATATACTGTAAAAAAAGTTATTTGAAGGATGGAGAGGGACGGCACAAGATTTCATCACACTACTCATTTAACATTTTCAGACCGCAGAGGTAAATGAAACCGAGAAAAACAACCACTGATAAGGAGGGACTACCGTACAACAGAACAAAACGTTGTCTAGTCCTGCGCCATCTTCATGATCGTTGGTATACAGGAGTCCATTGCTGTGGCTATTGTGTCAGTCCATCTCACTGAGCCCTCGTCCCAGTTCATCTCGCTGAGCCCTAGTCCCAGTGCATCTCGCTGAGCCCTAGTCCCAGTGCATCTCACTGAGCCCTAGTCCCAGTGCATCTCGCTGAGCCCTAGTCCCAGTGTATCTCACTGAGCCCTAGTCCCAGTCCATCTCGCTGAGCCCTAGTCCCAGTTCATCTCACTGAGCCCTAGTCCCTGTAACTCTCACCCGTCTGTTCTATATTTGTTTCCTTCTGTTTGAAGGCAGTCCAGTACAACATCTCCAGTCAGTTCAGTTCAATTCAGTCTAGTCTTACTGAGCATCTGTTTACTATGTGCCAAGACTGTGCTAATACCCAGGGGACAATGATGAATGAAACATGGCCTTTGCTGTCATGGAGTTTAGAGTGCAGTGGGTAATTTTCAGGTTACGTGGTAAGAACTAAGGTAGCACTATACCCAGGAAATAGCCAGTCACTTAACAAACTTGTGTATTAAAGACAGTTGTGAAATACAGGAAACAGAAGGGAGAACGTGATCCGTGGAATGTACAGCCATGCAGAGATTAGCCTCTCGGCAGGTGTTGGGAGTCGCAAGCAGCAGGATGCATTTAGTTCATTGTCCAGTGCTGGGCAGGGCTGAGTGTCAGAAAACTTTCCTGTCTGTAAACATCATCCTTCCTTCTGTAACTCAGTAAAAGTAGGGGTGCCATTTGTTGTCATTTATAAAATATTAATTTAACCCAAAGCTTCCTTTCTTTGGAGTCCAAAGATTCCCACCCTGTGGCTGCTGGTGCACTGCAGATGGTTTACAGGTGTGCTTAGGGACTGACCCCCCCCCCCCCCCGGCTCTCGGAGGTGGCCCTTAGGGCAACCAGAAGTGCCCCCTGAGCAATCTTATCTCTTTACTCTGTTGGGCCATACAAGTATCCTCACTTTCTGTGTGCCGTGATGTGAGAGAAGCTGGGAAGTGCTGCTCTAGACCATCTGCCTTCACCCTGTGAATTTCCCAAGCCATCAGGTTTGTATCTTACCAACCATTCCAATTCTTCATCATAAGAGCTTTAGTTGAGGAATCCTGAAGTAAAGGTCTTACTCTCGTTGTTGTTAGGTGCCGTTGAGTGGACTCCCAACTCGTAGCGACCCTATGTACAACAGAACAAAACACTGCCTGGTCCTGCACCATCCTCACAATCGTTATGCTTGAGCCCATTGTTGCAGCCACTGTGTCAATCCATCTCATTGAGGGTCTTCCTCTTTTTGCTGACCCTCTACTTTACCAAACATGATGTCTCTCCTGAAAACATGTCCAAAGTATGTGAGAGAAAGTCTTACCATCCTTGCTTTCAAGGAGCACACTGGCTGTACTTCTTCCAAGACAGATTTGTTTGTTCTTCTGTCAGTCCGTGATATGTTCAATATTCTTCGCCAACTCCGTAATTCAAAGGCATCAATTCCTTCGGTCTCCCTTATTCATTGCCCAGCTTTCACATGCGTATGCGGTGACTGAAAATACTCTCATTAGGAACCTGCCTCTTTTTTAAGCTAGAGAGAAGCTCATTCTTGGGCCTCCAATGAGCAGCAGTTGTACCCTAAACAATGCCCTTTGGCCACCAGTCGTTAAGTGCCCAGCAAGATGAAACTAATACTCTACTTCCAAAACTTTTGTGTAGCATTATGAATAGTGGGCCTAGTGAGTAGCTAGCGTACAAAGCAAATGAACCCATAAACATTGTGTATCTTACCGTCTGTCCACTTTTGTATTTGTTTTAATAACCATAAAATGGCCCCTTAGTACACACAGGTCACTGTGGTGGGCTTTGAGAATCCGGTGTGAGGAGAGAGTGAGAAGTGAGCTGCCTTCACAGAGTTTATCGTCTTTTAGGGAAGATAGAGAATTAACGAAGTAATCTCTACACGGTGTGATAGGTGCTGTGGGGGATGTATAGGAGGAGCCGATGTGAGGGGGCAAGGTGCTTCATTATATACGATTACTCCGTGAGTCGAATCGTTTAGACTGAATTGTGTCTTCTTGTTCCCTTTAGAGTGACACTGTAACTTTTGTATGATTCAGAGGGGCCTCAGCTGAATATCATCTCCTTAATTATTCAGTATAAACTGGGAAATATTGTGATTTGGAATGCCTTTGAAGTGATAGACAATTCACCCTAACCATCTTAAGTAACCTTCAGATTTTTAGTTCATATTGTTGCCTGACCAGAAGGTAGTCTCAAAATAGAGTTCTTACTTTTAACATAATATACTTTTAATTGTACATGTGATTAAATAAAACCACCAATTGGCACTCTTCTGCCTTTTACATTTTCAGGGAAGGTATTCACATAAATCAGGAATTGCTGCCGATATCTCCCTGTATCACAGAGCAGTTCATTGAGCTGTTGTGTCAGTTCAGCCCAACGCAAGTAATCGAGACTCTGCAAGTCCTTGAAAGCTACCGCCTCCAGGAAACCATTCAGGTAAGACCAGCGGTCTGGAGAAGGTGAGAGTGAACCGTGCCTAAACATTCCCCATTTTACAGATGAGAAGGGTGAGACTCACATATTCGGTGACTTGCCAAAGTTTATAGTTAGTAACTGGTAGCGCCTGCATTTGAACCCAGATAGTCTGACTTCATAGTACCCCAAAACCAAACCCATTGCCGTGGAGTCAATTTCAACTCTCAGCGGCCCTATAGGACAGAGTACAACAGCCCCATAGGGTGTCCAAGGCTGTAAATCTGTACAGAAGCTAACTGCCATCTCTTTGTTCTGTGGAGCAGCTGGTGGATTCGAACCACTGACCTTTTGGTTAGCAGCTGAGCACTTCAACCAGTGCACCCCAGGGCTCCTTGACATTCTCTTAATTGCTGTGGTGAACTGCATCCACATTTATTCTGTTACAGTCAGAACAATACATGTCCATTGTTGCTATCAATAGAAATTCTAGCCAACACACTAAGCCTAGAAAAAGAAGAGTAGTAAAAATATTAAAAGGAAATGATCAGGCTCTTGCTTGCAGACACCGATGGTTAGATAGTCCTGCTGTGCCATGAGACGTGATAGTAGCGATACAGTAGCCATAACACAGCCCTTGCCTTGATTCTCTTCACTTGTTCCCTCCTTCCAAATAAAAATGGTAGAATCTACTGTAAGAGTCTAGCATGCTCCTCGCTGAAAATTCATTTTTAAGCTACCATTATTACAGTGAAACCTGTGTAAGGCAGAAACCTGCCAGAGAAGGAAAACTCAAGTATTTTCCACTAACAGAGAGTGATAGCAAAGTGGGGAGACTGCACCCCGTCACAGGCGGAAAACTTGCGAGACCTGGAAAAACGAGGCCGTCCTGTCAAATTCCGGCTCTCACGGTTTCTCTGAGTCACTTTTCCTTTACTGTCAACATTCTTGCAATGGTAACCTGTATTTTCTGTTTCTACCTCCTGAGCTGCTCATACACTTTTAAAATTTTTAATTATGAAATATTTCAAATGTATAGAAATGTACAGAATATCACGTGCATATGTACCTACAAACCCAATTTTATAGGCTTCCTAGCTTCGTTTTCTTCTCCTTGTTTTCGTTTTTGAAATAAATCACCCTTTCCCTGTCACGTTTCCCACTCTCCCTTGACGTAACCATGTGAAGCTGGTGTTTATCCTTCCCATCCATGTTTTTTATTATTTTTCCTACATATGGCTATTCCTGTAAAAATATAAAATGATCTTATGTTTTTAAATTTTGTATAAGTATTATCATACCGTACGTATCCTGTTGCACATTGCTTTTTTCACAAAATATTGTTTTTGAAGTTTATCTGTATTTTTATGGGTAGACCTAGTTCATTCATTTTAATGATCATAATAATAGTCTAATGAATGAATATAACACAAGTTACTTATTCGTTGTTGATAGACATTTAGATTGTTTGCAATCTTTGGCTGTTATAAACAGTGCACATCCTTGTACGTGTCTTCTTGTGTATCCCATGTGAGGTTTCTTTATGTAACATACCTGGAAGTGGAATTGTTTAGACAATAAACACCAGTTGCCATTGAGTGGACTCCGACTCATGGTGACCCCCGTGTGTCAGAGTAGAACTGTGATACGTAGGGTTTTCAGTGGCTGATTTTTTGTAAGTAGGTTACCAGGCTTTTCTTCTAAGTTACCTCTGGGTGGACTTGAATGTCCAGCCTTTCAATTAGCAGCCAAGCACATTAACTATCTGCACCATCCAGAGACTCTGTTTAGACAGTAAACCCGTTGCTGTCGAGTCAGTTCTGACTCACAGCGACCCTATAGTACAGAGTAGGACTGCCCCCATAGGGTGCAGTTTGGTTGGTGGATTTGAACTGCCAGCTTTTTGGTTAGCAGCCGTAGCTCTTAACCACTGTGCCACCAGGGTTCCATTTAGACAACAGCGTAGCTTAATCCTACTTGGTATTGCCAGGTTGGTTTCCAGAGTGCGTCTGTTCTCATCAGAAGTGTTCGTGATTTGCTGCCTTTCCACGTCCTTGCTAATTCCTGGTATTTTTAGACTTAATTTTTGCCAGGGTGATGGATATCACTGATTGCTAATGACATTGAACATCTTTCCATATGTTTAATGGCCATTTGGGTTTTCTTTTTCTCTGAATTATCTATCCATGGCCTTAGCTCATTTTTCTGTGGAGTTTTTGTCTTTCTCTTCCTGGTGTTTTTGTGGTTTCTGAATCCCTAATCCTTTGCTGATTATATGTATTGCTGAGGTACCTTCTTCCAATCTGTTGTGGCAAGTTTTTCATCTTGGTTTTCAGTGACTTCTATTATAGAGAAGTTTTCACTTTATCAGTCTTTTCCTTTAAGGTTTAGTTTTGTCTGTGTCTTCTTTCCATTCCTATTTTGAGGGCATAAAGGGTATTCTCTTATACAAGTTTTATAGTTTAGCTTCTTACATTTAGGCATTTTATTTGTCTGGAATTTATTTCTGCAGATGGATTAATAGAGGGATTTATATATTTTTCCCATGTGGATGGCTTAGTGTCCCTGTGGCATTTATTATCCTTTTTTCACTAATTTTTAATGCCATCCTGTTATATGCCAAACTCCCAAACATACATGAGTCTGTTTGTAGGTTCTCTGTTCTTTCATTATCTGTTTATACCTATACCAGTATCATATGCTGTAATTAATATAGCTTTACAGTAAAACAAAACAAACAAGAAGACCATTATTGTTGAGTCAACTTTGACTCATGGCGACCCATGTGGGTCAGAGTAGAACTGTCCTTCTTAGGGTTTTCAATGGCTGATTTTTCAGAAGTAGATCACCAGGCCTTTCTTCCTAGTTCATCTTAGTCTGGAAGCTCAGCTGAAACCCGTTCAGCATCATAGCATCACACAGCCTCCTCTGACAGACAGGTGGTGGCTGCGCATGAGGTGCACTGGTCAAGGGTCCAACCCGGGTCATCCACGTGAAAGCCTTCAGCTTCCTTGACCCCTGCACAGCATTTAATGCTGTTCACTGTCTCTTCTTTTAAACTCCGCTCACTGCCCCTCCACCCCATAGTTTCCTCAAAGCTCCAGTGTCCCCAGTTCCCTTAATTCTCTGACCATAGTAAATTCCCCAGATTTTTTTATTGTTTCACTTCCTAAATGTAGGTGTTTACTGACGGTCTGTTCTTGGTCTCTTCTCTCTATGCCTTGAAAGCTCGCATAGTCTCATGGCCGCAGATCCTCTCCATCAGTGGCTTCCAACTTTATATTCTAGACCTGTGCTGTCCAAGGAGCCCTGGTGGCGCAGTGGCTAAGAACTCGGCCGCTAACCAAAAGGTCAGCAGTTCAAATCCACCTGCCACTTCTTAGAAACCCTGTGGGGGCAGTTCTGCTTTGTCCTCTAGGGTTGCAATGAGTTGGAATCAACTCAGTGACAGTGGGTGTTTGTACTGTCCAATCTAGGGTCCACTGCCACATGTGGCCATTCAGCACTTAAAATGTGGTTCGTGCAAATTGAGATGTGCTGTAAGTGTAAAATACACACTGGATTTCAAAGGCTTAGTGTGAAAGGAATATAAATTATCCCTGTAACTTTTTAATATTGATTATATGTTCAGATGATATTTTAGATATATTGGATTAAATAAAATACACTAAAATTTATTTTACCTGTTTCTTTTTACTTTTTTCAAATGTGGCCAGTACAGAATTTTTAATTAGATATGTGGCTCTCATTATATTTCTTCTGGACAGCTCTGTTCTAGACCTGACCTCTCTCTTTAGCTCTAGGCCCGTATTTCCAGGACATACCGTATTTTTACACAAATAACACGTGCCTTCTACGCTCCTTATTTTGGCTCCTATTACCAAAGGAAATTATTCTCAGTGATTTCCCTAATTCCAGTCTCTCCCCTCTCTACTCCACCTTTCTTAGACTTCTCTTACTGAGAGAGATCTCTGGTCACATCACTTCTGTCTTTTCCTAGAGCATGAAGCCCAAGCTTCGTGAGCTGACAATTTAAGGCTTCTATGAATCTTGCTCTGTAATTTTCAACTGTATTTCTTAGTCATTCTCTTTCACACTGTCTATAGCAGCCAGCTAAACACTCCTCATTCCTTACATGCTACCAGTGTTTGCCTTCCTCTGTCTTTGTCCATGCCCTGCCCAGACTTTGAGTGCTGCTTCTTAAAAACATTTCCCAGTGTTGGCCATTACCCAAGGATTAGGTCAAATGCTGCTGCTGGTGTGTCTCTCCACTGTCTCCTTAAATTCCCATTGCTCTGGCTATGTGTCTCATGTAACACTTATCAATTGCTAGTTTATATTATTACTATTTACATACATGTGTTACCTTTTCTCCAGTGACTCCACCTCATTCAGGTGCATAACAATTTTTGAATAAGTAAGTGAAAAAAATGAATGAACTTAGTCCAGTTAGAATTGTCAAGGGGGCCCTATAAGACTGGAAAGTCAAATATTTGCATATGTAATATGCAAATGTAAAGTATTGTACTACTAAGGTATGAATTCATTATTTACCCTGTGCTTTTTTTTCATAGTAGAATCTTCTCACGCTGGAAACAAGATTTGTGAACAAAAATATTTCTCTTCTTTCCTAGATTACCCAAAAGTATCAACTTCATGAAGTCACTGCTTACCTATTGGAGAAAAAAGGAGACGTTCACGGTGCCTTCTTAATAATGCTAGAGGTGACATTTCGCTGTATTTGCTTCATCGTGTTTTTGTGTATGCCTCTATCCATTCATCAATCTATCTTAATTGTTTATGTTTCAAAATAAGTTGCAGACATCAGTACATTTTACCCCTGGATACTTTTTATCAAGCGTATCATTGTCTAGGAAAAGTTGCTGTGATGACTGTGGTAGGATCTGCTGGCAGAGGAGGAAGAGAGAGGTCAGACTGGAAGGAAGCAGAGGGCTCCTGGGAGGCAGCTTCAGTAGCGCTGTGTGAGCTGTGAGGGCTGGACTGGGTGTGGCCGGGGTAATGAGGAGAGGAGAGCGGATGGATTTGAGAACTTACTGATTGTTTGAATGTAGTATGGGGTGAGTGAGAGGGAGCAGTTAGTGATGATTCCATGATGTTTAACTTAACATTAGCCTAGATAGGGACCCCAAGAAAAGGGACAATTTAGGGTAGAGTGGATATGTTAAGGTCAGCTTCAATGTATATTAAGAAGCCTTTGGAACATCAGTTAAGGGTATCTGAGGTTCTAGGATTCAGTAGAGCATGGACACCACGCGTGCGTATTTGGGAATCATCAGTGTAAAGTGGTGATTACATTAGGGGAATGGGCTTACCATGTCCTTTTTCTTCCCTGTTATAGCTCAGCATGAATTTTACTCTCTTATATGAAACACGGGTAAATTCTCATTACTGGGCCGAAAGAATATCAGTGATGACTCTGTGGTGGTATAACAAAAGCAGAGGTGGGGCAGAATAAAGGATACTTGATATTTTAGTTCCCTTCCAATACTGTCAGCTAGCCATGCTTTCTGTACACACAAGGGTTCTCTTCTGAATGACAGCAAGGGACCGACTTTAATAACCTTGTTGTTTCTTGGAGGCTTTCCTTTAAAATACATCAGTTTGAATATTTGGTGGATTAGAAATATAAAACGTTCCTTTCACCTCCTGTGTTTTTTAATTCCTAGAGACTACAGAGCAAGCTTCAGGGGATAACACGTGAAGATGAAAGTAAGTGTTTGAGTGTAAAATTAAAATTATTTTTTCTCCCATGGACCCTGTGTTCTGAACCTGCATTATTTACGTGATGATTACATTAATCTGTCTGCATCATTACGCTTTATCCACTTCACCGGTGATCCAATTTTAGGTAGTTTTCAAGGGTTCATAATAGGAAATCCCATAAACCATTGTGGCGTTGCAATGGTAATTGTCAGTGATGTTAAATGTACAGAAAATTAGTGTTTACTGCTATCAATTTTTTTTTTTTTTTTTTTTGGTTATAATTTTGAACTTATGTTTTGGTTATGTGATAAGTGAGGTACGTAACTAACATTCTAGGAAATTACTGTAAGATTCTGAGCAGCAGGAAAACAGAACCTCTAATTAGTAAGTAAGCCAGTGTTTCTGGACTGAATATATACACCTCTAGCCCAGAGCAGTAAAATTCGACATTTTAGAATCTTGAGTGGCTTTGTTACACATAGATATATAGTTTTAATCATATTCCTTGACATTTTCAAAATAGGCTGGAGGTCAAGGAATCACTCCGTAGGTGATTTTTAGATTATCTTAGCTCTTTAAGATACCGACACAGTTGTTGGGCCTCTCGGTCCACCTATTCTCCTGATACACCTGTCCCCGTAATTCTTTGCAGAGTACTTGTTTGTCTATAGTTTTTGATAATTGGTTCCTAGACAATGGGGTCTGTTGTATCTTGAGCATCTGGTTTACATGAAATAGTTTTGGAATCCCTAAACACTTGATTGACTTTTCCATATTGGGAGTCCAACTAGACAGTTAATTGTTATTTTTGTCCTGTCAGTATATGTTGAATCAATTTAATTATGTTAGACTTGTTGCATTTATTATATTTTTATTTTTAAACTTAGTGTTATGGGAATAATTTTTGCAAACAATGCATGGATTGAGGGAAAGTAAGAAGACCATTTCTCCAAAATCAGTACAATGATTTACAGGTGATCCATCTAGCAAAGCCAGTCCTTTGAATTCCAATGAAGATAAATTTCCCACTAAGAGCCTCATGTCTGCCCTCTACTTTCAGATTCAATTTTGAGAGTATGCTTAGTTTTTTGAAGATCTGTTGATTGCAGGGCACTGTGTTAATTCCTGTGGGTTATACAGAGGAATAACAAAGACATAGCTCCCACCAAAGAAGTCCACTCTAGTGAAGGAGAGGGAGGTAGAAATAATGGAGTGTTACACAAGAGCTACAGTGAGTGTGCCAAAGGAGGGTGGAAAATAGGAAATGATTTGTAACCAACAAATCAGAGCTGGCTTTGCGGAAGACATGCCTTTGAAGTAAACTGGAAGGATGAGTAGGAGTCTGATGGGCAGAAGCGGAGAAAAGGGCTTCTAAGCTGAGGGAGGAGGCAGACAGGAAAGTGACTATCCAGTGACCTCAGGAAGGAAGAATCGTATGAAGACATGGACCAGAGGGTGAGCAGATGAGCCAGAACGTTTACTTAGGATCAGAGGTTTGCTTACTTTCTGTTTTTAAAAATTAAAAGTCTTTGGTGGTTTTTGTGGAGAGAAATGATCTCTTGGGACTTGTGTTTAAGAAAACAATAGTGGCAAAAAATTCTAGTGAGAGAGGCAAAATTCAGAGGCCCAGTTAATTAAGAGGCTGTTGCAGTAGTACAGAGAAGTGCTCCAACCTGGTGAAGTCGTGGGCATACGAGAGACTGAAAGTGGAATTAACAACATTTGGCCATTTATTTGACCGTGTAGGGTGAAGGAGAGGGAAGCGTCAGAGATGAAGCTTTATAAACTGGTTGACTTAGAGATGATGGCTCCATTAACTTAGTTGAACATGTGGAGGGGTGGAGCAGGCTTGAAATGAGGAGAAACATCACTTGAGTATTGCACATACAAAGTTCAAGGTGTTTGCAGAACACCCATGTATAGGTAGATGTCCTAGAGGCAGTAGGAAATTCAGCCTGCAGATTATGAAAGGAATAAGGGCTGAAGGTGTATATGTTAAAGCTATTAGCAAGGACATGAGAATTGAAACCACGAAAGTGGCTGAGATCATTGAAAAATGAAAAAAACACCTAAGATAGTACCTTGGGGGGAATATCTATATTCCAGAAATTGGTAGAAGAGCTGCTAGGGCACGAAAGGTGAAGGTTAGTCTCTCTTCCAGCTAATTCACACAGGCAGAGAACTGGTGATTTCCCATTAGGAGCCCTGGTGGCGCAGTGGTTAAGAGCTTGGCTGCTAACCAAAAGATCGGCAGTTCCAATCCACCAGCCGCTCCTTGGAAACCCTATGGGGCAGTTCTACTCTGTCCTATAGGGTCGCTGAGTCAGAATGGACTCGATGGCAACAGGTTTTTTTTTTTTTTTTTTTTTTTGGTTTAAAGCATATTAAAATGCTGAGTATGGTATGCTTTATGTGTACTGTGAATATCAAAGGTTTATGTGGAAAACTCCTATTGCGTAGAATCATGTTTTTTTAATCAATACAATTTTGGCAGTATCAGGTCATACAGATGATTTTATAATAAGGAATTAAAGCTTTCCAAAGAAAAAAACTGTTTAATTTTTCACAGAAGCTCTGAGATTTATCAGTAATTCATTCTTAAGAGACGTTTACACTTTTTCCGAATCTAGATACAGAAAAGGATCCCTCACTGAAGGATGTTGAAGACACCCTGGTGGAGACAATAGCCCTTTGCCAGAGAAATTCACAGAATTTGAACCAGCAGCAACGAGAGGTAGGAGCATGACCGCTGAGGCATGTAAAAGCCTCTTCTGGTCTGAAACTAGGAATTAATTCTATTTCCACTGCCCTCTCAGCCACCTGGTTAATTCAACTGGATTTTAATCACTGTTAAGTGCTCCCAGGAGTACAAGGCTGCTGAAAGGTATTCTGCGCAGTGCCTGGCCTCTTTGTTCTCACAGAAGGCTTTATATTCTTAGGTTTGGCTGGGCTGCAAAACTTAAAGTACGTGCATAGTAGATGTCCTTGTTCTCTTTGGGCAGAGGTTTGTGTGTTCCGTGTAGTGGTACTATGAATATGTAGTCGTTTATTATCTCGTCTTTCCTTGTGGAGGAAAGTGAGCAGGAGGAACTGGGGGAAGCCCTCAAGGGATGCAGAGGAAGCTGGAAAAGGTCAGCAGAGGCTGTCGTGGGGAGCGCCCAACCTTGGTTGCTCATGTCGGTCACCGGGGAGCGTTGCAAACCCCCAGTGCACAGGCTGCACCCCAGACCAATTAAACTAAAATCTCTGGAGTTGGGACCCAGTCATCAGTATCTTTTAAAGCCTGCCTCTATTCCAGTGTGCAGCCCAGGTTGGGAACCACTGCTATAGCTGACCCCAGACTGCAGAAAGGTGGTATAGGTTAGCACCTGGTACAGGTGGGCATTATAGCACTGATGCAGAAACTGAGGGGGCGATATATTACTTGAAACTCTATTCTACAGCCGTTTTAAGAAGTGAAGTGGTGGCATGGTACAGCCTAACTGCTCTGTGCCTGCGCTTCCAGGGCTCAGGCCTCTAACTCCACACCTGGCCTCTTCCTCCTGCCTGGTTTCTGAAGTGCAGAGCAGTGTTAACTTTTCACACATACAGCCATGCATGTTATAATCAAAATATTAAATCTCACTCACTTTTCCGTTCTTATGAGATGGGTGAATTTCCACCTTTGTATACTTTTCAGATTTAAGTTTTTGTCAAGGCGTTTCCAAGATCATAAATAAGGAAAATCCTTTAGAATATAACTTGTGTATAACAAGCACATGTAAATATGGATGTGATTACTTTTCTTTATTTAAAAAAACCTATTTTTTGGTGAAATGATACGTACTCAATGTTTTTAAAAAATTATGCAATACAGAAAGTTACACAGAAAGTTTGTTTTTGTGTTTTTTTTTTTTTAAATTACCCTGTATCCACTCCAGAGCCCTGGTGGTACCGTGGTTAAGAGCTCGGCTGCTAACCAAAAGGTCAGCAGTTTGAATTCACCAGCTGCTCCTTGGAACCCCATGGGAGAGTTCTCTTCTGTCCTGTAGGGTCACTGAGAGTCGGAATCAACTCAACGGCAGTGCGTTCTGGCTTTTGGGTATATCCATCCGCACTACCACCCGGAAATAACCAGCATCATTTAGTGACCATCACTCTAGCTATTTTTTATCTGTTTAGGTTGATATAATTTTAGAAAAATAGGATCAAATAGTATTTGTTTCTAAAAATCAGTATAGTATAAAATATCATTTAGGAATCTTACATAAAATTGAGGAATTTCTAAATTTCAGATAAATGTTTCTTCACCTTAGTATCTCTTAGTAAGTCTTTCTAAAGTTAAAAAAAAATGTGAATAATTACTATGTTTAATATGTTCACAATTACATATCAGTTTTTATATCTGTGACACCATGCCAGTAAGGAAGTTTACATGAACTCAGACCTGCGACAAACTCCCCTTTCCATCCCTCCTAATTTTAATCAGTTTTATTATTATTTTACATCACTAAGGTTTATAACACTTGAGTTCTGTATCCATAATTTCCACAGTTCCTTTAAGAAATTACTCGAAGATATTAAATCTTCTGATGAAATATTAGTAAATAGATAATACAAACAGTTCATTATAAAAACTAAAAGGTAAAAATTAGGTATGGCATATACAATTAAAGAACCATAAAATACCCAGAAATAAATGATAAGATTATAAAAAAAAGTTAAAATAGGTGACTAAAAGGTAAATTAAGAGACAGTAAGAATAAAAAAGAAGATTAAAAGTTCCTGAGTCTTAGATAAAATAAATCAACAAAGAATAGCCAGTAGATAACATAGTTAAAACTACTATCTTAAAGACTTAAACAGATGCATAAAAAGACAGCAGGATAAAATCCTGGCCTCGAAAAACCTCAAATGAGAGCAGATAAGGGCCCCCTAGTAGCTCTCCCTGGGTGGCGCAAACGATTAAGTGCTCAAAAGATCGGTAGTTCGAACCCACCCAGAGGCACCTTGGAAGACAAGCCTGGTGATCTGCTTCCGAAAGATCACAGCCTTAAAAACCCTATGGAGCAGTTATGCTTTGCACATATGGAGTCACCATGAGTCAGAATCAACTCAGTGCAGCTAACAACAAGAAGTAGGGCTCTTCAGTGGCAGGTCTCCCAGTGGGGACATCTGCTAGGTCCGTAGCCTGCCCACTTCGCCTTATACCGCTCCCAGATCTCCTTTGCCAGGGGAGTTGTACAGTCCCCTGTGGTAGAGTTAGGAACATGTCCTCTTCTGTAAATAGCATGCTTGTCCTGCTCCGTCAAGGACATACGTTCTTCATACTTCCTGGGTGTTCACAGCAGTAGGTTCCTCCTGAGATACTAGGTCAGAGCCGTGGTGGTGCAGTGGTTAAGCATTCAACTGCTAACCAGGGGGTCAGCCATTCGAATCCACCAGCTGCTCCTTGGAAACCCTATGGGGCAGTTCTACTCTGTCCTGTAGTGTTGCTATGAGTTGGAATCGACTTAACAGCAACAGGTTTGGTTTGTTTTTGTTTTTTTTAAGATACTAGGTTAGAGCCTTTGTAAAGCCCTTGTCGTTAGGTGCCATTGAGTAGGTTCCAACTCATAGCGACCAACTCATACAACAGAACAAAACACTGCCCAATCCTGCACCATCCTCATAATCATTGTTATGCTTGAGCGCATTGTTGCAGCCTCTGTGTCAGTCTGTCTCGTTGAGGGTCTTCCTCTTTTTCGATGACCCTCTACTTTACCAAGCATGATGTCCTTCTCCAGGGACTGGTCCCTCTTGATAACATGTCCAAAGTATGTGAGACAAAGTCTCACCATCCTTGAATCTAATGAACATTCTGGCTGGACTTCTTCCAAGACAGATTTGTTCGTTCTTCTAGCCATCTATGGTGCCTTCAGTATTTTTCACCAACACCGTTTAATTCAAAGACATCAGTCACTTCTTCGATCTTCCTTATTCACTGTCCAGCTTTCACATGCATGTGAGGCAATTGAAAACACCATGGCTTGGGTCAGGTGCACCTGAGTCCTTAAAGTGACATCTTTGCTTTTCAACACCTTAAAAGAGGTCTTTTGCAGCAGATTTGCCCAATGCAAATGTAAACCATAACCCAACAAGCAAACGTGTTTGAAATGTTCTGATGTGTTCCTTTTGTTTTTGATAATAAGGATTTTTCCTTAGGCTTAGGAGAGCACAGCATTTGGAGGCAGGCCGCCTGTTTACTGGCAGCGTGACCTTTGGTCAATTACCTCACTTCTCTTAACCTCGCTTCCTTATCTCACGTGAAGATAACACCTACTGTAAACGCTTATTATGAGGTCAGATGAGAAAATCTATGGAAAGCGTTTAATGTAATTCCTGACACATCAGAAACCAAAAAAAAACTCCACTACCTTCGAGTCAGTTCCAACTCTTAGTGACCCCATAGGATTTCTAAGGCTGTAAATCTCTATGGAAGCAGACTGCCACATCTTTCTCCCCCAGAGCCGCTGATGGTTTTGAACTGCCAACTTTTCGGTTAGCAGTCAATCACTAACCACTGAGCCACCAGGGCTCCTGACACATAATAGAAATAAATGATAGATCTATTCCTTTATCTTACGGCATGGTTGGAGGTGTTAACTGACATAATGTTAACTTCCACTTCTGGTCTGTGATGACTTAGGAAGTAT
Organism: Dugong dugon; assembly: GCA_030035585.1. Taxonomy (NCBI): domain Eukaryota; kingdom Metazoa; phylum Chordata; class Mammalia; order Sirenia; family Dugongidae; genus Dugong; species Dugong dugon. The sequence continues at coordinate 30,566,545 of CM057466.1, read as the reverse complement.
AAAATAATGTTTGATATAGGAAAAAAAGCTTTGGATAACCTTTATTCACTCACCATGCTTGATACAGCTGAAGACGAATTTGGGGGAAGGGTGCTCTGGAGGAGGGTTCTCCATTCCTTCCTGTGGTACATAAGGTTATATAGACTTTATCAGTGACGCATTTATACCAGAGTATATAAGGACCTAACAGGAAGCTCTGTCTTGCCTCCTTGGAACCTACCCTCGTCTAAGATGTGTAAGATTGCAGTTCCGAGGCCTAGACTTACTTAACTTCACCTTCCTTATGTTTCCCACGGCTGCATTATAAAAATTACCTATTTTTGACATGGTCTCTGCATGTGTGTGTGTGTGTCTTTTCTCTCTCCAATCAAATGTTCCCTCTTTGTCTAATTTTTCCAACAAATGTATGTGAGAAGTACATTTCAACCTGAAAAGCACTTTGCTGATATGATAACAGTTGCAGTCGAGTCAGTTCCGACTCATGGTGACCCTGTGTGTCAGAGTAGAACTGTGTTCTGTAGGGTTTTCAGTGACAGTTTTTTGAACGTCAATCACCAGGCCTTTCTTCCAAGGTGCCTCTGGGCAGACTCAAACTGCCAGCCTTCCAGTTAGCAGCCGAGTGCATTAACCGTTTGTACCACGCAGAGACTCCATGCTGATGTTAGTTGTTGTTAAAAATAATGTAGCGCTTTGGTTTTTCTTTGGCTTCCTCTGACTGTAGGCACTCTGGTTTCCGCTATTGGAGGCAATGATGGCCCCTCAGAAGCTGTCCAGCTCAGCTGCACCTCATCCATACTCCGAAGGTAAGTTCATCAGAACTGAAGCCCATCTATACCATAAACCCGATTTTTATCTGCTAAAAATTATCATTATGCTACCTTTCCCCAATAGCATATTCTTATTATTTTTCTTAACGAGCCTGTATTTGTTAGTCTCATCTTTTCAGGTTTAATTCTTTCTGTGAAGAACAGTGGTCTTTGCGACTTTATCAACACTTAGTTTTAAAAATATCAAACTGGCCTTGTTTAACGTAGTTTCTAAGAGGCTATATAAATCTGCTCTTTTCCACTGACTTATAGGAAGAGCTGAAAAGTCTCATTTTAAACTGACCTTAGTATTGCCCTTTTATTATCACAGCTCTGAAGTCTTTGACCATGCAGGTTCTAAACAGCATGGCTGCTTTTATTGGTCTTCCGTCAATCTTGCAAAGAATCTTACAGGTGAGTCAAAAGGGGGGAAAAGTGAACGTTGATCAATTTTAACTAATATTTGGGTTATATATAAATAACAGCAAATTTAGGCTAATGTTTAAATGGGTCTCAAGCATTATGCAGCTAATTTTTAGCATTAGCTGGAGATCTCTTGACCCTTGTCCTTGAATCTTTCTGTCGCTCCATTGGAATGGGTTTGCCGGGTACACGTCTGTGACTTCAGTTAGGGTGGGCAGCCTTCATATGTGAGCTTGGGATTCAGATACACAAGCTTCCTATTGGTGTGCTTACTGAGAGAGCACTATCACTTATTTCCAGCTGATTATGCATTTTAAATAATAATAAAAAAGATAACCTAAAAAATAAGTTAACATAGGCATTTCATAAGCATGGGCTGTTGCTTAGGTTTTGTGACTCATCCTAAAACTTTTTTTATGTTTAAGACTCAACCCCTAAATTCTAGCCAGCTCTGCATCCAAAGCCTTTACAGGAAACACCATTCTAGCCTATTTTCTTTAGCAAAAAAGCCTAAACCTTTTCAACTTCATGAAAGAGAACACCAAAAATACAGTAAGGTGTATGTTCACAAAAACTTGTGAACATTCTTGGGGAACATAGTAGGAATTATATTCAGAATCCTTCTTGTCTTCCCTCACCTTGCAATGTAGAGTTGCACCAATAAAATAAAATTTTTTAAAAATCTAACTAATACGATTCTGTTGGTCTTTATAATTTTCTAATGATTTTTATCCAGTCAACAAATTCCCTATCAGCCCATCTTTTAAGACTCTCCAAGCTCTACTTCCCATCTCTTGTGAAGCCTCTGGGCCTTTGCTGATCTCTATCCAGTAGTTCCATCACCACATTACCATTTAGAATGTATTTTTACACATATTCTCTCATTTGATCCTTAGCAACTTTCATGTGTTGAATAATTCTTTGATATAGATTACTTCTCATATCCGTTTTAAAATACATTAATCATAAGGTTTTTAATCATATCTAAAGTAATATCTCCATAAGGCAGGAATACTTTAACTAACCAGTAAATTAGAAAAAAATGAAATCATAAAGCTAAAGGTGGATTCTCTCAGTATATACATTTTACTTCATGTTACACTTTAACCGTAAATTATAACAAATAAAAATCTTCTTCCCTTGGCAAAAGCATAGGAGTTGTTTTTTTTTTTTTTAATTTTGTATTTCATGATTCATATCTTTGAAGGCTTTTGATATTTGAACATCTTCACCTTATTTTGAGTTATACTGGCATTTGCTGTCATTTCTTCCTATCATTTTCTACTGTCGTTTTTAACTCCCAGTAATCAGTATTGTATGCTATTTTTTAAATTTCTTATTTGCACGTGTGTGATTACTGTAATAATAATTCTGCCTTATATTTGTGTAGAAATATTTATTTTCTCAAAGTACTTTTACTGATATTCCATTTGAAGTTCACAACAACTTCTAGAGGTAGGTACCCATTGCTGTTGAGTCGATTATGACTCCTAGTGACCCTGTTGAACAGAGTAGAACTGCTCCATGGGGTTTCTAAGGAGCAGCTGGTGGATTCAAACTGCCGACCTTTTGGTTAGCAGCCAAGCTCTTAACCACTGTGCCACCAGGGCTCCATTTGGTCATTATGTACTTTTATTTTATCTAGTCATCCAACCATCATTTATTGATCAGTCCCTCCTACCAGGAACTAAAGAATACAACAGATGAAAGGCACAGTTCTCACCCTGAAAGAACTTTTAGAAGATAGACAGGCAATGTTCTGATCTAAGTCGTCCTGAGGCTTTATGCAGGTGGCCACGTGTGGGATTATCTTCTCCAAACCTCAGGAAGAGTGATTGCCACTTCTGCACCCCAGTCCTTTCCGACCACACGGCTGTGGCAGGAGCGACCGTGGCAAGCACAGCCTTACCTCCTGGCTCCAACTGAGTGACTCGGTGGGCAACTGGGCCAGTCAGGGTCCTGAACTTGAGAAAGACACGTAAGTCTCTCTTCAGGTTTCTGGACTAGATAAGATACAAAGCTGAGGAGCTGACAGTGACAATTTTTCCATCATGTGGACTGGAATAGTGAAAGAAGATAATCTTCAGAGAGAAGGAGAGGAATGAAGCAGACATAGAGAAGAGAGTAGACAGTATGTGTGGAGAGGAGATGAGATGCGAGGAGAAGAGGCAGAGCAAAGAGGAAACAGGACATGCAGAGAGGAGACCACGTGGAGAGCAGATCTGGTACCATTTCAGCTCCACTTCTCATTCTTAAGGCCCACCTCCATCCCTGTGCTTGGATTCTCGAGACACCCCAGTGTCTTTACAGTAATTATCGTTTCTTTATATTAGATTGAGTTGGGTTTCTGAAAATATGTAAGCGAAGAAGTGCCAGTAAACACACACCTGAAACAGGCTGCAGAGTCGGAAAGGATATGGAGGAGGAGGTATCTGAACCGAATTGCAAAGAGCTAAAGGGGTCAGGGAGTGGGAAGGTAGCAACATTCTACCAAACTGAGCTATGTGTATGCAGAGACTTGGAGGTGGAAGCGTGATGTATTTGGGGAGCGAAAGTATAAGTATGCTTGGAACATAAGGTGAGAATAAATGGGAGTCACGGTGCTGAAATTTGCAATCGGCAGGGACTAAGTCCTCAAATGCTTCATAATCCATGGTGAGGAATTTCAGTTTTATTCTAAAATCAATAACTTGTCATCAAAGGATTTTAAGAGGATTTTTGGAAAGATTACTCAGGCTGCATTATACAGGATAAACTGAAAGGGATCAAGACTGAAGGCATAGAGGTCCCTAGAATGTAATAGGTACTCAAAGTTTGTTTGAGTTACACAGAATAAAGAAGAGAAAATGGATTTGGAGATTACTTGTATGATAGAGTCCACTGGACTGTTTGACTGTTTAGGTGTAGGGGGAGATGAGAAAAACCTAGTTAATCCCCATTTCAGGTTCATGCGGCTCACAGGGAGCAGGGGGAGAATATAACACTAGGGTTTGGAAGGAGAGGACAGAAGTGGAGATGTAGATTTGAAAGTCATCAACACAGAGGGGGTGCTTAAATTTTTGAGAATAGATAAACACTATTAGGAATGAATTAGCAAGAAAAGCAGAGCGCCAAAGATGAAGTTCTAGGAAACATCTAAGAATCAAGACTAGTAACCTATCTTTATCTCCTGTTAGAATAGAAGGGCCTTGAGACACTAGACTATACACTTTGCTTATTACTCGAATTGCCATCATATAGCCCAGAGGCACCTGGCATATAATAATAGGTGTTCAATAAGTACTTCTAGAGTGAACAAAAGTGAAGGATGGAGGAACACTACTTTTGGCCAGGATGAAACAACAGAAAACAGATTTTACCCTTCTGTCTGAAACAACCAGAAAATGGACAAAAGATTTGAAATAGTGGTTTCCAAAACACTGGACATCAGGCAGCAAAGGACAGTGATTCCTGAGAGACAGGAAATAAACAAAGTGAGCCGATATTTGTCGCAGGCTAATGTCTTGAGAAAGTTTCCAGGCCAGAAGGGGATCCCAGGCAGTGTCCAGCGTACTCCTTGATTTGAGGAGAGGGAGTCCAGAGAGGCCAAGGCAGCTAGAGTTTGCAGGGCAAGTATCAGGAGAGCACTGCAAAGAGAGAACTCCAGAGACGTGCAGAGGGCCCCCTCAGGTGCTCAGCACATGAGTGTGAGGAAACTGCCTTGACCAGGGAAATAAACCACCCAGAGGATTAGAGAGAGCAGTACTCAGACTCACACAGGGCCAAGAAGAGTGCCTTTCTCACCAGCAAGACTAGAAAACCTCCTAAGTTATGTAGCATTGGGTAGAATACTCAGAAGTACTCAATGATAGAAAACAGCCCTAGACCAGACAGCTCTGGTCATGCCTAACATATCTTAAAAGCAAGACCTCAAAGGATCAAACTGATTCCAGGCAACTTAACTGCATCCCAGAATAAAGCCTAAAAATAGTTTTAGGAGTTCCAGTTGATCCAGGACCCAACCATGTAAAATTTGCAGTATCTGACATTCAGTCAAAACTTAAGAGTTGCAAGCAAGCTGGAAAATGAAACCCAGGTGTATAGCATACATATTAGAATTAGCAGACAAGGGCATCAAAACAAGAAAAGATGAGTGGACTTGAAGACATAGTAATACAAACTCTTCAAAATGAAGCACGTAGAGAAAAGTGAATCAAGAAAAATATGAACAGAATATCAGTGAGCTGTGAGATAATTTCAAGCAGCCCAATGTATGTGTCTAGTGATTGATCTTTCCTGATGACATGTCCATAGGAAGCAAAATGAAGTCTCACCATCCAGTAGAGGGTCAGTGAAAACAAAGGAAGCCCTCCATGAGATGGATTGACACAGCGGCTGCAACAGTGGGCTCAAAGATACCAAAGATTGAGATGTGCAGGACTGGGCAACATTTCACCCACTTGGATATAATCAACATTTATCTAACACTTCATCCAACAACAGCAGAGTGCACATTCTTCTCAAGTGCACATGGAACATTTACCAACATAGACTATTCTGGTCTATAAATCAAGTCTCAATAAATTTAAAAGGATCCAAGTGAAAAAGTATGTTATCTGATCATAATAAATTAAATTAGAAATCAATAACAGAAAGAAAAAAAAAAGCCCGTTGCCATCAAGTTGATTCCGACTCATAGCGACCCTATAGGACAGAGTAGAACTGCCCCATAGAGTTTCCAAGGAGCACCTGGTGAATTTGAACTGCTGACCTTTTGGTTAGCAGCCACAGCACTTAACCACTACACCACCAGGGTTTCCAATATAACAGAAAGCTAACGGAAAAATTCCCAAATATTTGAAATGTAAAAAGACTTCTAAATAAACCATGGATCAAAGAAGAAATTAAAAGGAAATTTAGAAAGTATTTTAAACTGAATGAAAAAAATGTATCAAAATTTGTGAGATGCCACTAAAGCAGTTCATTTATAGCCCTAAACACGTATATGAGAAAAGAAGAAAGGCTTCAAATCAGTGACCTAAACTTCTACCTTAGGAAACTAAAAATGAACCTAAGTGCCTGTCAGCAGATGAATGGATAAACAAACTATGGTACATACACACAATGAACTACTGTGCAATGATAAAGAACGATGAATCTGCGAAACATCTCACAACACAGATGAATCTGGAGGGTGTTATGCTGAGTGAAATAAGTCAGTCAGAAAAGGATAAATAGTGTATGAGACCACTATTATAAAAACTTATGTAAAGGTTTACACACAGAAAGTAACGATCTTTGATAGTTACAAGGGAAGGGAGGGGTGGGGAGGGAAAAACACTAACTAGACAGTAGATAAGTGGTAACGTTGATGGAAACACTGGTGGTGAAGTGGTTAAGTGCTACAGCTGCTAAGCAAAAGGTTGGCAGTTCTAATCCACCAGCTGTTCCTTGGAAACTATCGGGGGGTTCTACTCTGTCCTGTAGGGTCGCTACGAGTCAGAATCGGCTCAACAGCAACAGGTTTTTAGCTTTGATGAAGGATTAGACAGTACACAATGCTGGGAAAGTCAGCAAAGCTTGACTAAGGCAAGGTCATAGAAGCTTCATAGACACATCCAAACTCTCTAGGGGACCAAGAAAGAAAATGTTACACAACCTACTTTGGTGTCATGGATTGAACTGTGTCCCCAAAAAATGTATGTCAACTTGACTAGGCCATGATTCCCAATACTGTGTGATTGTCCACCATTTTGTCATCTTACGTGATTTTCCTATGTGTTGTAAATCCTACCTCTGTGATGTTAATGAGGCAGGATTAGAGGTAGTTATGTTAATGAGGCAGGACTCAGTCTACAAGAGTAGGTTGTATCTTGAGTCAATCTCTTTTGAGATATAAAAGAGAGAAATGAACAGAGGGACAGGGGGACATCATACCACCAAGAAAGCAGAGCTTGTCCTTTGGATCTGGGGTTCCTGTGCTTAGAAGCTCCTAGACCAGGGGAAGATTGATGACAAGGACCTTCTCCTAGAAGTGACAGAGCGAGAAAGCCTTCCCCTGGAGCTGGCACCCTGAATTCAGACGTCCAGCCTCCTAAACTGTGAGAGAATAAATTTCTCTTTGTTAAAGCCATACATTTATGGTATTTCTGTTACAGCAGCACTAGATAACTAAGACATTTGGTGAGCAGCATCTGGAGTCTTAAAAGCTTATGAGCGACCATCTAGGATACATTTACTAGTCACACCCCATCTGGAGCAAGAGAGAATGAAGAAAACCAAATACACAAGGGAAAGATTAGTCCAGAGGACTGATGGACCACAAGTACCACAGCCTCCACCAAACAGTCCAGCACTGCGAGATGGTGTCTCGTTACCAGCACTGACTGCTCTGACAGGGATCACAATAGAGGGTCACAGACAGAGCTGGAGAAAAATGCAGAACAAAATTCTAACTCACAAAAAAAAGACCAGACTTACTGGTCTGACAGAGACTGAGAAACCCCAAGAGTATGGCTGCTGGACATCCTTTTAACTCAGTACTGAAGTCACTCCTGAGGTCACCCTTCAGCCAAAGATTAGACAGGCCTGTAAAACAAACAGTAACACACGTAGTTCAACCACATTCATGAGACTAAATGGGCACACCAGCCCAGGCACAAGGATGAGAAGGCAGGAGGAGACGGGAAAGCTGGATGAATGGAAATGAGGAACCCAAGGTCAAGAAGGGGGAGAGTCTTGACACATCATGGAGTTGGCAACCAGTGTCACAGAACAAAATGTGTATTCATTGTTTAATGAGAAGCTAATTTGTTCTGTAAACTTTCACCTAAAGCACAATAAAAAAGAAGAAAAAATAGAAAAGAAAGTGCAAATTAAGCCCAAAGTAAGTAGAAGAAAAATAATAAACCAAACTAAACGAAATCCAGTGCCATCGAGCCGATTCCGACTCATAGCAACCCTATAGGACAGAATAGAACTGCCCCATAGGTTTCTAAGGAGCCACTGGTGGATTCCAACTACTGACCTTTTGGTCACTGTGCCACCAGGGCTCCAAATAATATACAGTAGAGTAAAAATCCGCAAAGCAGGAGAGAGCATTAGAATTGATCAAACCAAAAGGACGTAATTTTCTTTTTCATCATAAGTTGTTTTCTTTGATTTTTAATGTGTGGGTGTCTGTTCCTTTGAAAATATAAAAATTAATTTTTAAAAAGTTCAAGCTTTGAGAAGAGGTCCTTAAATTTGGCAGGAAATGTCTTTGGATTTTGAATAGTCAGAAAATAAGTCAGATTGCAGAAGGTTAAGGAGACGTTAGTAGAGAGAAAATGGGAAGAGCAGGAATAGATTAATCAGGGAAGAATCGACAATAAAAGAAAGAGGAAAATAGGGTGACAACTAGATTTGAAACAACCCAAGCCTGTTGCCTTCAAGTTGATTTTGGCTCATAGCGGATGCCACATCTTTCTCCAGCACAGCGGCTTGTGGGTTCGAACCACCAACCTTTTATGTTAGCAGCCGAGCACTTAACTATTGTGCCGCCAGGGCTCCTGATAACTAGATAGACAGCAGAATTAAGCAAAGACAGTGTTATTGATGTTGATGACATCGGTACTTAGTACAGGAGACTTGAAGGCAGAGAAGGAGTCAGAGACAGAATGACTGAATGACTGAAGATATTGGAGGAGGGAGGAGGACAAACTTGGGTGAGGAAACGCTTTGAGCTATTAGCAACCGTTTTGAGCTTTCCTACGTCCTTGACCTCCTCGTGTTTATTCAGACCGATGCCTGGGACCTGAATTATACAGGTTTCTCTCGTGAACGTTAGGTGATGGGTTGGGGAGCGTTTTTAAGGAACCATACTTACGTTATCTACATTCTGCCTTCACTGTTTGCTTTCACTGATCTTCACTCAATGACCAAAGTAATTCTTGGCTCAGGAGAAACTGTTTCTGACTCTCTTCGTGGGGAAATTAAAGCAAACAAGTGATTTCTGTGCTAACCTGCTGGGGGCATCATTCATGTTTTAAAGTAATGCTTGATTAGCAAAGATTTTAATTTTAAAACAAACACATACATGACATAATAGGTACCAGAAATCAATAGGGGGGAAAAAAAGGTGGCCATCACAGCTTTTTCTAGTGTGCTTTTTGGAAAAGAAATTTACGTGGGGTACCCAAGTGTGCTCTTCTTTGACTGTCTACAAACAAGTTAGAAGAGAAGCTTCAGCAGTTACTCAGTGCTGAAGAATCCAGCTGACATCTTTGGAAGCTAATATGAACAGCTAGTGGATTGTGTACATGCTATGCGAGAAGGCTTCAGCTCCCTTTTGCATTCTATAATTTATGTGGTCCCAGCATGAGGTAATTTTATGACTTTGCCTTTAAATTATGTATATTAAAGTGAAATGTACTGGTACAAATATAGACATGACCTATAAAGATTGAAGACCTCTTTACTTTCCAGATCACCCCCGTCATAAACAAATACCAGAGCTTTCCTATGCTGTAGCTATATTAGCATGTTGGATGCACATGTTATAACAGATATCATAATAGGGTTTTTTTTATAATAAGATATTACCAAAGTGTGCATTAATACTTTGGCTGAGAAATAAGTGTACTTATTAAGAGCTTGACCAGAAACATAATTGAGTGCAAGTTCAGAACATTAACATGGGTCTGTCGTTGTTGTGTGCTGTGGAGTCAATTCTGACTCATAGCGACCCTAGAGGACAGAGTAGAACTGTCCCATAGGGTTTCCAAGGAGCAGCTGGTGGACTCGCACTGCTGACCTTTTAGCAGCTGAGCTCTTAACCCCTGCACCACCATGACTCCAACATGGGTCTAGTTCTGTGTAAAAAACAAAAGAAAAAGAAAAAATTCTCCAGTGGATATTTAGCCTGAGTTGTTTCTCTAGTAAAGGACTAGTCTGAGATATCTGTAGTCTTGCCTTTTATAAATGGTCTACACATTACAGGTCACTTTAGCTGATCGATACAGTTTCCAGCCATGAAACACGAAATTTCTTCATTGAGCTTAAGTGACCTGTTCAAGCTCAAACTTGTAAAGTTGTTAATTGGTACCCAAATTCATAATTATCATCTACCTTCAATCTCTTCCACATAACCTCAGCAGCAGGGACCAGGAACATATGGCAGACAGCCCCATGATGCTGTAGATCACTGAAAGAACTGAAGAGCAGCCTGACTTAGAAGCTGCACCTCCCCATCTTCAAGCGCTGTCCCCAGAGCCCAGAAGAGAAGAAGACTGTTGTGCAGGAGGGAGAAGGCGTTTCTGAGCGTCTGCTCTCCTGAGTTCTTCCTGCTCCTCACAGCCTTTTTTCTTCTTAACTTCTGAACTCACAGTTACTCTTACAGCACCACGATCTCAGTAACCCCTGCTCCCTAAGAAGTAACCAGAAATGTTACCCTTATTTGCCATCAAACATTAGTTTATATTTCTGTGCTTGGGAGACCAGTAGAGTGTGTTAATTAATAACGTGGTTTCTGATATACCTAGATCCATATCCCAGCTTATTTAGCTTCATAGTTTTGTGACCTTAGAAAATTTTCCTTAACCTCTCTGAGCCTCAGTTTCTTCATTCATAAAAGTTATTGAAGGAATTTAGGGAGATGCTACATTTAAAGTGCCTAACACTGTATTTAGCATATGCTACCCACTTAGTTGGAGCCCTGGTGGTGCAGTGGTTAAGTGATACGGCTGCTGACCAAAAAGTCGGTAGTTCAAATCCACCAGCCGCTCCTTAGAAACCCTATGGAGCAGTTATTCTCTGTCCTTTAGGGTCACTTTGGGTCAGAATCGACTCAACGGCAGCGGGGTTTTTTTACCCACTTAATTAAAGAGGAGCTATTATTATCATTATTATATACTTGGATTCTCCTATTTGACAAAGGAAAGAGTCGTTTATGGCAAATATAACCTCATAGTAAAGTAATGGACTTGACATACTCATTTATTAGCAATTTTTTTTATTGTAATTCTCAGACTAGCCATAGGTGCACTAAATGATCACACAATATGCTGATGGGAGTATACATTGCATGCTAAAGCCTTTTGGTAGAGCAATTTGGCAGTATATATCAGTATCCATAAAAGATGCCCTTTGAGTCTGTAATTCCCTTTCTGGAAATCTCCTCTGAAGAAACAGTCAGAGATTCGGACCCAGAGTTGCACCATCAGCATTGGGCTGGGGAGAAGGAAAGCCTGAATGTCCAGCAGCAGAGAATGGCTGAATAAAACGCGGTGTTTCCACAGGATTGATACACTGCAGCTAGTCAGAAATGTGACATATTTGATGATATGGGAAAGTGTTCAAAATATACTATTAAGTAAAAAAAAAAGATGTAGAAGTGTTAGTGAAATACTCAAGTTTTACACACTGAGAAATACATTTCCCTCTCTCCTTTCTCTCTCCTTCCCCCCAAATTAGAGAAGAATATACTTCAAAATATCACCAGTGTTTGTCTCTGAGTGGTTGGATTTCAGTTTTGGGATTTTTTATTTGTTTGTTTTTTGCTGCAAAAGACCTCTATTTTATTTACTGTGCTTTAGGTGAAAGTTTACAGAGCAAATTAGTTTCTCCTTCGACAGTTCTTACACAAATTGTTTTGTGACATTGGTTGCAATCCCCACGATATGTCAGCGCTCCCCTCCCCCACCCCAGGTTCCCCATTTTGCTTTCTTTTTTGTACACTTCAGTATTTGTCAGATTGTATGTAATGGCCAAGTCGCCTGGCATGCCTGGTATAGGAAGCGGTGGAGGAGAGATTGAGTGCTTGGGTATCTATTGTTTATTGGTAGTGGGCTTAATTGAAAAAGCTTTAAAAACTGAAAGCTGCTTTCTCAGATGTTGCTTGTCTCCTAAACTGAAGCAGTATGGTTGGTTTGGGCCAGGGAGACGCTAAAACTTCTTTATAGCGTGTGGGTTGCAGGAGGGATTGTTGGATAGCTGCTGGATGTTCCTGAGTACATAGGTTTTAATGTAGCAGATAATAAGAGCTCAAACAGGGAGAGCAGATATTTAATATGAAGGAGAGGGAGCTCTGGTGATGCAGTACTCGGCTGCCAACTGAAAGGTTGGAGGCTCGAACCCACAAGCTGCTCCGTGGGAGAAAGATGTAGCAGTCTTTCTCTGTAAAGATTGCAGCCTTGGAAACCCATGGGGCAGTTCTGTTCTGTCCTACAGGGTCTCTGTGAGTTGGAGTCCATTCAGTGGCAGTGGGTTTTTGGTGTGAAGGAGAAGAAGCTTCTTGCAGAAACAAAACCAGGGCAAAGTTTAATTAGACTTGCAAAGAAGATTGTTAAGTAGGGGGCATGGATCACTTAAGTTTTACTTAATTTTTCCAAAATATTTGGGATGGCCAGAGGGAGACTGGTGTGCATCTCCAATGAAAGATTCATGGCGGAGTGAGTATCTTGTGACTATAGAAAAATACTTACGAATATTTGGCTTTTTCAGATAACTTGTATTTTAAAGTAATTTTAAAATACCAAGAATTGTAATAGAATTATAATTTTTTATTCCTAATTAGGATCCAGTTTATGGAAAAGGAAAACTTGGAGAAATCCAGGGACTTATACTGGGAATGTTGGATACCTTCAGCTATGAACAGGTAAGCTACTTGCTGTTTCTAAGCCTGTCCTGGGGTAGAAAGAACCTATTTCTTTTGTCTTTGTACCTGTACTTTTTCTTTAAAAGTTACCGTCTGTTTAGTGGAAATTTGTTAGATTGAGGTATGTTTTTTGTTTTTAATTTTTAAATTTCCCTAACCTTATTTTATTTATATGTATTTAGCCAAAACATGGGAATACATATGATTCTGATTCACTTTATCTTTTTTGATTTATTGGTAATGAGAAAAATACCTTTTTTTCCCCAAATGAAAAGGTGTGAAAAACTTTTCTGGACAAAAAATTGAATGCGAAGATACAGCCCATAAAAAGGAAGGGTCGGAGTGAGTCTAGAAAATTGCAAAAGAGAATTAAATGAGTGTTCTTTTAAACCTTCTGAACAGATCATTTCCACTAAGTAGAAATGGTGCTTGGTCTGCCGATTTTTTTCTTAGTGTACTTCAGAGTGAGTCATGAAGCCACCTAGGAAAAGTGCCGTTTAGGCATGTTAGATACCATGGCTGGTTTTTGAGGAATCTGAGAGAAGAAAAGTACAATTCTGGGTGACAGAGCTTTTCTTAGAGAGTTGGAAGATCTGCAGTCTTGCCTAAGTGACGCTTGATACCCCTGTAGGCACAGACTCTGGGTTAGTGGAAGCAAAGCTCAGTGCAAGGCAGAAAATCTTTGCCAATCTTGGAACTATAGATGAGGAGGAAAATATGAGGTTGATTGGAAAGAATTAGAACATTTAGATGTGTAGAACTAACAGCTTTGCATTGTGGGTAAAATTAAAGGACCAGGCTGTACAGCAAGGAGAGTGGGTGGGCAGTACCTAGCTCAGTCAGGTACCCAGCTGGGTATTTCAATGATATACATGAATGTTGAGAATTAGGTATAGTATGAAAACAGTACTCTATAAGCACATAGAATCCCTAAAGTGACTTGCTGTGATAGCTGTGAAAGTGTCTTTATGTGACTTAATGACAGATGTCACACACAATCTTGAATAGATTCAAATGACTCATAAGTGCTGATCAGTAACAGGTGATCTCTCTGCCCACGAGTGATGAAGACTGAGTAATAGCTGTTAGCTTTTCCAGTGAAACAGGTTATTTGAAACATTGCCATGACTGCAGGTTCCATAAAAATTTGGGGATCCAGAACTTTGCTGCATTCTTTCTTATGAAACTTTGGGCTGTTCAGAGAGAAGGTATTATATAAATGTAATAAATCAATAGATTTGGATTTTTCTAGTAATTTGAAAACCCAAATCCATTTATTTATTACATTTATCTAGTAATTTGAAAACCCATATCTATTTATTACATTTATCTAGTAATTTGAAAACCCAAATCTATTGATTTATTATATTTATATAATATCATCTCTCTGAATGGCTCAGTTTCATAACAAAGAACATAGCTAAGTCTGGATCCCTGATTTTTGTGGAAACTGCAGTCACGGCAATGTTTCAAATAACCTTTTCACTGGAAAAGCTAATGGCCGTTACTCAGAGAGAAGGTATTATGCAAGGAGCCCTGGTGGCACGGTGGTTAAGAGTTATGGCTGCTAACCAAAAGGCTGGTGGTTCGAATCCATTGGCTACTCCTTAGAAACCCTATGGGGTAGTTCTCCTCTGTCCTGTAGGGTCACTATGAGTCGGAATTGACTCGACCACAACGGTTTTCAGTCTTTTAACATATACACTCATCATTACTCTGCTCTTTAAGATCAGCTACTTAAAATTTAGGGCTTTTTGATGTGTGCTTGTTTCATCAGTTTTATCCCTGGGTGGTGCAAATGGTTAGGCCCTCAGCTGGTAGCCAAAAGGTTGACATTTTGAACCCACCCAGGGGCGCCTTGGAAGATATTCCTGGCAGCCCACTACCGAAAGGTCACAGCCCTGAAAACGCTACGGAGCAGTTCTACTCTGCACGCATAGGGTCGCCATGAGTCAGAAACAACTCCACGGCAACACCGTGTAATTTCCCTTGTTCGTAGTTGACAACGGAACGAGTGCCACTCCCCACTTATCGCCTCTTTTCACTTTGTAAACAGTTGTTGGTTTTCGTTTTGGTCTCTCGTAGACCCTGCTGGAAACGACAACTAACCTTCTGAACCAAGACCTCCATTGGTCATTGTGTCATCTGAGAGCCTCGGTCACCAGAGGATTGAATCCCAAGCAGGATTACTGCTCTGTGTGTTTGCAGCAGTACAAGAGACGCCAGGAGATGGCTGATGAGATTATTGTCTTCAGGTAAGAGAGGGGAGGAGATGTTGCGTGTGTGTGTGCTGCGTGTCCATGGACGGTTATTACTAGGCAGGAATATACTTGACACATAGTCCAGTAATGGCCTGATTCAGTCAGTCATTCTCACAGTGAACAAGACAGGCAGAGTTCTCACCCTTGTAGAGCTTCCCTTCTGGATGGGGTGGAGAGGCGTGGGGGGTGGTGTGATCAGGCAGTAAATAAATAAAGAGTAGCAAGAGCTATGAAGAAAGGGAATAGTCAAGGGTGACTCCAAAGTTTTTGGCCTGAGAAACTGGAAGATTGGAGTTGCCACTTCCTGAGCTGTGGAAGATTAGAGGAGAGAATAGGGTGCGGGTGGAGTAGGGGAAATCAGAAGTTTGTTTTTGGACTGCATCCAGAGTAGAGTTCTTGAGGAGACAGATATGTGGGGTTCAGGGGGAAGGTCTGGGCTGAAGCCATAAATTTGGTAGTCATCAGCTTCAGGTGGTATTTTAAAGCTGTGAGGCTGGATGTAATATTAAAAGAGCTTGGGTAGCAATAGAAGAGTTCCAAAGATTGATTTCTGGGGTACTCCAGCATTTCCAGTTGAAGCAATGAGGAAGAATCAGTAAAGATGGCTGAGAGTTAGTGTCAGTGAGGAAGAAAGGAGAACGACAAGAGAATGGGGCTTTACAGTCAACTGGAGAAAGTCTTTCAAGGACAGTGTGTCAAATGCTGCTGATAGTGAAGATGAGGGCTGAGAATCGTCCATTAGATTTAATAGCAGAGTCATTGGTGATCTTGACGAGAGCGGTTTCAGGGGGGTGGTGGGAATGAAAGCCTGATTAGAAAGTGTTCGGGAGAGAATAGGAGACAATTAGGAGACACCAAGGATAGGCAGCATCCACCATCTTTTAAAATTCTCCACAGGCAAGAGAAACAAGGAGAGGGGAGTAGACTTGTGCACAGAGGGACAAGGTCTGTCTTCTTGCAGCTAAATAACAGCGAGAAAGATGTAACCATGAGGAAGACTGGTGATGTTTCAATGTTAGATTCACACTCTTAACAGCTCTGAAACAAGGGGGAAGGTACCTATACCAGAAAATGTCATGTGTCTGTGTAAGGGCATTTTTAAACTTGGTTCCCCTTTTTACTGGATCTTTGATTTGTTGGGTGAGTCTAACTTAGTGTGGCTCAAGAATCTACACTTTCAGAGCCTTATTCCTCCTGGAAGCTATTGGTGGTTTTCTAGGCATTTATAAACACAATTCCAAACTTCTGGGAGGCTCATTTGCTAACTCAGTACAATCAATAGAGAATTTCTTCATAGGGATATTGCAAAAATTTACTGGAGTACTGACTTTTTTTTTAAAATTTATTTTCTTTTTGTTGCTGTTATTGAAAATATACACGGCAAAACATACACCAATTCAACAGTTACTGTGTGTAAATTCAGTGACATTGGTTACATTCTTTGAGTTGTGCAACCTTTCTCACCCTCCTTGTCTGAGTTTTTCATCCCCCATTAACATTATCTCACTGCTTCCTAAGGTTCCTATCTAATCTTTCAAGTTGCTGCTGTCAGTTTGATCCTGTATATATCTTAAAAGAGCATAATGCTCCAGGCAAACACCTTTACTAGTTAAGCTAAACCACTGTTTGGTTTTAAGAAGACTTCAGGGGATATTTTTAGTTTAATGTTTAAAGATTATCTCAAAGCAATAGTTTCAGGGGTTCATCTAGCCTCCATGGCTCCAGAAAATCTGGATTCCATTAGAATTTGAAATTCTGTTCTGCATTTTCCCTGTTTGGATCAGGATTCTTCTATAGAATCTTTGATCAAAATGTTCAGTAATGGTAGCCAGGCACCATCCAGTTCTTCTGGTCTCATGGCAGAGTATGTAGTTGTTTGTGAAGACAATTAGCCATACATCCATCTTTTCATCCATTCCTGACTCTCTTTCCTCTATTGATCCAGGTGAATAGAGACCAATTGTTGTGCCTTGAATGGCTGCTTTAAGCTTTTAAACCCCAGGTACTACTCAGTGAATTAGGAGATAGAACAGAAGCACTGAACACATTATTAGGCCAGTTAACTGGGATGTCTCATGAAACCATGACCCTAAACCACCAAAGGAACCAAATCTCATGAAGTGTTTGGTTAGTACTGACATTTTTGTAAATGCTTAATCAAATCACAGTTCCTGCCTTGAATTTGATAAGGCAGACCACTCATATATCAAGCTACTTACTTAATCATGGTTTTCCATAATTAACTTTTTTTCAAACTGTCTGTAAGTATTTCCTAGTTACAGAAGTGAACTGAAATTCAACTCATTACCCAGGCGGTTGGTAGTCAGAGAACTGTGATTCTGTTCCTACGTGAGTACACAAATGTATAAGTCTGGGTTTCAAAAAAAGAGAGGACAGCAGCAAGTGAATTCCCTTTCTTGTTTCTTACCCTGTACAGTCGTTGGTATATTGCAGCTTATTAGAAATCTTCATTGTGTATAAATACATGCTTACATAGCTCATGTTTGTGGATTTTATGATAATGGAAAGTGGAAATTGATGGTCTTCCTTTTCCAGCTGTGGCCATTTGTATCACTCATTCTGTCTGCAAAACAAAGAGTGCACCGTAGAAGCCGAGGGCCAGACAAGATGGACCTGCTACAAATGCAGCTCAGGCCACAAAGGGGGACAACTAAGTGAAAATCCATCTGGAATTAAGCAGGGAAGGATAACCCCATCACAGGTAAGGCTTGTTCTGCAGCCAGATAGATGCAGTCTTTTCTTGCCACGTTTCTTTCAGGCCTGGCCTCCTCCTTCTCAGGTCTGCTGTGGTGTTGCTAGGCGCCATCGAGTCGCCTCCAACTCATAGCGACCTTACGTAAAACAGAACGAAACGGGACGTGGTCCTGCACCATCCTCACAGACACTGCTTTGTTTGAGCCTGTTTTTGCAGCCCCTGTGTCAATCTAGACCTTACAGGCTTCAGCAGATTCACCCGAGGGTTCCCCAGCACACAGCATCTTCTGTTCTGTCTCTGGTAGTATTTGATGAGCCTCTCTTCCCTGCCCAGCACTGAAAAACAGGGATTTGAATAAGATTCCAAAAGTATAGATTCTTGACTCAGGTTGAGTGAGACTTATCTGACAAATCAAAGAGCCAGTAAGAAGGGGAACCAAGTTTAAAGAAGCTCTTTAAAGAAGACCTTTCTTGCCCTTGAGAAGCTTATCATCTAGTTGAACAGAGGATGCACACACTTCAGCCTTCTTAAGAACCTTTGGCAAAGTAACAGGTCAGCAAGTCCAAAATGCTGCAGTACTAATGAGTCATTTTTAAGAGGGCCGAGCTGTAGTTTTTAAGTAGGGCTGATGACAGAGAAGCTGCATACGTGTATGCTCTATACGCGTTTTCTCAGCTGGGTAACTTTCTTCAAAGAATTTGATGCAATAATGTTCATTTGAGAACATTTTACATAGCCTTTGGAATCTGACTGGTGGACTCTGTGCAATTTTTGTCCGTTTTACAGCTTTTTAGTTTTTTTTTTTTTTAAAAGAGCAGGTCATGGAGCAGGGTTTGAACTCCACTGCTTAGTAGTTTTGGGGAGAGCAGAGCTTGACAACACAAAAAGCTCAGTGTGGAGGAGCAGTTATCAGAGCTGTGGGTTGATCATTACGCTGTACTCAGCTGGACTTCCTTTTCAGAATTATAACATGGCTGCTAACCAAGAGGTCAGCAGTTCAAACTCACCAGCCGCTTTGTGAGAGAAAGATGTGACAGTCTGCTCCCATAAAGATTTACAGCCTCGGAAATCCTATGAGGCTGTTTTACTCTGTCCTGTAGGGTCGCTATGAGTTGGAATTGACTCAACAGCAGTGGGGTGGGTGGGTTGGTTGGTTTTTTAATAATGTTATACAAGCTGAAATGAGAACTATTTTGGCTTCTAAAAAATTTTTTTTCTAGCTGGGTTCATTGATATTCTTAAGATACTGTTAGGTGATCTGGTGGGTTAGTAACACAAGAAGGGAAGGAAAAATGACACATGCTTTAGGAATTTTCACAGGGTTTGTGTTCTTTTAGCTTTCACAGCAACTTCATGAGGGTGATATTATTTTACAGCTCAGGGAAGGAGGGCCAGTATTTGAACTCAGGACCATGTGACCATCATCACCCCGAGTTTCCCTCCCCGCCACCCTCAACCTATTCTCTTTTTTATCATTCTGGCTTTACTGAAACCTGGTAAAGCTGATATTTAAAATATGTCCATACCTCAGTGGCTGTGCTAGCAACGGTATCTTGTGTTCTGTGAACCATTTGCATTTTCAATTGTAAGAAAATTTAAAATGAAAACAATCTATATTATGACAACTTATTAAAATTTATTTCACGAAAGTTCTACTTCGTTCTCTTTTATTTCCTTGGAAAATCTGTCAGCCCCGGTTGTGGAGTTCTTACACAGAGCATCCAAACCACGTACATGGAGGGTAGCAGAGGTGAGGGCCCCAGGACTCAGCGATCAGCCACCTTCTACACCCAGAAGGTACCAAGTGCATCTGGAACTTCTCACGGCCTTCGTAATACGATCCTTCTGTCAAATAGCCTGTTTCATCCTTTTCCGGGACTGTGATAATTGACTTTCACTTCTTCAGTTTCTGACTCCAGCTCAGCAGTATGCCACAGTTACCCTCAACACTACTTTCAGGGGAGAGAAAGTCTTTTGCTGCTCCCGTCTCACTTCTTTTCTCACAACTGGTCAAGATATGCAGCCAGTAACTCTGATGCCTTAGTTCCTTGTCAACAGATGTGTATGGATGTGACCAGGGTTATCACCCAGGAGGCCTGCTTTTCTCTGGAATAAGCATTTTATTTTCCATAAACAGGAGAAATGACCCAAATTCCCTTCTTTCCTTACCTTCCTTCCCCACTCAGGCTTACAGTAACTCAGTCTGAAACCTTTGGGTCAGCAGAATAGACCTTCCAAGTCTATCTGAGTCTCTGTTTTGCTTTCGCTGTATATCACCCACAGATGAAATATCGAAGAAACTAATTTCAACTGAAGTACTTATCATTCTGTTATTTTTTCCTCAATAAATGCTTTTCACTTATATTTGTATGGTCAGATAGTTTAAGTTGCCTCTTTGATGACTCCTTTATTAAATTTGTAGTAGCACATAACGCTCTTCATGGCACTGGTTAGCATCAGAAGAAATTAACTTGTTATTAATTTTTAAAATAATAACGGTCAGTGGGCAACTTGATATAGATTCTAAAAAAGAGAATTGGAGATTTACTAGGTTTCAGTTTGGAACAGTGTGATATTATTAGCAGGGCTGGGCGTTCTTGACAGCTGGTAATGCACGAACACGTTGTTATGTACCCGAAACATTCAAGTTGTTACTCCTTTTAAAACTTTGACAAACAAGAACGGTTAGCCATTTGTTAAGAAGTTTTTGTAGCGCATTGCTTAAATTAACATCTTTTGAGATCTGGATAAATACAGATTTGGATATCAATAGAGAGTAAGGAACAATAGTAAAATGTCAGGGTTTTTTAGTTTTGCTTTTTCACTCCCAGGTAAATATCTGAAGAAGGAAGGGAGCTGGAAATAAACATAGCTGCACCCTCCTCTACTTATCCCAAAAGGAGAGACAGTAAATGGAAATAAGCTGATTTTGTTTTTTCATATTTGGAGTTGGTTTTATTTCTTAATTTTTAGAGTTGTCTAAGAAAATGCTTTGTGTTTTGGAGTACATTTTTAAGTAATGTTGGAGGGAAGTATTTACAACTTTCAAGTAATTAGTCAGTGGCATTTACTTATGCTCACCAGTTGTAATTATCTGTAATTATTGTACATTGCTTATTTATTTTGAATTCCCACTGTAAATCGGAGATTTGGTTTACATGCTGTTTAATGAAATAGGAACACTAGTATTAATGCCTTGTCTTCATTTGTCAATTTTTAACCAAGTATTAGCTTTCCATTATGAACAGGTTAGACTCAAATATTAAATATGAGATTTCAATATTTGGTGATAGCAACACTTCTCAAAAGAATATCTTCTAAATTAAACTTACAA
Source organism: Dugong dugon (assembly GCA_030035585.1). Taxonomy (NCBI): domain Eukaryota; kingdom Metazoa; phylum Chordata; class Mammalia; order Sirenia; family Dugongidae; genus Dugong; species Dugong dugon. Next base: position 30,545,391 of record CM057466.1, on the reverse strand, counting down.
ATTAAATGAAGATTAGTATGTCTCATGAGTCAGAATTGACTCAGCAGCAATGAGTTTTTGGTTTTTTTAATATGTCTCAGAAGTGCAGAGAGGTAATAGATGATCATAATATAAATGAAATTTTTTAAAGAACTTTACCCATTTTCCAATAAGCTTGTTACTGTACTCTAGTACTGAGTGATTTATTACTTCAGCCAGTACTTAACATATGCCTACTTTGAGCCAAACGCTATTCTAAGTACTAAGTATACATTGGTAAACAAAACAAACATAGTCCTCATCATCGTGTAGCTTACCATCTAGTAAGGGAACGAGACAGTAATCAAGTAAACGAATATATCATTTGAGATTGTAATTTGAAATGCTGTGAGGTGCTGTGAGGAGAGTAGAATGTCATGGGGATAATAGCATGAGGGAGGACCTACTTTAGATTGGATGGCCAGGGAATATATATCTGCAGAGATGACATTTCAGCTAAGACCTGAAGGATAAGAAGGTAGCATCCATGTGAAGAACTAGAGAAAAATCATTCCAGGCAAGCACAAGGACCTGGGGAGGGAAATAATTTGGGTGTTTGAGGAACTGAAAGAAGATCAGTGGCTGGAACATAGTGACTAAAAAGAAATAGGGCAAGAAATAGGTTGAAGAGGTAGGGGGGGCCAGATCCTGCATAGCCTTATAGGCTCTGGTCAGGAGTTTGGGTTTTATTCTTAAAGTAATAGGAAACATAGAATGATCTAAAATGGAATATATGACCCAGTGACTGTGACTGTGCAAGACGGATAGATAGCCACGTTTGTGTTTCCAGCCCAGGCCTCACCACTTTTCCAGAGCAGGGTAACCTCAGACTCTTAAAGTTCTATAAATTTATGGCCCTCCCTTTGACCCAAAAAAGGCTTCTATGTCCGAGAGAGCTAAGGTCAACAATACTACTAAAAAGTGTTTTCAATCTTTGTATGAAAGTAAAGCTTTGATGGAAATGTGTGCAAAGAATATAAAAAAAAAAAAAAAAAAAAAAAAAAAACCCATTGTCTCATAAAATGTGAAGGAAAGAAAAAAGTTTAACCTTAACAGTGATCAAAGAAATACAAGTTAAAACAACAGTATGATACAATTTTTCTACCTATTAAACTGGCAAAAAAATACATATTAAACTGGCACACATTAAAAAATACACGTGCCTATATACTGATATGGACGTGAGGAAACAGACACTCCTTGCTCTGCTAGTGGGATACACAGTTGTACAAGTCCACAATCCTTATCCAAGACCCTTTGGCCAGATATGTTCCAGAATTCAGAATTATTTGGATTTTAGAACAGTAATACAGGGGCTTCCACTTCTGGACAAGATATATTTAGAGCATCTTGGTGAAAAACAGCAAAATACGTAAAACAACAGTTCTGAAGATACTGGACATCAGGTAATGAAGGACAGTGACCCCTGAGAGATGAGACACAAGTAATGCGAACCCTATGATTGCCCCAAATTACTACCTGGAGAAAGTTTCCAAGCCCTGGTGTGGGGAGAAGAAACCCAGGCAGAGCTCGTCAGTCTCTCTGAGTTGAGGAGACAGAGCTGGGAGTCTAGGGAAGCCACCGTGGCTGAAGTCTGCAGGACAGAGTATTGGAGAGGAGAATGCTACACAGAGACTCCAGAGATCTGCAGAAGGCCACTTTGAGTGTTCAGTTGAGTACTAGTCAGCCCACGTGTGTGAAGAAACTACTAAAGGCCAGAAAAAGAACCACCCTAAAGGATTAGAGGGAACAGTGTCCCAGACTCATATAGAGCCAGGAATAGTTCTCTTCCTATCAGCCACATTGGAAAACCTCATAATTCACAAGGCATCATTGAAAGTACTACATTAGTTCTGGCCTTGGGTGGTGGTGTTAGATGCCATCTCGCCTCAGCAGTGAGGGCAAAAATTAATCCTAGACTAAACGCTGCTTTGATCTCACCTGACAGAACTTAAACACACAACCCAAAAAGACCAAACTATTTTCAAGTATTTTAACCACATTCCAGAACAAAGCTCAAGAATATATTTAGGATTATAAAAAATATCCAACACTTAACAAAGAACAATTCACAATGTCTGGCATTCAATCAAAAATTATCAGGTATGCAAGGAAGCATGAAAATGCAAGTGATAATGAGGAAAAAAAAATCTATTGAAGCTGACCCAGAAGTGACACAGATCATAGAGTTAGTAGGCATGAATAATTATTATAATCATGTTACATATGTTCAAGAAGCTGCAGGAAAGATTGAACATATTAAAAAGATAATCGTATTTATAAAAATCCAATAGAACATTTAGAGATTAAAACTATGATGTCTGAGATAAAAAAATAACAGTGGATGGAGTTAACAGCAAAATGGTCGTTGCAGAAGAAAAGATTAGTGAATCTGAATATATAGCAATAGAAATTATCCAAAATCAAACACAGAAAATAGACTGAAAAGAGAGAGACTATCAGTGAACTATGGATCTGCTTCAGGTGACCAAATATATATGTAATTGGAGTTTTAAAAGAAGCTAGGGAGGAGAGGAGTCTAGAAAAAATACTTGAAGAAAGGTGATAGAGTTCCAATGCCCATAATGGCAGAGTAGCCTGTATTGGACTGGCCTATCTTCCAATAACAATTATAAGTTCTAAAAAAATATATATAAAAAGCAGTTGTTTGGAGAGTAACCAAAAGCAGGTAGAAACTGTAGAGAACACACCCTTGAAAGACGGGAAGCAAACTAGGGGAGCTCTGTATCTAATCATGTTTTCCCTTAGGCCACTTCTCAGTTTGCCTTGGAGTGCTGGCAAGAAAGCAGTATGCCTAGTGGGATGAAGAAACAGAGGTCAAAGTTGAGTACTGCCAAGACAGCTATAAACCAAAGGGAGAAATCCCAGAAAGAAGGGTGCTATAAAGAAGGGAGCCCAAAATTCTGTATACAAGTTCCTGAATTGCACGTGCACAGGGCAGTGCTCTAAGAAACCCAGCAGAAGGCAGCAGTGGGAATTCTAAAGGACTGAGCAGAGATTTCAGCAGCTGCCTAGAGCTGAGTTTGGATTGCAGGTCCTGCCAAGTTAGAGGGACTTGATAAACACCTCAGATTTTCCATTGAAACTGCAGAAGGGCCATGCTTTAGAACTAAGGACTGCCCCTAAGACTAAGGACAAAACCAAAATAAATCCTCCCTAACAAAGCCAAATCCCAAACTATCATAGAAGCAAAAGGAAGAAGCAAGAAAATGTAACTTAAATCAAGAGAAAAAGTGTTAATAGAAGCAGATCTGTAGATGAACCAGATGTTGGAATTAGCAGTCAAGGACTTTAAAATAGCAATTCTTAATACATTAATGGATTTAGAGGAAAAGATCAGCAAAATGACTAAACGCATGGGGAGTCTCAGAGAAATGGAAACTATAAAACCAATTGGGAATTCTAGAACATACATACATAAAATGAAAAATTCATTATATGTCAACAGTATTTTTAACAGTGAGATGAATGTTATCAGTGAATTTGAAGATAGTTTAATAGAAATAATCCTAACGGAAGCACAGATACAAAAGAGGTTGGGAGAAAAAAAAATGAACAGAGGTGTCAGTGACCTGTGAAACAATATCAAGAAGTCTAGCGTATATATACAGGTAGTCCCCAAATCAGAACTTATTCAAGTTATAACAAACTACACTTAACAAGCATCTTTTTTTTTTATTTGTACATCTTGTTAGTAGTATATAACGACATTAAGTGTAAAAAATTTCTGAGTTACGTGAATACACTCCAAGCATTTGGTCAGGATAATATGATGAAAAGTCAGTAGGAAAATTGTCCATAAGGCAAGAACACTGAATTTAGAACTTGATATCACCAATGTGAAACAGCTCATAGATCAGGAGGAAAGGGAATTGACGGATCAGGACTTAATGGATTTTGAAGAGGAAAGAAATGCTGAAGACGAAAGAAACAATGAGGAAAGGGAAGGAGAGAAGTTGTCAAAAAAATTTACAGTGAAAAGACTAGCTGAAATTTTTTAAAAGCTAAATCAGGGGCTTCAGTTGCTTGAAAACATGGACCCAAATGCTGATCGCTTTGCTAAAGTTGATAGATTCTGAAAGCAGTGAGGTGTCACCGCAAAATATATGAAGAAAAAAGAAAAAGACTATACAACTCTCACTAATTTTCTGACTAGAAACGCCATCCCCATTCAGGGATAATGCAGATGATCCAGAACTTTCCACAAGTGGAGTTATTACCACAACTGACAAAATGTCAACGTCCAACTTTTCTTCATCATCAGAGTAAATTTTTATGATTTTTTTGTGTTAAAATATATCTGTGAGTTTATACATAATGTTTCCAATTCCAAAGACTTATAAAGATACTGATAATAAAAAGCAATAATAATGAAAACTAAAACAAAAAAAGGTATTCAACTTACATCAGAACCGCCTTAGGACAGAGTCGTTGGAACAGAACCCATAGTAAGTTGAGGACTATCTGTAATTGGAGTTTCAGAAAGAGGCAAGAGAGAGATAATGTCTCAGATTTCCCCTAGCAAGATAAGACAAAGAAAACCACACCCAGATACATCGTTGTTCTTGGGTGCCGTCGAGTCCAGTTGGTTCTAACTCGTAGCGACCCTGTGTATGACAGAATGAAACACTGCCCAGTCTTGTGCCATCCTCACAATATATGTTATGCTTGAGCCCATTGTAGCAGCCACTGTGTATTGACACGTTTCATTGAGGATCTTCCTCTTTTTTGCTGACCTTCTACTTTACCAAGCATGATGTCCTTCTCCAGGGACTGGTCCCTTCTGATAACATGTCCAAAGTACGTGAGACAAAGTCTCACCATCCTTACTTCTAAGGAGCATTCTGGCTGTACTTCTTCCAAGACAGATTTGTTCGTTCTTCTGGCAGCACATCATATATTCAATATTCTTCGCCAACACAATAATTCAAAGGCATCAATTCTTCAGTCTTCCTTATTCATTGTTTAGCTTTCACATGCATATGAGGCAATTGAAAATACCATGGCCTGGGGTCAACATCATGCTTAAAGGAGAAAATATTGAAGTTGTCGAGGATTTCATTTTACTTGGATCCACTGTCAACACCCATGGAAGCAGCAGTCAGGAAATCAAACTACGTATTGCACTGGGCAAGTCTGCTTAAAAAAATACATCATAGTCATAGTCATATTGCTGAAACCAAAGAAGAGGAAATTTTAAAAGCAGCCAAAGATAGGACGGCAATGAGAATGATGATTGATTCTTCGTAAAAAACAACAGAGGTCAGAGACAGTAAAAGCTGACAGAAGGTAATGTGGGGTACATATTGTATATTAGAACATTCCCACTAGTGCCTAGGTACGTATCCCGTAATCACATGCTTATGTGGGACTATAAATTACCTCATTTGAGTTCAGGTCAGATTTTTCTGCCACATGAGTTTTGGTGCCTTTTTTTTTTAATTCTCTTGGTTTCAGAACTTTTTGAATTTTGGAATTGCAGCAAAAGGGTTTGTGGACACATCTTTGCCAGGAGAAAAAAATGGCAATATGTATTTTTAAATGTTAAAATCACACCCATTGAAGCAGGGACTTTCAGGAATCTGTCCAAAGATAGTAGAGAATGTGTGCCAAGTGTTACATGCGAGGACATTGAAAACAACCTAAGTGTCCCCATAGTCTGCGTTTGGTTAAATCAGTGATGGTGTATCTATACCATAAATGAACTGCTTTGTAGCCATGAAAAATTATGGTGTAGGAGAATGTTGATATGGGGAAATAAATGTTCACAGCATGCAGTATGAAAAAGATCACAAAACAGTGTGATTCCAGATGTTGATAGTAGTGATTGCTGTGTGGCTGGCTGTGATTTTTATTTGCTTTGTTTCACATTTTTTCTATTTTCTAACTTTCTATCAGTAAACATGTATTCCTCTTGTAATCAGAAAATTAAGGCTTGTTTTAAAAAAAATTAAAAAGCAAGGTGATAAGGAAAATATTCCTGTTTCTATTAAACTCTACCTCAGATTGCTTTACAAAGCCAGGAATCACTTTGTTAACAAAAATCACCCAAGCTCACATTATTGAGGCCATGTTGTTGTTTTGTGCTGTTGGTTGATTCTGACTTGTAGTGACCGTATAGGACAGAGTAGAACTACCTTATAGGATTTCCTAGGCTGTAATATTTACAGGAGCAGATCACCAGCTCTTTTCTCCTGCACTTTGGCCATAGCTTAGTATATCATCCGTATCCCCAGACATGGAGCCCTGGTGGCACAGTGGTTAAGTGTTCGGTTGCTAACCCCAAAGTTGGCAGTTAGAATCCACCAGCCGCTCCTTGGAAACCCTGTGGGGCAGTTCTACTGTGTCCTGTAGGGTCGCTGTGAGTCAGAATCGACTCAACAGCAACGAGTTTGGTTTTCTGTTTTTGGTTTAGCATCTGCACATCTAGATGTAAAGGGTCTCTTTTAAGCTTCAATGCCTAAGGCATTTTCAGAAGGAATCCTGTTAAATGAAAAATAAGACCTTTCATGAGGGATGCTGAAACATTTCTGTTGCCACTTCAAACACTCTCTGACTTAATCTCCAGAACACAGCTTTCTCATATAAACTGTCCAGCACCACATCTAGATCTTGGCTTGTTTTTAAACGTCTGCAGGATTCTTTCATGAGGTCAGTTTTTAAGCTTATGTATCTGTTTTGCTTTGAAAATCTGTTTTCTCCCTTTTAAAAAAAAGGATACCGGGAGTTAAAAGCAGATCACTTCTAACAATTATGTCATACATCTGGAGTGAATTCCGGAGTATTAATGTCATGGCGTGTTACAGCAAAGACTGAATCTGAAAGGACAGTGTGGACAGGCAGCAGTTTGGATCCTTGAGCTGAGGCACATTCTCTAAAGTTATTCTTAAAGCTGGGAGGGCAGAGAGTGGGGGGGTGTTCTACTTGAAGAGCCTGCTGCCACAGTGATGGGAAATACCTTCATCATCTACACTGCAGGCTCTTAGAAGTAGACTGTTGGAAGAGGCTTGAGATCTTGAGTCCAGTTGCTTACGCGATACTTATGCCTCTTCTGCATCATTCTAGACAGTATCCAGTAACTCTTGAACTACTTGTAGTAACAGCTATAGTCCTTTGTAGATTAATAAGTTGATATTCCGATTTCATGTATTAGTCTCTGTATACTTGGGTAATATTGAATCCATTCCTGAGACCACGCCTGTTTTGGTATGCTGACAAATCAGGTTTCGAAGGTGCTAAGGTATGGTAAGGAGTCCTGGTGGTGCAGGGATTAAAAGCTCGGCTGCTAACTGAAAGGTTGGCAGTTTGAATCCACCAGCCACTCCTTGGAAACCCTATGGGGCAGTTCTGTTTTGTTCTGTTGGGTCCCTATGAATCGGAATTGACTTGAGGGCACGGTTTTTGTTTTGTTTTGTTTTAAGGTATGGTGAATTTACCATAGTGATGCCTCTCTATCCAAATAGTCAGAAAGATTCTCTTTTGCATTTCCTTGTCAAGGAGGCTTCTTTCTGTAAATCGATCTCTTATCTCTTCTAATAGATTACAGGCTCCCTGAGGATAAAGGGCTGTATCTAATTCCTCCTCGTATTCTCTGCAGTGCCTAACACAGTAGACACATAAAAAACCCATTGTCATCCAGTCGATTCCGACTCATAGCTACCCTATGGGACAGAGTAGAACTGCCCCACAGGGTTTCCAAGGAGCAGCTGGTAGATTCGAACTGCCGACCTTTTGATCAGCAGCCGAGCTCTTAACCACTGTGCCACCAGGGCTCCACAGTGGACATATAGTAAATGTTTATTAAATTGATAATGCAAATGGTTAAAATATTCTTATATTGGATCATTTTGCCTTTTTATGTTTTCTATCCCATGGGCCTAGTTATAACTTCTAGAGCAACACATAATTAATGTTTTCTGTATTGCATCCCTTACAGACGTTTATTTTCAGGATACACATCCTATGTGTCTTTTGTTAAACTTATTCATAAATATTGTAAATTGAATTTTTAAATTCCATCTTCTAATTGTTTGCCGCTAATATTTAGAAATACAATTGATTTTTTTGTACACTGGCCTTGTGTCCTGCCAACTTGCTAAATCCCTTGGTTCTAGTAGACTTTTGTAGGTTACTCAGTTCTAGTAGGTTTTTGTTTTATAGGTTATTCAGGATTTCCTGTGTAACCAACATGTCATCTGTGAATACAGTTTTATGTCTTCCTTTCCCCTCGGTGTGCTTTTTTCCTCTTGATTAATTACACTCATTAAGCTATCCAGTTCAGTTTTCAACAGAAGCGATAAGCATAAACATTGCTGGTGTGCTCCCAGTCTTAGAGGGAAAGCATACAAAACTTTACTGCTGTGATGTTAGTTGCAGATTTTTAATATTTGCCCCTTCTAGTCCACATTTGCTGAGAGTTTTTATCATGACTGTTGAATTTTGACAAATTTTTGTTGTTGTTGTTTGAGGTCGTAATACAGTTTTTTATCTTTTGTTCTGTTAATGTGGTACATTGATTGATTTTCGAATGTTAAACCAGCATTGCGTTCTTGGGATAAACTCTACTTGATCATGATATAATACTGTTTTTATATGTTGTTGGATTCCATTTACTAATATTTTGTAAAGGATTTTGGGCTATATTCATAAGTGATATTTATCATTTCATCTATTGATGAACATTTCAGTTGTTTCTATTTTCTGACTGTTATAAATAAAGCTGCTCTAGAGATTTGTGTAGAAGTCTTTGTATGGACATCTGCTTTCATTTCTGGGGGTAAATACCTGGGGAAGGAGTGACTGGTTTATATGATGCATGTATGTTTATCAGTTTAAGAAACCGCTGAATTATTTTCCAAAGTGGTTGTACCATTTTACCTTCCCACTACCATATGAGAGTTCTAGTTCCTCTGATCCTTGATACAGTCTTTTTTATTTTGGCTGTTCTAATAGTGGTATTCATTGGGGTTTAGTGTGCATTTCCTCAGTGATTAATGATGTTCAGCAACTTTTCATGAGCTTATTTGCCATCCCTGTATTTTCCTTGGTGAAATGTCTGTTAAAATCTCTTGCCCATTTTTTAATTGGGTTTTTGTTTTCTTATTGTTGAGTTTTGAGAGTTCTTTACATATTCTGGATATAAGTCCCTTATTAAATATATGCTATGCAAATTCACTTTCTTTAAAAGGATGTAGGACTGTTCAGGTTATCTGTTTCATCTTGAATAAGCTATGGTAGTGTCTTTCAAGGAGTTTTTTTCATTTCATTCCAGCAGTCAAATTTATTCTCATAAAGTTGTTCACGATATTCCTTTATTTATTGTATTTCTATCTTTTAGTATCTATAGAATCTATACTGATGTCATCCGTCTAGTCTTCTCTCTTTATTTACTGCTCAGACTGTCGAGAGATTTATCAGTTGTATTGATCTTCTTAAAGAACCAGATTTCAGTTTGGTTGATTTTCTCTATTGCTTCTCTGTTTTCTGTTTCATTCATTCCACTCTAACCTTTATTATTTCCTTTCTTGTATTTGGCTTAGTTTCATGTCCTCTCCGTTTTCTAGTGTTTGAGATAGTCTCATTTCTATGTAGGGCTCTAGTGCTATAGCTATGCCCCTAATGACTATTTCAGCATCATCCCACAAACTTGCCTTTTTTTTTTTTTTCCATTTTTATTTGGCTCAGAAGGCTTTCTAATTTCCATTTGCTATCTTCTTTGATCCGCAGGTTATTAGTTCCCAGATGTTCGAGAGTTTTACCAGAGATCTGTTTCTGATTTCTAATTTATTTCTACCGTGGTCAGAGAACATACATTGTATGATTTGAATCCTTTCAAATTTATTGAGACTTATTTTATCATCAGAAAATGGTCTGTCTTGGTAAATGGTTCATGTGCACTTAAAAAGAATATGTTTTCTGCTTTTGTTGGGTAGAGTGTTCTATAAATGTCTGCCTTAGTCATCTAGTATTGCTCTAACAGAAAAACCACAAGTGGATGGCTTTAACAAAGAGAAATTTATTCTCACAGTCCAGTAGGCTACACGTCCAAATTCAGGGTGTCAGCTGTAGGGGAAGGCTTTCTCTGTCGGCTTTGGGGGAAGGTCCTTCTCATTAGTCTTCCCTTGGTCTGGGAGCATCTCAGAGCAGGAACCCTGGGTCCAAAGGACGTGCTCTGCTCCTGGTGCTACTTTCTTGGTGGTATGAGGTCCCCCACTCTCTGCTTGCTTCCCTTTCCTTTTATATCTTGTAAGATAAAAGGTGGTACAGGCCACACCCCAAGGAAACTCCCTGTACATTGGATCAGGGGTGTTACCTTAGTAAGGGTGTTACAGTCCCACCCTAATCCTCTTTAACATAAAGTTACAATCACAGAATGGAGGACAGCCACACAATACCGAGAATCATGGCCCAGCCAAATTGATGCACACATTTTTGGGGGACATAATTCAATCCATGGCAATGTCTGTTTGATCAAGTTAGTTGATTGCGTTGTTCAAGTCTTCTATGTTGTTGTTGTTAGGTGCCGTCAAGTCAGTTTTGACTCCTAGCGACACTGTGTACAGCAGAACAAAACCCCGCCTGGTCCTGCACTGTCCTCACAATCATTGCTGTGTTTGAGCCCATTGCTGCAGCCATTGTGTCAATCCATCCTGCTGAGGGTCTTCCTCTGTTTTGCTGACCCTCTTCTTTACCAAGCATGATGTCCTTCTCTATGTCCTTTCTCATTATATGACTACTTGTTCTCTCCCTTATTGAGAGGGAGGTATGGTAGTCTCTGACTATAAAATGTTTCTCCACGTGGTTCTGTTAGTGCTTAGAAATATAGGATTATTTTATCCTCCTGCTAAATTGACCTGTTTATTATTATGAAATGCCCTTCTTTATCCCTGCTAATAGTCTTTGCTCCAAAATATAGTGTTACCATGGCATGTCTTTCCCATTCCTTTGCCTTTAACCTGTTTGTGCCTTGATATTTAAAGTACGTTTCTTGTAGGCAGCAGGTAGTTGGGTCTTACTCTTTCATCCCTGAATCTTTGCCTTCCACCTTTTCAGATATTTGACGATAGTCCTCTACTGTCAGCCTTGCCCTTGGACTACACGTCCTTTTATTTTGGTTTGACTGATACTTTTTCTAAATCTTTCACCATTGTGATCAAACTTTTCTTCGCATGCTTTGCTTAAAAGCTTGTTATATCACAGTGGATATTGGAGTTGCCCTCTGCAGGAAATACTGCCTATTGCTTCGTTGACTAACACTGTTACTAAAGATGTGTATCTATTTAGTTCCTTGCCCATTTGGTTAAAACCAGTCTGAACCGTCTGTTCTGCTCTTCTACCCAAATTGTATTTTTATCTTGGCTAACTACTGACTTTTTGATCTCCAGGAAATTTCCGAGGGGCTTAACACAAACCTGTTAATTGTTTGTTGCTCTGAAAATGTCTCTTCTGTTTCAGTTATACCAATTTTAGTTACATTATTTTAAGTGTGGGTCAAATAAAGCTAGACTATAACTAAAAGAGTATTAAAATATTTGCCTTTTTTCCAGGTGAAAATGTCTCCATCCTGTCGTCCAGCCAAAGGGGACCAAGTGGCCAAGGTCAGTGAGTTTCAAAGACACAAAACCAACTTCTTCCTTCTGTGTATTTCTTTCCTCTGTTGAACAATTTTCTCAAAATGGGAATTATTTTTAATCGTCCTAATGCTGTCAGAGGTTCTTTCTAATTGGATCCCTTAATGACATGTCGCCAGGACTTCCAGAGAAGCCAGGAGGGGTTCAGGGCCCAGCATCAGTCTGTGACGTGGGAGTGTGCAGGTTGCCCTATGTAAGAACGTGCTTACATGCAAGAGGTCTTTGCATCTCTTTGTCCCGTGCGGGAAGACTACAGAATGGACTGTACACAGGTGATAGATGTATTTGCGTAGTGCCGACAATGCCCATTTTTCTTTGTACTTTTTGTCTTTTTTGTGTGTGTATCACCACCCCATTTCTGCCCCCCTTGAACTCCATCATGTTTGTAGGTAAGGACCCCAGAGCAACTGAATACTCAACAGAAAAACCCTGGGTAGCCCGTGCTTAACTTGCATGTGTCGGCACAGCTAGGGGGACACCCCCAAATGCAGTCTGAAGCGTTTCTGAACCCCCCACCCCCTGAACACATAGGACTTCATACCCTTCGTTCAGAAATGCCAGGCTAGAGCAGAGCCCTCTGGCTGGGTTCTTTCAGGCTGCCCCCTCGTCCACTGGGTACTGTAAGATGCAGTACCAAGAGGCAGTTACACTCTGTCTCCCCAGCTTTTTGTAAAAACCATCTACTACCATCCTGCCATTTACATTGTCTTGCTTTACTCGTCCCAAACTCTTATCCCTATTTTTTTTTTTTTTAATTATTTCCAACATTGTATGCTCTAATTTGTAAGCAACTCAGGGCACCTCTAGGATGTAACTGCTTAATCAATGTTGGTAATTCTCCTGGCAACTAGGGGCTTTAGTGTTGTAGAATTTCCCTACTCTGTACCAGACACTGGAGCCCTGGTGGCGCAGTGGTTAAGAGCTTGACTGCTCACCAAAAGGTTGGCAGTTCGAATCCACCAGCCACTCCTTGGAAACCGTATGGGGCAGTTCTCCTCTGTCCCCTAGGGTCGCTGTAAGTCAGAATCAACTTGTCAGCGGTAGGTTTGGTTTTCTGGTTTGGTACCAGGCGCGGCATCCTGCTGTCAGTGAGGGATGGCAGATAAGAGAGAGTCTAAGGAGGAAAGCTATACAGTTTTTCTTAATAATGTGTTCTTCCACCAGTTAACTCTGCCTAAAGAATACTGGCCTGAGATATTAACATCTCAGTGCACACCACTTAAGAAGGTCCTCAATAAATACAGGTTGATTAGAACACTTATCTGTGCCACTTCAATTCCTACCGTAACTCTATGGCACAGATAACCTAATGTTGAGATGTTCAGTGAGAACCACTGAAATCCTTTCATTTACCCAGCTGCAGCTATGCAGCTGAAACCCGGCAGCAGATTGACATCTTTGCTGCATTTTCTTTAACATTTCTCTTTCTCCGATAGTTGAAGTGTCCGTGGATGTAGGTTTTCTTTCTTTGCCCAACACCCATGTCAGCAAAGGATCATAGAACAAAAATAACAACTTGCTGGCTCTGTTACCTAACAGCAGGTCTTAGCCTCAAAGCAACATGCCAGAAGTGGGTCTCTTTGCTCTTCCTTCAGGATCCCCTGAGACTTTTTCAAAAGGAAAAAAAAGAACAGAAACAAAATGTGTTGTTGGAAAAGCCGCATACGGCACGTGGAAACCTTGGTTCACTCTGTCAGAATAGCAGGGGCAGGCAAGACGGAGGCGCTGCCGCCGCCACTCAGAACCCTCACGCTGTGACATCAGGAAGTGGAAGGAGCCCAGGGCTTTTCATCTCACTCCGTGAATAAATGAGGAAGTTGGAATCCAGAGGGGACTGTTTTCGCCTAGGTTTTAACTGTTAGCTGTGTGATACATTTCTAGATTAGTGGTTAAAAACAAGTGCTTTGGATTCAGCCGTTATTTGGGCTCAAAGATGGACTCTTCTACGTATTTGTCTGAATGACCTTGAGTAGGTTAGCCTCTCTGTTTCCTCCTCCGTAAGTGTGATGCTACCTCTCAAAGTCGTCCGGAGGACTCCATGAGACACCAGGTGTAAGTGCTGAGTGCTGTGCTTGACACGTAGTAAACACTCCGCAAATTACTGACACATAGTAAGTACTCAACTGTCCTCGACACTGGTATCAAAATGCCCCTCTTGCAACTCCTATTCAGATGGCCTTTCACATTATCATATTACTTATGTGCTATTGTTCACTCAGCAAGAATCTCTGTGTACTGGATGCTGAGCTAAGCAATGCACTACAGAGGGGAAAAACGCAATCCTTGTTCTCAAGGACCTGAGCATTCGGTAGGACGGGCAGACAGGTAAACTGCCAGTTACCCGCCGTGAGACGAGCTCAGAGGAGAGGCCCTGTTTGGAAATGACTAAGTCATTTAGTGCAACATCTATTTTCTTCATGGTCAAAAGACCCATGAGGAAGTCTGAGGAATGTTTCACTCTTCCCCGACAGCCTTGTTACCAGGTTATAATGAGAGTAAATTCTGCTGTACACACAGACGTTTATTAAATGAATATTCATATGGAAACAGGCTCATACATCCTGTTTGGCAAACTTGGTAATGTCCCTGGCTCTCTGTCATTTTTGGTGTCCAATTCACATTAACTTGAATATCATTTATTTTATCAATGAGAGAGTCCATTTCTAATATTCACCATGCTGATTAACAAGCCATTAGTTTCACCAGTAAAAACACTTCTGATGTTTATTGAGCTGAAGGGGAAAGGCTCCAGTGTCAGTCAACATGAATAGGCTAAAGGGCTGTTAGTAGGGAATTCATGGTAGCTGGCCGCCCCCAAAATATGGATGCTTAGGGCCACTTACCATCCCTGAGTTGAAGCCTAAACTAATTAGCATACACTGTTTTTTGTGTCTATAATACTTTAAGATATATATTGTAACAGGTGCCTATCCCATGCTAGGAGATCAGGGAAGGCTTCCCAGAGGAGATAAAGCTTGATCTAGTCTTGGAAAATGAGGGAAAGGGTGTTCCAGCAGACATGGGAGTGGTTCTGTATGTCTTAAATATGGGAGCATGTTTCCACATGGTGAAAGACACATGGTGGTCCAGATCACAAAGGGCCCCAGTTTGTGAAGTTTGCTTTTTATCTTGGGGATAAGGGTTGCCATCAGAGGTGAGATTAGAGGCAGACAGACCGATTGGAAGACTAAGACAATTGTCCAGGCAAGAAGAAAGGTCCTAAACCTAGGCTGTGTCAGTGGAGTTAGGAAATGAGATTGATTCAAGTCCTAGCTATTTTTTCCCCAGACACCCTAAGTCTGAATTAGGTGTCCTTCCTTCTTTGACTTTCCACAACCTCTGAACTAGCCCTACCAGCACATGAACCTGGCTGTGCTGAAATTGCCTCTTTACTTACCATAGCCCTACTAAGACTATATGCCTCATGGGAGCAGGACCTGTATTAGTCTTGTTTACTGTTCCCTCACTTACTACAAAGTAGAACAAAGTAGATACTCAACCGTTGTTAAATGAATGAGAGGTAAATGAAAAAGATTCCACGGGACTTGGCAGCTGTGAATGGGAAGTGAGAGGAGAAAAAAGTTCCCGGTCTAGATAACAGAGAAAGAACAAATGAAACATCTTTGCTGTCCCAGGCATGTATTCCTCAGCATAGTCAGTTCCTCACTGTTGGCGATACGTCAGCCATACTGAGATTTACGTGAAGATAAATGTGAATTCAACACCTGTTACTTCCCTAGTTGATGGTATGTTTTTGCGTGTGTGTGTTAGTGCATGGTGTATGTGTACATGTGTATCCTGGTTACCATCCTTGAGCTCCCATCTCTCTCCCGAGAGTGCATTGACAGATGGGCGCCCCAGCAGTGTCTACATGGGGCAGCTGTCAAAGCGACATGTGTGAGCCACACAAAGGAGCAGTCGTATTCTTGGTCGAGCCAAAGACTCTCTGTTGACCAGTAACTGAGGAGAGTGTTTGGTGACTCTGCTGTCAGTGCCAAGAGCTGGATTCAGGTGCCAGAGGAGCAGGAGCCACGCCCTGCAGGGCTCTGCCAGCTTCTGGGGCAGGTGTCTCATGTGGGAGTCACTCTTCCACTTGGCTGCGGCTTGTCAGGTTCTGTGCTTCCAGGTTCCGTGAACATATATATTTAAAATTTCATGCAACACAAACATTTTGCACTTTAGATATTGTCTTAGGCTGGGTTCTCTAGAGAAGTGAAACCAGTGAAGCATATATATATATATATATATATATATATAGAGAGAGAGAGAGAGAGAGAGAGAGAGAGAGAGAGACAGATTTAGATCAAGGAAATGGCTTATGCAGTTGTAGAGGCTGGAAAGTTCCAAGTCCGTGGGTCAGGCTGGAGACTTCTCCTGACTCAAGTAGCTGCAGGGGCTAGCGAACCCAAGATCAGCAGGTCAGACAGCAGGCCTCTGGCCCACAGGCTGCAAAGGATGACAGATCCCAAAATCAGCAGGTAAGCTGCTAGCTCAAGTCCCAGGAACTGGAGGCCAGATGAACAGGAGCCAGCTGCAGGATCCAGAGTGAGCAAAAGCCCACAAGCCTTGCCAGAATGTCCACCTATATTGGATGCAGGCTACATCCCCAGGGAAACTCCCTTTCACTTGTTTGACTGCTCATAACAGATCTCATCATGGAAGTGATTCCATTATATCAGGAATCATTATGAAGGTGATTACATCATTACATAGCTGCCAAACTACATCATAACTGTCAAACCACTGAGAATCATGGCCCAGCCAAGTTGACACACAACTTTAACCATCAGAGGTATTGTTTATAAAAACTATGTTATTAACTCTAGATTAGAAATATTTAATTTATGTAAAATTTCTTATTCTGGGCTATAACTGATAACTTCAATAATAAAGTTGGAGGATACGTGTGCTTTTCTAGACCTTTTCTAGAGTTTGACCAAGGATGATTAGAAATATTAGGAAGCATTGACCTCAGATAAAAAATTGACATAAAAGCCCATTACAGCAAACTCCCCAGAAGAGATCAAAATTGGAGGTGTTGACGATGTTGGAGGTGGGTGAGAGGGGTTTAGAATTAGTTGAAGGCAGAATCAATAACCACTCAGCACGTGCTGCAGCTCTTCCTGGAGGCGACTAGAGAAGATACCAACCGAGGACTTTTGTAGCAGAGTTGGGGCTGTCACATGCAGAAGAACCAGAGAAGGCATTTTTGTTTGGCATATGGATCACATAGCATGGGTGCACTCTATCCGTGTGTGTGTCAGCTCTCCTTGCTGGTGTGTTTGCAGAGAGCTTGAGGGGCTGGTGCTCTGGCTGAAGAGTGTCCTCAGGCTAGTGGTGCCCCTGGAACGGTCCACAGTCAGTTCTTTCTTCAGAGGAACTTCCTCCGGGTCGGGACAAGGCACTGGGGACGAGGGAATGGAAAGCCTTTCTAATCGCTCTGTGATGCATTCAGTGAGTATTCAGCGGGCTTCTGTTAGGTACTGGGCCTCGGAGAGACAGCGGTCAGTGAAACTCAGTTCTTGTGCTCAGCAGATTGACAAGTCAGCCATGAACCGAACTGGTGGATTTAATGGTCAAGCCTTCCAGAAACCAGTTATCCGTGTCTCAAGTATATTCTGAGAATTTGGGGCTGATTTGTGTTCCAAGTGGTCTGACACCATTTCCCGGTCTTGCCACTCATTTCAGGAATATAGAGAACTCTCCTTGCTCGTGATTTTTACTAAATTGTGATGTTTGGGTTTTTGTTTTGAGGGAAGAAACCTCACAGAGTCCCCGTTTCCATAACAACAGGAAAAGCTGGCTGCACCTTCTCAGCTGGCCATCCCCAAGAATTGCCGAGTAGTAGTTTCCCAGAAGTCAAGGGAAACGTGAAAAAGAAGAACGCACTGAGATGGCCGCAGCATTTTCTTGTCCGTCTGACGGCGGCTTCAGGAAAGATGCACTTGCCTTTTTATGTCTCCCTCCTAACTCTCTCCTGCAAAGATGCCGGTCCTCGTAAACAGCAAAGCAGTGGCCCTTAATGGGTGTGCATCTCTTTCCGTAGAGTATTTGACTTGGTAGGACTTAGATCTAAATGTGATTTCAGTGCTTCTACTGATTTAAGAAAAGAAAGAAAAAAAAAAGCAGGAGCTATGATTTGATCTTGTTTGGGTGTGGGCAGGTCTGGTTGCCCTCAGACACCTGGAAGGTGGCCATCTGGAGGGCAGTGATTTGGGAGGATGCTTAGGCATTCTTCCTAGTTCAGAGGAGAGAGCCGGTACGTGTGGGTAACCACTCCGTAGATGAAGGTGTCAGCTCGCTATGAGAATTTTCTAACAGTGGAACAGGCTGTCTTGTACGGTAGTGCATTACCTGTTACCAGAGGTGTTTGATCAGTGCCAGGACATCTGTCACTCAGAGCTGCTGCAGAGGGACTCCTCTCATGGGCGAGGGGTTGGACTGGTTGATTTTTAGGTCCCTTGGAACTGTAAGATCTTCTGATCCTATAGATGTATTCAACTCAAACAAGACGCCTGCCTGTTCATTGATGTGCTAGATGGTTTTAGTTAGACACCAGCGTTCAGCCTGAACTAACAGTATGTTGTCTGTAAAAGAAAAGCAATCTGGACTTAGGTAAGGAGAGACTTTATTCAAACGGATTATTGCAATAAGGGGAGGGGAGCTGTTGCAATAGAGAGAACACTGCCCATAAGATCTGCAGGTGTCTCGGTGATCAAGCAGAGAGGACATTTGTTTTATAGGGAGGGGTAAACAAGGCTAGAAGGGACCAGGTGAGGGACAGTGGGTGGCATGCCAGCAGTCACAGCCTCTTCCTGAGGGCAGCCTCTTGAGATGGGGTGGTCCATCTTTAGGAACTGTGACTCACATAGTTCTTCCTTATGCTGGATGATACCTCTCTACGCAGTGATCCTGGTCCTTCCTCTTGAAGCCACAAAGAGTATGTCTAATCCCTTTCTTATATAGCAGTCCTTCATGTAACTGACGTCATGAGTCCCCAGCCCCTGGTCTTCTGTTATCCTGGGAGAACACCCACAATTCTTTTCCTATGTCCCCTCCACCCTGCTTGGACTACCACCTTTTCACTTCAGGTGAGGTCCATTAGAGCAGAGTGAGATCATCACCTGTTTTATTCTAAATTCTGTGCCTGTAAATGGAACCAAAAGTGCATCAACATTTTTAGCAGCCGTTTTGCACGGTTGGCTCACTGTGAACACGTCAATATCAAACTCCTGATTCTTTCCCACATGCTGCGGATTCCATCCTCTGTAAACACTATTGTCTTCTAGAGCCAAGCGTAAGGCGTTGCTGATGTTGTTCCAGTTTATGACCTTTGGGAATCATATTTTTTCATCCCATGCATCATTATTGTTAGTTGCTGTTGAGTTGACGCCAGCTCATGGTGACTTCACCTACAACGGAACGAAACATTGCCCAGCCCTGCACCGTTTCCATGGTTCTTGGTGCGTTTGAGCCCATTGTTGTAGCTATTGCATAGTGCCTTCCAACGCAGAGGCTTAATCTTCCAGCACTCCATCAGACAGTATTCTACTGTGATCCGTAGGGTTTTCATTGCCTGATTTTTGGAAGTAGATCACCAGGTGTATATTTTCACCACAGTTTTTAAAAAGGGAAAAAATAAAAAGTAGTTCACCAGCCCTTTCTTCCTAGTCTGTCTTAGTCTGCTGAAACCTGTCCACAATGGGTGACCCTGCTGGTGTTTGAAATACTGGTGCCATAGATTCCAGTATCACAGCAACATGCAAGCCACTACAGTACGACACACTGACAGACGGGTGGTGGAATCCATGCATAGGCCTCTTATCTTCACCCGAGTCATTAATGAAGTATTTAACAAAGCCCAGGATCGATTCCTGCAGCTCATTATCAGAGACCTAGATCACCATACAGCTGAGAGCTAATGGGTGTGACCGTTCGGCTTCTTCATGTGGCACTGCTTCATGGACCGTTGACTAAGATTGTTTGCACTGAGGAGAGCCAGGCACATGAGTCTGTCATTATAGGGTTGTATGTGAGACTGTCTGAGAGACAGTGGGTATTCTCTCTTCCATCCTTGTACCCTCTCTGTATATGAAAGCAAGCACCCTTAATCAAAACAAGTAATACCCTCACGTCTCCCATCTTGGAATTTTGGAACCAACTGCACTTGAGTGATCAAGTTACAACTGGGCATTTCCCCTCCGGCAGTGTTTCCTGATGAAGCTTCTAGGCACTTCACACAACGCACGGCAGAGACCTTGTTTTTCTCTTTAGTATGTGTGGCAGCAGCTAACAGCCTGCTCCTGTGCGTTAAGACACTCAGTAGGATATTCTTAATTGCACTGTGCCAAGTTACCACCTATTTGTAAAGGTCAGGGGGCCCAAACAGCAGAGTTCTGCAGAGCGTCAGCTGCTCTGATGTACGGGGTGTTCCCCCAGAAGCTGATGGGCTGTCACGGCAGAGCAGAGCCTTCTGTCTGGACGCGGTCCCCAGCCAGTCAACGTGCTACCCCATTCCTTGAGGATAGTATCAGAATGTGGGTTTGGGTATGTTCAGGAAACAGTGAGAAATCTCCTTTGGTTAAAACAGAAGGAATAGAAGATGACATGCGGACTGCTGCTCAGTGCAGAATGTTCTGTCTGACAAAAGTCACGGCCTTTGGATGTTTGTGTTTGTTGTTTTCTAGACATATCCTAGGGGCATTCTAATTATGATTTACATTAGTTCTTCTATTATGACATGAATATGTTTTATCTTGCTACTAATGGTAGATATTATCATCATAGCCTTAAAAATACAGCACGTATCTTTATATGCTTCCAGATACAGCGTGTAGACCTAGTGTATCCTTAAAGGACAGGTGCCACTCTGCATGGTTAAGTCACTTAACTTTTCCATTTGTTCACTGAGTCACTTAAGGCTACCTTTTTATGGTGCTAAAATGGGACGGTTAATGTCAGTCTCTGGCAACTTGACAGCAATGGATCAGAGAAAATGAAATTATACGGGTAAGAAATTTCCTTGCAGTCTTTGGAAGGGAGGAATTATTTAATTCTAACGACCTCTCTCGCTATTTCACCTTTAGCTCCTAGAAGTATTCTCCTAACAATGCCAGCCGTCTCCTTCTCTAGCCTTCCCAATTTCTCCAGTAGCATCATTATTCCCCGTCAGCCACACACATCAGACCGTTCCAAATTTGGATAGTTTCTAATTGCCCTGTCTTCAAATTCACTAATCTTTTCTTCTGCAGTATTGAATCTGCTATCAAGATCATCCAGTAACTTTTTCATATCTGATATTATATTTCTCAGTTCTACAATTCCCATTGGTTCTTTTTGTCTTCCTTCTACTTGGGGTTTAATTTGCTGTTTTTTGTTTGTTTCTAGTTTCTTAAGGTAAAAACAGATCATTGATGTCAAGCCTTTTTTCTTACCTGATATAAGGATTTAAATCTATAAGTTTTTGTCCAAACACTGCTTTAGCTACATCCCACAAATTCTGACATATTATGTTTTCATTATTATTCACATTGAAGTGTTTTCTAATTTCCCTTGTGATTTCTTCTTTCACCTATTGGTTATTTAAAGGTGTATCATTTTAATCTCCAAATATTTGAGGCTTCTCTAGATATCTTATTGTTGTGGATTTCTAATTTAATTCTGTTGTGATCAGAGAGAATATCCTGTAAGATGTCGATCTCTGGAAAGTCTTTGAGACTTTTTTTATGGCCAAGTTTGTTGTCTATCTTAGTGAACATGATTTGTTCACTTGAAAAAAATGTGCAGCCTGCAGTTGTTGGGTATAGTTCCTATAAATGTCAGTTAGTCAAGGCAGTTGTTTGTGTCATTCAGATCTTTTGTATGCCTGCTGATTTTTTTGTCTAGTTATCCTATCAATTACTGAGAGACAGGTGTTAAAAATCTCCAGCTCAGACTATAGATTTGTCTGTTTCCTCTTTAGTTCTGTTATTCCTTTGTATATTTTGAAACTTTGCTATAAGGCACATATACATTTATTATTGTTATATCTTCCTGATGTATTCATTCTCTTATTACTATGAAATGTCCCTCTTAATCACTAATAATACTCTTTGTATTAAAGTCTGTTATTGGATATTCATATAGCTGTTTGAGTTTCCTTATGATTAGTCTTTTCATTATGTATCTTTTTTCCATCTGTTAGCTTTCAACCTATTTTTGTCTTTGTATTTACTCTCTTAAAAATAGTCTATAATTTGGTCTTGCTCTTTCAATCCAGTCTTATAGTCTTTGCCTTTTAATTGGAGTGTTTAGTCCATTTAAATTTAATGTAATGATTGGATTTAGGTCTGCCATTTTGCTATTTTTAAAAAAAATTTGACTCATCTGTATTTTCATCTTTTGTTCCTTCTTTCCTGTCTTCTTTTAGGTGTAAGCAAATATTTTGTAGCACTTATTTTTATTCTTATATTACCTTTTTAGCTATATGTCTTTGCCTTTTTTTTTTTATATACTAGCTCTGGGGATTACAAAATGCGTATTTGACTACTTTATATAAAATATAGAAACCTTGCAGTGCTCTAGGTTTATTTACTACCCACCCATCATTTAGTTCTTTCTTACAGTTTCTATTTCTCTACTGGAGTTCCTCCATCTGTTCATTTGGTAGGTCCATCCTTTCCTTTAAATCCTTAAGCATGTTCATAAAATAGATGTTTTAAATTCCTTGTTCGCTGACTCCAGCATCTCTGCTGTTTCTCAGTTTGTTTCTGTTGACATTTTTCCTGGTTATGGGTCACACTTTCCTGCTGTACATATCTGGGAACTTTCGATTATATGCTAGACATTATGGATGCTATTTTGTTAAGAAATTGAATTCTGTAGTGTTCTTTTAGAGACTTTTGAGTTTGGTTTTGGAAGGCTATCAATTTAGTGTCACATCAGCTACCTATTTTCAAGGCTTATTTTTAAGCTTTGTTAGGGCCGGTCTAGTATATCCCTAGTCCTAATACATAGCTATTTTGGGGGCTCATTGGATGCCTAGGGAGGTTGTCAAGGTATTTCTACTCTGCCAGGTTAGTATTCCCATGACTCCCAACACTTTGCAATCTCCAGAATCTCCATTTAGCTCACCGCTCCTTAGTAGCTGTTCTCTGCCATGCCTCTGGAGTTTCACCCTGCATGTACACAGCTGAGTATTAGGCCAGAAACATAATGGGACTCCTATATTGATTCCTGTCCTGCAAATTCTAGCCACTGCTCAGCCCCAAACATCTACCTCTGACTCTTCAGCTCAGCAAAACTTTTGGGCCCTCCCTCCCTGCCACAGCCCAGAAAGTGCCTCCAGGAAGAATTCTAGGGCAGTCAGGGGACCCATTTTGTGTGTTTTCCTTCTGTCAAGGATCATAGTCCTGCTCTTTGTCCAGAGTTTAAAAACAACTGCTACATATGTTTTGTCCAATTTTATATTTACTTATGGACAGGAGGGCTAGTGGAGTATCACTACTTGATCATAGCCTGATGTGGAACTTTGTAATTTTTTGTTTTGTTTTGAGGTACAATAAGCAGTAGCTTAATATATTATTTTCACTTAGTTGACATCTTCTCACTTCAGCTCTTGCCCTCCACATCCCAACAACCAAGTCCTACCAAGAGAAAGGACCCAAAAGTTTTTCAGACAGCAAAATCCTGTCTAAAATAACTCAAGTATAATTAATCTGGGATGCTCCACTGGTCTCATCCCTTCGGGAGCGGGGGAGCATGGGGAGAGCAGGATACAGGGAAGAGATTGGTCCGAAGGACTGGTGGGCCACAGCTGCCAGGACCTCTGCCAGACTGAATCCAGTGCAGCTAGATGGTGCCCAGCTACCACCACTGACTGCTCTGACTGGGATCACGGTAGAGGGTTCTGGACAGAGCTGGAGAAGGATGTAGAACAAATTCTGGCTCACAAGGGAAGACCATATTTGCTGGCCTGGGGGAGACTGGGGAGGCCTTGAGAGTGTGGCCCCCAGACACCCATTTGGCTTGGTGGTAAAGTCATTTCCGGGGTTTGCCGTTCAGCCAGGGAGTGGACAGCCCCATGAAGCCAAATGGGACTAGTGAGGCATGGCAGTCTGGGGACGGGGTCTGGAGGGCGGACGGGGACGGGAAGGCTGGTGGTGGGGAGCCCAGGGTTGAGTGGGGATAGTGTCGATGTGTTGTGGGGTTGTTGGCCATTGTCGTGGGGCAACATGTGTACTAACTGTTGGATGGGAGGCTGTTTTGTTCTGTGGGCCTTCATCTAGGGTGAGAGTGGCAGCGCAATTGGGGGAGTGTGGTCGATGTTGCTGAATTGTGCATGTGGAGATTTTTGAGGTGGTGTATCTTTGGCTACGTATGTTTTCACCAAAAAGGGGGGGGGGTACTAAGAGGGGGGGTTGACGTGTTGTGGGGTTGTTGGCCAGTGTCATGAAGCAGTGTGTGTACTGCTGTTTCATGAGAGGCTGTTTGTTCTGTGGGCCTTCACCTGGAGTGCAGTAAAAAATAAAAAAATAAGTACAATTAAAATACATCAGTACTCTTTTTCCTTTGGTTTATAATTACATTGTTAACGTGTTGAGTGTTGCTAATTTCAGAGTTGTTCCTGTTGATTTTGTATTCCTCTTATTCTCAGGTAATTATTTTTAGGCCTGTCTAGTTAAGATGAGCAAGAACGCTAGGACGGAAAATATGTCGGCAATCACGGCTCTGATAGAAAAATTAGTAAGGACCCAGCCCCTCAGAGGACCACCTTGTCATAATTGCTGCTCCACAGCAGCATCTATCAAGATAATTGTTTGACTTTCTTCTTAAATAGGTAGCAGTCAGATAATCAAAGGGTGGCAAACCTTAATTACATGTATGAAATGAATGCTTTCCCTGTTTTGATTTTTTTTTTTTTTAATAAGGCAAACACTTGGCCCCTGATAATACAAAGAGGGTAGTTTCTGACTAGAAATAGAAAAATGCCACCCAACTCAGCAGCTTTCCTTATAACTCTGCTTCACATAAAATGGCATATTTCTGGATTTTTTGGGCTCTTCCTTTCGTGACCCCCCCTCCACCAAAAAGCAATAATGGAGTGACCATAGTATACCATATAGCAAGAATCCAAGTTTGCCTGAGATAGTTCCCACAGGAAGAAAAGGGGCTAGGGATCCCAGCCTAGTTGCCATAGTCTCTCAGCAACCAGGACTCTTAATTTTTTCATTTCTATTTGTCATGGACTTTTATCCTGACATCTCTAACAGGTATGCAGTGGTGTCTCATTGTTGTTTTCATTTGCAGTTCTCTAGTGATATACGATGTTGAGTATCTTTTTATATGCTTCTTGGCCATCTGTATATCTTCTTTAGTAAGGTCTCTGTTCAAATCTTTTGCCCATTTTGTAATTAGATTGTTTTATTATGGTTGAGTTTTAAGAGCTCTTTGTATATCTTGGATACAAGTCCTTTATCAAATATGTGTTTTGCAAACATTTTGTCCATCTGTAGCTTGTCTTTTCATTCTCTTAACAGTGTCTTTCACAGAGCAGAAGTTTTTAATTTTAATGAAATCCAACTTATCCATTTTTTTTTTATGGTTATTGCTTTTGGTGTAGCATCTAAAATCATGGCCAAACTCAAGATCAACTAGATTTTCTCCTGTTATCTTCTAGGAGTTGTATAAGTTTTGCGTTTAACATTTAGGTCTGTGATCCATTTTGAGTTAGTTTCTGTGAAAGGTGTGGGGTCTTTGTATAGGTTTTTTTTTTTTCTTTTTGCGTGTGGGTGTTTCTATTTGTTCTAGCACCATTTGTTGAAAAGACTGTCCTTTCTCCATTGAATTGCCTTTGCTCCTTTGTCAAAGATCAGT
The DNA here is from genome assembly GCA_030035585.1 of Dugong dugon. Lineage (NCBI taxonomy): Eukaryota > Metazoa > Chordata > Mammalia > Sirenia > Dugongidae > Dugong > Dugong dugon. The sequence goes on along the minus strand of CM057466.1, from coordinate 30,519,868 downwards.
TGACCGAATATGTACGGACCTATTTCTGGGCTCTCTGTTCTATCTCATTGATTCTTTTCCCCCCAATATCACTGTGTATTGATCAACTTATTATTTTTTAATCTGGGACTCTGAGCCCCCCATTCCCGTGAGGCAGTTAGACTAAGATGGCCACCCATTTCCAGTAAATCTGACCCTTGTCAAGATAATCCGCAAGTTTTAATGAGTGTGACCACGGAGCTACATTCAGGAAAACCAAACCCATTGCCGTTGAGTCAATTCCAACTCATAGCGACCCTATAGGGCAGAGTAGAACTGCCCCATAGTGTTTCTGATTAGCGGCTAGTGGATTGGAACTGCTTATCTTTTGGTTAGTAGCTGTAACTCTTAACCACGGACTGCTCCAGGAACTACATTAGTATCTGAAAATTTAAGCTACATTCTGCAGCTGCCTCATCATTTTTTTGATCCGTTCTTTTAGGCATAATGAGATCATCAGCTTTTGTCAGCACGGATTTGCCCCAGGTTGTTTTCCTGTCAAAGCCGGTTAGGCATGGACAGGTGCGGTGCATTGATGCCAGAGACTTTAAACCAATGTGGGGACGTTTCTTATTGTGAGGGAGAAAATGAATGGACACACCAAACTGGAAAAAGTACCTGTGTTCTCGTGTCTAATGACACAGCATTTATGTAGTGCTGACCTTATGGATGGCCCCCCAGGAGACCCTGGGAGGGTTCTCAGACAGACTGGGCAGCTCAGATAGTCTGCAGAAAGCCACAGGGCATTACACATTTAGTGCCCCTTCTGTTTGTCACAATTGTGGTATAGCGGGCTCCAGGGTCAGACCTAGTATCAGGAGCCTCCCTATCTCTTACAAACTGTATTTTAGCATGTCTGAACCTCAGTTTCCTTACATATGAAATCAAAATGAGAGATTCTACATCACTGGGTAGTAGCTAGCCTAAGGTCAGAGACTGACAGATGCCTAGGAAACACGTTTTCCCATCTCCCTTCCCTTCTCTTCCCTCATGAGCCTTGTAAGGTGGACCATGCACCTGTCTTCTGTTTTATAGGTGAGATAACTGATATCAGGGATATCTACACAACTAATCAGTGTCAGAGCAAGCCCAGAGTTTTTTCTGTGATGGCAGAAAGCAATCATGAGCACCTGGTGTGTGCACAGAACTGTTTTCACAGTGTGTCTGAATCTCTCGCTGCAGAACTTAGCTTAGTTCTTAACGGAGTTCCCTCTCCCTGGGCCTTGTCAGCCCAGCCTTCCAAAATACTTTTTTTTTTTTTTAATTGTACTTTAGATGAAGGTTTACAGAACAAATGGTTTCTCATTAAACAGTACACATATTGTTTTATGACATTGGTTAACAACCCCCCACATGTCAACACTCTCCCTTCTCAGCCTTGGGTTTCCCATTACCAGCTTTCCTGTCCCCTCCTGCCTTCTCGTCCTTGTCCCTGGGCTGTTTTGCCCCTGTAGTCTCGTTTTGTTTTATGGGCCTGTCTCATCTTTGGCTGAAGGGTGAACCTCAGGAATGACTTCAGTACTGAGCTAAAAGGGTGTCCAGGGGCCATACTCTCTGGGTTTCTCCAGTCTCTGTCAGGACGGTAAGTCTGGTCTTTTCCAAAATACGTTTTTAAGCAGGATACCAATATCTAGTTCATTTTCATCAGCCGCTCTCTTTCTTTCCTGGGCCTTTCACTGACATGCTACAGGCCTTGGAGTTAGGGTTTGGAGTTAAAGCAGAATCGTGAAGGGTCCCCAGAAGGAGGTCAGAGGCCACCAGTGTTACAAGAGCATGACATAGATAGACATACTGACCCCAGGCGAGTCCTAGTCTGCTCCTAACACAATCTTCTGGGTCCCTTGAAAGTGACTTTCTGTCAGGCTTCCTCCAGACTGATAGCAGAGAGTATGGCAGGTAAAGGAAAGTTCTGGACAGGCTGCACCATTCAGATCTGGGCTGCACCACCAACCAGAGTAACTTCGGGCACTTTTCTTAACCTAGGACCTCAGTTTCTTCGACTGTAAAATAGAGATAGTAAAAGTACCTACCTCATAGGGTTACTGTGATGATTAAATGGAATAGTATATGTAAAATGCTTGTAGCAGAGGCTGGCACATAGTGATCATCCTTGTTGGTTGCCGTCGAGTCGATTCTGACTCCTGGTGACTCCCATGTCCACAGAGTAGAACTGCTCCATAGGGTTTTCAAGGCTGTTACCTTTTGGAAGCAGCTCACCAGGCCTTACTTCCCAGGCGCCTGTGGGTGGGTTTGAACCGTCAACCTTTCAGTTGGTAGTCTGGCAGTGCCTCACCATTTGCACCACATGCTCCATGAGTGTCAGCAGCTGCCGCTGTTGTTGTTACTCCTCCTTTTGCCACATCTTAGGAGACGTAAACCAGCATCTCCCCGCCTGCTGCAAAAGGTCACGGTGGTGTGTGTTCCTAGTTGTGGTATCGAAGGTCTTGGGTTTTCGGGGATATTTTCAGTCAGCCTTTCACAGACCTCCATCTACAGCCTCGAGCATGCTCTTCCCCTGGAGCTGGTCATTCTGGACCCGGGATTACTACTCTGAATGCCATCTCCTTAAGAGACCTTCTGCTAGGACCCCCCACCCCCACCCCATCATCTTAGCAACACGCCTGCCTGTTTTATTATTTCATTACCTAATTCTTTATTAGCTGTGACCTGTTGAGAGTTTTGAGGCAGTAGGAAGTGAGGGCATGTGAGAGATCAGGTTCTGTCTGAGAGCAGGCTGTGCTGCAGGTCAGAACTTGAGTAAAGGTGCTTCTGTCTGCAGAGAAGAAGGAGGTGTAGCTGTGCTTTTATGTCTGAAACCAAGGTTTTATTTTCAGCAGAAGCATTAAATATTAAGAACCTCTAATCTGAAACAGCTTAGGTGGTAGCAGAACTCATAGCAACCCTATAGGACAGAGTAGAACTACCCCATGGGGTTTCCAGGGAGCAGCCGGTGGATTCGAACTGCCGACCTTCTGGTTAGCAGCCAAAGTCTTAACTGCTGCGCCACCAGGGCTCCACGGCCTGCAACAGATATAAGGAAAGATTTGAAAGTGAGACTAAGGGCAGACGGGAAAATCTGGGCACTGTGGTTCTCATTCCACACATACTACTCCATCTCGACCCCCATCCCACCAGCAAATCACAGGTGTGCCAAGAAGGTTCCAGAATAAAGAAAAGACAATCACGTGGTAGAATTATACTAAGTGCCCTGTGTCTCTCGCAGACTACCCTTGACCTTCTGGTGTGTCGGTGTAGGGAGATGATTAGAAAGGAGGTGTTAAGACTTTTAACTTCCAGAAATAGTGTCTTGCAGAGAATAACTGAGAAGTGAACAAGCAGACCTGTTTTCTGTGACTGTTGATGCCTTCATATATGGTTCAGGAGGCCCTGTATCCAGAATCCCTCGGTTGATTAGTATCCCTATTACCATGAACCTGCCTTCAGGGTGGCAATGGATCCTGGCTGTTTGCCTCTCCTGAAGGCTGATGTGCTGGTGAAAAGGCCTGTCGATCCGAAAGCTCCGGTTTGTTTCCTGCCTCCAGCGTGTGTAATTACAGCCCACACTCGCCCGCATCTGTGAGTCACGGAGCTTTGGAATGTGCCGGCGCACCACATCAGCCTGGGGCTCTGGTAGATTTTCCACCGGATTTTCTTTAATGCCGAGTGCTGCAAGGTCATTTCCAGGGCTGTCAGCGTTTCTTCTTCTAATGTTCAGCCACAGTTTAATTTTCAGCTCTTCTCACTGGACTTTGTTACATGGGAGGAAAGAATTTCCCCCAGCAGATAGCATCGAATGCGTTTTTCCTCCTCCACCAAGTGGAAAATTGCCCCTCGGCAATTCTGTGCCTGGGAGTCGGATGGTTTGGGAGTATTGGGGAGGGTGCTTTAGATTTATGGATTTGCCAGACTGAGATGGTGTTTAAATGTTGCTGCTCCCACTTTATCTCGTTTGTGACACTGATTTGGCACGTCCCTTTCTCTGTACGGCATCTGTGGGCTGAGTCTATCCTTTCTCTTCAGGGCTATCATGAGTCTTTGTGACAGTGGCCCTAGTTTGTGATTATGTAATGAAAGCCATGAGTGGCTTCAGTCAACATTATCACTCTCCTGCTTGAAACTTCCATGCCCTAAATGCCTGTTGTCTCAGCTGCCCACCTGTTCCTAGGATGGTTACGTGTGGCAGGAGGTGGCTCTGCCCTTTGACAAACTGGAACGTAGACCCAGAGGAGCCCTGTGACCTGCTCAAGTGACTCAGGGAGTGGTGACAGGATGAGAGCCCGAGTTTCCTGGTTTCCAGCCCATTCTTCTTTCTACCAAGCTCTTCTCTCCGGAAGTCTAAATAACACAGTCACCACAATAGCTGTCATTTGTCGAACAGCCAATAGGTGCCAGGTCCCATACGTTGTCTCCGGTCCTCACAACTCTGCAAAGTAGGGTTTCCAGATAAAGAAACTGAGGCCCAGAGAGGCTGCGTCATGCCCAGAGTCGCTCAGCTCATGGTTGGCACTATCAGGATTGAGCCCAAGTATACCAGAAGCCCTGCCCCGTGTTCTTGTCACTGCACCACAGAGGGCTTCTGAAAACTCCAAGGAGTAAGTCAGAGGTAGGAAATCTGCTCACTCGTCTATCCGCTCGGCAGCAGTTGCTCAGCAGCTGTTCTGCCAGGCACTGTGCTGGGCGCTGGTGAGCAGGACAGATGGACGCCATGTCCTCGGGGGCTGGCATTCTGAGGAAGCTCTCCCGCTCACCCAGAGGCCTCTTCTCTGAGATCTCTCTCATGACCAGGTTTTGCCAGTCTTGTCTGTTCACTGTGCTTTCACGCTTCCTTTCTTTCTATTTCTGTAGCCACAGTGGGACTAGGTATGTCCAACCAGTGTATCCGGTAGAATGTGAGGTCATTCAGCTAATAACACTGATGAGAACTTGCAGCGTCCTGGGCATTCAGCAGGTGCTTTACATGCATTGCCTTGTCTGATCTTCTCAGCCACTTTAGGTGGTATAGCTATGACCCTTATGCCCACATTACAAAAGAAGAAACACAGCTCAGGGAGAAGTACTGCTAGGAATTGGTGAGCCAGGGTTTGGACTTAGGCTGATGGATTCCAGAGCACCAGCTCCTCCTGCCCACAGCACAGCGTGTCACACGCCCGTGGGAAGCAGCCTGGCCCCCGCCCAGCAGGCTTCGGTCACTAGGAAGTGAGGCAACAACAGAAAGAGGCTTTTCCAGGCGTGGCACAAACGGGTAAGTGCTCGACTACTAGCTGAAAGGTTGGCGGTTCCAACCCATCTGGAGGCTCCTCAGAACACAGGCCTGGTGATCTGCTTCCCAAAGGTCACAGCCTCAGAAACTCTGTGGAGCGGTTCTACTCTGCACACCTGGGGCCGCCATGAGTCAGAATCGACTCACCAGCAACTAGCAACAACAGCCTACTCTTTTGGCAAATTTTGCTACCTTATTAAAGGGGGCTGGTACTTGTTTTTTCTGACTTCTGATGCTTTAAAAATAATCCTCTCCTCAAAAGCGGGTTAAGTAAAAGAAAATAGTTATCTTCACTGAGATGCAGGGCAGACATGCCAGAAATCACAGAGTCCAAGTTTTCAGACAGATAAACAGCAGTGACTCCACACCAGGCCCGGGAGAGCAAGTTCCTGCCTACGGTTATCTCCAGAGTGGACATTCAGAAGAAACCAGGGTATGAGATTACTCAGCCAGTTTGTGTTGGACAGTTGGTGTGGGCAGAGCACTGGGAATAGAAGAATGAGTAAGATTCGGTTCTGATATTCAAGGAGTTCACATCTAATGGGGGAAGCAAGCAGAAGAACAGATACGGATACTGCAGCGTGTGCAACAATGCGATTATGTGCAGGTCGGTGGAAGCACAGGTGAGGACCTAACCCATTGACAAGTTTGGGAGACCCGAGAAGGCATTCAGAAAGGGGAGCCAGAGACGAGACGTCCACGCCTCGTCATGTGTCAGAGTGTAATTTGGACCCCCAGATGTTGAAATTTCAGAGACATTTCAATGGTTTGTGTAGGTAACGCGAGAGCGTGTTTCAGACAAGGGCTGCCCGGGGATGAGCTTTGCTTATCAGCACTGGAGGTGAAATCTGTGCCCTGGAATCTGCAGGACATCCAGCTGCTCTTGTCTCTTTGTGCTGCAGCACCTGACACAGTAGGGTCTCGGGAAATGTCTGTTAACTATAGAACTGAACCCCTATTCATGATGGGATAGGAGCCGGTTAAATACATCCGAAGTCTGCAAAGACAGAGTGTAAACCAGTTAAACATGCCTTCTGTGAACAAGCTGCCTTCCAAGGGCCCAGCTCCTCTCTCTCACTTTGCCCCACCCCCATCTGTGAAGTCTGTAGAACAAGGAAGAAGAGTACAGAAATCCTCACCCCAGTGGTCTATTAGTCATTCCTGAATGCCTCCTTCTTAAAAATAGCCTATTTTTTGTTCTGCATCCTACTTTGGCGAGTGGCATCTGGGGTCTTCAAAGCTTGCAAGCAGCCATCTAAGATGCATCAGTTGGTCCCAACAACCTAGAGTAAAGGAGAATGAGGAACACCAAAGACACAAGGAAAGTATTAGCCCAAGAGAGAGAAAGGGCCACATAAACCAGAAGCTTTATCAGCCTGAGACCAGAAGAACTAGATGGTGCCTGGCTACCACCAATGATCGCCCTGACAGGGAACAGAGAGTCCCTCATGGAGCAGGAGAAAGGTGGGGCACAGAACTCAAATTCTAGTAAGAAGACCAGACTTAATGGTCTGAGACTGGAGGAACCCCAGAAGGCATGGCCTCCGGATTCTTTTTCAGCCCCGAACTAAAACAATTTCTGAGGCCAACTGTTCAGACAGGGATTGGACTGGACTGTGGGACATAAAGTGATACTCGTGAGGAGTGTGCCTCTTAGCTCAAGTAGATACAAGAGACTAAATGGGCAGCTTCTGTCCGGAGGTGAGATGGGTTAGGAGCTGGTTAAATGGACATGGGGAGTCAAGTGGAAAGGAGGAGTGTGCTGTCACAGTATGGGGAGAGCAATTAGGGTCACATAACAATGTCTGTGTAAATTTTTGTGTGGGAGAAAAATATAAATAGTCTATTTTATTCCAGGAAAGATTTTCAGGCAGGTGAGCATCTGCTGGATCCTAGATACTTCTACAAATATAGCTCTCTTGTCTCAGCTCAAGTGACTTCTCTTCGCTTTGCTGCCAGGACACGTATGGCCCTGGCCCAGAATGGGGTACCTCTATCCTACAGGGACTTAGCTTCCAGGTGGGCCCAGAGCTGCCAGCAGTCGCTCCTGAGAGGAGGCTCTGGTTGCCCAGGACAGTGGCTTGTGTTATAAGAAAAAGCCTGTGGCCCTTGGTTCTTTCACATCTGTGGAACATCCATCTTTCCCTTTTCTGAAGGACATCCTGGCTGGAAAATACAGCCCCTCTTCTCGGCATTTCCAAGGGGTTTGGGCCCAGAGGAGAAATGGGATCATGGCAAGTCCAGAGCTCAGCATCCCCCGAACACTCATCTGGGTGTGTCATGTTGTTTGAAATCCTGGGTCTGCGTGTGTGTGTATGTCTGTGTGTGCACATGCACATATGCCTACCTGTTTGTTACTCCAGGTTTTCTCCCAGCTGAGGGGGGACTAGGGCTTACGGCAGAGGCTGGAGTTCTGACCTTTATCACTGAGTAACCAGGGAATAAGCAGAGGTGGGACTCAGGCAGGGCAGCTGCTGAATGTGGGGTGACTAGCACACAGCTGAGTGTTTGGATGGCCATGTATCTTCTGGCCTGAGCCGTCCCCTTCCCCCAGTTAGGCCCGCAGTGCTGAGAGGGTTAGGGAAATCGAGTGTCAGGACCATGGTTTCCAGAAGTTAAGTCCCACGTGGCGATGACATTTTTTCTTTCTTCACTTTTGTTTGACGTAGGTTTGTGATACTTCTCAAACTGTCAGGCCATCTTCAGCTTGGAACCCCCATGTCTGTCTGAGTGTCTGTTGTGAGTGTAACATGCCACATGCGTTCCCCCCAAGGATACCATCATTTTTCCTAGCAAATAATACTGAGGAGAAATGTTTTCTAAAGTATGTCAAGGCTAGTGTAAACACTCTAAGGTTAGAGAACAATCCCTCCATGCTTCTGGCAGACCTGGAGAAACGAGTCTCCCCAGAGAAGACGGCTCCCTGTGGGGCCCCCTTGTCCTGGCCCACACCCACTTCACCGAGAGCATCGCAGGGACTGAGCCAGCTGCACCCCGGCCGGCCTCCCACCCTCGTCAGCCTCCACATTGTCTTGGGGCCCCACCGTGGGATTCCAGACGCCCAGGAGATGGGTGCTGCCATCTCCCTGACAGCTCCTTTCTGGATTCTGGAGGAGATCCTCCCCGCCCAGCTAGGAGATGGCGTTGTGAAGTCACTCACATGAGGCTGGCGTGGGGTATTTCAAATGTAGTGCTGGTTCCCAGTCTCCGCTGGCACTTAGTAGGTTTAAGCAAAGCCCTTCCTGGAAAACAGATTATAATTCCATAACCACTTGAAGTTTCCGTATATAATGCATTTTAAAGTTCATCTCCTTGGGGGAGAAAGTGGATCTGGCTGTACCTTTCTCATCGAGTGGGTTTGAGGACTGAATGAAGTAATCTGTGTCAGACAGCACACAGCTGGGCACAGAGAACACCTAAACATTTACAGCTGTTGGCGGTACCGTTCGCCCTGGGGCTCCTCTGCTCACCGACTCTGTTACCCTCTTGGTGAATCTCTGCCATGTCCGGAACACAGGCGTTAGCGTTTCTCACTGTCTGCAGCTCCTCCCGCAAGGGCTTTCTGTGAGCAGAATGTATCTTCAGACACCTGTGGCAGCTCCCCCCATCCCACAGCCCCCACTCAGCCCACGTTGACATGCGTGCGTGCCAACACCCGGGCCCCTCAAACCTGAAACTCATCTTGTCAGATATGTTGGGTCATGCCAAGAGGGTCTGTAATACAGGGCAAAGGAAGACGTCTTTTTACTGGTCTTATATGTAAGCATGGAGTCCTGGTGGCACAGTGGTTAAGAGCTCAGCTGCTCACCAAAAGGTCAGCAGTTTGAATCCACCAGCCATTCCTTGGAAACCCTGTGGGGCAGTTCTGTTCTGTCCTGTGGGGTCGCTGTGAGTCAGAATCAACGGCAGCATGTTTGATTTTGTTTATATATAAGCATAAAAACAGTTCTGAAATCAGCTCTTAGCTCAAGTGAAATCGACACTAAACTCTAGTGATAAAAGCCAGTATATACTGAGCCCTGGTGTGAGGCGGGCCCAAGGAGGAAGATGTGGAGTCTGCTTGCATAAAGATGACAGCCTTGGAAACCCTATGGGGCAGCTCTGCTCTGTCCTACAGGATCGCTGTGAGTTGGAATTGACTCAGCAACAATGGGTGTTAGGTAGGTATGAGTCTGACTGTGAGCAGGTAGGTGTGAGTCTGACCGTGAGTAGGTAGGTGTGAGTCTGACTGTGACCAGGTAGGTGTGAGTCTGGCTGTGAGCAGGTAGGTATGAGTCTGACTGTGACCAGGTAGGTGTGAGTCTGACTGTGACCAGGTAGGTGTGAGTCTGGCCGTGAGCAGGTAGGTGTGAGTCTGGCCGTGAGCAGGTAGGTGTGAGTCTGACTGTGACCAGGTAGGTGTGAGTCTGGCTGTGAGCAGGTAGGTGTGAGTCTGACTGTGACCAGGTAGGTGTGAGTCTGACTGTGACCAGGTCGGTGTGAGTCTGGCCATGAGCAGGTAAATATGAGTCTGGCCGTGAGCAGATAGGTGTTAGTCTGGCCGTGAGCAGGTAAATATGAGTCTGGCCGTGAGCAGGTAGGTGTGAGTCTGGCCATGAGCAGGTAGGTGTGAGTCTGGCCGTGAGCAGAACCAGAGTGTTGGCATGTCCCACCACAGTCACGGGTGGAACAAAAGGAGGCCTCCCCTCTTCCGGAAGGCAGCAGACTGACCTTGCTACCCTGCGGGCGGCCACCAGCTTTAGTGATGTGACAGGAAAAGGAACGATTTGTCACGTGTAGTGCATCCCTCTCTGCAGAGGAAGGGGATGTCTGCTGGTTAAGTGACGGAGCTGGAACGAAATGCTCTGCACGGTAACAGCAGATGGGGTCGGGGGCTCTGAAGAAAGTAAGTGTGGAGATTTAGAGCCCACATTGGGGAAGGGTCACCCTGGGGTCTGCCTAGGAGGGATGACAGAGGGACATACCCGTTTCTAGTGAATGGTCGGTGAAAGATCTCTCACTAATTGCTGGTAGTGTGGATTTTCTTTAGAGGGATGAAGGAAGTGCCAAGTCCTGTTTCCCTGTTGGTGTGGGGCAAGAACAGAGGCCTCCATGGACCCAGTCAGATGGTATTAGTGACTTTTTCTCTTTTTGATTTCTCAGGCAACCTCAGAACCTGTTCTGGATCCGCAGCAAATCCAAGCATTTGATCAGCTTTGCCGTCTGTATCGAGGAAGTTCCCGGGTAATGTCTGTGTGGTGGTTTAAAATTTCATTTCCCTATTTAGATTGTTTTGGAAGTGAGGTACATCAAGTCCCATTTTAGCCTACTTCTGGGCCAGGAAGGTGCTCTGCACCCCCGTATGGCCAGATGGACAACCAGCCTGGCCAGGGAGCATGCTGAGCTTGGCAAAGGGTGCAGAGGAAGTAGAGAGATGTCTCTCTTTCCAAAACGGGCTGTGAGGACGTAGGACTGCCTCTGTCTTCGTACCACCCCCAAGGATAGCAAGCCAAAAGCCTAGTGCTCGTCTGGGAGGCCTCTGTTTATACTGATGATGGCCAGATCTGTCCCAAGCCCCAGGCCTGCTGGACATTCACATGGTTGAATTCGTTTTGGCCACGAAAGATAAATTCCAACCAATAGTGGCTTAAACAAGATAGCAGTGTAAATGCAGGCAGTCCAGGGCACCTCCTAGGAGCCTCCCGGTAGCTTATAGTCACATGGTCCAAGATGGTTGCTCCAGTTCCAACCATCACATCTGCATCCCGGCTAGCAAGATGGAGGACCAAGAAGAAGAGCATATGTCGTCTGTTTAAGGATACCTCCTAGCAGTTGCACATTCCACTTCCACTTACCTCCATTGTCCCGAGCTTAGATCCACGGCCACATCCAACAGCAGTGGAGGCGGGGCAAAGCAGTCTTCATTCCAGAAACCACAGGCTGAAACTACTGGGAAACTGGGAGTGGTGGGGGGGAGAGCAGACTGGGGGCCACCAGTAGTCAGTGCCGCACCTCAGTCTGGGTGCCCCACGGGCTCTTCAAACCTGATGTTACTCAGAAGTGCAGTCACTGAGCTTCTCCACCTGTCTTCCCGGCCTTGTCCTCTGCTTCCAGACAGCATGTTCCCTTGCCCGGTCACCCCAAGCAGACGTGTGGTGGCACGCTGGCTCATCCCCCACCCTCCAGCCACTCACAGTGGGGGTCCCTTGGCCGAGCTGCCTGGTGGCTGCGGCTTGTAGCCCATAGCCGCCCTCTCTCCAGGATGTATTTCTCCCCTTTACAAACTGCCACTGTCCTGGGCCTGGCCTCCTTGTCACTCACAGAGTCACTGCGCATCCTCTGATTGGCTGGTTAGGTGCCCTTCAGTCCCTCCTCCAGGCCGCTTCCTGGGTCCTGTTTCCAAGCCCAAATGTGATTATGTCACACCCTTGCTTAAAACACGCCCTGGATCTCCATCACCGAAAGGATGGAGCTCACGCCTGCAGCTCCCCAAGTCCCACCTAAGTTCCAGCCCTGAGCCTGCACAAACTGTGGTGTCACCGCTTCTGTGCCCGGGCTTGCCCACCACGCCCCACGCTCAGGCAGACTTCTGCGCGGTTGCTTGGCAGCCGGAGGGAACATGATGTTCCCTCTTGGCAAGTTGGTCTGGGCCGAGGTTTGTGTTCTGGGAGACTTCTCCAGGGGTCTCCTGAGCAGTAGACCCGGCAGCTCTGCTGAACTGGCATCACCTTCCCCTCCCAGCTTCAGCCAAGCTCCATGCTGGGAGCTGGGAATCTGGGCCCTCCAAGGAAGTCCTGCCACTTCTCAGTGCTGAACCCTCGTCCGGGGCCCATGGGTTTCCTTTCCAGATCAGTAAGTTACAGAAGTGGAACATAGAAATGTGTCTTTTCAGGGCAGAGCAGGATGGCAAAGTGAGTGGGTGTGCCTGTCTACTCCCCCAGCAGCTGACCCTCCCTCCTCTGCCGCAGGTCTTCAGGGGCTGAGCTGCTAACAGAGTGCAGGTGACCAGTGTCACTGGAAGAATAGAGGAGCTAGGAGCAGGGGGGATGTGTTTGGAGGCGAGGGTGGAGTCTGAGTTCAGCTTTGGGCCACTGAGTTTGAACTGAACAGCTGGGCGTCCATGGGGAGTTCTCCCGGCTTCGAAACAAGGAAGTGTGAGCCGGCGATCTTCATTCAGGTCCACTGACCTGAGGAGCTGGAGGAATGAGGAGAGCAGAGCCCGGGGAGCCTCAGCTCGGGGGGGCACGCAGCAGCGAGGGGAGCACAGGCCCTGGCCTCTGCCTGGAGCAGGCACCCTCCACAGCGACTCGGGATCAGCTGTCCATAGTCAGCATCACAGCTCCCTGGGCCCAGGAGTTAACCAGTCCCACCCATCTCATGGCTTTGAAATTAGGAATTGAGGCCCTAAAAGATGACATGAACTTGCCCAAGGTCACATGGCTGGCTTGTGCGCTGCACACCTGTCACACGTGCCCTGCACACCTGGGATCTGACCCAGTGTTTTTATTCTTCCCACAGTGGAGTGCTGCCTCGGGTCTCTGAGCCGGGAGCTTAGGATCCCCTCCACCCCTGTCCACATGCCCTTCCCAGACCCATGACCCCAGCCTCTGCCCTCCTGGAGCCTCGGCTGACGTGTGTCTCTCCCTTCTCAGGCCTACGCTCTGCCCCCCCGGAGCCTTGACTGACGTGTGTCTTCCCCTTTCCAGACCCACACTGTGCCCCCCCCAGAGCCTCGGCAGACGTGTCTCCCCCTTCCCAGACCCATGACCCTGCCCCCCAGAGCCCTGGCTGATGTACATCTCCCCCTTTGCAGCTAGCCCTCCTGACGGAACTCTCCCAGCACCACAGCAGTGAGAGCTACAGGCCCTTCAGCGGCTCCCAGAGCAGCCCTGCTTTCAACAGCATCTTCCAGAACGAGAACTTCCAGCTGCACCTCGTCCCCCCTCCCGTGACCGAGGACTGAGCTGCTCTGGGGCCTGGCCCTGTGGACCCGAGACGACCCCAAGGCAGCTGGGGGGCTTCTCTGTGACCCCACCACCTCCCGCCTTTGAGCAGAGTTCTGAGCCGGGACCCTGTGCCCGGGTGCGCTCCACGCCATGGTTCCCAGTGCAGACCCTGCCTCTTCCGCCAGGCTGGCTGACTTTGTTTTGCTTGCTAAGCAAAACGAACATCGCCACCTCCAAGCAGCCTTTCAGGAGATGCGTTTTGCCTGTTGGCATCTTGTCTTGTCACCCCTGAAGCCTGGCGAGTTGGTGGTGCCCTGCAGACGGCACACTGGGGCCTGTCATGCTCCATCTGCCCAGCCGTCAGGAGCCCAGAGGACTTCCGCGTCGGCTGCTGTTGGGGACAGAAGCAGTGGGCGGCCAGGCTGTGGGGAAACCTCACGACCTCATTGGAGGGAGCAGAGAACCACAGGGGCGGGACGAGCTCCCATCTGATTTGTGTGAAACCCTGTAGGCCTTTCCCTCCCAAACAATAAACGCCTCTGTGTGTGTGAGGCTCCGCCTGCCTGTGGCAGCTGTCCAGCTCTCGCTCTCTGTCAAGTCGTGGAGGACGTTGGAGCCCTCTTGCTGCAGGTCACTTGCGTTAGCTTGGGGACCGTGCTGTGAGATCCTGCTTTATTCCCGCCGTAAGCAGTTCCGTCGCAGGCAGGCACTGTTAGGAGCAGCGCGGCCTCCCTGGGTGCTCCTGGGACGGGACGGGCTGTCAGCAGTCCTTTTATGATTTTTGTCCCTGGAACTTTGTACATCATTAGCCAACAACCGCAGCAGGTCACCACAAGCGGGGACCTGGGCGCCCACCTTACAGATCGGACGCTCCATTTTATCTGTTAACTCAGGGACAAGTGGGCTCTTGTGGACTGACTGACCCTAACCAAGCCTAGAGAAACAGATGCACAAACAGATTTAATATGTTGACTTTCAGTAGAAAACAGACCCTCCTTCTGCCACATACCAGCTACTGGGCAAGTCACCTAAGCCCCGGTCTCTGTAAGACGGCCTGTTGTGAAGACTGCGAGAGAGAGGACGTGTACGCCTCTGGCACTGCACGCACGTGTGTGTGCTGTGGGATGGGAGCTTGATTCTGTAACTCCTCCCCAGTCCTCGGCTGCCCAGACCCACCCTCCCTTCCTCCCGATAGGGTCGTCCCTAGTCCTAGGCTGCCCGGGGCCTCCCTCCCTTCTGATGGAAGTGTCCCCAGTCCTAGGCTGCCCAGGACCCACCCTCCCTTCCTCCCGATAGGGTCGTCCCCAGTCCTTGGCTGCCCGGGGCCTCCCTCCCTCACGATGGAGGTGTCCCCAGTCCTTGGCTGCTTGGACCCGCCCTCCCAATAGGGGCGTCCGCAGTCCTCGGCTGCCCGGGGCCTCCCTCCCAATGGAGGTGCGAGGAGACTAAACAGGGGAAGTGGCTGAGCATTAAGGATCACCAGCTGGGTGTTCATTGCAGCTCTATGAGATGGTGTCATACCCACTTCACAGATGGGAAAGCTGAGGCTCAGAGATGCAGGAGAACTTACAAGGCGACACACTGAGAAGGTGGCCAAACAGGGATTTGAACTCAGAACTGTGATTACAAAGCCAGTGATGACGCTACCTCCCCAGACTAAATATCAGAAGATTCTGGAGCCTAAAATTAAGGCCCAAGGAGCCTGATATTCTCACAGCAAAGCTCGGCCATTGCCCTTCTTTGTTCTGCAGCCTAAACATCCAAGGCGGTCTGCTGCAGATCAGAGTAAACAGCACCTGATTCTTACTCACTGGCCCCTCCCCCTCCGTCGGTCCCCAAGCGTTCCTTTATCTCTTGCCACTCAAGTCACAGCACAGTTGAATAAATGACAGCATCGCCATATTCAGATCATGTCTTCCTAAGAATATACCCTGGATTGGATTTGAAGAACCCTTTTGGCTCATCTGAAGGTAGATAGAAACCAGCTCTGGAGTCTTGGCAGTGCTGGGCATTGGGGACGTGGAGGGCCTGAGCCCCACGCTCTGCCTTCCAGAGCCGCTGACCGTCCCCATGTGGTACTCAGCACATGCTCTACACCACAGTGAAGTCCGGTCCCACTTCACTGTTCCTTAGGGCAGAGACTCATCTGGAAACATCTGTGTGATCAGTCAGCAGTAGTAATGACATTCTGGCTAGCACAGGCCACAGGACTTGCTGGGAGGCAGTGGGGGGACTCAGGATAGCAGAGAGGGCTGAGAGCCAGGCTTAGATCTGGGAGGAGCTACATCACGCCTCTCCCCAGCACTGGTCCTGAGCTCCAGGTACATTTCTGTGTCGCGTGCCCACCCCTCACTGTGACAGGTGGTAAGAGGAAGGATCTGGGGGAAGAAGGTTCCAGAGACCCACTTCAGCTACCCTTTGGGGGGACAGGCACCTGGTCTGGACATTCTTCATGTTGTCCCCTGGGGTAAGGGGGGAGAGAATCTCCCAGAAAGGAAACCAAGGTGCTAATAGGAAGGAAGAATGGATGATGGTCGGCCAGAAGCTAGCAGTCTCCGTCACTGCTGTTTCTCCTCTGTGCATGGTAAGCAGTAAGTATTTGAATGGATGATGATTGTGTCACCCCAAAAACCGTTAGCCTCATGTCCCAGCTTCTGCTGAACAGGAGGTCCCAGACCCCCTATGCAGCTCAGTTCTAGGGGGCACCATGAGTCAGAAGCGACTCAATGCTAATGGGTCTGGCTTTTGGGGGACCCTTTTGCCCTCTTGGAAATCCTGGTGGCATACTGGTTAAGAGCTACGGCTGCTAACCAAAAGCTTGACAGTTCAAATCCACCAGGCGCTCCTTGGAAACCCTATGGTGTGGTTCTACTCTATCCTATAGGGTCGCTGTGAGTGCTAGGAGTTAGGTTAACAGTTGAGCGCAAATCATTTGTGCCATCCAGGGACCTTATTGTTTTCCTAAACAGCATAAGCAGGCTAGCCCAAGAGTCCCAGTTTTTATGGGTATCTGCTCGTGTTTAAAGGAGAGGCTGCTAACTGAAAGGTCAGCAGTTCAAACCCACCAGCCACTCCGAGGGAGAAAGATGTGGCAATCTGCTTCCGTAAAGATTTGTAGCCTTGGAAACCCTCTGGGGGCAGTTCTTCTCTGTCCTGTAGGGTTGCTATGAGTTGGTCTTGACTCGACGGCAGGGGTTTGGGTTTTGGGGTTCGGCTCATGTCTAATAGTGTGGAATTTATTTAGTAGTGAGAGGCACAGGGTGAGGGACATTTCCAAGTTTCCTTTTCTTCACGTGGTGGTCCAATTATCCTAACACTGAGTAAGGAGGGAGCCAGTGAGGGTGAGTGGAGGTGGGGTGGGCCTCACAGCCCCTCTGCTGGCTTCCTCCCAGCCGGGGGGCAGATACCAGACTGGGTTTTCTCCGTGGCTCTGGGGTTTCTCACCCTAAAGGGCCTGGCAGGTGCAGTGGCTGCTGCTGTCATTTGCCCTGTGGGTCCCTTACCTACTCCACACCACCTACCTGTGGGTCCACGTGGGCGTGGCCAGACACCCTTTCTGGAAGATGTAAGGGGCTGTGATAGCAGCTACCAGCCCCTAAGCCCCAACTCTGGGCAGGGACTTTCTCTCTCTTCTCCCCCAGTACTCCGGGGGAGAGGGACTGCTGTGCTCCCAGTTTTGCTCAGATGGAATTAGACTCCGAGATCTCCCAACTAATGAGTTGCACTTGGAGCTTGGGGTCTTTGACTCCAAATTTACTTGGGAATGAAAATAAAAAGCCTCCTGGGAAAGTCATCTATTCCTGCAAATGGGCCAAGTCTAAGGGCATCAGAGAGCTACCTCATGGCCCCCCAAAAGCACTTGGGACCAGGCCAGGCTGGTCCCCCTCCACCCCAACTTCACAAAGAGCAGCTCAGCCGGCTCCTGCTTGGACGATCTGAGGGTGACAGGATGTGAACAAATGTGCTTCCCTGGGGCAGGCCTGGAGCGGCCGAGAGGAGCCTGCCAGGGAACACTTCCAGGGGACTAGTTTGCAGTCTGTAACACATCTGGGGGAGTAGCGGCCCTGAGAAGCCCCGCAGGTGAGGGAGGGGCCGGCTCTGCCGGGAGGCTTCACCAGGCAACATGTGCCTTGGGCACACTTTTCTCAGCTGCTTTCCAGCCCGTCGCAGGGTGACATCCTGAGCGAACTGCCCTCTGTGACCACATAGGGTGTGGCCACGTCCCCAGAGTGAAGGGGTGCTGGGGCAGGTCCCCAGTCCGCCTGCTTCCTACTCTATAAAGATGGGGTTCCTGTGGGTGTCAGAAATCATGGGTCAAGTTCCTGGCACCTGTCTATCAGGTATTAGCTACTTACTGCATCCCAGGTGTGTGCCAGACGCTGCCATCTGCAATGGGACAAGCAGTGAGCTGGGCAGACCTGGTCCCTCCCCTGCTGGAGCTCATCTGACACTTCTGAAGGAGGGAGACAGTAAATAACCACATCCATATGCTACAAGGATGTAAAACACCGGCTTGCAGGCATGCTAGGTGAGCGTATGAGAGGGACCCCAACCTGTGCAAAACCTTGTAATTTCCACCTATCTGTCCTCTTACGGATGCAAGCTTTTGTTTCTTTACCCATCAAAGGAGTAGAAAGAAGGAGTTAAAAGTTCTGCTGGTCAGTTCTCCACAGAATCGGAGCAGACCTGTCTGAGCAGCAGCTTAAAATGAGTCCGTGAATTCTCAGATGAAGGGGAGCCGTGAGCCCAGAGAATCCCCGTCCCGACCAGGCCCGGCCCTGGCCCTAGCGCCTGGGAAGTGGAGAGAGGCTCAGGCTCTGGGCTCTGGGCAGTGGAGAGGACAGAAGTGTCCAGTGTCCGGCAGGAGCTAACAGATGACGTCAGCACGTCCTGAAGCCAGTGGGTGCCCAAGGAGGAGCGGGGTGCCCAGAGCTGAGACAGGCCCTAGCTCCATCCCTGCTGGGCATGTATCTGAGTCAGGCAGGGCTGACTGTGGTTCAGGGCACAGAGGGCAGGGTCAGCTGGGGAGAAGCTGCATGGAGGAGGGGAGAATTGGGCCCCTCTGAGGGTGGGGAGGAAGAGGGGGTAAGCCCACCTGTGGAGCACAACCCCAGGCCTGCTCGAGCCCCAAGTCCGTCCTGACTTTGGGGACCTCAGAAGTCGCTGCACCAACTTTGCCCCCATTTACTATTCCCCTGCCTTATCCTGGAGGGCTCTCGAGGGGGTGTTTCTTGTGGGGAAGAGGGTGGGGGCAAGGTTGGCCTTCAACCCCAGCCAGTGGTGAGGGGGATGCAGAGCCGGGAGGCCACCTGAGCTCCTGCGTTTGCCCCTCACATCTACCACAGGGGAGTCACTGGCTGGTGCAGACAGTTAAGTGCTTGGCTGCTAACCGAAAGGTTGGAGGTTTGGGTCCACCCAGAGGCACCTGGGAAGAAAGGCACTTGGGTCACCATGAGTCAGAACCAACCTGAGGGAGGGGTGCTTGACATCAGGGCGTGAAGACTCACCCGGTCCTCCTGAGAGGCCGAGGCAAATCTGGAGCCTCAGGTTCTAGGCACAGCCCCGCCACTGACCCATGGCTGAGCCCAGAAGGTGGTTTGTTTCTCTGAGGGATAAAGATAATGAAGTGATCTCCATTTACAGCAAAGGTCTGCATGAGGTGTGGAGAAAAGCTTTGTAAACCAAAAATGCAAAAGGGTAACATTACCAAACAGAACCTGCCCTGGAGGGAGGGGAAAGCCTACTCGGGCCTCATCAATGATGAACGCCTTAGTGACTAAATCATTCAGCACACTGGAGATCCATTAGAATCCGTGTGTTTTCGCTCAGCTCTGCCTGCTGGAAATGTTTTTCCAAAGGCGCATCCCCACAATCAGAAGCCTTTGACGTGGCCAGAGATGCAGGGAGGGCCTCCTGTTGTGTCACCTTCTGTGCGGGAGACCCGGGCCGTGTGCGGGGGAGAGACCTGGGCTGTGTGCGGGGGAGAGACCCGGGCTGTGTGCGGGAGAGACCAGGGCCGTGTGCGGGAGACCCGGGCCGTGTGCGGGAGAGACGACAGGAGGGAGGGAGGGAGGACAGGCTGCAAAGCAGGGGCAGGGAGGCTGGACTGCAAGGGCTCAACAATGACAGAACAATGCAGGCGAGGGGTGGAGCCAGTTTTGAGCCGGGGCGCTGCTGCTTACCTGCTGGGTGACTGTAACGGCCGGCTTCACTCTTGGCTGCCTCAGTCACGTTGTTGTTGTTAGCTGCGGTCCAGTCGCCATATTTAAACTTGGCTGTGTGAACCCCCACGCACAACAGAAGGTCCTGCAACTGGCCGGTTGGTTCCAGGACACACAATACCAGCCCAGACTCAAGGCAGTGAGCAGTGTGCCCGCTCATGGACCCTGCAGTCCCGTCCGCTCCTGTCCCGTCCACCCCAGCTGCCCAGGAAAATGAGGCTCTCCCTGCACTCACTTGTCCTGTGACCACCCCGTATTCAAAATAACCTACTGGGTTGTTTTCTGATTATAAAAGTAGTACGCGTTCATTTAGGAAAACTCAAGAAAGCAGACAGAGAAAATGCGTCACTACTGAGAAAAATGCCATTACACTGTGGCATCTGCTCCGCCTGCTTTTTAATGGTGCTTCTCGCGGTTTCCCGAATCCCCCGAGGAGATGCCCGTCCTGAGCTCTGCTGCAGCGAGACTGGGTCCCAAGGCCTTGTCCTACCCACTTCCTTCAGCACACCCTCGGGCGGGACACCAAGGGTTAAAGGCATTACCAGTTACCAGTGATTGAATCGTAAGGAGGGCAGAATGCTAAAGTAAAGTTTATTGCAGAATAAAAGCGAGTGTAGTCAGCATTTGTAAGAACCTACAATGAGATGCCTTCCAGAACCTGGCAATACAATTAGGTAGAGAGTTAAATGAGCAGAATCCGCACAGCACACAGCAGATGAGATGAGCTGTCTGCAGGAGTCACTTCAAAAGACAAATCATCTTTCGCGAAGGAAGAAAGAGGTAGCCGAAGACGCTCGCCGAGATGTGGTTAAACATGGAAGAAGCAATGGCCTCATCAGAGCACTGCGCTGTTTGCTGAGAGATCACTGTGTGTGTGTGTGTGTTGCAGGGAGGTCTTGTGGGGCACAGGAAAAGGGGAGAGAGGCGGGAAGACCAGGTTTCCCCAACGCGGTCCAGGCAGCAGACACCCAGCACACCAGCCTGTGAGAAGGCATGCATGGGGTTAGGGGTTGGGGTGGAAAAAATCTTCCCCAGGACCACCCAGCACCCCTGCTGTCCTTGTGGGCACGCTAAACTGCCTCCCAGTGCCTGGCTCAGCTTGCAATTAACCTTGGTAGTGAGGAGGGCTGCTCTGGACAGAGGACAAAGACTAGGCAGTGCCGGTAGGGGGACCCAGGGCATGGACCCTAGAACCCAAGTGACTTGGCTTCACTTCCTGCCCCAGGCACGGACACACTGTCACGCTGGGCTCACTTTGGGAGCTCTCTTCCTGATTTGTGAGGTGGGGATGCTGCAGTCTCCCTCACAGGGTTGCTGTGAAGATCACTCCTAGAAAGCGGTGAGGTCCAATTGAGCTAGGGTTACAAATAATGCTAACAACGTTATTATTGAGAAATAATCAGCTTATTTCTCAGACCCTTGTGAGGTTGTTCAATACAAACCAGCCCCCCAGCAGCTGTCCTTGTCTGGGTGTGCTGAATAACAAAGGGAGGTTCCAGCAGGCAGGCCCTGAGCTTTGGTGACCAACTGATTGCAGCCACAAGACCCCCAGGCAGGGGCAGACTGACCAGCAAACAAGGTATGCTCAGGTTTATATTAAGCAGGGTACACCCAGACTTACTTGTGCTTACTTACTAATCTGTAGTGCACAATTTCGCCTGTTTTTCACATCAGATGTGGTGAAATTGTACACTACAGATTAGTAAGTAAGCACAAGTAAGCCTGTGCATTATTGGGTAATCCGTCCCTGGACCAGGGCAGCAGCTTCTCTTGATACCTGACCCAAATTCTTCCTTTAGAACTGCAGCCAAATACTGTCTTACATGGAATGTGTACATCTATTATAAAACTTGCAACTTTGTGTAAAATAAATACTGTTTGTGGGGAAATGTAGGATCCCTGGTGGCACAGTGGTTAAGAGCTCAGGCTGCTAACCAAAAGGTTGGCAGTACAAATCCACCAGCTACTCCTTGGAAACCCTATGGGATAGTTCTACTCTGCCCTATAGGGTAGCTATGAGTCGGAATCGACTCGACGGCAATGGGTTTGGTTTTTGGTTGGGGGAATGTAAGTTTTATTTGCTATAAACCTTATGTAACCAACAAGAGTTTTTATTAAAAAGGATTTTGGGAGTCATGCACGGGTACCGAGAGTGTATAGGGAGTTAGTGCAGGTACGGGAGGAATCCCTGCGAGATGCAAATGATTAGCTTGCTCAGTTGCTAACTGAAAGGTTGACGGTTCGAGTCCATCCAGAGGTGCCTCAGAAGAAAGGCCTGGTGATCTCCAGCTGAAAAATCAGCCACTGGAAACCCTATGGAGCACAGTTCTACTCTTGACATACATGGGTCAGCATGAGTCGGAACTGACTTGACGGCAACTGGTCATTAGTGGGTAGGGGAAAGAAACGACAGGTTGGTCAGAGTGTGTTTGAATAACAAATACCCAAGAATTCCATTGGCGGTTATAGTCTTATGCAGCCTATGAAATGACACCTGTCAGACAGCAGGATGCTGTCTCCCCTCTGAATTGTCAGTGATTTATGACATGGGAAAATGTTCACTATCTACTAATCAGTGCGGAAAAAAGCTTGTTATAAAAATAATCCTATTATTTCCTTTTGTTACAAGAATGTGTATATACATATGTGTATATACTTAGGAAAGCCAGACACAAACTGTTTATGAAAGTAGCTTTTTCAGTGATCTTTATTTTCTTCCCTTTGCTCGTCTGTACTAAGTATTCTATAAATAATGCATTTTATTTAGTGATAAGAACCAAAGGTTACTGATCCTATGAAATCATATAACATGGGCAAAGGAAAAGATTTAGATAGAATCTGAGTTTAACAAATAAAATTTAATAACCATGTTATCATGGATTGAATTGTGTCCCCCAAAAATATGTGTCAACTTGGTTAGGCCATGATTCCCAGTATTGTGTGGTTGTCCTCCATTTTGTGTTTGTAATTTTATGTTAAAGAGGATTAGAGTGGGATTGTAATACCCTTACTAAGGTCACATAGCTGATTCAATGTAAAGGGAGTTTCCCTGGGGTGTGGCCTGCGCCACTTTTATCTTACAAGAGATAAAAGGAAAGCAAGGGGGGGGGGGGACACCTCATACCACCAAGAAAGAAGCACCAGGAGCAGAGTGCGTCCTTTGGACCTGGGGTTCCTATGCAGAGAAGCTCCTATTCCAGGGGAAGATTGATGACAAGGACCTTCCTCCAGAGCTGACGGAGAGAGAAAGCCTTCCCCTGGAGCTGATGCCCTGAATTTGGACTTGTAGCCTCCTAGACTGTGAGAGAATAAATTTCTCTGGGTTAAAGCCATCCACTTGGGGTATTTCTGTTACAGCAGCACTAGATGACTAAGACACTATGCTGTGATACCTAGTTTCCACAGGCAAACAGAAAAAAACCTAAAGAAAGTTTTGACGGAGATCTATTGTTCTTTGGTTTCAAGTTGGTATCTGGAAATTAGTTACTATAATCACTAGACTGGGAAGTCCATGTTGGTAGTTAGTGTGTATATGGCAGGAGTACCGTATTTTTTATGCAAATACTGTGCACAGTATATGTGTTTTTGCCACCTGTGCAACCCCTTTGAGCATAATTTTCCTAGGCACACTACACACGTTTTTTACATGGGCACATTATTTATGTGGAAGACTGCCAGCTGACACCGCAGCTACAATCAAGGAATGCCTGGGGCTACCAGAAGCTGAGAGAGAAGACAGAGGATCTTCCCCGGAGTCGTCAGAGAGAATATGACCCCACTGACACCTTGAATTCAGATGACTAGCCTCCAGAACTGTGAGCTGGTAAATTTCAGTTCTTATAAGCCACTCAATTTGTGGTACTTTGTATGCAGCTCTAGGGAACTAATATGAAGACTTTGACAAATCATTTTTTGGTGTTAATCCTAAACTATCATACTCACAGTCTCAAATTTTTGTTATAATGGCATTTGCTTACAATGTAACTTTTATTGATGCTAGGTTTTATCAGGAGCTCCCTACCCTTTAAATGCACCCATTCATAGTCCATCTCAGACATCTTCAGAAATGTCCACCAGAAGAGCCTCCCAGATACAAATCCCATGTCCATCTATCCCTCTGAACGTGAGTCCTTTCTAAACGTCAGACTCCAGTCTGCCCCATCAGTGAGTCATCTAGCTCCCGGTCAGTTCCTGAGAGTCTTTTGAGGGTGAGGATTTAACACTAACGCTCGCTGGCTGGCTCTATTCTGAAGACAGGCATTGGGAGGGGTGCAGGAGCGTGAGCCCCTGCAGGAAGTGGGGCACCTGTCCTCCACCGAGGTGACAGGCTGCCTGCCCTAGGCCTCCTGCGTTAGAGGGTCTCAGGCCACCTCTCCTGGGGTCACAACCCGGGACACAGGGCAAGGAGACGTGCCCCTCCCCCAGACCATGCTCCAGGGCCCTGGGACCCTTAACTCCCCTGCGTGGGTCCGTCATTGGGCCTGTCCTCCTAAGGGTGGACCGTGCGGCCCGTGTGCATGCCAAGATGCGGCCAAGGGTCAGCTGTGGGGGTTCCCACACCATGCACGGGAGGCCCCTCGTGGTGCAGCGTGAGCCGGGTGGGAGGTGACAGGCTGTGGTCCCGGGGCTGTCCCTCCTCCTTGCCCTTCCACACTGTGGCATGAAACTCTGCCAAGTCCTAGAATGACAAATCTGAACCTGCCCGCTGGGTCATTAACAAGGCATATTTGTTAAAGTCAGAGAATAAAACATGATATTTGTCAATTTGACTTGACAGTTTAATAACTTTCAAGCTTGGCCCAAGGGCCTCAGCTGTTGTGCGTTCCGAGGCTCGTTTGCTGGGAAGGACCTACATGGGCCTCACCTGCCCTCCCAGTGTGCCGTCTTACCGAGCCCGGGTCACGTCAGGTACACAAGCTTGCTGGAAGGACGAGACAAGGCAGAGGGATGGGGACCTGGGGGCCTCTGTAGGGTCAGGAGGAGCTGCGTGTGGGCTCCAGCACACTGGGTGCCCTGAGGCTTTCTCCCTCTTACCTTCTGGTTCCCCTTGAGAGCTGATAAATGGGGACCCCCAAAACTCAAGTATTGAGTTTACGTCCTGTCCCTCAATTCCCCACCTCTAAAGTCTGGAAGGAAAACGAAAACAGCAAGTAGCGTTTCCTAACTGCCCTCCTGGACCCACAGTGACCGCCCTCCTAAAATGAAGCCATAGTGCTCAGAGGCCCTGCCCGCCTGTCCCTCAGGGCTGCAGGTGCTGGTGGTCGTGGGTGGTGGCTGGGCACTCACGTGGGCGCTCACCTCCAGTCGCTGGTTTTCTGAGCACACTCCCCCACCCCGGCCCCCATCTCTCACCGTGGACTGGCCTTTGTTAGCGGTTTTAGTTTTCAGACCCTGGTACCACTGCCCAGAGGTTGGTCTCGGCAGCATGGGGGTTGCACACAGCTTTGGAGAGAGACGACTGGGGTCTCAGCTAGGCCCCTGCCCGCGTGACTCTAGACAAGTTACTCACTGAATCGCAATCTCAGTGTCTTTATCTGTAACTTGTGGAGAAAAATAATTA
Organism: Dugong dugon; assembly: GCA_030035585.1. Taxonomy (NCBI): domain Eukaryota; kingdom Metazoa; phylum Chordata; class Mammalia; order Sirenia; family Dugongidae; genus Dugong; species Dugong dugon. The sequence continues at coordinate 30,494,884 of CM057466.1, read as the reverse complement.
CTTGCACCTCATGAAGTTTTTGTAAAGTTTACACGGGATGTTGGTTGCTGTCAAGTTGGTTCTGACTCATGGCGACCCCGTGTGTGCGGAGCAGAACTGCTCCAGAGGGTTTTCAAGGCTGTAACCTTTAAGAAGCGGATCGCCAGGTCTCTCTCCCATGGAGAGGCTGAGTGGTTTCGAACTGCCAACCCTTCGGTTAGCAGCCAAGCCATTAACCATTTGTGCCACCAGGCTCCTTTCTAAAATCGGATAATGGATGTCAATTGCTTATTTCCTAGCACATGAAAGCACCCAATTATACATGTTTCACATTTTGCAAATGCGGTCTCTTTTTTTGGCTTACATTATGTTGTTATTGAAATCACATAGAACCTCTCCAATGGGGGAATAATACTCCACACTCCAAAATACCAGGTTTGTGCTGATACAAAAGAAAACCACATTTATTTTATAAGGTATTTTCCTAAAGTATATACACACGAAGGAAAGTTGAACTGTCTGTAGGAAAACAGAGTATAATCTTAGGAAATTACAGACGAGTCAATGTTGGGCTTGAAACTTTAAAACGGGTGAAAAAAGAGCACAGTAAGGGAATATTGCAAGGTATGAACAGCTTTAAAAAGTACATACAAACAGCAGTAACGTGGGAGCTCAGCGTTAAAACTGCTAGTGATGATCAGCTTTCAGACGTGTTCAGGCTCCCGAGACAGCACCCTCCAACTGCGATCAAAGAAAGAACTCAGCACAGATGGAAACACGGCCCTTTTCAGATACAGTCAACTCTCAATCATCCATAGTACTCAAAGAAAGCAGTGACGCCAGTTTTTTTAATGGCAGTAATTCCAAAATTGATTTTGAGAAGTGCCTTTGTACTGATGTTTGGATGTGAGAAATACCAATACCCTCGGAGTTCCCAGCACTAGTAAATGAGTGGGAGCCCCCACCCCACCCCCGCCACTCAGCTTCTCCCCACCTCCTCTTGCTCTGGCAGCAGACACCATCCCATCCCATTCAGTTTACTGAAAGCCTAGATTATAGCTGGCCTCCTTAATTCTGCTTCACACTCCCTCTGGAGGAAAGAGTTGGGAAGAAAACTGTTCAAACTTTGTTTTCCTCATGTAAAAAGCCAAAACATGTCAATAAAATTTTGCAAACCAGATGTGGGAATAATCAGGAGCTATCTGTATAAATATTATTTGATTTAACTTGTGCCTTTTTTCTTGCCTAGCAGTATTTATACCGCCAAACTTACTGGGGTGTTTTGACAGCTTTCTAAATTATCTGGTTGCATCCTGTTACCCAAGCAGAGAATTAAATTTGTGTAAAAGAGTTTGTTATCATCAGTCCCAGAGGAATTCTGATGTTTTAAATAGGCCAGGAAATGGAGGTTAATACATAAAACCACCACTCCGAAGATAAAGCCAAATCCCAGATCAAATCCAAAAAGTATTTTAGGAAAACAACTATATGGTTCTGGTGGTCTGGTTTTGTTCGTGTTATTTTGTATTGTATTACAAATGAACTAAAGTCTTTCCTTTCCAGGAAAGCAACTGTCTCTTCAGGATTTTCTTCAAATTTCAAATCTTGAAAATTACAAGGTAAAAAAATACATAGGTTTGATCTTAAAGCTTTACTTTTTAATGTACCAAATAGTTACCAACCACAAAAGCATTTTAATTGCATTGTCATTTCTCAGAAAAGTTATAAGCATATTTGAAAGTGTTGTAAATTCTTAAGTAAATCCTGGTTAGATAAAAAGGCTAAATTTGACACAGCCTTCGTTTGGTATTTCCTAATAGCTTCTATACCAACTTTCAAAAAGTGAGGGGTTTCCACAAAAGCCCAAGAAAGCAAGTTTATCCATCCATGTAGCCTGACCCTTTGTACCAAGTGAGCACAGTACCCAGTCCAAATGATAAAGCTTTCATATCGCTCACTGTACAATTATTACTCAAAAGACTGTTTAACACGACTGTGGTCAGTGTCTTTAGTACATCTTGTAGTCTAAATATTTTCTAAAGTGCCTATAAATATGTTTATACAAATCAGCAATATAATATCAGGATGACAGAGAATTTTTTTCATATAATGTAGAACAGAAAAGGCCTAGAATTTAAGTTGAAACTACGTGTGTTTATATCCTTATCAGCTGTTCCGGAACGCAAGCATAAAGAATTCTGGTGCAATCATGTATGATTTTAAGAGAATTATTAAAAGTGGCTAGGACAAAAACAAATTCTTGCTTGTGCTTACTTAGGAAAGGCTGTTTTGAGGTCCAGGGGCATTTGATATTTAGAGTCCAATGGACGTCTCCAATTCTATAAAATATATAGTAGTAAGTAAAGCTTAGTGACATTTTAATTATAAAGAGAGTGTGCAAATATTTAACATGGTATCAACCATTATTAAATCCAAAAATTCCATTAAAACTGTGGCTAATCTGAATGGCAGTTCAGGAGTTTTAAAAAGAGGAACGTAGGCAAGAATCATAGATGTTACGGATAAAGGGTTCGATCCGAACACTTCACCTCGTGTGAGAAGTGCGGCCCCGAGACCATGTATTTTCATGGCCTTAGAGCCTCGGTGGTTGATTCCTCTGTTTAATTGGTGAGAATTTGGGCCACAAGTAGAAAACTGGAACCCTGGTGGCACAGTGGTTAAGAGCTCAGGCTGCTCACCAAAAGGTCGGCAGTTTGAATCTACCAGCCGCTCCTTGGAAATGCTATGGGACAGTTCTACTCTGTCCTATAGGGTCGCTGTGAGGAATGGAACAGAGAAAGAAGGCCCTCAGCATGCCCACCCAGGGCGACTCAGTGAGCTCACCCATGGGGGAAGCACAGACAGGACCCTGGTGTTGCTGTCACGACTGACTGACCACTCGGCCTGATGATGGACGCCCTTACATGCCAGCGTTCAGCTTGGGGCACTGAGACGCTTTCACCGTGGAAGGTGAAAGCCCCTGGGCCACACAGCCTCCACCTGCCCTCTCTGTGCCTTGTTCCCGGGGCTCCTCTGACGGCCTTCTGGTTGACTTGTTGAGCCTTTAAATTTCAGCAGGTGGGGACTCCATGCTGCAGAAAGTTTTAACTAACACTGTTTTCAAAGGAAAGCCCATACTTTGCCTTTTAAACCCTATGGACGCCTTTGGCACCTAAGCCTAACAAAGTTGTTGTAAATCACCGCACTACACGCAGCCAGAACAGGTCCTTCTGGGGCAGTTTGTGGACAGCGCCAAATGGAGGCTTCAGGAAAAGCCCAACAGGCCTCTCGAAACGTCTTCAAATACCAACCCTAACTACCATGACACAGGCGAGAGAGCGGGGCCAGGACGCTGACCCGTGCCCGCTCGTGGGTAGTAATGATATAAGGGGTATTTCTCTGTTGTCAGCAGTGATGGTTGTGGCTTCACTGGGCCATATTTCAAACTTCCTGGACTTTTAGCTATGCCTCACGGAAAGAAGATTTGGAGAAATGGGGTAACCAACCCACATGAGAATACCCGATGCAAATGGAGATTAGGAACAGGTTTCTGAAGAGAGCTAAATAAGAACTTAGAATTATCCACCATTTTGTGTGTGTGAGAACATGTCCAGCAGACCGTGAATATCGCTGTAGTAAAGTGAAAGAGTATACACAAAGTATTTCCTCCTGACTTAGCCGTCAACTATCTCAATTGCTCTTGCATTTGCATAAAAACCCATGCATCATACTGAATTCTAATCCATCTCTCACCTAAGTCATTCCAATGCTTCATACAACCAAATGAAGCAGAATTAACCAAACCTATTAGATTCATTCCTAATCCCTAAAGGACTCCTTTCTTTAGCATTTCCATGCTAACTAAAACTATTATTATTATTTTCTTAAAACTACAGATGTGGCTGCCTCCTAAATATAATGCCTATATAACTTCCTAAAATGTTTCCCCAGATTTGAAGATTAAGAAAAGGAGGGGGAATGCCGGGGAACCCACTTAAGAGGCTGGCTGAAATTCTGCGCCACTTTCCCCCGTCAGCCCATCTCCCCTCCCTTGGGTTCCCAGAGCATTTTGGGTCCTGTTATCTGTGTGTGTCATCTCCCCTATTGGACTGTGGGTCCCTTCATGTCAAGAGCCAGGCCTTAGTCACTGAGCCTGCAGAGGGGAGGCGGATTGAGCGTGAAGCTGAAGATGGCACCTCTTCTCAGTGAAGGTCTAGCTCAGCCCCAGGTCACGGGGGGCTGTGCAGATAGTGGTCCTAACCAGGGGCAGAGCTGGCTTCCAGTGACCTCCTGGAAGTCAGCCGAGGTGCACTGGACCCACCCTGGGACTCCATGGTCCAGACCCAACGCAGGTGGTGGGAGGAGGGGAGGAGCAGTGAGTGGCGTCTACCAGCACCCACTCAGGGGAGCTGATTCCAGGTGGGACCAGCAGGACAGGGGGCCCGTGAGCACACCGGAAGGAATGCCCAGAGTTTTCTGTGAAGGACGGGTTATGTGCTAACACCGTCTCCACCACTCCAGGAAGCCCCTCAGTCTGATCCGTGAGACGCCACGATCGTCACTTCATTGAGCGCAAGTTCCCAGGGAAATTAAGGCTGGGTCACAATGCATGACACCAGACGCTACATAGAAAGTAAGTCGAGATACAAAAGAAAACCATTTCTAGTAAAAAGAAGGTCTTAGCTGTGAGACTACTTGAAGCATGGAGCTAATCAGCAGACATGGAGCTGCTACATGTCAGGAAGGGGTAGAAAATATCAACTGTGCTGGAAAAAAGGATTCATCAGATGGAAGGACAGAAGCTCAGCCTGGGGCAGAGGCCGCCCGGCCTGGCTCTCACACGGTGGTTTCTATTGTTTCAATCACCTCCAGATCGGACTGCGACGGGGACAGTAGGGTGCACTCGTCTGGCTCCCAGCTGCTCTCAGGGCTGTAGTCTTCCTCCGAGCTCAGCTCAGCTCCTTCTGTGTCCTCGTCACCCGACTCCATGTAGTGAGCCCCGATGGCATTGATCCCCGAGTCCTCTGAACTGGAGGGAGAAGAGCAGTGATCCAGTTTTGGGGTGCTGCTCTCTTTCGGAACGAAGGCATGGTGTGGGGAGCCCTCCTCGGGGCCGGCTTTGTGGGGCTGCGGTGGGGGCTGCTTCTGCACATAGCACATCTTCCCGTTGATGCACTTGACCTGGTAGTTGTCGATAAAGAGGTCTGAGATCATACAGTACCTTGGGGAGTCAGGGGGCAGGGGTGGCTGGAAGACGGATGCAAACTTCAGAAAGTGTTCAGTGAGGGACACTGAGATCCGAATGGTGTTTGTGGGCTCCCGAGGCTGGGCAGGGATCTCCGTGCTTGGGAGCTGCTCCACGGGGGTCATAGGCTGATACACATATCTGCCTGTCAGGAACACAGAAGACACGGTTGGAATCTCAGAGTATCACACAGACTATGTTAACCTAACCATCATAATTTTTTTCTGAGGACTCAGGATGTCTTTAAAAATATTTGACAACAACGTCTCAAAAGAAACTAGTAATAGAATCATTCAAAACTGTATAACCAATTAAAGACAGAGCAGAGCAGATGACAATTTTCATCGGAGAAACTCAACACATTTTACAAATCTTAATTTATGAGTCTTGCTAAATGCCTCTGAGGTAGGCAGGAGGCTATTAACCCACTGCCATCATTTGATTCTAATTCATAGCTACCCTACGGGACAGAGGAGAACTGCCCTATAGGGTTTCCCAGGCTGTAATCTTTATGGAAGCAGACTGCCGCATCTTTCTCCCACGGAGCAGCTGGTGGATTTGAACCACCAACCTATTGGTGAGCAGCCACGGGCTTAACCACTGTGCGACCCATCCTCCTTAGGTGGCTACTATAGTGCTTAGTTTACAGACAACTTTAACTCATTTACCCATCATACTACAACAAAGAACATCCACGATACAGATGGTAAAACCACAAACTGTAAAATGGTATAATATACCATAATATTATCTTTAATCATAATATGTTAACATATACATTGAAAACTGGAGGAATATACACAAATTTGTTATCAGGATTATGGAAGACTTTCACCCTCTAGGTTTCTATATTTTTAGTCAGAATATGTGTGTGTGTGTGCAAGTTTATTTTAAATACGCAATGGCCTATAGGATTGTCCTGGCCATTCTCAATGGCTGGGGTAAGGTTTAGGGGGTAAAGTGATCTCTCTCAGGACACCACACTCATCAGTAGCCAAAGTGAGAGCTGGTGAGGTGGTATCTCCCTGACACCAGTTCCACGGGCACTAAAGCAACCTAAACCACACGGGAGCGAAGGCACAGGTAGACACGGGGGTGTCCTGCTGGCGGGGGGATTAACCCGTCAGCAGGGTGCACACGGGCTTACTTGTGCTTATTAATCTGTAGTGCACAGTTTCACATGGGTTTTATCACATCTTTGGTGAAATCGTGCACTACAGATCAGGAAGTAAGCAAAGGAAGCCTGTGCATACCTTGCTTACTGGGTAATCTGTTCTTGCCTGTGGGATGTTTCCAGGAAGCAAAGAAGCTTATTTTCAAACCTTCCCCTCTACTCTGAGCCCGCGACTCTTTCCCACATGGTTCCCCCGGCAACAAAAAACAACCCACTGCTACCAAGTCAATTCCAGCTCGTAGTGGCCCTACAGGACAGAGGAGAACTGCCCCATAGGAGCGGATGGTGGATTCAAACTGCCGACCTTCTGGTTAGCAGCCAAGCTCTTAACCACTGTGCTACCAGGGCTCCAGGTCACCCAGCAGTGACCCCTAAATGGGTCTGTTCCTACTATGTCCCTCTCCTTCTTCCCTTTTACCTCATTCGACATTTAGCAAAGCTTCCCGACTGCTATGAAAACTACCCAGTCTTTAAGTCTGAAATGACTTCAAAATAAAAAACTGAAGGAAAAAACAAAACAGAACACCTGACAACCCCAGAAAGCCCAGAGCCAGGATGCCGAAACTGTGGGCACCAACTTGGGTTTTTTCTGAGTCCAGATTTGTCCAGCGGTTTACACCGTATCTTCTTCACATGTTTATGACAGGGTTTCTCAGCCTCGGCGCTACTGAGGTTTTTGACCAGACAGTTCTTTGTGTAGGGCTTGTCCTGTGCCCTGGAGAATGTTTAGCTGCATCCCTGGCCTCTGTCCACTAAATGCCAGTAGCCTCTCCCCCTAAACTGTGACAATTAAACATGTCTCCAGGCTTTGTCAAATATCCCCCGGGGGAGAAATCCAGGCCTTCCAACCAGTTCCTTTTGGTTTGACCCCCTGTGGATGATTTGCATTTCCACCCAGATAGACTGAATCAGAATCTGCATTTTAACAAATCCCCAGGTGATTCTTATGTATAACTTCCTGGGAATTTGTTAGAAATGCAAATTCTCAGCAGGGGGTTGAACTGGAAATGAACCGGTTCAGAGCCCCGATACAATCGCCCTGGCTGAGAACCACTGATTACGGGATTCTCGTGAGCATCTATGTGCAGGCCAGTCACTGCTTGTGCATGACACCTGCTCCTGTTTGTTGTATTTCGTGGTCCGACTGCAAATTCTTCTACGATAGGAGTCACATTGAAATGAAAACTATCTTAGGTTTTTAAATAGATTAACAAGCCTGGGAAGAATGGCAACTTCAGATCAGAAGTGTCAGCAACAAACAATACCACAAATAGCACAACATCACCGCTAAGATGGATCGGCCCGCTCGTCGTTTGTACTGGTTCTTGACTCCTCTACACAAAAATCAAGCTTGGACGCCACAACTGCTTGTAACTAAATTACTCTAAACATATCTTCAGCTTTCTTCTGGAGTATAAACACATTGAAAAGGTACAGTTGAAACTGTTAAGCTTCTGTGTGCCCAGGTCTGCTTCCAAGCCTGGACATACATCACCAGAAACCTATGATCTGCTAAAGATACAAGTTCAAAGAACCCGGCCACATGGGCCTGGGGAACTACGTTTAAAATATGCCAGGTATCTTCATGTCTCTGCTATCTGTAAAAGAGAGTATTGTTACTTATTAGACAAAGTTCAGCTAACATGTGGTAAGAGCTAACACATGGGGTCACTGTGCGTTGGAATCGACGGCAGCTGGTAGCAGTTTGGTACCGCGTGAGCTCTGCCCTCAAGCATTACAGGCACTCCCCTATGAAGGGGCAAAGGAAGCTGACCTTCAAGGCTCCCACTCCAAACCCTACAGCCCCAGAATTAGAGAGAGATTTCTGGGCAAGGGACAGGGAAGGGATGGAACCTTTCTATTCTTGGCAGATGGCGGGTGGTTATTGAGTTCTGGAGGCTGTGGGCAGCAGGCACTCAAGAAACGGCTTGTTGCAGAATGCTGATTAAATTCATTCCAGCCAAAGAGACCTCTGGGTTAGTGACCCACTTGTCACAGCCATGCGGGAATCCAGGTGATTGATTTGTGCCTGCTAGAAGCCACCCTCAGTCCCAGCTCTCAGCAGTCCATTCGATGGGGAAAGGAGAATCTCTTCAGCAAATGGTGCTGGAAAATTAGATTTCTACATGCAGAAAAATGAAACAGGATCCATGCCTCACACCATACACAAAACCAAACTCAAAATGGATTAAAGGCCTAAATGTGCAAACTAAAACCATAAAATCCTTAGAACAAAATGCAGGATGGGCAAAGGACTTGAATAGACATTTCACCAAAGAGGACCTTTCAAGTGGCCACCAAACACATGACAAGATGCTTAATGTCATTAGCCATCAGAGAGATGCAAATCAAAACCACAATGAGATACAATTTCACTCCCACTAGGATGGCTAAGATAAAAAAATTAAAAAACAGAAAATAAAGTGGTAAACGTGGGGAAATTGGCACTCTTACCCCTTACTGGTAGGAATGTAAAATGGTACAACTGTTGTGGAAAACAGTAGAGGGGGTTCCTCAAAAAACTAAAAATAGAACTACCATACGTCCCAGCAATTCCACTCCTAGGTATATACCCAAAAGACTTGAAAGTAGAAACTCAAACAGAGACTTGCACACCAATGTGTACTCACAGTGCTATTCATAATAGCCAAAAGGTGGAAACAACCTAAATGCCCATCAACGAATGAATGGATAAACAAAATGTGGTACATACATACAATGGAATACTACTCAGCCAGCAGGAGAAATGAAGTCTTGATACATGCTACAGTATGGATGGAACTTAAAGACATTAGGCTGAGTGAAATAAGTCAATCACAAAAGGACAAATACTGTTAATATTCCCATGTTTTCAGCTTCCTCGGCATGAAGAACGGTTAGTGATCTCTACCATATAAGGTGGCTACAAGGATTAAACATGAAAATACCTTTAAAACATTAACTCAATGTCTGGTACACTGCAAACATTCCATTATTGTTGTGATTTATATGGAAGGTAGAGACTGGAGGTCTCCAAGCCACTTGAGGGGCTTTCAAGGGTCATCATTTGGCTAGCCCTGCCAGGCCTGTGACCACACATTCCTGAGTCTCTGTATGCCCTGGATGGGCCACAGTTCTCAGCCACCCTACCTTCATCACTTACTTGCCCCCTCAAGCCCTACAATCTGCTTCTACCATATATCCTTTCATGGATATAATAATTGATTGACCTTCAACTATGTGCAAGGCATTTAGCTAGGGGCATGGAGTTCAAATAGTAAGCAAAACAGACCACATCCCTGCCCCGTGGAGTCTACACTCTAGGGGGAGGGACACATAGGCAATAGTCACACAAAAAGACATGAGTACAAACCATGAACAGTGATAGGAAGAAAAAGCAAAATCAGTGACTGGAAACTATATTTGGTTCTCATCAAATGTAGACTTTCTGGAGCCACTGAGGCTAGATGACCCCCTAAAATTATCGCCCTGAGGAAATCTTTAAACCTTAAACAAAGTATCCCCTGAAATCATCTTTAAACCAGACAATAGGTTAGCTTAATTAGAAAAGACTGTCTGCCTTGAGCATTGTATTCTTTTAAAGAATTATCTATATGAGATCAAACTGACAACAGCAACTCGAAAGGTTAGATGAGAAGCTTAGGAGGCAGTGAGTTTGTGGTGACGATGGGGAAACAGTTTGGAAAAGGATATTGAGGAAGGTGGCCCAACTTGAAGAATGTAACCAGTGTCTCTGAATTGTACATGAAGAAATTGTTGAATCGATGTATGTCTTGCCATGTATAGCTTCACCAAAATAAATAAAGAAAGAAACTATATTTGGGGTGCTTGGTTTGGCCCAGGGAGTCAGGGAAGACATCGCTGAGAAAGTGACAAAGCACAGCACATATCACTTAAGGACTGAGTAGGAGCTAACCCAGCAAAGAAGCAGGAAGAGCCAGAGTGGCTGGAACATGTGAGCAGGAGGGAGAACGGCAGGAGATGAGCATGGTGAAGGCCAGACCATGCAGCACCCTAGAGGCCATGTTATCAAAAAACCAAACCCGTTGCCATCAAGTCAATTCCGACTCATAGCCACCCTATAGGACAGAGTAGAACTGCCCCACAGGGTTTCCAAGGAGCGGCTGGTGGATTCAAACTGCCAACCTTTTGGTTAGCAGCTGAAACTCAACCACTGAGCCACCAGGGCTCCAATAGGACTGGGGATTTTATCTTACACAGTACAGAGTCATTACACAGTTTTAGAGAGAGAAGCGACATGACCATATTTCCTTGTCTACTTGCTTCCATTTCTATCTGCTTTCCTTGCTGTATGGGTTTGTTGTTGTTAGGTGCCACTGAGTTGGTTCCGACTCATAGCGACCCTATGTACAACAGAACCAAACACTGCCTGGTCCTGCGCCATCCTCACAACCCTTGTCATGCTTGAGCCCACTGTTGCAGCCACTGTGTCAATCCGTCTCGTCAAGGGTCTTCCTCTTTTTTGCTAACCTTCTACTTTATCAAGCATGATGTCCTTCTCCAGGACTAGCGCCTCCTGATAATGGGTCCAAAGTACATGAGACAAAGTCTCGCCATCCTTGCTTCTAAGTAGCATTCCGGCCCTACTTCTTCCAAGACAGATTTGTTTGTTCTTCTGGCAGTCCGTGGTATATTCAATATTCTTCACCAACACCATAATTCAAAGTCTTCAATTCTTCAGTCCGGCTTTCACATGCATATGAGGCGACTGAAAACACCATGGCTTGGGTCAAGTGCACCTTAGTCCTTAAAGTGGCATCTTGTATGGGTTGAGAAAGAGTTAATCCAAAGCGCTAAACGGACTTCAACAATCAAGCCACCATCTCTCCCCTGGTCTCACACTCGGGTCTGGATCAGTCACGTAAGTATGATATGGCATGGAGGAGGTAGAAGAAACTGCCATCAACCATCAAGTCCTTTGTCAACAGGACTTCTACAGCCTACACTGCTCCAGCCACACCCTTCACACCCTGAAGGACAGGCAGCTTATACAGTGAGACCTGTACAAGAAGAAAAGGAAATCTAGTCATGTGGCTTCTCTCTTTGAAACTGTGGAATGACCTTCTACTGTGTGAGATAAAATCCCCAGTCCTACTGGAGCCCTGGTGGCGCAGTGGTTGAGTTTCAGCTGCTAACCAAAAGGTTGGCAGTTTGAATCCACCAGGCGCTCCTTGGAAACCCTGTGGGGCAGTTCTACTCTGTCCTGTAGGGTCGCTATGAGTCAGAATCAACTCGACAGCAACGCGTTTGTTTTTTATAGCAAGTGCGTCTTATCTCTTCCCATTTAATCTGGAAAGTGCCACTTACCTACCCAGAGCTGTTCTGCAGAGCTAGTTTAATTCAGTAACTGGTTAGAAAAGGGAAACTGATGGAGCCTTCTCTCAGCAATGGGTCACCAGGGGTGGGATGAAGCATGAAAACCGTATGTTGACAATGATGTGAATGGCTGCTGACAGTGCCTGCAGACTCGGCCAGTGCTTACGAAGTGCCTGCCATCTGCAGTTCAGAGAAACACTCAGAGAGAAGCTGGGTGAGGAATGGAGGACGAATGGGAAAGGGGCTGACTGTGGAACCTACCACCTTCACAAGGTGTGGAAAGCTGCATGAGCACTGCTCCTTTTAGCTAAAGATGGCTGTCAATAGTGCCTGTCATGACCTCTGATTTTTACAACAAGCCTTGGTCGTGTGAGCATGCTAGGAGACCATTTCAGCCTCCTGCCTGTCTCTGCAAAAATCGTTCGTGGGCTGAGCTGCCAGACTGGACAAGAGAATTCTAAAACTGCAGTGTGAAAAAAATCCATTTTTCGAACAAAGAAGCTGCCTATGGGAGGCAGCAGAAGGGATGAACCTGGACCATGACGACTCTGGTGTCGTTTTCTGCTATCCTGCTGGTCCACAGCCAGCCAGCTCTAGAGATACCAAACAGGTTATCAGAAACCATTAATTTAACGGACAGATATTGCTGACAAAGCAAAGCTAAGGGAAACAGTATAAGACAGCTGTCGTATTTATCTATTCATCTGGGGATGAAAAGTTCAGAAATTCACAAGAATGCTAACCAGTCAACCTGATTTAAGAAAAATACGATCTTGAAGCATCTAAAGTTATCTGTGCTTAGCACAGGGCCCACAGTAGGGACTCAGGAAATGCTCCCTGAATTTTTAGAAATGTATCTTTGTTAAAAGCTATTTTTGTAGTGAGCATGTCTGTGCATTATTCAAGAACCCATTTTCAAAATTATACAAACCAGGATGGCATTTTGGAACTTCATTTTTTAATAATCGGTCAAAACAAAAGTAAAACACATTCTAAATATCAATGAGATGTAATTTAAAATCAAATTATTTAACATTTATGTACATAAATTTATATTCCCCTATATAATTAAAGAAAATGTCCTTATATTTTTTCTTTAATCAGTTCTGATGATTACCTCCAGCTTCTTCTGGATTTGTGGTTACGTCAGCCAATTTGAAAATCAGTGCCACTGGGGAAATCCGGAGTTTGGGGTATGAAGTAACAAATTTAGAATTTATTAGCTAAATAGTGTCTGTACTTCACTGCCTGGAGCCCTGGTGGTGCAGTGGTTAAGAGCTACAGCTGCTAAACCAAAAGGTCAGCAGTTCGAATACACCAGCCACTCCTTGGAAACCCTACCAGCAGTTCTACTCTGTCCTACAGGGTTGCTGTGAGTCAGAATGGACTCAACGGCAATGGGTTTGGGTTTTTTTGTTTGTTTTCACTGCCTGTATCACTTCTCCTGAATAGGGACAAGGAGGCTCAGAGGGCGCCACCAAAACTCAACTTGGAGCTTTGTTCTTGGACTACCTCTTGGTCACAGGAATTGTGTTGTAGTAAAATCTGTGGAGGCAACCAACCCACAGCTGACACAAAAGGGGTCCAGACTACAATGAGACTGACTGACTGTGGTTGTTATCAAGTCCCTGCCTCTCGGCTCCAAATTCTCCCCTTAGTATACGCTCTGCCGGAATGGGCAGCGTTCCTTAAGCCTCGTTCCTTTACAGTGAGCACCGTGCTCAGCTTGCTCAGTGGAGGATGCTGCAGGAGGAAGGGGCTCCCCTGCTGTTGGCTGCTGCATGGTGGGGGCAGGTGAAACCCCCCCAAAAAAAAACCATTGCCGTCGAGTTGATTCTGACTCAAGTGACCCTATACGACAGAGTAGAACTACCCCCATGTGGTTTCCAAGGAGCGGCTGGTGGATTCGAACTGCCGACCTTTTGGTTAGCAGCCAAGCTCTTAACCACTGTGCCACCAGGGCTCCAAGAAGTGAGGATATCCAGTGGAGCTCTGCCAAAGCCACACCCCCCAGAACATTTGGTACCTTGGTGGCCTTGCAGTCTCCGCCTGGCCTGGTGATAATAACCTTTCCTCTCCACGTGGGTGGATCCCAGTGCTCTGAAGGCCTCCTGCCCGCCTAGATCTCTGCTCTCTTCCCACGCCCACACCATTAGCTGCTGATTGCCTGCCCCCCACTTACACCCCAGAGGGACAGTTCCTGCTTTCACAGCACCTGCTGAGCAGTCCAGCCTGGCAAACCAGCAAATGTCTGCAGCACTGTGTGCTGAGCTCCACCTTCTCTAACACAGTCTGAACCCCAGCCTGGAGGAGGAGACCTCCTGGCAGGTCTGGCCTTCCTTGGGTATTCTTCCTCAGTGCTAGGGCACCATACAGAGTCTCCTTGTATCTTACAGTCACTTATTTGTCGGCTTTTAATAATTACATTAAACATCCTACCCGTCTAACCTACTCCGTGGTTTCTATCCCAATTGGACTCAGAATGATTCAATAACTGAGGTCAAGGTGTGGGATTTCTCACAGCTGGTACTTTCTGATTTGTCTACTGAAAAAAATGGAAGCATTATATTAAGAAATTAAGTAATGTATATATTTGGAACCTATATTAATAGATAGTAAATGTTACATATTTAATTGCTGATAATTCTTCAGATATTTAAAAAAGAAAAAATTGATAGATTAATTTACAATTAAGTTTAATATTGATGGAGCAGGATTTGGAAGAATGCATAAGACTTATTTTTTTAAAGAACATTGTCTTTGGTACTTGAATATTTTTAGATCAATAATTAATCTCAAAAATAACTAAGAAAAACAAAGAGAACTTATTGATTGAACTTGATTCTTCTTTCCCAAAGGAACGACACCTACAAGCTAGTGAACTAAAAGTGCCTTCCTTGAAGGAATAAGGTAAAAAAAAAAAAAAAATCGGAATCAAGCCTTCGTAACAGACCAGCATATGTTAGTCTTAATCCCAGAGAGAAAAGATGCAGAGAGTAGGTTGCCAGTAACAGTCAGTAGGTAGGTTCCTGAATGAGAGCAGAGCATGGTGGCCAGCCAAGTGCACAGCACCGCTCTCCTCAGAGCCTGGAATAAAAGGGCTTTAAAGAAAACAATGGCGAGGGACTGGTCCGAAGCACTCCCCCTAAAGGATGTGGGGCATAAAAGGCAGACTCATCCACTTGAGAAAAGACATCCTGACTCACATGTGAAGTTCTAGACGAAGCTGGAGCAGCGTGTAAAACAAACCCAGGCATTCCACACTGTGACAGGCACGGTGGGGGCTTCTGGCTGCTCGCTGACACCGCGTGTGTGGAAATTTATGACTACAGCAGATGCCTGTATGGCTTTAGCCCACTGATGCTCCAGTGAGATTTGGTAAAATGAGGATATAAATCTTCAAGGCCAGATAAGATTTTCCTGGGTCTGATGAGTTTCTAAAATTTTTTGTAAGACAATAACCACATCAGCCAGGGTATAATCACTCGAAAGTAGAAGGGAAAAGGCCCCACCACCACAAGCATCAGCCGTGCAGAGAAACAAAGCCACCGGCCTCCAGGGCAACGGCTGTGGCTAAAAACCACCCCCAGGGCAGCCTGCCCCAGAGCAAGGGTGAAACCTGTCCAGACGCAGCTGTTCTGGAGATGCCTGAGCTAATCTAGGAGAATGAAAGCACGCTGGGAATTGCCTAACCCGGCAGATGGCTGGCTCCAAAAGGTCCCCAGCTGTTCTTGAAAGAGGCATCCCAATCGGGGAATTAAAAAAATAATTTGCTAATAAAGAACCAAATAGGATTTCTGTGAATCCCTTGCCGACTATGAGCCTGAAATGTCAGATGAGGTCTTCTTGAGGGTTTCAAACCCAGGGATTAATGAGGCTTTTATCACTTCTGTCTGGAATCAAAACAGGTACAGAGTTCATTGATTAATCCTAGAAAATCTATTGTTTTCCCATAAAACTTCAAGGATTATAGAATGGGGTGATGAAGGCAGGAAGTATCTTTCTTTACAGGAAACATTTTTATGAACCCAGAGAGAAAAAAAAGATGTATTCACATACTGGACTGCCCGAAGAAACGACTCTTTTTCCTGCTGGTGGGACTCACTTTACCTGCAATGATGACAAGATATTGTCATGGCAATACAGTCATATGACCAACTCTGCCTTCCACTAATGGGCAAAATAATGTGCCTAACTCTTTGATGAGGCCACTCAATGGGGTCTCCTCTTCCTCATCTTCAACTGCTCCTTGGGCCAGCTGGCTAGAAGCACCACTGAGAAGCCCCAGTCTCCATCCTTCGAGGGCAAACACGCACTGTATTAGATCTTCCAAATCGATTAAATTATACAGCTAAACCCAATTCCTCTGTAACAGAATGATAAAATCACACACATCATGGGATATTTTCTTCAGGTTTCTTTTTTTAAATTTTATTTTATTGTGTTGTAGGTCAAAGTTTACAGTGCAAATAAGTTTCTCTTTCAAAAATTCATACACAAATTGTTTGTGACAGTGGTTGCAAGCCCCGCAATGTGTCAGCGCTCTCCCCGTTTCCCTTTCCGCCCCGGGCTCTCTGGGTCCAGTTTTCCTGTCCCTCCCTGCCTTTTCGTCTTTGCTTTTGGGCAAGTGTTGCTCATTTGGTCTCGTATACTTGATTGAATAAGAAGCACGTTCTTCACGTGTGTTATTGTTTATTTTATAGGCCTGTCTAATCATTGGATGAAAAGTGGGCTTTGGGAGTGGCTTCAGTTTTGAGTAAGCAGGGTGCTTGGGGGCCATACTCTTGGGGGTTCCTCCAGTCTCAGACCAGTAAGTCTGGTCTTTTTTATGAATTTGAATTTTGTTCTACATTTTTCTCCCGCTTTGTCCAGGACCCTCTATTGTGATTCCTGTCAATGCATTTGGTGGTGGTAGCCAGGCACCATCTACTTGTTCTGGGCTTAGTCTGGTGGAAGCTGTGGTTCACGTGATCCATGAGTCCTCTGGATTAATATTATCCTTGTGTCTTTGGTTGGCTGCTCGATCCATCAGATTTTCTAATAAATGTCGTTAGCATGATTTTTTTCCCACTTGCTTTGTTTACCAATAGTTTAGGTTTCTTAAACATCATTTTAAAATGTCAATTTTTTCTGACATTATTCTTCATACAATTTCATTCCACTTGTGATCACAAATAAGGCCAAATTTGGAAGGATACTTCCCAGACTTCTTTTAAAGCTATAGTAATCAGGACAGTGTAACTGGCATCAGGATAGATCAAAATAGATCAATGGTGCAGAACTGAGGGGCCAGAAACAGGCCCACACATGTATGGTATACGGATAACTGATTTTTTACAAAAATAGAAAGGCAATTCAGTTGAGAAAGTATAGTCTTGTCAACAAATGGCATGGGAACAACTGGATAACAAGATGCAAAAAAATAAAAAGGAACTTTGATCCATACCTGACACCACGTTCAAAAATCAACTCAAAATGGATCACAGACATAAATGTAAACCTTAAGACTATAAAATTTCTAGATGAAAACATAGGGGAAAATCTTTATGGCACCGAGTTACGGGAAGCTTGCTTAGATACGACACCCAAAGCGTGATCCAAAAGAACAAGCTGATGAACTGGGCTTTGTTATGGACTGAACTGTGTCTCCTGAAAATTATGTTGACATCCTAACCCATATACCTATGAATTGAGGCTGTCTGGGAATAGGGGTTTTCTTCCATTACGTTAATGAGGCCGTACCAGAGTAGGAAAAAAAAACAAACCCAAACCCACTGCCGACCAGCTCAAATTAACAAGAGCGACCGTACCAAGTGTTCGCACAATGTGGAAGAACCAGAACTTTCATACACTGCTTGTGGGAATGCAACATAGTACAACCAGTGTGGAACGTAAGTTAAACATACAACTGACACAAATCCAGACATTCTACTCCTAGGTACTTACCAAAAAGAAATGAAAGCATCTATGGGTACAAAGACTTGTACATGAATGTTCATTGCAGCTTTATCTGTAATAGCTAACTAGAGACAACACAAATGTCCACCAACCGGTGAACTGATAAACTGGTATACCCACACAATGCACTACTACTCAACAATAAAAAGGAATAACATAGACAAATCTCAAAATAATTACGGGAGTGAAAGAAATAAGGCAAAAAAGAGTACAGACTGTGTGATTCAATTTACATAAAACTCTAGAACACCCTCAGCAAGCTTTTTTGTAAGGATCAGATAGTAAATATTTTCAGCGTTGCAGGTCCTAAGACGTCTGTCTGCCGTTGCAGCAGGAAAGCAGCCACAGGACAAGGGATAAACGATTGGATGTTGTTATGTTCTAATAAAACTGTGTTTACAAAAACAGCAGGTCCGATTTGGCCCACAAGCCAACCCTGCTCTAGAAAATTCAAACTAATCTGTAGTGACAGAAAGAAAGCAGATTCATGGTTGCAGCGGGAGGGTGAAGAGGAAGAGGGTGGCACGAGGTGGTGGGGACAGCAGGCAGGGGGTTCCAGAGGAGCATGAAGAAACATTTGTAGTGACGAGTATATTCACTATCTTGATTGTGGTGACAGTCTCAGGGGTGTAGACATATGTCAGAACTTATAAAAGTGTACACTTACGTATGTGCAGTTTACTGAATGTCAATTATATTCGCTAACACTGTTAAAAAAAAGAATTATAAGAGGAGTGGGTTTGGAAGGGGGCAGATGATGTGTATAGTGTCACACATGTTGAATTTGAAACACCTGAGGGATCTCTACATGCAGACACCCAGCAGGGAGCTAGAACATGTCCCTAAACACAGGAGAGAGATCTGAAGGGGACACAGAGTTTTAGGGGTCAGAACAGTATTCGAGGCCATGGATATGAATGTTGTCACCCCGAGAGTATACAGCCAATTACTATCAAGTCCATTCTGACTCATGGTGACCCCATATGTGTCAGGGTACAACTGTGCTCCATAGAGTTTTCAATGGCTGATTTTTCAGAAGTAGATCACCAGGCCTCTCTTCTGAGGTACGTCCGGGTGGACTTGAACCTCCAACCGCCAATTCTCAATTGGAGAGGGTGGGGAGTAGGGCCTATGTAAGGACATAACAAAACTTCAAGGCGGAAATAGATGTACCATATTTTTATGCAAATAAACACGTGCCTTCTACATTTGTTTGCCAACCGCACCCTCCCCTCCGGCCAAGTAATATTTTCGTAAGCATGCTATGCTGATTTGTTTTTATAGCAACACGTAAAAAAAACTGGCATAGCGGCACTTATGAAAATACCTCGCAGGGGGAGGGCGCAGTTGGCAAGGTGCGTGTTATTTGCATAAAAATATGGTTAGTTTTAAAATGCATCTTAACATCAAAGTTTATATTTAGTAACTTTTAAGACACTTATTCAAAGGCTCATCAAGTCCACGTGGGACCACTCATAGGCATGCACACACACAGTGTCACGCACTGAACTGCCCCCACAGGATATTCCTGAGCCCACTAAGGATGCGTCTTTGGTTCCATCTAGCCTTAGGTGAGCTATATTCCAGAGAAGACACCAAAGGGGCTTAATATACCACCCATCATTCCTTCCCAGCAGTGCCTAAATTCAGGTTCCAGGGAAATGGAAACAGCCCAAATTCCTCCTCACAGAACCTTCCTGCTCAGCCCCCCTCCACACATAAGAATAGAGGCAGCCATTGGTATCCTTACAGTTCCTTAAGATAGATGTGTGCAAGCCAGACTCTAATAAGATCTGATACCTAAGATTAGTTCTTCTCCCTTCAAAATCAACTCCTCTGTAGTCAGATGTCATAAAAGAACACTACGGAAATAACTACCTAATCTATTAGGAAAAGGCCTTTGTTAGACTTTCAATTTTGTATCATTAAGCAGCTCAATTTCCATATCCTATTGATCCAAACACCAGCACTTTTCCCACTGGTAGCTTATCTAAACTATGGGTCAAGGGAAGCATCTTGTTCTTGGTCTAACATTATCCTCACTTTCAAATAAAGAGCCTTTAAATTAAGGAATTAGTATGAAAAGTTTTAATTTTTTGTATTTTACAAAAGGAAAAATAAGCAAAGGGGAAAAAGTTCCAGGTATTATGAATCACATCGCATTTGAAATGTACTAGGAGAGATTGGTATTTAATGAATTCAACCATGAACATTTTTATACTGAGGATTTTTAAGAACATATTCCCTTTTTTTTCTGGAAACCTGGATCTTTATGCAGTATTAGAAGTGATTAAGACAGCATATACCTATAACTCAACTGGATTAAAACACTGAATTTTAGAAGTAGCAGCAAAGATGGTCATTGAGTAGAGGAAATGACATCATTCACGTGGTGGTATATTCCATGTATACTATGTTTTGGGAGAAGAAAAGCAAAAGAACACTATCATATTAAAAAAACACCCATTGCCATCCAGTCGATTTCGACCCATAGTGACCCTACAGGACAGAGTAGAACTGCCCCACAGAGTTTCTAAGGAGCACCTGGTGGATTTGAACTGCCAACGTTTTGGTTAGCAACCACAGCACTTAACCACTACGCCACCAGTGTTTCCCATTATCATACAGAAAATGCTAAACATTTATTCAATGACGGTAATTAAAAGGAGTGCCCTAACTGAAACACTTTGAAAAGGTTTGTGTTATTCTAACCACAAAAATATTTCCTTTAATACATCCACCCAACAGCTACTCTGAGGTCACTAAAAAAAAGTTCCTCACTATAAAGGAACAGATGAGCAGAAATGGATAATCGAAAAGCTGCTTTGAAAAAAAAATTGTTTTTGGGAAATTAGGCTACTCAAAGCCAAGTTGAGAAAATACAGATTTTAAAAATAAATTTTCCAAAATAATAAGTTTGCTTTAGAAATGTACCCCAAAATTAATAATTTATTTAGCACACATTTATTTAGAGACCCCAAAGGAACGTTCTTGGCTTACAACAAGCTCACCCATTAAAACTTACTATAGAAGGGTGCTAATAAATTATGTAAATATAACACATGGAGGATTTGAAGGGAAGTGTACAGTATAAATCTCCTAAGAGATTAACAGGTCATACTATCATGAGGATTCCAAGGTGCAATAAGAGATATTATTGTTAAGTTCTGGTGAGATGCACAAATCAAACATCAAAGAATACGTGGAGGACTTAAACATGTTAGAGAAAATCAGAAATATTTCTAAACTTGAGTACTGCATCCTATTAAAGAAAGTTAACAGAAAGCAAGCAAGCCTTACCCAGGAAGAGAAGGCCGAGAGCCATCATCAATCTTCTGCTAGTTTTTTTGTTTTCTAGTAAGGTTTGTTTGCTTTGTTTTGACTGGGGCTGGAGAGGAGCTATTCCTCACTTACACTAACAAGCATATAAACTTTTAACACGTTTA
This sequence comes from Dugong dugon, assembly GCA_030035585.1. Classification (NCBI taxonomy): domain Eukaryota; kingdom Metazoa; phylum Chordata; class Mammalia; order Sirenia; family Dugongidae; genus Dugong; species Dugong dugon. Next base: position 30,473,745 of record CM057466.1, on the reverse strand, counting down.
CTATTCCCTCTCTTCCTCTCAAAGTGTCTCTGGCAGTCCCTCTCTCTAATTTAAATTTGCAGCTTTTAATTGGGTTGAGTTTGTCTGCGCATTTGTTTGCTTTTGATGGATTCATACATGTAGAAGCGGCCTTAGATGTCATCTAATTACCTTAATTTACAGATGAGGAAACCAAGGTCCAGAGAGGTAAAAGATGAATACAGTCAAGTGCCGCATAACATCCATTTGAGCAACGTTCGACCACATATCCATCTGGGGTCCCATAAGGTTATAACAGAGTTCAGAAGTCCCTGTTGGAGACTAGGATGTAGGGGATTTAGGCATGTCACACTCGACAATCCCAACAATCCTCAAAAACAAAGAAAAAAGTCTCTACGCTGTTATAGGATAGGCCCCACTGAAAGCTACAAGGCTAAAGAAAACGCGGGAGGGACCTATATCAGATATGGAGAAATTGGTAATGATGTGGATTGAGGACCAGACACAAAAGCGAATCCCTCTCAGCAGGCTGATGATCACTGCTAAGACAAGAAGTTTGTTCGAGATGCTTAAAGAAAAAGCAGGTCCAGCCTACGATACCGAGTTTGGTGCTGGCTCTGGGTGGTTCAGGTGCTTCAAATAACATTTTTCACTGCTTAACGCGAAAGTGAGCGGTGAGTCTGTGAGTGCTGAAGGCAGAAGAATTTGTTGAAACCTTAGATAAACTAACTGTACCCGTTATACCCGTTGCCATCGAGCTGATTCCGACTCATAGCAACCCTGTAGGATAGAGCAGAACTTCCCCATAGGGTTTCCAAGGAGCAGCTGGTGGATTCGACCTTTTGGTTAATAGCTGAGCTCTTAACCACTGTGCCACCAGGGCTCCTATAAACTAACTGTAGAGAAAGGTTAGTTATTTACCCCAGCAAATTTTTAATATGGACGAAACCTCCTTGTTCTGGAAGCGAATGCCGGAAAGGACCTTCATCCATAATATGGTGTTTGCAGAACGTCCAAATGTTTCACAGACGTTGAGTGATGCATGACTATCTACACTTTTCTTGACACCGACAAGGGATCTCATGAACTCTATGTTTCTTATGGCTGATAAACTACCACAAACTCGGTGGCTTAAAACCACAAAAATTTATTCTCTCACAAGTTCTGGAGGCCAGAGTTCAAAATCAAGGTGTTGGCAGTGCCACATTCCCTTCACGGGCTGCAGGAGAGAATCCCATCTTGCCTCTTCTAGCTTCTGGGGGCTCCAGATGTTCTTGGCCTGTGGCTATATAACCCCAGTCACCGCCTCTGTCTCACATGGCCTTCTTTTCTTCTCCCTCTGTCTTCTCTTCTGTCTCTTATAAGGACTTGTCATTATAAGATAATCCAGGATGCTCTCATTTCTAGATCCCTCATTTAATTACATCCCCAAAGACACTTTTTCTAAATAAGGTCACATTCATAGGTTCCAGTGGTTAGAACATGGACATATCTTTTGAGGAGCCACTATCTAACCCACACAGATTCTAAAGAATAAGTAATCAATTACCAATGAGTACCTTGCATGGAGGAGACCCGGGTTCAATTCCTAGCCAATGCACCCCATATGCAGCCACCACCCCTCTGTCAGTGGAGGCTTTCTTGTTGCTGTGATGCTGAACAGGTTTCAGCAGAGCCTCCAGACTCAGACAGACTAGAAAGAAAGGTCTGGAAATCTACTTCTGAAAATCAGCCAATAAAATCCCTATGGGATTACAATGGTCCTATCCGAAAGCAATTGTGGGGATGGTGCAGGAGTGGGCAGTGTTTCTGTACATTTTGCATGGGGTCTCCATGAGTCTCCGGCAACTCCACGGCAGCTAACAACAACAATACCAGATTCTTCCCCTATGATGAAAAAGGAGGGAAGCGCCCCAGGTGGTACTGGACAACGAAAGTAGGAAACTTGGTTAGCAATGAAGGGAATAAGGAAGCAAAAGGGGAGGCTACAGATTCAGAAGACAGCCTTCAAGGGCTTCACAACTTTGTTAAAAATCAAATTTACTTTCTTCTGGGATCGGATAACTGGAAACTGCAGCAATATTTCATCATACAAGTTGCATGAATATCTGCTTTTTGTGATCTGTTACATTTTTAAAAGTATTTTAACCTACATTCTTAGAAGGGAGGGTCCATTTCTTAAAAGATTTATTAATTGGGATATTCCTGGAGTCCAGGCAATAGGAAGGCTGGATGAATTCCCAAGGGCCCTGTAGGCTTACATCTGTCAGCACGGACAGGGTTTGAGTGCTTCTGAGTCGCTCCCACTCCAAAAAGGTAAGAAATCTCATTTGCAGTAAAAGACACTGATTTAAGCCTTGATGCAAAGCTACATGCTCAGGTAAAAGATGAACTAACTTTTATTAACAAAAAAAACCCAAAGTCTTATCAACTTTATTTAACCTTCCCTGGTGGTGCAGTGGTTAAGAGCTCAGGCTGCTAACCAAAAGGTCGGCAGTTCAAGTTCACCAGCTGCTCCTTGGAAACCCTAGAGCAAATAGCTGTAATAATTTAACAATTTAAATGTCAAGTAACACTTTCTGAGTTGATTACTATGTGAAAATTACTAAAAACACAAAAATAACTAAAGCAACACAACTGGATAAAATAATTTGGTCTCATACTTACATATTGACAAATATTAAGGTCAAATTTAACGGACTCAAGTAATTATTCAGATATTTGAACATATTCAGACTTGGAAATATTCAAGAAGAATTATCAGCCTTAGAGGCTACCTCTACAGTAAATTAGTGAAAGAAATTACAGAGGGCCAGAGAGTTAAGGCATTGTCATTTTAAATTATGGCAGTATCTAGATTTTAGTGATTACTTTAAAGGTTCTCCATCAGAAAACCATCCTAAAACATTTCAATTAAAATGAGTTAATGTATATGAAAGCATCTTATCTAGCATAGCACTTGCTAGATTGTGGATTGTTAATAGAAATTGAAACAACAGAAATTAACACTATCTAACTGTTGCAGTGGTTATGAGCTCAGCTGCTAACCAGCAGGTCGGGAGTTCAGATCCACCAGCTGCTCCTCGGAAACCCTATGGGGCAGTTCTACTCTGTCCTATAGGGTCCCTATGAGCCGGAATCAACTTGACCGCAATGGGTTTGTTTATTTGGTTTTTAAGAAAAAATAAAACTTATACATGAAACTAAGGAGCCCTAGTGGTGCAATGGTTAAGCGCTCTGCTAATCGACAGGTTGGTGGTTCAAATCCACCCAGCAGTTTGTGGGAGAAAGATCTGGTGATGTGCTTCTGTAAAGATTACAGTCTACAAAACCCTATGGGGCAGTTCTACTCTGTCCTATAGGGTCTCTATTAGTCAGAATCGACTTGACGGCACCCCAAAACAACAATACATGAAACCGTGGTGTTGTTGTTGTTGTTGTTGTTGTTGTTAGCAGCCGTTGAGCTGGCTCCAACTCATAGCGACCCTACGTGCAACACAAGGAAACACTGCCTAGTCCTGCACCACCCTCGTGATCGTCGGTAGGTCTGAGTCCAACACTGGAGCTATTGTGCAGCACCTTCCAACCTAGGGTACTCGTCCTGCAGTACTGTATTGGGCAATATTCTGTTGTGATTCGTAGGGTTTTCATTGGCTAATTTCAGAAGTAGATCGCCAGGCCTTTCTTCCTTGTCTGTCTTACTCTGGAAGCACCACTGAAATCTGTCCACCATGGATGACTGGGCTGGTATTGGAAATACCAGTGGCATAGCTTCCAGCATCACAGCAACATACAAGCCACCACAGTACAACAAACTGACAGACAGGTCATGATTTCAAATGACAGAAGCATAGAATTTTATTGCCCAAAGAAACGTTGGAAATGATCTTGTCCAACCCTTAATTTTTACAGATAAGGAGACTGAGGCCCAGTGATTTACCCAGCTAGCATTAGAGCCAGGACTAAAATCCAGGTCTACAGACATTTGACTAGTGCTTTTTGCAAATTCTTTTGTTGAACAGAAACTATGAAAAAACATGGACCCACCAAAGGCTTTGCTTCCAGTAAGAAGCACTGTGCTCAGGCAGAAGGCCAGGTTCTCACTCCATCTCTCACTAACTACAGCCTTAGGCAACTCGCCAAAACTTTCGGGATTTGATTTTTGCACATAAAATGAGAAAGTTACACTAGATCAGTGATTCTCAATCTTGGCTGTGCAGCAAAATCCCGAGGGGCTTTTTACAAAATAACAATGCCCAAGTCCCACCCCACAAGATTCTATTTTAAATGGTCTGGGATGGTGTCCTGGCATCAGTATTTTTTAAAAGCTTACCAAGTGATTCCAATGTACAACCAAGACTGAGATCCATTGGACAAAACAACCATTGAGGTCCCTTTTGTCATCTAAAACTCTAATTCATTTTTCGTTGCTTTGGGTATCATTTGGCTGTGGGCTTTCCCATTAAACAGATGGGTAGATTAGACACAATAAATGCACACAAATCCTGGAAAAAACAAAACTGATATCCCCCTTTAGACTTGGCTGACATCGATGGTATAGAAGATTCTACACCATAATCCATTAGCGTTTATTGAGGCCTATTACAGAGAAATGGTCTCATCTACAACCAATCACGGGGAAGGCACAGGACCAGGGATTTCATTCCATTGTGCATGGGATCATCATAAGCTGGGGGCCAACTCAACAGCAGTGAACAACAACTTTATGGAGAAGCCTTCTTCTCCTTCCTTCATATTTCCCTCCATATGGAGGGAGCTCAGTTAGCATAAAACTCCTGTTGTCGTAGGTGCCGTTGAGTCGGTTCCGACTCACAGCGACCCTGTGTACCACAGAACGAGACACTGCTTGGTCCTGCGCCATGCTCACGATTGTGGTTATAAAACTTCTATTAGCTCCTCTCTATGCCTTGACTCCCTCTATTCAAGCAGACAGAATGGTCTGTCAATTGGCAAATTTGAAAAGAATAAACTATGCGCTTCACTCAGCTCCCTCATTTTTTTAATTTTTTATTGTACTTTAGGTGAAGGTTTACAGAACAAATAGTTTCTCATTAAACAGTCAGTACACATATTATTTTATGACATTGGTTAACAACCCCATGACATGTCAACCCTCTCCCTTCTTGACCTTTTTTTTTTTTTTTTGGTGAAAATATACATAGCCAAAGATACACCATTTCAAAAATTTCTACATGCACAGTTCAGTGACATCGACTACGCTCTTCCAATTGTGCTGCTATTCTTACCTTAGATGTTTACAGAACAAAATAGTTTCTCATTAAACAGTTAGTACACATGTTGCCCTATGACAATGGTTAACAACCCCACTACATGTCAACACTGTCCTTACTCAACCTTGGGTTCCCTATCACCAGCTTTCCTGTCCCCTTCTGCCTTCTAGTCCTTGTCCCTGGACTGCTGTGCCTCATTAGTCCCATTTGGTTTTATGGGGCTGTCCAATCCCCGGCTGAATGGTGAACCTCGGAAGTGACTTCACCACTGAGCTAAAAGGGTGTCTGGGGAGCATACTCTCAGAGTTTTTCCAGTCTCTTTCAGGCCAGTAAATCTGGTCTTTTTTGTGTGTGTTAGAATTTTGTTCTACATCCTTCTCCAGCTCTGTCCAGAATCCTCTATTGTGATCCCAGTGAGAGCAGTCGGTGGTGGTAGCCGGGCACCATCTAGCTGTACTGGACTCAGTCTGGTGGAGGCTGTGGTAGCTGTGGTCCATAAGTCCTTTGGACTGATCTTTTCCTTGTATCTTGTTCTCTTCATTCTCCCTTGCTCCCGAAGGGGTGAGATCAGTGGAGTATCTTAGATGGCTGCTCACAGGCTTTTAAGACCCCAGACACTACTCACCAAGGTAGACTAGAACACTGTCTTTATAAACTGTGTTATGCCAGTTGATCAGCTCCCTCCTTTTGCCTCTTGGGGATGAGCCAACCATAGAGAATAAAAGTTCTGACCTAGTTCTCTAACGACAGACTCTACGTCGGGACTTGTCCCGATCGGGTGCTGCTGTGACGAGGTGGTAAGCGTTCCAATTCTCACGTTCAGAATTTGGAAGCCCATTTGCCAGCAAATATAAACTGCATCTTCTGGCCTATCTTTTATTAGAAAGAAGCAGATACTTTGGCTCCGAGATGCTTACTCTTGTATTATTTCTCAACTGGTTCAGAATCCAGTGAAAGAAGAGGAATGCAACTAAATGGCTCCCCTGAGAAATCTCAACAAGGCCTGCTTCTGTGTATATAACAGTACTGGGAATACAAAAACGATGGGCTTAGTCTGGCAGTGTTTACAGTGAATGAATGAACACACAAATATTATAGCAGAGACAGAAAGTCATAGATACTTAGAGACCATATTTTAACCAAAAGCAGTCTTGTCTTATCTTGTCGATCTTGCCTTAATTCAAGGTTTCTCAACCTTGGCACTATTAACGTTTTGGGTCAGATAACTCTTCATTATGGGGGCTGTCCTGTGCATTGTGGGATGTTTAACAGCATCCCTGGTGTCTACTCACTATTTGCAAGCAGCAACCCTCCGGTTTTGACAACCAAAATTGTCTCTAGACAATGCCTAATGTTCCCTGGTGACAAAATCTCTCTCTCTCACCCCCCCCCCCCCCCATTGAGAACCACTGCCTTAACTTGCTGCATCAGTACAGGAAAGTAAAGGTGTGTCTACTTGTTGAAAAAGCAAACAGAATCTAGACTACCACAGCTGGAAAGGCCTTCAAAGCTCAGCTAGTACAACTCTCTGCATTTTCAGCTGAGAAACCACAGTTACAGAAATATCAATATTTATTACCAGCCATTCTGTGAAGCAGAAACTCTTTCTTTTAAAATCAGCAACCTTGTCAATAAAAATGCAAACAGAAGTATAATGTAAGAATTTCCTGGGTTCTTTTTCCCCCTCCTGAAAACACTAGTATTATTTCTGGAGCTGTACCACGTCACTTTAAAATACGTGACCCATTATCTCCTCCAATTCCAACTCTTACAAGACCTGTGGGAAACCTTTGGATGCTGTGCCCACTACAGAGGGTAGGAACCACCGTCCCCACCACACGTGTATCACAAACAACAAGACATGGAAGAATGGCCACTGATGTGGCAGAAATGAAAGAACTAAAATATGGACACAAAGTACAAAACCTGTCATGTACTGTTTGGCAAAACACAAGTGGATATTAATGAGTCTTCCCTTCTCCAATCTATCCTCCACAGTAACCTTTCTCAAGAAGACCTTCCTAAAACACAAATCTGATTATGTTTCTCCAAGCTTGGCTTCAAATCCTTCAGTGGTTCACCACATCCACCACCTTCAAGATAAAAACAAATTTCTCAAAATGGTATGCAAGGCCTTCTAGGATCTCGTTCCTGCCCACCTCTCCAGCTTCATCTCCTCTCTTCCCATACATATACCCTACCTCCAGCCATAATGAACTCCTTGAAGATCTCTAAAGATACCCAAGAACCCATGTTTTATAAGAACGGTTTAAGTGAGATAATAGAGCTGGGTACAATCTCTGTTTATGGATCCCTCCTTCAGTTCTCAGGTCATGTGTTACTTCCTCAGGTATCTTCCCAATCTGACTCTATTGCATATTCTCACCCCATCTTCCACCTCTCCTTCACTGCATTTATCACAACTGTACTTTTTACAATTATCTGCGTGATTATTGTATGAATATCTTTCTTCATATAGACTGTGAGCTCCAAGAGAGCAGAAAGTTTATCTGTTTTCATTCTCCAATATGTCCCTATAACCAAAAACCAAACCTGTTGCCATTGAGTCGATTGGACTCAGCTACCTACAGGACAGAATAGAACTGCCTCATAGGTTTTCCAAGGAGCACCTGGTGGATTCAAACTGCCAACCTTTTGGATAGCAGCAGAACTCTTTTTTTTTTTTTGTCAGTACACATATTGTTTTATGACATTGGTTAACAACCCCATGACATGTCAACACTCTCCCTTCTCAACCTTGGAGGACCCTTTATTTCTGATGAAACTATCCACAGCCCAAATTACACCATTTCAAAAGTTTCTACATGTACTTTTCAGTGACACTGATTACATTATTCCAGTTGTGCTGCTATTCTCACTGTCCTTTTCCAAATTATTCCATCACCATTATCTTCATAGTGGCTGAACTCTTAACCACTGTGCCACCAGGGTTTCCATACATCCCTGCAGGTACTACATATGCCTGACATATAGCTCAACAAATATTTGTCAGATAAATAAATAAATGCTCTTTCATGTCTATATGCCTTTCATGGTGCTATTTCCTGTCTGGAATGATACTCCTTCTTTATCTGGCCAATTCCTGTTTTCCCTTAAGACCCAGCTCAGGCAGCCTTCATCCTGGAGCCTTCCCTAATCCCCTAAGTTCAAGTGAGGTTCTCTACTTCCGAGCTCTCACAGCATCCCAGATGTATCTGTATATGGCATACACACTTGACTGTAGCCTTCTGTTTACTTGTCTGTCTTTCCCACGAGATGGTGAGAGTCTTAAGGACAAGGGTCATGTCATTCATCTTTATATCCTCTGTAGATAACATATGCCTAACACAGAGGGGGCATTCAGTAAATGTTTACTGAATATGTTAATGAACTCATATGGATATGCATATACTACATTTTATTACTTAGGTTTATATCTGTCTGCCAAAACTCCTAAAACCAGCCAACCAACCAACCAAAGAAACCCTTCACCATCGAGTCGATTCTGACTCATAGTGACCATACAGGACAGAGCAGAACTGCCCCATAGGATTTCCAAGGAGCGGCTGGTGGATTCGAACTGCTGACCTTTTCGTTAGCAGCCAAGCTCTTAACCACCGCGCCACCAGGGCTCACTGAGTGAAAACACGGTAAGGATAAAATAAAATTCCAATATTTAAATTACACTAAAATTTGTCGGAAAGGACTGTGACCCAACAAAATTGTTTTTTTGTTTTTTTTTACTATTCTCCTTGGTATGCATTAAGTATAACAAAATTCTAAATCAATATCACAACACTAAACAGAATAAAAACCATCAATTCTAGGAAAACAAACAAGTTGAATGTCATACTCTGCGCAAGTGGAGTTATTTTAAAAGAATCTTATCTCAAGAACTACTCTACCATGTTATTACATTATGGAAATGACACTTAAACTTAAGAATTCCCCTGCTAATGACTTGACCCCTTCATAGACAACGGTAATGATGTCTGTAAATTCCTCGTAGGTCCTTACATTGAAAGAGGAGTCGGTTGCTAAAGCAACTCCATTTTTCTTAACACACGATCTATCCCTCCAGACACCTGAAACATTCAATGTTCTTTAGTGATTCCTTACTGGACATAATTACAACAGCATAAGGAAAGAAGCTTAGGTTACTTGGCTGCTTCTATCACAACCCACAAATGACTGCATATTCGTCCTACATTTTATTATTACGCCACCACTCGTCTGTCAGTGTGTTGTGCTGTGGTGGCGTGCATGTTGCTGTGATGCTGGAAGCTATGCCACCGGTATTTCAAATACCAACAGGGTCACCCATGGTAGAGAGGTTTCAGCGGAGCTTCCAGACTAAGACAGACTGGGAAGAAGGACCTGGCAATATACTTATGAAAAAATTGGCCAGTGAAAACTTTACGGATAGCAGCAGAACATTATCTGAAATAGCGCCGGAAGATGAGCCCCTCCGGTTGGAAGGCACTCAAAATATGACTGGGGAAGAGCTGCCTCCTCAAGTAGAGTCGACCTTAATGATGTGGATGGAGTCAAGCTTTTGCGACCTTCATTTGTTGATGTGGTGTGACTTAAAATGAGAAGAAACAGCTGCAAACATCCATTAATAATCGGTACATGGAATGTACGAAGTATGAATCAAGGAAAACTGGAAGTCATCAAAAATGAAACGAAACACATAAAGATCGATATCCTAGGCATTAGTGAGCTGAAATGGACTGGTATAGGCTATTTTTAATTGGACAATCATTTGGTCTACTATGCCAGGAATGACAAATTGAAGAAGAATGGTGTTGCATTCATAGTCAAAAAGTACATTTCAAGATCTATTCTGAAGTACAATGCTGTCAGTGATAATATCCATATGCCTACAAGATCAGTTAATACAACTATTGTTCAAATTTATGTACCAACCACTAACGCCAAAGATGAAGAAATGTAAGAGTTTTACAAACTTAGGCAGTCTGAAATTGATCAAACATGCAATCAAGATGCATTGATAATTACTGGGGATTGGAATGAGAAAGTTGGAAATAAAGAAGAAGGATCAGTAGTTGGAAAACATAGCCTTGGTGATAGAAACGAGGCCAGAGATCCCATGATAGAATATTGCAAGACCAACAACTTCTTCATTGTAAATATCTTTTTTCAGCAACATAAATGGCAACTACATACATGGACCTCGTCCGATGGAATACGCAGTAATTGTATTGACTACATTTGTGGAAAGAGACAATGGAGAAACTCAGTATCATCGATCAGAACAAGGCCAGGGGGCAACTGCAGAAAAGACCATCAACTGCTCAGATGCAGCTGAAGCTGAAACTGAAAAACATTAAATCCACAAGAACCAAAATATGCCCTTCGGTGTATTCCACCTGAATTTAGAGACCATCTCAAGAATCGATTTGAAGCAATGCACACTAATGACGGAAGACCAGATGAGTTGTGGGATGACATCAAGGACATCATACATGAAGAAAGCAAGAGGTCATTAAAAAGACAGGAAAGAAAGAAAAGGCCAAAATGGATGTCAGAAGAGACTCTGAAACTTACTCTTGAACACAGAGTAGCTAAAGCAAAAGAAAGAAATGATGAAGAACTAAACAGAAGATTTCAAAGAGCAGCTGAAGAAGATGAAAGTATTATACTGTAATATGCAAAAATCTGTAGTTAGAAAACCAAAAGGGAAGAACACCCTTGGTGTTTCTCAAGCTGAAAGGACTGAAAAAAAAATTCAAGCCTCAAGTTGCAATACTGAAGGATTCTATGGGCAAAAAATGGAATGACATAAGAAGCATCAAAAGAAGATGGAAGGAATACACAGAGTCACTGTACCAAAAAGAACTGGTTGATGTTCAGCCATTTCAGGAGGCAGCATATGATCAAGAGCCAATGGTACCGAAGGAAGAAGCCCAAGCTGCACTGAAGGTACTGGAGAAAAACAAGGCTCCAGGAATTGACAGAATACCAACTGAGATGTCTGAACAAACAGATGAAGGTGCTCACTCGTCTATGCCAAGAAATTTGGAAGACAGATACCTGGCCAATCGAATGAAGAGATTCATATTCGTGCCCATTACAAAGAAAGGTGATGCAATGGAATGAGGAAATTATCGAACAATATCATTAATATCATATGCAAGTGAAATTACGCCGAAGATAAGTCAAAAATGGTTGCAGTAGTACATTGATACAAAACTGCCAGAAATTCAAGCCGGATTCAGAAGAGGACATGGAACCAGGGATACCACTGCTGATGTCAGATGGATCTTGGCTGAAAGCAGAGAATACCAGAAAGATGTTTACTTGTGTTTTATTGACTATGCAAAGGCATTCGATTGTGTGGATCTTAATAAATTATGGATAACATTATGAAAAATGGGAATTCCAGAACACTTAATTGTGCTCATGAGAAACCTGTACGGAGACCAAGAGGCAGTCATTAAAACAGAACAATGGGACACTTCATGGTTTAAAGTCAGGAAAGGTGTGCACCAGGGTTGTATCCTTTCATCATACTTATTCAATCTGTATGCTGAGCAAATAATGAGAAGCTGGACTATACGAAGAATAATGCGGCATGAGGAGAGGAGGAAGACTCATTAACAACCTGCGATATGCAGATGACACAACATTGCTTGCTGAAAGTGAAGAGGACTTGAAGCACTTACTGATGAAGATTAAAGACTACAGTCTTCAGTATGGATTACACCTCAACACAAAGAAAACAAAAATCCTCACGACTGGACCAATAAACAACATCATAATAAACAAAGAAAATATAGAAGTTTTCAAGTATTTCCTTTTACTTGGATCCACAATCAACACCCATGGAAGCAGCAGTTAAGAAATCAAACGATGTATTGCATTGGGCAAATCTGCTGCAAAATAACCTCTTTCAAGTGGTAAAAAGCAAAGATGTAACTCTGAGGACTAAGGTGCACCTGACCCAAAACCTGCTGCCATCAAGTCAATTCCAACACATAGTGACCCTAAGGGACAGGGCAGAACCGCCCCATTGTGTTTCCAAGGAGCAGCCAGTGGATTTGAGCTGCTGACTTTTTGGTTAGCAGCCGTAGCTCTTTAATCATTACACCGCCAGAGCTTTTCAATCGCCTCACATGCGTGCGAGAGCTGGGCAATGAATAAAGAAGACTGAAGAACTGATCCATTTGAACTATGGTGTTGGCGAAGAATACCGAATGTATCATGGACTGCTAGAAGAACGAACAAATTGTTTTGGAGAAAGTACAGCCAGCACGCTCCTTAGAAGTGAGGATGGAGAGACTTTGTCTCCCATACTTTGGACATGTTATCAGCGGGGACCAGTCCCTGGAGAAGGACATCATGCTTGGTAAAGTAGAGGGTCAGTGAAAAAGAGGAAGACCCTCAGTGAGATGGATTGACACAGTGGCTGCAGCGATGGGCTCAAACCTAGCAACAATTGTGAGGATGGCGCAGGACTGGGGAGTGTTTTGTTCCATTGTGCATGGGCTTGGTAAGAGTCGAACTGACTCAATGGCACCCAACAACAACAGTCTCTCCTGAACCAAGAACACATAAAGTTTTCAAGAAACAAACAGAAAATGATCAAGAGACCATCCTAGTTTTCTACCTTACAACTTTATTTAAAATGCAATAAAAAGAAAACTCAATGGGGAAAGTGGGTGTGGGCAGAGATAGGGCCTAAAAGAAAAATAATAGCAACTGAGTCAGCTTCATTCAGATTTGAAAGGATAACAGATTGCCAGATCACTGTTTTACTTAACAGTATTTGGATTACACTTATTTAGAAATAGTTTCTTAAGTTTCTTTCCTATATCTGATCTGAATCATAAGGCAAAAATACTCTTTATAAAGACAGTGCTGATGTGTAGTGAGGTTGTTAACCATTGTCATAGGGCAACATCTGTACTGTTTAATGAGAAACTATTTCGTTCTGTAAACCTTCATCTAAAGTGAGAATAGCAGCACAATTGGAAGAGTGTAGTCGATGTCACTGAACTGTGCATGCATAAATTTTTGAAATGGTGTATCTTTGGCTATGTATATTTTCACCAAAAAAAAAAAAAAAGTTGAGAAGGGAGAGGGTTGACATGTCATGGGGTTGTTAACCAATGTCATAAAACAATATGTGTACTACTGTTTACTGGGAAACTATTTGTTCTGTAAACCTTCACCTGAAGTACAGTAAAAAAAAAAAAAAAAAAAATTAATAAACCAAAACAGAGAAACAAACTTTTACAGTAAAAAAAAAAAAAAAAAAAAAATACTCTTTAGTAAGCTGTCTTCCTTCAGTTAGTACTTATACATTCAGCCCAGGGTCTCAATTCTGATCCCTGCTCTGGGTTAAAACTTCAGAGGCCAACATCCAGTATAACTACTGTCGCATAGGCCTCTAGACTAAATTCCAATCTCTGTATTCCCTCTGACACCTGCAGATTTGCCTTTCCTGCCTTCAAACCTGTCTATACATACAAAGATTTTTTTTTATTGTGCTTTAGGCAGAAGTTTACAGAGCAAATTAGTATCTCATTAAACAATTACATACAAAGATTTTTTGTTGTTGTTGTTATATTAATCCAAAATTTATCTGGGTTTGCAGCAGGAGAACATTCCTTTATCTTCTTATTACATTAGTTCATCTAAAAACTCCTTATCATTTTAAGTTACCCGTTAATATATTAAACATTACAAGTCTTCACTAATAACCCCTAAAAATAAATCTATAATTACCTTCTAAGGAGTCTTTGTCCCTTTTCCCGCCATTTAATGTTTATTGATCCTAATGACTGACTGATGATAAATAGGCCCTAACATTTCATTCCTAGTCTCTTGCAGTTGTAACAGAATTTTACATTAGTCATCAATGTCAAATCTATACAGTGTATCACCTCTCAGTATCTATTCAAACATGAAAATGAACTCAAAAAGCATGTCTAAGTGATTATGAAGTTTGGGGTTAGGCTTTCAATTAATCTAATTCTCAATTTGTCAGAAAATCGCCCTATTTTTACCCAAATAACGTGCGCCTTCTGCATTTGTTTGCCTCCCCTTTCCCCATGAGGTATTTTCAGGAGCACCTCTATGTCAGTTCTTTTTTTTTACATGTTGCTATAAAAAAAAAAGAAATGGTGTGCTTATGAAAATACCTTGCAGGATGGGGCACAGTTGGCAAACAGAAGGCACCCAATATTTGTGTAAAAACACGGTACATCACTTACTTTCTGTTTAATCTCTCTTGGTTATCTTTGCATTTTTGAGAATTTCCTGTGCTTTTAGAAAAAAGAAGCTAAGTTTTATACAGTGTCTTACAAAGATCCTATATTCGGACATAATAATAACAACATCACTACAGATTAGTTGAACGTGTAAAGTGATTGCTACTATGCAAAAGGGTAATTAAGCAAGTATAAAAATAATTCAAAAATAAATACTTTAAAATAATCACAGAATTTTATAATTTCTTGTTTAAAAACACTAGCCAAAAAAAACCCCAAAAAACACTAACTTAAAAAAAACAAAAGATATATTTGTGCCTAGCAACAAAGTTGCCTAAAGAATTAATCAGCAAAATAGCCTACCACAGACATTTTTGCTAATGGAAGATCTACATATGTATGTAAGGTTATATAACTCCTGGTAAGAGCCAAATTTTTAAAAGTATTAATTTGTTCATTTAATAAATACTTTGTGTGCCTGACGTAGGACTACTAAACACTAAGCATTCAACGGTGAATAAGACAGACAAGATCCCTTTGCCTCTGTAATGTTGACATTCTAGTGAGAGGAGGCAGACAATATTCTAAGCAAATAGAAACGCAAAGCAGAAGACAGAAATTTTGTTTATGGCTAGAAGGAAATAAGCATGATTCCATTACAAAGAATAAGGCCTACCCTAGAGAGTGGTCAAGAAAGACTTCTGTGAAGAGGTAATAATGAAATCGCGACTTGATGGACAAGAACAGTATTGAGTAGAAGCTTATAGCATGGAAGCTGGGGTGAGGGGAGCGGTGGTAGGATGCCATGGCGTGTGAGAATATTCAAGGCAAAGGCAAAAAACAAGCACAATGGCTTATAGCGAGGAAGAACTTCACTGGTTCTACAAACCAAACTATGGCTAGTCTGACCAGAAAGTAGTGAAGAGAAGGGAGGCTGTAACGAGATATAAGGTTGGTGCGGTGGATTAACTACTTTTGTGTGTGGCCTTTCTAGCCATTGTCTTGGACCTCCCACCCAGGTAATTGTGTGATAGAGTAATTGTGGCCTACCAAGGGGATTGGTCAGTTTTGCCATAAAAGAGAGCCAATTGCAGAGCAGAGAGGAGGAGTCCATCACCAACAAAGACAGAGAGGCTGGCAGCAGGAGACGCGCAGTGGGCTTCTCAGCCTACAGAGCAAGAAACCTGAGTGCCTCTGGGCAGGGACTGAGGGCCAAGAAGAAGTCTATGCCTGACCCACGAATTTGGGACTTGCCAGCCTCCACAACCACGTGAGCCATTTCCTTTATGTGGTTCCTGAGTTCTGTGAGGCGTTGCAGCAAATTAGGGAACCCAAAGAAAGACAGGAGGGAGAGTACTGAGGGGGGAGGGAGTAGTTGATGTTAGAAATGATGGAGCGGTACAACAGTTTGGAAAAGCTGGATATTTGGGACATCTTTAACCTCCGCCTCATAGTACCAGCTTTGTGCTGATCCTTACAAAAGAAATTATTTGTTTAGTTGGTGTCAGAATGATAGGTTTCGCTGCAACAGCTCAGACTCACTGGAATACGTGGTTTCAGAAAAAAGGGGATAAAGAGAAAAAGGAGAAACCTTTGGTTCTGGATGGGATAAAAAACACTCGTGGACTGAAGCGGCTGTTATGTGCAATCAGTTACCCAAGGCAGAAGCTACTCATGGGATTTAGGAAGGGTGGCTCTAACTCCTGAGGAATTGGCTAATTAGATGCATATGGAAATACAGAGTGATAAGGAAAGGGCCAGACACACAATTCCTTGGGTTCTGTTGTCCGTAATAGCTGCAATGGCAGGGGAAAAAGAATGTAGGGGCTGATATCAGCACTGAACCAAGCCCAGATCCAGTCCAGTCAGAGCTATGATGGCTAGTCTCAGGGCCGACCTGGAAAGGAAAAATCGGGTCAGAACAAGAGGCAGTTCCTCTACGACCCTTGGCCACCCAGAAGGTAGTCTGGGAGAGAAACGGGCAAAACCAAGAAACTACAGAAATCAAGGGGTATATTGTAAAGGAGTTGCTTCAATCTGTAGATCAGTATCGTCAGCTTCCCAAGGAATCGTTACTAAAATGTACTGTAAGAGTGACTGACTTAGGGGCAGTGCCTTTAGTTTTGAATGCCGCAGAATGGAAGAGTAGGTTTGGGTTGATGCAAGACCCACAACTCACTATGGAACAGTCATGAACGGTGATACAAGATCCATTTACACAGCAGATTAACCCGGAGGGGACGGCCAGCCTGACAGACTGGATAAAACTTGCGGTGAGATTTGTTTACCCTGAGAAGGGAAACTGCCCCTCTCCCCCTCTAAATACCCAATGGAACACTCCAGAGGAAGCAGCTGATGTGCTGCTTATGTAAGCCATGCTGGAATGGCTTTATGTTGATCATGATATTCATTCAGTGAGTATGCCCCTTACACAGGTCATGGCAGATATGGTAATCAAGGGAGCCCCTTCTACATGGGCACCCCATGTAACCTTGCTACTGTGAAACAAAGCAACGATCCGAGAAGCCTTGTTGGATCTGTTGGCACGGCTTCCCCACATGGGTCTTACACAGATGCAAGAAACACAAGAGTGATTTATAGGGGAATGGGAAGAGGCAATGGGGTAAAAACTTACTCCAGCAGGACAGAGATCTTTAGATGGTTACTAAAAAATGGGATGAACATAGCAGACAGTGTGGAGTTGAGACAAACGTTCTAAAACAGCACCACATGATGCTGGGTGGACCAACAGAAATTCCTGCTGGTCTCACAATGTTAAAGAGGCCTAAACAAGTCCATCCTATTCACCCCAGCTGGGAGGTATTTAATGATGGGAATTCCCACCTGGGACCATTTGAAGCAGAGGCTCAGCTAGTTGATTGACGAGGGGGCCAGGGTCTCCTGGTCCATCCCCCAGCAGAGGACCCAAGGCCATATGCACATGTGTGGGTGAAATGGACCAGGGGTGGGGAAGAGACCTTCTTGGGGCTCTGGACACAGGAGCTCAATGTATTGAAATTCCAAAACCTGTCAAAATCCTGAAGAGGCCTAAGGTTACACTTGAGGGGATATGGGGATGCAACAGTTGATGGGACTAAGGTGAAAATTTGGAAGAGAATTGGAAGATTTAGACACATCTTGTATGAAGTAGTTGCATCTCCCTAACCTGAATGTATTATTGGTATGGCTACTATGACTAATTGGGGAGCATTCTCTCTACCTGATATTGTAAAACCGAAGGTGTATAAGTCTGCTCTTAGGCCAGTATTGATTGGACATGCTAAATGGGAACCATTAGAATTGCCAGAACCCACTCAGGTTGTTAATTTGAAACAGTATAGGATACTTGGTGGACAAAAGGAGATAACTACCTGGATTAAAGACATGCTAACAGCTGGAGTATTGGTACCAACAAGTTCTCTGTATAACAGCCCTGTATGGCCTGTGAAAAAGGAAGATGGCTCATAGAGGCTAACAGTAGCTTACTGAGGCCTAAATAAAGTAGTGCCACCTGTGGCTTCAGCTGTTCCAGACATGGTATCAATGGTGGAGAAAATATAGCAGGCTAAAGGAGACTGGTACTCAGTGATTGATCTTGCAAATGCCTTTTTCTCCATACCAATCTCAGAAAAGAGACAGCCACGCTTTGCTTTCATGTAGGAAGGATCTCAGCTTACTTTCACTTCATTGCCACAAGGTTAACTGAATTCACCAGCTTACTGTCATAGTTTGGTTAGAAGCATCTTGGACTTGGTGCAGATTTCAAATACAATGATACACGACATTGACAATATTATGTTAATATCAAGCACTGAAGAACAGACTATGGCTGATTTGAATATAGTGGTGGCTCACTTGACCAAAAGAAGCTGGTTAATAAATCCAGCAAAAATCCAAGGCCCTGCCCAAACAGTGCAATTCTTGGGAATAACTTGGGCAGCAGCCACTCATGACATTCCACAGGCAACTAAGAATAAGTTGTCGCTACTTACCCCCAAGACTAAGCAGGAGGCCCAGCGTTTGGCTGGTTTATTTGGGTTTTGGAGACTGCATATTCCACATCTGGGAATATTGTTGGCCCCCACCCATAAAACCACTCAGAAGAAAACTGCATTCGAATGGGGGCCAGAGCAACAGCAGACTATGTCTGAATTACAAAAAGTGGTTTCACTTTCCCTTGCCTTTAGGCCCTTATGATCCACATTCAGACATGATTTTGGAGGTGTTTGCCGCACATGCTTATGCAGACTGGAGCTTATGGCAAAAAGCTGAGAATGCTGCCCTACGGCAACCACTGGAATTCTGGACTAGAAAGTTTCCAGATGCTGCAGCATGCTACACACCATTTGAAAGGCAGTCACTCACCTGCTGTTGGGCATTGAGACTGCCTCAATGATAGAAGAATATAAAATCATCATGAGACCTGAAATACTTATGTCTTGGGTAATGTCAGAGAAACACTGTAATAAGGAAGGCTATGCCCAAAATAGTTCCGTAATAAAATGGAAATGGTTCATATAAGAACAAGCTACTGGGGGAATGCAGGGAGGCACCCACTGTATCCACAAGCAGGTAGCTGTTTTCCCCACAGGTCCTACCCTGGAACCACCTGAGAAGATGCCAGAGTCCACTGCTACACAGACAGTGCCCTATGAACAACTTTCTGCTGACCTGCAGAAGGCTACTTGGTTTACAGATGGCAGCTCTAGGGTACATGAACAATATGTGATGTGGAAAGCTGCTGCATTAAGACTAGCAGATGGGAAGATGGTGATTGAAGAAGGTAAGAACAGGTCAGCTGAACGGGCTGAACTACATGCTGTTTTCCTAGCCGTGATGGAAGAATTGCACAATGGTGACAGCCCGTATGTTTAGATTTTTACCTATTCATGGGCAGTGGCCAACAGCCTGGCTATATGGTCAGGCAAATGGGCGATGGAAAATTGGACTATTAAGTGGACACCCATGTGGGACATGAACCTATGGAAAGCACTCTGGGAACTTAGAGGGCACATCAGAGTAGAGTATGTCAATGCCCAGCAGAAAAAAAAAACCCTTCCTGGATTGGAAGGTGATCATAATCAGCAAGTGGACCTGTTGGTACGCTCACTTGATGGGTCCATGAAATGAGCTGACGTGGGGGTGCTGCAGCAGTGCGGAGATGGGATGAATCTAGTCACACTCCCCTTGCACCTTCTGAGGCACAAAATGCCGATAAGGACTGCTCTGTCTGCCAGCAAGAAAGACAGAGGTTGCAGACAGCTATGGGGCAGATTCCCCAGGGGGAAGGCCCTGCACACAGCTGGCAAGTTGATTACACTGGACCAATGATGCCAGTGGCACCAGGTGGCTACAAATGGGTCCTCATAGTAATACCTACTCTGGACTGGGCTTTGCATATTGCATGACAGATGCAAATGCCAAACATACCATTAAGGGATTGGAACAAAAGAGACTGTACCAATCTGGGCCACCAAGTTATATTTCATCAGACCAAGGAACACATTTTACAGCACGCAAGATGTAGCAATGGGCCAAGAAACATCATATTAAATGGACATAGCATGTTGCATACTACCCTCAGAGTAAAGATTTGATAGAGAATTGGAATGGGCAATTTGAAATAATAAAATAATACATACCATATAAACATTAATCAAAAGAAAGCTGGAGCGGCTTTGTTAATATCAGAAAAAGATTTCATAACAAAAAATATTACCAAGGATAAAGAAGGATATTACATAATGATAAAAGGGTCAGTTGAGTAAGAAAATATAATAATCTTAAATGTATATAAACCTAAAAAAAGGCTTCAAAATATATGAAGGTAAAACTGATAGAAGTGAAAGAAGAAACCGACAATTATAGCTGAAGACTTCAACATTCTTCTCCGGTAATCAATAGAGCACGTAGATAGTATTGTTGTAGTCTTTTATATCCTTACTGATTTTCTATCAACCAGCTTGACCTAATCAACTTTTAAAGAACATTATACCCAATAACAGCAGATTATAAATTATTTTCAGGTGCACATGGAACATTCCCCAAGACAGACCATATTCTAGGTTACAAAACACACCTCAACAAATCTAAAAGAACTTAAATCATACAAAGTATGCTCTCTGACCACAATGGAAGTAAACTAAAATTTAATAACAGAAAGATATCTATAAAATTCTTAAATATTCAAAAATTAATCAGCATACTTCTAAATAATCCATGGGTTAAATAGGAAATCACAAGAGAAAACAGACTGAATTAAATGAAAATAAAGATACAGCATATCAAAACGTATAGGATGCGGCTAAAGCAATGTTTAAAGGGAAGCTTATAGCATTAAATGCTTACATGAGGAAAAAAGAAGGGTCTCAAATCAATGATAAGCTTCTACTTTAAGAAACTAAAAAAGAAAAATAAATGAAACCCAAAGGAGCCAGAAAGAAGGAAATAGTGAAGGTAAGAACAGAAATCAATGAAACTGAAAAGAGAAAAATAAAGAGAAAGTCAACAAAATTATAAGTTCTCTGAAAATATACCTCTAGCCAGACTGATTAAGGGGGAAAAAAACACTAATAACCAAGATAAGGACCAAGACAGGGTACATCACTACAGGTCCTACAAATATTAAAAGGATATTCAGGTGATAACGATGAACAACTTTATGCCAATAAATTTGATAACTTACATGAAATGGGCAAGTTTCTTGAAAAACAAACTACCAAAGTTTATTCAAGAAAATACAGCTAACCTGAATAGTCCTATATTTATTAAAGAAGTTAAATGTGTAATTTTAAGTCTTCTAACAAAGAAAACTCGAGGCCCAGCTGGCTTCACTGGTGAAGTCTAACAAACATTTAAGGAAGAAATAATGCTAATTCTACACAAGCTATTCCAAAAAGTAAAAGAGAAAGGAACATTTCTCAACTCTTTATAAAGCCAGTATTATCCTGATTACAAGAAAAGAAAACTAAAGATCAGTATCTCTCATGAACGCAAAAACAGACACAAAAATCCTCAGCAAAACATTATTAAACTAAACACAGTCATATGTAAAAAGGATATTACATCATGACCAAGGGGAGTTTATCCTGGGAAGGTAAGATTGGTTCAACATTCAAAAATCAATGTAATTTACCATATCAAAAGATTAAGGAAAAAAAACATATGATTATCTCAATAGATGCAGAAAAAGCATTTAATAAAATTCAACATCTACTCAGGATAAAACAATGTCAGTTACTAAGAATAAAAAGAAATTTCCTCAACCTGATAAAGAGCATATAAGAAAAATCTATAGCTAGCATCATACTTATCCGTGAAAGACTGAATGCTCTCCTACTAAATTTTGAAATAAGCCAAGAATGCCTGCTCTTACTATTCCTATTCAACATTGCATTGGATGTTCTAGAGGGCAAGAATAAGAAGTAAAAGGCATACAGAGTGGAAAGGAAGAAATAAAACTATCTTTATTCACAAGCAACATGATTGTCTACGTAGAAAATCCCCCACAAAATCTACCAAAAGTAATAAATGAGCTTAGCAAGGCCACAGAATACAAGGTTTGTATACAAAAATCAATTGTGTTTCTACCTACTAGCAGTGAATTTTGAAAACTACAGATCAGTATCTCTCATGAACACAAAAATAGACACAAATCCTCAGCAAAATATTATTAAACTAAATACATTGGATTGTTTTAAGTTCCATTTAAAATAGCACCAAAAATCATGAAATACTCAGGGGTAAACGTAACAAAACATATATGAGCTGAAAATTACCACTAATGAGAGACATCAAAGATGACCTAAATAGAGAGAGACACTGGGTTGGTGGATTTAAAGACTCAATACCGTTAGGATATCAACTGTCTCCAAATTTTCTACAGAGTCAATGCAATCCCAATCCAGATCCCAGAAGGTTGTTTTTGTCTTGTTTTACAAATTAATAAAATGATTTTAAAATGTATATGGAAAGGCAAAGGAACTAGAATAGCCAAAACAATTTTGAAATCAAACAATGAAGTTGGAGGACTCACACTACCTGATTTCAAGGCTTACAATAAAGCTATGGTAACCCAGACAGTGTGGTATTAGTGAAAGGATAAACATAGATCAATGAAACCAAATATATGGCTTCAACACATTTACAGTCATGAGATTTTCAACAAAGGTGCCAAGAAAATTCAATAAAGGAGAATCTTTTCAACAAATAGTGCTAAATAGAATCCATATGGAGAAAAAATCTATATTAAAAAAAAACTCCAAATAATACTTAATATCATATACAAAAATTAAGTTGAAATGGAAAATCACAGAACTAAATGTAAAGCCTAAACTATAAAACTTAGAACCCACAGGGGGAGATCTTCGTGACCTTGGATTAGGCAAAGAACACTTAATAGAATACAAAAGGCACAAACCGTCGAAGAAAAAAAATTGTTAAACTGAGCTTCATCAAAATTAAAAATTCCTTTCCAAAACACTATCAGAAAAAAGACGATCCACAGACTGGGAGAAAATACCTGCAAGCACATATCTGAAAAGGACTAATATCCAGAATATATAAAGAACTCTCTCAACTCAGTAGTAAGAAACAAACAACCCAATTTTAAAAATGAGTGGCAAATGATTTGAACAGATACTCTACCAAAGAAGGGATAGGGATGGCAAATAAACACATGAAAAGATGCAATGTCATTAGTCCTTAGAGGAACCAATTAAAACTACACTGAGATACCACTACACACATATTTAAATATGGATAATTTTTTTTTTAATTCGACAATAGGACATGCTGACAAAGATACAGCGCAACAGGCATCCTCATTCATTGCTGGTAGGGATGCAACATAGTACAGCCACTTTGGAAAACAGTCCGGCAGATTTTTTTTTTAAATGAAGTTAAACATACACTTATACTACTCAGCAACCCCATTCCTAGATATTTACTCAAGAGAAATGAAGACGTGTCTACACAAAAACATGCATTCAAATGTTTATATAGCAACTTTATTCTCAGTAGCCCAAAACTGGAAAAACCCAAATGACTGCCAACTTATGACTGGATAAACAAATTATGATACATCCATACAATGGGATACTAAACTGCAATAAAATAGAAACTACTGACACACTCAAGTGTATCTGGATAAATCTCAAGAGTATTATGTTAAGTGGATGAAACTATATACTATATAATTCCATTTATATAACATTCTGGATAGTCATGAAAAGTGTCAAAGAGGCTACATACTATATGATTCCATTTATAAAACATTCTGGAAAAGACAAAATCTATAAGGGGAAAAAGATTAGCAGTTTCTAGGGGTGGGGAAAGTGACTTGACTACAAAGTGACTTGAGAGAACATTCTGGAGTGATGGAAATATTCGCCTTGATGCGGTGGCTACATGACTATACATAACATTTGTTAAAATTCATACAACTGTATATCTAAAAAAGTGTGAATTTTATTGTATGTAAGTTATACTCCAATAAATCTGCTTAAAAAAAAGCAAGCAAGGATGATGGTAAGGATCATGCCAAGTAAAACAGGATGTCACCAACAAAATGCAGGCAAAAATGATAAATACCTTACAATTCTATAACACTCAACTTTCCAATGCAGTTTCTTACATATTATCTCATTTTAAGCTTGCTCTTTGATTAATTTACTGAATTAAAAAAAAAAATCTAATGATACACACTGAAACCCGTGTGAGTCAAAACTCAACGGGACTGCCTTATTTTTGTGGGTCTCGCAAGTTTTCCTCCTTTGACAGGGTGCAATCTTACTCTTTTCTATCGAAGTGGAAACTATTTGAGTTTTCCTCCTCTGACAGGTTTCTGCCTTACACAGGTTGCGGCTTTCACAGGTTTTCCTGTAATAGAGAGGGCTGGGTTCGGGCTGCCAGTGCCTCTGCAGAGCTAACAAATTCTGACAACTGAAAGCCCTAGGCCCCTTTTCAGGGAAGACAGCTTCGAGAACTTGTTGCAAGTTGATAAAAAGGACACATGAGTCACATACTGAAGGAACTGTCTTCTTAGTCAAGTGAAACTTAGGCATATGTGACAAAATAGCTGTAGAACAGGGCCATCATTGTCAGCCAGGAGTCCCAAATAACTTCACTGGGTGCCTCTGGGAGCATGCAGCTAAGAAGAGACCCGAGAAACAATGTAGAAAACAGAAGCCACGCTGCATGTTGGGAGGCTCCACGTGGACAGGAGACGAATATTTATGGAGCCGTACTCTGATTCGTCCTTTCACGGTTTAGCTCATCTTCTCTTTAAACTGGGACCAAGCTCTGGAGAAGGACATCATGCCTGGTGAAGTAGAAGGTCAGCAAGAAGACCCTCGATGACGTGGCTTGACACAATGGCTGCAACAAATGGCTCAAACACAGCGGCAGTCGTGAGGATGGTGCAGGACCGGGCAGTGTTTCCTTCTGTTGTACACAGGGTCGCTATGAGAACCAACTCGATGGCACCTAGCAACACAGTAACTCTTCAAACAACCCTGAGAAATAAGTACTCTTTTCTCCTACATGAAGGGTGTCATGGATTGAATTGTGTCCCCCAAAAATATGTGTATCAATTTGGCTAGGCCATGATTCCCAGTACTGTGTGATTGTCCACCATTTTGTCAACTGATGTGATTCTCCTCTGTTTTGTAAATCCTATCTCTATGATGTTGATGAAATGGGATTAGTGGCAGTCATGTTAATGAGGCAGGCCTCAATCTATAAGATTGGATTGTGTCTTAGGCCAATCTCTTCTGAGATATAAAAGAGAGAAGCGAGCAGAAAGACGGGGGACCTCATACCACCAAGAAAGCAGTGCTGAAGCAGAGTGCGTCCTTTGGACCCGAGGTTCCTGCACTGAGACACTCCTAGACCAAGGGAAGACTGATGATAGAGACCTTCCTTTAGAGCTGTTGGAGAGAGAGGGCCTTTCCCTGGAGCTGACACCCTGAATTTGGACTTTGGGCCTACTAGACTGTGAGAGAATAAACTTGTGTTGGTTGAAGTCATCCACTTGTGGTATTTCTGTTACAGCAGCACTAGGTGACTAAGACAATGGGCATGTCTTAAGTGGAACACTCATGGGAAAAAGGCAGGGCCATCTATATGTTTCGCAGGAACCAGTGCAAACAGAAACTGCAGGCCCATTGTTCAAAATTACCAAGAATTTCAAGATGGCAATAGAAGATCATTAAACCAAGCAAGGGGGCCTTCTAAAGGTGAGGCCTGTCCAATTGCACAGTCACATGGCCAAGAAATCAGCCCTGGGGAGAAGGCAGAGTCCACTGACAAGTTCATAAACATGCAAGAGAACTCTTGTCCATTTTCTTACCGTACTGGAAATTACGCCATAAAAACATTATTTCAAATCTTCACATTCAAATCTCCAGAGGAGATTCTATAGCTTTTTGAAAATCTATTTTACTGTCTCAGATGTCTTTCATCTGTCTTTTCTACTGAAATTCCCCTCTTCCCTTATCTCATGCCCAAGAATGAAACACCGTTAACAAAAAGTATCTCTTGGTCGCTTCCTATGAGATACCCCTTTTATACATCTGAAGATCACCGTGGGCTATCTAGAACCATAAGGTGCAAATAAAAGTTAAAAACAAATCATTCATTCTGACTTTAGAATTAAAATAAGTAGGAGCTGGAATCAACTCCACAGCAATTGATTTTTGGTTTTAACTCTACTGAGAAGAAATGAATCAGGGGTAAGAATGAGGTTAAACCTGAGAGAATAAATAAGAAAGTGCTGTTGGAAAGCTCAGTGTGTTACCAAAATGTAAGCTTTTTATAACTTCACCTCAATTTCTGAAGGAAAGTCTCATTAGTCTCTAACTCGAGAAGATTATACAATATCGATTAGTTTATAGAAAGGAACTAAGAAGACATAGGAATTATTCCCTTAAAAAAGCAGTTGCTTTTTTTATGTCCAAGTAAACTCCCTTAGAAGGGGCAAGCCCAAATAACTGACACATGAAGAAAATATAACTAGAGAAACATAAGCACTGGAAGACTGAGAAGCAATTTTCATGAGTTAGGAGGTAAGACAATGAGTTGGCCCGGAAGATTTTTCTCAAGGTTGGTTTAGATTTTTTTTTATCAGTGTGGTTTGTCTTAACACAAACATAAAACTATGTATAAATCCCATAAGTACAGCTTTTATATAGCTATAAAGCAGAAACTAATTTTCAAATTAAATACACATGCAACAAAACAATAATCACCAAATTAGCAACATTAATTTAATGTGACAAGTGATGCTGTTTTTAGATAGTTAATTGCTGCTGGAAACCTGACCAGGGTGCTCACTGCCGCAGCACAGGTTCTGTTTAGCCTGCTGGCCCAGAAGACTTCACGTGTGTTTTTATAACATCATAAAACAAACAGGTAAAAAGTGAAAATTTTCATCAAACCAGCTGTTGTGCCTCTGATCTACAAATCTATGAAATACAGTTAAAAATGTAAAACAGTGATTTCTAAAACAATCAGAAATTAATTTTTAATTCTATTGTACATAAATTATTCACAACATTTATAGCCTATATTTCTGGTATAACTAAGCTACAAATGCAGTTGTAAAAACAATGCCTCTAAAAACGTTTTTAAAATAAGGTCATGAAAAAACAGCGTACATATATGGTGCAAGAAATGTCTTTAAGCCTAGAAGTAATTTGATAATTCATCCCTCCCTGTCCCCCTTGCCATCTAGTCGGTTCCGACTCGAAGCGACCCTACTACATCCTAAAAACCCAATAAACCAATAAGCAGCTTGCCAATAAATCCCCACGTTCAGCAGCTTTAAAATAAGCAGGTAGAAACATATACACCCACAGCTGCATGTATTTTTGAAAGCAGGATGTATAAAAAGTGTGAACAGAATCTATTGCTATGCCATGACATCAAAACACCACAAATGGCTCAGAAAATGTATATGATTTGTTATACTGGGGGGTAAATCTGTAACAAGGAATCTAGAAGCTGTGCCACTTCTCTACCCTACTACACTCTCCAAATCTATTTCCATTCCCACCCTTGGTGGTAACAAACTATACCACCTCGGACTCAGACACAAAGTATCCAGCCAGAGAACTGCCTACCCGCTGCACACCTGCTGACTCTCACTTATTTTGTGGGTCAGAGAATAAACAACGTTTTGGCTTACACATTTACAAAGAGAGGGCAGCAGCTGTTGTTGGTTTTTTTATCGTTTATCAGACCTTTTCTGCAAATTTCTGCTAAGCTAGAATAACAAAGTACTGTAGAATTTTTCCTTAAACTGGTTTTTACTTATACAGACATAGAATATGGGTAATTGAGGGTCATTACTGAATGAGATATTGCCATCCAGTCCCTTCCGACTCATAGCGACCCTATAGGACAGAGAACTGCCCCATAGGGTTTCTAAGGAGTGCCTGGTGGATTCGAACTGCCGACCTTTTGGTTAGCAGCCATAGCTCACCATAGCTCTTAACCACTGCATCACCAGGGCTCACATTAGGTACTCATTAAACATTAGTTTTCTTCCAACCCTAGGAGACTGTAAATTCCCTGAAAGGACAGGCTATCCTTATCTTTTTATCATCCAACAAATCTAGCACTGTGCTTGGCAGATAAAAGTGCTCAATAAAGAAGTCCAGTTTTCACGCACTTGACACATAACCAAAAACCCACAGCCATCTAGTCAATTCCTACTCATGGCAACCGCATAGGGTTTCCAAGGCTGTAAAGCCTTATAGAAACAGGCTGCCACATCTTTCTCCCATGGAGCTCCTGGTGGTCTTGAACCACCGACCTTTCGGTTAACAGTCGATCGCCTTACCCACTCACTGTGTCCCCAGGGTTCCTTATGACACATAAAAATCAAAAAACCAAACTCGGTGCCATCCAGTTGATTCCGACACAGAGGACCGTACAAATCCATAATGGGAGGATCTCTTCCAGAGCTATCTCATGTCCCCACATGGGACAATGGTCTTTTGTTTTCTGATTTAAGGTATCACTGGTCTAACAGGGTTCTCGTGCCCTGGAGAAATAAAGGAATGTGTCTTCTTTTACCCAAATACAGACACAGGGGCACAGGGCTGCAAGACCCATGACACCAGTTTACAAGGCATGAAAAGACGTTACGGGAATAAATCAGGTAGAGTTCTAGTAAACTCAGGTTTCTACGTTTTATAGTGAAACAAATTGGTTCTGTTGTGGCTGAAGGAGACAGCTTCTTAAATGGAAATTGCTGAGGCCACCTATTTGAGTATTTTACAACACGCATGTGAGAATAAAAAAGGTTATATTCCATTTATAACCAAGAATCCTTTTTTCTGAACATAAAGTAATACACTTTTTCTTTTTCCTCACTCCCAATAAGTAAATGTTGAACAAAATATTTAAACACCATCTGTTTGGAAGAATGCTAGATTCAGGCATCCACGTGTCTCGGTCCAGCCTTGTGTAAAGATGTTCTGTTTCAGAAGCAAATACACAGTAACGTATTACAGTGCCTAGACTAGAGTTACCTGTCCTCTTTGCCCAAGGGAACCTTTTTAAATATGCTAGTACCTCTTGTACTAGCACAGTAAAATCGACTACTCAAAAAATGTCAGTGTTGAATAAAGTTTTAATGGCTACTTTAGGGCGCAAATTACAAGTTAGAATAAGTGTTGGCAAAAATAGTGAATATACATGGGCTGCCAGAAGAATGAACAAATCTGTTTTGGAAGAAGTACAGCCAGAATGGTGCTTAGAAGAAAGGATGGTAAGACTTCATCTCACATACTTTGTACATGTTATCAGGAGGGGCTAGTCCCTGGAGAAGGAAATCATGCTTGGTAAAGTAGAGGGTCCGCGAAAAAGAGCAAGAGTGGCTGCAACAATGGGCTCAAGCACAGCAACAACTGTGAGGATGATGCAGGACCAGGCAGTGTTTCGTTCTGAGGTACAGAGGGTCGCTGTGAGTCGGAACCGACTCGACCGCATCTAACAACAGAAAGTGTATTGCACCTAACTTAAAAGGCAATCTAATTACACTGTTGGTCAGCTCCTAAGTGCCAGACTGCCTATAGTATCAAAATTTGAATTTTGAAATGGGACTAAGGATAAACACATTTTAAGAAAAATCTTAAGAAATTTTTAAAAATCCATTATGAGTTTCCCCCTTACAGTGTTCACAGGTATTGTAGGGATGGATCTCCAAAGGGTTATATTTTCATGGCTCAAGACAAAAGGAGCAAACCACACTCAGACAAGCTGAACTAACCAACGTGAAGCTGAGAAGCACAGCTTAAGGTGAAGGAAAGCTGTTCTTAGTGCAAGGAAATGGCCAGGATTCCACAAGGTCATGTCAGAAGCTGAGATCGGAAGCTGTGATAAAAAAATATGCAGAGTAGCTGATGTGGAAAACAGGTTGGCGGTTCCTCAAAAGGGTTAAACACAGAATTATGATATAATCCAGCAATTCAACTCCTAGATATATACCCAAAAGAACTAAAATAGGGACCGAAACAGGTATCTACACACCAATGTTCACTGCAGCTCTACTGGCAATAGCCAAAAGGTAGAAACCACCTAAATGTCCATCAGTAGATGAACGGATTAACAAATGTACACACATACCATGGAATATTATACAACATAAGAGGAATGAAGTTCTGATTCATAAGCAACATGGATGAACTTTGAAAACTTAAACTGCTAAGTGAAGTAAGTCAGGCACAAGAGGATAAATACTGTATGATCATCTAGGATAGGTACATTCATAGACAGAACATGGCTTAGAGGCTGCCCGGGGCTGGGGGGAGAAGAATGGAGAGCTACTGCTTCATGGTCACAGAGCTCTGTTTGGGGTCTGGAAAAGTTTTGGAAACAGTGGTGATGGTTGTACAACACTGTGAATATAATTAATGCCACTGAATTATACTCTTAAAAATGGTTAGAATGACAAATTTTATGTTACTTATATTTTATCACAACACACATTTTTTTAAAGGGCACCACAGACCTTTGGTCCTAGTGGAAAAAAACAAGCCAGTTGCCGTGGAGTCAATTCTGACTCACAGCCACCCTCTGTGTCAGAGTGGAACTGCACTCCACAGGGTTTTCAACGGCTGTGACCTTTCAGCAGGAGATCACCAGGCCTTTCTTCCAAGGCGTCTCTGGGTAGATTCAAACCACCAACCTTCTGGTTCATAGCTGAGTATTTAACCATCTATGCCACCCAGAGACTCCTTTGGTCACAGCTGTTGTTGCCGATGGGTGCCGTTGAGTCAATCTTGACTCATAGAGACCCCATGTGACACAGTAGAACTGTCCCATAAGGTTTTCTAGGTTCTAAGCTTTATGGGAGCGCATCGCCAGGTCTTCCTCCCACAGACATGCTGGATGGGTTCAACCACCACCCTTTTAGTTAGCAGCTGAGTGCTTGACCGTTGCACCACCAGGTCACAGTCACCAAAAGAAATTCATAGCCGTGGGTGCACCAATGACAGTTAAAGGGCTTCTGCTGCCTTTTCAACAAAAGCCGTTAAAGTTGATTCGAACAGCCTTTCTATACTTTTGGCCTTAACAGCTTCCCCAAACATCCCTTTATTGTCAGCATCTAGTCCTTCTCTCAATGAACGGAGGAGCTCAGATGGATATCTAGAAGCCTTGTACCTGGACCCGGGCCCTGCCTTCTGACTGTCACTGTTATTGTTGGCCAACAGTCTGGATTATAGGGACCAGAATGATAATTAATGATAATGGTAGCTGCCAAAGTTACACAGTATTATGTTACCTCTAATTCTCACAACAACTCTGTAGTATTCCCTCCAGCTAACAAATCAGTAAACCAGGGCCCAGAGAGGTTAATTACCCAAAATCACAGCCAAATGAATGTAAGTGGCAAAGCTAGAACTCAATCTCAGGCTTATCTCACAGTAACGACCATGTTCTTTTCATACTCAATGCCTTCTACAGTATCTGCACCATCACAGTATGTTATCCAAACAGTAGTCTGAAAAAGAAAGGAAAAGAGAAAGACAGAAAGAAACTATACATATACAAAAAATCTCTTCCTAGTACCTAAGACAATACCAAAACGCCAGTTTTTCTTTTAAATGACTGTGCCCACCTTCCCCACGTGTCTGTGAGTCTGTCATACTGTGGTGGCTTGCGTGTTGCTGTGATGCTGGAAGCTATGCCACCGGTATTCAAATACCAGCGGGGTCACCCATGGTGGACATGTTTCAGTTCAGCTTCCAGGCTAAGACAGACTAGGAAGAAGGGCCTGGTGATCTACTTCTGAAAAAAATTTGCCAGTGAAAACCTTACAAATAGCAGCAGAACATTGTCTGATATAGTGCCAAAGATGAGCCCCTCAGGTTGGAAGGCACTCATGTCCCTGGAGAAGGACATCATGCATGCTTGGTAAAGTAGAGGGTCAGCAAAAAAGAGGAATACCCTCGATGAGATGGATTGACACAGTGGCTGCAACAATGGGCTCAAACATAACGATTTTAAGGATGGCACAGGACCAGGCAGTGTTTCATTCGGTTGTACTAGGGCCGCTATGAGTCGGAACCGACTCAAGGGCACCTAACAACAACAACAATGGCCACAAAGAAGTAACAAAACTTTACGTATCATCATTGCTAATAACCACTAGTATGTCACAGCTCCATGAGGACAGGGGTTCTTGTGTTTTGCTCACTGCTGACAGCACCTCGCACAATTAGGTATTCAATAACTACTTCTTTAATGAATAACAAAAATGTATGCTGGCAAAACACTGCTTACATTATTAAAAGCACCATACTCTGCACAACAGACATTCTGTAAGTCTCAAGTCACAAAGTGAGTAAGAGTAGACTATGTACAAGAATGAATGAATCAAACACTAGTTCCTGCAGTAATGAGAGAAAGAAGAAATCCACAGGGAGAAACATATACATATAAACTGATCATAATCTGAACAGTTTTTTTTAATGAGGAAGTTGAAATAGAAAAAAATAGATTTTAGATTTGTAATAAAACGTATGAAACAGATACACAGTGTTTGCTGAGAGACTATGCGATACAGTGTGTCAGCTCAGGGAAGATCATCAGGGATAAAGAGGAGGTGTAGACCATGTAGACCGTCTCCCCAGAGTAGACACTCTTCCAAAGGCTCTTAGAACAAAAGAGGCACTAAGCCTCTAAGTTAAAATGTCTCTGGAGAGTTAACTAACAAGTAAAGGAACTTTTTAAGAGACAGTCGTGGTTAGAGGTCTTAGAATACGGAGAAGAGTAAGGGACACTAAAGTCCATGAGGATGTCTTCCAGGTTCAGAAAGAATCCAAAGCCAATTACTTCAGCAATCGCTGTACCTGAATCGGATCGTGCGCTTTTGGTAGGTATTTCTTTCAAAATAGCCAGATACAATCATCTGCTTTTAAAAATAGTATTTCTGGTTACAAGTCAAACAGAAAAAGAAAAAACAGGGAAAAATAAATAAGAGAAAAAGGAAAAAACATTAATATAAACTGGGAGAAATTCTGTCAACTCATACCGCCGTAACAAACTCACAAGGATCCAAAATTAAAAGACAGAAATGTTCATGGTAGTAACATCATTGCTGCATTTTGTTTGTTTGTAAAACAAGCAACATGCTTAGAACTCGACCTAAGAAGGTTCCTTCCATAGAGTGGAGAGTACGAGACACCTTCAGGTGTTCTTTTGGGAACGTAGTCTGGAATACTGCCTAGTACCCTCCCCTTAAAGCATGACACGTATTCTGATTCCTTTGGCCTCCTGACTGTTCCATATTCCTACATTTTCTGTATCGTGTGTGAACATAATTAAACCACTGGTACAGACGCAGTCATGCCAAATCAAGGAATAACCTAACAAGCGAACAGGTACGCTTGTAGTAATTGAAGTAAAACTACCATTTTCAGATACCATGAAATATTTGAAGAAGCTGAAATTAATATAAAGAATGACTCAGAAAATGAAACTAATAATGCCACCTTCTGTTTAGCAAACACTATAATCAGTGAGTTTGAGAGTTTTCCATCTCCTTTTCTGAAAATGAAGGGGTTCTGTATCTGATTAACCTCGTGAAGACCACCAAGTCCGACAAACGCAACTTCCTTTGTTTTACGATAATGTTGATGGTTTCTTCAGTTTTTCTATTTTATGTAAAACAGATACATAAATGCCTGGTTGAAGTGGGACAGGAGGGCCCAGGACAGGTCACCCTCCCTATAGATTTCCCAGGCACTTCCATCAAACCCTATCTCAAACTATAAATGTATGATATTTAATCACATAATTGCAAATAATGTGGAGTTTCATCATTTAACAAATATTCATTGAGTGCCCTTCATATGGAGCACAAAATTTTTTTTTTATTCAATTACTTATTCCTCTTTAACAAAAACTTTCTAAGTATATAAGCTTGGCCCTTAAAGTATTGAATTTTTGAGAGACTCAACAACTGAATGACATCAGTGAATAAAATCTCATTCTCACCCCTTCAAAGGAAGGGCCTATAAAATGACAGCGGCAGACAAAATGGGAAACTTCTCATGGAGGACCACATAGAGATCTATGATTCCGTTTGAGAGCGAATCCAAATTTGACTCCAGAAATTAATTACAACGATCACAGCTTGAAAATAAAATATGAAGAAAAGTATCACAGCTCGAGCCAGAATTTCACACACACAATTTGAAATATGTGTCAATTCTAAAAGGAAGAGTTCACGAGCTGCTAAAAGTTGTGAATAATTCTGTTATTTAAATGAGGTTTGATATTGCTAAAAGAAGTTTATAAAATAATAAAAACACCTTCCAGGTAGATTCACTGTCGGTTAACATCAAATTATAGAAAATTATAATAAATGCCTTGGTTATTTAATATTATCTCAGTGTAAGCAACAAGACTAAGATAAAACTTTATTCTGATAATAGTTCTGATTTACTCATTAGTTCTTAAACAACTGCCTGGGGAAAACCCAAAAGCCATTATAAATAACATCAGAGAGTATCCGCTGGCTAATGGTGTCAAAAAAAATTTTTTTTAAACTAACACCTTCAAAAATTACAATAAAAATTACACTGGGACAGAAGAGGAATAGTCTACAATTCATATTGTTCTCTGAAAACTGAGACATAATTCTATAACAATTAGATTGTGACTCATATAAAGTATTCAATTTTTAAAAAGCTAGTTTACCAACTGTATATTCCCTGAATTTAAATACTGGGAAACAACAGACAAGCCTAAATTAAGGGGCAGGCTACAAACTAATCGGCCAATGCTCTTTAAAGTATCAAGGCCTGAAATACAAAGAAGACTGAGGACTTGGTCCAGGTTAAAGGTGACAAAAGAGACATAACAACTGGATGCAACACAAACCTGTTGCCGTCGAGTCGATTCCGACTCATAGTGACCCTACAGGACAGTGTAGTACTGCCCCATAGGTCTCCAAGGCTGTAATCTTTACAGAAGCAGACTCCATATCCTTCTTCTGAAGAGTAGCTGGTGGGTCTGAACTGTGGACCTTTCTAGGTTAGCAGCCGAGCTCTTAACCACTGCTCCACCAGGGCTTCTTAAACGTAACATAGGATCCTGGATTAGATTCTGGACCAGAAAAAGGACATTAACGGGACAACTGGGGAAATCTGAATAAAGTCTATCTATTAGACCAGGGGTCGGCAAACTTGTGTGTGTAAAGAGCCAGGCAGTAAATATTTTCAGATCTGTGGGTCAAATGAGGTCTTTACTGCATACTCCTCCTTTTAAAAAAACAAACTTGAAAACTTTTGTTATTGTTGTTGTGTGCACTCCCGTCAATTTCCGACTCATAGTGACCCTATA
Source organism: Dugong dugon (assembly GCA_030035585.1). NCBI lineage: Eukaryota > Metazoa > Chordata > Mammalia > Sirenia > Dugongidae > Dugong > Dugong dugon. The sequence continues at coordinate 30,438,416 of CM057466.1, read as the reverse complement.
GGACAGAGGAGAACTGCCCTATAGGGTTTCCAAGGCTGTGATCTGTACAGAAGCAGACTGCCACGTCTTTCTTCCACAGAGTGGCTCGTGGATTTGAACCTTCGATCTTTTGGTTAGTAGCCGAGCACTTAACCACTGCATAACCAGGGCTCCTTTTGACAATGAATAAACCAAAACCAAACCAAACCAAACCTGTTGCCATCAAGTCAATTCCAACTCATAGCGACCCTATAGGACAGAGCAGAACTGTCCCGTAGGGTTCCCAAGGAGCAGCTGACAGATTCTACCTGCTGACATTCTAGTTAGCAGCCGAGCTCTTAACCACTGCACCACCAGGGCTCCAACCCTTTAAAAATGTAGAATCCATTCTTAACTCACAGGCCTTACAAAACAGGCAGGAGGCTTGATTCTGATGCTTATACCATGGAAATATAAAATTAACACCAAGGGAATCTGGGTGAAGAGTATATAAGAATGTATACTATTTCACAGCTGTTTTCTAAGTCAGAAATTATTTCACAATGTAAAGTTAAATTAATAATAAAGGGCAAATCCTGATTAGATCACTCCATGACCAACAAAGAACCTAATAAATAACCACAACAGCGATCGTTTTCTGCTGCCCTGAGGATGAACTAAGCTCTACACTCCAATGACACTGGCCTTTTCTCAGTTCCTTGAAACCACCAATCTTTCTAAGGTCTTCATGTGTCCGCTCCCCCTGCACGGAATGCTCTCTTTCCCTTACAGAGTTCCTACTTATACTTCAGCTTGCAACTCAAGCATCACTTCCTCAAAAAAGCCTTCCTTGTCACCCTGCCCTTGCCTTATAACACACTCAAAGCAGCCTTGTGTCTTTCCTTCTTAACAGAAATGGTGGTTGGAATTAAATACTTAATTGTATAACGAGCTGTTGAATATCTGTTTCCCTGAATGGAAGCCCGGAGAGAGCAGGGATTTTGGCTCTCTTGTTCAGTGCTGTATTCCCAGTACTCAGCTCAGGGCTTTGTACACAGTGGCTACTGAAAACATGTCGGATGGATGGATAGATGGCGTGAGCAGACCACTTCAGCGTACCTGCAGTAGTGAGAGCTAGGACAAAGAGTAGGATATTAGAGGTGAACCAAGTAAGAATTCTTAGTAGAAGGAATACCTTGTTAATGATTTATACCATCCACAGATAGGATCAGTAGCTTTCTGAGAGAGTGAATTCCAATCTCTTTAGAGGCTGATGGCCATCTTGGAAAAAGGTATAGAAAGGATTCTAAGTAATAACCTAGGCTCAGATGGTTTTTAAGTTTCTCCAATTTTATAATCTTGTTAATATTATTCACAAGCAGTTAGACCCTCACATGTTTTACTAGCTAATGTGTTAACAGGATCATGACTATACCTTGAAGAACATTTTATAAAAACAGTCACTTTCAAATGTAGATAGAGTAACAAAACAAACACTGTGCCATTTAACAAAATTAACAATAAGAGAAGAACAAACTTCTCAAAAACTGCATGGGGCAAAAGGTGGCAGAGCAACTATAGTAAAAGTATAATTGTGAATACTATTAACAAGATTATAAAACTGCAGACACTTAAAAACCATCTGAAACTAACTTACTACTGAGAATCTTCCTACACCTTTTTTCAAAAGTATAAGTTACATACAATGAACGGCAGTTATTTTGACAACAAATGTGATAACAATATTAGTAGTCTGTTTAATCTACTTAATGCCTAATTAAAAAGGCAATACATTTAGACTTGTCCTGTTACCAAAATATTTACATTCAAACAAAAGAAAATTATAAGATACTTGTTCATATCACCCTGAATTAAGAGCAGATGGTAGAGCAGTAAATAATATGACATCCAAAAGTAAAGCCTATATTACAATAAACAGATTAAGCATAAATAGTATTTCCACTTTGGTTATACAATGAGAGTTAAATACCCACTGATATTTTGGCTTAAAGACATTCTCAAAACGAGCAACTAAAATCTTTTTCAGTGTGCCTGCTGAAATATAATCCTTTAATTAAGGTAAATTGGTATTACCTTAAAAAAAACCCTCTATTTTTCCTGTTATTGTTTCCTAAGAAGTCACTTCATGTATATAACAAAATGATTCTATAAAAATATTTTTCACCCATTTGGGTTAAAAATCAATGTATTTCAAAAAAGTGTTTCTCAATATAAGTTATAAAATTAAACTAATTTTTTCATACAATTTTAAAATTTTTAAGTTCACGTATCTGTGTGAATTATATGTCCATCCATCCAAGATCTGACCTCTAAAAGGGGCTGAATGCAATAGCATCTCAGTAGAAGTAAGCACACCCAAAGCCCACATAATGCTTTCTACATCATTCCTCACTAAAAGGAACCTGGGTTCCTTAGGAAAAAGGGCTGATTTGTTGTCTGGGGCAGGGAAATTACTAGGTAAGCCTGGACCGTCTTGTGCCAGAAAGCAGGGAAGTGCTCAAAAATGACAGGGGCATGTCAAAAGGATACAGGAGCCGGCATGAAAGGGCTCTCACTGGCCAAATTTAAGACCATCTGAGCATCAAAAAGAATTTATGATACTGGATTATAACACACTGAATTAAAAAAGAATTTGTCTATTGTAACACTTAAAGACTGTGGGGAGAGAAACCACTTTTTCATAGAAGAATATCAGCAAATGGTAGAAGGAATGACAGAACAGAAATCACTATTCTGCAACCCCCGATGTAGTAAGTGATTTAGGCAAGGATCCTCTGTTAACTACGAAAACCACTCAGTTAACCCCACAGATTACTCAGGGAAAACTGTGTCTTTACAGTGGAGAGATTCGACAGTTACCACCTTAGCAATGCTGGAACAACCTGACATTATATGTCTTCTCACATAATGCAATACGAAGGATATATACAATATCGCCTATGTACAGTCATCTGCCGCAGAACGTCCCTTTGGGCAACATCCGGCCACGTATATGTCCATGGTCCGGCATGTGCCCTCAGAGGATATCCACAGCTCAACTCAGCAGCGAACCATCCCACCGCCCCCCACCCATGGGAACAGGGGTCAGCAAGGCTGAAGGTTGGCAGGCATCTGGGGCCTGGCCAGGGCGGGGGCATCGGGTCACCAAAACCACTGCCCAGGCCTGCACCCAGAGCCTCCTGGCTGTGACCTAGGTGTTCACACAAAGCCCAAATCACATAACGTCCAATTTCACAGAACGTGGATTTTAAGTGGTGCACAACTGTAATAACATGACAAAAAAAAAAAAAATTCAACTTAAATCTAGCCATGATGAAACAATTAGGTAAATTTAGGATATGTGGTATTCTACAGAACAATTAACCTGGCCTCTTCAAAAGTTTCAATGCCATAAAAAACAAAAACAAAAGTGTGAGGATTGTTCTAGAATGATTAAAGGAAACCAAGGTGATATAACAATGAAATGCAATGTGTGAATCTTGATTGGATCCTGAATTAAAAAAAAAAAAACAGCTACAAGAGACATCTTTGGACAATTAAGGAAGTTGTATATTAGATGATATTACTAAATTAACATTAATTATCTTAGGTGTAATTATGGTATTGTGGTTACATAGGAAAACATCTTCATTATTAAGAAGGCATGTTGAAATATTTAGATGATGTTATGAAATATTAAGAAGTGTTACATCTGACTTATTTTTAAATGGTTCAGAAAAAAAGGTGCACATTTGTACATACCTGTGTACGGAAAGAGAGAGCTAAAGACAATGAGTCCAAAATAATTTTGCCACAAAATAACCAATTATTACACTCTTTGTAGTACGGTGTGTTTATTTCATTAAAGGTTTGTTAAAATGAGATACAGAGGAATAAGCGCATCTATATTACACCAAAACAACCAGTGTTAAATAGACAAATAAGCAGTAGCGGGATTAAAGGGTCTGTCCTGAGTGGACTGTTTTGGGGGCACTGTGCAGACACAGCTGGACAGCTGGACGCCACACTGCCGGCACTCCACAGGTACGACACCTTTTTGGCAGTGTACTTACAGGATACTGTTCAACATCAGAAAATCCCAGAACAAACCAACAAGAAGGACAAGAACGAAGCAAAACAAAAACCCTTTAAACTGTACTAAGTTGCAGTGACTATGACTAAGCTTTGTTCAGAATTCTAGCAGCTGGGGCTCCTCTATTACTTATCACTTTCGTCACTTTGCTGCACAAACTCGGTATTCCAAATGGCAGTCGAGGATCCTAACAAAACTTCTAAATCATCAAAGTTAAATATGTTCAGTTTAACATAGGGTCAGTTTTGCAATATTCTAATTCTTCGACACTTGGTAACCCATATTTGATAGATATGAGAGCTTTGTATTAATTGGCATGCTTGATGGGCCAGAACTGCTCATAGCTTTACAGTGGTGGAAAACAGGATGGCCTGGGGGAGCAGAAGCTGGAGCTCAGTGTGAGACTTTGAAGGTAAGTGGTAGATAATCATCACATAGTAACTATTACAGAACAGACCTTGCAACAAGGAGGGTGTACTGGTTTCCTAAGGCAGCCATAACAAAGTACCACAAATTGGGTGGCTTAAAAGAACAGGTGTACCGCCTTACAGTGGTGGAGTCTAGTAATCTAATTCCGGGTGCTGGTGGGGCGATGTTCTCCCCAAAGGTTCTAGGGCAAGATGGTGTCTTGTCTCTCCCAGCTTCTGGCAGCCGGTGGCATTCCTTGGCTTATAGCTGCAGTGTAGCTCTGTCATCATGGGGCTGCCTTTCCTGTCTCTGTGTGTCTCTTCTCCTTTTTAAGGACACCACTCAGACAGGATGAGGGCCCACGCTGCTCCAGTATGATCTTGTGTTAACTCATAACACCTTCAGAAACCCTATTTCCAGAGAAGGTCACATTCACAAATACTGGGGGTTAGGACTTTAACGTATCTTTTTTGGGAGGACACAATTCAATCCATAACAAAGGGCAATAAAAAAACCATATGTGGTGGGTTAATTACTTCTGCATGTGGCTTTCCTGTGGTCTTGTAACTTCCACCCAGGTGACTGTACTGATAGGGTAATTGTGGCCTACCAAGGGGATTGGTTAATTTTGACTTAAATGAGAGCCAATTCCAGAGCAAGAGGAGAGCCCACCACCATCAAGGAAGGAGAGACCCATGGGAGACAGGGCAGTGGACCCACACGGTGAGAAAGCCGAGCGCCTTCGGGCAGAGACTGGGGGCCAGGGAGCAGTCTACGCCTGACCCACGAATGTGGGACCTGCCAGCCTCCACAACCGCGTGAGCCATTTCCTTTATGTGGTTTATGAGTTCTGTGAGATGTTGCAGTGAATCTGGGAACCCAAAGACGGGAGGGAGAGTACTGAGGGGGGAGGGAGTAGGGAGTAGGTGATGTTAGAGATGATAGAGTGGTACAGCAGCTGGAAAAGTTAGACATTTGGGACATCTTTAACCTCTGCCTCATGGAACCAGCTTTGTGCTGATCCTTATAAAAGAAATTATTTGTTTACTATACAACTTATTATTCAAAATGTGTATGTTTACTACCTTTGTTGTTTTTAAGTGTTTAACTGAACAGATCAGTATGATCACAAAGTGAACTCCAAATGAACCAGACATACGTGGAAGCGAGAAGTATCTGAAGTTGGGAGTTGGGGACACTGACAGTCACAACACTGTGTGGCTGGTACTGTTATTATCTTCAAATAAAAACGAGCATTCTGAAGGATAGAGAGGTTCAGTAACTTCCCCAAAGCCACACAGCCAGTAAGTGAGCAGAGCCAGGATTCAAACACAAAGTCCAGCCCTAGAGCCTACCCTCAAGACGACTACGACATCTAGTATTTCCACTGTTCTTACAGGATATGGGCGCAATGGCATCCTCACCAAACACCTGCACTAAGCACTTTGCTTTTATCATGTCCTTTAATCCTCTTGGAGCCCTGGTGGTGCAGTGGTTAAGAGCTCAGCTGCTAACCAAAAGGTCGGCAGTTCGAATCCACGAGCTGCTCCTTAGAAACCTTATGGGGCAGTTCTACTCTGTCCTACAGGGTCGCTGTGAGTCGAATCGACTCGACGGCAACGAATTTGGTTTTGGTTAAACCTCCTAAAGCCCTGTGAGTGTGAAGCTGGGAGAGGTTGAGTAGTAACCTGCTCAATAAGTGAAGGAACCAGGATTCAGAGGCAGGTGTGTCTGATTCAGGAGCCCTGGTCATACAGTGGTTAAGTGCTCTGCTGTTAACTGAAAGGTCGGCAATTTGAACCCACCAGCTGCTCTGCGAGAGAAAGATGTGGCAGTCTACTTTCACAAAGATAACAGCCTTGAAACCCTATAGGGCTGTTCTACCCTGTCCTACAGGGTCACTATGAGTTGGAATTGACTTGACGGCAACGGGTCTGGGTTTTTTTAGTGTCTCACTCACAGCCCTTGTTCTACCTAGGATTACACTCCACCTTCCATGTTCTATGTACAAACTACTCCTTATTATCTAAGAAAGCAAATCTTCCACTAGACAACTTTTTGTTGAACATGAGTTTTTATATTTATTTGGACTTAATGACACTAAATTTCTTTGAAAATATTTTCTGTAATTAAGGAGATTCTTTAATACGAGAGAACTAACTCAGATAAAGTGAAGGTTTTGTAATGCAGGAAATTATCATAGAAAGGTCCTCAAAAGACACCTGGTTGAAATACCTCACTTCAACAGGCTTGGAAGCCAGTAATAATTAATGATATCTGTAACAAGAAAACCTAACAAAAAAAGGCTTGCACCAGTTAGGGATTGAGACTATGATACAAGTGAAGCTTCATATTATACAAACACATTATTAAATGTTTTAAATAAGATTTATATCAGTCTGCTAGTTCATCAAAATTACAAGCTTGCTTTCACACACAAGTTCAACCGAAGTCCCATTTCTAAGCACCAACCAGCGATCAGCTGGGGAGGAGGATCTCTGTGCTTGTTAGTTAGAAAAGGAAAGATTTCCTTATACTTAGCAGGGAATAAAGGAGCCTTGGTAGTGCAGCAGTTAAGTGCTCAGCTGTTAACCAAAAGGTTGGTGGTTCGAACCACCCCCCAACAGCTCTGCAGGAGAAAGACCTGACGATCTGCTTCCAGAAAGATTACAGCCTAGGAAACCCTATGGGGTAGTTCTACTCTGTCACATAGGGGGTCGCTATGAGCTGGAACTGACTCAATGGCACCCAACAACAGCAACAGCAGCAGGGAATGGAAAGGCAGGCGTTGCAGTTACAAGGTAGCAAACTTCAAAAAGCCTGTCTGGAAGAGGTCAGGGTTCGTCCAGTAAAGCATTAAGAAGCTGTCATTTGTTGAAACTTTTTCTAACTACTGACAGGTACCACTGTCTTATCATGAAGGCTCTGATTTCCTCCTCCTGGCAGACACGCGATGAAGGCCTGGCTAGTGCGCTATAAGCGACAGTGGTGTGTGTAGCGGGGAGGGGATTCCTCCTCTCTCCTGTTTGCTGGGTTACATGTTTTTTAAAAGCACAGTTTGTAGATTTCACAACCACTCTGAAAATGTTCATATTGCATATAATTGTCCTTCACTTAAAATCAGAAACCATTCTCATGTGACTTATTTACTTAATTTCTGCTTGTTCCAAAAAGGATTCCAACCAGCAGAAATTACTCTCACTGTACAATGAGTGGAACCTAGAAACCCACAGCCCTGGCTGCTGGTAGGTTTGTAAGATTCTGACGTACTTATGCCATATGCAGCCAGAGCTACTATGTGTGACCTTCAGCAAGCTTCCTAATCAAAAAATGAGGGTAGTAACAGTACCTACCTTGTAAATTTGTTGTGAGGCTTAAATGAGCTGACATGCAAAAAAAATTAGAGCCGTGCCTGCATAAAAGCATTATATGTGTTATTTATTATTGGTGAAGTTTACGTGTGTCTATGATTGAAGTACTAGCTGGATGGAAAAACACATACCAGCTTTATCTCTGGAAGAGCTTTGAGGAAAGAGCATTGTTCTCTTAACAGCTGTATCCTCCTCCTTCAACCACCAGACATGGTTAGGACCCTCGTTCTTGGACAAAAGCTTCAGGGGACTCTTCCACCCAATCAAACTATCACTCCTTTTTTTTTTTGTGCTAGTTTTCCCTGTCAAACTTCTTGAATAAATTTTCTGTAGCTACTGTTACCAATCTGACTGAGGTGACCCTTAGGAAAACCAGTTGGCCTTACCCAGGGGAAGTCAGGACTCAGTTTGGTGAGTTTCCCCAGAGTTGTGTAGAAGCAGGGAAACAGACCAAACAGGATAACACAAAACCCATAATACTGATTTCTTTACTAATGGTGAAAAGTATATTTGCCCTAAGGTTCTGACATCTGAGGTCTCTAAACACTTCCTTGTCTCCTCAGAGGGAATCTATAAACAGGAAGCCAAATTATAAGCAGGCGTTTGCTGGGATGGGCCAACCACAGGGACCACACGTAGAAGCCTACACCACCTTCCCTGAAAGACCCGCAAAAACCCTTCCAAATTCTGTCTCTCCAGCTCCCATTCTTCTGTATTTCCCTGCTGCCCCTCTACCTGCTGCTGTGACAGTCTTTCTTTAGATATGGTAATATCATCTATTAGACTACATCCAGTCCCACTCTTTCTGCTTCCAACCTGAAAGAGACAGACAGCTTTAAAGGTGTCTTCTGTAGAAAACCGAGCTCATCTATTATGTGATTTTATTAGGCCAACTCTGAGTTCTGCTGGTGGCACCTACATTATACCACGTACACCCACTCCCGTCACCTACTAATCACTTGCTCTCCCTTAACCCTTAACTTGGATTTCATCTACCACATCCAGTGACTCTCTACAGTTCTCGTTCCTTGGGGTTTTACTGCTGCAGTTGATACCATTTGCAGACCATTCTTTAAAAGCTTTCCCATCACTGGCTTTAATGGAACCAAGCTCTGCTGGTTTTGCTCATTAATTTCAAATTGCTCTGTAGCACCCGTGGTGGTACTATAGACCTGGATGCAGACTCAGCCTCTACTCCTTACTAGCTATGTGCCCACGGTTAAGTACTTCTCTAGGCCTTTTTCCGTATCTGTAAAATGGACATAATGACATCAATGGCTATTAAATGTTTAGCATAATAAGCTTACTCCAGGCACAAAGTAATCAATCACTCAGTAAATATCAGCTATTATTTCTGTGACCTAATTCTCAGCTCTGGGCATGCCACTCTTCTCTTTCTATGCTCACTACCTGGAAATGTCCGTCAACAGACGGATGGATAAAAAATGTGACATACACATACAACGGAATACTTCCCAGCCATACGGAGAAATGAAACCCTGATGCATGCCACAACACAGATAAACCTTGTAAACATCAAACAGAGTAAAATCCATCAGTCCCAAAAGGACAAATACCGTCTGATCTCATTTACGTGAAATAAGCAAATACATAGAAACCAAAGATTAGTAGTAGTATTAGGGACGGGGGGTTCTGCTTAGGGGGCACTGAGTTTATGTTAATGGTGGTGGAATAATCTGGAAAAGGATAGTGAGAATGGTTGCACAGCATAAAGAATATAATCAACGTCACTGAATTATACTTGTAGAAATTGTTGAATTGGAAAAATAAAAAATCTGCCATTATCCAAATATATTAATTCCCTTTAATAATGCATCTATGAATACATACATGCTTCATATATGTCTTTTATGAACATGTATATATTTTTCAGCCTTTTCTATTCCATGAGGTTATAAATGCCGTAAGTTTACAATCAGCCATAGGATGCTGAACTTCCTTAATTTGTTCTGAATTTACCTCCTTCAAGCATCAAGGTAAAAAGCGCCTATTTTAGCATTTTCAGACTTGGGGAACAAGCTGATAGTTTTCTCACCCGCATCGCTAGTGATTTTAAAGGAGCACAAAAATAAATACAGCAGGGACCATGCCTTGAGACTGTGCGGAAAGGCCCAGCTGCATTCACGTTCATTTTCCTAGTTTCCACAATAATGACTCATAGAAAGACGCTGCCTGATACACATTCAACCCAACTGAAGGAATTCTACTTAGGACTAATGTTGTAATCTTCATGAATGCAAAAAGAAAGCAGGACGTCTCAAAAGAGTTAACGCTCCTTCTTTTCAAGAAAAGTTTGGGCTAAAAAACACAGAAAGAATTGAAGTCCAGTATAGGTGAGGGGAAACCCTGGTGGCGTAGTGATTAAGAACTATGGCTGCTCACCAAGAGGTCGGCAGTTTGAATCCACCAGGCTCTCCTTGGAAACTCCATGGGGCAGTTCTACTCTGTCCTGTAGGGTCGCTATGAGTCGGGAATCGACTTGACGGCACTGGTCTAAAGGTGAGGAGACCGCAGCAGAGCACCTCGCTCTCTCACTGAAGTCAAGCTCCTCGTGAGTGCGATCACAGGATCGCTGCCCGTGGAGGAGGTTTGGAGACCGGAGCGCTGCCAAAGACTAGAAAGAGCAAATAAACCTAAGTCTGATTTTTTAAGAAACAGAAAAAACTGCCAACAACAGTCCAGTGCACTTGACGTCAATCCTTTTCTAAATTCAGAATTGTTTTTTGAGAGAGTGTATAGATCGTAACTGAAAAAGAAGTAGTAGAAATAGTGTCAGCAGAATTTCGAGAAGATATTTGACCAGGTTTTCATTATACCCATATGGTAAGATAAATATAGGACGGCTAACAGTACAATTCGGTGGCGAAGTAGCTGTGTGAACAACCAGAACTGACAAGTGCTCACTGACACGTTGCTACCATCTCAGGGGCCATTCTACCAGCAAGCTTCAGGACTTCATGGCCTTCTGCTGAAGCCTTTTTATCAATGACATGAAGATGCAGAAGGTTACTGTACTGCTGTTGGCATCCAACACGTGGCTGATGTGAACCTAGTGGGAATAACTAACAGTATATGCTAAGAAAGAGCCAGGATCTAAAGAGACAATAATAAGCCAAAAATATGGGCTAATTTTAATAAAATAAAACTAAATGGAGAAAAAAATATCTTCAGGTTCAGTACCTGTGTCCAAAGGATGGATGGGATGGATGGATGGATGGATGGATGGATAGATGGATGGATGGACAGACGGACAGATAGATGGTGCTGTTAGGTGCCGTTGAGCCAATTCAGACTCATAGCGACCCCATGTGACAGAGCAGAACTGCCCTATAGTTTCTTGGCTGTAATCTTTATGGGTGCAGATTGCCACGTCTTTTTCCCACGGAGCCACTTTGATTAGCAGCTGAGCCCTTAACCCTTGCACCATCAGTGCCCCACATATAGATATACGATGTATAGACATATAGAACTGTGAGACGGGAAAGTTGTGGTTTAGTTAAAAATAAAAAAAAGATAGTTTAATGGCTTTAGTTGACAGCATGCTTAGTATAATCTGACAGCAGCAATCTCAGTCCGATGAAATGTGGGTATCAGAAAAGCTAACGTAATGCCAGCTGCAGCAACAGTCTCTCAAACATGGTAGGTAGAGCTCTTGCTCAACTCGGGACTGATCAGATCACAACGGAAACACTGTGCAGCTCTCCAGGGGTTGCAGTCTTCATAACCAAATCGGCACACATTCAGAAGAGAACGACCAGGAGGCTGAGGAGTCTTGAAACGATTCCATAAAAGGACGGGTAGAAGGGAGTACAGATATATAAATAGGACACAATGTGGCCTTGGGAGAACATGACAGCTATCTTCATTCAGTCATTCAACAAACACGAATTTCAAACCTACTCTGGTCTAGACACTGTGACAGTGGCTGGGGATACAGAGAGAAGATAGTCCATATCCACAAGAAATTCATATGCATATCGAAGACTTGAAACAGCCTTGATCTAAAAATGGATTTGACTGTTCTATATGATTTTATAAGGTTGAAACAGGACTAGTGGAAGAAGTTAGAAAGTAATCCATTTCAGCTCCATATAAGGAACTGTATTTTAAAAGTCAAAGCTGTCTAATGATGAAAAAAGTTGCCTGAGAAGGCTCCAGAATTCCAATCAGGAACAGTGTGCTGAGCAGGGATACTGCTGAAGGCAGGCAGGCACTGAACTAGACCATCTTCAATGTCCCTCACGTTTATGGTAGGATTCTACACTTCCCTGGGGAATGGACTCTCCCCAGATTTACCCTGTGTACTTCAGCATCCAGGTTTCCTATGGTTGCTACTTCCAACTTCGTACCCTGTCCCGCACTTAAGCAATGTTTCATAATCGGGAACAGATCTGAGAGTAATAGGAATAAAGAGAAGAAGAAACTGACCCATCAGCAGGTGGAATGCAAAAAAAAAAATCAATACTGTTCCATGTGCCTTGACTTTTTAAAGAAAATGTAAAAATTCTCTACCTTTTCATTCATAAATTCAGTAAAAAATATTCCATTCTGTTCAATTACTAGAAATCAGGATTCATTATATACTGCATCTCTGGCTCGGAGCCATGTTTTCTAACAAGGAAAAACAATTTTCTTTAAGATCACCTAAAGGATTTGTGCCTTAATAAGCACTCCAAAAATCCCCTATTACAAGGTTATGTGGAAACTAAGTTTATAATATATTTCTAAAAGAAAGGATTCATCAGGTATGGCAGGCCAAACGCCATGAACTCATCAAAACTGTGGAATTTTGATTAAATGGCTATTTAAGTTTAATCCATTTAAAAACCACAGGCAGCAGGAACATAGAAAAAAGGCCTAGACTATTTAGTTGCGGCTTTTATAAATTGGTTTAGGATTATTTGAGCTTGCCTTTCTTTACTTCATTGTGTAATTTTAAAACGGTCTCATCTATTGGCTTTACACGTGGCAACTGCGTACTGAAGGAGTTGGCCCTCCGAAACTGTTCATATTAACTTTTTGGAAGCAATCCGTCTCACTTTAGCGTTTCTCGATTTAGATGCAACAAACGGGCCAGGATTCGATTTCCAAGGGCTCTCTCTTTTAAATAGCAGCCCAGAGAGGCAGAAGGGAGGAAGAAAATTGAAACAGCAGCTCAGAAAGGACAAAAGTGAGGAAGAAAAAGAGCATCTTTCACCCACCAGCCCTGAAAGAAGCCTTCCCCTCCGGCTGTCATCAATTCTAAAGGCTTTCTATCATTTCAAACCCCAAACCCCACTGCCGTGCAGTCGATTCCGACTCACAGCGACCCTAAAGGACAGACTAGAACGGCCCCATAGGGTTTCCAAGGCTGTAAATCTTCATGGAAGCAGACTGCCACATCTTTCTTCCGCGGTTGGTAGGCTCGAACCCACCCCCTTTCGGTTGGCAGCCGAGAGCTTTAACCACTGCACCACCCGTTGAAAAAGAAAAGACTCCAGTTTCCGGGGACGGGGGCATTCCCTTTCGCACAAGTGGCTAAGGCGGGACTTCAGCTCGTGGCCACCGAGGCGCGAACCCGCGGAGGATCCGCCCGCCGAGCCCAGAGCCCCGGCGGCGGAAGGCAGGGCGACGCGGCGGACTTACAGTGACACCATCCTAGGTGACAGCACCAGTGCAGCTTGAAGCACTTGCCATGGCTGTGCGTGGCACAGATGGAGAGCCCGTCGCACGGCTGGAAGTCGGGTCTGCGGGCGGCGCAGCTCCGCGCCAGGGCCTGAGCCTCGTCCACTTTCTCGCTCTTCCAGCCCCGCTCGGCCGCCGCCGCCGCACTCATTGCCTCGCCCTCCGCGCGGAGCCCGGACCCAAAGCCGGAAGGAGCAGCGTCTGACGGGCAGGAAGCCGAGCCGGCTGCGGACGCGGGAGGGCGCGGACCGGGAGCGCGACGGCCCAGGCTGGCGGAGGAGCCGCCCCGGGCGCTGCGACCGCGGCCCGGACCTGCCGCCACCTGCCTCGCTGCCTCGCTCCCTCCCGCCGCCGCTTTCGCCGCCGCCGCCGCTCCCACGCGCGCGCGCACGCGCGCGCGCACGCGCGCCAGGCGCCCCGGGAGGCGCTGCGGGGCCCTGGGCCGGGCGGCCTCTCCACACGCGCCCCGCCGGAGCGCTGTCGTCGGCGTGCCTCCCGTCACAGCGAGTCTCTACACGCTCCTTACACACTGCTCACACGGATCCCGGTCGGCGGCCGCTGCGGCGGCTCGGGGTTCACATGCACGCCAGCTTACACGCGCGCTTCCCACACACACTTGCTTCCAACCTACGTCTCGAGGACTGACACTCATGTCTGCACACTCCTCGGCGGGTGTGCACACGGGGCTGACACAACACACATCCACGCGTGTGCACACGGGGTTGACACACGTCCACGCGCTCCTCGGCGGGGTGCAGGCCGGGCTGACACGCACATCCACGCGTGTTCACACGGGGCTGGCACACACGTCCACAGGCTCCTTGGCAAGTGTGCACACGGGGCCGACACTCGTCCACGCGCTCCTCGGCGGGTGTGCACAATAGTCCACGGCCGCCTGCGCCTGAGAGGGCGCTGGTTTGCGCGCCCCTCCGGCGAGGTGTTCTGTCAGGCCGTCTCCCGTGCGCACCTCACAGCGCCCGGCACACGCCTTCCAGGGCTGCGCAGGAACCCTCGGGCGCGCACAAGCTCGCACGCGCACACTCCCCCAGGGCCGCCTCCTCCCCGGAGCGCGGCCATAGCGCGACGGGGCCCAGGCCGCCTGGCCTCGGTGGACCCCAGCCCACGCGCCCCTAGCTACCGCTGCCCAGCCTTCCCGCGCTGAGCCACCCCACGCTGGGCCCAGGCGGGGTGAGTGGGAAAGCAAGCAGGCCAGGTGCCATGGGGGGTGCGATATGCATGTGTGGTGCACGGAACTGGTGTGTGGAGTGTGTTATGTGTGCACAGTTTGGTGTATGTGGGGGGGTGTAGTTGGGGGTGTGTGTAGTTTGGGGGTGTGTGTAGTTGGGGGGTGTAGTTTGGGAGAGTGTAGTTCGAGGGTGTGTAGTTCAGGGGTGTGTAGTTGGGTGTGTGCACATGATAGTTTAGTGTGTGTGTAATTAGGTATGTGTGTAGTTGGGGGGGGTGTGGGTGTGTATGATGATTATATGGAGTATCTGTGATGGATGGATGTGTGTGTGTGCCGAGCCCTGGTGGCGCCGTGGTTAAGAGCTAGGCTGCTGACCAAAAGGTTGACAATTCAAATCCACCAGCCGCTCCTTGGAAACCCCAGGGGGCAGTTCTGCTCTGTCCTGTAGGGTCGCTGTGAGTCGGAACTGACTCAACGGCAATGGGTTTTTAGTGTGTGTGAGTGTGTAAGTTGGTGTGTTGTTAGGTGTGTGCATGGTACATGTGGGGTGTGTGTGGTGCAGGTAGAGTGTGTGTGGGGGTGTGTATATGTGTTTAACGTGTGTGTAGTTGACTGTGTGTGGTGTATATGACTTGTGTGGTAGGTGTATAGTTGGTGTGTATGTATGCGTGTGTACATGGTGTGTGGGTGGGTATGATTGTTATGTGGAGTGTGTGTATGTCCAGTGTGTGTGTGGTATATATGGATATAGTAGGGTATGTGTTGTACATGTTTGTATGGACACACAAGCAGGACTCGTGTTTGCCTTGGACCCTGTGTGTGTGTTTGTGTGTGAAAGGCTGCCTCGGCCAGCGGGTGTGACTGGCATGGCTGGTGGCTGCGGCTCCGCCATACATTCGACTTGCATTCTTCCCTCCTGGGGACAGGTTGCTCCAAATAGATTTTCCATGCCAGGCTCTGCTGCTGAGAGCTGACCCCAGGCTGGATTCAGTGAAGAGAAAACACACCATTTGCTCCTGGGGAGCACTGCTGGGAATTGGTGTTTCCCTGCAACAAGGCCAGAAGCAGCCTTGAACACAAAAAAGGGGGGGACCCCCTCATTATTTGCCAAACGTTTTCCAGGGCAGAGGAAAATGCCAGTAATTACCAAGGTTCAGGGAACAACAACAAAGCCCTTTCAGCTATGTGAGAACACGCTTCTGCCCAGCTCCTCTTTCGCCATGACTTTGATCCTTTCTCGCTTTGCACTGATGGTGGAGTCCTCGTCATTCTGAAATAACCAAACTCATTCCCAAGCACCAAAAATCCTTGCTGCCACAAGCAATCTTTCATAATTTTCCCTTTTATTTAACCTAGGCTTGAGAAGGGAAATGCAATTTCCATATATCTAACTCATCGCGAAGAAATCTTCATCTGTTAGGGGTTCAGGAGAGACTCAGTTTGATGACAAAAGTATTTTCAAGAAAGGCTTGAATCAGAATCACAAAACACGGTTCCCCCAAATAACCGAATCCTGAAACAGTTGTAAATGTGAAGCATTGTCTCTTCAGCCCCAGTCCCCGCCAAAAAAAATCCTGAAGCCCATCCCTGACTCATAAAATCTATCCTCCCTGCTGTTAATTTTAGTCTGCCCCAGCTCAGCATAATATGAATAAAAGGAAAACTTAACCCCAGGAACACATTATCGCCGCAGTAAACCAATCAAGAATTTTTTGAAGGGAGATTCCCATCTGTTTCACCCTATTTTCCTCTTTCCCAACTCATAAACTCACTCTAACACCAACCAGATGATAGGCGAGCAATTCTTCCAGTATTTCAGTAATTAATATTTGAACTGGGTCCTTCCACTGACTTTGACTCTACCACGATCCACGTTAAAAGATTCCACTATATACGAAACAGAAGCATCTCAGCTAGTGAAAAATGAGCATGAGAAATAATGCAATATACCACTTCAGCCAGGAGGCAAGGAAGATTACACGAACACCCCACCTTATGTCAGCCACATGATTTGGAGCTGAGAAAACTTCACATTTTCTAGAACACAAAACTTATGCCATTCCGTTTCCCAAAAGATCTTCTAACCTCCGCTATCTAGAATGGAACAATAGCAAACCCACTGCCATCAAGTGGATTCCAAGTCACAGTGACCCTATTGGACAGAGCAGAACTGCCCCATAGGGTTTCCAAGGAGCGCCCAGTGGATTCAAACTGCTGACCTTTTGGTGAGCAGAAAGTTCTCCAGAATATCTTTTAGCACTCAAAGCTATGACTTGCCCACCGGGTGACAGAGCTAGGGTTAGAACCCTTTTGGTTCAGATGTCATTTGCAAATAGTCAGATAATGTGTGACCTCTCCCTTTCTACTCGACTACACGTATTTGTCCAACAGGAATGTAACCTATGTCTATGCACAACATCTACTTTGAACACTTTGATAAAACGAGTCATTAAAATCAGTTACATTTTGGTTGCTTGATTGAACTGAGCAACTAATTCCACTGTGGTTATAAATAACCTGCTACTAATTGGTCAATTTATCATATTAAAGCCCTTGGAATGATGAAGTGGATGAAGAAGCTTTCAAATGAGGTGCAACTAAGTTAGGATTCTTCTGTGGGGAGAGAGGATGCCTCCCTGGCATCATTCTGGCCCTCATCATCCCCTGTGGTGTTAAAGAAGGAACAGTGGGTTTGGAATCAGGATGGAATCAAATCTCACCTCCACCGTGTGATCCTGTGCAAGTTACTTAACCTCTCTGAGCCTTGCTTCTTACATGGAGATTATAATTCCTACTTCATACACTTGCAGTGAATATTAAATAAGGTAATATGTGGGAAGAGGCTAGCACTGTGCCTGGCACACTGCAGATGGGCAATAAATATTAGTCCCCTTTTCCCAGCACCTCCAAATGCCCTCCAGGTCCACAGACTCTCTTTCCTCTAATCCTTCCTCCACAATGCTGAGAAAACCAAACAACCCACTACCGTGGAGTCAATTCTGACTCACAGTGACCTTGTAGGACACAGCAGAACTGCCCCATCGGGTTTCCAAGGCTGTAAATCTCTATGGAAGCAGACCGCCACGTCTTTCTCCTGCAGAGTCATGCGTGGTTTTCGAATCGGCAACCTACTGGTTAGCGGCCGACCGCTTTAACCGCTGTGCCACCAGGGCTCCTCACAATACTGAGAAGAGATCTCTAAAACATGAATCTGATCACATCACCCCTGAGTTTAAAATACTTGGAAATTTCTCCTTGTCTACTGTAAAAAATCCAAACTCCTGTGTAGGATATACAAAGTCCTCCTAACCTCTTCTCCAGCTCCCCCTCCCCAGGCTCTGAAGTCTGTACTCCCCCGGGATGACTGCTTTGTTTCTGGGCTTGTGATATTCTCTCCTACCTACCTCTGTGCCTTTCTGCTTGGCCTCTGCGGTGTGATTGATTACTTTTGTGTGGCCTTTCTAGCCATGGCCTTGTAACTCCCACCGAGGTAATAGTGTGGTAGGGTAATTGTGGCCTACAAGGCGATTAGTCAGTTTTACTTAAAAGAGAGCCAATTCCAGAGCAGGGAGGAGAGACCCAGTAACAAGGACCCAGCAGCAGGAGACAGCGTGGTAGGTCCCCAGCCCACACAGAGAGAAAGCTGAGGGCCTCTGGGCAGAAACTGAGGGCCAGGGAGAGGCATGCCTGCAAGCACAGCTGGGGAGGGGCTGTCCTGATGGAAGAACTGTATCCTGCGTGTTCTTGAGCCTGAATTGTAACCTGTTACTTCCCTAATAAACCCCATAATTGTGAGTATGGCCTGTGAGTTTTGTGTGGCCATTGCAATGAATTACCGAACCCAGCAGAGAAGTAGAGAGTGCTGTGCGAGGGATGGTTGGTGTCAGAATTCATAAAGATGGCAGAGAGAGGAGGCTCATCTGGCCTCCGCCTCACGCGTATCAGTCTTGGGCTGTTCTGGTTCTCCTTCCCCCTTGTAGGGTTGGAGGAGGTCAGACACTGCCCCCAAGCCATTTTTACAGCCTTGAATTGCCTAATCCCCTTCTTAAAGGAGTTCCTTCAAGTTCCAGCTCAAATACTGCAGCCTTTTCCTAGCCCACTTTCTCCTCCTTAAGGACCTGGTGCCTCAAGCGGTGAGGCAGGTATTGTATTTCCATTGTGTTGGGTACTTGGGAGACATTCACCAAATATTTTTCAATGGACACGTTAAAAGATTTTTGACAACAAATCCATTCATAGTATGGAAAAGCAAAAAATCTGTTTTCCAAGTCTTCGGTCCCAGAACTAGAAGATTGCTTTGAAGCCTTTAAAATGAAAATGAAGACTTACTTAATAAACTAGCTTATCCTTTGACGGAATGTCTTATCTCTATAGATGACCCTACCGCAACAACTGTAGCTTCAAAGGGGTATTTTAGGCACTGAGGGAATGACAGACGCGTAGTGGACAAGTGTTCACAGTCCCTCCCTAACCTTCTGATATCATACCATGAAGGGCAGCTTTCCCATAAAGCATCCCATTGTGCCACCGTCAGAGGCAAAGTATCAGGCAGACTACAACTAGCTTGTTCAAAATCGCAGTACTTGCGGTTTTTTATTGTGGTAAAATACGTATAACAAACCATTTGTCATTTTAACCATTTTTAAGGACAATTTAGCGACAATAATTATATACACCATGTTGTACAACCATCACTAATATCCATTCCAAATGCTATCCATCACCCTAAACAGAAACTCAGCACCCCTTAAGCGGTAACTCCCCATTTTCTTCTACCCCTCAATCACTGATAGCCACTAAAAACTTCGATCTCTGTACACTTGTCTATTCTAGATACTTCATATAAATGGGATCATACAGTATCTGTCCTTTTGTGACTGACTGATTTCACTCAGCATAATGTTTTCAGGGTTCACTTGGTGTGTCAGGACTTCATCTCTCTTTATAACTGAGTAATAGCCCACGGTATGTATATGGCGCATCTTGTTTGTCCATTCACCTGTTGATGGCCATTTTGGTTGTTCCCACCTCTTGGTTCTTGGAGAAAGATCTGCAAAGAACATTGGTGTACAGGTTTCTGTCTGCTTCTGCTTTCACTTCCTTGGGGTGAAAAGCACCCAAAAAAGCACCTAGGACTGGAATTGCTGGGTCATATGGTAATTCTGTATTTAACTTATGGAGGAAAGGCCATAACTGTTTTCCACAACAATTGCACTGTTTTACATTCCCATCAGCAATAGATGAGGGTTCCACCTCCTCCACCTCCTCACTAACACCTATTGTCTGTTTTTCTGATCGTAGCCTTTCTAGTGGGTGTGAAGTGACATTTCTGGTATTTTTTAAGTGGTAGAACTGGTTGATATTTGTGGATCATCTTAATATGATAGTCAAAATTCATCATTCTATCCCTCAGCTTTTCTTTGAAAAGGACACACCAGTTTTATACCAATTTGATGTATCAACGGAAGAAGTGTTTTTACCTATGAAAAAATTTAGTAGAATAAGAAGCCTCTAGAGTAGGTTTTGAACATAAAAGGGGAGGACAAGAAGGTCAGTCACTGACCTGCCAAAAATCCAGCTCCTGGAGGACATTATCAAACACTCTCAGTGTTCACATTCATCTGGACCAATAACCCCTGCACTTTTTCTGAGAGATGTGATGTGACATTAATGGAAGCGGGATCTGGGTCAATTTTGTGCTCCACACACCACAGCCCATTCTTCACGCTCTGATGGTCCACGCTTACTTCTGGAAGCAATGGACCTATCGTCATTTTGAAACAAGAACAGTCTGGCTTCATTTAATGGCAGAGTAATATACACATTCTGCCATTTCCATAAAAAAAAATACTTTTTTCCTTGATGACTAGCAATTAAAATAATTCACCTTTAATTAGCTCATTTCAGTGAGCAGCTAAAGGCTAAAATGACAGTGAAGAACAATCTGGAATACAGTGACTGACACATGGATTATGAATGAAGCAGCTGAGGTACCACGTGCAGCCTGCTAAGATGCTGGGCTGCAGTGAGCTCCCCATCCACATCCCCAACCACTCAGGCAGCACCCAGCTTACAATGCTGAGCTCATTTATCCACTCCATAAGTAACTATTGAGTGTCTTCCTTGTGCCAGACTCTGGCTGGGTACAGGAGATAATTTAGAAGCGAGACATGAACCAACCATGAGAATGGGAAAGTAAACGCTTTGATTAAGGGGCTCAAGCCGAGCATAACAGAAGAATAAGGGGAGAAATATGTAAGTCTGCCTGGAGCCATCAAAGAACATTTCACAGAAAGGATGAGTTAGCACTGGCGATGCAGACAAGCTGGGATGAGACATTATGGGAGAGAGGACAGCGTGTATGGAGGCAAGAAAGGTGAAGTCCTGCTCTGTAGGCCTGCCTTGCTTGAAAGTAGTAATATGTGCCTGAAGGAGCAGTCAGGGGAGAGGTGGAATTGGTAGACAGGGGCTAGATGATGAAAAGTCCTGTACAAAGTGGAGATTTAATCCTCTAAACTGGTAGATTTTGAACATCTTTCCACTGGGAGTACTTTGTTCAATGAAAATACTTGTCAGAAAGCATAATGAAAGCACTTTGTAAAGTCTGGCTGATTCAGTTGAAGCTGGAGTGTGTTGGTGGGGAATGGCACGTATTTGTAATTCCCATAACACCAGAGGAAAGATGGAAAACCCTGCACCAGGAGGTGAGGAGCGTGGTAGGCAACTTCTGTGATGGCTCCAAATGATCCTCATCTCCTGGTGTTCATACTCTTGTGTAATCCCTTCCTCTTGAGCATGTTGTTGTTGTTATTAGGTACCGTCCAGACAGTTCCAACTCATGGTGACCCAATGTACAACAGAATGAAACACTGCCCGGTCCTGCGCCATCCTAACAATCGTTGTTATGCTTTCTGGAGTGTGGACTGGGCTTAATGACTCCGAAAGTGATGAGTGTCACTTCCAAGGTCTGCTTAATTGTCTTTCTCTCTCTCTCATTCTCTGGGGGAAGCCAACTGCCATGTAGTAAGTGGTCCTATGGAAGGTCCCAAGCGGCAAGGAACTGACATCTCTGGCAAACAGCCAATAAGAGTCTGTGAGACAAAGAGCTTAGTAGTGAGAGCTGGCAGAGAGGCTATTTGGCAGAAGCTGGAAGGACTCACTCTGGATGGTTAGGGTCAGAGAGAGAGAAAGTGCCAAATAGATGGCTGTTGTCAGAATGATGGCGTGAGAAAGTAGGGATATGAATTACCTTCACGTTCTGGAGATTAGCCTTATGTTAACTGTTATTCATACAGGACCTGAGGCCTTCCAATAACCATAAGTGAGCTTAGAAACAAGTCTTCGGAGGCAGAGCAAGATGGCGAAGTGAGCAGACACCCCCATTTACTCCCCCAGCAACTAACACACTGAACAATGAATAAAAACCAGCACAAACTGAAATCTCAGAACTCCGGACAGCAGCTGAGGTATTGGAGAGTCCTAAAAATAATGACATGGACAGACATACGCACACTTATGTTCAACCCTGCTTTATTCACAGTAGCAAATAAATGTGAACAACTGAAGTGCCCACCAATGGACGAATGTGTAAGCAAATTGTGGTATTTACACACAATGGAATACTATGCAACCATAAAGAACAATGATGAGTCTGCGAAATATAATATGGTTGGAACTGGAGGGCATAATGCTAGGCAAAACAAGTCAAGCATATGAGGACAAATATTGTATGATCCCTCTTTTATAAGAAGACGACAACAGATTAATATAAAGAGACCAATGTTCATTGGTGGTTACCAGGGAGTGGGAGAGTGAAGTATGCTTTAGATAATAAAGACTTGTTATTTTTGGTAATGGGACAAGTGGCATCAAATGTGGATGTAGTGAGCACAGCACAACCAAGGTAAAAACGAGTGTTCGAGCACGTATGGGTGGGTATAGGCAAATTGGTATACAGCTAGGTACAGGAGTGTACATAGGTGAGAACAGATACAAATATCTATAGGTACATGTAAATACAAATATGCAGGTGTAGGCACATATATTCATTGAAGACACAAATATAGATTCTCCTTAAGCATAACCAAACACCTTCCAAGATTGGTTTTCTGGGTTTGAAGGCTTAGGACCATAGTCTCATTGGACAACTCAGTCCATTGGCATAACAGAGTTCACAAAAATCATGAATCCTAGTGAAGTGAATAGTGTCTGGGGTCTTTAAAGCTTGCGAGGGTCCATCTAAGACACAACTATAGGTCTCTACTCACCAGGAGCAAAACAGTAAGAAGGTAACCAAAAGCTCAGAGAAGAAACAAGTCTACATGAGCCATGACCTCATCTACACTAAGACCAGAAGAACTAGATGGTACTCGGCTACCACCATTAACAGTTCACATTAGTTGGTCCCAGATAGAATGGGACAAAAATATGGAGCAGAACTCAAATTCTTATTTAAAAAAAAAAAAACAGCCAGACAAACTGGAACAGTAGAGACCAGAGGACTACCTGAGACCATCACCCTGAGATACTCTTTAAACTTAGAACCAAGCCTATCCCCTGAGATCACCTTTTAATTAAATAGCAGAGTAGCACACAAAATAAAGGATATTACCTATAAGATTGATGCTATACTTAAAAGCCATCTGTATGAGATGAAAGGTCAACAATTATCCAAAAGCAAAGATGAGGAGATAAGGGGGCAAGGAAATTAGAGTACTGGAAATGGAGCAAACAACGCAAAGAGAATGCTGACATATTGTGATAAATGTGACCAATGTCACTGAACAATTTGCATGGAAATTGTTAAATGGGAACCTAACTTGCTGTGCAAACTTTCAGCAAAAACTAAATAAAATATTATTTTTTTTAAAAAAAGGCAAATCCTCCCGGTCGAGCCTTGAGATGAAACCACAGCCCTGACCAACACTTTGATTACAGCCAGGTAAGAGATCCTGGGCCAGCTGAGCTGCACCTAGACCCACAGAGACTACAAGATAATAAATGTTTGCTATTTTAAGCCTCTCAGTTTTTGAGAAATTTGTTATGCAGCAATAGATAACCAGTACAGGAACCAATGAGGAATTCTGAGCACAGAGGGACCGGCTCAGATGTGCATTTTGAATGCTAACTCTGGAAAGAGTCAGGAGGATAAATTGGATGAGGTGAGACCAGAGATAAGGCAACTGCTAGTCCAGGAGGAAGATCAAGAGGGCCTGAACATGAGGGCAGGGAGGAGAGGAGAATGGTACAAAAACTGAGGGTGTAAAATCAACAAGATTTGGGATTATTTGGTTCTTGGGAGCAGAAGGGTTTCAGGGATGATCCCAGTCACTAGCGAGATAACAAAGAAGGAGGAATATGTTTGAGGAGAAAGAAAAGGAGCTCAGCTTGGGATGTGTGGAGATCCTAGTGGTTGGAGTCATCCACATGGAGAACGCTAACAGCCAGTTGGATACAAGGTTCAAAGAAGTCTGAAACAGGGTACTCTGCATAAGAAACTGTACTTCACAACTCAGGGCGCTTCACTCACAGAGTCTGCATCCACCAATGTCTTTGGGGGCCAAGAAAATAACAAAAACGAGTGAAGAGACCTGGGTATAACGTGACAGGGAGCAGTGGGGACCGTGTTGAACCATGCAGTGACTGCCTTCCTCAATGCTCTCAAAATCAAACACGTTTGCAGCTCTGTGCTGTGTGCGGAGCTGAATTCAGTCTCTGGAGGAGGTGGTTTTCACCATACTCCTCACAGAAGTATCACAGCCGAGTGAAAAGAACATGAGCTTTGGGGTCGGGCAGCACAGAGTTTGAATCTTGCCTCAGCCACTTGTGAACAAGTGTGGCTGGTCAAGTTAATAATGCTCTCTACGCCAGCATTTCCTTAGCTGTAAAAGGGGCTAGGAGCCCTGATGGCGCAGTGGTTAAGAGCTACGGCTACTAACCATAAAGGTTGGCAATTCGAATCCACCAGCCGCTCCTTAGAAATCCTATGGGACAGTTTTACTCTGTCCTATGGGATCACCATGAGTCGAAATGGACTCGACAGCAACGGGGTTTTTTTTTTTAACATGGGCTAAGAATACAATTTCGGTAGGGTTATTGTGACTAAATGAGGTGATTGCTAATGACCAAATACATTGCCGGGCACAAAACAGGTGCTTAAGAAGTGGTAGCTGACGTACACCGGTGATATAAACGTCCTCACCTTTCCACTCAGAGAGCAGCAGAGTAATCACGGGGCATCCAGGACTCTCAATACCCAGTGTCCAGGACGTGTGTGTGTTTGTGTGTGTGTGTGTGTGTGTGTCTATCTTTGGAATGTGGGTCCTTTAAGTAGTGGGCAGTTTAACGTCAGGAAGCATGAGAACAGGCAGTCCTTCCGATGGCCCAACTGGCTGTAATTACTCTCTGTCCCGTCCCCCTGGCTAGCATCTTTGGGCTTAGGAACAAACTATCGTACCTCCCCCTCTGAAGCCTAATGGTTTGTCTAAATAAGAAGCAGGGGTAAAGAGATACAACTCCAGGCTAGCAATTCCCAGCTGGCACCCCCATGTCTGGTTACCCCCTCTTCGGGTGATCAGGCTGGAAAACTTGGACTGTGCTCTGTGCAGTGGAATATATTCCACCTGGAATATAAAACCAGGTGGAGGAAGATCCTTGGGGTACTTCCACGCTGCAAAGAGAAGGGCACCCATGGAAGTTTTCCATCCGGCCTGGACAGGTTTTGGGCCAGGGAGAACCACTCCTGATAGAACTTTTCCTGTTGTACATTGTCTGTTGTCTGTAATAAAATGACTTTCACTATTGCCAACATCATGTACGTGTCTAGTGTGCGGGGCAGATTATCCAACAGGCAAGGTAAGCACGGTGCTTACCTTGCTTACCAGGTCATCTGTAATGAACAATTTCACATGAGTTTCGACACCAAGGTAAGTAAACACAAGTAAGCTCCTGCGTACTGGGTCCTGTCAGGGATTGTAAATTTGAAAAGACGCTTTGATTCTGTAGGCAGGGGCTGTGGGGTTGGGAGAGTGACAGATGCCAGCCATACCTAGAAGGAGACTCTTTGACGTGGGGAAAAAACGTGAAACTGATCACTCCAGATGATCTGGTAAGCAAGGTAAGTACTGTGCTTATCTTGCCTGTTGGATAATCCACCCCTGCTTGTGTGTAAAACTTGATCAGGATGAATGGATACACCACCCACCGAGTGGTTGGTGCCTCTTGGTCATCTAGTGTTGCTGCAACAGAAATATCACAGGCGAGTGGCTTGAACAAATAAATACATTTATTCTCCCACAGTCTGGGAGGCTACAAGTCTGCCTTCAGGGCATCAGCCCCAGGGGAAGGCTTTCTCTCTGTTGGCTCTGGGGAGAAGTCCTTGTCATCAGTCTTCCCCTGGCCTAGGAGCTTCTCAGTCCAGGGATGCCAGGTTCAAAGGACATGCTCCACTCCTGGCTCTTCTTTCTTGGTGGTATGAGGTTCCCATCCTCTCTGCTCCATTCTTTCTTTTATATCTCCAGAGATTGACTCAAGATACGACCTAATCCTGTAGACTGAGTCCTGCTTCATTAACACAACTGCTCCTAATCCTGCCTCAGTAACATCACAGAGGTTAGGATTTGCAACACATAGGACAATCACGTCAGATCACAAAATGGAGGATAACTACACAATACTGGGAATCATGGCCTAGCTAAGTTGATACACATTTTGGGGGGATACAATTCAATCCATAACAGTACCACCGGCTGGAATTCTTATCCCAGTACTCTGGGAAGTAGTTAGGATCTGGAGATAGCTTTTAAGGCAAACTTCATGTGCAACGAAAGGCACATGGTACCATGAGGGAATCCATACAGCCAGGCCTTCAGGGAGGCGAGCTGGATCCAAGCAGCACTGGGACCGCCGGCAGCGGGAGTTAACAGAGCTTCACTCTTGGGCTCCAGAAACATGACTTTGCTATTCTCTTCCCCATGTGTTGGTGCCTCTCATCACCAACACATTTATTCTTTCTATTTTGTCTTTTTTTCTACTTAACAGCTTCTTTTTACTCATAGGAGCCCTGGTGGTACAGTGGTTAAAGCGATCGACTGCTAACCAAGAGGTCAGTGGTTTGAAACCACCAGTGGCTTCACAGGAGAAAGATGTGGCAGCCTGCTTCCATAGAGATTTACAGCCTTGGAAACCCTTTGAGGTCGCTATGAGTTGGAATCGACCCCACAACAGTGGGTTTTTTTGTTTTGTTTTGATTTTGACCCCATCTAGTCCCAACCTTACCTTATTCTTTGCCACTATAATCCTTTCTAATTCAGCTGTTGGTATGACCTGACTTGTCCTCATCTCTCCCAGTTTGAATTCCTGAGAGTGTGGATTTGTTTCAACCACCACCATAGTAGTGATCTGTGGCTGAAGGAACTGGAGGGGAAGTCATGTGATAAGGCCACCTAAACTACTCCTTTAGCAGGAGCTATGCATGGACAGCTTCCCACAGAACGGGCTAGGGAAATGACGGGCCATGACTGACACCGTAGTGCAGTGCATATGTGAGTATGTTCCCAGCGGAGGCCAGGAGGCTGGAGTGGCAGGGCAGATCAAAAATACGATACTGATATCTAAAAAGCCAGTATGAAACTAGTTGCGGGATTATAGTATTAACCAGTACACAACTGGAAGCTTCTCCCAGAAATCCTTCTCCTTGCCCCCTCAAGAACGAGCCCTGGTGGTGCAGTGGTTAAACACTCGGCTGCTAACCAAAAGGTTGGCAGTTCGAACCTACCATCTGCTCCATGGGAGAAAGATGTAGCAGTCTGCTTTTGTAAAGATTACAGCCTTGGAAATCCTATGGGGGCAGCTCTACCCTGTCCTACAGGGTGGCTACTAGTTGGGATCACTCACATATCTGGTGGTTGGCGGTCGCAGGAATGCTCACACATGGCCTCTCCATGTGTGCTTCCTTGCAACAGGGCGCTAAGCATCCTGAGAGAGAGCCAAGTGGAAGTCATATTAACTTTTTATGACCCAGCCTCACAAAAGCCACGCTACGTCACACCTGCTACGTTCCATGACTTGAGGCAGTTACAAAGCTCTGCTAGGTTCAGAGTGAGAAAACACAGATTCCACCTCACGATGGAAGCATGTCAGCATTACACTGTAGGAAGAGCATGAGGATGGAATATTATTAGAAAATAAAGCCTGCCACATAGCCCAATCTGTGTCTTGGGCTGCGATGGTTCAGATTAGAAACTTCCTCCTTGTTGAGTAGGGAGCTAGGAAGGAAGGTAGTCTGAGATAGGTGTGCCTGTGAAGCAGATAGAAGATTTAATTTCCTCACAGAACCACCGTGTTTTTGCTACGGAGGTTCATTTAGACGCTTCTTTCCATTCTCTTCGCACCTCCCTTACCTCGACCTAACGATACCCTTTTTTTTTTTTTTATTTTGATTTTAGCTGCCTCCAGACTATTTTTATCTTCAGCCTTTCAAAGAAAAAATTAAAGCAACATTGGCTATGCTGGATTTCCAGTTCACACAGGACTCAGTATATATTGGAAAAAAAAAAAAAGAGTCAATTTTATTCTTAAATAAGAAATACACGTTGGTTTTCTCAAATCAGAATCTATTGTTCCAGAAATGTTGTCAATAACTATTCAAAAAGAAAAGAAAATACTATGTATAAATAATGGAAAGAAAGAAACAAAAGTATCTATTTTGCAGATTGCATGACTACAGATCTAGACCAAGGAAATCAACTCAAAGTTATTGAAACTAATGAGTTCAGTTGCAAGACTGATTCTAAATCCTGCTCCCCCATTGCGTTTGTGTGTGTGTATAGTATTGCATGTGTGTGTATTGTATGTATGTATATGTATGTGTCAGTACATAAATACTAGCATATAACAGGGAAATCGCAATAATTAAAAGTCGTCTCTTGTTGCTATTACAACAAAAACTTTCAACACGTGGGGATTGATTCAGCTTGTGGCAAGATTTATTTGGAGAAATTATAGAGTTAATGAAAAAATAAAGAGGATTGTTAGTAAATTGAGTGCTATACCTGTTACTGATTAGAAAGGAAAATATAATAGCATTTCCTAGGTTAATACATGGATTCATCAATTAAAACCTCAGCAGGTTAATTTAAGGTAGCCACAAATGAAGAGTGCAATTCATCTGGAATACTAAAAAGAACGCCAAAGAATGTTTATTTTAAAAGATGTAATGGCAACTAACAACAACAGTGATTACTGACTCACTCTATCGTATATATGTTGCTGTGCTAAATTTTAATACATATTATAAAATGATAATTATAGAAGCAATGGACAATTAAGTAAAAAATAAATTTGTTGAATCAGGAAAAGAGAGAGATTTAGCAGATTCATTCAAACTCCAAGAACGTAATAAATGTCAAATCAGTGGTACGGTGAGGAAAAACGCCTTGCCATGGAGTTGATTAGGATTCAGTGACCCTATAGGACAGAGTAGAACTACTCCACAGGGTTTCCAAGGAGCAGCTGCTGGATTCAAACTGCCAACCTTTTGGTTTGCAGCTGTTACTCGTAACCACTGCGCCACCAGGGCTCCACAGTGAGGAAAGGAATCACTAAAACTGCTGTTGAAGGAGGAGGGTGCTGACATGTTGGGGAGTTGCAATAATGTCACAAAACAATTTGTGTATAAAATTTTTGAGTGAAAAACTAATTTGCGCTGGGAACTTCCACCTAAAACACAATACAATTTAAAAAATTGCTGTTGAGACAATTACAAACTGGCATGAAGAAGCATTAACTGACACATCCACCGTCTTTAAGAACAAGACTTTGGAATTAGATAGTCTTTGGCAAGTTTCTTAAAATTTCTAAGTCTCTCTTTGCTCATTGGTAAAATGGGACTGTTGTTGGGTGCCGTTGAGTTGATTCTGGCTCATAGTGACCCCATGTGACAGAGTAAACTACCCCATAGGGTTTTCTTTGCTGTAATCTTTACGGAAGCAGATCACCAGATTTTTCTCCTACAGAGCTGCTGGGTGCGTTTGAACAACCATCCTTTTGGTTATCAGCCTAGCACTTAAGCATTGTGCCGCCAGGGCTCCAAATGGGACTAACAATAATTCTTACATCTTTAAAGGGTCTTTCTGTGGAGTGACTTAGATAATATATGTGAAGCACTTAGCACAGTGCCGGAAGCATAGTAAACAGTTATTATCATGAGTCAGAGCATTAAATATAAACTGGAACAAACAAACTGGTTAAATGATCTAGAAACACAAACAGAAAAGCATGTCGATCCCAGGGTTGGAGAGGAAACAAGTTTCTGATAATAGAAACGTGAAGGACAACATCAGAGACCAGGTGAATGTCCAAAACCTTAAAAAAAATACGAATTTCAAGCAAAATGTGTTATTCAGAGTGATATTGGTAAACTCCTAAATGAGGTCTTTTTGGAAAGGGTGGTGTCAGGTCAGTGTGGGTGACGGACTAAATTTCTGGATGGCCAGGGAAGGAAAGTTCACGAGGCTTCCCACATGAGCCCAAAGAAACCTGGGAAAGGTGGCCCCCCGCCCATTCTACCACCCATTTTGGGCTAGGTTGTCCAGAGCCCGTGGGCCATCCTCCTCCAACCCGGGGTCTAGAGGAGCTTCACGTAGGCAGGTAGGTTTGTGGTTGTCCCTGGAAATGCTGCCTCTGCTCAGTGGGGCTGCCCATCTGGCACAGCTCCGGCCAGGCCAGGTGCCTCTGCCAGCCGCCCTCGGCCTACCCAATGGTCCTAGGTCCTCTTTTAGCTCTTCATCCACCTGATTAAAACTCACTTTTTTTTTTTTTTTTTTTTGCTCTGTGGTTGTTGTTGTTAGGTGCAGTCGAGTTGTTTCCGACTCACAGAAACCCTATGTACAACAGAATGAAGCACTGCTGGGTCCTGCGCCATCCTCACAATCATTGCTATGTCTGAGCCCCTTGTTGCAGCCAGTGTCAATCCATCTCATTGAGGGTCTTCCTCTTTTTTCTGACCCTCTACCTTACCAAGCATGATGTCTTTCTCCAGGGATGGGACCCTCCTGATAACAGGTCTGAAATATGTGAGATGGAGTCTCGCCATCCTTGCTCTAGGAATTCCAAATTGCATGTCATTTCCACTCTCTCAGCCCAGCCCAGCCCATACACCCTCACAACATAGTTCACACCTCTGAGCTGCTGTTCATGCTGTTCCCTTTGTCTGGAGTACCCTCTCCTTTTCCCTCCTTCATCTGGATAATTACTTTCTTCTTAATGACTCAGATCCCTTCTCCGGGGACCCTTCCTTGACCCATCCCCAACTGAACCAAAAGCCCCTCTTCCAGGCATCATAGTGGTCTGTGCTGTTCTTCCCTGAAAACAAAACAAAACAAAACCAGTTGCCGTCGAGCTGATTCTGACTCACGGTGACCCTGTATGGGTCAGAGTAGAACTGTGCTCTACCCGGTTTTCAATGGCTGTGACCTTTCAAAAGCAGATCACCAGATCTTTCTTTCGAGGCTCCTCTCAGTGGATTTGAACTGCCAACCTTTGGGTTAGTAATTTGCAGCACCCCGGGACTGCCTGTGTTTCTCCCCTAAAACCCATTGCCATCGAGTTGATTTCTCACGGTGACCCCATGTGTTACAGAGTAGAACTGTGCTCCACAGGTTTTCTTGGCTGTAATCTTTATGGAAGCAGATCTCCAGGCCTTTCTTCCATGGCATCACTGGGTAGGTAAGAACGGCCAACCTTTTGGTTAGTAGACAAGTGCAAATCTTTCAGGACACTAGGTTGTAAATTCCTTGAAGTCTGGAGACACTCGCGGTTCTTCAGCGTCTTTGTTCCCAGCACAGTGCCTGGCCCGTGGTTGTGCTAAGAAAGGTGTGTGCTGTCCACTGCTGTTTATGCCTCTGCTGGTCACTAGTTTAGACATCACTATCTGTCCTACTGAGGCTGCTCATAGTGATTTACTCTGACTGCATTAGAATCTCCTGAGGTGGGGGGGCTTGTAAAAATACCAGTGCCCAGGCCCCACCCAAAGCCAATTAAGTCAGACTCTCTGGGGTTGGGTCCTGTGATTTAGTATTTTTTTCAGTGCTCCCAGATTGATTCGCCTGTGCATCTAGGAGGTTATTCAGAGCCCCACTAAGAGGTGGTCCTAATTCTGGCTCAGACTAGGACAGATGGGGAGGCTCACCCCTGCTGCTGTGGTTGTTGTACAGAGCCCTGGGAGTCAGGAAGCAGCTCAGCTCCCTCCTCATGCTTTTCCCCACCACCCCCTGTCCCCCCACTACCCACCCCTACCAGGCTGAATACTCAGAGTTCTTGCTTTCACTTCCCCTTGGAGGGGGTGCTGCTTAAACCATTTCTGTGGGAACTGGCTTTGAATGCTGCCTCAGCGGATCAAACCCACCCACATCACTAGCTTCCCTTTCCTCCTAAATCAGCAGGGTGGGGCACTCCATTCACATCACAGTCGCTCATCCCTCAAGCGCTCCCTTTAGTGTTAACGTGCAGCATAATAGGAATGGGCAGGTTCCAAATGAGCCTGAAATGTATAGAATTGAAGGGTCCTCTTTAAGGAGAAGAATAGAAATCACAAAACATGAAATTGCTAGGACCCTCCCAAGGCCTTGGAGAGGGCTCACGCAATGCCACACCCTGACTCTGCCTCTGAGGATAAGAACTAGCATTTACTGTGTCGATAGGTACCAGAGACTTTTCCTATCCATTTCATGATTCTTGGGACAGAATGCACCCACAAATATTTCTGGGTTCTCAGGTTTCTTGGGAGGCTATTTGTTCCACTAAAAGTATATGCTGCCCTCCAGTGAGGGCTTGTATAATAGTGAAAAATGAAAGAAACCTTCTTTGGTGAAAATTCACTAAGGTAGAAGGGTTATGTACGAGGCAGTGCATCCAGGAGGTGTGATTGGGTCAAACTTTTGCCTGTTTTGGCTTTTGTACAGCTAGATAAGCCTTATAAGCATGTTTATGGTTTCCAGTGTGATAGTTAGGAAGCCCTGGTGGGTTTGGGCTTTGGGGTGCATGTGTGAGGTGCCCAGTGTAACCAAATGGAAGGTGTCTTTATGTACTGACTCATGTTCCAAAAGTTAAATGGTTTTTATCAAATCCATATTTTGTAAAACAAATTCAGAAAGACTCCTTAATTCAGCAAGACTTCCATTACTGAAAATGCATAGTATCAAAAAAATTTTTAAAGGAGAAGGTAGTAGGGTCTTAAAAGGTCTATGTAGCTCTACTTGCAACAAACAAGCAAGCATGTGATATTCTTATTTTACAAATGAGGAAACTCAGGCTCAGAAAGTTTTATTATTTAACCCAAGTCACGCATGTGGACTAGAATTCAAACCCGGTTCTGGCTGGTGTCTGAACCCAACCTTTTTCCACCACAACATATCTCAAAATCTGCAAAGGCTGTGTACCCTCAGGAGTCAGGGAGGTTTACACGAGGCTGGCAAATCCATATGTATGCCAAGTATTATATGTAGACTGAAAAATTAATGTGACTTGAGTATTTTTGGACCATTTTTACATGATAGAGATGCTGTTGTCATTAATAAAATAAAGCCATTTGAAAGCACTAATGTTACTTATTAGCTTTAGTCATTGTTTCCTTTCTCAAGCAATGTATACTAAAGGCACAAGTCTTACATACACACTTGGGAAAATGTTGTTATGTTGAACAGGCACCGTGAATGGAATATTATCCAGCCATAAAAGGGAAGGAAGTACTGATACACGCTACAACATGGGTCAACCTTGAAAACATTATGCTAGGTGAAATAAGCCAGACACAACAGGACAGCTATTGTAGGATTGCATTTATACGAAGTATCTAGACTAGGCAAATTCATAGACACAGAAAGTAGATTAGAAATTACCAGGGGCTGAAGGGAGGGAAGAATGGGCAGGTATTAGTTAATGGCTACAGAATTTCTGTTTAGGGTATGGAAAGATTATAGAAAGAGATAGGGTGATGGCTGAGCAACATTGTAAATGTAATTACTGCCACAGAACTGTGAATTGTACAATTAAAAATGGTTACAATGGCAAATTTTATATTATATGTATTTTATCACAATACATTTGTTAAAAATGAGGGGGACCCTGGTACTAGAAAAGATTGGAAGCCCACTGCATTGATGCTTATGTTTCCTAAGGTTTATATATATTATCACAGTAGTGTATATATGTGACTTGTAAATAAGTACGCATGGTATGGCAGAGTAGTTAAGAGCATAGACTCTGGGGTCAGCGTGCCTGGGTTAAAATCTTGGCTTTGCCACTGGGTAACCTTGGGCAAGTATCCTCTGTGTGCTTCAGCTTCCTCGTCTGTGAATCAGAGATAGTTACGATACCTACCATGTAAGGTTTTTGTGAGAATTATTATGTAGAATATTTAGAACACTGCCTTGCAATAATAAGAGCTGTGTACATTTTTTCTACAATAAAGACAATGATGATTGTTATGTATATTTAAGAGCGTAGTCTCTCTCTCTCTCTCTCTTTTTTTTTTTTTTGCCAAAGAAATGTGCAGTTTAAAAAGTTTGGCAATCACTGCTCTAACTATCCTACAGTATGAATGATTCTGGCACACCCCTCCCCAAGCCTCTCCCTCCTACTTAAGCCAGCCTCTAGCCTGGGGAGCTGGGCTCGCACTGCAAAATTGCCTAACTCCACAAGAGTTAAACGAGGGCCCTCATATGCTGGGGTTCTTCTGTGTTGTCCTCTGGCCCAGCACCACCCAGGAACGGGAGACAAGACCACTACACAGAGCCTTCCCTCTGATAACTGGGGGTTGGAGAGGCTGAGAAACAAGGCTCTGTTCACAGCAGCTTCCCGCTCCCTCCAAGGAAGAAGAAAGGGGTCTGTGTGCTGGGGCTGCTCCTGCGGATCCACAGCCCCCAGCCCCCTCCCCCACCTCCAGGCTGAGCACTGGGGAGTGGAGCATCAGCTGGCAGAGAGGAAGAGAAAGAAGTGCACGGAGTCTTACTCATTCTGTTTGCTTCTCTTTCCTCTGTTTCGCTTTCCAGCGACAATCTCCTGCCTATACCCTCCTGGCAGCCCCCACTGCCCTCAAGCCCAGAGATCTCTCTTCTTGCTCTTCAGATCCCTGGATGCTTCAGGGGCCCCTCCTGGGAGGTCCCTGAGGGGTCTTCGCTAAGTCCCAACCCCCGCCCCAGCTCCCCGTTCCTTCTTCTCTCTTGCTGGGTCTGCCTCTCACTCTCTCAGATAGATTTATTAACTTATGCAAATAAATGTAGACAATTAGGCAGATGATTATGTAAATGATGTCTTCCCTTTTCTCACTGCAATTCTGGTAACACCAGGAAAACTGATTCAAAGATGGAAGATAGAATCAACGTGTGAAAGGAAAAGAAGCTGGAATTTAATCTTGACAAGAAAGCACAATGGCAATTGCGCAGCGAGACTCTACCTCCACAGACACTAAAATAAAAGAGATCTTTGACCCTCCCGTTTCTATGAGAGCCTCAAATCCATAGCAAATTCTAGAAGTTGGCTACATCTGCCCACTGCGTTTTCCGTTGAAATTAGTGGCTTTTAAGAAAAGGTCAAGTGAGCTAATTGCCACAAAGAAGAACTGTCACAGTTTGTGAAAGGTTTATCCTGTTACACTGATACACAGTGTACACCATACACTGAAAATTTTTCTCAACTTACTAATAGACAAAATATCTGTGTAGAAAGAAACACAAGTCCAACTGCTCAATTATTATTTTTAAAAAGCCTTGTCCATGTTTTAAAGAATTAATAAAGCTGGCTTTTCATAAACCCAGTAAGAATAAGCAATTGGGCTTTTCAAATTGGAATAGTATTTTAATGCTCGCTCTTGTAGACTGAACAAGATCGAAAAGAAAATTGTGAACATGTTACATAATTTTAATTCTAGGAAATGTTACTCGAAGCCAAGAACATCATGATCACTGGGAACCCAATAATTTCAAATGTTGTTGCAGTGAAAATGCTATCTCCAATTTCTACCTACTCATGTTTCCTATTATGTATAAAACTGACCCGTGTCATAGCCATACACAGCCTCCAGGAGTCCATACAACGTTTTGTCTAAAGTTAGGTAAACAAATGGTATTAGAGAGCCACCATCACACATGTGAATTCTCTTCTCTTGCTTAATTAAAAGCGGACACCCAAATAGGAATGTTTACGAGAACTTCTCAGCAGCACCATCTGGTGGGGAGCGCAGCAAAAAACCCAGACTGGATTTACTCAGTTCTCGGAAGTGATTTATTTAAATTGTACTTCACTGAGTTTATTCCGTTTTCCTCTAAATCCGACATAAACCCGAAACGCATTGCCTTCGAGTCGATTCTGTTTGCGCCACCCAGGGACCTCTGAATCCAATATAAAGTCTACATTATGAAATATTCCTGAGGGCCCGTTGAGTAAAAATTCAGCGATATAAACTTAGGGGACGGTGAGTTTATGTTAATAAGGGAGGAATAACTTGGAAAAGAAAGATGAGGATGGTTGCACAACCCGAAGAATGTAATCAATGTCTCTGAATTGTACGTGGAGAAATTGTTGAACTGGTGTATATGTTCTGCTGTGTATATTCTCAACAACAACAAAAATAAAATAATTTATAAAAAAAAATTAAAGGA
The DNA here is from genome assembly GCA_030035585.1 of Dugong dugon. Classification (NCBI taxonomy): domain Eukaryota; kingdom Metazoa; phylum Chordata; class Mammalia; order Sirenia; family Dugongidae; genus Dugong; species Dugong dugon. The sequence continues at coordinate 30,402,059 of CM057466.1, read as the reverse complement.
GATCAATTTAGTGGTATGGCAAGATTTAGATTCTCTGCAACAGCCCAGATTTCAAATTTTCGTACATTCTAATAACATAAATACTTTTGAGTTTTGTATTTCTTTTTCTGTAATTTTATTTTCTTAGAGAAAGAGGATTTGTTAAAGGTTTAACAAAATGTAATTTAATTTTTAGTTCTTTGTAAGTATTTTTTATACAAGTCACAAATGAGAAAAAAACTTTATTGGTTCATGTGTTCTGTTGTTGGGGGTCATTAGGTAAGGCAAAAAGTTAGGTTACTAATGGAAATTTAATTTTTACACTATCTTATGTTAACACAGGAGCCCTGGTGGTGCAGTGGTTAAGAGCTTGGCTGCTAACCAAAAGGTCAGCAGTTCAAATCCACCAGCTGCTTCTTGATAGACAGCGGATGAAACATCTTCCCTTAGCCTTCCTTTAGTGTTCTTAAGATGGCCTGGGCTAATCCCCAGCATGCAGAACATAAGATGTGATATTTTAGAATGGCTGGTCTCAGACAAGGGGCAAATTAAGATTTTCATTTATTGAACAAATATATTGAGCTTTTCCTATATGCTAGGCACTGGTCTAGGATCCAGACACAACACCAAACAAAACACACAGAATGCTTGCCTTCAAGGAGCTTACATTCTAGTGGGAGGCATAGAAAAGACAAATAAACAAATATATTCCAGACGGTAATTATGCTACAGGGAGAAGCGAATACAGGGTCAAGGAGATAGGGAGGACTGGGGAAGAGAAGAGTTGCTATTATATATGGAATGGTCAGGGAGGTAACACTGAAGCAGAAGGAAGGAAGTAAAGGAGACAGCTATGCAGAAATCTGCAGGAAATGAGCTGCAGGCAGACAGAATAGGAAATGCAAAAGTCTTGGGGTATGTCTGTTTGGTATGTTCAGAGAATACCAAGGAGGTCGGTGTGGTTTGGGTGGAATGAGGCAGGCAGAGAGCAATAGGAGATGAAGTCATAGAGGTAGAAGGGCCAGATCTCGCAGGGTCTTGCAGCATCGTAAGACTCTCACTTCTACTCTCAACGAGATGGGAAGCCACTGGAGGGGTTTGAGTAGATGAGTTTCGCTGGCTGCTTTGTTGGTAAGAGCCATAATACAACAAGGGCTAAGGCAGGGAGTCTAGTTAGGATACTATTGCCTCAGGTGACAGATAATGATAGCTTAGGTCCAGGAGACAGCAGAAGAGGGGGCGATAAGTTGTTGCATTCTGAACATATTTGAAGGTAGAGCCACCGAGATTTGCTGATGGAGTAGACATGAGGATTGAGATAGTCAAGGATGACTCCAAGGTTTTTGTCCCGAGCAACTGATCAGATAGCTGCTGTTTACTGAGAATCGGGAAAGGTGTGGGAGAAGTGTGTTTTTCTTTTTTGGGGGTGTGTGTGGAGATCAAGAGCTCAATTTTGCACGTTAAGTTTTAGACATCCAAATGTAAATGTCAAGTAGATAGTCAGACAAACAAGTCTGAAGTTTGGGGAGAAGTCCAGGTTGAAGGTGTGAATTTAGGAGTTTTCAGTGTGGAGATGGTATTTTTCCAGTCCCTGGAGAAGGGCATCATGTTTGGTAAACTAGAGAGTCAGCGAAAAAGAGGAAGACCCTTGATGAGATGGATTGACACAGTGGCTGCAACAATGGGTTCAGATATAACGATTGTGAGGATGGCGCAGGACCGGGCAGTGGTTCGTTCTGTTGTACGTGGGGTCACTATGAGTCGGGACTGACTCGATGGCACCTAACCGCAACAACAACAGATGATATTTAAAGCCATGGAACTAAACGAGCTCACCAGAGAGTTGGTGAGGGTAGAGGAAACAAGAGCACAAAGACTGGGCCCTGGGGACCTCCAGCATTTGGAGGTGGGGGAGACCACGAAGGAGAGGAGTGAGGTGAAGGAAAATCAAGAGTGTCCTGGACTCAGGCACAGCAAGCATTTCAAGGAAGAGGAAGTGACCGATAAGTAAAACGAGAACCAAGAACTGACCATTGTGTTGAGCGAAGAAAAGGTCCTTGGTGACCTTGACAAAAGCAGTATTGGTGGAGTGGCGAGGATAAAAGCCTGCCTGGAGTAGGATCGAGAGAGACGGAGAGGAAAGGAATGGGAGACAAGGAGAATCATCAGTGTAGATCTTTTGCTATGAAGGAAAGAAGAGAAGTGTTTATAGCTGGAAGGGGAGATGAGATCAAGATCTTTTAAAGACAGGTGGAATTTTTTTTAAAGCTATTTAAAAAATTTTGTAAAAATTTCTGTAACACATTTGCCAATTCAACATTCTTCAGGTGTGCAATTTAGTGATCTCGATTACATTAATCATGTTGTGCAACCATCACCCACAATCCTTGCCATTACCATAAACAAACATTCACTGCTTCCTAAACAATGGTTCCCCCTTTCCACCCCGCCTTCCCACCCATGGTAACCACTAATAAACTTTGGACTCTGTACATTTTCTTATTCTTGTTATTTCATAGAAGTGAGATCATACAATATTTGTCCTTTTGTGATTAACTTATTTCACTGGGCGTAAGGTTTTCAAGGTTCATCAAAGTTTTTTTTTTAGGTTGAGAGATTACAGCTTGTTTGTATGCTGACTGGAATGAAGCCATAGAGAGAGGAAAGTTAATGAAGCTGAAGAAAGGGAAGAGAATTGTTGGAACAGCGTATTTGAGTAGGTGAAGGGGGATGGGATCTAGCGCACAAGTGGAGGAGTTGGATTTGGGTAGGTGGAAAGATAGTTCGTTCATAGAAATAGGAAAGGCAGGATATACATGCACAGATGAAGGGAGGTGGGTAGATGTGTTGGTGGGTGCTTGTGGAAACTCTGATTGTTTCTATTTTCTCCGTGAAGGAGGATGGAGAAGGAGGTGGTGGAACGTGGAAGAACAGGTGGTATGAAATAGTCATCTGGAGTAGTGGGGGAGTAAATGGACTAGGAAATGTAGTAGGATGGCTTTCTTGAGGTTAGTGGGTGTTGGTTTTTTGGTGACCACCTCCAGTACTAATATTCTGTACCATTCGTTTGGCGTGTGGCACGTTTTATTACCTGTTATTATCTGTTATTATCTGTTTCTGAGGGTCCTATCTTTTTTTGTGTTTTTCCTAATTATACCTCATCTGTTTCCAAAAAGGGTCTGAGACAACTTGCATGCAGTAGAGAATGACTTAAAACTATATAGCTGAGGGCTTCAGAAATGATGGAATGTATATGTGGACCAGTGCTGATATGACTGAGTGGGGAGGTCTATGTAATTCTCAGGTATAGCCTTACCAAGCCCACAGGGTTAGTGTACCTAACTACATCCTCCCACCTTGCCTCTCTCACTCATAAAGGTGACATTTTGGGCTCCCCTAATTACTTTTTGTTTTATTTCTTGATTTATTTCGGAAGCTGCTTGGTAATGCCATTCATTGGAGACTTTTTTGAAGACTCCAAGAATCTAGGCCAAGAAGATGAAGGAATGCTCAGAGAACAGTTAGGGTCTAGAGGAGATTTTGTTGATGCAAATCATGAATTCTAGAGGACCCAAGGGAAGGATTCGGTGAGTTGAGGAAGACGGGGTTTCAGATTAGATGATGTCCAGGGCCATATAGGGTTGAGAAAGCAGGTCATGAGGGATGACTGGAGTCTTAGTCTTTCTTATGGTGAACGGCCAAATAGAGATAAAGGTATGATGAGAGCAATACTGAAGGTCTACAAGGCAGAAGCTGCATATGGGATGCTGTGGTGCACTGCCCAGATACACCCCTTCCCCCATTCAGTCCAAGGCACTTATTCCCACAGCTTCTGGGAGTGTTGGCTGCTGGGGGAGGCTAAGGACTTGAGTTCTTCCATGGAAATTGCCCTTGGCTGAAGGTAGATGCCTAGTTCAAGGCCATGCCTTTCTCTCTGGTGGCAGCCCACTTCCAAAGGCAAGTCAAGGTGAGGGTAAAAAGGCCCAGCCCCTTTGCCTCAATTCAGGACTTCTCTGAAGGGCTGTTGGAGCATCAGAGCTCCCATGAGCCAACTGAAGCCTCTGTTGAACACATCATCGCAGTTCAATTCCTCCTTTTGCTTAAATCCTGCCTTCTTCACTCCGTTACAGGTGTTATTCCCCAAAGCGATCGCCAGCAGGTCTTCTGCATGAAATCTCTACCTCAGAGTCTGTTTCCTGGGGAACCTGGCCTATGACAGTTGCTAACAGAAGTGGTCTCAGGAAGCAAACTCTAAAATGGCATTTGGGAGCTGGATCACCAACCAGCCAGCTGGCACTGAGGACCTCTCCCTGGTGGTAGGTGGAGTATTGATAGCCCCTGGCATGCTGTAACTGTGCAAAGGTTAAAACTTTCAGCAGTGGAGAAGTTGGGATGGGATACCAGTTAGAAGGCATCTCAGGCATTTGAGAGGTTTATAGGAAGCTGTAATTCTGTGGAGTCAGATGGCTGTTGCTGGGGGCTGTTGCTACACTAGAAAAACACAATCAAAGCTGTGAAGGCAATTTATTACCAAGGTAAGGTGAACTGTGGATGGCAGAGGGTTCCTCTGGCAGCATATAAAGGGATTCTCATCTGTAGTCACAGGGTAGAAGAAGCAGAGGAACAGGCCCAGGACTTAATTATAAGGGATGTGGAGTTCCACAGAAAGTTGAATTCTCTATCCTAGTCTGCTACTCCAAGGTTAGGGCTTTGACTGGGAGGAGGGGAACCTGTGACTGGGATGGGGACATCTGGGTCAATGAATCTGATAGTCTCAAATTCTCAGATTCCTCTGAACCCTTGGGCCCGCAGAGGTGACTGCTCTTCCCTGCTAAAGGCTGTGCTCTCCTCTTGCCTGAAGACATACAGAGACTCCTGCCTTGCAAGTCAACACATGCCCAACTCAGCTCTACCCTTACCTCTTGTCCTGACCACCAGAACAGTAATTAGAATCAAGTGACAAAACAACCCATCCAGAGAGGTGCTGAGGCTGCTGATGGGGGAAAGGGACTCTGCCCTCCAGGAGCTGCAGGACCTGGCCAACACCTGTCAACAGAAGCTGGGACAGTGTGTGGGGGACTGGACCCTGAGGTGGCTGGGTTAAGGCGAGCAGCTATAAACTGATAGCAAGAGTTTACCAATATTGAAATACTCCTCCATGATACAGGGAAGACCCCAGAAGATGTTACTAACACACTGCTAGATTGGCTCTTGGAAGCTTGAAGAAGGTAATGGCACACATTTACGCAACAACCTCCCCACCTCCCCCCCCCCCAAAAAAAAAGAAAACCTCAAACCCATTGTTGATGATTCCGATTCACAGAGACATTATAGGACAGAGTAGAATTGCCCTATAGGGTTTCCAAGGATGAAATCTTTATGGAAGCAGACTGCCACTTCTTTCTCCCTTGGACCGGCTAGTGGGTTCAAACCACTGACCTTTTGGTTAGCAGCTGAGCGCTTAACCACTGTGCAACCAGACCTCCTGGCACACACTTGTTGTTGTTAGGTACTGATGAGTTGGTTCTGATTCACAGAGACCCTATAGGACAGAGTAGAACCACCCGATAGGGTTTCCGAGGAGTGGCTAGTGGATTTGAACTGCCAACCTTTTGGTTAGCAGCTGAACTCTTACCCACTGCACCATCAGACTTCCTGGCACACACTCAGTGAAGTAGAAATGCCAGAACTGCCATGGCAGATGGTGGAAGAAGCAATCAGAAGACTCAGAGAAATGCCTTGAGGAAAGAATATACAGGCAAATGGCAAATGGCTTGGCTGGTTGGTCAAGGCCTACAAGGAGAACTATTGGAAGATAGGGCACAGGGAGGACTGAGAACTGAGAGACGGGGAGTGGGCAGAAAGTGTGAAGAGCTGTGTATTGCAAGGTAACGTTCTCCGAGAACATCCGCCACGGACCCCTCTGCATTTTGGAACTCACCCTCATCCCTCGGGATGCCTCATTCCTGACACATTGCTATTTGAGGGGTGACCTGGAGAGGACAACAGTATCCGTCTGCATGTGAAATGCTAGTAAAGATTCATTTACTATCATTTAGACAAAATTAAATTGCAGTAGTAATTCTAATATTTTCAGCCTGCACCTCTATATATCGTCCCTCATATTCCCACAGGTAGGAGCACCCCATTTTGAAGATCTCTTACCTAGTGAGCAGAATGTTTGTGCACCCCAGATTCAGCACCTCCCTTTTGGTCAGTGCTGAGAGATACTGCCTGTCAAATTTCAGTACTCTGCTTTTCCTTTGTGCCATTGTTAACCACCTTTCCTTCTGATCCTATACTTTCTCTATATGCATTTTTATCTCTAAGTAAGTTGCAGCTTGGTGGTACAGTGGTTAAAGTGCTCAGTGGTTTGAGCCCACTAGCTGCTCCACAGGAGAAAGATGTGGCAGTCAACTGTCCTACAGGGTCGCTATGAGTTGGAATTGGCTCAATGGCAAGGGGTTTGGTTTAAGTAGCAGTCAATCTGAGGTTCAGGTAGGCCTGTGAGACTGTTTCCTATGAAATGTTGACTTTCAGGTTCCTAGTGGGCATTTCCATGAACTACTTAAAACAATTATACGTGGAACAATGAAATTTATGAGCAATAGAGATGTGTAAATCATGTCTTTCCACATCAGACTGGCCAAAAAAAAATTAAAAAAAAAAAAACAAGAAATTATGTTTAATGAGACTGGAGTAGTAATTCTCAAACCTGCCTGCCTCAGAATTTTCTGCGGTAATGAGAAAAAACAACAACAAAAGAACTTATTCTCAGAATCCCCCGCATCCGTTAGGGTTTGGTGCAGCTGTGAGTAATCAGAAACCTACAGTGTTGTTTGCTGCTGTCGTTATTTGCTGTTGAGTCGATTCTGACTCATGACAATCCCATGTATTACAGAGCAGAACTGCCCCATAGGGTTTTCTTGGCTGTCATCTTAGTGGAAGAAGATGGCCAGGCCTGTCTTCTACAGTACTTGCTGGGTAGGTTTCAACCACTAACCTTTAGGTTAGCAGTTAAGTGCAAACCATTTTGCCACCCAGGGACCTTAAAACCTGTAACAGCAGTGGTTTATCCAAGATAGCAGTTGATTTCTCATTCATGTAAATGAATTTGTTAGGCAAAGTGGCAACTCTGCTCCATGAGGTCCTCAGGGACCCAGGCTATTGATGGCCCTCGACTCTGCTATCCCTATGTCCTTGTGGTCCATTATCAGGGTGGAACTCAAGACATCACACCCATGCAAGATGGTGGAAGGGACCAAAAAAAAAAAAAAAAGGGCAGAGGATGTTCATCATCTGACTTTTAAGATAGATTCCCAGAAGCTGCCATGTGACACTGTCACTTACACCCTAGAATTTACCCACTTGTCTGCAACTTGATCCAAGAGAAGTTGACAAACATATTGTTTATTCTGGACAACCACATGGTTGCTAAAATTTGGGGGGTTTATTACTACAGATAAAGACAAACATTGGGGGAGTACCAACCTTCTCTGTCCAAATTACAAATCAACAACTCTCTAGGCCTCGGCCAGCTTAGGGAATCCAAGGGCATTAGGGTTTTATTGGAGAAGGTTTTGCCCTGCCCCCCCTCCCCATGGACCTCACATTACGGCTATAAGTAGCAATGCTTCTGTGTTCTTTTAGAGAAGGTAGAATAACCCTAAGTGCAGTGAAAGATGAGCACAAGATAGATAGCGTCAGCTCTGCTCATGTCATTCTACAAGCTGCTTCCAGGCACTCATTCTACCAGGTTATTTTAAGAGTGAAGAAGGAGAACAAATAAATATTGCAATTGAAATGCCTTGAAAGTCTTTGGACAAGAATTAAAAGCACTGTTCATCTCTCTCATGTTCCTCTTTCTCAGGGTGCTAGAAAAAAATATTAAGAAGAACAGCGTTATGAGTTGAATTGTGTCCCCTCAAAAAGATATGTTGAAATCCTAACCCCCGTTACCTGTGAATGTGACGTTGTTTGGAAATAGGGTCTTTGAAGATGTTATCAGTTAGAGTAGTATGGACCCTAATCTAGAATGACTGGTGTCCTTACCTGAAGAGAAGAGACATAGAACCAGAAACACTTAGAGGGAAGACAGGCAGCTTAAGACGCAGGCATTGAATGGAGTGATGCAGCTACAAGCCAAGGAGCATGGTGGATTGCCAGGAACCACCAGAAGCTAGGAAGAGGAGAGGACAGAGCTTCCTCTAGAGCTTTCAGAGAGCACAAGGTCCTGCTGAGGCTTTGATTTCTCTGTTGTTTTAAGCTTCCCAGTTTGTGATACATTGTTACAGAAGCCTTACCGAACAGATACAAATATACAAATGTAATCTTTTTCTCAAGCGTTGGTCCCACTAGAGGCAACAGTATAAATGGGTATTTTTTCCTCCTCTTGTCCTCTACGGTTGGTTTAGAAAGACAGAGCAGTAAATAGAAGAAAGAGCTTGAGACCTCCATATAGAGTGTCCTGGGAATAATACTGGGTGTTACAGAACTCTAGAGGGTGTCATCCACACTACTCCATGTGAATGGCAAGCCTTCGGAGCACAGTATAAATGCTGTCCTCTGGAGCTGGGTAATGCAGCTGCCCTGTCTGGACACTGCGTAGTTTATCTGTTAATCTCAAAAGGTGTATGACCAGCAAGATAAGCAGATGGCACTGGCGGTCCCTAGAATAGTCAAGGACTATTCTGTTCTGGCAGAAAGCTGTTTTTAAACATAGTCCAGAAAATGTGATTTAGATTAATCTCCTCAGTGGCTACCAGGAGGGGTTTAGATAATCGAGCGCACTATTTCTAATTTCTAGGTGTCTATTTTAAAGACAAATCTAAGACCCTAGAAATTCCAAGTTCTTACAGAGATGTGGAGTATGATTTGCACAAACAACTCGTAACATCATTAATCAGCGGCATTCAGGATCCCTGGCTGGATCTGTCTCGTGCACACCTGTTCCTGCTGGAAATGGATAACAGATAGTAACTGCAGCTGCACAGCGGCTTGACTGATTCCAGAAACATTATTTGTGTCATCTTTGAAGCTGGAGTCTTCTGGCAAATCTTCCCATATACAGTTCTCAACAGAGTCAATTACCATCAGACCACATTTTTAAAAAATGTCATTCAGAAATTGTTGTTTTTTTTCTCTTTTAAGATAGATAGTTTTGAAATTATTAACAACAACAGAAACAACAATTTCAGCCTTTTAGGCAAGTGCATTTTCAAGGATGGAGTAAGTTATCCTAGAAAGCTTTAATCATATGAACTACTATTGTAGTTAACAAATTAAGCTCAAAAAAACCCGCTGCCATCGAGTTGATTCCAACTCGTAGGGATCCTATAGGACAGAGTAGAACTGCCCCGTAGGGCTTGCAAGGAGCAGCTGGTGGATTTGAACTGCTGACCTTTTGGTTAGAAGCTGTAGCCCTTAACAAATTACATCCAACAAATTAGAATTAGTTTTTCCCTTTTGAAATAAAATAAGAATAAATGGACTCCTATTTCTTCTATTTTCTATAGAGTATTGGTCCTTAACCTTTATTGGGTCATAGATACTTTTGAGACTATGATGTCAGATATGGTGCCTCTTTTAAGAACAGCACTCAGATACATACACACAACTTTAGCATATAATTTTAGGGGTTATTGACTTGTAAAGTCTATTTAAGGACCCTCTAGTTTCAAAACCTAAGTCTACAGGCTAGTGTAGAGTGAAATGAGTTTGAAGAACTTGAAATAAAATCCATTCAAGCTTTGAGGAAGAAAAGTGAATGTATCCTTTTTTACATCAATTTGCAAATAAGTCACTTGGAGAGAAAGTTACTCTTTCAGGAACCTTTCCCAATGATGTCTTTAGTTTAAAACACCAACTTATATAAAAAACAGCAATATGTACCTCAAATATTATTCTAAATTAAACAACAATTCAAGGCACACTCTAGGGTTGTTTTGTAATATAATGGAAGATTTTTCTTATGGTGTATTCATATTATGCCATATTATATATATTATGCTATATTCATGTTGGTGAAGAATGTCGAATATACCTTGGACTGCCAAGAGAATGAACAAATCTGTCTTGGAAGAAGTACGGCCAGACTGCTCCTTAGAAGCAAAGATGGCAAGACTACGTCTCACATACTTTGGACATGTTATCAGAAGAGACCAGTCCCTGGAGAAAGACATCATGCTTGGTAAAGCAGAGGGTCAGCGAAGGAGAGGAAGACCCTCAACGAGATGGACTGACACAGTGGCTGCAACAATGGGCTCAAGCATAACAAGGATCATGAGGATGGCAAAGGACTGGGCAGTGTTTCGTTCTGTCGTACACAGGGTCACTATGAGTCAGAACCAACTCGACGGCACCAAACAACAACAACATATTCATTCAAGATCTCTCTGTCAGAACTTTTGGTAAGTTTATGTGGGTTCACAGATGAAAATACTGTGAAAACAGTTCATTTACATCACCCTGAATGACAACTTCAGCTCATTTATTTATTTAAAACTATTTATTGAATAGCTTTATTGAGATATAATTCACATACCATACAATTTGCCCATTTAAAGTATATACCTCATTGGCTTTTAGAGGTATGCAACCATCACTTCAATAATTTTAGAACATTTCATCATCCCAAAAGTGAGAAACTCCATGCCCATTAACAATCACTCCATTTTCATATCCATGGAATCATACAATGTGGTCTTTCGTGATTGGTTTCTTTCACATAGCATGTTTTCAAGGTTCATCCATGTTGTAGCATGTATTAGTATTTCATTCCTTTTTTGACTGAATAATTTTCCACTGTATGGATATACCACACTTTGTTTATTCATTCGTCAGTAGATGGACATGTAGGTTGTGTCTACTTTTTGGCTATAATGAATAATTCTGCTAGGAACATTTGTGTACATGTTTTTGCATTGCCTGGCCCCTTAATTTTTTAAAATTGTATTTAGATGAAGGTTTACAGAACAAACTAGCTTCTCATTAAACAGTTAGTACATGTATTGTTTTATGACATTGGTCACCAACCCCACGACACGTCAACACTCTCCCTTCTCCACCTTGGGTTCCCTATTACTACCTTTCCTGTCCCCTCCCACTTTCTAGTCCTTGTCCCTGGGCTGGTGTGCCCCTTTAGTTGCATTTTGTTTTATGGGCCTGTCTCATCTTAGCCCCTTATTTTTAAACACACAAGGCACTAAGTAAAAAGAAGAATTCTTACAGCTATAATAAAGTTATAAAAAAAATTGTTGTGCAATTGTTCCAGAATTTTCAAGAATGAAACGTTTCTGTTTCCAATATTACAAAGGTTCGTGTGACAAGGAAACTGTTATCGTTATTCCATCACAGAGTCAAAAAATCCTAAAAGGTTAGATGTTCCCTAAGATATCTTCTTTTGCTAAATCAACAACTTAATATTTTCTATTCTCCTTAAATAGAAGAATAAAGACGAGGTTGTGGACATCCTCTGGCCTGGGGGAACTTATCAGCAAACATTACTGAGCCCCTTCCATGTGCAAGCAGCAAGTACAACGGTGCTCATATAACTAGGCCTCGGGCAGAAGTGATGCATTGAACGTGACTCACCAAGCTACCCCGAGTTCCGCATTCTGGTCTGCAGTGTTTAATTCTCTCACCAACCCCCACCTCTGTTTTGCCCATAATTTCAGTACTGTTTTGCCTTTGACACCCTGTCTTTTTTTCTGATTACTACCTCTGTCTCTCCTTGGGAAGCTTTCCATGTCCACTCAGAGACCCTCACTGCTGTCTTTGCCAATCATCTCTACCCTACCCCCAAGACTGTAGACTAAATTTCATCACAGGCTTCCATGCTGGCTCCATGCCTCTCTGGACTCTAGGTCTGCCAAGTGCTATCAGATAGTGCAAGATGCTCAGGAGGGGCTGAATGAATGTTTGTGGAATAAATGATCCATCAGATTTCCCATCAGTGCTGTGTGTGAGAGGTTGGAAAGGGTCAAAATGAATTTATGACTTAGCTGCATTTATCATTTATTGATCGTTGATTTCTCCAATGATCAAAGCACTTGGGAACCTCAACTTATTCATGAGGCTCTCTCCTTATTCACTGGGATTGAAATGATTTATCTGATAGGTACAGATTTAGAGGCATAGGGAGCACACTCCTAAAGATTTGACCCATGGGAATCGTCAGACAGAAGACCCAAAAAAGAGAGTTAGCTGATCAAAGATTGTTTCTTTTGCTTTTTATGCTGGAGCAATCTTACTCTGTATTTTTGAATTTCCGTGTGCATCACCTCATACCAGCCTGCGAGGCAGAGCCTGAAAGACCGAATCACAATCTACTGCCAGGCGGCCCCGCCAAGCTTTGCCATTCTTTCAGAGGAGGATTTCCCAGTGAAGCCAGTTTTTTTAGATAGTCACTGGGCTCCAGCTGGGGAATATCAGGATTCTGCTGGTAATACTTCTGCAACTTCTCCAGCACTGTGGGCAACCCAACAGTGGAAGCGTAGAACATGGGCCCGCCTCTGGGCCTTGGCCATGCATACCCACGCAAATAGATAACATCGATGTGCTCGGGGCTAGCAGCTATCCCCTCTCCCAAGATACGGAATGCTTCGTTGATGAGTGAATATAAACAGCGCTCAAGGATCTCATCCTGGCTGATGGTACGCAGTTCAATGTGCTGGGTTTCTCTATACCGTGACAGGAAGTTGGCAAGCCAGGGATCGGGTTTGTAACTCTTACCCGATGGCTTGTCATATTGGTACCAACCCTTACCTGTCTTTTGGCCAAATCTTCCTAGCTCACAGAGCATATCAGGAATTGGGCAATATCTTACATTGCCTCGTTTTCGGGCAGGAGTTCCTGGAGGCAATGCAGGTCCAGTAAGGCCTTGCCCCTTCCGAGATCTCCAACCCACATCCAACCCAGCAAGATCGGACGTTCTAAAGGGTCCCATTTTAAAACCAAACTCTTCCAGCACCCCATCTATCTCCTCTGGCTTACTGCCTTCTTCTAACAAGAAATACGACTGATTGTAATAAGGCACCAACATTCGATTCCCAACAAATGCAAAAGAGTTCCCTACCACTACTCCAATTTTTTCCAGCTTTTTTGCTAAGCTCATAGCAGTGGCAATAGTAGTGGGTGAGGTGTACTTGCCGGGAATAACCTCCAACAACTTCATGATGTGTGCCGGTGTGAAGAAGTGGGTGCCAATGACCAACTGAGGCCGGTCGGTGGCGGAAGCTATCTCATCGATGTCCAGGGTTGACGTATTGGTGCACAGAAAAGCTTCTGGCTTGCATATGGCTGACAGTTCAGCAAAGACCTGCTTCTTCAAGCTCACTTCCTCGAATACTGCTTCAATGACTAAATCCACACCACCAAGCTCCTCCATAGACCCAGTTAGCCTGGGCTTTGGTCCTGACCAGGGCCGGCCATCCTGCTGCATTTTGGATGCTTCCTTTTCCAAGGAGGAGTTTATTACCTTGTTTGCAGTCTCCAGCTGCTGCTTGTCTGATTCCACAGCAACCACAGGGATCTTGGCCCTTGCAAGAGAAATGACGATACCCTTGCCCATTGTTCCCAAGCCTGCAGAGAGGAGTGAAGGAGAAAAACAAGAATTCACTGGTGTTGAGAACTGGGAATTTTCTCACTGGATGAAAGGCAGCTGTGGCAATGTGGCATTTAAAGAGCTCGATTCAGGGAATACATTAGGCCGAGAATTCGTTAAGGTGAGGCCTTGTGTTAAGTGCTTCAGAGGATAGAAGGAGAAGGAGGATTCACACACCAATGCACACAAACACCACTAGAGCAGAAAAATAAGTTCCGCAAGGTTGTAGGGTTTGTGATCAACACACAAAAATCAATTGCATTTCTGTACGCTAGCAACGAACAATCTGAATATGAAATTAGGAAAATAATTCCATTTACGATAGCATCAAAAAGAATAAAATACTTAGGAATAAAGTTAACAAAAGAAGTGTAAGACTTATACACTGAAAACTACAAAACTTTATTGAAGGAAACTAGAGAAGACCTAAATAAAAGGAAAGGTATCTCACGCTCATTAGTCAGAAGACTTAATATTGTTAAGACGGCAGATTCTCCAAAACGATCTATAGAGTCAACTCAATCCCTATCAAAACCCTAGCTGGGTTTTTATCACAGAAATTGAAAAGCTGATCCTAAAATTTATAAGGCAATTCAAGGAACCTAGAATAGCCAAAACAATCTTGAAAAAGAACTAAGTTGGAGGACTTACACTTCCTGATTTCAAAACTTACGACAAAGCTACAGTATTCAAGACAGTGTGGTATTGACCTAAGGATAGACATATAGATCAATGGAATAGAATTGAGAGTCCATAAATAAACTCATAATTTACGGTTAATTGTATGTGCAAGACCATTCAGTAGGGAAAGAATAGCCTTTTCAAAAACTGGTGCCAGGACAGCTGCAGAGCTGACTGAGAAGAGGTGGCATGGGCCTTAAGTTGGGTTGGCACCAGAGAACTGCACGCAGGTTAAGAAAGTTGGTGTGTTTAGTAAACTATGGACTACCCCCCACCCCTGAAAATTGTGCATAGGCTGATGTATATAACATCTCATCTTTTCAGTGAATTTAAAACCCCCAAAGACCATCCCTGGGCCAAGACTAAGAGCAAGTGATGGTTAGGACAGTGGCCCAGAGGAACCCATCAAGAGGGTAGCTTCAGAGGGAAGAAGACATTCTGCTGGGGGAAATTTTGTGGGGGGTGGAGTAGGGAAGCCACTGTTTTAGGGTTCTGATAGATTTTAAGATAGTGGTTTTGAACCAGAAGTGAATGGGTCCAGGGACAGAGCCTTCATTCCAAATGCCTAGTTACAAGAGTGAGAGGCCACACCTTGAAATGTTGGAGGATAATAATCATCATTGGGAAATCCAGGAGGGAGAGAAACGTACAGGGAAAAGGTAAGGGTGAGTAAAAATATACACAGAATCTGGAGTTAGACAGACCTGGGGTGAGATTCCCCACACCACTGGTGTTTAGCGCATTGCTGAGAAGGTCGGTTAGTGTCTCTAGTCTGTGGCACAAATGGTTTGTGCTCAACTACTAACCTAAAGGTTGGTGGTTTGCACCCACTGCAGCACAGAAGAAAGTCCTGGTGATCTGTTCTGTAAATATTACCCTCAAGAAAAACCTACAGTGCGCAGTTCTACTCTTGTAGCCCTTGGCGTCTCCACGGGTCTCTGGCAACGGGTGTGGTTTGGTTTTGGTAGGTTGGGGTGAGAATTAGCTAACACAGCTAACATGTTTAGCACAGAGTCTGGCACCCAGTGGCTCTCAGCAAATGGTAGCACCTTACACAGGCAGATTTGGAGAATTCCATTAACTGTTCTTACCAAGAACGCCAACTGAAGAGACAGGCCTTGCCGATGCTGTTTTCCAGGATGCTCCAGAGGGAGTGGACCACTTATTTGCCGCCCTCTCAGCAAAGAAAGCGTATTGTAGGGCTCTAGCTTGCCCTGATTCCTGAAGGTACTTAAACAGCTCCTCCTCCTTCTTGATGCCCACCTCATAAGGATAATGCACAGCGGCCTGAACCGCACGAACACAAGCCTCCTGAGAAAGGCACCCAGGGTACTGCTTCCGCATCTTCAGAAAGGCTTCATGGAAGATGACGTCCATGTTGGGCAAGCTCTGAACTGACTTGTTGCAGAGTCTACGGGATTCTAGAGGTTGACCTGAAAGGAATAAGAAAGGAAATCAGATCTTGGGAACATTACCTAATACAAAGGGAATATGAGTACCGTATATAATAATAAAAGGCCCTGGTGGCGCAATGGTTAAGCATCTGGCTGCTAATCAAAAGGTTGGCAGTTCAAATCCATCAGCCTCTCCTTGGAAACCTATGGGGCAGTTCTACTCCATCCTACAGGGTAGCTGCGAGTTGGAATCAACTCCACAGCAAGGTGTTTGGTTTTTTTGGTTTTATATAATAATAATAACAATAACAACAACACCCTGTTCAAATTCAAGGTAGAAAATTTAATACTGTTCATCAAGCTATTTAATGGAATACTAACACCAAAATCTCTGACATCTTTACAACTTAGTCTGACAAGACAGAATTCCATAGATTTGAAGCAATTTTAAGTTACCTAATTCAGACATAAAAGTTGCATTTTCCTTTTATTCCAAGGCCAAGATAATTTTGTAATAGATTAAATATTAATCCATCAATGAATTTAAGAAAAACAGTTCTGAGTTAGTAATATTTTAAATTTAAAATAGTCTTAACTCCGTTCCTAACAGTAACAAAGAAGGGTGTGATCGTGGTCCAAGGATGGCATACCTATCCACGAAAGAGAACTGGGAGTTCAGAAACAAACCTTTACAATTGTGGCTGATTGATTTTCCAAAAAGGTGCCAGGACCTTTGAGTGGGGGAAAGGAGAGTCTTTTCAGTAAACAGACAATTGGATATCCACATGCAAAAAAAAAAAAGAACTTAGATCCTTACCTAGCACCACACAAAAATTAACTCACAATGGATCATAAATCTGAATTTAAGATTTAACGCTATAAAAAAATTCTAGAAGATAACAGGAAAAATCTTTGAGATCTTTCCTTAAGCAAAGTATTCTTAGATACAACACCAAAGCATGATCCATAAAATAAGAAAGTCAACAAATTGGACACCATCAGAATTAAAACTTTCGTACTTCAAAGGATACCATTAAGAAAACGAAATGATAAACCACAGACTGGAAGGATACATTTGTGTGGTAAGCAGAATAATGAGCCCCTCCTCTCCCACAAGATGTTCACATCCTACATCCTAATCCCCAGAACCTGTGAATGTCGCCTTACGTGGTTAAAGATGTTGAAATGGGGAGATTATCCTTGATTATCTGGTTGGGCCTAATCTAATCCTTAGAAGCAGAGAACCTTCTCTGGCTGTGGTGAGAGAAGATTCAATGATGATGAACAGTCAGAGAGATGCAACATGAGAAGGACTCCACCTGCCTTTGCTGGCTTTAAAGATGGAGGAATGGGGCCAAGAGCCAAAGAATGCAGCAGCCTCTAGAAGCTAGAAATGACTTAGTTTATAGCCACAAAAAAAATGGGGACTTTGGTCCCACAATGAACAAAAGGTACTGGATTCTGCTGATGACCCAAATGAACAGGAAATATTCTCCTTTATAGCCTCCAGAAAGGAATGCAGCAGTTGGCACCTGGCTTTTAGCCCAGTAAGATCCATACCAGATTTCTGACCTACAGAACTATAATAAATTTGTGGTGTTGAAGCTGCTAAGATTGTAGCAATTTGTTATAGCAGCAATAGAGAACTAATACAATTTGCATATCCAATATCTAATAAAGAACTTGTAACCCTGGCGGTGTAGTGGTTAAAACCTAGGCTGCTAACCAAAAGGTCGGCAGTTTGAATCCACCAGCTGCTCCTTGGAAACTCCATGGGGCAGTTCTACTCTGTCCTATAGGGTTGCTACGGGTTGGAATCGACTAGAAGGCAGTGGGTTTGGGTTTTTTTGGTTTGCCTTACTGCTTTTTTTGGTTTGTCTTACAATGCAGTTTTTGAAATGGACAACCCAGTTTTTGAAATGGACAAAAACCCTGAGTAGGTATTTCACCAAAGAGGATATAAAAATGGCTAATAAGCACATGAAAGATGCTCAGCATCATTAGTCATAAACCTGTTGCTGTCAAGTCTATTACGACTCATAGCAACTCTACTGGACAGAACAGAACCGCCCCAGATGGTTTCCAAGGAGTGGCTGGTGGATTAGAACTCCTGACCTTTTGGTTCGCAGCTAAGCTCTTAACCACTGTGCCATCAGGGGTAAATGCAAATCAAACCACAATGAATGTGGTAGGCAGCTTCTAAGAAATGGGATATCATTTCCAAGATTAGGCTACAGAGACTCTGGCTTTGCTCTGGGGCTCATCCTCTCTTGCTCTGTCAGTTGCTCCCTCTGATGGCAGTCAGCTGCCATGTTGTGAACTGTCCTATGGAGAAGCTTATGTGGCAAAGAACTAAGAAAACCTCTGGCCAACAGCCCATGAGGAGATGCATCCTACCAACACCCACCTGAGTGAGCTTAGAATCATCTCCCAGTCAAGCCTTGGGATGGCTACAGCCCCAGCTGACGCCTTGAACACAACCTAAACCAGAGAACCTATCTAAGCCACACCCGGATCCCTCACTCACAGATAACAAATGCTTGATTTTTTTTTCATTATTTTTCTTCTTCTTTTTTTTTTAAATTGTACTTAGATGAAGGTTTACAGAACAAATAGTTTCTCATTAAACAGTCAGTATACATACTGTTTTATGACATTGGTCATTGGTTAACAACCCCACGACATGTCAACCCTCTCCCTTCTTGACCTTTTTTTTTTTTTTTTGGTGAAAATATACATAGCCAAAGATACACCATTTCAAAAATTTCTACATGCACAGTTCAGTGACATTGATTACATTCTTCCAGTTGTGCTGCTATTCTCACTTTAGATGAAGGTTTACAGAACAAAATAGTTTCTCATGAAACAGTACACGTTGCCCTATGACAATGGTTAACAACCCCACTACATGTCAACACTGTCCTTACTCAACCTTGGGTTCCCTATCACCAGCTTTCCTGTCCCCTTCTGCCTTCTAGTCCTTGTCCCTGGACTGCTGTGCCTCATTAGTCCCATTTGGTTTTTTGGGGCTGTCCAATCCCCGGCTGAATGGTGAACCTCGGAAGTGACTTCACCACTGAGCTAAAAGGGTGTCTGGGGAGCATACTCTCAGAGTTTTTCCAGTCTCTTTCAGGCCAGTAAATCTGGTCTTTTTTGTGTGTGTTAGAATTTTGTTCTACATCCTTCTCCAGCTCTGTCCAGAATCCTCTATTGTGATCCCAGTGAGAGCAGTCGGTGGTGGTAGCCGGGCACCATCTAGCTGTACTGGACTCAGTCTGGTGGAGGCTGTGGTAGCTGTGGTCCATTAGTCCTTTGGACTAATCTTTTCCTTGTATCTTGTTCTCCTCATTCTCCCTTGCTCCCAAAGGGGTAAGACCAGTGGAGTATCATAGATGGCTGCTCACATGCTTTTAAGACCCCAGATGCTACTCACCACAGTAGAATGTAGAACATTGTCTTTATAAACTTTTATGCCAGTTGAGCTAGATGTTCCCTGAGACCATGGTCCCCACAGCCCTCTGCCCCGCAATTCAGTCCCTCAGGGAGTTTGGATGTGTCTATGGAGCTTCCATGACCTTTCCTTGTACAGGTTGTGCTGGTTTCCCCAGTATTGTGAAATGCTTGATTTTTAATCTACTAAGTTTTGGGGTGATTTGTTGTGCAGCTATAGATAACCCACACAGACCCACAGAATGACTATAATAAAAACACAGCTAATACAAAGTGTTGGCGACAGCGTGAAGAGACAGGAAGCCTCATACGTTGCTTGTGAGAGTGTCAAACAGTGCCTCCACTTTGGAAAACAGTTTGGCAGTTTCTTAAAAAGATAAGCTTATTGTTTAATCTTACTCCTAGGAATCTGCCTAAGAGAGATGAAACTATATGTTCACACAAAAACTTGTACATGAATGTTCATAGCAGCATTATTCATAATAGCCCCAAACTGGAAACACCCCAAATGTCCATCACCTGATGAATGGATAAAGAAATGTGGTCTCGCCATGTTGTCATTGTTGTGTGCCGTCAAGTCGGTTCCGACTCCTAGTGAACCCGTGTTACAGAGTAGAACTGGGTTTTCGGGCTGTAATCTTTAGGGGAACCCCCTGGGGCAGTTCTACTCTGTGCTATAGGGCCGTTATGACTTGGAATCGACTCCATGGCAATGGGTTTGGTTCTGTTTTTGGAATCTTTAAGGGGGCATATCACCAGGTCTTTCTCCCAAGGAGCCACTAGGGGGGTTAGAACCACTGACCTTTAGGTTAGCAGCCGAGTGCTTAACTGTTGCACCATCAGGGCTCCTGGTCTAGCCGCACAGTGGAATAATATTCAGCAATAAAAAGGAACAAGCGTCTGATACATGTTACAACACAGATGCACCTCGAAAACATCAGGCTAAATGAAAGAAGCCAGATGCCAAAGACTACATATCATATGAGGTCATTGATATTAAACGTCCAGAAAAGGCAAATCTATAGAGACAGAAAGATCACTGGTTGCCTAGGGCTAAGGATGGGAGTGGGGTTAACGACAAATGTGCATGAGGAAACTTTTGGGGTAACGGACATGTTCTAAGACTGAATCGTGGAGACGGCTGCACAACTGTATAAGGTAAATTATACCTCAGTAATCCAGAAAGACGTCTACCTGTGTTTTACTGACTATGCTAAGGCATTCCACTGTGTGGATCGTAACAAATTACAGATAACATTTCAGAGAATGGGAATTCCGGAACACCTAATTGAGCTCACAAGGAATCTGTACATGGATCAAGAGGCAGTCACTGGAGCAGAACAAGGGGATACTGCATGGTTTAAAGTCAGGAAAGGTGTGTGCCAGGGTTGTGTCCTTTCACCATACCTATTCGGTCTGTATGCTGAGCAAATAATCCGAGAAGCTAGACTGTATGAAGAAGAACCGGGCATCAGGATTAGAGGAAGACTCACTAACAACCTGCGATATGCAGATGACACAACCTTGCTTGCTGAAAGCGAAGAGGACTTGAAGCACTTACTGATGAAGATCAAAGACCACAGCCTTCAGTATGGATTACACCTCAACATGAAGAAAACAAAAATCCCCACAACTGGACCAATAAGCAACATCATGATAAATGGAGAAAAGATTGAGGTCGTCAAGGATTTCATTTTACTTGGATCCACAATCAACACCCCTGGAAGCAGCAGTCAAGAAATCAAAAGACACACTGCATTGGGCAAATTGGCTGCAAGAGATCTCTCTAAAGTGTTAAAAAGCAAAGATGTCACCTTGAGGTCTAAGGTGCACCTGACCCAAGCTATGGTGTTTTTAATTGCCTCACATGCATGCGAAAGCTGGACAACGAATAAGGAAGACCAAAGAAGAATTGACGCCTTTGAATTGTGGTGTTGGCGAAGAATACTGAATATACCACGGACTGCCAGAAGAACTAACAAATCTGTCTTGGAGGAAGTACAACCAGAATGCTCCTTAGAAGCAAGGATGGTGAGACTACATCTCACATACTTTGGACGTGTTATCAGGAGGGATCAGTCCCTGGAGAAGGACATCATGCTTGGTGAAGTAGAGGGTCAGAGAAAAAGAGGAAGACCCTCAAGAAGATGGATTGACACAGTGGCTGCAAGAATGGGCTCAAGCACAGCAACAATTGTGAGGATGGCGCAGGACCGGGCATGTTTTGTTCTGTTGTGCGCAGGGTCGCTATGAGTTGGAACAACAAAGCTGCTAAAAACAAAAGCAAAAAAAAAACCTGGAAATGAAGTTATCAAGAAATGTACAAGACTTTTAAGAAGATTAACTATACTATTTTACTGGACAGCAAAAAACCTAAAATAAGAACTTCATAAATAGAGACCTCATATCCCTGGATATAAGAATTTAATAGCATAACAACATGAGCATTATGTATGCTGTATGTGTGTATGTTGCACATATACATATATGCAGAGAGAGAGAGAGCCCTGGGGGTACAATGGTTAAACACTCGGCTGCTAACGAAAGGTCAGCGGTTCGAATCTACCAGCAGTTCCTTGGGAGAAAAGACTTGGTCCCATAAAGATTACAGCCTAGGAAACTCTATAGGGCAGTTCTACTCTGTCCTACAGGGTCGCTGTGAGTCAGAATTGACTCGATGGTGCACAACAACAACAGCATATGTACGTGTGTTGTTAGGTGCCATTAAGTTGACTCCAATGCACAGCGACCCCAGTGTGCAGAGTAGAACTGCACCATGGGGTTTTCATGGCTGTGACCTTCCGGAAGCAGATCTCCAGGCCTGTTTTCTGAGGCACCACTGGGTGAGTTCGAATCGCTAACCTTTCGGCTAGTAGGCTGGCCTACCCACATTATTTTTTCTCAGGCATAAGAATATTCACGTTTTGACAAAAAGTAAGCAAATCATGCTCCTAAAGGAAGAAAAAAGGAGGTGATTATTTTACCCTCCTTCCTCCTGCTGAGCTGACAGGAAGAGATTTTCTCCGCCTGGAATAAACAGAAACTCAAGACGTGATTCACAGAACTGGTTTCCTCAGACATCAAGGGCTCTGTCTTCTCGGCGTGCTGAGCAGTAAGCTGTGTCTCTCACAGAAGTCTGCAAAGGACAGACAGAACACTAGACATTCACGGGCTTCAGGGTCGCAACCCACAAACTCGTGCATCTTAGTTAGCTAGTGCTGCTGTAACAGAAATACCACAAGTGGGTGGCTTTAAGAAACAGATATTTATTTTCTCACAGTTTAGGAGGCTAGATGTCCGAATTCAGGGCACTGGCTCTAGGGGAAGGCCTTCTCTCTCTCTGTTGGCTCTGGAGGAAGGTCCTTGTTTCTTCTGAGCTTCTGCTCCTGGGTGATCTTCAAGTGGCTTGGCATCTCTCTTCCCCCACCTCTGTGTACTTGTTTGCTTGTTTATTCTCTTTTATATCTCAAAAGAGATTGACTCAAGACACACCCTACATTAATCCTGTCTCATTCACATAAAAAAGACAATGCATTCCCAAATGGAATTATAACCACAGGCATAAACCCATTGCCATGGAGTCGATGCCCACTCATAGCGACCCTATAGGACAGAGTAGAACTGCCCCATGGGGTTTCCAAGGAGTGGCTGGTAGATTTGAACTTCCAACCTTTTGGTCAGCAGCCAAATGCTTAACTACTGCGCCACCAGGGCTCCCAACCACAGGCATAGAGGTTAGTATTTACAACACATATTTTTGGAGGACACAGTTCAGTCCATAACGTCATGTAGCCTGTAAAAAGGAAGCTCAATTTAGCCATGTGCTTCAGCTGCCTAAATAAGCAGCATCCCTCTTATTGCTGGAAACATGTTTATATAAATGTCCACCGAGAGTAAAAATACATTACAAGGAGAAAAGCTAACATAAAGAGAAAGACAGATGAAACAGCTAAGATTTTTTAAAAGCCACAAAACCCAAAATGAACAGAGAAACACGTAAGTTCACCATCTTTAGGCAGAGTTAGAATCGCTAAAAATGGCTCCCCTAGCCCAGTGCAGCCATGGTGACGGGACCAGGGCTCATTACAGGGACAGAAGCAGAGCAGTGGGCTCCTGAGTGGAGGCTCCCAGCTGGGTGTCCCTTGTGCCCTCCCACCTGTGAGGTCTCCTGCAGGGAAAGGTGGGCAGGGAGCCCTTCGTCTCTTGGTCTTTGAGGAACAGCACGCACTTGGAGCTTCTTGCCAGAAAGATGCAGGGAAACAAGGAGTTCTTACTCAGTGTGGGAACCAAGCAGGTGGCTGGTCACGTGTGTGTGCAAACACCATTTTACAGGACCCTCCCCTCCCGAGTTCAGGCAAAGCAATCTGGTTTGGCCAAGTCGTTCTCCGTTGCTCTGCTAAATCTATGGCACTGCAGTTGCCTAGGAGGCTTCACATAACAAGAGTGTTAAGATGCACGAAGCTGATGAACTTCTACAATCAGCTCTCCAAGATACATGTTAAGTGTGTAGAGGAATTTGCAGCTACTTCCCAAATCATACTTTTAGATCCATAGTAACCTCTTACACTCCTCTCCCACCCGTAACTGCTTCCCAAACTGCTGATAAATAATAATATTGACCATCGGAAATCCCTTCCCTCCCTCCTTTTCTGTTGTTGTACATGGCAACCAGACACCAGAACACAGTGCTCCCCGGTCATCCTCACGAGCCCTGGCATGTTCCAGTCCATCGTTGCGGCCACTCTGCCAATCCATCTCACCGAGGGTCTCCCTCGCCCTCACTGGCCCTCTACTTTGTGATCCATAAAGTTTCTATTGGCTGGTTTTTGGAAGTAGATAGCCAGGCCTTTCTTCCTCACCTGTCTTAGTCTGGCAGCTCCACTGAAATCAGTCTACCATGGGTAACCCTGCTGGTATTTGAAATATCAGTGGCTTTTAAAAAATCTGAGCTTCCAGCATCACAGCAACGTGCAAGCCACCACAGTATGACAAACTGACAGACGGATAACTGGTTCCAAAACACTAATCCTGTTAAACACTAATCCTGATAAATAGTACATTGCCCATTGGAAATTCTCTTCCCTCCCTCCTTTCTTACTACATGTGGAAACTACATAAGTGTTCTTAATCTTCTTTTGTTATTTCTTTTAAGGCCATCATTTGAAAAGTGAGGGGAGCTGGGAAAAGGCTAATGTCATGGATTGAATTATGTCCCCCTCAAATGTGTGTCAACTTGGCTAGGCCATGATTCCCAGTATTGTGTGGTTGTCCTCCATTTTGTGATCAGATGTGATTATCCTATGTGTTGGAAATCCTAACCTCTAGGATGTTAATGATGCAGGACTCAATCTACAGGATTAGGTTGTATCTTGGGTCAATCTCCTTTGAGATATAAAAAGAGAGACTCCAGTAGAGAGGAGAGGGGCCTCATATCACCGAGAAAGAAGCACCAGGAGCAGAGTGCATCCTTTGGACCGGAGGTCCCTGCTCTGAGAAGCTCCTAGACGAGGGCAAGATTGATGACAAGGACCTTCCTGCAGAACTGCCAGAGAGAGAAAGCCTTCCCCCTGGAGCTGATGCCCTGAACTTGGACTTGTAGCCTCCTAGACTGTGAGAGAATAAATTTCTGTCTGTTAAAGCCATCCACTGTGGTATTTCTGTTACAGCAGCACTAGATAATCAAGACAGCTGAATTACTGGAACATTTTTACAAGAGCAAAAAGGTAACTCGAAAATTTTACATGTCTTTTTAAATTGAGACATAATTCACATACCATAAAACTCCCCATTTTAAACCGTATGATGCAATGGTTTTTTAGTGTATTCAGAGTGTTGCACAGCCATACGTGCAGGTTTTTCAGCCGTGTCTTTCACAACTGATTTACTGACATTTTTAGCACTGCAGGGAGTGTTTGCGTGCCAAGGGTAAAAAGTCAAAACTAGGGAAAGTTAGCTCCATTCTTATTCTTGTTCTCTGTACATCAGGGTTCTCAAAGTGTGGTCCCAGGAACAGCAGCAGCAGTATCACCTGGGAACTTGTTAGAGATGCAAATTCTTGAGCCCCCTTCCCCAGACCTACTAAATCAGAAAGTAATGAGTGGGGCCCTGCAATCTGTGCTTTAACAAGCCCTCCCAGTGATTCCAATGTACAGTAAAGAGCCATTGCTCTAGATAAGACAATTCTATCAGCTTCAGAGAACTATAGATTTGTACATGTGTATACATACCTGGAGCCTTGGTAACACAGTGGTTAAGAGCTTGGCTGCTAACCAAAAGGTCCGCAGTTTGAATCTACCTTGGAAACCCTACAGGGCAGTTCTACTCTGTCCTGTAGGGTCACTATGAGTCCGAATCAACTTGACAGCAACAGATTTGTTTGTTTGTTTTCCATATACATACTTATGTATAATAAATGCACATGTATTTAATATAAATACATTAGATTTTTGAAGAACCTGTCCTCCAAATTAGCCCATCAATTTTGTTCTGGCAAAATGAACACATGCTAATAGCTATATATAGAAACAAACAAAGAAAAAAAAATAAGGGGAAAACAGGGAAGCGTAAAAGAGGAGAAATAAAAGACCTCAAATGAAAATAAAAGGCAAAATAAACAAGCCTAGCTAAATTACTTGCTTTGTTAAATAAATGGTAAAAGTGGATAAGATTCTCTGAGCTAGGTGTCCATTGGATGGGCCCTATTTCCCTACCTTCTATCTCTATTACAAAGCACAACCAAGAGATCATAGGATTTCAGAGAGTGGAACTCATTTAAAATAAACAGTTAAAATCCTAGAGTTTCCCATATTTTAGGGATTAGACCCTAACCCCTCAAACCCAAAACAGACATCATGGAGCTGCTCCAGTTGTAACAATGACAAAAAAAATAGGAAGACCCAACCACTGAGTGTCCCCTCCCACCACAGGGGCCCTTAAGGTCGTGAAACACGGTTTGAACCCAACTAATTTTGTTGAACCCTTTCCTTTTATTGATGATGAAAACGAAGTCCCAAGAAATTCTTCAAACTCTACACTTAAAATGGGTGAATTTTATTGTGGGTATATTGTACCTTGATAAAGCTGGAAAAAAATCAAAACAAAAATCATTTAGAAATGATTGAGAAAATCAAAATAAAGCAAAAATCACTTAAGAAATTTTGGGGAAATTTTTGCATATTTTCTTCTAAGTTTTCTCTATATTCAGGTATACTCTATGTAGCTATAAGAATACAATGTATGAACATTCATATTGTAAACATTTTATATCACAACATTTTTACATATTTCTATAGTCTTCAGGAGTCCTGGTGGCACAGCGGTTAAGAGCTAGGCCACTAACCAAAAGGTCGGCAGTTCAAATCCATCAGCTGCTCCTTGGAAACCCTATGGGGCAGTTCTACTCTGTCCTATAAGGTTGCTATGAGTCGGAATTGACTTGATGGCAATGAGTTTTTTGCTTTTTATATAGCCTTCATGATTATGATTTAAAATAGCTATGCAATTATCCATAGAGTTGAAAGCCCCAAACTATTCACCTACTATTAACGGGTGAATTACCAAGTTTTAAAGTAGGTGATTCTTCAACACTTGGATGCCACCAAGTGGACAAGCTGTGCAATGTTGCTGGAGTGAACAGACCATTTTATATTACAGATGTACTAGACCATGACCCTCATCCATCTCTTCAGGTAATTTACCTCCGAAATCTGAAACTAGAGAAATCAGTTAAGAAAAAGAGCTTCCTGTTAGAACCGGGGTTCTTACAAACTCAAGCCACAGGTGTAAATGACAGACATGCCTGTAGCTCCACTCTCCTCCTGCTTATTTCTTCTGACGACCCTTAACCCGCTCCATCTTGCTCATTTAAAGTGGTTAACCTCCACAGATGGAAAAAGAATAGTTAAAAAAAAAGGAGTGCCCCTCCAAATGACTCTTAAAGGAACGTCAGGAGTCCATCAAGGAGAAACCAGACAGAAACGACTTGACTTGCTGAGACAGGAACTCTAGAGACCCTTGGCTTTATTGTGGTAAATTATAGAGCCTGTCTTCTCTTTGCTGAAATGTTTGTTTGCTTGTTTGCTGTGTCTCAGTAAGAAGTAAACTCATGTGATAAGAACTGAAAAGGTACGAAACAGAAAACAGTGAAACGTCTCCTTCCAACTGCTTCCTTAGCTGCCCATCTCATCCCCAGAGGCAACCATTAACCGTTTCTTGTGGATCCTTCCAGAAACACTTATGCATAAACAAGTATATATATATATATATACATATATACATATATATATATATACATTTTCCCCGTATATACATTCTACCCCATATATACATTCTACCCCATCCTCCTTTTTTCTTCCACAAATGATAAACCCCTATACACAAGGATTTTTTTTTCACTTAGTAATATATTTTGGAGATCATACCATATCCATATATAAAGAGTTTCTCATTCATTTGTAAGATGTATCGTATTCCATTGTATGGACGTGTACCATATCTAGGCAGTTCCTTATTAAAATGGACAGTTAGCTTGTCTCCAATCTTGTGCTATTTCTCTTATCTTCTCACCTGAAACTCTCTGGGCTAGTTTGATTGCTTCTTCAATGGGGTCTGAGTTTACAACTTCATCTACGATGCCCAGCTTGAGGGCCTCACGTGCCAAAACATGCCTTCCTAAAACAAAACAAAACGAAACAAATCAAAGAACTCTGTGAGATTAAAGCAAAAGCATTACTCGCCCCAGTAAGGAAGGTTATCTGCCCTGGACATAAGCACCTATTATGAAATAAAGCAGATAGGACCACACTGACTGTCGTAGTAGAAAGAGCACCACAGAGGTGACCAGAAACTCTGGATTCGAGCTCCAGCTCCACCTTTTACTATTTGTCTGACAGTGAAGGCCGGGACCTGGGCCACGATTTCCTCACTGGTAAGTGGGGATAATTATGCTTACCTCAGTAATTCTGAGTATTACGTGAGAACAATGTATGTGAGAGCAGTTTATAAACTATAAAGCTCTATAGAAATGTAAGAGATTATTCATGTTTTTATAACAATAATAGAAATAACAGCAACAGAGACGTAGCAATAGTAGCTACCTTATACCCAACATATACCAGGGGTTGGCGGTTCGAATTTACCCAGAGATGCCTCGAGAGAAAGGCCTGGAGATCTACTTCCAAAAGATGAAACCAAAAAGACCAAACCCATTGCTGTCGAGTCGATTCCGACTTACAGCGACCCAACAGGACAGAGTAGAATTGCCCCATTAAAGTTTCCAAAGAGCAGCTGGAGGATTTGAACTGCTGACCTTTTGGTTAGCAGCTGACCTCTTAACCACTGCGCCACCAGGGCTCCTCCAAAAGACTATAGTCATGAAAACCCTATGGAGCAGTTGTACTCTGAGGCACATGGGCTGGCCATGAGTTGGAATTGACTTGACAACAACCAGTTTGGGGTTTCTTTGGATGGTTCACTAAAAAGAAAAGACATAGTCTCAAAACACAAATATAGTCAGGTAGAGAGGAAAAAACGATTGATTAAGTTGACATTATGTAACAGGTACAACCAAAATTACAAAGGACATGTAGGGTGGACTTCTGCCATTTTTTGGCTTCCCAGCATCTCGACACATCCCTTAGTTGGTGGCATTGCTACTGTGTTGAGCTTTGCAGACCGGCCTCCTATTATATAAGATGAAGAGATGCAGAAATGATCAGACGATTGTGCCTGCAGACCCGTGCAGCAAGGGTCTGGCTTGAATGCTCTGTTGAATGCTTCGTTGAGTGTTGGTAGTGGGGCCTAATGACACGAAGCAGCAGAAACAGGTTAGCTCTCGTTTCACAGATGGTGACATCTAGTGTCTGGTGGTGCTGGTGGCACCAGAATCTAGGGCCCAGCAGTGGTGTTGGCGGTCTTCAGTGTCCAGTGGTGGCACTTGCAGCCGCCAGAATGCAATAATAGCTCTTGCAGGTTACCGAAGCTTGGGGAGGGTTTGCATGGTTCCAGAACTCTGCCTTGGTGTTTCTTTACCAGCTGTAAACATGTCATTTGATCTGCATACTCTGAAGCAGAGGGTAGGGAATGCAAGCATCCCTTACCACAGGCTCGGAAGGAAGGAGACTGTGACTCGTGGCTTGCTTTCTTGCCAGGACCGTCTTGCCTTCTGACGAGCGATCATCAAACCAGTCTTGGTGGCAACAATTCCCTAGTCTGCGCTGCTGTTATGGTTCGTTTTGCTGAGTGACGTCTCTGAGACAAACCCTCCATTCCCAGTTCTTAGGAGTGCTTCAAAGAAGCACAAATGGGTTTTCTTCATCAGATAGACAGCTTGACGCTTTTTGGCAGGGGTCACTCTGTAATAGCAATAAACCAAAAAAAAAAAAAAAAAAAATCTGTTGCTGTCGAGTAGATTCTGACTCATAGTGACCCTATAGCAATATTTGGGCATTTTTCTGGAATTGCCTTTGAAAACAGGCTTTGAGATCTCCTCCTGAGATGGGGAGTGGGATGGGGAACCGAGGAGTGGCTTCAGGGGCCAGCTCTCCCATATATAAAAAATGACTTGGGTGATGAGTGAGTGGGTCAGCACACCCAGGTTAAGGGGGCCAAGAGGACAAAAAATGGAAGGCAGGAACCTGCGTACTAGAGGAATCTTTGGGGCAACAAAGCAGGGGAGACAGGAGCTACACACAGGATGGACCGAAAATTTCTTCAGCTATAATGAATTCTTCTGGCCTGGATTTCACAAAAATGGAGGTGTACCTCTAATGTCCTTACTGAGTCAGCGAGATTCCAGGTACTTCTATTCTGTTTTAAACAGTCAAGGACCTAAAGACACGACTCTGTATAACCAACCCAAATCCTCAGGCGGATGTTTAGACTTGTTCTTTCTTGGGTTGCCCTCGGTGTAGACAGTAAGCACCACCCACTGGGCTCTAACAGAGCCCTGTGTAGATCTACCATAAGGGGCCACCATGGCAATTGAGGCTGAGACTCCTCTTCTCCAGGCTGGGTAATCTCCATTTTTTCCCAGTTGTCTTCACAGCTTATTTTCCAGTCTTTTCCACAGAGTCCTTTCCAGATCTCTTTCTAAAGTGGACCTAAAATTATACCCTTTCTCCTCCCTCCAAAAAAACCAAACTGTCATGGATTGAATTATGTCCCCCCAAAAATGTGTGTAACAATTTGGCTGGGCCATGATTCCCAGTAGGGTGTGCTTGTCCTCCATTTTGTGATTGTAATTTTGTGTTAAAGAGGATTAGGGTAGAATTGTACCACCCTCACTAAGGTCACATCCCTGATCCAATGTAAAGGGAGTTTCCCTGGGGTGTGGCCTGCACCACCTTTTATCTTACAAGAGATGAAAGGGAGGCAAGCAGAGAGTGGGGGACCTCATACCACCAAGAAAGCAGCACAAGGAGCAGAACGTGTCCTTTGGACCTGGGGTCCCTGTGCCTGAGAAGCTCCTTGACCAGGGGAAGATTGAGGACAAGGACCTTCCTCCAGAGCTGACAGAGAAAGAAGGCCTTCCCCTGGAGCTGATGCCTTGAAGTTAGATTTGTAACCTATTAGACTATGAGAGAATAAATTTCTCTTTGTTGAAAGCCATCCACTTGTGTATTTCTGGTACAGCAGCACTAGCTGACTAAGACGCAAACTCATTGCTGTCGAGAGGATTCTGACTCACAGAGACCCTATAGGACAGAGTAGAACTGCCCCATAGGGTTTCCAAGGCTGTAAATCTTTAAGGAAACAGACCGCCGCATCTTTCTCCCACAGAGCAGCTGGGGGGTTTGAATTGCTGATCTGTAGGTTAGCAGCTGAGTGCTGCCCCATCAGGTTTCCAAGCAGTGGCTGGTGGATCTGAACTGCTGGCCTTCTGGTTAGCAGCCACACTCTTAACCACTGCACCATCAGGGCTCCTTAAAATTCTACAGGCTACTTAAAAACATACAGTTCGAATATTAGCTTCCTTCTAAATCAAATCAAAATCCATCATATTCTTATTCTTTTTACCTCTTCATCATGTTAAAAATAGTAATATTTCTATAAGCATGCTTTGGGAAAAAGCCAATCCAAATTCACTCTACTTTTTCTTTGTAAAAGAAGTCAATTTTCTTCATGATTTCCCTCAAGATACCCTTGCCTTTCAGATTTAATACTGAAAACAGAGCCACAAAATTCCTCAGTATTCCCCCACATGCTTTAATTTCTGTAAGCCTTAGAATTTACAGACTCATTTCACGCTACTATGATTTCCCCACTATCTTTTATGCTTCTTTGCTTATTATTCTATTTTTTCTTTTGCAGCATGAACTGTCTCCCGTGCTCTGAATTTCTGCAGTGTGTTGGACTGTAAGCATCCTGTAATGAATTCTACTTTAGACCCTTAGAATAGTTCACATTCTTCAAAGTGTTCTTATCTTACCTTGTAAATTAAAACAATTTCTAACTTATTTTATTGGAGAAAAAATTCAGTATTATAAGTTTTTCCAACTCCTCTTTCATATTTTATAGAATTTATACCCCCTCATGTAAAAGAAAAAATCCATTTTTGTGCATACAGACTAAAATTATTTTCAAATTTGGATCCTGTATACAAAGTTTTGTATCATGGTTTCTGCATCAAAATATACAGACTTCAATCAGCATTTCTCAAACTATTTAGTCTTAGGACCCCTTTACACTCTTAAACATTATTGAGGACTCCAAAGAGCTTTAGTATATGTGGGTCATATCTATCGATATGAGATTTAGATACCATTTTAAAGACTACAAAGCATTCTAACACATGAATATTCCATACGTTTGGCATTTATTTGTGGCTGGAATAATTGATTTTAGTTCTTTTGAAAGTAACCCTTTATTTTGCTTTGCTTTTACTCTTTGGCAGCTTGCAGGATTCTCTTGTCTAGACGTTTAAAATCTTTACCAAACTACAGCAGGACCTTGCTGGCTCCTCATCAGTCTTCCCAGGAAAATGGTGGGCTTGCTAAAATTCAATCTCTGATTCCATTTCAGATCTAAACAGTTTCTTCTCCGTTTCCTTTTTGTTGTTGCTTCTCCTTTTTGCTTTGTCTTGTGCTTTGGGAGTGCTTATGATCCATAATGAGGAGCCTGGTGGTACAGTGGTTTAAAGTGCTCAGCTGCTCTCCGAAAGGTTGGCGGTTCAAACCCACCAGCCAGCCACTCGGAGGGAGAAAGATGTGAGTCTGCTTTCTCTCTCTCCGTGGGCTCTGGAGGAAGGTCTTTGTTCCTTGGTTTCCTGGTGATCTTCACATGGTGTGGCATCTATCTCCCCCAGCTCTGCTTCTCGCTTGTTTGTTTAATCTCTTTTATATCTCAAAAGAGATTGATTTAAGATGCAGCCTACACTAATAGGGTCTCCTTAACATAACAAAGGAAACCCATTCCTAAATGGGATTATAACCACAGGAATAAAACCAAACCAAACTCATTGTCATCAAGTTGATTCCAACTCATAGCGACCCTATAGGACAGAGTAGAACTGCCCCATAGGGTTTCCAAGGAGGAGCTGGTGGATTTGAACTGCCGACCTTTTGGTGAGCAGCCTGAGTGCTTAACCACTGCACCACCAGGGCTCCAACCACAGGTATAGGGGTTAGGATTTACAACACCTATTTTTGGGGAGCATGATTGAATTCATAACAACCTCAAAGCCCTGTGTGATCTGACTTCATCCCTAACATGCTTCCCTTCATTCACTCCATTCCAGCTTCACTGACTTTCACGACGGTCTCTGAACACTCTAAGCACATCCTTCTCAGGGATTTGCATTTGCTGTTTTCTCTGCATGGAAAGCTCTTCCTCCAGATATTGGCATACAAGTCTTCCTTACCTCCTTCAGTTCTTGACTCACATGTCAGTTTGTAGGGAAGCCTTTCCTAGCTACCATATCTAAAATATTAAAGCCCCCCACCCCTAACATTTTATAACCTCACTTTCTGCTTTATGTTTTCTCCTTAGCACTTATGTTCACCTAACCTACTATATATTAAAAAAACGAAAACAAAAATCAGTTGCCGTAGAGTCAATTCTGACTCATGGTGATCCCATGTGTACAGAGTTGAACTGTGCTCCACAGGGTTTTCAAGGCTGTGAACTTTCAGAAACAGATCGCCAAGCCTTTCTCCCTAGATGCTTCCAGGTTGGTTTGAACCACCAATCTTTTGACTAGTAAAAACCAAAAAACCAAACTGGTTGCCGTCAAGTTGATTCTAACTCATTATGACCGTACAGGAGAGAGGAAAACTGCCCCATCTGGTTTCCAAGGAGTGGCTGGTGGATTCAAACTGCTGATCTTTCGGTCAACAGTCAAGTTCTTAACCACAGCGCCACCTGGGCTCCTTTTGACTAGTAGTTAAGTGCTTAATTGTTTGCGTCAACCAAGGACTCCACCTACTACTCTCTCTCTCTCTCTCTCCATATATATATATATATATATATATATATATATATATATATGTATACCTTATATAACAGGTAGGCATATGTATGAGTATACAGAGGTAGCTTGTCTCCAAAATAGTCCCCAGTGAGTCTGGCCTCTTGACACTCAAGCCCCGTCCCACATAGAATAGGGCAGACCTGTGTAACCAATAGGTTATTTCAGGAAAGATGGAGTGTGACTCCAAAGCTTGGCCATAAAAGACTTGCAGCTTCTGCCTTGCTCTCTCTTGGATCACTCACTGTAGAGGAAGCCAGCTAACATGCTGTGGAGACACTCAAACATTCTATGGAGAAGTCTGTGCAGAGAGGAACAGAGGCTCCCTGCCAACAGCCAGCTCCAATTAGCCATCCATGTGAGGGAACCATCTTGGAAGTGGATCCTCCAACCCTAGTTTAGACTTCAGATGACTGTAGCCCTGGCTGGGGTCTTTTTTTTTTTTTTTTTTTAATTTATTGTGCTTTAAGTAAAAGTTTGCAGCGCAAATTAGTTCCTCATTCAAAAATTTACACACAAATTTTTTTGTGACATTGGTTGCAATCTCCTCAATGTGCTCCCCTTTCCCTTTCCATCCCGGGTTCCCCGTGTTCATTTGTCCAGTTTCCCTGCCCCTTCCTGCCTTTTCCTCTTGCCTTTAGGCAGGAGTTGCCCACTAGTCTCGTAGACTTGATTGAACTAGGAAGCACGCTCCTTATGTGTGTTACCGTTTGTTTTACAGATCTGTCTAATCATTGCCCAGCTGATGTCTTGACTACAACCTCCTAAGGAACCCTGGGCTAAAAACTAGCTAATCTGCTCTCAAATTCCTGACCCAAAGAGACCAGGAAAGACAAAACACTGCCAATTAAACCATGACTGACAATGAATGTAAGAGGCATCCCAATTTCAAAGATGTAAAAAAATGTGCATTTCTGAATTGATGAAATAGGCTGATGACGCCTGTTGCCATTGTTGTTTGCTCCATGTACTCTCCTGAGGGCGTGGGTTTTGTCAGTGTGGTTACCTGCTACAGCCCTAACTTCCTGAAGAGGGCCCAGCACATGACAGGTACTTAACAATAGTTGCTGGATGAATGCATAATACTAACTTGCACAAGGCATTTTGTTTATAGGTAGTAAGGCTGGGACTCAAACCCAGGTCTCTGATTCTAAAGCTTGTGCTCTTTTTAGTGCCCAGTGCCGCCTTGCTCGTTCTTTAGGATATAGTCTATCAACAAGCCCCTCATTTGATTTTTACTCAATCTTCATCTTTCTTTAAGAAGACAGATAAGTGAATAATAATAATAGCTAATGCTTATGGGGAGCCCTGGTGGCACAGTGGTTAAGAGCTCAGCTGCTAACCAAAAGGTTGGCAGTTGGAATCCACCAGCCACTCCTTGGCAACTCTGCGGAGCAGCTCTACTCTGTCTTATAGGGTTGTTATGAGTCACAATGAACTCAACGGCAATGAGTTTGGTTTTTTGGGGTTAACACTTATGGAATTACTACTATAACTAGAACTGTTCTAAGCACACTGCATGTATTAATGTATCTAATCTCTACACATACCCTGTGGTAGGTACTATTATTGACCTCATTTATGAAGCAACTAAGGCACAGAAAAGTCAAGTGGCTGCTCCAAAGGCTCATAATTAGTTTTACTTGTTTGGAATGAATAGCTAGATATGTTCTTTCTTCCAACCTTACCCCAGCTGAAAATCTTTTTACGTCTTATGATATTTGATAAATTCAGGGTCTCTAAATGTTTTCTAGTGTTGTACTGTCTACATTCCAGATTGAAAGAGAACAACTTCCATTCAAAACTAATATCTTAACACTTGGGAAATAAAAAATTCAGTCACTTCCACACTAAGACCTGAAGACTTACCATGAAAATTCTGCTTTTAGCTCTTGTTTGTATTACAATTTCTAAATTGGATCTGAATATAATGTACCCTCTGTGAACACTGGTACTCTCTGTTTATGAAGAGACACTTGGACCATAAATTTGATTGAAGCCCTGGTGGCCCAGTGGTAAAGCATCCGGCTGCTAACCAAAAAGGTTAGCAGTTCGAATCCACCAGCTGCTCCTTGGATACCCTATGGGACAGTTCTACTCTGTCCTATAGGGTCACTATGAGTCAAAATCAACTCAACAGCAACAGATTGGTATACAGTTTCATTCAGAAGGCTTTCACATTTGATCTTTACAGTAACCTTTGAGAAACTCTCAGAGAAGGTATTCTTTCTACTTTATAGAAAATTGACAGTCAAAGAAATTAAAGTACCTTCTTAAAGTTACATAGGTAATAGGTGGTTAGGCCAGGATTTTTCTAAATCTTAGTCCAGTTCCTCACATTGGTCTTGTCAGCTGATGACTGTCGTTGTTAGCTGCCGTAGAGCACTCACCTGAGGTAATTAAGTCAAGTGCAGCAGGAACTCCAATGAGTCTCGGAAGAAGCTGGGTTCCTCTAGCAGCAGGAAGAATGCCTAGTGTGACTTCCAGTAAGCCAACTCGCGCCTACAAAGATTGAAGGCGTACAGGCAATTAGAACGAGATGATACGTTCACAATCAAGGCAAGTATTCCCCTGGATTCCCACACCTTCAAAAACATTGGTTTGTAGAATTCAGTAAGAGTTTCTACAGGGAAAATTAGTGCATTGCATCCTCTTGAGTAAGAGCATAAACAGAGCTGTGCTTCCTCAAGTCTTCACGTTGAAACACAATTCTAGCATTTGGACACATTTTTTCTCTGACTCTATCATGACTTGTCATATCAAAAAAAAAAAAAAAGGAAAAAGAAAGCCAAACCTGTTGCCGTCGAGTCAATTCCGACTCATAGCGACCCTGTAGGATAGAGTAGAACTGTCCCATAGGGTTTCCAAGGAGCAGCTGGTGGATTTGAACTGCCGACATTTTGGTTAGCAGCCGAACACTTAGCCATTGCGCCATGACTTGTCATAGGGCTCCATGACTTGTCATAGCCAACAAAAAAGGGAACAGTTCTCTGGAGCCCTGCAAGAGTCAGGTAGCACGAGAAGGGGAAAAGACAACCCCTGGAATGGGAAAAAAGTATTTGCAAATCATTTATCTGCTATGAAGTGGAACCTCTTCCTTATACCAAGCACAAAAATTCACTCAAAATGGATCATAGACCTAAATATATTTCCATTTCTAAATAAAGTTTTCTTTGCTACATTAATGAGACCGTATGAGTGTAGGATTTGTCTTAAACCAATCACTTTTGAGATATAGAAGGAGCACATGAGGCACAGAAGCAAAGAAGCACAGGCAGGGGAAGATAGACGCCATGCTACATGAAGATCACTAAGATACCAAGCAACAGAAGATGAAAAGAGACAAAGCCTTTCCCCCAGAGCCAACAGAGAGAGAAAGCCTTCCCCAAAACTGGTGCCTTGAATTCAGACTTCTAGCCTCAACTGTGAGAAAATAAATTTCTGTTCATTAAAGCCACCCACCTGTGGTATTCCTGTTATAGCAGCACTAAGAAACTAAGACATAAAATTATAAAACTCTTAGAAGAACACGTAAAAGTAAGTCTTTGTGCGTTTGGATTAAGCAGTAGTTTTTTAGATATGACATCAAAAGCATGTGCAAAAAAAGAAAACAGAAATAAATTGAACTTCATGATAATTAAAAACTTTTATACAGCTCAGAAAATGAGAGAAAATACTTGAAAATTGTATACCTGGTAGGGGAATGTATCCGGAATATATAAAAAACTCTTACACCTCAATAATGAAAAGATAAATAGCTTAATTTAAAAATGGACAAAATATCTGAATAGATATTTCTCCAGAGAAGAGCTACAAGTGGCCAATAAGCATATGAAAAGATGCTCAACATCATTAGCCATTAAAAAAAGTCCAAAAAACCAAACCCACTGCCGTCAAGTCTATTCCAACTCATAGTGACCCTACAGGCCACTGCAGAACGGCCCCGTAGGGTTTCCAAGGAGTGGCTGGTGGATTCGAACTACTGACTTTTTGGTTAGCAGCCTGAGCTCTTAATCACTACGTCACCAGGGCTTATTAGCCATTAGGAAAATGTCAACCAAAACCACAATAAGATACCACTTCTCACTCATCAGGATGATTCTAATAAAAAAAGACAGATTATAACTAGCGTTGGAAAGGATGTAGAGAAATTGGAACCCTCATACACACTGCTTGTGGGAATGCAGAAAACAAGTTTCCACAGCTGCTGTGGAAAAATTTCGCAGTACCTCAAAAGGTTAAACAGAGTTATCATTTGACCCAGCAATTCTACTCCTAAATACTGTATTTTACGCAAATAATGCAAGCCTTCTAAGTTTGTTTGCCAACCAGGCCCTCCCTCTGCGAAGTACTTTCATAAGCGCCACTATGCCAATTTTTGCTGTTAAAAAAAATTAGCATAGCACGCTTACGAAAATACCTTGCGGGAGGAGGGTGCAGTTGGCAAACAATTCTAGAAGGCGCAGGTTATTTGCATGAAAACACATCATAACCAAAGAGAATCGAAAATATATGTTCACACAAAACCTTGTACATGAATGTTCATAGCATCATTATTCATAAAAGCTAGAAAAGTGGAAACAACTTGTCATGGATTGAACTGTGTCCCCCCAAAATATCTACCAACTTGGCTAGGTCATGATTTCCAGTATTGTATGACTGGCTACCATTTTGTCATTTGATATGATTTCCCTGTGTGTTGTAAATCCTATCACTATGATGTAATAAGATGGATTAGCAGCAGTTATACTAATGAGGTCTATAAGATTAGATAGTGTCTTAAGCCAATCTCTTTTGAGATATAAAAGAGAGAAACAAGCAGAGAGATAGGGGACCTCATACCACCAAGAAAGCAGTGCCAGGAGCAGAGCATGTCCTTTGGACCTGAAGTTCCTGTGCTGAGACGCTAAGACGCACCCCAAATGTCCATCAGCTGATACACAGATAAACAAAATGCGGTATGTACGTTCAATGGAACAGTATTCGGTAATAAAAAGGCATAAAGTAC
Source organism: Dugong dugon (assembly GCA_030035585.1). Lineage (NCBI taxonomy): Eukaryota > Metazoa > Chordata > Mammalia > Sirenia > Dugongidae > Dugong > Dugong dugon. The sequence continues at coordinate 30,363,480 of CM057466.1, read as the reverse complement.
TGATACTTGCTACAACGTGGATGAACGTTGAAAACATCATGCTATGTGAAAGAAGTCAGTCACAAAAGAACATATATTGTATGATTCCATTTATATGAAATAAGCAGAATAGGCAAGTCCAAAATCCATAGATATAAAAAGTAGATTCATGGTTGCCTAGGGCTGTAGGGTCACTGTGAGTCAGAATCAACTTGATCGCAAGGTTTTTTTTTTTAAGGGCTATGGGGAGGGGAGAATCGGGAGCGACTGCTAAAAGGTATAATGTTTCTTTTTGGGGTGATGAAGCATTTTACAACTGACTGTGGTAATGGTTGTACAACTCCGTGAATATACTAATATGCTATTGGATTGTGTGCTATAAATGGGTGAATTATATGGCATATGAATTTTATCTCAATAAAGCTATTAAAAAAAAAAAAATTTCAGGCAGCAACCTCAGCCTAGAAAAGAGGGTGGGCTTGAGTCCTTTATCCCACTGCCTCTGCTGGCCATCGGGAAGCGGCCATTAACAGGTACTTTAAACTATGCAATATCCTCTTGTTCTGTCCAAACAACTGCCTCTCGATCTATGTACAGGCTTCTCTTGAGCACAATTAAGTGTACTGGGATTCCCATTCTTCTCAATGTTATCCATTATTTGTTACGATCAACACAGTCAAATGCCTTTGCATAGTCAATAAAACACAGGTAAACATCTTTCTGGTATTCTCTGCTTTCAGCCAAGAGCCATCTGACATCAGCTATGATATCCCTGGTTCCACGTCCTCTTCTGAACCCGGCTTGAATTTCTGGCAGTTCCCTGTCGATGTACTGCTGCAGCCGCTTTTCAATGATCTTCAGCAAAATTTTGCTTGCTTGTGATATTAATGACATTCCTCGATAATTTCCGCATTTGGTTGGATCACCTTCCTTGAGAATAGGCATAAACGTGGATCTCTTCCAGTCAGTTGGCCAGGTAGCTGTCTTCCAGATTTCTTGGCATAGAAGAGAACACTTCCAGCACTGCATTGTCAATTCCTGGAGCCTTATTTTTTCTGTCAATTCCTGGAGCCTTGTTTTTCACCAATGCCTTCAGCGCAGCTTGGACTTCTTCCTTCAGTACCATCAGTTCCTGATCATATGCTACCTCTTGAAATGGCTGAAAGTCAACCAATTCTTTTTGGTATAATGACTCTGCATATTTCTTCCATCTTCTTTCGATGCTTCCTGTGTCCTTTAATATTTTCCCCATAGAATCCTTCACGATTGCAACTCGAGGCTTGAATTTTTAATTCAGTTCTTTCAGCTTGAGAAATGCTGAGCGTGTCTTCCTTTTTGGTTTTCTATCTCCAGCTCTTTGCACACATCATTATAATACTTTACTCTGTCTTCTTGAGCTGCCCTTTGAAATCTTCTGTACAGTTCTTTTACTTCATCATTTCTTCCTTTTCCTTTAGCTACCTGACATTCAAGAACAAGTTTCAGAGTCTCTTCTGACATCCATTTTGGTTTTTTCTTTCTTTCCTGCCTTTTTAATGACCTCTTGCTTTCTTCATGTATAATGTCCTTGATGTTATTCCACAACTCGTCTGGTCTTCGGTCATTACTGTTTGTTCAACGAGTCAAATCTATTCTTGACATGGTCTCTAAATTCAGGTGGGATATACTCAAGGTTGTACTTTGGCTGTCATGGACTTGTTCTAATTTTCTTCAGTTTCAATTTGAACTTGCACATTAGCAATTGATGGTCTGTTCCGCAGTTGGCCCCTGGCCTCGTTCTGACTCATGATATTGAGCTTCTCCATCGTCTCTTTCCACAGATGAAGTTGATTTGACTCCTGTGTGTTCCATCTGGCAAGGTCATGTGTACAGTCACTGTTTATGTTGGTGGAAAAAGGTATTTGTAATGAAGAAGTCGTTGGTCTTGCAAAATTCTATCATGCAATCTCCGGCATCGTGTCTATCACCAAGGCCACATTTTCCAACTACCCATCCTTCTTCTTTGTTTCCAGCTTTCACATTCCAATCACCAGTAATTATCCATGCATCCTGATTGCATGTTCGATCAATTTCAGACTGCAGAAGTTGGTAAAAATCTTCAATTTCTTCATCTGTGGCATTAGTGGTTGGTGCATAACTTTGAATAATAGTTGTATTAACAGCTCTTCCTGGTAGGCATATGGATATTATCCTATCACTGATAGCGTTGTACTTCAGGATAGATCTTGAAATATTCTTTTTGACGATGAACGCAATGCCATTCCTCTTCAAGTTGTCGTTCCCAGCACAGTAGACCATACGATTGTCAGATTCAAAATGGCCAATACCAGTCCATTTCAGCTCACTAATGCTTAGGATATTGATGTTCATGGATTCCATTTCAGTTTTGAGATTTCCAGTTTTCCTAGATTCATACTTCGTACATTCCAGGTTCCAATTATTAATGGATATTTGCAGCTGTTTATTCTCATCTTGAGTCGTGCCATATCAGCAAATGAAGGTCCCAAAAGCTTGATTCCATCCACGTCATTAAGGTCGACTCTAGTTTGAGGAGGCAGCTCTTCCCCAGTTGTTTTTCGAGTGCCTTCCAACCTGGGGGCTCATCTTCCAGCACTATATCAGACAACGTTCCGCTGCTATTCATAAGGTTTTCACTGGCTAATTCTTTTCAGAAGTAGACTGCTGGGTCCTTCTTCCTAGTCTGTCTTAGTCTGGAAGCTCAGCTGAAACCTGTCCATCACGGGTGACCCTGCTGGTATCTGAACACTGGTGGTATACCTTCCAACATCACAGCAACATGCAAGCCCCCACAGTATGATGAACTGACAGATACATCCATATCTGATTTAAAAGCAATAATCATGCAACTATGTTGATGAGCACATGGGTATCAAGATGTAATTCATGACAATAGCAACATAAAGTGGGAGAGGAATGGAACTGTGTAGGAGCACATTTTTTGTATACTATTGAAGTTAAGTTGGTATTAATCCAAACCAGATTGTTTTAAGTGAAGCTGTTAATCGTAATCTCCAGGGCAACCACTAAGAAAAGATGTCAGAAGTATATTTAAAAAGGAAACAGCATGGGAATTCAAAGGGTACACTAGAAAGTATGTATTTAACAAAAATGAAGGCAGTAATGGGGAACTGAGGAAGAGAAAAGACGTAAGATATATAGAAGAAAAAAACAGCAAAATGGCAGAAGCAAGTTCTTCTTTATCAGTAAATACCAATGGATTAAGCTCAACAATTTAAGGACAGAGATTGGGAGAATGGATAAAGAATATTTAATGATGAGTTTAATATAATATTAGTATAAAAATTGCAAAACCCCAAATGTAGGTTTATATAAAGATTTCTAGGGGGGAAAGAGAGAAAGACCTGGTGGTCTGCTTCCGTAAGGATTATAGCCGTGGAAATCCAGTGGGGCAGCTCTGCTCTGTCCTATAGGGTGGCTATGAGTCGGAATCCCCTTGATGGCAATGGCTTAGGGGGGAAAAAGTGTAAAATGAATTACATAGGAAGGAACACCAGAAGTAAATATGTGGTTATTGTTGTTAGCGGCTGTAAAGTCAACCCCTGACTCATGGCAACCCCACGCACAGCTGAACAAAATGCTGCCTGGTCCCGCGCCATCCCCATGATCTGTTACAGATAAGACCACTGTGACCTATAGGGCTTTCCCCGGCTGATTTTCGGAAGTAGATCATCAGGCCCTTCTTCCTAGTTCGTCTAATTCTGGAAGCTCCCCTGAACCTGTTTCAGCATCACAGCAACACTCACGCCTCCATTAACAGATGGGTGGCGGCTGCGTATGAGGTGCACTGGCCGGGACTCAAACCTGGGTCTTTGAATGGCAGGTGAGAATTCTACCACTGAACCACCAGTGCCTCTCAGAAGAACTGTAATAGAATGTTAATAGTGATTATTTCTGAATTGTGACTTTATGGTGATTTTAGTTTAGATCTTTATACTTTCCTGCATTTTCTAGTCTGTTGCAACGATGAGTATTATTTCTACGTATTAGAAAAACACATTACTTACAAAAATGTTACTGTTATGGCAGTGCTATTACAGACCTCATTCTGCATGCCTACTAGCCCAAATTAAATCTATTAAATTTATTTCCAGAAATAAATGCATACACTAATTTTGTACCGTTTTCCAATAGGAACTTGCCTTCTTAGGTACTCACTGAAGAAAGAAATTAGCGTTTTAATAAGTATGGATGTATACAAAGGCGTGACAGTCAAACTATTTAATACCTCATAAGCTTATTTCACGGCTCAGTGAAACCAGAAATGGGCCACAATACTGCAGCAGAGTCCTGGAGACCCTCTACTAATCCAGGAGTTCTGCTTTGATTGGTAGGTCATGAGGAGGTCCAAAGGATACCATAGTGGGAAGCAAAGGAACACCGGGGCTCAGGCTAGTAGCTATTTACCAACTGGAATGGAAGTCTTTCAACATCTTCACCACCAACACCACTGTATTGGAACATACTGGACAAACACCAGCACTGGAGGAACCCAAGAGTTGTCAAGCAGTAAACTACCAAGCCACGGTGTTTTCAATCGCTAGCATGCACGGGAAAGCTGGACAATGAATAAGAAAGATGGAAGAACAACTGATGCCTTTAAATCATGGTGCTGGCAAAGAATATTGAATATACCATGGATTGCCAGAAGAACGAACAAATTAGTCTTGGAAGAAGTTCAGCCAGAATGCTCCTTAGAAGCAAGGATGGCAAGACTTCATCTCACATACTTTGGACATGTTATCAGGAGGAACCATTCCCTGGAGAAGGACATCATGCTTGGTAAAGTACAGGGTCAGCGAAAAAAAGGAAGACCCTCAACGAGATGGATTGACACAGTGGCTGCAATGATGGGCTCAAGCTAACAAAGATTGCAAGGATGGCGCAGTGTTTAGCTCTGTTGTACACAGGATGGCTATGAGTCCGAACCAACTTGACGGCACCTAACAACAACAACAAACTAACCATTCACGAGTCATCACTTCTGATGCTGTGACTACCTTCAGAGCTGGCCCTAAAGAAAAGCCCCACACATCAAGCCCCAATGGTGTCTCAAGCTGTTACCTCTGCGTGGGCAATCCGGTAGTGACAGCCAAGGGCCAGCTCTAGTCCCCCTCCTAAAGCCATGCCTTGGATAGCCGCCACCACGGGCTTCTCACTTCTTTGGATATCATCTACTAAGGGTCCCAGTAAGAAGTCAGAGGACCTTGAGAGGCTGAAGCTATGGATATCAGCACCTAAGCACATAAAGACAAGGAAAAGAGGGTTGAGAAAGGCTTGGGCTCCGTTACACAACAATAAGGTACCAGATAACTCTTTTTTGTTGTTGCTGTTGTTGTTGTAAAAATACAGACAACACAACATTTGCCAAGTCAACATTTTTCACACGTACAACTTGATGACACCAATTACATGAGTTACATAATCATCCCTAACATCACCGTAAACAGAGACTCAACAACGATAATGCTGAAGGAGTCTCAGGCCTCCACGGGCCCATGAGATGTTTCATTCTTTGGACAGAGACACAGTAAAGGAATGAGTACTCTGGAAATGTAGAAAGAGAGTGGATTAGACACTGGTTACCTGCACAGAATTGGCCATCTGCTCCACAAATCACAGTGGCCTTTACCGTTTGGTCTCTTACAGCTTTCTGCAGTCCCTCCTTTATTCCATAGGCTACGGCTTTACTAAAAGAAAGAGAAGAATAATAATAACTTGAAGCACATTAGTAATCAGAATTAAACTTCTACCATCTCTCAGAGTTTCTCCCTTTTTTAACAATGCAAAATTAAATACATACACACAATGAATGAAAACTCTAGAGATTTATCATTAATGCTTCCAGTAATTTGTTAAACAAATAATATGTGTCTACTGTGAGTTTTGAGTTGGAATGGACTCAACAGCAACGGGATTGCTTTGGTTTGGACTATGAGTTAGGAGCCCTGGTGGCATAGCGGTAAAGAGCTCGGCTGCTAACCAAAAGGTCGGCAGTTTGAATCTACCAGCTGCTCTTTGGAAACCCTATGTGGCAGTTCTACTCCGTCCTATAGGGTCGCTGTGAGTTGGAGTCAACTCGACGGCAACGGGACAATGAGTCAAGCACTAAGCTGTTAAATGAAATCGACTTGTAAAAAAATCTTACTTTCCTGCACCCTGTTTTAACCTTGCCCATTTAGAATTGGCACTAATCAGTTTTAAAATACTATGTACAGTGCAAGGAGTTTATACATGCTAGGGAGAACAAAATGTGTACAACTTATCGTGCAAGGCAGTGTAATAAAGTCACAAAGGAAATCTGTCATATTTGCAAAATACAAGAAAACTGAAGGGGAAACAGTCTAGGGGATGTGGCAGGGGCTGCTAGCTGCTCCAAATATTTACCCTTCCCCCTTCTTCAAAGTAATACAATACCTGGGTTTTGACTGGACATGTGACTGCCCAAAATAAAGACTACATTTCCCAGCCTGCTTTTTGCAATGTCTACCCAAAGCACTAAGATCTGGCCAAGGGGGTTATAAGCAGATTTGGTACATATAACTTTGGGAAGAGTCCTTAAAGGATTAGCATCCTTTTCCCTTTTCCTTTAATCCCTACTCCTGGCAGGAATGCAGATGTGATGGCTAGATTGGTAGCAATCATCCTGGGCCAAGAGGTAGAATCCATGTATTGAGGATGGCAGAGCAGAAGATAGATGAATTGGGGCTCCTGGTGACTGTGGAGCATCTATACCATTGCATGACATTTCTGTAAGAGAAATCAACTTTTTCTTGTTCAATCCACTGTTATTTTGAGTGTTCTGTGACTGACAGCCAAATCCAGTTCTAAGTAATTTAGGAGGTAAAGAAAAAAAGACTGGGAAAGAGAGTATTTAGTAGATTTTGCCAAGTGTCAAGCAGAGGAGGGAGTCATCCACAGAAGAGACAACTAACACCAGGATTGAATGAGTCTGACAAAGGAAAAGGAAAGAAAGCTGAGGGCAGAACCTCTGGTTATGCCCTCACTTAAGTAATGAGAGAGACTCAGCAGAGGGATTCAGCACCAAGGGAGCCCAAAGTCACTAAGAACTAGGGAGGAGGATTTGCCAAGAAGCAGAGGGTCAGTAAGTACCAAGGGGTGATGGGGAATGAGAATCTAGAAAAAGTGATGAGGAATTCCTTAAAGGAAAAATGATAGAACCAAATTTCAATCAGTTTTACTCTGAAATTCTGAACATTATGGGTAAATACTTCAGTACCCATAATATTTAGAATTTCTTTAGTACCTAAACCTAACGTTGTTGAGTCAATTCCAACACATAGCAGCCCAGGACAGAGTAGAACTACCTCATAGGGTTTCCAAGGCTGTAATCTTTACAGAAGCAGACTGCCACACCTTTCACCTTCGGAACGGCTGGTGGGTTCAGTTTCTTGGAGTAGGGTTTTGTAGTTTTCTTTGTATAGGTCATTTAAGTCCCCGGTTAGATTTATTCCTAAGTATTTTATCTTTTTAGGGGATGATCATGTGATTCTTTTTTTGTTTGTTTTATTTATGTGGTGGATTATGTTGATTGGTTTTCTAATGTTGAACCATCCTTGCAATCTCAGTATGAATCCCACTCAGTCGTAGTGTATTATTTTTTTATATGATGCTGAATCCTATCGGCTAGAATTTGGTATCTATATTCATGAGAGATACTGGTCTGCAATTTTCTTTTTTTGTGGTGTCTTTGCCTGGCTTCAGTATCAGGCTTATGCTGGCTTCATAGAATGTATTTGGGAGTATCCTTCCTTTTCTGTGCTCTGAAATCGTTTGAGTAGTACTGGTGTAAGCTCTTCTCTGAATTCTCCAGTGATTTTTTTTTTTTTATTACCTCTTCAATCTCTTTTCTTGTTATGGGTCTGTTCAGATTTTCTGTTACAGTTTGTGTTAGTTTAGGTAGGTAGTGTGTTTCTAGAAATTTGTCTATTTCTTCTAGGTTCTCAAACTCATTGTGGTGTAGTTTTTCATTGTATTCTGTTATGATCCTTTTTATTTCAGTTGGGTCTGTTGTAATGTCCCCCATCTTATTTCTTGTTTGGGTTATTGGTTCCTCTCCTGTTCTTCTTCGGCTGCTGGGTTTGAATCACTGACCTTTCAGTTAGCAGCCAAGTGCTTAACCATTCCGCCACCAGGGCTCCTTTTCTTCGGTACAAAAGGGTGGGGAAAAAAGGCAAAACAAACAAGCAACAACAACAACAAACTTCTTAAAAAGGCAGATTGTTAAAACCAGCAACTAGGAGTTAAAACCTCAGGGAATAAACGAGATACTCGCATTTGCATACAATAATTCCTTTTCACCTAATTACCTTGGACCGTTTAATTTACAAGAAACCAAACAAAACTACTAGCCTTCAACTGATTCATTAGTTGCTATTTGAAAAACAGACTCTGAACCATTACATATTACTGGTAAGTCCCAAAGGATGTATTTCCTTCTGGGTAAATGATTGCTGCAAAATTAGTCAAAATTAGTTCAACCCGTGCCACTGTGAAGAACACGCTAGCTTTTCCCATTATAACCAACCCCTACTCTTTTATTTCTCATTTTCTTGTAAATTTTGCAAAAAATAAAAAAAAGGAAGTAAGAAAAATAAAAATGGCTGTAACCAATACAGCTTTATTAGATTCAAGCCAACGGAAAGGGACCATAGCCTTGCAGCAATGTAAAGATCACCATGGTTAAGGACTTATTTGCTTCCCTCAATACTGTCAAACAAAAACAACCCACTGCCGTCGACTTGATTCCAATTCATAGCGACCCTATAGGACAGAGTAGAACTGACCCATAGGGTTTCCAAGGAGCGGCCGGCTAGTGGATTCAAACTGCTGACCTTTTTTTGGTTAGCAGCCAAGCTCTTAACCACTGTGCCACCAGGGCTCCTTAATACTGCCAGGTCTAGAGAAATGGACTCTGGAGTAAAGGTTACCATTTCATGTGTCCTGTGACCAAAATTCTTTAGCTTCTTTGACCACAGGAGGTCTTTTTTAGATAGCTTTTTGTTTTGTTTTTAAACTAAAGTTTACCACATCAAGTCTCTGGCCTGTGACCAGCATTTAAAAAAAAAAAAAAGAAAACAGAATAAACTATATCAAACTGTATCATATGTAAGGATAAGTTTTGTTTCACAAAACTTTGGTTTTAGTCACGTATTTGTATGTATGCATGTCCTGGGTTGTCATGTAAAACATGGGTTACTATGTGGATTAGTCAAAAAAGCGTGGAAGCTGTTGCTGTGTGAGACAAGCCTGGTGTCAGGGCATCCTACCCCTGTAAAGAGAATCAGTGTTGATCTTAAAGAAAGGAGACGTGGCTGGCCAAACCAGCAAAGAAGATTTGAAATTATTTGGTTGCATAAAAAAAATACATAAAAATCTCTCAGTGAGCTAGAAAGAGATAACTTCCCACATAAAATTAGAAATAAACCAAACCCATTGCCGTTGAGTCAATCCCAACTCATAGCGACCATGTAGGACAGAATAGAACTGTCTCATAGGGTTTCCAAGGAGTGGCTGGTGGATTCGAACTGCCAACCTTTTGGTTAGCAGCCAAGCTCTTCACCACTGCACCACCAGGGTTCCAAAATTAGAAATAGGAAGGAAAGAAAGGAAGGAAGGGAGATTATACAAAGAGCCTCCTATGGCAGACATACTTACTGCTCACCAAGTATCCACGTGCTCCCCTAAACTTCCCAGCCTCTTTGTAACTGTTCTGACCACCGATTGCAAGCACAATTGGTATGTGTCATTTCATGCTTACGTATTTATGAGCTGGTGTGTGGTTCTTTGGAGCCCTGGTGGCACAGTGCATAAGAGCTATGGCTGTTATCCAAAAGGTCACCCGTTCGAATCCACTAGCTGCTCCTTGGAACCCCTGTGGGGCAGTCCTACTCTGTCCTATGGGGTCATTATGAGTTGGAATTGACTTGACGGCCATGGGTTTGGTTTTTGGGGGGTTTGGTGTGGTTCTCTAGGAGTCCCTGGGTAGTGCAAATGGTTAACACACTCAGCTGCTCACTGAAAAGTTGGAGGTTCAAGTCCACCCAGAGGCACCTTGGAAGAAAGGCATAGCGATCTACTTCTGAAAAATCAGCCACTGAAAAATCAGCGCAGCTCTACTTTGACACGCATGGGGTTGCTATGAATCAAAATCAACTGTGTGGTAACTGGTTTGGTTTTTTGCGTGGTGCTCTGTTTTCCTTTCCCCTGCCAAGGAGTCTTGAGTCACGTGTTGAGACGGTGTCCTCCAAAGATTAAAGTAGCTTGGATTGCTGTGTCACTGCAAGGGAGACAGCTACCCTGGAAAGTCATCCCAACCAGCGTTTGTTGTGTAAAACCAAAAAAGCCATTGCCATTGAGTCAATTCGGACTCATAATGACCCTACAGGACAGAGGAGAACTGCCCCGTAGGGTTTCCAAGGAGTGTCTACAACTGCCAACCTTTAGGTTAGTAGCCAAGCTCTTAACCACTGATATTTGGGGGCTAATTTGTTGCTGCAGCACAACCTGACTCATTCTAACTAATACATCCCTAAAGCAGAAAAGGTTCATGTAAGTATTGAAATAATGTGTTACAGAGCTGGCAGAGTAGGACAGACAATTAAAAAATCATGTTTCAGGGATATATACAGAGGCATTAAGCTCTGCCTAGTCTTTTTACTGGATCCAATTTCGGATTTCAGCTTTTAGGAACAATTTTTAGTATTTAAGAGGCTCACAAAAGTACAAAAGATTTAGGGATAGAAAATAATAGACTAAAGGAGTTGTGGTATATGGCGTGTGACACACAACATAAACTCTTGTTTTCATGAAACATTTATTATGCCAAAGGCCAAAAGGAAAATATTTAACATTTCTCCTGCAAAGGGGAGAACCAAACCAAAACCAAACTCGTTACCGTGGCGTCGATTCCAACTCATAGCCACTGTATGGGATAGAGTAGAACTGCCCCCACAGGATTTCTGAGGAGCAGCCAGTAGATTCAAACTGCTGACTTTTGGTTAGCAGCCATAGCTCTTAACTACTGCGCAAAGGGGAGAGGGGCAGGTTAAATACCAGAAATATTTTTTTTTTCCCATACAGAAATTTATAAATACATTGTTACGTGACTCTAATTGCTCTCCCCATACTGTGATAGCACACTCCTCCTTTCCACCCCTGATTCCCCAGGTCCATTCAACCAGCTCCTAACCCTCTCTGCCTTCCTGTCTCACTTCTGGACAGAAGCTGCCCATTTAGTCTCTTGTATCTACTTGAGCTAAGAGGCACACTTCTCATGAGTATAACTTTATGTCCCACAGTCCAGTCCAATCCCTATCTGAAGGGTTGGCCTCAGAAATTGTTTTAGTTCTGGGCTGATAGAGGAGCCAGCGGCCATGCTTTCTGGGGTGACTCCAGTCTCAGTCAGACCATTAAGTCTGGTCTTCTTACTAGAATTTTAGTTCTGCACCCCACCTTTCTCCTGCTCCATCTGGGACTCTCTGTTGTGTTCCTTGTCAGGGCGATCATTGGTGGTAGCCAGGCACCATCTAGTTCTTCTGGTCTCAGGCTGATGAAGTCTCTGGTTTATATGGCCCTTTCTGTCTCCTGGGCTAATACCTTCCTTGTGTCTTTGGTGTTTTTCATTCTCCTTTATTCAGGTGGTTGGGAACAACTGATGCATCTTAGATGGCTGCCTGCAAGCTTTTAAGACCCCAGACGCCACTCACCAAAGTAGGATGCAGAACATTTTCTTAATAAGCTTTGTTATGCCAATTGACCTAGATGTCCCCTGAAAGCATGGTCCCCAGACCCCTACCCCTGCTACTCTATCCCTCAAAGTGTTTGATTGTATTTAGGAAACTTCTTAGCTTTGGTTTAGTTCAGTTGTGCTGACTTCCCCTGTAGTGAGTGCTGTCCTTCCCTTCACCTAAGATAATTCTTATCTACTATCTAGTTAGTAGATAATCCTCCCCCTCCCTCCCCACCCTCATAACCATCAAAGAATGTTTTCTTCTGTGTTTAAACCATTTCTTGAGTTCTTAGAATAGTGGTCTTATACAATATTTGTCCTTCTGTAACTGACTAAATTCAGTCAGCATAATGACCTCCAGCTTCCTCCATGCTATAAGATGTTTCAAGGCTTCATCGTTGTTCTTTATCATTGTGTAGTATCCCATTGTGTGGATATACCATAATTTGTTTATCCATTTGTCCGTTGATGGGCACCTAGGTTGTTTCCATCTTTTTGCTATTGTGAACACTGTTGCAATGAACATGGGTGTGCATACACCTATTCGTGTGATGGCTCTTATTTCTCTAGGATATATTCCAATGAGCAGGATAGCTGGATCGTATGGTACTTCTATTTCTAGCTTTTTAAGAAAGCAACAAATCGATTTCCAAAGTTGTTGTACCATTTTATATCCCCACCAACAGTGTATAAGTGTTCCAGTCTCTCCACAACCTCTCCAGCATTTATTGTTTTCTGTTTTTTGGATTAATGCTAGCTGTTTTTGGGTGAGATGATATCTCATTGTAGTTTTGATCTTCATTTCTCTAATGGCTAATGATCATGAGCATTGAACCATCCCTGAATATCTTCTTTGGTGAAGTGCCTGTTCACATCCTTTGCCCATTTTTTAATTGGGTTATCTGTCTTTTTGTTGTTGAGGTTTTGCGGTATCTTGTAGATTTTAGAGATTAGATGATCAGATTTGTTGCAGCCAAATTTTTTTCCCAGTCTGTAGGTTGTCTTTTTACTCTTTTGGTGAAGTCTTTTGATGAGCATAAGTGTTTGATTTTTAGGAGCTCCCATTTATCTAGTCTCTCTTCTGGTGCTTGTGCATTGTTACTTATGGTTCATATTGTGTTTATTAGGGCTCCTAGTGTTGTTCCTATTTTTTCTTCCATGATCTTTATCATTTTTGATTTTATATTTAAGTCTTTGATCCATTTTGAGTTAGATTTTGTGCATGGTGTGAGGTATGGGTCTTGTTTCAGTTTTTTGCAGATGGATATCCAGTTATGCCAGCACCATTTGTTAAAGAGACTGTCTTTTCCTCAATTAATGAACTTTGGGCCTTTGTCAAATATTAGCCGCTCATAGGTGGATGAATTTATGTCTGGATTCTCAATTCTGTTCCATTGGTCTATGTATCTGTTGTTGTACCAGTTCCAGGCTGTTCTGACTACTGTGGCGGTATAATAGGTTCTAAAATCAGGTAGTGTGAGGCTGCCCACTTTGTTCTTCTTCTTGAGTAATGCTTTCCTTATTCGAGGCCACTTCCTTTTCCATATGAAGTTGGTGATTTGTTTCTCCATCTCATTAAAAAATGCTGGTGGAGTTTGGATCGGGATTGCATTGTATCTGTAAATTGCTTCGGGTAGAATTGACACTTCCACAATATTGAGACTACCTATCCATGAGCAAGGTATGTTTTTCCAATTATGCAGGTCTCTTTTGGTTTCTTGCAGTAGTGTCTTGTAGTTTTCATTGTACAGATCTTCTACATCTCTGGTTAGATTTATTCCTAAGTATTTTATCTTCTTGGGGCTAAGTAAATGGTATTGATTTGGTGTTTCCTCTTCGAAGTTCTCTTTGTTAGTCTAAAGGAATCCAACTGATTTTTGTATGTTCATGTTGTATCATGAAACTTTGCTAAAATCTTCTATTAGTTCCAGTAGTTTTCTTGTGGATTCTTTGGGGTTTTCTGTGTATAAGATCGTATCATCTGCAAACAGAGATACTTTTATTCCCTACCAATTTGGATGCCCTTTATTTCTTTTTCTAGACTAACTGCTCTGGCTAGAACCTCCAGCACAATGTTGAATAAGAGTGGTGATAAAGGGCATCCTTGTCTGGTTCCTGTTCTCAAGGGGAATGCTTTCAAAGTTTCTCCATTTAGGATGATGTTGGCTGTTGGCTTTGTATAAATACCCTTAATTATATTGAGGAATTTCCCTTCTGTTCCTATTTTGTTGAGAGTTTTTATCATGAATGGGTGCTGGACTTTGTCAAATGCCTTTTCTGGATTGATCAATAAGATCACGTGGTTCTTGAATTTTGTTTTATTTATGTGATGGATTACATTGATTGTTTTTCTAATGTTGAACCATCCTTGCATACCTGGTATAAATCCCACTTGATCATGGTGAATTATTTTTTGATATGTTGCTGAATTCTATTGGCTAGCATTTTGTTGAGGATTTTTGTGTCAATGTTCGTGAGGGATATTGGTCTGTAATTTTCTTTTTTTGTGGTGTCTTTACCTGGTTTTGGTATCAGGGTTATGTTGGCTTCATAGAATGAGTTTGGGAGTATTCCATCCTTTTCTATACTCTGAAATACCTTTGGTGGTAGTGGTGTTAACTCTTCTCTCCAAGTTTGGTAGAATTCTCCAGTGAAGCCATCTGGGCCAGGGCTTTTTTTTTGTTGGGAGTTTTTTAACTACTTTTTCAATCTCCTTTTGTTATGCGTTTATTTAGCTGTTCTGCTTCTGTTTGTGTTACATTAGGTAGGTAGTAAATACCAGAAATATTTAAAATAGTTATCAGGAAATACTCCTACTTATGGATATTAGACTATGCAACTTCTTTTTCCAAATTTTTGATGGGCACATTTTCCTATTACGAGCAGAGATGTGGCAGAGAGTCCTAATGTCTAGTGATTCTAACCAGAATGCAGACAAGTCCAAAACTGATATGTAATCCTATTACTTTTTTTTTTTTAATCAAAAGCTAGAAACCTGACATTCTGTTCTTTTCAATCAAGTGGACATATCGTCCTTGTGTGATTCTGTTCCTGCAGTTTTTCTGTATTATTAAATGCAAGAATTCACATTAAAATATGAATTATAATAATTAACATTAAGGATGAAATCAAATCTGATGACAGTAGGATAAACAATTCAGTTAAAAGTAGCAGTCTTCCTCATTTGAGTCTCTTTTTGCTTCAATAATCTATAGTAAGAATTTCCATCAAAGGTCTACACTTAACAGAACATGATTCTTTATGTTAATTTCCTCTCATCCCACTTCCTGTGGATGGGTGGCTTTTCTCAAGGCTAATGTGTCATCATACTTTTTTTTCCAGAGATATGGAAGGACCAAACCTGTACAATAATGTCATTCATTTTCAAAAACGCAGCATTAACCTCACTTTGAAAAGTGATGCTCCAAGTGTACTGCACAAATCTGAGTTAGAGAGTTTAACAAAGAAGTTACCCCACGATGAAATAAAAGACAAACTGCCCAGTAGCTTTTCAGAAAATGCCACCTACCAGGCTTATCCTGACCTGGGTCTTTCACAGAAGCACTAAGGGCCTGAGGTTTGGAGCCCAGCAGCTCAGCTCACGGCCTCGAAACCCGTGGGGGCCCGGTTGCTGTGTTGTTAGTCGCCAGTCCAGAGAACTGACTCGAGGCGGCTGGTTAAACCACTTTATTTTCCAAGTTCTAAAGCTCTTAGCCATACGTTTAAGAGCCGCCTGGATTTCAGGTTGGGGAGTGAGGGCCCAGGGTCCAAAGTCAAGATCTTTGGAACAGAAGTTACTGCAAAGCCAAGGCTGTGAGCAAGCAGAAGGGTCTAGCAGGAAGCTGGCATCGACAGACCCGGTTGGAGTCCAGCTCCCCTACTTAGCAGCTCCATGCCTCAACCTCGGTTTCCTTACCAGCAAAACCGAGATGAGCGTTCTCTGGGAAGAGACACCAGTCTGACCTCTGTAAAAATGCCCTGGCAGATGCCAGGTGTTCAATCGGTGTCAGTTTCCGGGTTTAAACCAGCAGGAAGCAGGTGGGCGCTACCAAGTCTGTTACCTGACGACGTTGACCGGCGGGTTTCGGAGGCGGATCAGCGCCAGGAAGTTCTGTAGCTGCGTATACTCGGCCATGTTCCCTCTGTCGCCGAGGTCGCCTCTGCCTTCCGCTGCAGGGCGAAGCCTCTCTCCCTGACCCGGCTGCCCCGCGAGGAGGAGCGCCGCTGGGCCAATGCTAGTCGGGCGCCGCCCCCGAGTGCCCGCGGCGACCGCGCGCCCACGCCGACAGCACCCGGGCCCGCATCCCAGCTTTCCACCTGGCCTGACTCTACCCGAGCCCGCACCCCAGCTTCCCACCTGGCCTGACTCTACCCGAGCTCGCACCCCAGCTTCCACCCGGCCCGACTGTACTGGGGCCCGCACGCCATCTTCCCACCCGGCCCCCCCCTTTCCCGGGACCCCACCCCGCGCTCTGCAAAGCTTGCCATCCCTTCCTCTGTATGGGAGCCGGTCCTGCTCCCATCTTCCTCCCACCACAAAGCTGACCACAAAGGACCGGGAGAACAGGTAGGATTGAGGGCAAGTAGGGGTTTGCAACCTCCTGACGCAGAGGGGCTGACTTCTCTGGACAACTTCTGGGTTCACTGAACTGGTCGAACTGTCCTCCTAAGAGTTTTCATGATCCTTCTGAACAGGGACAGGTATCTGAGGCCTTTGACAATTATGTGAAATGACACACATCCGTAACACGTGCATCACACATTTGACCTAAAGGAGTAGGGTACTAATATAAGCCAAACATTTACCTAAAAATCCTGTGACTGAGCTTAGGTTCACACGGCAATTGAGTGAAACCCATGAGTTTCCTGTTTGCCCAATCCTTTATCTTTTTAAAATTCTGACTTTCCGAAGGATTGTGACTTCTAATACTTCATTCACTCATTCATAAGTTGAGCATTTACTATGTTCTAATGGTTAAGAGCTCGGCTGCTAACCCAAAGGTCAGCAGTTCCAATTCACCAGTCACTTGTTGGAAACCCTAGGGAGTAGTTCCACTGTGTCCTACAGGGTCACTATGAGTTGAAATTGACTCGATGGCAGTGGGTTTGGTTTTTTCACATGTAGGCTGGAGGCTGTAAAAATAAACAAGGCTTAGTTCCTTCCCTCCAAAAGTGAGGACCAGATTTCGCTAAGTGTGATGAGCCTCCAGTAGACCCCACACTCCGTCAGGTGGACAGAAGGCAACCTGCAAGTTTCACAGGAAAAAACAGTGGAATCGTTTTGTTCACTGAGGTTTCACAAATTTTAACTATGATTAAGGGTTATTTTCATTGCTTTGAACCCTGGTAATAAGTAGCAAAACCCGTTCAATAGTCAAGGGCAACTGCCTCAATGAACCTACTTTTGAAAGCCAACCTATCAATGATAGCCCCTCACTTCTGATAACCAGCTAATCACAAAGAGTCCAATACACATGCTTCGGAGTGCCATCAAGCAACAAACAGCCTCACTCAAGCAACCAACTTCTACTGGTGAGGTCAACCCTAAATGCCTCTGGAAATTCCCCAATCCCTGAATTCCATGTTGCCCAAAGCTCTGTGTAAAATCAACAGTCTGTTCTGCTTTGAGAGACTGTACCTAACCACCATAGCTTTCCATTACTGTGTTGTTGTTGTTTGCAATCAAGTTGGCTCCGATTCATGGCAACCCCATGCACAATGGGAACGGACCATTGTGATCCATAGAGTTTTCACTGGCTAATATTCAGAAGCAGATCTCCAGGTCTTTCTTCCTGGCCTGTCTTAGTCTGGGAGCTCTGCTGAAACCTGTTCAGCATCATAGCAACACACAGGCCTCCACTGACAGAAGGGTGGTAGCTGTGCTTGAGGTGCATTGGCTGGGAACTGAACTGGAATCTGGAAGGTAAGAATTCTACCACTGAACCACACTGCCCCTTCTGTTACTATAAATCCCATTGCAGTCGAGTTGATCCCGACTCATAGCGACCCGAGAGGGTTTCCAAGGCTGTAAATCTTTACAGAAGCAGACTGCCACATCTTTCTTCTATGGAGCAACTGGTGGCTTTGAACTGCCGACCTTTTGGGTACCAGTGGAGCACTTAACCATTGTGCCACCAGGGTTCCTTCTATTACTATTACCCATTGCCGTCGAGTCGATTCCGATCACAGTGACCCTATAGTACAGAGCAGAACTGCCCCATAGGGTTTCCAAGGAGCAGCTGGTGGATTCAAACTGGTGACCTTTTGGTTATGCAAACCTGTCCTCAAACTAAAAAGAACAGCGATGACTATGTAAACCTGCCTTCCCTGCATTGGTGACCTATGAGCCTTGGAACCCAAAATGTTTGTTATGAAACTCCAGTAGTGGCATGAAGCCATGGAAGCTGACTTCTCTGGTAAACTAATCAGAATTTTCTGGAACAAAGGACAAGACAATGCTTTCCAGCCCAGGTAATAAAATCTCTTCCATGCCTTCTTTCATGCACTTGCCCATTTCACCCTGGGGTACAGATGGACAGAAAGGCTCGGGGCAGAGCAGAACAGAAAGCCTGGCTTTCCAAATGATTTTGTGGAGGAGAGGTGGCCTGCCCACTGGAACATCCATCTTGGACTGTTACAGGAAAAAAAATAATAAATTTGTGTCTGTTTGTTAAAGAATTTTTACCTGTCTTAACTAATACAGTGAAGAAATGGGCAGTGACTATAAAATTGTTCTTCCACAGTGAAGTTGGCTGGCATTTGAGGAGGAAAGCTGCTCACATAAGTGTGTGAAGTGAGAGATGGGATAAAAATAATTTGTTCACTACACCAATAATACATGGAGCCCTGCTGGTACAGTGGTTAAGAGCTCGGCCGCCAACCAAAAGGTGGGCAGTTCAAATCCACCAGCTGCTCCTTGGAAACCCTATGGGGCAGTTCTACTCTGTCCAGTAGGGTTGCTGTGAATCGGAACCAACTCCACCGCACCTAACAACACCACCAATAATATCAGCAATAGCAAGTTCTATAATTTCAAGTGGCTTGCTCAAGTGTCAAACCTCAAACATATGTTATGGATTGCACTAGTGTCCCCCAAAAGTATGTGTCAACGTGGCTAGGCCATGAGTCCCAGTACTGTGTGGTTGTCCACCATTTTGTGATCTGATGTGATTTTCCTATGTGTTGGAAATCCTAACCTCTGTGATGTTAATGAAGTGGGATTAGCGGCAGTTACATTAATGAGGCAGGATTCAATCTACAGAATTAGGTTTGAGGCAATCTCTTTTGAGATATAAAAGAGAGAAGCAAGCAGAGAAGAGAGAGATCTCATACCACCAAGAAAGAAGCACTAAGAGCGGGGTGTGTTCTTTGGACCCACGGTCCCTGCGTTGAGAGGCTCCTAGACGAGGGGAAGATTGATGACAAGGACCTTCCCCCAGAGCCAACAGAGAGAGAAAGCCTTCCCCTGGAGCTGATGCCCTGAATTTGGACTTGTAGCCTCCTAGACTGTGACAGAATAAACTTCTGTTTGTTAGAGTCATCTGCTTGTGGTATTTCTGTTATAGCAGCACTAGATGACTAAGACTACACACACACACTCACACACGCACACATATATATATTCAGTATCCTTATTGATGAAGATAAGCTATCAGGATTCCTGAAGATTAACTGTAGCTGTTGCTAGTTTCCATTGAGCTGGCCCTGACTCATGGCAGCCCTGTGCACAATGGGATCCTACCATTGTAGGACTTTCATTGGCTGATGTTTGGAAGTGGCTCACCAGGTTTTTCTTCCTAGTCTGTCTTTATCTGGAAGCTCTACTGAAACCTGTTCAACATCATTGCAACATTCAATCTAACATCGATAAACGTGTGATAGCGGGACATGAGCTACACTGGCGGGGAATGAAACCAGGTTTCCCGCGTAGAAGGAAAGAATTACACCACTAAGCTGCCAGTGCCTCATCCAGCTGTGGCACGGGCATCAGTCTGAGAGATGGCTCATGATATTTAGTATAACATTCCTCTTAATGTAGGAATGCCTCAACACCATTCCTCACACAAGATTACTCAGCCCTCCTTGAATGCTTCCAACAATGGGGAGCTCAGTACTCTGCATAGTAGATAGCTCTGCTTGCTTTAAAAAAAAAAAAATGTATATTGACCTGAAATCTGCCCTATTCCCTGAGACCTGGCTCTACTTTTGTTCTCAGGAGTTATACATTAAATCTCCTTTTAATAGAACAGATGGCAAAAAGATGACAAGAGATGCTATGCTATAGACTGGTACATTTTATTTCAATACCTTATGAAATTTTAGAATAGTTTATAAATGAAATGGTTTGTGAAAGGAAGCTGTGATCATCAGAAGATACACTGTGTTCACTAAGAACAAGATATGTCAAATTAATTTCATTTTTGACAGGATTTATATATTGGAAGACCACTGAAATATTGTATTTAGATTCAGAAAGAGATTGAACGAGGTTAGAGAATGGATTATTTGTGGGTATGATGTGGGTTATTGGATAAACATGTTATGTGGATAAATATTTGACCAATCATGTTTTTATTGAGCTAGGCACTGCTGATGCAGTGTAAGCAAAAACAGACTCTGTACCTGCCTTCACGTTGCTTGCTTCATAGTACTGTGGGATAGTGGTTCTTAACTGGGGGAGGCGGGGAAGGAAAGGCATATCTTGGAATCACCCCAGAAGATTCTGATTCCAGATGGACTCAGCAGTGTATAAAAACTCCTCAGAGAATTCTCAAGCACATGCCTGGTTAAGAAACTCTCATGAGGGAAGTTCTTGGTGGTCCAATGTCCCGACTAGTCTTGACTGATTCTATATTTTCCTAGATATCAGCCAGGATCCTACCAGAGAAGCAGAATCAGTATATATGTAGTGAGAGATTTATTTCAAGAATTGGTTTATGCAGTTGTTAGGGCTGGCAATTCCAAATCTGCAGGGTAGACCAGGGGCTGGAAACTCTCAGGCACGAGCTAAAGCTGTAATTCACAGGCAAATTATCTTCTTTCTTCTGGGTAGAAAGGAGGAGTGTGCTGTCACATTATACGGAAAGCAGCTAGGGTCACATAGCAATGTGTGTATAAATTTTTTTGTATGAGAAACTAACTTGAACTGTAAACTTTCACTTCAAGCACAATAAAAAAAATTTTTTTTTCTTCTTTCTCAGAGAAACCTCAGTTTTGCTCTTAAGGCCTTTCAACTGACTGGATGAGGCACACCCAGATTATCAAGTAACTCTCATTTAAAGTCAGGTGATTGTATGTTCGCCACATCTACAAGATACCTTCACAGCAACACCTAAATTAGCGTTGAATTGCATAACTGGGTAATACAGCCTAGCCAGAATCCCTGGGTGGCACAAATGGTTAAGTTCTAGACTACTAGCTGAAAAGTTGGAGGTTCAAATCCATCCAGAGTCACCTCAGAAAACAGGCCTGGTGATCTACTTCTGAAAGCCTTGAAAACCCTGTACAGAAGTTCTATTCTGCACACATCGGGTCACCACAAGTCGGAAGTGACTCAACAGCACCTAACAACCACCACAGCATAACCTAGCCAGGTCCCTAGGTGGCGCAAATTGTTTGTGCTCATCTGCTAACCTAAAGGTTGGCGGTTTGAACCCACCTATTGGTACTGAGCGAAGACAGGCCTGGCTGTCTACTTTTGTAAAGATTACAGCCACTGGAAACCCTATGGAGCAATTCTACTCTGTAACACAGTAGGTTGCCATGAGTCGGAATCAACTCGACAGCAACTAACAACAACAGCGTAGCCTAGCCAAGATGACACATAAAACTAACCATCACGCTGAACAACAAATAATGTCAGAACAATTTCAGATAGACCTATAATACAACTGGACCCCTGGCGGTGCAGTGGTTAAGAGCTCAGCTGCTACCCAAAAGGGCAGCAGTTTGAATCCACCAGCCACTCCTTGGAAGCCCTATGGGGTAGTTCTACTCTGTCCTCTAGGGTCGCTGTGAGTCAGAATCGACTTGATGGCAATGAGGTTGGTTTGGTTTACGATATAATTACTTATACTGTGATAGAACTAAATGAGGAAAGCTGTTGAGGAATTTTCCTGCTGCTTTTTACTTTATTCACAGATTGCTACAGTTGGATTCTGGATGAGTTTGAGTCAGCGAGACCTAAAATACAGAACTGAATTTGAAGTAATCATTAGTGCTGTTCACAAATATTGTGGTCTTCTTCCCGTTATAACCAGTGATTGCACATCCTGCCCACTTAAAGTAGATGGGGCTTGGAGACATCATTTGTGACCAATAAAATATGAGTAGATTTGGTGGAGGGGCCAAGAACCAATATGCACTTCACCTTCCTCCTCCAGCATGGCTATTGCCAATGTTCAAGACCAGTAAAAAAACAGTTGCCGTTGAGTGGATTCCAATTCATGGTGACCCCATGTGTGTCAGACTAGAACTGTGCTCTATAGGGTTTTCAATGACTAATTTTTAAGACATAGATTGCCAGACCTTTCATCCAAGGTGCCACTGTGGGGACCCGAACCTCCAACCTTTCAGTTAGTACCTGAGCACATTTACCATTTGCACCACCCGGGGACCCCTTGTTCAAAATAAACAAAATAACTCATTGCCGTCAAGTCGATTCCAACTCATAGTGACCTTACAGGAAAGAATAGAACTGCCCCATATGGTTTCCAAGGAGCCGCTGGTGAATTCAAAGTGCCGACCTTTTGGTTAGCAGCCAAATGCTTAACCAGTGCACCACCAGGGCCCCTTGTTCAAGATAGTGGTTGCTTATTCAGTCTGGATTTCTGACTGACTTCAATAAGCAGACCCTTTCTGCAGACCCACAGTAGTCTTGTAGCGTGAGTAAGAAATTAACCCGAGCTGGTTTAAGATACTGAGGTTTGGAGATTGTTTACTGCAGTTACCTTGCCTATAGTGTTGCTATGAGTCAGAATCAATTTGACGCCAACAGGTCTGGTTTCGTTTTTTTTTTTATTTTTTTATCCTAACTAATATAAGGTTCTAGGGTTAGTTTGTGACTACTGTCTAAAGGAGTAGTGCAAATGGTTAATGGGCTCGGCCTCTAACTGAAAGGTTGGCGGTTAGAGTCTACCCAGAGGTCCCTGGGAAGAAAGACCTGGTGATCTACTTCTGAAAAATCAGACACTGGAGATCATATGGAGCAGTTCTACTCTGACATACATGGGTAGCAATGAGTCATACCCTACAGCATCTGGTGTTTGGTTTCTGTCTAAAAGTTAGGATCATAGCCTCTGTGAGGTGATACATCGTTTTTGTGTGGCCTTTTCTTGCCATGGTCTCGTAGACCCCACCAAAGTGATTGGCAAGGCTCTGTGATAGGATAATTATGGCCCACCAAAGGGATTGGTCAGCTTTGCCATCCTGCTGGGCTTGAAATGAGTCACCCTAGAGGTGGTAAAGCAAAGATCCCACTACCACCAAGGAAGAACAGCCAGGTGCCAGCACATCCTTTGGACCCAGGATCCCTGTGCTGAGAAGCTCCTGGAACCAGGACAGAGAGAGAGAGAGCTGTGACGCTGAAGACAACGAGAAGCGGTGGCAGAGACCTGGCAGCACAGACCCAGCATCAGGAGACGGCATGGTGGGCTTCCTGGCCCACGGAGAGAGGAAGCTGAGTGCCTTTGGGCAGAGGCCGAGGGCCAGGGAGAGGCGTGCCTGCGAGCACAGCTGGGAAGACACTGTCCGGATGGAAGAACTGTATCCTGAGTATTTCTGAGCCTAAATTGTAACCTGTTACTTCCCTAATAAACCCCATAATCATGAGTATTGTCTGTGAGTTCTGTGTGGCCATTGCAATGAATTATGAAACCCAGCAGAGAAGTAGAGATTGCTGTGGGAGGGATGGTTGGTGTTAGAATTGGCAAAGACGGCAGAGAAAGGAGGCATGTATGACCTCTGTCTCACTGGAGTCAGCCTTGGGCTGTTGATCTTGATTCTCCCTCCCTCTTGTGAAGTTAGAGTTCAGACTCTGCCACCACACTGTTTTATAGCTTCTAATGCTGATATCTAGGAATGTCTATATGAGCATTTGACTCTACAAAGTACACTGCTTGTATAAGGTTCACATGCATGGCCATTTCTTTAAAATCCTCTCATAAAAGGAAGGCATGACCTGACCATTCTAAATGAACCCAGAATAATGTACAAGCTAATGTGAGAGTAGTCAGTTTCTGCGGTGCATTCAGCCATTTCATTGGCAGCTTAAAGACCTGGAGGACCAATTTGTGGAGATGTGGAGGGAGATCTAAAAGTTTGGATGACAAATCAGAATTCGAAATCACAAGGTTGGACCTGCCTAGTAATAATAAACCACCACTTGTCTGTCATTTTGTCATACAGTGGTGGCTTGTGTGTTGCTGTGATGCTGGAAGCTATGCCATTGGTAATTTTCAAATACCAGCAGGGTCACCCATGGTGGACAGGTTTCAGTAGAGCTTCCAGACTAAGACAGACTAGGAAGAAAACCTGGTGATCTACTTCTGAAAAAATTGGCCAGTGAAAACCTTATGAATAACAGCAGAACACTGTCTGGTATAGTGCCTGAAGACGAGCCACTCAGATTAGAAGGCACTCAAAATATGACTGAGGAAGAGTTGCCTCCTCAAAGTAAAGTCAACCTTAATGACACGTGTCTTAGTTATGTAATGCTGCTATAACAGAAATACAAGTGGATGGCTTTAACAAACAAGTTTATTCTCTCACAGTCTAGTAGACTAGATGTCCAAATTCAGGGCACCAGCTCCAGGGGAAGACTTTTTCTCTCTGTCGGCTCTGGAGGAAGGTTCTTGTCATCAATCTTCCCTTGGTGTAGGAGCTTCTCTGTGAAGGAACCCTGGGTCCAAAGGATGCGCTCTTTTCCTGGCACTGCTTTCTTGGTGGTATGAGGTTCCCCATGTCTCTCTGCTCACTTCTCTCTTTTATATCTCAAAAGAAGTTGACTTAAGACACAACCTAATATTGTAGATTGAATCCTGCCTGATTAACATAACTGCTGCTAATCCCACCTCATTAACGTCATAGAGGTTGGATTTAAACACAAGGGAAAATCACATCAGATAACAAAATGGTGGACAGTCACACAATATTAGGAATCATTGCCTAGCCAAGTTGACATGAATTTTGGAGGGACACAATTCAATCTGTAACATGGATGAAGTAAAGCTTTCTGGACCTTCATTTGCTGATGTGGCATGACTCAAAATGAGAAGAAACAGCTAGCTGCAAACATCCATTAATAACTGGAATGTGGAATGTACGAAGTGTGAATCAAGGAAAATTGGAAGTTGTTAAAAATGAAATGGAATGCTTGAAGATAGATATCCTAGGCATTCGTGAGCTGAAATGGACATGTATTGGCCATTTAAAATCAGACAATCATATGTTCTGCTAGGTTGGGAATAACAAATTGAAGAGGAATGGTTTCACATTCATTATCAAAAAGAACGTTTCAATAGATCTAGCCTGAAATACAATGCCATCAGTGATAGGATAATACCCATATGCCTACAAGGAAGACTAGTTAATAATATGACTATTATTCAAATTTACCCACCAACCACTAATGCCAAAGATGAAGAAATTGAAGATTTTTACCAACTTCTGCAGCTGGAAATTCATCAAACATGTGATCAAGATAACATTGATAATTACTGGTGATTGGAATGTGAAAGTTGGAAATAAAGAAGGATCAGTAGTTGGAAAATATGGCCTTGATGATAGAAACAATGCCAGAGATCACATGATAGAGTTTTGCAAGACCAATGACTTATTCCTTGGAAATACCATTTTTCAACAGCATAAACGGTGACTATACATGTGGACCTTGCCAGATGGAATACACAGGAATCAAATCGACCACACCTGTGGAAAGAGATGATGGAGAAGCTCAATATCATCAGTTAGAACAAGGCCAGGGGCTGACTGTGGAAAAGACCATCAATTGCTCATATGCAAGTTCGAGTTGAAGCTGAAGAAAATTAAAACAAGCTCACGAGAGCCAAAGTATGACCTTGAGTATATTCCACCTAAATTTAGAAATCATCTCAAGAACAGATTTGACGCACTGAACACTAATGACTGAAGACCAGACGAGCTGTGGGATGACATCAAGGACATCATACATGAAGAAAGCAAAAGGTCATTAAAAAGACAGGGGAAAAAAAACAAAAAACAAAATGGATGTCAGAAGAGACTCAGAAACTTGCTCTTGAATGTAAAGTAGTTAAAGCAAAAGGAAGAAATGAAGTAAAAGAGCTGAACAGAAGATTTCAAAGGGCAGCCTGAGAGGACAAATTAAAGTATTATAATGAAATGAGCAAAGACCTGGAGTCACAAAACCAAAAGGGAAGAACATGCTTGGCATTTCTCAAGCTGAAAGAGTTGAAGAAAAAATTCAAGCCTCGAGTTGCAATACTGAAGAATTCTATGGGCAAAAAATTGAATGATGCAGGAGTATCAAAAGAAGATGGAAGGAATATACAGTCACTGTACCAAAAAGAAATGGTCGACGTTCAAACATTTCTGGAGGTAGCATATGATCAAGAACTGATGGTACTGAAGGAAGAAGTCCAAGCTGCACTGAAGGCACTGGCAAAAAACAAGGCTCCAGGAATTGACAGAATACCAACTGAGATGTTTCAACAAACAGATGCAACACTGGAAGGATTCCTTGTCTATGCCAAGAAATTTGTAAGACAGTTACCTGGCCAGTCGACTCGAAGAGATCCATATTTGTGCCCATTCTAAAGAAAGGTGATCCAAGAGAATGAGGAAATTATTGAACAATATCATTAACATCACATTCAAGTAAAATTATGCTAAAGATCACTCAAAAGTGGCTGCAGCGGTACATCAACAGGGAACTGCCAGAAATTCAAGCCGGATTCAAAAGAGGATGTGGAACGTGGGATATCATTGTTGATGTCAGATGGATCTTGGCTGAAAGCAGAGAATACCAGAAAGATGTTTACCTGTGTTTTCTTGACTATACAAAGGCATTCGACTGTGTGGATCATAACAAATTATGAAGAACATTGCGAAGAATGAGAATTCCAGAACACTTAATTGTGCTCATATGGAAACTGTACATAGATTAAGAGGCACTCGTTCGAACAGAACAAGGGGATATCGTGTGGTTTAAAGTTAGGAAAGGTGCGTGTCAGGGTTGTATCCTTTCATCATACTTATTCAGTCTGTGTGCTGAGCAAATAATCCGAGAAGCTGGATGTCTTAGTTATCTAGTGCTACTATAACAGAAATATTACAAAGGGGTGGCTTTAACAGACAGAAATATATTTTCTCACAGTTCAGGAGGCTAGAAGTCCAAATTCAGGGTGCTGGCTCTAAGGGAAGTTTTTCTCCCTCTGTCAGCTCTGGAGGAAGGTCCTTGTCTCTTTGAGCTTCTGTTCCTGGGTGATCTTCATGTGGCTTGGCATGTCTTCTTCCTCCATCTCTGCTACTCATTTCCTTGTTTAATCTCTTTTATATCTCAAAAGAGAGTGATGTAAGACGCACCCTACGCTAATCCTGTCTCATTAACATAACAAAGACAATCCATTCCCAAATGGGATTATAACTACAGCTCAACCAAAAAAACACAAATCCACTGCTGTGAGACGATTCTGACTCATGGCGACCCTATAGGACAGAGTAGAACTGCCCCATGGGGTTTCTAAGGAGAGGCTGGTGGATTCAAACTGCTGTTAGGGTTTACAACACACATTTTGGGGGTCACAATTCAATCCGTAACATTGGACTATAGGAAGAAGAATGTGGCATCAGGATTGGAGGAAGACTTGTTAACAACCTGTGATATGCAGATGGCACAACCCTGCTTACTGACAGTGAAGAGGACTCGATGCATTTACTGATGAAGATCAAAGACTATAGCCTTCAGTATGGATTACACCTCAGCATAAAGAAAACAGAAATTCTCACAACTGGACCAATAAGCAACATCATGATAAATGGAAAAAGATTGAAGTTGTCGAGGATTTCATTTTACTTAGATCCACAATCAACACCCATGGAAGCAGCAGTCAGGAAGTCAAAGACACATTGCACTGGGCAAATCTGCTGCAAAAGACCTCTTTAAAGTGTTGAAAAGCAAAGATGTCACCTTAATGACTAAGGTGTGCCTCACCCAAGCCATGGTATTTTCAATCACTTCATATGCATGCAAAAGCTGGGCAATGAATAAGGAAGACTGGAGAATTGAGGCCTTTGAATTATGGTGTTGGCAAAGAATACCGAATATACCATGGACTACAGAAGAACAAATAAATCTGTCTTGGAAGAAGTACAGCCAGAATGCCCCTTTGAAGTGAGGATAGTGAGACCGGCTCGTGTACTTTGGACATGTTATCAGGAGAGACCAGTTCCTGGAGAAGGACATTATGCTTGATAAGGTAGAGGGTCAGCGAAAAAGAGGAACACCCTCAATGAGATGGATTGACACAGTGGCTGCAACACTGGTCTCAAACATAGCAAAAATTGTGAGGATGGCACAGGACTGGGCAGTGTTTCGTTCTGTTGTACGTAGGGTTGCTATGAGTCAGAACTGACTCGACAGCACCTAACAACAACAGTGGTCATTAAAAACCCATTGCTGTCGAATCAATTACAACTCATGATGACCCCATGTGTTACAGAGTAGAACTGCTCCATAGGATTTTCTTGGCCACAATCTTTACGGAAGCAGATCGTCAGGCTTTTCTTCTATGATGGCACTTTGTGGGTTCAAACCACCAACCTTTAGGTTAGCAGTCTAACACAAACCATTTGTGACACCCAGGGACCTTTACAAGATGAAATTTAATACTGACAAATTTAACGCTCTACACTAAGGTTGAAAAGATAAAAATTGTAGGGAGTAGAGTGTCTGGCTTAGAGATTAATGTTGTGTATTTGTCTCGTTTCTAGCCAGAGAATCACCTTGGAATTACTGGATGTGAGTTCACTCCCCTCGGAGGGTGTACAGTGGGCACATGTGAAGACATATAGCCATTTGGCCACCCTGACAGAAGCTGCCCATAAGCTGAAGGAGATGCTACTGAAGGCATAGCAACAAACAAGGAAAGAAACATGGCCTGCGTGCTGAGTTGCTGGAACAACCAACACTGATGCCTGTTAGAACATTCCAGTTACGGAAATCACTGCATCCCCTTGTTGTTTAAGCCGCTTTGCATTGTGTTCTGTGGAAGATGCAAAGATATGATGCCCAGATTCCCCTTCAAGGAAAGACTTGCTGCCCAGCTGCAGAGTGTGGTTAGCTGGCACCCCCAGCTGTCAGCTTCTTCAGCGTCAGCCTCAGCTGCGCAGAGTCACCTTGCTTGAGAGTACACTCTTCCTGGAGCTGACTGCATCCAGTGTAAATGGCCAGCCATTTCACCCTGACACAGGACACTCTGGTGGGCAGTACTCACGCCAAAGCTCCCTCTGGGGTTGGCCAAGGATTCCTCGGACCTGAATAGTAGGTCAACCTCTTCCTTTGTGCAACGTTCTTCCTTTCCATTCCTCATAAAAATCTTTCTTCCCCATCTCTGCATCAGTGTCTACTTCCGAAGAATCCAATCTGTGACAAGTTTTCATTCAGCCAAAGGCATCCTAATAAAGTTCAACGGGATAGTTTAAGCTCAGTTTTTTTCTAGAGGATGCGAAGTGCACTCTTCACCTTTGTTATTTTTAACTTTGTATTATGGAAATTTTCAAGCATACACAAAATATAGAGAGAAGAATATAATGAGCCTCAATATACCCACCATCCATCTTCAACAGTAACAATGTATGACCAATCATTATCATATGAAGCCTCCCTGATTATTTTAAAATAAGTGCCAGACATTATATTATTTCATCCATAAATACCTCAATGCACTGATGACTGCTTTGAGACATAACACAGTATCTTTACTTTTCTCCATTCTCCTCCGAATTCGACTCTATTACTCTGTCCTTTCTCTTTCCACCACCATCACTTTAAAAAGAGGAGGTGTTTCAATTGGGAAAGAGGGGGCAGTCCTACCAGGGGTTAGGAGGACCCAGAACTAATCCCGGAATCCATTCATTCTCTTATTCATTCAACAAACTTTCCAGACCTTTCAACTCTCAGAGTCATGGGATATTCGATTGTCACCGGTATGTAAGTGGTAGTTCATACCGGTAGTAGAGTGATGTGTGTGGTCCAAGGCTTCGAACTGGTTCAGTTATGGCCGACCAAGCAAAGCCGGAAGAGATCCGAATTTTACAAGTTGGGTGATCCAGAACGATAACCGGAATGGGAAAAATTACAGTCGAAGCCTTGAATGGGAGACTCAGAAGGCGTAGTGACCCCTTTCAGGAGCCTGATGCGCGAGATTGGATTACTGGCAGGACCGTGGTCTTTGAGGGAGGCACCACTGTTTCTCACTCTGCTCAAAAAAAAAGATTTGGTTGCCATGCAACGTATACGCTACCCTTGTTTTCTAAGAGGGGGATTAGGTTTCTATCAGGGCTTCGACCTGTAATTTTTCCCGTTCTGGTTCAGCCAAATTTTATTTATTTTTTTAATTGTGCTTTAGGTGAACGTTTACAGCGCAAATCAGTTTTTCATTGAACAATTAATACACAAATTGTTTTGTGACACTGGTTGCCAACGCCTTCGTGTGTCAACACTCTCCCCTTCACAACCTCGGGCGGTTCCTCCAAATTTTAAAAATTCAGGTCTGTTCTGGTTTTGCTTCCTCGGCTATGACTGAACCAGAAGGAACGAGTTTGAAGTCCTAGTTTGGTCAGATAAACTCAAAGAGGGGAAAAAAAAGAACCTAACAAGGCCCCCTGGTGGCGCAGCTGTTAACTGACCGGTCAGCTGTTTGAACCCACCAGCCGCTCCATGGGACAGAGCTGTGGCAGACTGCTTCCGTAAGGATTACAACCTTGGAAACCCTATGGGGCAGTTCTACTCTGTCCTATAGGGTCGCTGTGAGTTGGAATCCACTCGACGGCACGGGTGTTGGTTTTTTTTCCTACCTGGCCATCCCTTTACGCCAGCCGTCTAGTGCTCATAGTAGAAAGTATCGTGCGACGTTTCTACTAGACAGATGGACACAGAAACCGGTGAGAGCTGGGACTCGGCGAGACTGCCTCGATTTTCCAGGTCTCGAAAGTTTTCCGCCTGTGACAGGGTTCGGTCTTATCACTTTTCTATCTATTTCTATTGGTGGAAAATATTTGAGTTTTCCTTCTCTGACAGGTTTCTGTCTTACACAGGTTCTGGCTTTCGCGGGGTTTACTGTGCGAAGTTTGCTCTAGGAAGGACCTTAAAGAGGAAATTGAGGGCCAGAGAGGCGGAGTGATTTGTCTAAGGCCTTATGGCTAGATAACAGCAGAGTTAGGCAATGAACCCAAACAAAATGACCTGTGTAAATTGTGACTGCTTGAAACTCTTTAAAATGTGGTTAAAATGATTTAAAATGCAGTTAAGACATCATCGTATTTTGTATTTATTTTTATCAAGTTATGATGTATTGGTAGCAAAGAGGGAAAAGCCCCATTAATTGAACGAAGAAAGTAGATAGGACTATGATAATATTTACATTGAATTAGTTTTCCATTAACAGATCTGTTTCCTTCACTAGATCAGAAGCTCCTCGAAGGCCAAGGATTGTCCTACTCATTTTTGTATCCCTAATGCTTAGCCTGGTATCTGGACTGAAGGAACAAATAAATGAATTAGGAAACTTAGATTTCTAGAACTGACCGCTACTGGCTAACTGTGTGGCTGTAAGCAGATTATTTAATATCTATGGTACATAGAGGGAGCCCTGGTGGTGCAGTGGTTAAGAGCTATGGCTGCTAATCAAAAGGTTAGTAATTTGAATCCACCAGCTGCTCCTTAGAAACCTTACGGGGCAGTTCTACCCTGTCCTGTAGGGTCACCATGAGTTGGAATCAACTCGATGGCAACGGGTTTGGGCACAGAGAGGAGCCCAGGTGGTGCAAGTGGTTTGCAATCGGCTAGTAACCTAAAGGCTGGTGACTCAAACCCACCCAGAGGCTCTTTGAAAGAAAAAGCCTGGCAATCTGCTTCCATAAAGATTGTTGTTGTTGTTGGGTGCCAAGTCTATTCTGACTCACAGCAACCCCACATGACAGAATAGAACTACTCCAGAGGAGCAGACTTTCTCCCAAGGAGCAGCTGGGTGGGTTCGAACTCCCAACCTTTCAGTTAAAAGCCAGTTGCTTAACTGTTGTGACACCAGGGCTCCCAAGAAAACCCTACGGAGCAGTTCTACTCTGTAACATGTTACTATGAGTCAGGGCTGACTCAACAGCAGCTAACAATAACATGGTACATAGACTCATTAAAATGTCATTGGTCCATTCAATAAAAGAGTTGGAAGAAATCTTAAATTTCACCTACTCCAATTATATTATTCTAAGGGACTATGGAATACAGACCCATTACCAATATTTCAGTAATAATAACGCCTTTGCTAGCTTTGTCAGATTCCTCAAACAAAGGTTGAGTTTTTAAGAGAAACTGATTGTTAGAGAAATCTAAATGAAATCGTGCCTTGTCATCGGTAGTGCATTCACAAATCCTTCACGTTTACCTTCTCGAGTTGCTTGGGCAAGTTCCTTACTCCTGTTTAGTCAGTTAAAACAAAGTAAAGCTCACATGAGCTGACACTTAACTCTTCATTCTGGGTGAATGTGAGAAGTTTGCCAGGAGAGGGAGGCTACTGTGTTTGAAATGAAACCATTAGTCGCCAGAACAGAACATTCAACTGACCATTAGGGTTGTGTGGCATCTGCTGGGTGACATCACCCTTTCCTATCCTGGAATGGGCATTTCCTAGTCCTTTTCAACTGAGAGTGAAGGTCTTAAACGTGAATGTGCTCTTACATTATTAATACTTTGAGGCAGATTTTGGAAATGGGGGGAGATGCTGAGCACTCCACTTCTGGTCCTACCTCTGCCAAAAATTGTATGACCTGTAGTCAGTCACTTTGGATCCATTTTTCCTTACCTGTAACATTGAGTCTAACTAAATGATTACCTCTAAAGTTCCTTTCAATTCTAACATTCTAACTCAGCTTGTTCCTTGTGTTTTTGCCTGGCTTGACTTCCTTCCTTCCATAATCATTTATTATCTCCATGCTCCTGAGGGTAGGGCCTGGGTTTTATTCATCTTTCCCCCAGTACCTAGCACAATAACTAAGTGGGTGATAGGCAACAAAACATTTCAAGGACGGTTAAAGTTGGTTCCAATATAAGATTCCATCTTTGTCTGGAGGAGCCCACAGTGCAGAGGGGAAGTACAACTCTAATTAATTACACCATAACTAAGAGCTGGGAATACAGAACCCCTATGACTCCGACTCATAGCAACCTCATAGGGTTTCCGAGGCTGTACATCTTCATGGAAGCAGACTGCCACATCGTCCATGGAGCCGCTGGTGGTTTCAAACTGTCGACTTTTCGGTCAGCAGTTAAGCGCCTTAACTGCTGCGCCACCAGGACTCCTTGGGGATACAGAGGGTAACAGGAAAACTGGTTACAGCCTTGCTTACCACTTAAATGTTCCGAGCAAGAAAAGTGCATATGGAGAAAAAGTAATAGTTAACACTCACTGGGCACTTTCAACGTGCCAGCGCTTTCCATGCATTATCTCAAATAATACACAAAAGAACCTTATGATCTGGGTACTGTTATTACCTCCATTTCACACCTGAGGAAACTCGGGCGCAGAGAGGTTAAAGTAACTTGCCTAGGTTAACCCCAATTGGAGAGAGGCAGCATTGGAACCCAGGCAGCGCGACCTCAGAGTCCGCACTCAAACTCGACTGGGCAAAGAAATCAGAAAAACCCTAAGGACAATTTGCGATTTCTCCAAGGGGCTGGGCGACTCCAGGGAACAGTGATGAGTTCAAGGTATACAAGGAGCAGAAAGAAGTGCCAGAGGGAAGGCTGCAGAAACTTGCAGAGCTGGATCACACAGCCGGAGTTTCGGGAATCGGAGTGAAAAGACCTTGACAGACAGGTGCCGAAGCACGACCGGACACTTGCAGAACACAAACACAGACCGGAAGTGACGTCAACTAACGGGGTCGGCCGTTTAGCTTGACAGCGGGGCGGGGCGGAACTGCGGCAGGACGTGACGTACGGGAAGCTACGTTCTGGAGGCGGTACCTGGTGGTGGAGGGTGCTGCGATGGGCGGGGCGAGGCATCGGAGGTCGGCTTGGAGCCTTGGATCCAGGGCAGGTAAACTGCGGGCCCCGACCTGGACAGGGGCGGGAGCTGGAGTTAGTGGCCTGGGTCGCGCGAGGCCCCAAGCTCGGGCTGGGAGAGGTGGCTCTGGCGTTATGTGGTGGCTGAAGGAAAGCTTCCTTGGCATGGGACCCTCTGAGGGCATAGGGATACGAGGAACTCTTGGGGACAGGGTTATGGGAGCCGAGGTCGTCGAAGAAGTAAAGACAGGCTGAGTCGTCAAGGGGGTAATGGACTCCCAGGCACTGGGGCGGAGAAACGGAGACTGGAGATGAGCTGACCTGAAGTTCGTCTCCCACCTACCGGCACTCTCACCCCCGCTCTGCTAAGTAGGGTTTTGGAATCACGTCCTTTCATCTCTATCCATGGGGCAATGCCTTGCCACGGTTAGACATTCTGTCTTTAGATCCTGTCGAATGAAAGAATGAACGAGTGAGTGAGTGAACAAACTGACCTCATTCTGGCTCAGCAGGGGAGCTTTCCCGAGCCTCGGTATCCCTCTCTCTCAATGGGAAAATGACTCCAGTTTAGCTTTCTAGCCAGTGGTTATGAGGATACCAGTGCAGCAGAGATCCAGGACATTGTTTTTCTGTGGTTATTGAAATTTAGAAATGTGTCTTAATACTTTTCTCTGGTGTGCGTGGAGAGGATAAGGCAATTAATTTGGCTTCTTTGGTGTTCCTTTACTTTTCTTGGGAGAATTTCCAGGTAAATAATAGTGGGGACCAGTGGGCCATCACATAAGCTGCAGATGTGGCACTGAACTTCTAATTAGTGTTCTTCAGTGCTTTCTTTTCAACAATATAAACCCACTTTGCTCTTTCTTACTGTTTTCTTTCCCATATCGGGATACTTCTTACATTTCAGATGTAAATGAGAATCGTTTCATAACAAAAATGAGAATAGTAATTAATAAAAATTCAATTAGCGGTTTCATCTGATGTATATAGGGTCACTGTGAATCGGAATCCACTCGACAGGAGCAGGTTTCGGTGTATACATAACGTCAACTCCTGCCGAATAGTTGTAGGGGTCCCAGGATAAATCTCTGAAAATTAAATTGTTTTCCATTGTACAGTATTTATTTGTTGTTGTTAGCTGCTGTCCAGTTGGTTCCGACTCCTAGCAACCCTGTGTACAACAGAACGAAACACTGCCCAGTCCTGCGCCATCCTCACAATCATTTCTATGCTTGAGCTCATTGTTGCAGCCACTGTGTCAGTCGATCTCATTGAGAGTCTTCCTCTCTTTTACTGACCCTGTACTTTACCAAACATTTTGTCCTTCTCCAGGGACTGGTCCCTCCTGATAATATGTCCAAAGTACGTGAGATGAGATCTCGCCATCTTCGCTTCTAAGGAGTATTCCAGCTGTACTTCTTCCAAGACAGATTTGTTCATTCTTCTGGCAGTCCATGGATTATTCAATATTCTTTGCCAACACCATAATTCAAAAGCATCAATTCTTCTGTCTTCCTTATTTATTGTCCAGCTTTCGTATGCATATGAGGAGATTGAAAATGCAATGGCTTGGGTCAGGCGCACTTTAGTCCTCAAGGTGACGTTTTTAAAGTGTACCTTTAAAGAGGTCTTTTGCGGCAGATTTGGCCAATGCAATACGTCGTTTGATTTCTTGACTACTGTTTCCAGGGGCATTAATCATGGATACAAGTAAAATGAAATTCTTGGCAACTTCAGTCTTTTCTCTGTTTATCACGATGTTGATTATTGGTCCAGTTGTGAGGATTTTTGCTTTCTTTGTGTTGAGGTGCAGTCCATACTGAAGGCTGTAGTCTTTGATCTTCATCAATAAGTACTTCAAGTCTTCTTCATGTTCAGCAAGCAAGGTTGTGTGGTCTGCATATTGCAGGTTGTTAATGAGTATTTAAGTGTCTTAAGTAGTGAAAAATGGATATAGACCTAAAAAACAAGTGCTGTAACCAGATTGTGTTTGTCAAATGGATAAAAGTGCAGACAGCACATCAGGCCGTGTAGTGGGATCTGAGCATGCATCACTCACTGGATGCAGTTCCAGGGAGGTGATTGTGTGCATGGGCTTCATGCTATCTAATGAGATAGAGCAAAACCTGTGAAAGCCGGAGACTGTGTGAGGCGGAAACCTGTCAGAGAAGGAAAACTCAAATATTTTCCATTAAAAGAGAGCGATAGAAAAGTGTTAAGACCACAGCGTGTCAAAGGTGGAACACTTTCGAGACCTGGAAAAACCAGGCAGTCCCATCGAGTTCCAGCTCTCACATGTTTCACTGTAGTAGCTCTTGATAGGGTCCAACATCTTCTCATTAGATAGGATGTAACGGGGCAGGAAAACCTGAATCTGCGGCATATTTTTCACAAAGATGAAACTAGTAAGCACTGTTAGCTTTAAAATCTTAGATGTTCTTAAAATAGGTTGAAACCTTCCCCCCAAAGTAGACATGTTTTTATTTAAATGACATGCAGTACACTATTGCATGTTATTTAAATATTAAAAAAGAAAGGTTGCCTGCCTTTAAAACCTATTTCTTCATTTCTGGAAAGTGCTGAGAAGTTGGAAGTAATGTCCACATTTATGTCCATCTTTGTATACTCTCACTGTGATGCCTGAGCCCCTGTGTGGTGTAAATAGTTACACAATGGACTGTTGGCTGAAAGGTCGATGGTTCAGACCCACCCAGAGGCGCCTCAGAAGATAGACCTGGCGATCTCCTTCCGAAAGGTCACAGCCTTGAAAACCCTGTGGAGCACAGTTCTACTCTGACACACTTAGGGTTGCCATGAGTCAGAATCGACTCAACGGCAACTACCACCACCACTGGGGTGCCACCTTCAGCGTACGTAGAAATAGGGTGCAAAGAAATGCTTTGAGATCCTCTGAATTTATGCTGCTAATGTCTTGGGAGCCCTGGTGGCACAGTGGCTAAGAGCTTGGCTGCTCACCAAAATGTTGGCAGTTGGAATCCACCAGCTGCTCTTTGGAAACCCTACGGGACAGTTCTACTCTGTCCCTTAGGGTCTCTATGAGACTTGACTTGACGGCAATGGGCTAATGTCTTAAAAATAAAGTCTAGTTTTGCTGCCTCAATCTGCTGTTCAGTGTTGTATCCATTAAATTTTGCACATGTAAGTACCCAGAACTGTTCTTTCATAATGAATTGGTATCTAAGTGATAATGTAGGCAAATGCATTGACATTTTTGAGGTTTTCAGTTTTGCAGAACACTGATATCTATGGACTCTAACAATGGACTTCGTTTAAAGAAGCCTACGGACCCTTAAAGGACAAAAATATGAATCAGTTTGTATTGTGGCACTCAAATCATAGCACTTTGGGAGAGGTAAGTTCTTGACTGTTCTATGTTAGGTGAGAAGTCCAACAGCAATGGACTGGCCTAGGAAATTGTAGGATTGTAACTGAAAAATACGGGCCTGAATATCTTTAAATGGTGTTTTCATCTGGACTTCCCAAAGAGAGGTTTGTTTTGTGTATATGAGGCAGTTGTTAATGTTTCCCTGTCAAACTTAACAGAAATTAACGAGATTGCCAAGGTATATTGTTCCTGGAAGCTTACTGCTCTGCTTTCTTTTTTGGGGTGATCTTTTCAATACTGTAGATCCCAGTGCAAATGAAACAACTTGTGGGTACCTTGTAGGAATAAGGCCTCAGATAGCCACTTAAATCGTCTTGTATCCAAGTTTGGCTCTGTCATATTATATGTCCCAATTTTTCTGATCAGTTTCGTTTTATCCTCAGGTTTAAGCAAGAAAAGAGGCCAGCAAATGTTTTTTTTCTTTATCCTGCCTCATATAGGCTTTTTTTTTTTTTTTTTTTAAAAATAGGTGATTTATTCTCTGAAGCTTTTTTCTTTCTGTCCCAGGGGGTAAAGTTTCTCTTTTTTCTATTTTACCTTTCCTAACTTAAATGTCTTATCAGTCCATTAATTTTCAAAACCTTAACTTCTAACTTTGTGTTAATGTTTGATGCCTTTCAATCACTAAACAGTACACTTACAGTGTTTCCTGATCTCCTTTGTATATAAATGGGCCTCTTGTTTAGAATTTGTTCAACTCTAACAGCAGGAGGTATTTCTAAGCATTCATCCTTCAGATACATTTGTGCAAGCACACAAAAAATTACTTACAAAGACATTTACCACCATATTGTTTGAAATAACAAAAAACTAGAAATAACCTGACCATCCTTTAATAGGAGTCTGGTTAGTTCAATTGTGGTCCCTTCATACAAGGTATTTTGCAGTTGTTAGAATGAAGTAGATCCATTGTTGCTGATACAGAAAAATCTCTGAGATACATTGCTGATTGAGGAAAACAGTATAGAACTGTATGTATGGTATGTTCCCATTTGTGTTTTTAAAAGCCTAAATTTATATACATACGTGCAGAATTTCTTCAAACCTGTATAAGGAACTGGAGCCCTGGTGGCACAGTGGTTAAGAGCTTGGCTGGTAACCAAAAGGTCGGCAGTTCAAATCCACCAGCCGCTCCCTGGGAACCCTGTGGAGCAGTTCTGCTTTACCCTATGGGGTCGCTATGAGTCGGAGTTGACTTGACGGCAACGGGTTTGTTTGTTTGTTTGTTTGTTTTCATAGAACTTATGTTCTAGTGAATATATGTCAGCTTACATCCTAGTGTAATATATTTCAGGCCCCTTAGATACGTTAGGGAGCCCTGGTGGCACAGTGGTTAAAGCGCTTGGCTGCCAACCAAAAGGTCGGCAGTTTGAATCCACCAGCTGCTCCTCGGAAACCCTGTGGGGTAGTTCTCTGTCCTACAGGGTCACTCTGAGTTGGAATCAACTCGATGGCAACAGGTATGGTTTCCTTAAGACTTTTTGTCCTTACAGTTGTTTGAATTATTTAGGAGTGGGGTTACACAAGCAAGTTAAATTTTTTTCAGAGCTGCATGGAAACTTTGGTGATATAATAGGTTTTTAACCTTGACCTTACAATAGATTGTTAGACTTAATGTGAATATGTGAATAAACTAAGGAGCCCTGGTGACCCAGTGGTTAAGTGCTTGGCTGCTAGCTGAAAGGTCGGTGGTTCAAAACCACCAGCCACTCCATGGGAGAAAGATGTGGCAGTCTGCTTCCATAAGGATTACAGCATTGGAAACCCTATGGGACAGTTCTATCTACCCTGTCCTAGAGGGTTGCTATGGGTTAGAATCCACTCAACGGCAACAGTTCAGTTTTTTTGGTTATGTCAGGAATTGACTGAGGTCCCTTGGGGAGTGAGACTAGAAGACTAGGGTGGGAAGGAAACTCATATTTTCTCTGTCTACTTTTTCTGATGGACTGAATTTTTGCTATGAGCATGTTTTTATTTTTATAATACTAAGAAACAAACAAACGGCCCTGCTTTAGGATAATTTAATAATTACGCGAGCCTACCACCATTCCTGCAGTCCCTGGGTACTGCAAGCGGTTAATGAGCTCGGCTGCTAACCAAAAGGTTGGAGTTTCCAGTCCACCCAGAGGCACCTCAGAAGAAAAGTCTGGTGTGCTGCTTCTGAAGAATCAGCCCTTGAAAGCTGTAAGGAACCCAGTTCTCCTCTGACATACGAGGCATCCCCAGGCATCAGAATCAGCCCCATGGCAACTGGAGAGAGAGCCTACCATCCCTTAAGACTTCTTGTCCTTGTAATTATCTCAGTTGTTTAGGAGTGGGGTTACACAGGCGAGTTAAGTTTTCTTCAGAGCTGCATGGAAGGTTTTTAACCCTGACATTACAATAGATTGTTAGAATAAACTATGGAGCCTTGGTGACCCAGTGATTTAAGTGCTTGGCTGCTAAACGAAAGGTCAGTGGTTCGAAACCACCAGGCGCTCCATGGGAGAAAGATGTGGCGGACTGCTTCCATAAAGAAAGATTACAGCCTTGGAAACCCTATAGTGCAGGTCTGCCCTGTCCTATAGGGTCGCTGTGAGTTGGAATTGACTTGACGGCAACAGGTTTGGTTTTTTTGTTTGTTTTTGTGGATAAACTCTGTGCTTAGCGCTGCCGAATTCAGTCTCGTGTACAGCGTATAATGTAGCGTGTTGCCGACATGGCCACGCAGTGTGGATGTTTCTACCTGTGTTAGCAGCCTGGGTTCATGTTACACTGCCCTGGCTCCTCTGAGTTTCTCGGGTTACTGCATGGGATGAACATCGTTTGTTTGAGTTGCTGTTCAGGGGCTCTGTACTCTTTAAACGAGACTTAGAAGTATTATCTTACTTTGTTCTTGATGTTTAGGATTAGTTTAGGGCATTTCAAAGAAAGCCTTGTTCTTTCTGTTAGGAAAATCTATAAACCAGCAAGATCGCTTAGTGAACTACACACGAGTAATCTCGTTCTGTACTGGGAATATTACTTTGAGTTGGCCGATTATCTGCCATGGAGCACAGCAGAAATTTCCAGAGACTACTACCTTTCTAGCCGTCTTTGACTCTCCAACTTTCATTGTGGAAGATTTGGAATAGTAATAGGTAAAATGAATTCTGTAATACAAAGAAGAATCTTCATTGTATCAGCAGGGAGATTTTATTTGAAACTTGCTTGAGAATAGTCTGTGTAAGGTGCCTGCTTGTTTGATACCACTCACTGTGTGTCTTGTTAAGATCGTAATGAAGGCCACTGGTCTAGGTGCTGGGTCATGACTGAGGGAATAGGACGTGTTGTGGTTTGTCAGGTGTTTTACGTCAGAGTATCTCATATGTAGTCATTTCTGTTAAGTGGTGCCTTGCTTCTTTTTTTTTTCTTAATTTTTTTTGGTGCCTGCCTTCTTGAGATCCTGGGGATTAACCACTAATAGCCAGAAAGGGAAGATCACTGGGCAGGAGGCCTCGAGTATGGTTCCTTACTCTTGCTAAAGCCCACTGCTGTCGAGTCGATTCTAACTCACAGTGACCCTACAGGACAGAGTAGAACTGCATCATAGGGTTTCCAAGGCTGTGAATCTTTACGGAAGCAGACTGCCACATCTTTCTCTCGGAGCAGCTCGTGGGTTTGAACCACCGACCT
The DNA here is from genome assembly GCA_030035585.1 of Dugong dugon. Classification (NCBI taxonomy): domain Eukaryota; kingdom Metazoa; phylum Chordata; class Mammalia; order Sirenia; family Dugongidae; genus Dugong; species Dugong dugon. The sequence goes on along the minus strand of CM057466.1, from coordinate 30,322,374 downwards.
TTCAGTTAGCAGCCAAGCACTTTAACCGCTATGCCACAAAAAAAAAACCCAAACCAAACCATTGCTGTTGAGTCGATTCCGACTCATAGCAACCCTACAGGACAGAGTAGCAGTGCCCCATAAAGTTTCTGAGGAGCGCCTGATGGATTCAAACTGCCAGCCTTTTGGTTAGCAGCCATAGCACTTAACCATTAAGCCACCAGGGTTTCCCTGAGCCACCAGGGCTCCTCTGTTCTTGCTAAGAGAATGGATAACATGGAATTGAGTCTAAGGTTGTATGACTATATGTAACACACAATGTATTATTTGGAGCCCTAGTGATGCAGTGGTTAACAGCTATGGCAGCTAACCAAAAGGTCGGCAGTTCGAATTCACCAGCCGATTTTTAGAAAGCATATGGGGCAGTTCTACTCTGTCCTGTAGGGTCACTATGAGTCGAAATTGACTCGACGGCAACGAGTTTTGGGTTTTGGTGTGTATCATATAATATATATGTGATACATAAAATCTTCTGGAAAACCAAACAGGAGGTTTCCAGTTAGTGCAAGGGGAAAAGGTATAGAACTAGTCAGCCACGGAGCAGATTGTGTCGAGGGGTGGTGTACTCCGGGTAATTAGGGTTACTTAAACAGTTTGTGGAGCCCTGGTGGTGCAGTGGTTAAGAGCTCGGCTGCTAACCAAAAGGTTGCAGTTCCAATTCACCAGCCATTCCTTGGAAACCCTATGGGACAGTTCTGCTCTGGCCTATAGGGTTGTTATGAGTTGGAATCAACTTGATGATAACAGGTTTGGTTTTTGGTTTAAACACAGTTTAAATAGAGTTAAGGAACCCTGGTGGTGTAGTGGTTAAGTGCTACCGCTGCTAACCAAAAGGTTGGTAGTTTGAATCCACCAGGTGTTCCTTGGAAACTCTATGGGGCAGTTCTACTTTGTCCTGTAGGGTTGCTGTGAGTTGGGATCGACTCAACGGCAATAGGTTTGGTTTTGGTTTAAACAGTTTGAACATCAGGAATGTTGTAGAGGGCATTTCTTATTGTATGGGAAATTGTGCTTGATTATTCTGAAGGTCCCTTAAAATCCTAAATTTTTTTATAGTGCTATAAAGTGATTTGTTATAGTATGGGTATGCATTCTGCTACCCCTGTTTTTAAATGCTAGTGGCTAACTGGAGCCCTGGTGGCACGGTGGTTAAGACATCTGCTGTTAACCAAAACGTCAGCAGTTCAAATCCACCAGCCACTCCTTGAAACCCTGTGGAGCAGTCCTGTAGGGTCACTATGAGTCGGAATTGACGCTATGAGTCAGAATCAACTCTACGGCAAAAGGTTTGTTTTTTGTTTTGTTTTTTTTTAAAGTAGCTAACTGGAGCCCTGGTGGCACAGTGGTTAAGAGTTCAGGCTGCTAACCAAAAGGTCAGCAGTTCGAATCCACCAGCTACTCCTTGGAAACCGTATGGGGCAGTTCTACTCTGTCCTATAAGGTCACTATGAGTCGGAATTGACTCGACGGCAACGGGTTTGGTTTTGGTTTTCAGTAGCTAACTTATCCAGTGGTCACTTATCCACCAAATTCAATTTACCCGTCACCAGGAAATACATTTAAAAATCATCTGAGCAGTCACATTATAAGGCACAAAATCCCTGTGCTTTTCTTGGGCCCTCACTCAGTTTCTTTTACTTCAGACGCGGTTCAGACCGCCTCGATTAACTGGTGTTCAGCTCCACAGCACGTTCTAGAAGCAGCAAATTGTGAATGAGCCAAGCGCCCCAGTGGAGGCAGGCACATTGACAAGGAAGAACAAGAAAAAGGTCTTACAGCAAACCCATTAATTTAAAAATTTTCACATCCTGGGCTCTTTGGATTAGATGAAAACAGCAAAATGATAACGCAGACTGAAATTAAGTAACCTGTTTTCATTATTTTCTTTTGAAGAAGGAAGAGTACCTGAGTTTTAGAAAGATCTATTTTCAGCGTGTTTAACAATAAAAAACAGATTTTTTTGGTATTTGAAGAGGCTGCATCGTCCAGTGGAAAGAGCCTAGACTGTAGAGTCATAGACTTAGGTTTTAGTCTGGGCTCCAGTATTCACTGGCTGTTCTATTAATTCAATTTATTATTCATTCCAAGCTTCAAATTCTTCATAGGGATTTACTGAAGATTAAACATGAAGTATGTAAAATATTTGCCCATATTAGGTGCTTAGTAAATGACAGCTATCATTATTTCATGATTACTACAAAGCTTACTCCATCTTGAATTTTTTTTGCTCTTCAGACAGAGCAAGAACAAACTTATCTAATAACTTTAGGTTTAATATATATTAATGCTAATTCTGGTGATTAAGAACCTTTTTTAAAAACATTTTTTTAACTGTACAAACAGTCTATCCCACATTACAAAAATTCCACCAGCCCAGCCACTGTTGAGTCAGTTCTTACTCATGGTGACTCCACGTGTGTCAGAGGAGAACTGAGCTCCGTAGGGTTTTCAGTGGCTGATTTTTTTGGAAGTAGATGGCCAGGCCTTTCTTCCGAGGTGCCTCTGGGTAGACTCAAACTTCCAACCTTTCCATTAGCAGCCTGGCTCATTAGCTATTTGTACCACCCAGGGACTCCTTAAAAAGAGTAGGCTATAGGAAATATATAAGTAAAAGAGGATTATCTTCTAGACTAGGATGGACTAGGAGGAAAGGCCTGGCAATCCCTTTCTGAAAAATCAGCCAATAAAAACCTGATGGATGATAATGGTCTGACCAGCAACAGATCATGGGCTGGCACAGGACCAAGCAGTGTTTGATTCCGTTGTGCATGGGATCACCATGGGTTGGAGCGGGCTTGATGGCAGTGAACAACAAGGAAAATAATCCTGTACAGCTGTTAACATTTTAGTGGTGTGCTTCATGTTTAAATGCTTTACAATCCTGCAGGATGTCACTTCTGAGTAGTGGCTGCTGAAACCGATTGAACATTACTACTGTTGGGAAATTCAGATTAGTCACTACACTTTCTCACCGTGTGGAAACCAGTGGTGTAGAGTAGTGGGTGTAGCTTGGTGCCAGAGGGCCTGAGTTTGAATCCTGGCTTCACTGTGTACTAGCTGGGTAACTACCTGAGTTTCTTAACTTCTCTGTGCCTCAGTTTCTTCATCTGTAACCTCGGGATGATAGTGTCTAATTCATCAGGTTGTGGTGAGAATTCAGTGAATACTACTGGTTGGTAAAACCACATGTACGTAAAGTGCTTAGAGCAGCGCCTAGCTCAGGAAATATTAGCTGCTATTATTATTATAATTATTATAATATTATTATGGAAACCCTTGTGGCTCAGTGGTTAAGAGCTACAGCTGCTAACCAAAAGGTCAGCAGTTTGAATCCACCAGGCCCTTCTTGGAAACCCTGTGGGGCAGTTCTACTCTGTCCTGTAGGATTGCTATGAGTCGGAACCAACTCGACGGTAAGGGGTTTGGTTTTGGTTTATTATTATTATTAAGTTTTAAAAGGTTAAAGTTTTATTGAAAGAAGACCGATAAAGAAAAGAGTGAAACAAATTAGAATAAGCATAAAAGTAATGAATGACATTAAAAATTCTCCCAAAAAAAGAGAAGGGAGATGCGTGGTGGGGATGCTGGTATCTCCTGAGGGACATAGGGCCACCGGCAAGTATTTCCTGAGCTGGCATGTCAGATGGCTATAACCTTTCTTCTGTTACATTTGGTACATGTTTACAATATTTTCACTGTATGTTTTTCATTTAGAAACCTGCAGAGCAGTCTGAATTTTTCTGTTTGAAGGCATTGTTACTTTTTTTCCTCATTTAAATATTTTCAAACCATAATATTCCTAGTTCAGTTTCTTTCTCCATTCCACAAAATCGGCTTCCTTTTATGCTATATCTCCCAACAAACATTTTGGCCATGCTTTCAGAGATCAAAAGCCCTTTAAGACAATCAGAGAAATCAGTTTATTAGACTATAGTCCGAAGTAGTTTCATAAGAACTTGAAATTCCATGGCAACTTGCAGTGAAAAATATTAATCAGACAGATAAGCCAATGAATATATTTAGCCATTCTTTACTCTATTGTCTTTTTGAAATCTGTTTTTCTTTCTTTCCTTCCTTCCTTTTCTTCTTCTGTTGCTTTTTTTTCTTTTTTTTTTTCAGCATGGTGTCTAATGATGTGATTAATTGCTGACCAAAGAGTTATAGCTTTTCAAAGCCTTTTTTTTTTTTTTTTTTAATAGACTTGCTAGTAGAATTTTTTGTTTGTGTGTTTTGTTTTAAAGCCTCAAGTACCAAGGTTTTGAAGACCATGGCTTGCCATCATTATGCATTCAGGAAGCGAATTTGAATAACCCTGTCAAGACTTAGAGCCTGTTCAGCAGCTTCCAGTCTCACCTGCATTAAAGCTCTCCACTGAACCCTCCTACAAGAGTAACAGCTTAGTGGGGCTAAAATCCATTAATACATTCCATTTTATGTCCTTTCATCTGACTTCTCTTCAGTTTCCTTGGCCTTTTGGGTCATAATCCTTGTGTTCCTTTACAGTAGAGCCAAAGAAACAGTGCTTTCCAAAAAATGCATGTTCCGTGGCTGGACGTTTTCGCTGGTGGAAAAGTGTAAACCTGGTGTGATAAGTTTAGAATCAGGTCTTTTGTTATATCCTGTGATAAATAACTTGAGTCAACAGTGAGAAAATGAAGATAAAGTAGTAAAAGTAATTGAGTTTAGACTATACCCTCAGAGGCCTCAACCTAAAATTTCACGGTTCTTATTTTGTCTCTGCCTCTTCCTAGGTGTACCTCTTCCTAGGTGTACCTCTTCCTAGGTGTACGATAGCTGGGAAAGTCGCTTAACCCCTCCCCTGAATCTTAGAGTCATCATCTGTAAAGTGAATCTGATAATAGTTTCCTGTCTACCTCACAGGGTTGTTGTGAGGATAAAATGAAATAATGCACATAAAGAGGATTTTTATATAAAATGTGCGACAGCAACATAGGGTTCCGTGCCGCGGTTGCAGGTCGTTTCTCTCACCTGTTGGGCCTGGGAAGGTAGGTGAGGGAAGCACACTGACAGCCTGCACCCTGTCCACACTGGGAAATGGTAAGAAGACCATGTTCAACTTTTTTCCTCTGGTTACATAGAATAACGTGATGGGCTAATTCTGAGGAGGGAGGCTGTAAATTTCCCTTAAATCGTAAGTCAGAACATGTTAGTGTTCTGGGGCAGTTACGGAGTGTAACATACTCCTGGTGTGTCACATCTGTTCACTAAGTCACAGCTAGCTTTTTTTTTTTTTAAATGGAAGAACACAGAGCAGAAAATTTTCCAGTGCATCCCAAATGGTAAGAGTAAATCCTGTTTTACTTAGAGCTGTGTGTGTGTGTGTGTTTGTATGTGTACTCAGTCATTGAATAAAATGCATTTTTTCCCTACCAGCTGCAGTCACTGTCCTGGCAGTATCTTTTTAGTCCTAATGTCCTTCTATACACTTGGACCCTTAGATTCAGTGTTTCTTCTCATGCCATACTACTGCTGTGACCAAGGAGTTAACAGTATCAATTTGACTTTTTGTCTCACTGATGAGATATTTTTTATTTCATAGCACGGAGCAGGCCTATGGTCCTTATGGGTATTTTATTTAATATTCTCATACTATGTACTCTGACACCTAGACTTTTATGGCCTTTAATGATTGATTCAGCCTCACACTAGTAGAAAGATTATACTAAATGGTTTTTTTTGTTGTTGTTGTTGAAAATTTAGAAATTTTTACCTTTCTGGCCTAACGGAACATGAAAAACTCCTACTCAGTTTAGCATTACTTGAGGACTCAGTGGGGAGAAGCTATAGAGAATCTAATTAGGACAGCTGGGAATTCGATGATCTCTAGAAGAGAAAATGCCTTTTTTTTTCCCTCTCAATAATGAAATTGATCTTTAGATGAGTGATTCAAGACAAATAAGTCACTGCCGTTAACTTGTCCACTTCTTCGGTGATAGCATGGTTAGGAATAGATGACCTTCATGCTATCCATGAATTATAGGGAATTGTTTCTCCCTCCAGGGATTGTACATTCCAATTCACTGATGAGGAACTAATCCTTTAGTGCTTTAGAGTACTGGAATGCTACGTTTAGAATCCCGGGATTGCTTATTTTGGCTTTGATGGAAGGTTGTAGAAGATGCTGATTTTCCTTGCTTACAAGTTATGTCAATGTATACAATCCTAGCAGCATGAATATCTAGCAGAAGGTTTAAAATGCAGAATCCAACTGCTTCATTTTCCCTGAACAGTAATGGCCCAACTTCATGCTTTAGTGGGGAAAGAATGAATTGCATAGATTGTACAAGTTGAAGCGCTGATTTGTGTGACAGTTGGCAGCTGTGGCACAAAGGCTTATCACCTGTATGGTCAACTTTGTTCCCCCTCCTGCTCAAAAAAAATTTACATTTGACATTTACTGCCTCTCCATATAGCATATAGGATCTACCTATGAAAAAGGTCAAGGAAAGTAATTAGACTACCTTAACCATCCTTGACCTTCCTTCCTCAACCCTCATCTCTAGCCTGTCATAAAATTCTGCCTTTTCTACCCCCTAAGTATCTTTCAAGGAGCCCTCGGCTGCTAACCAAAAGATCAGCAGTTCAAATCCACCAGGTGCTCTTTGGAAACCCTATGGGGCAGTTCTACTCTGTCCTATAGGGTCGCTATGAGTCAGAATCCACTCGATGGCAGTGGTTTTTTTTTTTTCTTTTTAATATCTTTCAAACTATACCTATCTCTTTCTGTTCTCCTTCCTGTCCTCTTCATTTGCGCTGCCAGCGTCTTCACCTGCACTTCTGCGAGAGCTCTTCACTGGCCTGCTGTACCCACTTTCCCGCCTCTAATCTCACTGCTTTTGAAGCCGTCTTTTAAAAATACATTTCTAATGTTTTTGGTTCCCTGCTCTGAACTTTGGGTACCTTATTGTGCTTAAAATTCAACCCCAAAATATTTATTGAATGAATGGATTTAACCTGTGCTCACAGAGGTGCATATTTGGGACAATGAATGAGTCCTGTAGCCCAAATTATGGGGCTTAGTAGTTCAAAATGATTTTAAAAAGCTGAGTTAATTAAGTTTATATCCTGCCTTATTCTAAAAATATATTTGAGGTGGCTTCTAAAAACATATGTAGTAAAGGGGACAAAGATCTATAAAGAGAACAAAACAAAAAGAACATAATGGTAATTTTAAAGTGCATAAAGTTAATGCATAAAAGGCCCTGCATAGTGGCCAAAGGCAGTTTGTAAATTTGACTTCTGAAGAGTGAAGTTGGTGCTTCAGCAGCACATATAGTAGTGTTAGCTTGCTCAGAAATGGTGATTGGACCGGAATCATGAACTTTGCTATGTAGCATGTCTTAGTCATTTAGTGCTGCTATAACAGAAATACCACAAGTGGATGGCTTCAACAAAGAGAAGTTTATTTCCTCTCAGTAAGGTAGGCTAAAAGTCCAAATTCAGGGCATCAGCTCCTGGGGAAGGCTTTCTCTCTCTGCAGGCTTCTTCTCATCAGTGTTCCCCCAGACTAGGAGCTTCTCCATGTAGGGATGCCGGGTCCAAAGGACACACTCCGCTCCTGGCACTGCTTTCTTGGTGATATGAGGTCCTCCTGTCTCTCTGCTCACTTCTCTCTTTTATATCTCAAGCGATTGCCCCAGGACACAATCCAATCTTGTAGATTGAGTCCTGCCTTACTAACACAACTGCCACCCATCCTCCCTCATTAACATCATTGAGGCAGGACTTATAACATACAGGAAAATCACACAATACCAGGAATCATGGCCCAGCCAAACTGATATACATGTTTTTTGGGGGACATAATTCAATCCATGACATAGTACAAGTTACAAACATTTGAGTCTAGACGACCTATTTGATTTAACTTTAAGAAATCATGAAATTACTCTTCTAGAAAAGACTTGCTTTCTGATTTAGGAAGATACTTCCCCTGTTCATATAAAACGTACACAGTTTGCCGATTATGAAGTCTGCTGTGTCTGAGACATAGCAGTCATGCCTACCAGCCTCTGCTGGTGTCCAGGACATTTCCAAGGTTGATCCTAACTTAGTAATTGGCTATTTTTGAATGTCCACTGTTAAAGTTACCAACCAGCCCATTAATTGCCCTAGTTTCTTCTCTAATCATGAGGTAGCCTCAGATTCCAGTGTTTGTGGCTCCCTCTCTTTAAGGTAGATAGTTGGTGACTTAGAAATAAGTTTTAAAACAGCTAACTGAGTTGGGGTGGAGGATGGGGAGTTAATTAGGTGAATTAGACTTCTTTCACCAATGTGGTAAAGACCATCAGAGGGCCTTCCTATGTGTGTGAAGTTAAAGGGGAAAATCATCCAGCACATATCTTTTTGTTCACTGTACGTCTGCTTCCCTAATTCTGTTTTTTTTGTTGTTGTTTTTGGTCATTTAAAACTGAATCAGAATTGTGAGGATACCTGCAGGTCAGAGATAGAGCAGAGGCTGTGGGGATAAACTGCAGGACTTGGAGTAAATTCTACAGTACTTGACTTAACACAGCTGGTGTTTTGAGGCAGAGGATGAGAATGTTTACCTAAGTGGTGTTCCACTGGCAAAATGTGCCAGTTCTTATCTGACTTTTTCTTCTTTTTTTACTTTTCTCCTTTCTCTCTTTGATTTGGACATACACAGTATTTTTGAAGTCAAGTCTTATGTCCCATCCCATTTTTCAGGGTTGAAAGAAGGGAACTAAACCAACAGCGGACTTTTAGGGAAATGATGGAAAACTTTTTTTTTTTACGTCATTACATTCTACATATTTCCAGGAAAAGATATGAGGAGACATATTAAGAACACAACAGAACTGTTGAAAAGGATATCAAAGGACAAACTGTATAAAAGGGAAGTAATTTTGCTAAAAGAATTATGTACAACTTATTGCTGATTAAATGATCATATTGAGTTATGTTAATCTGTAAGTATACATTATTCTAACTAATTTCATGTGTATTAATTGAATTTGCTTTATAGGTTTTATTTATTTGATGTAACCTTGTATTAAATTTTAAGAACTCAAGTATCTCTTCGTTTTGGCCTTTACTGAGAAACAAGAGAAACCTTGAGAACAAACAGAACTGTCAGTGCAAAAATACTGCAGAGGTTGTCATATCTTCTGTAGTAAGTGATACAGAAGCAGAAAGATCTTGTTTTCAATAAAAGTGTTGAAGTGGCCCAAAGGAAATATCCCCCAACATCTTCGCTGACACAAATTTTGCCATACAGTGAGGACAGAAAAATATGTTCAGGCTTTCAAATCAATTATTTACCCAAACTGTGGCATCAGAATGCCTGACGCAGCTTAGACTCCGCAAGCCAAGAGGATTCAGTAGTGACAAGTTTGGAAAACGTTGCATTCCCTTTTGGACATTTATAATGCATATTGGCATTTTTCAAACTTATCTGTGGCCAAAAACCGTTTTTGCTATTAATAACCCCCTTGGAATAATGTTTTAGCAAATGCTGTTATAGATTGCGCAGCAAGAAAATTAAAAAGTATGTATATATACATATATATGTGTACATATACATTGTTGTTAGGTGTCGTCGAGTCAGTTCCGACTCATAGTGGCCCTATGTACAACAGAACAAAACACTGCCCAGTCCTACACCATCCTCACAATCGTTGTTAGGCTTGAACCCATTGTTACAACCACTGTGTCAAACCATCTCGTTGAGGGTCTTCCTCTCTTTCACTGACCCTCTACTTTACCAAGCATATATACATATGTAATGTATTCTACAACAGTATTTGATATACTCTGAAATTGAGTAAACAAATCTGGATTAATGAGGAAATTATTGTCCAATGACCTTAATGGATATTAAAATTATTCCCAAAACGATACATTTGTACTAAATTGAATGTGTGGTGATTAAATAAATTGTGTGCAGCATTGACCCAGCTAATCACTGTCTTTTCCTGGAACACTCTTTACTTAGCCTCCGGTGTATCACGCCCTTCTGGCTTTCCTCTTGCCTCTCTGACGGTTTCTTCCAGCCTTCTTTGTTGGTTTCTTCTCACTTTCTTGACCTCTAAACACTGGAGGGCCTTTCTTCTTCTCTAGCTACACTCACTTCCATTGATGATCTCATCTATTCTCATGACTTTAATACCATCTGTATGATGTTGGCAGAATCAACTCCATGTCAACTGGTTTGGTTATGATGTTGACGCCCACATTTTTGTCTTCAGCCTGGACCTCTCCCCTGAACTTTTATATACACCGATCACATTGTCTCCATTTGGATGTCTGACATGCATCTCAGACTTAGCATGTTCAAACTGAGCTCCTAATCTTCCCTCCCATCAAACTTGCTTCTATTTAGTTTTCCCATCACAGTTATGGACAATTTCATAATTCCTGTTGCTCAGCTTTAGAGTTATCCTTGACTCCTCTCTTTCTCTCACACCCTACACTCTGAGCCTTTAGAAAGTTCTGCTGAGTCTGTGCTAGAAGTATAGCCAGCATCTGACCACTCCCACTGCTTCCCCCTGCACTTGCCTCCTAACTTACCTTTCTGCATCTGCTTCCACACTCGCCCCTTTCAATCTTTTAGCGCAACAGACAAGGCAACCTGTTAGAACAGACGTCAGATCAAGTCGCTCCACTCAAAACTCTCCAGTCTCACTAAGAAAATGACAATAAAAGTAATATTAGTGAACTACCATCTTATTAAAAAAAATTCTTCACCTCTTTGATGTAGTCATTTACTTCTCTTTCCAGATTTACTTGCTTCAGCCACAGTGGCCTTCTCGCTGTTCCCAGTCCTTTGCTGGTGCTGTCCCCTCGGCCTGGAATCCTCTTCTGGATACCACGTAGCACGTTCCCTCACTCCTGCTCGAGTCAGACATCACTTCCTCTGTCAGGTCTTCATTAGCCACACTGCCCAAAATCTATCCCCCAACACACTTCCTTTTCTCTTCCCTGGTCCTTTTTTTTTTTCTTGGCACTTCGCACTGTGCAACATTCTATATATTTTACTTGTTTATCCTGTTGATCTCTTCCTTCCAGCACTGGAATGTAAGCTCATGAGAGCAGCGTGGTTGGTTGGCTTTTGTTCACTGCTGTCGAACAACAGCTCCTAGCAGTGCCTACAACTGGGCCTGATTCACAGAATGCATGACATAAACGTGTTGAATAAATTTAATGAATTTATCATGTATGGGATTAATTACCTTGACATCGCTGAATATAATTAAAGATTCCACTTATCAAAAAAAGGCAAAGTAGTTCTGAGATAATGTTAAAAATCCCATATGAACTGGGAACTTCTCAGGATGTCAGTCTACATTTATGCTCATTCATTCAGTTGATATTTATTGAACACTTACTATTTTCAGATATGCTATCAACAGGTGATTAAGAAATATTAATGCTTTAAACAAGTTCAGTAAATTGCTCTTGTATGGGTAAGGTGAACATTCAATATAGTGGTGGTATCTTTTTCTGAATTTTCCCTAGCATTTAAAAATAGGTGTATGTAAAACCATGGCTAATTTTATTTGGGAAAAATAAAGGAGCACATATTAATAGAAAAATCACTAAAGAAAGGACTAGCTTCCAACTTTATATTGTGCTACAATGCAGCTGTTCTTACAATCATGTGGTATTAGTACAGAAATAAATAAACATATATAAGGAGTAAAATTGAAAACCCAGAATTAGATTCATAAGTATTATGAAGATTATGCTTTAAAAGAAGCACATAAAGATTATTTTTTTTAAAAATGAATAATAAAAACCTAACCCAGGAACAAAAATAGGCACAGATCCAAAATCAAGGAAAAAGAAACGCTAGTGTATGTGTTGCAGGAGCCCCTGGGTGTTGCAAATGGTAAAGAAGCACCCAGCTACTAACCAAAGGTTGGCAGTTTGAACCCCCCCCAGAGGAGCCTCGGGAGAAAGGCATGCAGTCTACGTGTGAAAGGTCACAGGGTGGAAAACCCTGTGGAGCAGTTCTACTCTGTACACAATTGATGGCAGCTGTTTTTTTGTTTGTTTGTTTTAATATGTATTGCAGATTCACGTATAAAATAAAGTGAAACAAAACCAAGATACAAATGATTTCTGAAACCCACTTGTTTGTTTACAGATGTTTAATGATAAGCTTGGAATATCATAATGTAATAGCATTTTCTTATATTACACGCAATTTATGCCAAAAAAAGATAAAATTAAGAGCCATTAATAAATAGGTCAAATAAAAGAGAAAATATGTTTTCTAGGTAATGTGATTGCAGTGAGATGCATGCTTTTATATGGCCTTTCTCGCCATGGTCTTGTAACTTGCAGATAAGGTAATTGTGGCCCACCAAGGAGATTGGTCAGTTTCGCCATTCTGCTAGGTTTAAAATGAGCCATCCCAAAGGCTGAAAGAGGGGATCTCACCACCACCAAGAAAGAAGAGCCAGGAATGGAGTACATCCTTTGGACCCTGGATCCCTGCATTGAGAAGCTCCTAGAACCAGGAAAGTGAGAGAGAGAGCTGTAACACCGAAGACAGTGAGAAGCAGTGGCAGAGAAAAAGCAGTAGAACCAGAACCAGGAGACCAGCAGGAGACAGTGCAGTGGGCTTCTTGGCCCATGGAGCAAGAAAGCTCAGTGCCTTCAGGCAGAGTAGGGTGCCTCTGGACACTTGGTGGAGCTAGGTTTGCAGAACCACAGAGCTCCCTCGGGTTGAGGCTTACTGGTGGAATGGGGTGCCTCTGGGTGCTTATCGGCAGAGCTAAAAGAGCTTTGTAACACTTGCCTGAGCTGGCGGAGGCCAGGCTGAGGGGCCAAGGGCCAGAGAGAGACCTGCCTGCAGGCACGACTGAGAAGAGGCTGTCCTGATCAAAGAACTATATCCTGAGCGTTCCTGAACCTGAATTGTAACCTGTCACTTCCTAATAAATCCTGTAACTGTGAGTATGGTCTGTGAGTTCCGTGTGGGCATTGCAACGAATTACTGAACCCAGCAGAGAAGTAGAGAATGCCGTGGAAGGGACGGTTGGTGTCAGAATTGGTAAAGATGGCAGAGGGAGGAGGCATGTCTGACCACCACCTCATAGGAATCAGCCTTGGGCTGTTGATCTTGAATCTTCTTTCCCCTGTGAAGTTAGAGGAGGTCAGATGCCGACGCATTGTGGTGATTTTAGATCAAAAACTATTTGCAGTTATGTATGAAATTAAAATCTCTAGAATCAAAGAATGTGCACATTAAATTATGGGAAGAGAGTTTGTTTCCATTTAGGATGTAGAAAGTCACAAGAGAATGCCACTCCCACCATAAGAATGAGGAAAAAGGCTGGTAATCTGCAAAATCCTAACATTTCTTGAGCCCGTCAGAGAGTTGAGGTCATAAGGCAACCAACTGAGCTGAATTTCCTAAGAGAGCAAGCCCTCCTGGGGAAAGACAGGACACAGGGACTGTTCCACCTTTGGCAGAGCACAGGAGGAGGTGGCAGCCATGAAAGTGGGTAAGAAGAAAGCAGCTAACCTTTCAGTGAGTTCTTAAAGGCTGAGTATGGGCTAGGATAATTGTTTAGAGTAACTGGGGGACCCAGACATGAAGGGAACCTAAGCTCACTTGCAAGTTCTTTCCTACGTGCCTTCACCAGTGCTCAGAAAAAGATAGGGGAGGACAGGAAACTGGAGAAAGCCATCCTTCAGTGATGCACAGTCACAAAACCCTGCACACTTTTACCCAGCTTGCTCTCATATGAAGCAAAAGCCTTAAGCCACTGGGAAAGGGATAGAGAATCCCTCTATCCCCCCAGGATCCAAGCAAAGATCCATTTGCTTCTAGGGATAGGGTAGAAGCAAATGCAGTTGGCCCCTGGGGGAGAGGCAGGAAAGTCTCCAGCAGTCGAGAGGGGCCTGGAGTGCTAGAGGGCTTTTCTCAGTGTTCCCCTACAAATATAAGACAGAGTTTGGCTTCCACGGGGTCACGTGAGGGACAGAAAGCCCCATACCACAGGCATGGGTGCATAGAGCCTGCCTAAACCTGCAGCTGGTCTAGGAGAACCAAGAATAGTTAGCAGAGAGTAACAACAGCAGTCTGCCCCTGAGGGAGGGGCAAGAATGGAGAGAGAAGCCCCTCTGTGGCCCAGGCATGCTACACCTGCTGAAAACCAAAGGTGGAGCAGGAATCCTGAGAAGGACCCTCAGCACTCCAGGCTTCACGCTAAAGACAGGGTAGCAGCTGTCCACTGCTGGAGGAAAGCACTCAGAGTGGAGCTACAGCAACAATAAAACAACAAACCCAGCTCAACTACTACAATCGTCTGTTTTTGGAATTTTGGTTCACCTGGTTAACTGACAGAAAAATGGGCATGTGCATTTCCAAGAGTAAGTATTATTTCCCTCAGTTTCTACTGTTATTCTATACATAATGCCTGGAGTTCAATAAAATGTTACAAAATATAAAAAAGCAAACAAACCAACAACAACAAAAAACCCAACAACTCATTTTCAAGAGAGAAATCAACAGAAGCAGACCAAGAGGTGACTCAGATAATGGAACTCTCAGATTGGGACCTTAATTACGATTAGTATATTAAAGGATCTAGTGGAAAAGGTGGACCATATGCATGAGCAGATGGGGAATTTTAGTAGATAAATGTAAACTATAAAGAGTCAAATGAAAATGCTAGAAATAAAAGATATATATGTTAGAAAGGCTTATTGACAGACACTGATGAGGAAGGAATAAGAACTTGAAGATGATCAATCAATAGAAATTATCCAAAATGAAAAGCAGATAAAAGAAGAGTGATACAGAGAGGGAAAAAGTCATATGAGAAGAAAAAAAAAAAAGATAAAATAATATGGCTTAACTTTTCAACTACCTAAGTATCTCTACTGATGAAAAAGAGGGGGCCAGCACATGCCGCTATTGTTAGCATTGCCGTTTCTCTTCCTTCATTACTATGTTCCCTAGTGCTCTGTTCTTGCTTCTCTTTGCTTTTTGTGCAGGAAGGCTACATCCCACTTTTCAGAAGAAGCCAGACTCTTTTGGTGGAACTTAAGACAACTTTGTTGTTAGGTGCCATTGAGTGGATTCTGACTCACAGCGACCCTGTGTACAACAGAACAAAACATTGCCGGGTCCTGCGCCATCCTCGCAATCGCAGTTATGCTTGAGCCCATTGTTGCAGCTACTGTGTCAATCCATCCCGTTGAGGGTCTTCCTGTTTTTCACTGACCCTCTACTTTACCAAGCATGCTGTCCTTCTCCAGGGACTGATCCCTCCTGATAACATGTCCAAAGTACATGAGACGAAGTCTTGCCATCCTTGCTTCTAAGGAGCATTCTGGCTGTACTTCTTCCAAGACAGATTTGTTTGTTCTTCTGGAAGTCCATGGTATATTCACTATTCTTCACCAACACCATGATTTAAAGGCGTCAGCTTACCAGAAGTTAAATCAGAAGACACTTTGAGTTAAACTGCTTTGTATTTCTCAAAATTATGTCTCTAAACAGCTCAAACCAGTGGTACCTTAGTACACCTGGTGCCTTGATCTTCTCATATTTTTGAATCAATTTCTCAGAGACATCCGTTCTCCAAGTTATAGCACCCATCTTGGTTTGCAAGTGTCAGTCCTGCAGTCCCAGGTGTTTACTGCCAGCCCCAGAGTCGTCTTTACTCATTTTTTTCTTGGCAGCCCAGGGAGGCCCCTGGGGCCTATCGAGGTTTTGGAAGTCTTTTCTGATGCCCCAGAGTTCTCAGGCCCCCAAATAGGCACGGAAACCCTATAGTTATTGTCTGGATGCTCCTTCCCTTCTCATTCAGATATTTTGAAAGAGTTTTTTGCACTTTTTATTGAAAGACAGAGAGAGAGGCTCAGCCATGTTTTTGTTTTCAATGTGGTGGTCGTTCATATTTGCTTAAGTAATCTATAGAATGTTTTGAAAGACCAAAAAAAAAAGGAAACTGAATGTCCATAGAGAGGAGAATGGGTGAATGAGTTTTGGTGGACTATTTATCTTCCAATAAATTTATATTCCAACAAATAGTCCACCAAGACTCATTCACCCATTCTCCTCTTGATGGACATTTGGACATTCAGATTGTTTCCTTTTTTTTTATTTTTTTAATAACTTGGCTGATAACCAAAATGGCAGCAGTTCGAATCCACCAGGTGCTGCTTGTAAACTATGGGGCAGTTCTACTCTGTCCTATAGGATCGCTATGAGTCAGAATTGACTGCAATGGGTAATGGGTATTTATTGGAATAAAATTCAACAGTGAATTTTAGAGTTGCTTCTATCAACATGGGTCAGTCAATCTAAAAACTAAGGTTAAATAAAATCAGTTTCAGAAGCATTTTTATAAAATGAAAAATAGTGCATATCCTCCTGAATTTTAAACACCAGATTCAGAATGATTCAGTCTGAAGAATTAGAGAGGAAAATGTGAACTTCGTGGGTTACAGAGGGTTTTCAAAATGTTTGTACTTTGGAAGATATCTGACACAATTGTGAAAAATCATGAGGTAGTTGTGGGAAAAAGGTGAATTACTGTAAAGTTCCCTGTGGATTAAGAACCAAAAACCAAACCCATTGCCATCGAGTCAATTCTGACTCATAGAGACCCTATAGGACAGAGTAGAACTGCCACATATAGTTTCCAAGGAGTGCCTGGTGGATTCGAACTGCCGACCTTTTTTTTTAGTTAGTTAGCAGCTGTAGGACTTAACCACTACACCAAGGGTTCCCTGTGGACTAGGATTGAAAAACTCTTTGGAATTTTAGGCTGCTCCAGGGACTAACCACTTCCTCTGCTTGTCTTTCACGGCCTCTGGACTCTAACCAAGGAAGAATTACTGTACTGAGTTGCTTAATTACCATGAGACGGACTGCTGGCTTTTGCAAAGACCATGTTTGGGGCCTGGATCCCAGGTCAGGGTGGTAGCATGTTTTGGCACAAAGCAGTGTTTCTCAGAAGGGTACACCAAGTACAGGGCAAGGCGCAGTTGTCAACCTCCTGCAGGTTGCCCCCTCGGCATCGTGGGCACATCTCCATCACAGCGTGTACCCCAAGCCATTGTAATGATTACGTTCCTGCCTTTCTTACCAGACTGTTCGTTCTTCAAGCACTCATTTTCCAGTATATAGTAGGTGCCTAATAAATGTTTATGGAATAAATGCCTCTTTCCATAACATTAGTTAAAAAAAAAAAAAAACTGTAATTATACCCTGGTGTGTGAAATATGGAGTCCCTGGGTGGTGCAAAAGGTTCGGCCGCTAACTGAAAGGTTGGAGGTTTGAGGCACCTCGGAAGAAAGGCCTGGAGATCCACTTCCAAAAAATCAGCTATTGAAAAGCCCTGTGGAGCACAGTTTTTCTGTGACACACATGGGGTCACCATGAGTCAGAACTGACTTGACAGCAAATGTTTTGTAAATATGTGACCAATAAGACCTTTTAGTAACTAATAGATATGTTACACATTGAGTTTGAGAAAAATGGTTCTCAAACTTTAACATGCATCAGAATTACCCTGGAAAAATAACAAAAACACGTTGTGTGTGTGTGTGTGTTTTAAATAAAAACACAGATTGCTGGGTCCTACCCTAGAGTGTCTGGTTCAATAGGTCTGGGTAGGGGCCCAGAACTTGCATTTCTAACAAGTTCCCAGGTGATGCTGATGATGCCAGTGCAGAGACTACAGACTGAGAATCATTGCAGTAGAAAAATCCTGAAATAAGTATGGATAGACCTAATGAAAATAACAAAATCATGTATCCCTTTCTCCCAAATATAGTCCCTTTGGGAATGCCCTCCAAAGAAAAAAAGAAAAAAGAAAAAAAAGAAAAAGAAAGCAAATTATTTAATAACAACACCAACAAATTTTGCTACTATGTCCAATTGAAATATTAGCCCTTGCTTCCTAATCTGTAAAAATGGGGATAATAGTATGTCTTTAATCTAGAAGTACCTCACAGTTTGTTATGAGAATTGAATTAATTAATATAAGTATTTAGAACAGTTTCTGGCTCAACACATATTAGCTATTATTAGAGTTTTGGTTTAAGAAATTTAAAAACTAACTACAGAAAAGATAAAGAGAAAGGTGTATCTGAGCAGAAGGTATCAGTTTGGGTGTAATTAGGATATAAGAGATCAAAAAGAGAAAGCTCTGAAAAACAACAGCAACGAAAAAGGCACTGAATGTATTTTCCCTTACTTGTGTACATGAAATTGTATCTTAGAAGCCAAAATGCTTCTTGTTTTTTCATTTGAGAGTTTACTGTTTGATAGATAACGTCACATGAGAATGTTTGCATTGACTGAAGCGCAGATAAGAACTTCAGGGGCAGAGAGTCTAAATCAATGGTGATGAAACAATATGGGTAGATATAGAGAGACCGGTGACACAGTGAGACATATGTAACCAATGTCACTGGGCTCTGCATGTAGAAATTGTGAACGGATATATGTTTGGTTGTGTGTATTGCCACCAAAAAACAATAAAAATAAATAACATTTTTGCACTGAATAGTTTGTATTTTTATTTTCTAAAATTAAAATAATTTTCATTGGCTTTTTAGTTATAAATATATTTGAGCCAAACTACATTTAAAAGGCATAAAAGAAGTTTGTGAAATTCCACCCCTGAGAGATAACTACTCCCAACGTTTTTGTTAATGTTCTTTAAGACATCTGTATATAGCACAGCATTTAAAGAAAGTACTTTGGAATAAAGGTCAGGAAATAATGCTGAATTATTTATGTTAAATATTAATATTTCCAAAATAATATTATCAAAAGGTTTTCTTTCTTTTTGCTAACTTGACGGGAGTAAGGGGGTATGGGTAGAAGAGAAAAGTTCTTGGGGGAAAATAATTTGATTATCTAATTTTTTCTCCCTCCCTCTGCCCACCCATCACATTTTTATTCCATGGTATTGTTGTTGTTAGGCATCCTGGAGTTGATTCCGACTCTTAGTGACCCCATGTACAACAGAAGGAAACACTGCCCGGTCCTGCACCATCCTCACAGTCTTTGCTATACTTGAGCCCATCATTGCAGCCGCGGTGTCAGTCCATCTTGTTGAGGGTCTTCCTCTTTCTTGCTGACCCTCTGCTTTTAGTATCCGGTTTACTGCTCTTTCCCACACTGGAGGCAGCAGGGATAGGAAACATTGTGAGCAGGAACACAAAAGACAACGACCAGGCCTTTAATCCTGTCCTGCAATTATTGTGACACATCCTAATGGTTTAAAAATTTTTATTTAAGAGACCTGTAATATTTGAGACGATTCCAGCCACTATTATAAAACAGTATCTTGAGATATTCTAGAAAATATTAAAAAGCAGTGCTTCCTCTACTGAATCTTCCTGAGACTCTTCTCTTTTTGTACTTGCTCTTGTGTACCTTTCTTCTCCACTCTGAACCACCAACACATTCTATATCTAGATGTTTGAGTAACTCAGATTGTGAAATGTTCACTTTTTTTTTCTGCCCTGAAAACAGCTTTTGAGACTAAGATAGGAAACTGGGCTAGAATCCCAGGAAAGTACTGATTGTACTTTCACCTTCCGAGATGAGGGAGAAGTGAAACTGGAATGAAACTAGAGGCGGGACTTGGATCAGGGAAATGCTTTGTCTCCACTCTACATCAGGCCCGCTGTCGCTCGTGACTCTGTATTGCTTGTCACTGGTTTCGGGTTCTTTCCTAACCGCCTCACACTGGAAAGGATGGGCTTCCCATAAGCTTTGTCTCAGTAAATCTGGAATAACTTATTGCTCAAAATAGGTATTTTAGAAATTCTGAAATAAAGCAAAACCATAAGTGCTTTATACCATCTAAATTTTTAGGTAGTTATACTAATGTAAGAAGACCTGGTGGCACAGTGATTAGGAGCTACAGTGAGCTACAGCTGCTCACCAAAAGGTCAGCAGCTGCTCCTTGGAAACCCTATGAGGCAGTTCTGCTCTGTCCTACAGGGTCACTATGAGTCAGAATCAACTCGATGGCAATGGGTTTGTTTGTTTTTTAATTTTATTTTTATACTAATGTAAGGAGCCCTGATGGCGCAGTGATTAAAGTGCTCAGCTGCTGCTTGAAAGGTCACCAGTTGGAACCCACCAGCTGCTCCGAGGAAGAAAGATGTGGCAGTCTGCAAGGGGTTTGGTTTGGTTTTTAAACTAATGTAACAGGAGTTAAATATGGACCAGATTCTCACTTCAGCATGATAGAGTCAGTGCTTAAAGCTGTATCAAGGGTAAATTTCTCGAATAGGGTGATTATGTGAAGTTTTTCTGCGCATAATTGACCCCATAAGTATATGATGTCAAATATATTTAAATTTGATTTTTTGTTAAATGGCCTAAGAAGAAGAAGAAAAAGCCTTTCTTTCTGTGTAAAGTTTATTGGTGCACCTGTGACATAACATCCA
Source organism: Dugong dugon (assembly GCA_030035585.1). Taxonomy (NCBI): domain Eukaryota; kingdom Metazoa; phylum Chordata; class Mammalia; order Sirenia; family Dugongidae; genus Dugong; species Dugong dugon. The sequence continues at coordinate 30,301,911 of CM057466.1, read as the reverse complement.
AGTTCAAGGTACAGAGGCAGATAACACTTGGCATACAATTGTAAAGTATCATGTGAAAGTAGTTTCTGTTCGAAACTTCCAGGTAGATACTCCAGAGCTGACAGGGGAATTCCAGCAAGGTCACTCACCCATTAAAACTTTAAAGGAAAAAAATACAGCCTTTGTATAAACATTAACCTAACTGCTTTTAAGTGGCTTCTTTTCTTTTTTTTAAAGTTAAAAGGGAGAGTTCAGAATGGATTTCTTTTATATTTCAAGTAAAAAATAATAAATTTATTTGTGGTCTGTGACAGCTCTTCTGCACTGGCAGAATATCCCACTGTCTAGACTATCCCACCACAGAGGACAAGGAACAGTGGACAGGCAGGAATTCGGAACGTGTTTCTACTGCGTTTTCCCTGCTTGTTGCCTCGGTGGAAACAGACTCTGTTCTCACTCTTGAAGCTTTATAAACCTGTCCTTAAATGACATTGACAAAGAGGCAGGCATTTGACCAGGCAAACATTGCTAGATAGACATGATGAATTAGAGTCTTGTCCTTCTGTTAGTGTCCTTTGTGTGCTCCAAATACAGATGAGATGTTGACTGGTTAGAAAATAGCAGGGACTTCTTCATCCCTAGGCAGCCAGTTGATTCAGTCCCGGTTGTTTAAATTCATATTTCATTGGATGTTAACATTTGCACATACGGTGCCTCATAAAAGGATAGCATATTGAATTCAGTTTTACTCTTAATTATTTTTGTAGCTTTTAAATCTGTTGGAGTTGTGTATGAGCCTGTAGGGCCTTAGTGAAAGATTCAGTGCCGCCCTGCAGCATTCTGTATAATTGGTGCTTGTCTGTCCTATTCTGTGAGCCTCATACTGTTACAGAGATGACAGCTGTATTTACTGCCTACTAAAAGCATCTAAAAAGATGTTTATTACACATTGAGTAGATACAAAATATTTATAAAAATCTGTAAGGCTTATGGAAGACTCACAGAATAGCTATATGAAGAACATATACCTACAGCCCAGTTTAAGAGAAGCAGTGCTGCCATTACCTCTGACGTCTCCTGTTGCTCTTCCCTGAGCTCATCCTTTTTGCTCCCTCAGAGATAACCAAAGTTCTGAATTTTGTGTTAATGATTCTCTTGCTTTTAGCTGCGTGTCCCTAAACCGTATGTTGATTAGTTTTGCATGCTTTTGGACTTTACAAAAATGGAATCACATTGTGTATATTTTTCTGGATTTGCTTTTTTACTCAGCGTATAGCTCCACGTTTAGCCATACCAATGCATATAGCTATTGCTCGTTAGTTTTCACCGCTGTATAATATTCCATCATATGCATGTTCCAGAATTTATTAATAGATGAATTTATTGATGGAAATTTGGGCCATTCCTGTTTTTAGTTACTACACACATTGCTTCCATGGACGTTTCTGTATGTGTGTCTGGTTCACATATACAAGTACTTCTCTATCAGTGTTTCTAACCTTTTTCATTTCATAGTACACATAGAAAATGATGGATGACGTTTGTACAAGACACTGTGTTAAAGTAATGAAGCTGTGCCGGTGGCCTGGGGCTGGAGGGCTGAGGGGAACCATATCTGGGCACATCTGTAACCCATTCATTCCACACTAGCTTTGGCATACTAGTTGGGAAGCTCTGCCAGGGTGTGTGCCTGGGAGTTGAGTTGCTGGTTGTTTCTTCAACTTTTCTAGGCAGTGCCAGATTGCATGGTGGTATTAATGATTCCATGTAACTGGCATTCAAAGTGCTTGTATCAATTCGTATTCCCTGAATGTATTTTTAAAACAAAGATGAAATCATTGAGGACTCATAATCTCATAATTATGAAGGTCAAATAGGAAAACAAAATAATTTATTATTCCCTAAGATGTCATTTCAAATTTGCTTTCTCAAAACACAATAATTATATAAAAATTCCCTGGAAATTTGACAGCAGAGAGCAGTAGACAGTAGACGGTGTTAAGAAGTGACAACATGCCCCAGAGTTGTTATTAATTGTGAAAGCCAGCAGCCTAAGCTGAATGAATTAGTTATGAGAGCTGTAATTCTGTCTTCCAGGTTTCATATTGCATTAGCTTTTCATTTCTTAATCTCAAGAGGTACCTTCAGATAATGTATACAGGATGGAGTAATGGAAGCTATTCGCTTTGTAAGTAACTTTTAGTTTGGAAACACAAACATTTGGAAAAGAAACTGGCTTATTTTGGCTATTCTTTTTTTTTATTATTATTATTGTAGTTAAATGAAGTTTACATTTCAAGTTAGTCTCCCATACAAAATTTTATACATACATTGTTATGTGACCCTAATTGCTCACCCCATTCTGCGACAGCACACTCCTCCTTTCCACCCCCGATTCCCCGTGTCCATTCAACCAGCTCCTAATTCTCTCTGCCTTCCCATCTCAACTCTGGACAGAAGCTGCCCCTTTGGTCTCTTGTATCTACTTGACTAAGAGGCATACTCTTCATGAGTATCACTTTATGTCCCACAGTCCAGTCCAATCCCTGTCTGAAGAGTTGGCCTCAGAAATTGTTTTAGTTCTGGGCTGATAGAGAGTCCAAGGGCCATGCTTTCTGGTGTACCTCCAGTCTCAGTCAGACCATTAAGTCTGGTCTTCTTACTAGAATTTGAGTTCTGCACCCCATCTTTCTGCTGCTCCATCAGGGACTCTCTGTTGTGTTCCCTGTCAGGACGGTCATTGGTGGTAGCCGGGCACCATCTAGTTCTTCTGGTCTCAGGCTGATGAAGTCTCTGGTTTATGTGGCCATTTCTGTCTCTTGGGCTGATACTTTCTTTGTGTCTTTGGTGTTCTTCATTCTCCTTTACTCCAGGTGGTTGGGACCAGTTGATGCATCTTATTTTTATTTTGGCTATTCTTAAAATTGGTTTTCTTTTAAACAATAAAAGTCCCTAAGTATCAGAAATATATTAGGGTAATGAATGATGGTATTAATTTCTCCATTCAAATGACACCAGGGCTCCATGTATGTATGTATTTAAAAAAACCCTGTTGCCGTTGAGTTGATTCTGACTCATAGCGACCCTATATAGATATGTATATATATATGTATGTGTAGATATGTACACACACAGGTATATGTATGCATATGTGTATGTATATATACACATATGTGTGTGTGAAGGAGCCCTGGTTGCTCAGTGGTTAAAGTGCTTGGCTGCTGTCTGAAAAACCAGTGGTTCAAACCCACCAGACGAAATAAAAGTACACACACACACACACACATACACACACATGTATATATATTTTTAAATAAATTATTCCAAATGCACATACTGTTTTAAAAAATTAAATCAGGGTAAAAAGTCACTATGATTTGGAATCACTTGACGGCAGTGGGAGTGGGTATGTATGTATGAATATGTAGTATTGCGTATTTGTGTATATGGTATTGAATGATGCTCAGTGTATATGCATCATCATCAAACAGCATTGGTTAAGCTTCTAAGTGTAGTCTACATTGTCTGTGACTTCCTTCTGAGTATGTAGCTAAGTTCTAGCTACACACATAACAGGATAAAGGATGTATGGTTACCTAAATAGAAGTCAATAGCAAAGAAGTGGTAAATAAATTTGATAAATTCAAGATTTTGTTGTTGTTCTTTTTTTAATTGTCATTTGCCATGTGAGGCCGTAGTTAATAAACTTATTTTTTAAATTATAGGTATCGTGAATTTTCATAGCATGCAAACATTTCAGCAAAGTTGACGGTTACGCCAGTGCTTCTCAAATTTTCAGCCATATCTCCTCGAGGAAGTGGAAAGTGAACTGTAGCCCTGGAAGTTAGGAGTAAACCTGAGATGGCCACCAATAAAGAAATTCTCTTCTTGAAGTCTCAGTATTTGTCTTAAAAGCTCATGCACATTCTGTGTTCTCTCTGCTTCAGTATATTTTCCTCCGAATAAAGCTGATGCTACAAAAAGATCCATCCTGTGACTTCAAAATACCCCAGTTTAACAAGCATGGTAATAGATGGAATCCCATTTCCCACAGGCCTTTAAATCAGAAGTGCTTTCTTGTCAGAAAATTTTGGCTTCTGTATTCCAGGTCCCACGTAGGCTTTACTGGAAGTGAGCAAGGTCTTTTGAGTGACTGACTTTTTGGAAAAAAAAAAAATTTTATGGTACTTTAGATGAAGATTTACAGATGAAATAGTTTCTCATTAAACAGTTAGTACGCATATTTTTTTAACGACATTGGTTAACAACCCGACGGCATGTCAAAACTCTCCCTTCTCAACCTTGGGTTCCCTATTACCAGCCTTCCAGTCCCCTCCTGCCTTCTGGTCCTTGTCCCTGGGCTGTTGTACCCCATTAGTCTCATTTTGTTGTATGGGGCTGTCTAATCTTTGGCTGAAGGGTGAACCTTGGGAGTGACTTCATTATTGAGCTAAAAGGGTGTCTGGGGGCCATGCTCTTGGGGTTTCTCCAGTCTCTGTCAGGCCAGTAAGTCTGGTGAGTGACTGCCTTTTGACATCTCTGATCTCCCTCTCTCTTAACCAGCTGTTTGTAGTCTTTTGTATATCCTCGTTTTCTTGGACAGTACATTTGCTAGAACTCTTCTTCTTGTACCTCAGTTTCCAGAAAATTACATCATGCTGTTCTTTTCATTACCGTTGGCCATTCGTCCCTGTCTTCTTTGCCACGACTCTCTTCCCCTAATTATTCCAAGGCTCGATAGGCTTCTCCTTCCTTCCTCAGTATCACCTTCCTCAGCTACCCGATTGCTGTCCTTTCACCTGAGTTCTTGTCCTGTATATCCAGAGCCTTTTGGACAAATCCACTAGGACATTTTAGGGTTACCTTATACTTGACGTTATAAACTCACTGTTGCACCTCTAGTGCCTTGCATAGTGCCTGGTATAGTACGCACCAGCCAATATCTTTTGAATGAATTAATGAAGTTAAACTCATGCCTTTTCAAACCAGCTCCCTCCTCTCGTATCCATTTTTTGTCACTAGTACCATTATTTATCTCTCTTTGAGAGCGCAAATATTTTGTTGATTTTTTTTCTTCTGAAATGTGTCTTAGATCTGCGTTAGCTCTTTTCTTTGCATTTTATCACCTCATGCCAAGATTATTATCAGTTTCCCATTTAGCCTGTTGGGTTCTAATCTCTCCCCTGTCTAAGCCATTTTCTCCATAGCTGCCCCAGTAGCTTTTAATGTATCTATTTACTTACTGTTTTAATAAACTTTATTTTTGCGATAATTTTAGATTTACAGAAAAGTTGCAAGGATAGTACAGAAAGTTCCTGTATAACCTTCACCCAGTCTCTCCTAAATTTAGCATGTTACGTGACCCTGACTGGCTCATTTGTCAAAATAAAGGAATGAACATTAGCATATGGCTAGTAACTGAACTCCAGACTATTTGGTTTTCACCATCTTTTCCACTGTCATTTTTCTCTTCCAGGGTCTAATCCAGGGTACCACACTGTGTTTAGCATATGTATTTATTTTTAAATAGGTGGTACAAGTTTTGATAAAAATTCAAAAAGGACAACAGGATATATGTCTCCTTCCTACCCCTGAATGCAGCTATCCAGCCCCTTTCCCTAGATTCAACCAACTGCTCCTGGTTTCCCGGGTATTCGTCCAGAGACATTAACTGCTTACATGCACACACATTTAGAAAACAAATGAATGAACAGAAAACCAACAACAAAGCTCCCACAAATAGTTACATTCTAAATATACTGCCCTGTACCTTGCTTGGAAACCCTGGTGGTGTAGTAGTTAAGAGCTACGGCTGCTAACCAAAAGGTCAGCAGTTCAAATCCACCAGGGGCTCCTTGGAAACCCTATGGGCAGTTCTACTCTGTCCTCTAGGGTCACTATGGGTCGGAATCGACTCAATGGCAATGGGTTTGGTTTGGTTTTTGGAACCTTGCTTTTTTCCACTTGATCATTCTTTATCAACAATACATAGCTGCCTTATCTATTTTATTTCAGTATTCCATTGGATGACTGTCCCATAATTTAATTTACCAGTTCCCTCCTGATTGGTATCTTTTACTCCCTCAGGTAGTGCTGCAGTGAATATCCACGTACACGTGCCAGTTTACACGTGTGAATATGTTTTTAGTTATTATGGAGTAAAAAGGCATATGCATTTACAGCTTTGATTGTCTGCTTGTTCTTCAGGCGTTCTACCAATTTATCCTCTCATTATTTCCCCAAAACCTCACCAAAATTGTGTTTCCTGAGACTTTTTTTAACCTTGCCAATTTCATAGGCTAAAATATATGTTAAAATGATGTCATTGTACTTTTAATTTGCCTTTCGCCTGTAATGAGTGAGGTTGAGTGTCTTTTCATATATTTAAGAGCTGTCGTATTTCTTATTCTGTGAACTGTCTGTTCATATACTTTGCCCATTTTTCAGTTAGGTTGGTTACCCCTTTTATTATTTTATTTCCTTGCTTTAAAATCTTTTTAATTGTTCCTGTTTTCTGGTATATTAAGTTTAAGTCTTAGTCCCCTTTTCAAGACTTTGCGTCATACAATTCAATGCCGGTTCAGCCCCGTTCTTTAGCCAGCAGTAACTGCTCTAATCAGTCTGATGTCTTCACACAGTCCTCATTCCTTCCACTAGGCCTGCTTTTGTAAGGCCTCCTCTTTTCCCCCCTCCACTTACATCTCCTCTTTTAAGACAGAGATGAGTGTCCCTTCTTACACATGGGGAAACTTCCTTTTAATCTCAAGTAGAATCCTAGAAAAAATAATTAAAGGATAGTTTGTAAACTCTTAAAATGAAAAGTGATAATTACTAAGAGCTAGCACCCAGTTACCAAAAACCTGCTAATATCAAACTCACCCTATTCCCATTTCTAGTAGGGTTCTAGTGAATTGGGATGCCGTAGACACAGCTTTATGTATTAAGGTGTTTTATTCTCCTACCATGTTTGAGAAGCCCATAAAACATACGTGGTCTGAGAGTAGGTGCTTTTGTAGCTGATCAGACACATGTACCCAGGGAATATTAATTCACAGATCAGGGTTAAACTGAAGAAAAGTCTCTAATAACAGGTTTAGAACTCAGTTCTTAATCTCGAGTCTTCAATGTTTATTTACTAATAACTTGGATGAAATCATGGGAGTTAAGTAGATGCTGTTAGGCTAAAAAGGATACTTCCTATAACAGAGGAGGAGCCTGGGTGGTGCCCGCGTTTTGTGATTGGCTGCTAACCTACAGGTTGGCAGTTTGAAGCCACCTAGACGCTCCACAGAAGAAAGCCCTGGTGAACTGCTTCTGTGAAGAGTGAAGGTGATCGGGGGCTCTAGCAGAGAAGAAACTTTCTGCTCTCTTTCTACCATGATTGCACAATGTATAGATTCTGAGGAGGAAGGAAAACTTTTATAAAAGGAAGAAAGCAAGATTTTTGAAGTTTGGAGGACTGTCCTATTGTCCTCTGCCCCTCCCTCCCAGAAATATATGGGAAAGAAATCCCCTCTGAAACCTCCCCAACCATCAGAGATTAGGAGATTTTGCAGGCTTTGCCTATAACCTTCCTTGCATTTGTCTTTGTCTCTTTAAACACGTTGAACTCAACCTTTGAGGAGTTGCTGGTAAGTGGTTATCAAGCAAGAGTTAAATTAACAAACCCTCCCACCTTGCTCCGTTGGGTGGTAGCTTCCAAAACACTGTAAATGTGTATCAGCGTGAACCTGATCCAGAAACAGCGAGGAAGGGGGCAAAGTTTAGTCTGCGAGGAAATAGGAGGCTGCCCGCAGTTTCATGCAGTCTCTCCAGACTTCAGTCTGCTGTGGTGTAAGTAGTTTTTTTGTTTTTTTTTTAAGTTCTATGACATTTTAATATTAAAAGGATTGTAAGAATAATTTCTGCCTAAAATTAAATCCGGGACTTCCTTGGCTCTAACTTTTGTGTATCACACCTCCGTGAAAGAGCGCTGGAGCATTTCGTAAGTAGTTTTATTAAAAAGAATGAAGACGAAAGCCAGGCAGTTTTTCAGCAAATGTTCAGCTCTCACAGGTTCTGCTTGCATGAAATGATTGTCAGGGTCTTGTTTGGTTGAGCATAGGTGTTCACAGTCGGAAAATAAAAGTGAGGGAACATGCATCTGGTGCTCAGACATTGATTGTTTCTAAGTAGGGCTTAGATTTCTCCCTGATGTTCTTTTCAGTCACTGCTTCTTTGATTTAGGTTCATGTTACAAATGTATGTTAGCAAATATTTAATAGTCTCTCAGCTAATTAAGCTGGAGATTGTGATATTGAAAGAAATCAAATGAATGAGAGCAGAGTAGAACTTCAGGCGATCCAATCAGATGTTGAGATCCTAGATTTGCCAGTGGCAGAATGTATTTTCGAAGAGGAGGGACTTTGTAAAACGGACGGAAGCAGCAAGCGGGCTCAGAAACTTCATGCAGTTCCGGAGGAATCTGTTTTTAAGATTTTTGACATCTGTACTAAGGTCCCTAACTAAGTTCCCAATACCGTGGTATGTGAAGTACGTTTCACAGATGGAATCAGAGCTGCTGAGTTTCGGCTGTGGCAGGAACTACTCGTTGTTACCCAAGCCTCTGTTGAGTGCAGCTTAAGGCTGCATTTGTTGTTGGAATGGTTGGTGTTTTCTATTAACCTTTTGCCACAAGGTGTTTTTTTAAAAAAGCCTCTCCATACATGATAATTTTGTAGAGTTTGAATACAGGAACAAAGTTTGGTGTGGTTAATATGTAAAAGTTGTAAAGGCTGCTCACTAGCCAGTAGCGTTTCATATCACGCAGGGAGCTGCTGAGGAGAGAGATTGTGTGTGTAGGCTTGCACCGGGTTTACCCTTTCCTCTGTCTTCACCTCAGGCCTCAGGACCACTCAGTCTGTTTCTGTAGCCTGCCTTTCTGTGCCAAGCAGGAGCCCAGATGCTGGTATTGGGCCCCACAGACTCGTAGACAGAAGCCCAGGGCACAGTCCTAAGCAGGCTTTAGGACTGTGATGAGGGGAAAACCTTTACTTGCTCTTTAGGTTGCTAAATCTCAGTGATTCTAGGCTTCTGCGCTAACTAGCTGTCCCAACTCAATAGCCTTCGCTGGGCCAGGTCATATGGTTAGTTGTTTGTTGGTTCAGGGGCTGGAAGGGAGGTGAGGGGGTGGTCCCCGGAAAGGAGCCAGCGTGGCAGGTGATACTATTTACCAGAGAAGGAGCTATTTGCTAACCGATTTGAAATATTTCAATCTTTTAACATCCTGGAAGGCCATACAGGTGTGTACTGGCTGGATCTCAACCGAGCACCTCTGGGAATTTTTTTTTTTTTTAACACTTCCAATCGCTGCCTACGACATCCAGACCCTTGCCCATGTTCTACAAAGCTTACACAATCTGGTTTCTGGCCATCTGTTTTCATCATTGCCTACCATTGTTCTCCTCACTCATTTTGCTCCAGCTTCCAGATGTTTTTGCTGATTCTGGAACACATCGGGCTTGTTCCTGCCTCAGGGCCTTTGCTGCCTGGAAAGCTGTTGCCCGCACTTTTTCTTCCCTCAGTTCATTCAGGTGTCTACTTAAATGCCACCTCTTCTGAGAAGACTTCCCAGCCTACCCTGCCAAAAATAGCACCACTACCCCACTTTCCACCTCATCGCTCTTTTTCCCTTTACCCTGATTTCCTTTTTTAAAATAGTAAGTGCATTTGGAATAATTTAATTTATTTTTTAAAAAGTTAATTATATACGTGTGTGTGTGTGCATGCGTGTGTGTATGTATTTTTATTTGGTCTTTCCCACTAGAGTATAAGTTCTTAAGGGCAAGAACTTTGTCTTTCTCAGTGCCCAGAATACTGTCTACTTGACATATAGTAGGCACTTGGTAAATATTTGTTGTATGAATAAATTAATGTCAATTGGTGCCATTAAAATTTATTTCTAAGCATAGTTTAATAGAATTTTTTGAATAGGTGATATATTCATATGGTTCAAAGACCAAAACACATAAAAAGGTACACAGTGAAAACTCTTCTCTCCCCATCCAGCCCCCTACCATTTGGTTCCCATTCAGTGCCCCCCAAACCACTGTTACTATTTTTCCGTGTACCCTTCTGGAGTTTCTTGGTGTATATGTAAGGAAATATAAAAGTATAAGTAAGTTTTTATTTTCTCTCTTTGTGCACATACTGTTCTTAATTTTTTTTTTCTTACATATCATAATATATGTTGAATCTTTTCCTATATCAGTACATAGAGAGCTTCCTCATTTCTAAGTAGCTGCATAGTATTTCACTGTGTGGATGTACGTAATTTATTTAACTAGTCTCCTACTCTACTGATGGGTATTTTGGTTATTTCCAGTGTTATAAACTGTTATAAACTGTGCTGAAGTTTACATATGTCATTTCACACATGCATACAGTATATCTGTATGATAAATTCCCCAAAGTAGGAACACTAGGTTAAAAGCTGTCATAGATACTATCTAATTGCCTTCTATAGGAATTGTACTGATCTATCCTTCACCAGCAATGTATAAGAGCACTGTTTCCTATATCCTTGCCAACTGAGAGTGTTATCAGACTTCTAGATTTTTGACAATCGAATAAGTTAAAAGATGGTTTCAGCATACTTTTCCTTTGTATTTCTCTCATTATGAGTGGGGCTGAGCATCTTTTCATGTTGAACAGAATTTTTTTAAATTTTTTTCTTTGAATTGTTTATATTTTTTGCCATTAATGGGATTTTTTTTTCTATTGTCAATTTGATAACATTTTTTGTTTTTGTGCCTCTGAGTTTTCCAAATTTATAAGCTAGTGGTTACAGATACAGGCTCTGAAGTAAGTCTGCCCAGGTTTGGATTCTCCATCTGTTAATGGTTGTGAAATCTTGACTGGGCAAGTTACCCAACTTTTCTGAGCGTCCGTTTTCTTATCTGTAAAATGGAAGTAGCATTGCGTTGTTATAAAGATTAAATGGGATGATATATATTAAGTGATTAGTATGCGGCTGGTATGATAAGTTGAGAAAAAGAAATGAAAGCCATAAAGCTCAGAAAAGAAGAAAAACTGTCATTATTCCTACATGACATGATTGTGTACATAGAAAACCCTGTAGAATCTATAAAATAAAACCTACTTGAACTAATTAGTGAGTTTAGCAAGGTTACAGGTTACAGGTTACGTGGTCAAAATTTTAAAAATTGTATTAGAAGTAATTAGAACTACAACAATTAGAAAATAAACTAAAACATTATCAAAATATCAAATACATAGAGATAAATATTTAAATAGATCATAAGATCTCTATACTGGAAACTATAAAACATTGCTGAGAGACATTAAAGAAGTCCAAAATAAATAGTATAATATACCAACGTCATGGACTGGAAAACTAAACATTGTTAATATGCCACTTCTCCCTAAGTTAATCTATAGGCCCAATGCAATCCCTATCAAAAGGCCAGTAGGCATTTTTTAAGAAATTGACAAGATAATTCCAAAATTCATGTGAAATATAAAGGATATAGAGTAGCTAAAACAATCTGAAAAAGAAGAACAAATTGGATGATTTATGATACCCGATTTCGAGACTTAATGGTAAAGTTACAGTAATCAAGACAGTGTGAGGTATTGCCCTAAGTATAGACAAGTATATCAAAGGAACAGAATAGTGTATCCAGAAATAGACCTACATCAATTGATTTTTTACCAAGGAAGGTTTCAAGTCAACTCAATGGGAAAGGGATAGGCTTTTTAACGTGTTGCTGGAACACATGAATTTTTCTTATGGAAAACAAAGGAACCTTCACTCCTTTCTCATTCCATACACAAAAATCAAATAGACGTGGATCATAGACCTAAACATGAAACTCAGAGCTAGAAAGCATCTAGAAAAAAACAGAGGAAAATATCTTTGCAACTTTTGAATATTCAAAGATTTCTTGAGCAGGACACCAAAAGCACTAACCGTAAAAGTGAAACGATGATTAGGTGGACGTCACGAAAGTTAAAATGTTCTGCTCGCCCAAAGACACCAGTAAGAACATCTAACAGAGAAGGTACAGACTGCAAAAAAAAAAAAAAAATCAGTGCATAATGTTTTGGACAAAAGAACTGTATCCAGAATATATGAAGAGCTAAAAATCAAAACAAAACTAACCTAATTTTCTAATTGGCAAAAGACAAATGAAGATATGTGGATGGCCAATAAGTGCATGAAAAGTTGCTCAACATCATTAAAAATAACACCAGTTGCTGTCATGTTGATTCTGACTCATGGTGAGCCTATCAGAGGAGGACTGAGCTCCATAGGGTCTTTAATGGTGGTGATCTTTCAGAAGTAGATCTCCAGGGCTTGCTTTTGTGGTGCCTCTGGTGGATTCAAACCGCTAACCTTTCAATTGACTCCTCAACATCATAAGCCATGGGTAATGCAAATTAAATTAACACCACAATGAGGTACCACTTCACACTCACCAGAATGGCTACAATGAAGAAGATTGGTCATACTAAATACTGGCAACCAGTTGGAGCAACTGGAACTCTCATACATTGCTGGTAGAGGTGTAAAATGGTACAACCACTTTAGAATACTGTTTGGCATTTTCTTGTAGAAATAAATCCCATGATTCATCAATTCCACTCCTAAGTATTTCCCAAGAGAAACAAAAAAAATCACCACAGAAAGAGGTGTACAAAAACATTTATAGCATTATTCATAATACCACTAAACAGGAAACATCACTAATGTCTATCAACAAGAGAGTGATCAACAGATTGTGGCATATTCAACCAGTGGAATACAAGTCAGCAATAAAAAAAGGGCTACTAATACAAGCAACATCATGGATGAATCTTGAAAACATTGTATTAAGTGTAAAAGAAGCCAAACTCAGAATATATACTGTGTGTGTGTGTGTGTGTGTGTGTGATGTATGTGTGTATATACATATATGAAGTCAAAAAATAGGTAAGACTAATCTACAATGAGAGAAATTAGAAATGGTTGCTGTGGGGGAGGGAAAGTAAGTCGATTAGACAGGAACACGAAGAAGCTTTGTGGGGTGATGAAAATGTTCTATATTCTATTTTGAGTGGTGGTTACACAGAAGTATTCAATTGTCAAAACTAAAATTTAAAAAAACAACTTTCCCATTAGTCCAAAGGACTAACGGACCACAACTACCACGACCTCCACCAGACTGAGTCCAGTACAACTAGATGGTGCCCGGCTACCACCACTGACTGCTCTGACAGGGATCACAACAGAGGGTCCCGGACAGAGCTGGAGAAAAATGTAGAGCAAAATTCTAACTCACAAAAAAAGACCAGACTTGCTGGCCTGACAGAGACTGGAGAAACCCTGAGAGTATGGCCCCCAGACACCCTTTTAGCTCAGTAATGAAGTCACTCCCGAGATTCACCCTTCAGCCAAAGATTAGACAGCCCCATAAAACAAAACGAGACTAATGGGGCACCAGCAGTCCAGGGACAAGTACTAGAAGGCAGGAGGGGACAGGGAAGCTGATAATAGGGAACCCAAGATCAAGAAGGAAGAGTGTTGACATGTCATGGGGTTTTAACCATTGTCATAAAACAGTATGTGTACTAACTGTTTAATAAGAAACTATTTGTTCTGTAAACCTTCATCCAAAATACAATTTAAAAAAATGTTATAAACATAAAAACAACAATTAACTTTCCCACAAGGAAAACTGCAGACCCGGATGATTTTACTGGAAAATTCTATCAAACATTTAAGGAAAAAGTAATCCCAATTCTACTCAAATTCTTTGAGAAAATAGCATAGAACATTTCCCAACTCTTTTTATTAGTCAAGCATAATCCTGCCTCCATAATCTGATAAAAATATTGCAAGAAAAGAAAACTATATGCCAATATGTCTCATGAACATGGATGTAAAACTGCTTAACAAGATATTGACAAATCAAGTCCTGCAATCTATAAAAAAGATAATAGATCATAAACAAGTGGGGTTTACCCAAGGAATGCAAGATTGATTTAACATTTGAAAATCAGTGTAATTCACCATATTAACAGGATAAGAAAAAAAAATCATCTCAGTAGAATGAGAAAAAGCATTTGACAAAATTGAACATCCATCATGATAAAAATCTCTTTGAAAACTAGGAAGAAGAGGGAACTTCCCCATTCTGATAAAGAGCTTCTGTGAAAAACCTACAGCTAACCCCATTTAAGGGTGAATATTAAATAATTTCAGGAATAATACAAGGATTTTCATTTTTACCATTTCTAATCTTCTGTTCAACATTGTACTAGAAGTCCTCCAAGTCAATGCAATAAGGCAAGAGAAAAAGCATTCAAATCAGAAGGGAAAAAGTAAAACTGTCTTTATTTGCAGCTAAATAGTCGTTGATGTATAAAGCCCTAACGAATCTACAAAACAACTACTAGAACTAATAAGTAAATTTAGCAAGGTCATAGGTTACAAGATCAATATACAAAAGTCAGTGTGTTTCTGTATACTAGCAGCAAACAATTAGAAAATGAATTATGAATTCCATTTATAATACTTTGGAATAAACTTAACCCAAGACATGCAAGACTTCTACAGTGAAAACTACAAAATAGAAAGAGAAATTCAATGGCAACATATGCCGTGTCCATGGACTGGGAGTCTCAATATTGTTGAGATATCAAATCTTCGCAAATTGATCCATAGATTGAAAGCAATCCCAATAAACTCTCAACAAGCTGTTTATAGAAGTTGACAAGTTGATTGAAACTTTCTATGTAAAAGTAGAGGTCCTAGAATAGCCAATACAATCTTGAAAAAGAAGATCAAAATTGGAGGATGTACACCACTTGATTTCAAGCTTACCCTAAAGCTACAGTAATTAAGACAGCGTCGAATTAGAGTAAGGATAGATAAATAATTAGTGGAACAAATTAGAGAGACTCCAGAAACAGACTCACACAAATGTGTGGTCCATTAATTGACTTTTGAAAATTGCACAAAGTCAGTTCCGTGGGGAGAAAAAGTCTTTTAAACAAATATTGCTGAAACTCAATCCCTTTCTCACTCCATAAATAAAAATTAATTTGGATTAGATTATAGACCTGTTAAAGCTAAAACTATAAAGCTTCTAGAAGAAAACATAGGTTCATGTTTTTGTAAACTCAGAGACAGGCAATGATCTCCTAGAATGCAAAGAGCACAAACCATAAAGAAAAAAAATGATAAATTAGATTTTATCAAAATTAAAAATGTCTACTCTTTGAAAGATGTTGATAAGAAAATGAAAGGCAAGCCACAGACCAAGAGAAAACATTTACCCTACATATTCTGCTGACAAAGAGTAAAGAATTTTTACAGCTCAGTAATAAGAAGATAAACAGTTCAACTTTTTAAATGGGCAAAACATTTGAATTGATGCTTTACAGGAGAAGATAAGAATGACTAATAAGCACATAAAAAGATGGTTAATATCTCTATTCACCAGGGAAATCCAAATTAAAAACACATGAGGTGCCACAACACATCTATTAGAATGGCTAAAAAGACTGAGAACACCAAGTGGTGGCAAGGATATGGAACAATAACTCATATGTTGCTGATGGCAATGTAAAACGGTAGAGCCACTTTGGAAAGCAAGCCATTTCTTATAAAGTTCAACATACACTTAACATACAACTTAGCAATTCCACTCCTGGGTATTTACCCAAGAGAAATGAAGATATGTTCACACAAAGACACAAGTGTTCATAGCCTCCGTACTCGTAAAAACTTCAAACTGGAAACAACCTAAATGTTGATCAACAGGAGAATGGATAAACAAATTGTGCTATACTCACACAATGGAATACTGCTCAGTAATAATGAAGTGTGAACTCCCAATACATGCAACAACATAGATGAATTCCGAAGTCATTTTGTCAAGGAAAAGAAGCCAGACCCCGAAGAGTACATATTACATGATTCCATTTACATGATATTCAAGAATCGGTGAGGGAGCTTTTTCAAAATACAGGTTCCAAGGTGTGGTACCCAGGAACCTACATTTTTAATTAGCACCTCTAAGAGTTTCTGATGTGGTTAGCCACAAATGTTGCAAAACCACATTTTGAGAAGCAACAACATAGCATATAGCAAGTATCAAATAATATGTTAAAAGAAAAATGGAATAGGCCTGGCCTTATCAATAGATGGCATATATGATCATTAACATAACAGGACTAAAGAGACACCAGAAATAAAATCTGTTCAGACGTAGCTCCTTAACCAGCCTGTCACACTTTCTGACATACTGCCATTAGCTATTGTCTCAGTTTCCTAGTGCCACTGAGTGGCAGTAAGAACTGTAATTCATTTCCTCACAGTTCTGGAGGCTAGAAGTCTGAATTCAGGACATTGGTAGGGCTAGGCTATCTTTCTCTGTCAACTCTAGGGGAAGGTCTTTGTCTCTTTAAGCTTCTATACCCATTGCCGTCGAGTCAGTTCCGACTTATAGTGATCCTACAGGACAGAGTAGAACTGCCCCATAGGGTTCCCAAGGAGCAGCTGGTGGATTCGAGCTGCTGACCTTTTGGTTAGCAGCCAAGCTCTTAACCGCTGTGTCACCAGGGCTCCACCACTGCGCCACCAGGGCACTATGGGGCAGTTCTGTTCTGTCCTATAGGGTCGCTATGAGTGGAAGTCGACTTGATGGCAAAAGGTAAGCGTCTATTAAAAAAAAAAAAGAAAACCAAACCTGTTGCTGTCAAGTCAATTCTGACTCATAGCAACCCTATAGGACAGAGTAGAATCGCCCCATTGAGTTTCCAAGGAGTGCCTGGTGGATTTGAACTGCCAGCCTTTTGGTTAGCAGCCATAACACTTAACCACTACACCACCAGGGTTTCCAAGCTTCTATAGCCCTGGGCATTTCTGGTGTTCCTTGGCTACTTATAGATGTACCTTCACATGGCATCTGTCTTCTCCCTGGGTGTGTGTATCTCTCTGTTTTCCCTTTTTATAAGACACCACTCGCAGGGATTAGGTTTAGGACCCACCCTACTGAAGTATGACCTTATTAACATAACACAAGAAAACCCCTCTTTCCCAACAGGATCATATTTACAGAAAGCCCTGGTGATCTGCTTTCAAAAGTTCACAGCCTTGAAAACCTATGACGTACAGTTCTATTCTGTAACACATGAGGTTGCCATGAGTCGGGATCAACTCACTGGCAACTGGTTGGTTGGTTTGGAATTCAACCCATCACAGATATTAATTCCTTTGGATCAGTATTTTCCAAAGTTTTGTTGGCAGTATATAAATACATGTTCTGTTAAAGGATTTTACGGTTAAGTAAATTTGAGGAATTCTGCGATGAATAAAATTAAACTAGCTTGTGTACTTACTGCAAGACTTCTCAGGACCTTTAATATGTTCATGTTTCTGGTTAGAGGGTCATGCAGCATTTCCCAGAATGTTTGACTACTGAATCCTTTTTTTAACTGAAACATCGAACTGAAATGCGGGAGTGAGTATGTCATCGAATATGGTTGGAGAAATGTTGCTTTAGTTCTCTCTTCCAAAGATACTGTTTTTGAGGGCTGTAATAAATTAGTGATCAGTTTCTCCTTCTTTGTGAATTAATGTCATTGGATCCATTTCCTTTCAACAACCAGAATAAAGAAAACCCTTGCGCCAAAAGAACTGTGATCGCTCCTCACCCTTAGTCACTGGTCCACCAGCCAACTGTTACAGTTGTTACTGCTGCTAGGATTTGAGGCAAGTGTCACATTGGACTGGAATTCACCATAGTAAGAGGAATAAAGAGTGGCTGAGGGTGCAAAGCATTCTGCATTTTCCCTGCTGCTAGTTCCCTATATTTGTTCTGCCTGCTTTGCCTCTGCTCCTTCACTACCTATCAGTCGCCACGTTGCTAACCCGTTGCTCCTCTCTGATTGCTCAACTCCTATGGTTCTTCTAGTTCTTAATTGTTTTCAGACCTTTGGATTGAAGGCCTTTATGCATTCTTGATTTCTGTGGCATGCCTGGTCTCTGAATCGTAGTTGCTCAGATGTTCCCTGTCCTAATAAGATTCCTGAAGTTTCATGCCATATGAATTGTCACATAAGTAGGAGAGGAACCAGAAAGAGTCAGTAGAAGGAGACCAGAGCCGAACTTCACCTAAACCAGAATTTGGCCTGAGGTTCACCCTATTTAGGGGAAGTGATCCCAGGAAGAAGTCAAAATGGTGTAGAATGCCAGAAGGGATATAGGAAAGAAGGAAGGTTTAAAGAAATCTCTCCATAAATAATATCTCTGGGTGTATTTTTAAAATTGAACCAATATAGTGGATATTAGTTTCTCCTGAGTGAGGAAGGCCAGTACCAGCTATGGAAACGTCATCTGTGCCATCTGAGTGGGGCTTACTAGAAAGAATAAATATGACTAGAAGTTAAGAGGTTAAGAAGCTGTAATTTTAGATCTGCCACTAATTTGCCTTTTAATAGCGACTACCAAAACCCGTTGCTGTCAAGTCGATTCCAACTCATAGCGATCCTATAAGACAGAGTAGAATTGCCCCAAAGGATTTTCAAGGAGTGGCTGGTGGATTCAAACTGCCGGCCTTTTGGTTGGCAGTTGAGCTCTTAACCACTGTGCCACCAGGACCTCTAAGAGTGACTATCTATACTCATTTAAAGTTTGAAAAGAATTATTGCCGTCTTCCTACTAGAAATACACACCCACCCAGCCACCCACACACACATATACATTTGTTTGTTGAAACCCTATGGGGCAGTTCTGCTGTGTGCTGTAGGGTCTCTATGAGTCTGAGCAACTTGACAGCATTGGGTTTTGGTAATCTTTACAGGAGTAGATCGCCCAGTCTTTTCTTCCGTGGAGCAGCTGGTGGGTTCAAACCATCAGCCTTTTGGTTAGCAGCCAAGCTCTTAAACACTGTGCCACCAGGACTCCTATATGTGTGTGTGTGCGTGTGTGTATGTGCATGTGTGTGTGCATGTGCACATGCGTGTGTGTGTGTACACGTGTGTAGGTGCGTGTGTGCGCATGTGTGCGTGTGTGTGCGTGTATGTGTGTGTGCATGTATGTGTGTGTGCGTGTGTGCGTCTACGTGCATGCGTGCATGCATGTGTATGTGTGTATGTGTGTGTGCATGTGTGTATGTGTGTGTGCGTGTGTGTGCGTGTATGTGCGTGTGCACGTGTATGTGTGTGCACACATGTATGTGTGCGTGTGTGTGTGTACGTGTGTCTGTGTGTGTGCATGCATGTGTGCGTGTCTGTGCGTGTGTGTGCGTGCACATGCGTGTGTATGCGTGTGTGTGTATGTGTGCATGTGTCTCTGTGTGTATGTGTGTGTGCGTGTGTGTGTATGTGTGCATGTGTCTGTGTGTGTATGTGTGTGTGCGTGTGTGTACCTACACAGACCTACCAGGCTCTGTCCTAAATACTTTCTCATATGTTGTCTTGTCTAATTATCTCTCCATGTCGCAGCTGTGTCAGGTGGAAAATGGGATGATGATCTCCCTGCCTTCCTTACACGAACGACAAGTGTAGTGATAACTAGATAATAAAATATACTATTCTGAGCATTATTCTACAACTTAAGGGATGAGTCTTGAATGCCATGTTGTGAGATGTGTACAAGGAGTTTCCATAGTAAAATGGTGTGATGAGTCCTGGTAAAATCCATTTTCAAATCCATGCGCAATACAAACTTTGCTGGGGCAATTTACCAGGATGTTGCACAGACATCAAAGACAATCATGGAACACCTGGAAAGTACTGAACAACCTTTTTTTCTACTGTTCAATAAATACAGTGTAAAGTAAACATACCCTTCACAGTATTTCATGACACGCCTCATCAAAGAAAAATGGGCAAATAAGGAGAGGCAGGATGACAACCAAAACAAGCCAAACTCACTGCCGTCAAGTTGATTCTGACTCATAGTGGCCTGCAGGACAGAGTAGAAGTGCCCCATAGATTTCCAAGGCTGTAAATCTTTATGGAAGCAGACTGCCACATCTTTTTCCCGGGGAGTGTCTGGTGAGTTCAAACAGCTGACCTTTCAGTTAGCAGCTGAGCGCTTAACCATTGCACCACCAGAGCTCCTTCTGTAAAGATTACAGCCTAGGCAACTCTATGGGGCAGTTCTACTCTGACATATAGGGTCACTATGAGTCAGAATCGACTCGACGGCACATAACAGCAACATCTATCCAATGGAATACTACTCAGAAATAAAGATGAACAAATTACTGATACATGCAATGATATTGATGAATGTAAAAACCGTTTTGTTTAGTGAAATAACCCAGACAAAAAAGTCATCAGATTGCGTAAATGAGTCCATATATGTGAAGTCAGAAAACAAGCAAAAATAACCTAGTTATAGATATAGGAAACTGATTGCTTTTTTGGAGGATGGGAGTGTTGGATTGACTCAAAAGCGTTACTAGGGAACTTCCTGAGGTGGTAGAAATGTTTTAGGTCTTGTTTTCGGTGGTGATTACATGGATATGTTGAACTGTCAACACTCATTGAGCTGAGCACTTGTATAATTTATGTATGTATAATTTACATACATTGTACTTTATTTTTCTGATAGCTCTGAATTGAATTTTTCTCAACACAAAAACTGTTCTTTGTACGTCATATAAAGAGCTGTAGCTTGAGAGAGCTATTAATATTGCTATGGGCAGTTTATTTCTTTATCCAACAGAACCTTTTTTGATCATTCAGAGTTCTGGAATAATTAATAGTTCAATTAAAAGTAAAGCATAATGGGTGGGAGGAGGGGTTCCTGGCCAACATGGCACTATGGACAGAAGCACCATGCCATCTTTCTGCAGCAAAAACTCAAAAAACTAAGTAAAACAGATACAAACATCAATCCTGGAAACTTAAGTACCAAATGAAGGAATAAAGAACTCAATCAAGCACCGAATGGAATAAGAAACTGACAGAGAACGAGGAGAGCTACGGAGTGGATGTCTCCTACCAGCTAACGTGGCCGGATTTGCCATCGTGGACTACAGCCACCAAAGAATGCAGACAGGGAGTATGGGAAGGCAACTCCACGGAGCTCCCAGCAGGAGGCAGAGCACTTGGTAACCAGGGATACACACTTTCTCACCCCCCATCCATCCTCTTTGTGGCCTCCACTGCTTGCCAATGGGCCACGGTTGCTTGGCCGGAGAGACAATAGTTCACTGCTGCCAGGGTCCATCCTGCCCCTACTGGCCGGCCCCTTCAGTGCCATTTTTTTTGTTTGTTTGTATGTTTGGTTGTATTTTTGTTTGTTTTTTGATATTGTTTTTTGAGCTTTTTTTGTTGCTTCTCTCTCTCTCCCTTCCATTACTTCCTCCCGCCCTGCTAGCCTCATGTGCCATCCCCTCCCCTTCTTGATGGGCTGTGATTTTTTTGGTTCATTTGCTTGTTCTTTTTTTTTTTTCTTTCTGTTTCTTCTCTCTCTCCTTTCCTTTCTCCCTCCCACCCATCCCTGTGCACCACCCCTGCCCCTTCTGGAGGGGACATGCTGCACAGCTCAGTTGGAGTCACTGCACAGCCTCCCCAAGTCTGCACCACCATTACTGAGTGGCTCCCTCAGTGCCATTTTATTTATTGTTTGTTTTTTGTTATAGTTTCTTCTCTCTCTCTCTCCCTTCCTTTCCTTTGCTTTCTCCCATCCACCCAGCCCCTTGTGCCACCCCCAACTTCTTGGTGGGCTGTGTTGTACCACTCGGCCGAAGAAGCTCTGGCACATGGCCTCCCCGGGTCTGCGTTACCCCTATAGGCCACCTCTCTCGATGCCATATTTTTTTATTTTTCTTTACCTTACCCCTTCTCCTTTTCCTTCTTCCTGCCACCTGGGCCCTTCACTGCCTCCACCCCTTCCTGATGGGCTGTGCCATACCACCCAATGAGAGAGAAATCAGCTCGCTGCCACCCCAATTCCACCTGGCCACCAATGGCCAGCTCCCCAATGACCATAAATATATATATTTTTTGTTTTTATTATTTTATTTGTTATTGGTTTGATTGTTGGCTTCTCCTCTCTCTTTCTTGCTGGGTCTTCCCTGCTCCCACTCATGGAATACTACCACACTGCCATTTTATTTACTTTTTTTTTTTAACATCATTTTTTCTTTACTTTTTTTTTTTTGCTTTTGTTTCTCTCTCTTCTTTAACTCACCCACTTAGCTCTGCACATCACACCTTCTCCTTTCCCTCTTGCCTATCTGCAACATGCACTGAGTGCCATGCCCCTGAGCAGTGGTCCCACAGACCCCAACCTGCACTGCCTCCCAGCCCGGCTCCATCACCCCAGTCCATGCCTGAAACTACCCATCCCCACCCCTCCATCCCCATGGGACCTGCCCTGCTGCATCATAGCTGAGTGACCGACCCTGCCCACCTGGACAAGGTGGTGAGAAGTATTACTCCCACAGGCAAGAAAGCAACAAAACATACCCAGCCTGCCTGCCAAACATAACCAAATGAAACAAAAAAGCAGGACTAAACAATGAAATCTACAATCAGTAAATGAAGAAAATAATTCCCGAATGTCCTAGAGACAGCAGATAATATCAAAATATATTAGAAAGCAGGAGGGATGGCTCCAGAAAGCGAACAAAGTAAAACACTAGATGACCTTCTGCTAGAAAAAAAGGCAGTGGAACTACCTGATAGGGAATTCAAAACTCTAATATTCAGGGTTCTCCAACAGGTGAAGGAAAATGCAGACAAAAATAAGGAAAAAATAGATAAAATCATGGAAAATACAGACAAAATCATGGAGAACACAGACAAAACAATGGAAGCTTTCAGAAAAATAATACAGGAACAAAATGTCAAAATTAATAAACAACTAGGAGGCATACAAAAACAGAAATTAGAAATCCAAAATATAAACAAGATTTCAGAAGTGGACAGTGCAATAGAAGGCTTTAGGAGCAAATCTGAAACAATGGAAGACAGGATCAGCGAAATTGAAGACAAATCCTTGGATAGCACTTTGAGGAAAAATCAGAGAAAAGAACGAAGAAAAATGAAGAAACCCTGAGAACGATGTGGGATACAATCAAAAGCAAAAATTTTCATGTGATCAGAGTTCCGGAACAGGGAGAAAACGGAAAACACAGAGAGGCTCATTGAAGATTTGCTGACAGAAAACTTCCCTGATACCATGAAAGACAAAAAGCCGACCATCCCAGAAGCCCAACAAACCCCATATAGAATAGACCCCAAAAGAAAAACACCAAGACATAATCACACTCGCTAAAACCAAAGACAAAGAAAGAATTCTGAGAGCAGCTCCAGAAAAACGAAAAGTCACATACAAAGGGGAAACAACAAGACTAAGCTCTGATTACTTGGCAGAAACCATGTAGGCAAGAAGGCAATGAGATGAGATACATAAAATCTTGAAAGAAAAAAACTGCCAACAAAGAATAATATATCTTGCAAAACTCTCACTCAAATTTGATGGAGAAATTAGGACATTTCCAGATAAACAGAAATTAAGGGAATATGTAAAAACCAAATCAAATTTACAAGAATTAAAGAGAGTCCTTCGGTTAGAGAACAAACAACATCAGACAACAGTCTGAACCTAGCACGTAAGACAGCATCAGCCAGATGCCAACCTAGATAATGAACTCTCAAGGATAAAACAAAACTAAAAAATTTAAAACAGGGAAACAGAGAGGTTAATCTGTAAATGACAACAACGTCAGAACAATAAAAGAGGGAATAAACAATGTAGGTATAGAACTTTCAAATAGAGACGAAGTCAAGCCATTATCAAGTAATAAAAGACTGGTTTAAATTTAGGAAGATAGGGGTAAATTTCAAGGTAACCACAAAGAAAGGTAACAAACATACTCATCAAAATAAAGAAGGAAAACAAAGTCTCAGTGAACACAAAATCTACAAAAATGAAAGAAATGAAAAAAATCCACAAACACAAGGAATTCAGCACAGAAGAGTAAGAGGAACGAAGAAAACATCAGCACAAAAAAAAAGCACTACAAAATTACAGAAATAAACTCACACCTATCAGTAATCACACTGAATGTAAATGGCTTAAATGCACCCATAAGGAGACAGAGAGTGACAGATGGATTTAAAAAAGCAGAACCCATTGATGTGCTATCTACAAGAGACACACCTTAGAAACAAAGACATACATTTATTTAAAATCAAAGGGTGGAAAAAATATATCAAGCAAACAGCTACCAAAAAAGAGCAGGAGTGGCAACACTAATCTCAGATAAAATAGTCTTTAAAACAAAAGCCACCATGAAAGACAAAGAAGGGCATTATATAATGATTAAAGGGACAATCCACCATGAAGACATAACCATAATAAATATCTATGTACCTAATGACAGGGCTCCAAAATACATAAAACAAACTCTAACAGCACTGAAAAGAGGAATTGACAGTTCCACAATAATAGTAGGAGACTTCAGCATAGCACTCTCGGTAAAGGACAGAACATCTAGAAAGAAACTCAACAAAGATACAGAAGATCTAAAGGCCACAATCAGCCAACTTGACCTCATAGACATATATAGAACACTCCACCCAACAGCAGCAAAGTACACATTCTTTTCTAATGCACATGGAACATTCTCCAGAATAGAGCACATCTTAGGCCACAGAGCAATCCTCAACAAAATCCAAAACAATGAAATAATACAAAGTATCTTCTCTGATCACAACATCATCAAAGTAGAAATAACAGGAAAAGCAAGGGAAACAAATCAAATACATGGAAACTGAATAATACCTTGCTTAAAAATCACTGGGTAATAGAAGAAGTCAAGAATGGAATAAAAAAATTCCTAGAATCAAATGAGAATGAAAATACATCATACTAAAACCTTTGGGACACAGCAAAGACAGTGTTCAGAGGTCAATTTATAGTAACAGGTGCACACATCAAAAAAAGAAGAAAGTGACAGAATCAAAACACTAGCTACACAACTCGAACAAATAGAAAGAGAACAGCAAAAGAAGCCCACAGGTACTCAAAGAAAGGAAATGATAAAGATCAGAGCAGAAATAAATGAAATAGAGAATAGAAAAACAATAGAAGAATCAACAAAACCAAAAATTGGTTCTTTGAAAGGATCAACAAAATCAACAAACCAACAGCCAAATTGACAGAAGAAAAACAGGAGAGGACTCAAATAACCCCAATAAATGAAATGGAGGACATTACAACAGACCCAACTGAAATAAAAAGGATCATAACAGAGTACTATGACAAATTATACTCCAACAAATTTGAAAACCTAGAGAAAATGGACAAATTTCTAGAAACACACTACCTACCCAAACTAACATGAACTGAAGTTTAAAATATGAACAGACCCATAACAAGAGAAGAGATTGAAAAGGTAATTTAAAAAAACTCCCAGCAGTAAAAAGTCCTGGCCCAGATGGCTTCACTGGAGAATTCTGACAAACATTCAGAGAAGAGCTTACACCAGTACTACTCAAAGTATTTCAGAACATAGAAAAGGAAGGGCTACTTTTGAATTCATTCTGTGAAGCCAGCATTACCCTGATACCAAAACCAGGCAAAGACACCACAAAAAAAGAAAATTACAGGTCAATATCTTTCATGAATATAGATGAAAAAATTCTCAACAAAATTCTAGCCAATAAAATTCAGCATCATATCAAAAAAATAATACACCACAACCAAGTGGGATTCATACCACGTATGCAAGGATGGTTCAACATTAGAAAATCAATCAATGTAGTCCACCACATAAATAAAAGAAAAAAATCACACAATCATCTCAATTGTCACAGAAAAGGCATTCGACAAAGTCCAACACCCATTCCTAATAAAAACTCTCAATAAAATAGAAATAGAAGGGAAATCCTCAACATATAAAGGCATCTATACAAAACCAACCACCAACATCATTCTTAATGGAGAGAGGTTGAAAACATTCCCCTTGAGAAGGAGAACAAGACAAGGATGCCCTTTATCACAACTCCAATTTAACATTGTGCTGGAAGTCCTAGTTAGAGCATTAAGTCAAGAAAAAGAAATAAAGGACATCCAAATTGGTAAGGAGAAGTAAAACTGTCCCTATTCATGGGTGATATGATACTATACATAGAAAACCCAAAAGACTCCATGAGAAGGCTACCGGAACTAATAGAAAGATTCAGTAGAGTAGCAGGATACAAGATAAACATAACAAAAATCAGTTGGATTCCTATACACCAATAAAGAGAACTATGAAAAGGAAATCAGGAAAACAATACCATTTATAATAGCCCCTAAAAAAGTAAAATACTTAGGAATAAATCTAACCAGGGCTGTAAAAGACCTATAAAAAGGCAACTACAAAACTCTACTGCAAGAAACCAAAAGAGACCTACATAAATGGAAAAATTTAACCATGCTCATGGATAGGTAGACTTAACATTGTGAAAATGTCAATTCCACCCAAAGCAATCTACAAATACAATGTAATCCTGATCCAAATTTTAAAGAGATGGAAAAACTAATCATTAACTTCATATGGAAAGGAAAAAGGCCCCGGGTAAGTAAAGCACTATTGAAGAAGAAGAATAAAGTAGAAGGACTTGCACTACCTTACCTCAGAACCTACTATACAGCTACAGTAGTCAAAACAGCCTGGTACTTGGACAACCACAGACACATTGACCAATGGAACAGAATTGAGAACCCAGATGTAAATCCAACCACCTACGGTCACCTGATCTTCAACAAAGGCCCAAAGTCCATCAAATAGGGAAAAGACAGTCTTTTTAACAAACGGTGCCAGCACAACTGGATGTCCATCTGCAAAGAAATGAAACAGGACCCATACCTCACACCATACACAAAAACTAATTTGAAATGGATCAAGGATCTAAATATAAAACCAAAAACTATAAAGATCATAGAAGAAAAATAGAGTCAATGCTAGAGGCCGTAATACGTGGCATTAACCGGATACAAACTGTAAACAACAATACACAAACACCAGAAGATAAGCTAGATAACTGGGATCTTCTAAAAATTAAACACGCTCATCAAAATACTTCACTGAAAGAGTAAAAAGAGAACCTACAGACTGGGAAAAAATTTTGGCTATGACATATCTGACAAAGGTCTAATCTCCAAAATCTACAGGAAAATCCAATACCTCTACAACAATGATGAATCTGTGAAGCATCTCACAACATGGATGAATCTGGAGGGCGTTACGCTGAGTGAAATAAGTCAACCACAAAAGGACAAATATTGTATGAGACCACTACTATAAAAACTCATGAAAAGATTTACACACAAAAAGAAGCAATCTTTGATGGTTATGAGGGAGGGGATGGGTGGGGGCGGGGTGGGAACACTAAATAGACAATAGATAAGTGGTAACTTTGGTGAAGGGTAAGACAGTACACAATACTGGGGAAGCCAGCACAGCTTGTCCAAGTCAAGGTCATGGAAGCTCCAAAAACACATCCAAACTCCCTGAGAGACCAAATTACTGGGCTGAGAGCTGTGGGGACCATGGTCTCGAGGAACATCTAGCTTAACTGGTATAACATAGTTTATAAGTTTATAAAGAAAATGTTCTACATTCTACTTTGGTGAGTAGCGTCTGGGGTCTTCAAGGCTTGTGAGCAGCCATCTAAGATATTCCACTGGTCTCACCTCATCTGGAGCAAGGGAGAATAAAGAAAACCATGAGGGAAAGATCAGTCCAAAGGACTAATGGACCACAGCTACCAAAGTCTCCAGCAGACTGAGTCCAGTACAGCTAGATGGTGCCTGGCTACCACCACCAGCTGCTCTGACAGGGGTCACAATAGAGGGTCCCAGACAGAGCTGGAGAAAAATGTAGAACAAAATTCTAACTCACAAAAAGAAAAAAAAACAGGCTTACTGGTCTGACAGAGACTGGAGAAACCCTGAGAGTATGGCCCCTGGACACTTTTACAGCTCAGTAATGAAGTCACTCCTAAGGTTCACCCTTCAGCCAAAGATTAGACAAGCCCACAAAACAAAAGGAGACTAAATGGGCACACAAGCCCAGGTGCAAGGACGAGAAGGCAGGAGGGGACAGGAAAGCTGGTAATAGGGAACCCAAGATTGAGAAGGGGAGAGTGTTGACATGTCGTGGGGTTGGCAACCAATGTCCCAAAACAATATGTGTATTAATTGTTTAATGAGAAACTAGTTTGCTCTGTAAACCTTCATCTAAAGTACAATTTTTAAAAAGTAAAGCATAATGACAGTTATATCAGTTCTCTTATCTGACTTGTAAATTATTCTTCAGTAATATTAGTGTTGGAGCCCTGGTGGCACAGTGGTTTAGAGCTCGGCTGCTAACCAAAAGGTTGACAGTTCGAATCCACCAACTACTCCTTGAAAATCCTATGGGGCAGTTCTCCTCTGTCCTGTAGGGTCACTGTGAGTCAGAATCTCCTAGACGGCAGTGGGTTTTTAATATCAGTGTATCGAATTTTCTTTTTTAAATTTTTCAACAATATTTTTCAAGTTTGTAGGAGGTGGCAGCAGCAGAAAGCATTCTTTCAGTTCATAGTGCAATCCGGCATTTATGGGGGACAATATAAAGGAACTTGACCTAAATGTGAAGGGCTCTGTGATGCGGCTACTCAAGAAATGTAAATTCAACATGTAATGTGTGAGTGTTTCGTAGCCCAGCTAAGAAGTAAGCTCCAACTCATGCTGTTCTTGGGAACATGCATTCCATTTTTCAAATGTTGCAGTATTTACCAACAATAGTATGTTTTACCATTTTTATGGAATCTTGTTTTTCCCCTGCCCTCTTTTTATATTTATTTTACAGGGAAAACCACTTCAAGACCCTAGCCTCTTTCCGTTTTGAACAATGATCACTGAATACAGAGTTGTATAGACTAAAAATACGTGCTGAGAAAATGTGGCCTTTTTAGGCTGCTGCCGTCACTGCAGATGGTCTTCAATAGGGCTTCATTTTGCTGAGTTCAAAATTCAGGACAGATGTATAAACAGTTGCATCTCTTAAGAGTATTTGTCAACGTTGTTTTTAGATCGCAGTGACAAGCTGATATTGAGTTCCATGGGCTGGCAGGGATGGCTGTAAGACGGGCCTGGTGGTTGTGGGTTGAGGGCAGAGGAAAGACACCTGCCACTCTGGCCAGTTGAAAGTGAATAATGATTTTGGTGCCAGAGAGACCAGATTGTACAGAATCTGGAGCAATGGAGGCTGTAGAAAAAATAGGGAGCTGCAACAAATGGCTTCTTTTTCTACCCTTTTTTAACACAGCCTCACGATGAGAAAGAACAAGTTGGAATCCAGGGGCAAAGTGAAGGTGGTCTGGAGTGGTTTTCCTGACGCAAAAGATGATGTATTTTGGGTAAAGCATTTTTTCACCCTTAGTTCCGTTCCAGTCAAACCCTGTATGTGAAGACATATTAAGAAAGGAAAGTTTCCAACACTGGACTATAAGCTACGTATGGCACGGACTGCCTCTGTATCATTAGATCCTAGCTCAGCGCCAGGCTCAGGCTAAGTGCTCAGCAAGATTTTATCAAATGAATAAATGTGTTCGTTGCCTGATAGTGACCGTCTACTGTAGTCTTTCCTTTCATGTCACCCTAAAACTGTCCCTTTCTTCATGTGCTCAGTGTATACAGTAAAGTACGTACTAACCCTTCCTCCTCGGTAAGGCTACCACGTGGAAGGAGAGAGGTGGCTACTGTTGGCTAGTTAACACAGAAGAAACACCCTGCATGAAGCCTTTGGAAGTGGTTTTAAAAAGACTAAAGCATTAAAACTTTGCAGACTAAGGAAAAAGAAGAGAGTTTTCTTTCTTTTTTTTAATTGTACTTCAGGTGAAGACTTACAGAACAAATAGTTTCTCATGAAACAGTAGTACACATATTGTTTTATGACATTGGTTAACAACCCCACAACATGTCAACCCTCTAACTTCTCAACCTTTTTTTTTTTTTTTTGGTGAAAATACACATAGCCCAAGATACACCATTTCAAAAATTTCTACATGCAAGTTCAGTGACATCGACCACACTAAAAGAAGAGATTCTTATGAGAATTCAAAAGATATTCACAGACTCTGGCATGTTTAATTAGCCTTCAGGAGAGCACTTGTGAATTGAGTCAAGAATTCTTGAATCATATTTTCTGTATTTCCAAAACACTTTTGTTATCAGGAGATAAACGGCTTCTATAATCATTTTACGATCATTTCCCCTTGTGTCTTGTTAGATCTGTGCCTGTAATTGCTGGAGTCTGTATTTCCCATCTGTCTGTCTTTGTTTTAGCAGATACAGTACAACATAGTTATGCTGGTATTATTATCTCTTCTGTTAGACTGCAGATACCTTTGAGACACAACGTGTGATTTTTTATTCTTACTGACTTTCCTTTAGAACTGAGGACAGCATTCTGTGTCCATGAGTACTAGGGGACCTTCACTGACTGAGCCAAGGAAAGAAAGAGACAGCGTTCGTGGTCACTGTTATTCCACAGCTAGGCAGGATGATGCAATGCAGAGAACTCTCAGGACACCTGGGATCCATTCCTGTCTTCTAAGACTGGACAAATTTCTGAGCCTCACTTTCTTTATATACAAAGAAGAAGAGGACAAAGTAGACTGAGTTTTCAAATTTCTCCCGGGTCCTTGATTCTCTGAGTCAGCATCTCTTCTCAGGATGTCTAGAACAATCATTGCTTACTCACCCCATTTAGGAAATAACTATGTAGCACCTAGTAACAGGATAGGCTGGTTGGAATACGAACTAAGCAGCAGTAACAGAGTCTCAAAAATATTTAGTGTCTAAAAAAGGAAGGATTTTTTATTTCTCTCTTTATTAACAATCCAAAAGTAGGCAAGTGTTCCAAGAGAGGTAAGCAGCTCTGATCCACTAGCACATTCAAAGACCAAAGTTACTTCGATTTGTTGCTCTGCCGTTGCCTAGGGTATTATCATCTGCGTGGTAGAAGCTGACTCAGCTCCACATCATTAGTCCAGCATGGAAAGGCACAGGAAAGTCTATGGCAGCTTCATCCCTAAGAAGACCTGGAAGTTGCAAACATCACTTCCACTCACATCCCGTTGGCGAGAGCTTCGTGAAGGGGTCATATCTGAGCCAGGAAAGTAGAGAGGGCAGCAGAGAGCGCTACCCTCAAGCCTAGCCCATAGGTCTCAAACTGGGGCAGTCTGAATCCGCTAGTGCCTACGGGGACAAATGTGTGGGGAACTGTTTGGGCTTGACAAAGACTGGGGCCGTCACAGGCATGCCGGGTGCTAAACGTCCTGCTGTGTGCAGGGCAGTCCCATGCAAGGAAGAATATTTTAGCAGAATGGCCTTGTACCTACCTAAAACTTCAAGGGTGGCTATAAAAACTAAAAACTAAAAGGAAGGAGAGGAGATTGGATATGGGGGACAGTCTCCCCCACGTACCTCCTCTATTATTATTTTGAGCCACTGTAACAATTTCTGTTATTTTACTATTTATTGTGTTTCTCTCTTGTGTAATGAGATAGGCTGAGATCAGGATCTGTGATGTATCCCTATATGTAAACCCTACACCTGTCAAGGTATTTTGACCATAGAAGGTATATAATAAAATCTATGTATTTGATTTATATATTAAATTTTTAGGGCTTTTGATTAAGTGCCATGTCCAGCCCCTTCCCCCAGTGCTCCGTTCTATCTAGTTATTGTTTGTTTAGTGAATGTTGTGTGTAAAGCTTTAATTCTCCACTTAATTGAAGAGACCTATGAACCTATGGAGTAGTAAATTTTTAAAATATGTATTATAGATAGGTAGTAGATTTGGGGAAGATTAATTATCTTGGGGTAAAATGGCACAACAGTTAAGCACTCAGCTGGCCACGCAGCGCCTCTGTGGGAGAAAGACCTGGCGATCTGCTTCTGTAAAGATTACAGCCAAGAAAACCCTATGGGGCAGTTCTACTTTGTCACATGGTGTCAGAATCAACTCCATGGCACCCAACAACGACAACAGTATGAGGCTCATTTTATAAAAACTGAGACCACAGTTTACTTACTTAGTGATAATCTTACCCACTCTGACCTCCAGCTCTTCATCTGCTGTACTTGTGCACTATAATCTTATATTGGAATGAAAAATCCTAGTACTTGTCTCACCAGTTCTACATTTGACATGGACTACCTTGGAAGAATTGTCCCTGTTCTCTTGCTTCGTTACCCCAAATCCTTTCCCTTCAAGGTCCAGTTCCAATCTACTTCCTTGTTGTCACTGACCATAACCACACCAACCTACAATGCTCATTCCATCAGAAAGAGAAGAAGAAAGACTTAATTCAAGCTCTGGGTAAGAGTGTGACAGTGTAAACCAAGGATGATGGAGCAAACTAAGGACAGGGCGTGTTTGTGTAAGACCAAGACTTTATTTCCTTTACAAACATACCAACTTGCCAAAGACAGGCAAACGGCAAGAGCTGGCTATAGTCTGGACCAGGAAGAGTGACTCCGAGACTTTATTCAGCCTCACCCCACATCCCCAGGGTGCTTGCTGAGCCTCAACGCCAGGAATCTTTGTCCTTGGTATATTTTTCTCCAAGGGACTTAAATTTTTCCCTAAGGGATCTGACGCGTGTATCTGCTAAAGGCCTGCTCTTACTTCCCTGTGTCAACAGAGGGCAGCAGAGAGCACCACACTAAAGCCTAACCCACAGGTCTCAAACGGGCAGCCTCAATCCCCTAGTGCCTGTGGGGACGAATGTGCGGGAGAACTGTTTGGCTTGACAGAGACTGGGGCCGTCACAGGCATGCAGGGGGCTAACCGTCTTGCTGTGTGCAGGGCGGTCCCATGCAAGGAAGAATATTCCTGCCCCTAAATGTCAGTGAATTTCCTTCTAGCATTGCTCTCCAGCCTCAAGTAAAACATACCTGACTATCCCACTGATTCAGCGCTCACACTGCTTTGTGTTGTTACTCATCTCACCAGACCTCCTCCACGTAAGAACCAGCTTTTTCATGTCTGCATTGCCACTCTTTCCATTCACCTTTAAGCTTTAGTTATTGGATGATCGAAGACAGACCTTTAAGGGGGGGGGGGTGGGGGTGTTGGAGTAATAGACAGAATTTAGAAGTATAGTCAGTTTTCAGTAGCTTACGGAGTGTAGACAGAGCTACATAGATAAGCCACCCTTCCTGGGCCTTGATTTTCTCATATATAAAATGGGACCAACACTTACCTTACTTTAAAGTACTTTGTAAGCTGCAAATTGCTGTGCAAGATTGTTCTACAAAGAGTCTAGGACCAGATTTGTTCCAGATAATTATTTCTGGAATTTAGATATTGGAACTCCAAAATAGTACATTGTATAAAAAAGATATTCTAGCACAAAAGGCATGGTATATAATACGGGACATAAAAAATGACAGAAGATCGATGTGTATTAAATGTGTATATCAAAGAATAGTGATTTTTGAAACTTTTTGTGCCACAACCCACAGTACGTAGTAATGACACACACACACACCAAACAAAAGTTTCCTGAAACAATATACTTAATATCACCAAATGAGGTATACACTATTTTTTACTCTATTCTATTTTATTTCATCTTTAAAATGATAGTAATGACCCTCTAAATTGATTTCATGGTGCACTAATTGGTCACAACTGCACTTTGAAAAATACTTTCTTAAAACTCCTTTTATATCATGTGAGTCCATTAAACAATGTATTTTCTGTCATCCTTTTGAAGCTGTCAAAAAATTTTTCACCTTAAAATGGAAAAGCATATTATACCCACCCTAAATGTTTGGGGATGTGAATACAACACATTTGTTTTACTTATTGTTCTCACAGTGAAAATTAGAATTTGTACTGCATACTCGTTACCTTAAATATCAAAAAAGCATCATGCAGTAATTCTGAAATACATGAAAGTTTAATTTGTTGAGAAATTCCTATGGCTATACAGGCGGATGTACGGAACAATCATTTTTTGGCTGTGTATGTGTGTATGCTTTTAAACTTTTTTTTAACAGCTTTATTCAGGTGAAACTGACATGCAATAAATAGCATATCCTTGAAACGTACCATTTGGTAAGTTTTGACGTAAGTATACACCCATGAACCCATCACCACAGTCAAGAGAATGAACATATCCAGCACCCTCAAAAGCTTCCTCAGTGGGGGTGAGGGGAGGGAGAAGTACTCCGTAGGTAGTGGTCACTTTTTGTTTATAGAAATGGGAAAGGTGCCACCAAATATGAGTGAAGTTTGCACAGCATGACTGATGTAACTGACGCCAATGTCAATAAGCTGTACGTAGGGAGAAAGGATGAATGGGCAAAGGCTAGGTTGGGTATGGTTTTGCAACAATAACAGCAACCAAAAAAAAAGAAAAGGGAGGGGGGCTACAGATGTTGATACCAATTAGACATAACCAGTCACCTCATGGGGTTAGTTCTCTTGGTTTGAGGACTTATGGTCATGGTCTCATGGGACAATCCGGTCCCTGGGCGTAATATAGTTCTTGAAGTTTATGTTCTACCTCCCAGTATGGTGAGCAGCGTCTGGGGTCTTAAAACCTTACAAGCGGCCAACTAAGATACAACTATTGGTCTTTATTTGTCTGGAAAAAAAGAGAAAGAAAGAAGCTCAAGAATCAGAGAAGGAACTGGACTAAAGGACTAATTGTCTACATGAACCACTGCCTTCTCCACCTTGAGACCAGAAGAACTAGATGGTGCCCAGCTACCGCTACCAAACATTCTGATCAGGGACACGATAGATGAATCCTGATAAAAAGAGAGAAAAATGTAGAACAGAACTTCAAACTCTTAAAGAATCCAGATTTACTGGATGGACCAATTGAGGCTGGAGGAGTCCCTAAGACTAAGGCCCTGAGTCGCTCTTTTCAAACTCTTGAATTCAAACTATCCCCTGAAGTCACCATTAAACTAAGTAACAGTTTAGCCTGAAGAGTAAAGCTTGTCACCCTTGAGTATTGTGTTTCTTTTAAAAACAAACAAACCAAAAAATGATCTGTATAACGACCAAAGGATCAACAACTATTTGAAAACATGGATGAACAGGTTGGGTACAGGGAGATTAAGTAAATGAAAGCGAAACTCCTAGAACAGAAATAACCTGAATGTTGACACAATGTGAAGAATGTAACCAATGTCACTTATCATTATGTCCGTCTAGAAACTGTGGAATGGAACTAGGTTTTGCTGTGTATATTTTCACCAAAAAAATAAAATAAAATAAACCAATCATTTAAAAATGAAAAAAGAAAGCTTCCTCGGGCCCCTTTATAGTCTCTCTCTGCTATCCCCTCCTTCCCTTAACTGGCAACCACTGATCTGCTTTCTGTGACAATACATTAGTTGGCATTTCCTAGTACTTTATGTGATTAGAGTCATAGAGTACGCAGTCTTTTATATGACTTCTTTCATGCCATTCTTGCATTCTTTCATGTGAAGATTACAGCCTTGAAAACCCCTATGGGGTCACTATGAGTTGAAATAGACTGGATGGCAGTAGATTTGGGTTTTTTTGGTTTTCATGCAGCATAATTACTTTGAGATTCATCTATGTTGTATGTATCACTGATACATTCCTTTTTATTCTGAGTAGTATCCCATTGTATAGATAAACCTCCCATTGTATAGATATACCTCCCATTGTATAGATATCCTCCCGTTGTATAGATATACCTCACATTGTACAGATACACCTCCCATTGTACAGGTATACCTCCCATTGTACAGATATACCTCCCATTGTACAGATATACCTCCCATTGTATAGATATACCTCCCATTGTATAGATATCCTCCCATTGTATAGATACACCTCGCATTGTACAGATACACCTCCCATTGTACAGATATACCTCCCATTGTATAGATATACCTCCCATTGTATAGATATCCTCCCATTGTATAGATATACCTCCCATTGTATAGATATACCTCCCATTGTATAGATATACCTCCCATTGTATAGATAAGCCTCCCATTGTATAGATATACCTCCCATTGTATAGATATCCTCCCATTGTATAGATATACCTCCCATTGTATAGATATACCTCCCATTGTATAGATAAGCCTCCCATTGTATAGATATACCTCCCATTGTATAGATATACCCCCCATTGTATAGATATACCTCCCATTGTATAGATATCCTCCCATTGTACAGATACACCTCGCATTGTACAGATACACCTCCCATTGTACAGATATACCTCCCATTGTACAGATATACCTCCCATTGTACAGATAAACCTCCCATTGTATAGATATACCTCCCATTGTATAGATATCCTCCTGCTGTATAGATATACCTCGCATTGTACAGATACACCTCCCATTGTACAGGTATACCTCCCATTGTACAGGTATACCTCCCATTGTACAGATATACCTCCCATTGTATAGATATACCTCCCATTGTATAGATATCCTCCCATTGTATAGATATACCTCCCATTGTATAGATATACCTCCCATTGTATAGATAAGCCTCCCATTGTATAGATATACCTCCCATTGTATAGATATACCCCCCATTGTATAGATATACCTCCCATTGTATAGATATACCTCCCATTGTACAGATATACCTCCCATTGTATAGATATACCTCCCATTGTATAGATATACCTCCCATTGTCTAGATAAACGTCCCATTGTCTAGGTATACCTCCCATTGTCTAGATATACCTCCCATTGTATAGATATACCACAGTTCGTTTATTCACTCACCTGTTGAGGAACATTTGGGTTGATTTCATTTGGGGGCTACCACAAATAAGTCTGCTATGAAGATTCATGTACAAATCTTTGTATGGACATATACTTTCATTTCCCTTGGATAAATACCTAGGAGTGGAATGGTTAGGTCATATGGTAGGTGTACATTTAACATTTTAAGAAACTCTGGCTATGTTTTAACAGCTTTTGTAAAAGAAGAATATGACAAGAGTTCTTTTGAAAAGATTCACCAGGACGGTCATCTTTGTAGTGCCATACCTCTAGTTTTCAGCTTGCTCTTACAGATTGTGCATCTGGAGTATCTCCTGCTTAGGAGACAATGATGTTAGTTCTATAAATTTATGAAATTACTATGTTTTAAAATCCAAGACTGGATAAAACCTTTACTAATCCAAAAAAACCCCAAACCCACTGCCTTGGAGTTGATTTCAACTCATAGCGACCCTACAGGACAGAGTAGAACTGCACCATAGGGTTTCCAAGGCTGTAATCTTTACACAGGCAGACTGCCACATCTTTCTCCTGTGGAGAGGCTGGTAGGTTCGAACCGCTGACCTTTTTGGTTCACAGCCAAGCACTTAACCACTGCACCACCAGGGCACCTTTCTTATGATTCCAAACGCAGGGAAAAAACATTACCTCTTGCCCAAATATTAAGTTAAAATCGTCAAAACATTGCTAACTGTATAATATATAATGAGGTCCAATAAAATTTTTGTTTTTCCCACAATGGCAACTTTGATTCTTTAAAACAAATATGTCAAATATCTGATTCTGTCATAAGTAAATATTTTGGGTGCTTCCTTTTTTTTCCGCTAGGGCTCTAAGCACATGCATCATCTACCTGGGTGTCCCTGATCAGCTCTCTTCATGAAATATGTTCTAGTAGACTGGTTTTTCATTTTGCCCTATTGCTCTTACCACTATCACAGATTGGGCTGCTGGGAACCCCTATTGGCTATTCGCAGGCATGTGATCACACCCTTACAAAGGGCCATGCATGAGAGCAAATGCTTTTTCAATAATTACTGTAGGATAACTTTTTAAATGGATGATTATACAAATTTCTGTTAAAATGTATCTAAATATTTGGATCTTTCTAGTGTGAGATTCCCGGTTAAATTATCTTTTGTTTTACAGTCTAGCATAATAAGAGCACAGGTTCTGGAGTCTGCTGCTTTTTTTAAAAAACTGGCTTTGTGACTTTGGCAAGTTATTTAGCCTTTCAGTGCCTCCCATGGAGACCTGGTAGTGCAGTGGTTAAGAGCTCGGCTGCTGACCGAAAGGTCAGCAGTTCGAATCCACCAGGCGCTCCTTGGAAACCCTATGGGGCAGTTCTACTCTGTCCTATTGGGGCACTATGAGTCAGAATCAACTCGACGACAACAGAGTTGTTTGTTGTTTTTTTTTTATGCCTCACATTCCTCATTTTAAAACAGACTGAAATCCCTACCTCACATCACTGTAGGGATTAAATGAGATATTTATGTGGGGCTCTTAGCACAATGCTTGACAGTTGGTACAAATTGATCATTTGTAGCTATATTATTATTATACTCAATAATGCTGGTCTTCATTCATGGAAGAGAGTAACAGCACAGATAATTCAACTTAGTAAATGATCAAATAATTTTTCACTTGGGACAAAAAGTTCTTTGGCAGATGCTTTGCCATGCTTTTCATATTTTGCTTGTGCTTAAATGTTTCCAGCACACATGGACTAATCACAGGAGGAGGAAGGCCATAAAGCAGATATTCAGACAACGATAACTGAGAACTGACTTTAAAAATGAAAATCAGGGAAAGGGTAGATCACAGGAAACGTAGGTTTTTATAGTCTCTGAGTAGAGAGAAATAGTGTCTTAGTCATCTAGTGCTGCTCTAACAGAAATACCATGAGTGGATGGGTTTTAACAAGAGAAATTTATTCTCTCATAGTCCAGTAGGCTACAAGTCCAAATTTAGGGCATCAGCTCTGGGAGAAGGCTTTCTCTCTCTGTCGGCTCTGGAGAAAGGTCCTTGTAATTATCAGTCTTTCCTTGGTCTGGGAGCTTCTCTTTGCAGGAACCTCAGGTCCAAAGGATGCGCTCTGCTCAGGGCACTGTTTTCTTGGTGGTATGAGGTTCTCCTGTGTCTCTGCTCGCTTCTCTCTTTTATATCTCAAAAGAGATTGCATTAAGACACTAATCTTGTCAACCTCATCTGTATAACCTCATCACAGTGATAAAATTTACAACACATAAGGAGATCACGTATAATCTCATCATAGTGATAGAGTTTACAACACATAAGGAAATCACATCAGATTACACAATCATACAACACTGGGAATCATGACCCAGCCAAGTTGCTACACACATTTTTGGGGGGACACAATTCAATCCATGACAGTAAGCAATTTGAGAGATTCAAAATTATAATGTCTGCCTCAGACTAGGAATAACAAATGAGGAAATGCATGAAGTATAGAGATGCCAAAATAAGTTTAGTTACGACTTTGCCTACGAGGTTGTTGGGTAATGTGGCTGACGGTGACTGTTCACCATGTCGAGATGCTATATGCTAAATCTGCAGTTACTTCCATTGTACTGTGATGCTCAGGGCAGTTAAGTAACTTGCCCAGGGTTTCGGAGTTAATATATTTTAAAGCCTGGGTTAATTGAGACGAAGAGTAAAAATACTTCTGTGAAAGTCACTTGCTTTGAAATATCAACGAGATTACTACTGAGGGCAAATGCTGGGTCTTAAGAATGTTGTACATTTGAGGATGACAAAGACAGTAATAAGGGCAAACACTAAGTCAAGAGTTAG
Source organism: Dugong dugon (assembly GCA_030035585.1). Lineage (NCBI taxonomy): Eukaryota > Metazoa > Chordata > Mammalia > Sirenia > Dugongidae > Dugong > Dugong dugon. The sequence continues at coordinate 30,262,313 of CM057466.1, read as the reverse complement.
AACGCAGAATTTAAAAGTTAATCCACCAAAATACAGAAATGGTTAGTGTCAGAAAAGGAACTCTCATAGTACAGAGTCTGATATTAATTTGGGTGAGTCTTGAGCATGACTGAAGGGAATTCAATTAATAACATTGTATTAATAAGGACTCTTGTGGCTGCAAGTGACAGAAATCTATATTAAACTGGTTTAAGTCCAAAAAAAAGGAGGAAGAGGAGAAGGAAGGGATGTATTGGTTTATGTGATTCAGATGCCCGGCAGAGTAGCTGGCTTCAGGCAGGATTGAAGCTAGGTACCCAGTCAGTCACTGTTGTCAGGAACCTGTCGTCTTTTCTCCATCTCTCAGGTCTGCTTCCCTCTGCCCTATATCTGTAGACAAGGATGACAGTTCTCTGTTTACATTGCCTTGGACTGATAGCTAGTATCCTGGTGAAACAAATGTGCCCTTTCCCCCCTAAAAGAGTTGTAGCAAACATCCTGGGGGTGGATTGGATGACTCTCGTTGGCTGGCTTGAGTCATGTGTCTGTCCTTTCACTAATCATTTTGGCCAGGGAGGTGAACTGGCCAGCCTTGGGTCACGTGCTCACTGGTGGAGTTCAAGCACTTGGTCCTACAGTGAGGGAGAAACGGTCCCCTCAAATGGAGAAGAAGCGGGACAGACTAAAGGTGACAGATGTCTACTCTTTTCATATTTCCGTCTCTAATCATGTTACCTGCACTGTGAGGTTAAAATGGAAATGCCAGGTTGTATCTAGCTAAAGAAGGGGGAAATGAAAGCAGGGTCAGAAGACTAGAAGTTCGATGGCTCCGTTTATTTTCCTGAGTTCCCTGAAAGCAGTACAAATTTTATGTGGATGCCTAAAATCAAGCAAAAAAAAAAAACTAAACCCATTGCTGTGGAGTTGATTCCAACTCATAGTGACCCTATGGGACAAAGTAGAACTGCCCCATAGGGTTTCCAAGGAGTGGCTGGTGGATTTGAACTGTTTTTCTTTTGTCTGGCAGTCGAGCTCTTAACCACTGTGCCACCAGGGCTCCGTGGATGAGCAGAGAAATGTATGAAGTTTTCTTTTGCTCTTTCGATGTGTAGAGTGCTTTATAAACTTGAGATATTATTTTTAGTCCCACAAAGGTTTGATTTATGAGTCGGAATCCACTTGATGGGAAGTTAAATATTTACTTTTGATTTGTCTCAGTGTATTTGCATTATTGATTGGAGAAGAATTCTTACGTCCCTTGTTTGTAGTCGTCCTTTTGACAGGGATGATACATTTAAAGTTCATTACGCTGTTAAGATTTATTCTAAATAGCATATAAAATCTCTAAGCAGTTGTTTTTCTCTGCCTGACTAGATGTTTTATTTTCCCTCAATACAAAATATTGAAGAGTTCAAGTCCAGTTAACTAATACTATTCTTCAAAGTCTGCCATAATTACGTGTACCTTTAGGGTTTTCTTTTATCGTAAAGATGGTTTTAGAACTTACCAATGTGAGATGACTTTCACTTCTTTGAAAGTTAATAGTTAATAGAGTGTGAATTTGTGTTTATAGTTTGCCTTTTCAAAAAGGATTTGAAGGGCTTAACGTGAAGGAAATACATATACAGCAAGGTTAACAAGGAGCCCTGGTGGTGCAGTGGTTAAGAGCATGGTTGGTTAACACAAGGGAAATCAAAGTCAAAACAAGAAGGGAAAGCGAATATGCTAACTACAAAAGCTAAAATATGTATAATTGAACACAGAAGTTGCCTCTGAGCCTCCAGGAGCAGGGGCAAAAAATAAGGAAATGCAGTAGATTACACTGTTATCATCTAAGAGGTAGATGCCTTATATTCGCCAAGTACAGAACAACTTTCCCTGACATTTAGTTCTAAAATGAATTCCTCGTGTGAACTCCTTACATGGGAGACATTGAGCAAGGTAATGAACAACATAGAAGAAATATGACCGTTCGTTATAATAATTCTTGATAAGAGCACAGTCACAACATCAAAGTTTAACTCGACAGTAGCAATTCTGCTGGGGCCTAGGTGCCTAATGATATTTAGGCGGTATGTACTCTTTCATTCTTTTGCCTGATATTTCTGACAGAGATTGCCACTGGGTCATGGCACTTTGTACTTCTCTTAGATTCTGGCCAAAATGAGTCATTTTCTTGTTAAGAAAAAAAACCTACATTTTTTTTCTAAAAAACAACAAAAACTAGAATACCTTATTTTTTATAGCTGAATGATTGTACTTTAACTTCTATTCTTAGATTTTTATCCAATAATGGATTTTGAATTTCTTCTTGGGTAATGAGACCAGAGCCCTCTTCCAGTCATTACTGAAATCTGAAGAGGTTTATTTGGTTCTGAAAAGAGCTTACTTGCCTTGATAATGGCTCTGTAGTCCTCCTGCACTTAACATGCCCAAATGCTGAAGTAAAAAATTACTTGTGATGGTGGGCCTTGGCTTGATTTCTTTAGAGCTTCACTGTCCCATATGGTAGCCACAGATGACTCTTTTTAAATTTAAATTAAGTAAAATTTAAAATTCAGTTCCTCAGCCGCACTCACCACATTTCAAACGCTCAGCAAGCACACGTGGCCACTGTATTAGATAGTGCCAATTCTAGAACATTTTCATCATCACAGGAAGTTCCCTTGGGCCATCCAGCGTCTGTATTTTTCATGTTTCACCACCTCCCTTCTGCCCCACAAACAATAGCTTTCTCTGAGATCGACATCTACATCTTCCACAATCTGGAGAAACAATTTATCTTTCCAATGATTTCCCATGATATTTGACATTGAGAAATTTTTTGGTGGCCCAGTTGATATTTCTGTGGTACAGGGTACAAAAAACTAAAACTAAACCCGGTGCCATCGAGTTGATTCTGATTCACAGCAAATCTATAAAACGGAGTAGAACTGCCCCATAGAGTTTACAAGGGCCAACTGGTGGATTCAAACTGCTGACCGTTTGGTTAGCAGCTGAGCTCTTAAGCACTGCACCAGCAGGTCTTCTGTAGTACAGGGTGCTACTTACTAAAGTGACTAGTCAATACAGCCAGCTAGTTTTTATTTGCCAGATAATAAATATTGAGCCAACAATCTTAGGTGGCTGTTGTTAGAGGCATTTACAGATCCTGTTTAGTTGAATTGCTTCATGGACTACCCCCATCCTTGATAGGCTTATTAGTAATGATGTTGCTGTCAAACGGTGCAGCAAACTTGTTAGCTTCGGTAACAGATTTCACCATCTCATTGCCGTTTTCCGTATAAAGGTTGCCCTTTTTCTCAGTTTAGTCTGCATCCAATCCCACTGTGCGTACAGTTGTCATGAGGCAGGGCCGACTGGATAGCAGCTAGCAACAACAACAATTATTTTGGAAGAAAAATGTTTTCTATACATCTGAGTCCTTTGGTGTATCCTTCTGGTTGGCTTTGATTGCTATTAAAAAAAGAAAAAAAGATGTCTATTCTTCATTATCTTTCCAGTTGTGGATTCTAAAATAATCTTGGTACGCGTACATGTTGTTATCGGCCTAAGTGGTACACTCAGGCCTACTGGGAATGTACCAATACTACATTGGCCTTGAGCACATCCATCTTACATGAGTAAACGTCTTTGGGTCTATCTTCTCCATAGTAATAGTCCACGGTAAGCTCCTTTAGAGAAATTTGTTGAGTATGTTGTTTGCCAATCATCTTATTCTATTGCTTGAGTATATAGAAAAGTATAGTCAACATCTTTGCTGTGTATAAAGTTTTTGTTGTTAGGTGCTGTCAAGTCGGTTCTGACTCATAGCGACCCTATGTACAGCAGAACAAAACACTGCCTGGTCCTGTGCCATCCTCACAAATTTTGTTATGCTTGAGCCCATTGCTGCAGCCACTGTGTCAGTCCATCTCGCTGAGGGTCTTCCTCTTGTGCGCAGACCTTTCACCCTACCAAGCATGATGTCCTTCTCCAGAGGCTGATCCCTCCTGATAACATGTATAAAGTAGTCCTGAAAAGTTTTCTTGTTCCAGATGAGCTGAGCACTGTATGGTACTCACTAGTCTGAGGTTTGGATCCCCCACAACCACAGAAACAGGCTACCACCTTCCCTCTCTCAGCTGTACAGAATAATCTGAGACAGGGAGCAGGTCTCTGTTCAGAATGTCCTTGGTCACTGGACACCTCCGAACTAAGGCTTCATATTAACCATTACTGTGCCAGTTTCTAGGCTTTGAGGCCATTTCCCAAGTTCAAAAAAGTCATGATATTGGTAATTTCGAAGCACAGTGATGAGGTACAAGGACAGTAGATTATATTAATCTCTACCTTCGTGTAACATTGAAAAATTTTAAAATAAAGAGTAAAGAAATGTCTGCAGCTGATGACGGGGATGGCATAGGATGGGGTAGCGTTTTTCTTCTGTTGTGCGTGTGGTCACCATGAGGGGGTGGGGGCCACGCCATGGCAGCTAACAACAACAACAAAGGAATGTCGCAAGCCCTTTGAGTGAATTTAGTGCAGTTGTTTTTACTCTTAACAATAAGACGTCTTACTGAAACAAAAGTTTGCTCTAAGATCCGTTAAGATCCCTTTTGGAGCTTTGCCTTAACTAAATACCAGAAGTTGAATACCCCAACAAGGAAATGTTCTACCTTATTCAACTGTAGTAGTAAACTACCCCTTCCACACCCACTTTGATGCATCACAAAGGTCAGCAAAATGGTATTGTTACACAAAACAATTACATTTATGTAATATTGTCTTATGTTTATATGTTTCTGTTTCCTCGGTCATTAGCATACCCTCCACCCTTTCCCAACTGTTTTGCTTTTACACGTCTTGTCTTATGTTTATATGTTTCTGTTTCCTCGGTCATTAGCATACCCTCCACCCTTTCCCATTACACGTCTCGGTGCACAGGGAATGCACTCCACTCACCACCAGTTTTATAAACTGTTTTCCTTGGATTTTTTTTTTTAAATCACATCGGATACATTGCTGAACAGCAAGAAATGGATTAAAGAAAATAGCTCTAGTGAATAAAAATGATGCAATTTTTTCTATATGCACTGTTTGGTGGTATTGATTCATTCAATAGCAATAATAATGTTCTCATGACTATCACCGCATGAGGCGTGCCACACACACACACACACACACACACACACACACACACACACACACACACACACACACACACACACACACACACACACACACACACACACACACACACACACCCGTTCTCAAGCTGCCAGAGGCGTGCCACACACACACACACACACACACACACACACACACACACACACACACACACACACACACACACACACACACACACACACACACACACACACACACACACACACACACACACACACACACACACACACACACACACACACACACACACACACACCCGTTCTCAAGCTGCCAGTCTGTCGTAAGGCAGGGGCAGGTGCCTGATTGGCCGGCTCTGTTTATTCTGTGACCAGATTCCTTCTACAAGGAGGCAGGCCATAACTGCCGGAAGCCCATTGGCCGGGCCTCCTCTGGACCCTCCCTTTCATGGCCCTCACCACAGCAAAGTCTGTGCGGAATCCTAAACCAGCCCAATTTACATCCATTCATGAATCTGTGACGTCAGCAAGCCTCTGGGCTCCTTGCAGTGGGCTGGAGGATTGTGTGGATGGAATCCACTGTCCCTTTATTTTTCTAATTCTGCAAGGCTTTTTTTTTTTTTTTTTTGAATTACCCTTCCATCTTTTTAAAGCAAGAAAATGGACCAGCATGTGTAGGAATTCTTCATTGTTGTGAGTATTGCACTCTGTTTTTCTGTTTCCTTATCTCACAAGGGCAGATGGAGAATGTATTTGTGATCGGAGGTGATTAGCAAACTGACAATATTGAGGGAGACAGAGGGAGCGAGACAGACACACAGAGACGGAGGCAGAGAGAAACCTGAAACCCTCTTACAGCTAGGAGCCTCGGAAACTGACAGCTGGTTTTCCTCTGCTTGTCTGCCTGCTAGATGTGGACATTTTTCATTTACGGCTCTGCACGTTACCTCCAGATGCTGGCTTGGCTTCCCTTCAAGGGAGGTTCGTTTCTTTGAGGGGGGATGCGGAGGGTATCGGAGGAGAAGCCCAGATCCCTGGAAGGGTGCTGGGAGAGCCAGGCCAGCTGGAGAGAGCGGGTTCCAGCCAGCTGGGCACTTGTCTTGCTTTCTGCCATCCTTTCTGTTTCTTGCCCTTCACCTTGCCTTTGCTTCCTAGCTGGTTAGCAGTGGATAGCCTCAGATTGCAATCTGGGAAAGAGAAATACTTGTTCAGTCATTTTTTCTCAAGCTTTTATTATGGAAGCTATAGTGGGCTGTTTATGCATATCTGTGGCTCCTGCTTATGGCACTCCATACACCTTACTTACATTGTCTAGAAAAGCCTAAAAGCCTGAACCAGAGGCAAAAGGGAAATTATCCTGAAAATTCTAATTTAAAAAAAATATCTCCTAGTGAAAACTAAGAAGTGGTTTCTTACTATGTTTTGTAATTATATTGCATAGAAATGCACATGAATATTTTCCTAAGGTAAGCCTCCAGCTGAAAATCGTTTATTCCACTGGGTTTGGGAAACATGGGTACGTTCTGATATGGTCCACGTCTTAAGTTGGTTTGGTAGTTTGCTCGAAGTTTTGACAGAAAGTTAGTATTTGTGATTGAATTTGTTTTCCAAGGTTCTGGTTTGTTCTGGTCAAAGTTGTGATAGTGAAGAGGAACGTGATATTGTGACATGTTCTGCCTCTGGGGCAGATCCTCAACCCAAATAATCTGATAGCATTTTACAACTGTCTCACTTTGAACCGTTTGTATGCTAGTCCACAGCGTGCACCTGATTGTTCCTTCCAGTGAGAGAGAACGCAAAATGCCTGTGATTGTTTATCATCCCAACTTGTCATGTTTACCTTGAAAAATCAGTACTAAAATTTTCACATCATAATGTTATAAAGCACGGCTTCTAAATTATGGCCCTAACGCTATCTTTTTCATTATTGTTATTAGTGAATCTTCCAGCTGTAAATTCATATTTAATTTCAAAGTTATCATGCTTGGGGCCTTAGCATTTTCTTTTGTCTCTGAATCTGGCATCGCCCTCACTCAGCTCTTCTTATTTATTTATGTAAGTGCCTTTGAACGCTCTAGAGTTCTAGGACGAGGGAAACCTCTACCTGGTTCTAAATCAGATCTTTGGCCTACACTCAGATGATGGTGGTTTCATATTTTGCCATTCTTTATTTGCTAGGTGGAACAAAAGGAGCCCTGGTGGCGCAGTGGTTAAGAGCTCGAGTGCTAACCGAAAGGTCAGCGGTTCAAACCCACCAGCCGCTCGGAGGGAAAAGATGTGGCAGTCTGCTTCTGTAAAGATTTACAGCCTTGGAAACCCTACGGGGCAGTTCTACTCTGTCCTGTAGGGCCGCTATGAGTCGGAATCAGCTCAACAGCAATGGGTTTAGGTTAACCAAGTGAAATAACATTTTAAACGCCATCCCCTGTAGAATATAAACATCTCGACCTATTTCAGCGTTCTCCTTTTTTATGCACCTTCAGAAACTTTGTTGAAAGTAGCCATTTCAAAGTCGTTTTAAATTATTGAAGCCTACTATCAAAAGACTACATTGTTAGGATCTTTTTAAAAAATGGGTTTATATAATTGAACTCATCTCAAGAGATGTTCATCAGACTCTTTTATGTACATTTTGCGAAGAAGCTGCACTTTGGATTTATTAAAGTAAAACTATCCCTTTATGACACAGAGTGGATATAGAATCTAGATTATACTTATTTTCATGTATAGGGTACTTGTAGGAAAAAAAAACAACAACACAATAACTCTTAATTGTTTAATATCAAACAATAAAATCCTGTGTAACAGTGGCAGTCAATAGATGGCTTTCTGTTTAAAAATTGAAGCTACTCCAGAAGTAGGAATTAGTTTATTTAGTAAACAAAGTCAGTCAAACCAGAGCCATGTCCTGGGGAACTGTCCAAAGAATGGTTTCTAAGGGCCGGAGGCCACATCCACTGGTGTATGAGGGAACGACCATACTTTGGACGGCAGAACCGGTCAGTTTGGTTTGCTCTGTCCACCTGGCCTTGTCGTTACCTGTGCTACCTGCTTCAGCTGAGCTGATTGCTTGGGGGAACTCAAATGAATCAAGATGACCAAGTCTACCGGGTGGCAGCTTGAGTCTTGCAATTTCGATTACAATGAAAAACATTCCCTAAGAGCCCTCTGATACTTAAAAAAAAAAAAAAAAATCATTTAAAAGATATCACACTCCTGCTGTGTTGGTTATTATGCTGTAACGAGGTGGGGAAAACAGATTTAGACGATGCAGTCTCTACCCATCCCCTCCCAGCAAACTAGAAGGTAAATTACCATGCACACAGAGTGTCATGGTTCAGAAATTGGTTTCTGAAAATAGACAGACTTTAACATTAGAATTATCTGGGGAACTTTGTCTTGTCTTTTTTTTTTTTTTTTTTAACTATTCAGTGTTTGTAGAATATTCAGAGGTGTGCAACCATCACCATAATCACTGTTAGAACATTCTCATCACCCCACAAAGAAACCCCATGCCCATTTATAGTCATTCCTTACCACCACCCCTCGGTCCCCACCCCTCACCACTAGCCCTAGGCAACCATTAATCTGTTTTCTCCATGTAGAACCCCCAAACCCAAACCGTTGCCCTCAAGTCGATTCCGACTCATAGCAACCCTACGAGACAGAGTACAACTGCCCCGTAGTGTTTCCAAGGAGCAAATGGTGGATTCAAACTGCCAATCTTTTGGTTAGCAGCTAAGATGTTAACCACTGTGCCACCAGGGCTCCTACCCATGGCCCTAGGCAACCATTAATCTACTTTCTCTCTATATAGATTTGCCTATTCTGGACATTTCATATAAATGAAATCATACATATATAGCCTTTTGTGACTGGCTTCTTTTACTTAACATGTTTTCAAGGTTCATCCATGTTGTAGCATGTATCAGTAGTTCATTCCTTTTTATTACTGAATAATATTCCATTATATCCATTCATTAGTTGATGCACATTTGGGTTGTGTCCATCCTTTTGGCTATTATGAATAACGCTGCTGTGAATATTCATATACAAAGTTTTATGTGGATGTATGTTTTCATTTCTCTTCTGTATCTACCTACAAGTAGAATTTCTGACTCATATGGTAACTCTGTGTTTAACGTTCTGAGGAAATGCCAGGCTATTTTCCAAAGTGGCTGCATCATTTTACATTCCCACTAACAGCATGTGAGCATTCCAGTTTCTCCACATCCTTGCCAACACTTGTTATTATGTCTTTTGCATTAGAATCATCATAGTGAGAAGCAGTATCTCACTGTGGTTTTGGTTTACATTTCTGTAATGGCTAATGATGTTGAGCATCTTTTCTTGTGTTTATCGGCCATATGTAGCTCTTCTTTGGAGAAATGTCTATTCAGATCCTTTGTCCATTTTTTTTAAAATTAGGTTATTTATCTTTTCATTATTGAGGTATAAAGGTTCTTTATGTATTCTGGATACAAGTTCTTTAGCAGATATGTGATTTGTAAACATATTCTCCCATTGTGTGTGTTGTCTTTTTACTTTCTTAATGGTATCTTTTGGAACACAAAAGTTTTAAATTTTAGTGAGCTCCAGTTTTCTTTTACTGTTTATGCTTTTGGTGTCATATCTAAGAAATCATTGCCTAATCCACAGTCAGGAAGATTTACTCTTATTATTTACTTTTAAGAGTTCTGAAGTTTTGGCTCTTCTGTTTAGGTTTATGATCCATTTTGAGTTACTTTTTGTGTGTGGTACAAGGAAGAAATCTAACTGCATTCTTTTGAATGTAGATATCCAGTTGGAAGTTGGAGGTAATATTAATTAAGTGTTGGCACAGCAGGTGCAGTGGAAGATAAGAGGTGAGGGTAAATGAGGCTTTTCAAGTGATAGCTAATCATGGAGTCCAGGCTGGCAGCTCTGCCTAAATGTAACCAGCAGGAAAGGGCCTATGAGGACAGAGGGCCAATATACTGGGCCTGGGAGAGTGATTGAAGGCAATGGTGGGGAGACCATGATGCACCAAGTAGAACTGGCAAATGTGGTGGTGTTTTCATTCATTTAATCAGACATTTATTGAGCATTTACCATGTGTTCTAGGTAGTGGGCGTACAGCAGTGACTAAAACAGACAAAAATCCTAGCCCTCTTGACCATGGTCTCGGGGGAACATCTAACTCAATTGGCATAACACAGTTTATAGAGAAAATGTTCTACATTCTACCTTGTTGAGTAGTGTCTGGGGTCTTAAAAGCCTGTGAGCGTCCATCTAAGGTCCTCCACTGGTCTCATCCCTTTGGGAGCAAGGGAGAATGAAGAAAATAAGATACAAAGGGAAGATCAATCCAAAGGACTAATGAACCACAACTACCACGGCCTCCACCAGACTGAGTCCAGCACAACTAGATGGTGCCCGGCTACCACCACTGGCTGCTCTGACAGGGATCGCAACAGAGGGTCCTGGACAGAGCTGGAGACAAATGTAGAACAAAATTCTAACTCATAAAAAAAGACCAGACTTACTGGCCTGTCAGAGACTGGAGAAACCCCAAGAGTATGGCCCCCAGATACCCTTTTAGTTTAGTAATGAAGTCACTCCCGAGGTTCACCCTTCAGCCAAAGATTAGACAGCCCCGTAAAACAAAACGAGACTAATGAGGCACAACAGTCCAGGGACAAGGGCTAGAAGGCAGGAGGGGACAGGAAAGCTGGTAATAGGGAACATAAGGTCGAGAAGGGACAGTGTTGACATGTCATGGGGCTGTTAACCATTGTCATAAAACAATATGTGTACTAACTTTAATGAGAAACTATTTGTTCAGTAAATCCTCGTCTAAAATACAATAAAAAAAAAATTCTCAAAAAAAAAAAAACAAAAAACAAAAAAACCTTGCCCTCTTGAGGCTTCTTTTCTTCTAATGGGTGGAGACAATAAGTAAGTAAATTATGTAGTATGTTTTGACAGTGATAAGTGTTAAAGGGGAACATAAAAGGAGGAGGAGGATGGGGAATGCTGAGGGTGGGTTAAAGTCCAAAACGGGACGTTTTACTCTATGGTTGATGTGTAGAGATAGATCCCTCAAGGAGATGGAGGAACTATCAAACTGAGGGGCCTGTGGTTGACCAAGTTAAGCACCTTGGGTATAAAAAGAGCTTAGTCTAAGTCCTAAAACTCAAAGTGTTTTTAGTATTGACTTTTTATGTGTCTTGATCACCACTTTATACCCAGTTCTTGCCACGTAGATGCTCCATAAACATTTGTTTATAGTATGAGTGTCATTTTTTTTTTTTTGGTGGGGGGGATTAGTGAATTTTCCACTCCAGGGCAGGTGTAATACTTAGGGAACCTTTTCAATCTTTCTTTGTGGCTTATTAGGATAGCTCCTCCGTGTGTGTGTGTGTGTGCGTGTGTGTGTGTGTGTGTGTGTGTGTGTGTGAGATGTCCTGTGCCTTATTAGGATAGCTCCTCTGTGTGTGTGTGTGTGTGTGTGTGTGAGATGTCCTGTGCCTTATTAGGATAGCTCCTCCGTGTGTGTGTGTGTGTGTGTGTGTGTGTGTGATGTCCTTCTGTAATATCACCACTGACAATCACTGCATAGTGAGCCAGAGGTAACAGTGGGCATGTGCTCTATTTCTCAGACGAATTGGGGCAGAGAACCATCACTGTAGGCAATGCTGGAGACACTTACATTTCTTTTGCTTTTTATACTTTACAGTTGATTCACATGCGCCACTTTAAACAGAGGGTGAATGGAACCTTTGGGGTATTGTTATTGATAGTTGCCACTGAGTCTATTCTGACTCATGGCCACCCCATGTGTGCAGAGTAGAATTGCTCCATAGCATTTTCAAAGCTGTGACCTTTCGGAAGCAGATCCCCAGTCCTGCCTTAGGAGTCACCTCTGGGTGGGTTCAAACCAACAATCTTTCAGCTAGTAATAGAGCACTTAACTGTTTGCACCACCCAGTTGCCTTATACAACCATTTACCTGCTTTCCCTCTCTACGTGGAAGGTTACATATATTAAATGGATAAAATTAACATATGTTCTCTTTACTTGCTGTATGGCTCAATTATTATAATGGAAGAAGACTTGGACTAAGATATTAGAGTCTCTGTAGCAGTCTGGAAACCCTGGTGGTGCAGTGGTTAAGCGTTTGGCTGCTAACCAAAAGGTCAGCAGTTCAAATCCACCTGCCACTCTTTGGAAACCCTATGGGGCAGTTCTACTCTGTCCTGTAGGGTTGCTATGAGTCGGAATCGACTCGACAGCAGCGGGTTTGGTTCTGGTTTGGTCTGTAGCAATCTCAGGTCATCTTCGGTAAAGCAATTACTCCCTCAGCTTTTTTTCACTTTTCCTTAGCTTTGGTTTTAACATATGAGATGAAGAAATTGCAGGTAGGGATCTCAAATACCTTTCTAGCTGTAACATTGTAGAATTCTTGGAATCTGGTTGTTAATTACCAACGTCAAATAGGCATGTGACAATTTCTAAGGCAATCTGGTTAAAATCTACCTTTATTCCATTCTTTCAGACTACAGTGAAACCTCTGAGAGCCGGAACTTGACGGGACTGCCTTGTTTTTCCGGGTCTCACAAGTTTCCCGCCTTTGACAGGGTGCAATCTTGCCACTTTCCTATCGCTCATTTTAGTGGAAAATATTTGAGTTTTCCTCCTCTGACAGGTTTCTTCCTTATGCAAGTTCCGGCTTTCGCAGGTTTTACTGTGCGTTTATAGATTTAAGCCCCACGGGTGCTGCTACAGCTAAGGGGGAGGAGGAGGTGTTAGAAGAGTTTCAGATGGAGATATCTGGCTAAGCCTTAGAAGGGTTAAATAACTTGCATATTTGCCCAGGGACTTCCTCATTAGCAGGAAATAGAGTCCTAATCAGATCTGACCTTGCCACCTCTAAGCATGCCCCTTATAAATCTCATTTGTTTGGCTGCTATTCTCTGTTGTCAGGAGAGAGTTTCTGTTAGCGTAGTGGTTTGGAGGTCTGGGCTACTAGGGGATGTGGCTACCAATAATCCAATAATCTGTTTGGTGGTGTGTTCCGCCCTGTCCTGGATCTGACCTTTCTTGGAGTTCTTAAGAGCAAAATTCATCATATTGGCTCTTTCTATCCTTAGTACCTTCTGTTATCTTCTGACTCAGTCTGAGGCGTGATGAAAGGCTGAAAGGCTGTAGTGAATGAGAAAATGAAGACTCACTAAATTCATAAGCTGCACTGTGAAACCCGTGAGAGCCGGAACTCAACGGGAGTGGCGCATTTTTCCAGGTCTCACAAGGTTTCCACCTTCGGCATGGTTCAGCTTACTGCTTTTCCGTCGCTCTCTATTAGTGGAAAATGTTTGAGTTTTCCTCCTCTGACAGGTGCCCGCCTTACACAGGTTCTGGCTTTCACAGGCTTTCCTGTATAACCAGTCTTTGGAAAAAACAAGATTTCATTATTTTGTATGATAGTGGCTAGCTTTTGAAAAGTCTTCTTTTCAGAATTCTCCAAATACAAGTTGGTCGATGGATTGATTTTTACGAAAATTTTATTGTGCTTTTGGTGAAAGTGTATAGTTGAAGTTAGTTTCTCATTCAAAAATGTATACACAGCTTGTTTTGTGAGATCGGTTGCAATCCCTGTAATGTGTCAGCACTCTCCCCCTTTCCTTGTCCACCCGGGTTCCCTGCGTCCAGGTTTCCTGCCCCTTCCTGCCTTCTTGTCTTTGCTTTTGGGTGGGAGTTGCCCGTTTGGTCTGGTATACGTGATTGAACTAAGACGCACGTTCCTTATGTGTATTGTTTGTTTTATAGGCCTGTTTAATCTTTGGCTGTAGGGTGAACTTCAGGAGTGGCTTCAGTTCTGAGTTAGCAGAGTGTCCGGGTGTGGACTGATGTTTTGAATTTGCAGGGTTTGTCAAAGATGAAAGATTAAAAAAAACAAAAACCCACCAGAAAATCCCCTTTTCACTATTGTGTTCATTTCGTCAGTCTGGAATTTTTCTATATCCTTTTTCATTTGTCCAACAGTTAAGCAGAGGGGCTCACTGTCCCGTCCTGACCGCTGTAACACTTTCAGATGCTGGTTCCATTGAAGAACAATAGTATACGCAGCAGTGTGGTAGAAACATCTTGCAAAAAGCAATTGTGAATTACAGGGCAACCCTAATTTTAATTGTTTAAAAAGGTTAAGGAAAAACAGTGTAGGGCTTCCCACTGGCAGATGGTGATGGCCTTTATGGTATTCAGGTATTGTGAATTCCTGAGCTGGGAGTAATATTCAAATTGAACAGGTCTTAGAGGACTTTTTAGTGAAATTCTGGATTCAAAAAAGGCCAGAGAAATGAAGAAATGAGCTGACTGAGGGTGAGGGCTGAGGAAGTAGCCCCAGAGGAAGGACCAGAGGAAGGTGAGGGAAGAAAACAAGCCCAGGGAGACCATGGCTGAGACACGAGGCAGGTGGCAGCCAGGACAGTGGTTTCCACCTTAAACCCAAGGGGGTGTATCCAGGACCCAGGCAGAAATAGCCTCGTTTAGAGTCCTGCAGGGAGCTGTCACAGTTGCTAGTATTAAAGCGGGCTCAGTTTGCAAAATAAGCCCACAGAGGCTTACTACCCCTGGGGCACCGTGCCTGCGTGCCTGGTAGCAGCCCCCTGCCTTTAATGGAACTCATCGGGCTGTCTGCAGACGTGGATAACCTGGATCATGGAGACCAGTGAGATAAAGCTCACCAAACTGCAGAGCCATAGTCGCTTTTTCCAGGGAAATGGAATGCCTGGATTAAAGTGAGATGAAGCATTTTACTAATTAAACCAAAAAACCCAAACCCACTGCTGTCGAGTGGATTCCGACTCCCAATGATTTCCTCTTACACAACAAATTCAAATACATCTCGCACTAAGAAGAAACGGATGCAACCTACCTTGGGATATTTATCTTCACTCGCTAGCTAGGCCTGAATGACGGATGCACTTTAAATCTTTGCACAGCTTAGAAACGTCTGGGAAATCCCCACCTGACACTGCAGCTGCCAGGGCTCAAGAGCCAATTTGAAAGGAAATTTTACTACTTTGCCAGGTTCTCTGACCCCCTCCTCCCCACCCCTCCTTTCTCAGGCCATATCTGGGCAGAACCCCTTCCATCTGTTTGTCTAATCAGGAATAACTGAACATTTGCTTTATGCTGCTCGTATTAATGTCGAAGCCAGGCCGTAATCTAGCGGTTAAGTCTTCTCAGAGACCAGGAAATCAAAGTCATGAGGTTTCTTGGAGAAAGAAAAACAATCATATAATCAATCCTTTATATCTTCTGTAATTAATTCACCAATCAGGACTCCTACCATAACACACTGAGGCTGCACCCTATTGCCTGCTGTTCTCTGAGCAAAAGGTTATCTGCGTGGATAAGGCTTCCTTTTAACTAAACCTCATACCTATAATACTGGCTCTGGAGTGTTTTTGTGAGAGTCAAACAGCTTTCGCCACAGATTGTTTTATAAATAGCCTTTGTCTTTTTCTTGCTAAGTATTTAAAATGCCACAGGCTGGTTTTAAAAACAAGGAACAGTCACATGGGTTCCCAAAGCTTTGAACCTCATCTGGAAGGCAAAGAGGGATGATGAAGAGAAACTTATTATTGCTATAGGGCAAAGGGGATCCTAGGATAAGGAAAAGGAAGTGACTCCAGGGGAGTCCCTCGTATACACCAAACTGTAATGCCTTAAAGCTTTGCCAAGCTCATGAGTAAAGTGACCTGAAATGTATATGGTTTGTACCCAGAAGTTCCTTCAAGCTGAAGAATAGTTAATGCATTTGGACTGACTGTGCGCTGGACTTGAAGGCTCAGATTGAGGAAATATAGTCTTAAGGCTTCTGTCTTCTTCTAAGGAGAAGCCTTCCGGTTTATTCCTGAGGAGCGGCAGCCAAGGAGCTGCCAAAGACAGGAAGCTGAGCTTTGGGGGCCATGGTCTGGACCTGCTCTCCATGGTCAATGCCGTTAGCTTTCGTCACAGGAAACTGAACAAGCAAAACCTTTTCTTTGATACTTTTTTACTGAGCAAGCTCCTCAGGGTCTCTTATTTTTGTATATAATTCACAAAATACAGTTTATGAAAGAAATTTTCGGACACTTTAATGATAGATTATTTTATACAGTATGCTTAAATAACAAGAAAAACAATTTTTCCCTCTATTTCTGTTTCTCAGTTGACCTGGCCATATTGGCCTCCATCGACCAGCCATGACTTTTGTTGTTGGCTGCTGTCTAGTTGGCACCGGCTCGTGGCGACTTTCAGTGTAACAGAGTGGAGTGTTGCTGGGTCCTGTGCCATCTTCATGATTGTAGGTTGAGTTCATTGTTGTGGCTATTGTGCCAGTCATCTCATTGATGGTTTCCCTCGTTTTCACTGACCCTCTCTAACCAGTACTACAACCTGGCTAACTAACCCACCTCCACAAAACCTGCCCTTTAGTGAGGGTTAAATAAGATAAATTATGTAAAGACTGAGCACAATGCATGGCAGGTAGTTAAAAAAAAAATTACTGTGAAGTACATTCTGACTCATGGCGAACCCATGTGGTATGCAGTAGAATGTTCCATAGGGTTTTCTTGGCTGTAATCTTTACAGAAGCAGATCTCCAGCTCTTTCTTTCATGGCACTGGTGGGTGGGTTCGAACCACCAACCTTTAGGTTAATAGTCGAGTGCAAACCGTTTGTGCCACCCAGGGGCCTTGACAAATAGTAAGCCCTGAATAAATGATAGTTGCTGATATATGTTAGTTGCCTTCCTTTGTCCCTCCTCAGACTTCATGAATTATCTACCGTGTAAAAGGCTGCCAATGTATATCCTGTGGGAAATTTAAAGAGGAGAGAAAGAGAGAGAAAAGAGTTAAGTAGGATTCCTGGCCTCGAGAACTCACAATTCACTCAGAGAGATGAACACATAAGCAATTATAATAGGACAAGATTGTCAAACTTTTTGGTCTTCAGACCAAAAATAATTATTGAGGATCCCAAAGAACTTCGGTTTATGTAAGTTATATCTTCTATATTTCCCATGTTAAAAATGAAAACTGAGAAGATTTAAAAATATTAATTTAACAATAATAAAGCCAGAAAACATTAACAGAAACATCTTTTACTTAAGAAACATAACTGTATTTTCCAAAATCTTCAAAAATTTTCATGAGAAGCAATTTGGCAAATCTCTTTCATGTGCGACTTAATGGAAGATTTCTGGGTTCTCCTGTCAGGTCTGCATCCGGTCTATTTGCCACGCAAGAGAAAGTAGCCTTTGGAAAACTCCACTGTATACTTGCGAGAGAACTAGAGTGGAAAAGGCAAATAATGTCTTGTCATAAAATAGTTCTGATCTCACAGACCCCCACAAATGTCTCGGGGATCTCCAGAGACCCCCAGACCACACAAGAGGACCGTTGCAATAGAACGTGAATGTGAAGAAGGGGCAAGAATAATAGCTAACATCTATATTGTGCTTGGAAGCCTGGTGGCGCAGTGGTTAAGCGCTTGGCTGCTGAGCAAAAGACAGGCAGTCTGTATCCACCAGCAGCTCCTTGGAAACCCCACGGGGCAGTTCTTTTCTGTCCTGTAGGGTTGATAGGAGCCAGAATCGACTTGACGGCAGCGAGTTTTTGTGTGTGTGTGTGTGTGTGCTTAATACGTGCCAGTCACTCTTCATAGCGGTTACATCTTTAAACCTCGTTTAACAACCCTATGAGTAGGTGCTGTTATTATTATCATCCTAATCTCCAGGTGAAACCAAAGCACAAAGGATTAATTCCTCAAGGTGGAACCAACACTCATTTTCCGACAGTCTGGCCCTTGGTTCAAACTCTTTTTCATGTCATGATCCTGTTTTTCTACCTGGGAATTGAGTAAGATTTCATAGAAAAGAACTTTTTCTTTTTTAAAAAAAATTTTTTTTTAAATTGTAGTTTAAGTGAAAGTTTAAAATTCAAGTTAGTCTCTTATACAAAAATTTATATGTACGTTGTTATGTGACCCTAGTTGCTCTCCCTACAATGTGACAGCACACTCCTCCTTTCCACCCCGAATTTCCCGTGTCCATTCAACCAGTTCCTGACCCTCTCTGCTTTCTCATCTCACCTCCGGACAGGAGCTGCCCATTTAGTCTCATGTATCTACTTGAACTAAGAAGCACACTCTTCACAAGTATCATTTTATGTCCCACAGTCCAGTCCAATCTTTGTCTGAAGAGTTGGCCTTGGGAATTGTTTTAGTTCTGGACTGATAGAGAGTCTGGGGCCCATGCTTCCTGGGGTTCCTCCAGTCTCAGTCAGACCATTAAATCTGGTCTTTTTACTAGAATTTGAGTGCTGCACTCCACCCTTCCCCTGCTCCATCAGGGACCCTCTGTTGTGTTCTCTGTCAGGGCAGTCATTGATGGTAGCCGGGAACCATGCAGTTCTTCTGGTCTCAGGCTGATGAAGTCTCTGATTTATGTGGCCCTTTCTGTCTCTTGGGCTAATACTTTCCTTGTGTCTTTGATGTTCTTCATTCTCCTTTACTCCAGGTGTTTGGACCAATTGATTCATTTTAGATGGCTGCTTGCTAGCTTTTAAGACCCCAGACGCCACTCACCAAAGTAGGATGCAGATCATTTTCATAATAAACTTTGTTATGCCAGTTGACATAGATGTCCCCTGAAAGCATGGTCCCCAGGCCCCCACCCCTGCTACTTGTCCCTCGAAGTGTTTGATTGTATTCAGGAAACTTCTTAGCTTTGGTTTAGTCCTGTTGTGCTGACTTCCCCTGAAGTATGTGCTGTCCTTCCCTTTGCCTAAGATAGTTCTTGTCTACTATCTGATTAGTAAATAACCCTCACCCTCCCTCCCCACCCTCGTAACCATCAAAGAATGTTTTCTTCTGTGTTTAAACCATTTCTTGAGTTCTTATAACAGTGGTCTTATACAACATTTATTTGTCCTTCTGTGACTGACTAAATTCACTCAGCATAATGCCCTCCAGATTCCTCCATGTTATAAGATGTTTCTCAGATTCATCGTTGTTCTTTATCATTGCGTAGTATTCCATTGTATGAATATACCATAATTTTTTATCCATTCATCTGTTGATAGGCACCTAGGTTGTTTCCATCTTTTTGCTATCGTGAACAGTGCTGCACTGAACATGGGTGTGCATGTATCTATCCATGTGACAACTCAGAAGACCTTTTTCTTAAAAAATATGTAGCAAGGAACTTCTTATAGATAACCCTGTGGGAACACTCCACTGTTACTAAATACTGAGCAGGATTTTATTCTCACAAACGTTCCCAGCCTCCAGCTGTATCTAACACTCCTGCATCACTTTACGTTCAGATTTCTTTCCTTTTTGGCCCTTGCGTCAACAGCACCCCCACCACGTCTACACCCACCACCCTCCCCAGTCTGTTCAAGGTTCCTGCCAGTGACTGCCAGTTAGGGGAATTTGCAGCTTCAAGGCTAATGGCAGGATTCTTTTCATTAAGAATAAATCACAAACACAGGACCTAAAGAAGTCTCAGTTAATGCCAAAAAAAAAAAAAAGTAAACTGTTATAGGATTTAAATACAAGAACATAGACCTATAAGGTACTGCTTCTATGCCTTATGACAAAGTTATTGTTTCCAACATTTACCCTAAAACTCAGGATATTGCTTGGGCGAATATAAGAGGAATTCAATATGAGATTTAAAAAAAATAAAAAAGAATTGCTGGGCAGCACTAAACCTTTCACATGTACTATAGCCATTTCACGGGAGCCCTGGTGGCGCAGTGTTAAAGCACTTGGCTGCTAACCAAAAGATCGGTGGTTGGAACCCACCAGCCACCCCTCAGGAGAATGGTGTGGCAGTCTGCTTCCGTAAACATTTACAGCCTTGGAAACGCTATGGGGCAGTTCTGCTCTGTCCTGTGGGGTTGCTGGGAGTCGGAATTGACCCAGTGGCAAGAGGTATCAAACATGAGGCTAAAGAACCAAATCACACCGAGAGAGGTGGGCTTTATTCTAAGGGTAGGGGATTTTAAGAAGTTGAGCTTTACATTCAGAATTGCATGCTGGAAAAAATGCTCTGGCCATGGAGAAGGGAATGGAGTAGGGCAGAGAGACTAGACCCAAGGGTTCGGTTAGGGGGCTGTTACAACAATCGAGGCAAAGATGATGATGGCCTGTGTAGAAGCGGTTGTTGGGATAAAGAGAAATGTGCAAATTCAAGAGACATTCAAAATGTTAAAGGGTATTTTTTAAAGGGTAAAATAACGATTCACACACATAAAATGAGCATGTGTCAAAGATTTTATTTAACTCATTAATGAATGAGAGAACCAGTAAGATGTTAAAAGGAAAATTCAAAGGACGCACACAGATATAGGCAATTCCTGAACCAAAAACTGATTCTGACTCATAGCCACCCCATAGGACAGAGTAGAACTGCCCCACAGGGTTTTCAAGGAGGAGCTCGTGGATTTGAACTGCCAACCTTTTGGTTAGCAGACCAGCTCTTTCTATCCCCAGGATGCCTAGCACACCATCCATCAATTATATTTCATAAATATATATATATATAGAATGAAAGACTAGTGTATTGGCTTATCCCAGATCATAGAGCAGGTTACATAGCATTCCAGGATTCAAACCCAGTTCTTCTAACTCTACGTATCTTCTGACTCACATATCACTAGGATAGATGATTTAAACTATGATATTTCATGGAATTTTGAAAAGAAAAAATATTTCTTAATTTCTCATATTTGTGGTAACTCAACATAACTACAAAACTCAAATATAGCCTTTTCTAAGGAGAGGTAACTCAGTAGAAGGACCTAGGCTTTGACATCAGACAGACCTAACAAGTGTAACCTTGGGCAGTTATTTAACCTTTCCGAGTCTCAGTTTTCTCGTCTATAAAATGATGATAATACTGGTTTCTATGAAGGCATAAAGATTAAATAAGATAAGGTATATAAACACGTAAGTACACTAGGCACTTCAACAGATTCTAGCATCTTTTCCTTCTGAGGCTTAAAGCTTTTGCATTCTTTCCTTAGACCAAAATCTTCCTTTGTTGGAATATGGGCTATATTTAGCGCTTAGCTCCTTTGCTTAATTCTTCATCTATCTAAATTTAGTTTTTTCAGTGTAATTTCTGTAGAAAGATCTTCATTTCTTCATACGTTTATCACCTGTTTCAAATACTTTGCTTTTCACTCTTTTTTTTCCAATATACTTACCTTCCACTCTTTCCAATATACATTTCCTTCTTTCTTCCCAGTATACTAAGCTTTACTATTACATGCTTCCAGGGTCATATTGCTAGATTACAACCTAAATTGGGTTTGTCATAGGTTTTTTGATTCCTTTTATAGATTTCCCAGATGCAACAGGCATTCCTAATTCGACATGTATTTCCAACTCAGCTTTTTAAGACACCATTACAATTCAGGATTGTTGTTTTTAACATGTATTTCCTGAAGTTCCATAACAATATTTTATTTCTCTGCCGTTCCCTGAATACATACACATAGGCTGAAATCAGAAACAGAAGGACGTTTATTCTGCCGGCCCTCTGGTGACAGAAGCATTTGAGGCAGTTGAGAGTGATACAGTAAGGATTTGATCAGTTTCCCATCGTTAAAGAAAGGGAATGTTAGTAAACCTCACTAGCCCTTAATTTTCCTCAGAGAAGGCTCAATAATAATAACCTGCTCCACCCACCTCACATGTCTTATTATGAGGCTATTATGAGTATATGCAATTACTTTAGAAATGCAACTCAATCTACAAATGTAAGCGCATTGGTTATTGTAAATGTAAGATAATGTGAGTGATTATTGTTATTATTTGCCACTGTCTGGATGTAATTTCCCTGTGTCAAGCCAATGGAGCACACTCACTGTAGGGAACGTCCGTACGCCCCCAAACAAGCAAGAGCTGATTGTGGTCCTCTCGCCTTGATGGTCCTGGCTGGCAATCCGAAGGCTTTGTGTGATGAAACCCTACGTGCTCAGTCTGGAGTGGTTGAAGGCATTTAGACCTTTTCGTGGCTGAGTATTGTGTTTGCACAGTTATTTACACCGCCCAGCAACCTGGCCCAAGGCAAACAATCCCCATTAGCTACACGGTGACTTGCAATACCCGGCATTGCTCTGCTAACATAACAGCAAACATTTACGGTAACTGGAAGACTGAGTGCGCCCCACCCACCCTTGTACTGTTGAGTTTCGTTCTCTAGTTGTTTTCTGGTCTCCAGAACTCATCCATAAAATGAGAGAATCTGACAACTGAAAGAACAGGAGAGGTCACTGGGTTCAACCCTCTTTACCGAAACAAGAGATACACCCCACACTGAGCAGACAGCCAGTGATGAGAAGCTCATCAGTTTTGAGCTATCCTGTTCCATTGTTGGAGCCCTGGTTGCGCAGTGGTTAAGTGTTTGGTTGCTAACCAAAAGGTCAGCAGTTCAACTCCACCAGCCACTCTTTGGAAACCCTATGGGGCAGTTCTACTCTGTCCTACGGGGTCGCTATTAATCAGAATCGACTCAACGGCAGTGGGTTATTCCATTGTTGGATGTTCTGATTCCTTATATTCACAGAACGTTTTTTTTTTTTAATTACTGAAAGGGACCCTAGAGATCATTCTAGTCCAAATCCTTTGGTTTACAGACAATTAAATTGAGGCCCAGAGAGGTGAGGTAACTTGCCCAAGGTCAAACAACTTACTGATGGCACAGCTGGCACTCCTGATTCCTGGTATCTTTTTTCCAAACCAGCAAACTGCAAAGTTACTGAAGTCATAAATGTTGACTGGTATTAAATGCTATTGTGAAGTATATAAATGCTTTAGTATACAGTGTATTTTAGCATAGCAAATATTTATGTTGCGCTATAAACTGGAGCCTTCGTGGCGCAGTGGTTAAGAGCTCGGCTGCTCACCAAAAGGTTGGCAGTTTGAATCCACCAGCCACTCCTTGGAAACGCTATGGGGCAGTTCTGCTGTGTCCTGTAGGGTTGCTGAGTCAGAATCGACTCGACGGCAGTGGGTTTGGATTTTGTTTTGTTTTGTTTTTAATAGATAAACTGACTTTGATTTCATGGAGAAACTCTAAACCTTTCATTTTGATTATGTACAAAGATCTCCTTAAAGCTTATCAGAAACTCCCTGCTAAAAAAGAAGTCATCAGTCTGACCCCTGTAATGTATCTATGAAGTCATATGGCCAAAAAAGATGCAAAAACACATTTCTCTGCCTGGCACGAGGCTGTGGAGTGGATTGGAGCCAGGATTTTTAAAATATTCCCGTCAGGCTTCTGTCCCAGGCCTGTCAATGGCCATGTGGATGAGACTGGAGTAGAGCCTTCCCATATGCTGGGGACTCTGAAAGGCCACCTGGCCTTTGCATGCCTTCTGGAAGAACTACACTTAAAGAGAGACTGCAACCTTTTTGTCCTGTGAAATTACTCCCTGGAAGCTTTAGGGTCACCTCTTGCCTTGTGTATGGGGGTGATGGTGAAGGGGAGGAAGAAGCTGACAGACCCCGGGAGGGTTTTGAGGGGTGTGGACAGGCTGGGGTAGAAGGAGCAGTGGAAATGGTGTGAGGAGCTGATGAGCAGCGCTACCTGCTCTGAGAAATAGCCAAGAGCCATAGAAAGAGGAGCTGGCAGCAGCTTCAGGCCTGTGACCCAGGAGGCTAGCCTTAATGTCTTCTTAGTTGTAGAAGCAAAAATATTCACTGAAGGTGTATCAGATGCACCAGCAAGAAAGACAGTTTCCTCCCAAATTTCAAACTTTGGTCTCATATTTCTGTGGAGACAGACAACCAGGCTC
Organism: Dugong dugon; assembly: GCA_030035585.1. NCBI lineage: Eukaryota > Metazoa > Chordata > Mammalia > Sirenia > Dugongidae > Dugong > Dugong dugon. The sequence continues at coordinate 30,238,369 of CM057466.1, read as the reverse complement.
TTGTCCCCCAAAGCAGGAAGATGAGCCTCTCTAGTCCCCACTGTCCCACTCCACTTTGTAGCTTATTACAAGCACGTATCACGGTCGGCTTGACTTAGAACTGTTGTCTTTGTGGCTATCTCCCCTACTAGGCTGGAGTTTTGATGCACAGGGACCATGTCTTCTTTTTTCATAATTAAATTGTGAAATATGTCAGGTATACCAGAAATGATGAGGATGTCAGCTTTTCACCTTTGTATCACCACGTGGTTCCTGACAAGCACAGTGCCTGGCATACAGAAGAGGTTTGGGTTGAATTGCAGTGTTGACTTCCTTGTACTTCTGCAATCCTCCTTTCTGTCCTTTGCAGATCGTGGGGAATCAGAATCATTTTCTCTGGAGATCTAAGCTCTGAAGGTCAATGCAAATATACTCTGATATTCCTGGAAACAGTAGCGGTCCCGAAAATCCCTTGGAGTAATGGTGCCCACATTGTTGGTGTTAGGTTCCGTCAAGTTGATTCCGACTCATAGCGACCTCATGTGACAGAGTAGAACTGCCCCACTGGGTTTTCTTTACAGAGCAGATCGCTGGGTAATCCTCCCGCGGAGCTGCTGGGTGAGTTCAAACCGCCAACCTTTTGGTTAGCAGCCAAGCACTTAACCGTTGTGCCACCAGGGCTCCTTGGTGCCCACATTCAAAACCAAAAACCAAACCCGTTGCTGTTGAGTTGATTCCAACTCATAGCGACCTTATAGGACAGAGTAGAACTGCCCCATACGGTTTACAAGGAGTGGCTGGTGGATTCAAACTGCCGACTTTTTGGTTAGCGGCCGAATGTCTAACCACAGCACCACCAGGGCCACCAGGTGCCCACATTACACAGTCCTACTTGTTGATGGTCATTAGAACTCAGAGGTAGCCAAGTGTTGTATTCAGAAGACTTCAAGTTTAAATAAAGCAAGAAACAATAAAGGTATAAGAAGCTAATGGAAATGTGGATTTGGCCTTTGATGATAGAGGGAGTTTGTTATCTGTGTTTAGGGTTGCATCCTTCAGTTGTCACTGGTTTATTGAGGAGGCCCAGGAAGAAGCTCACAGAAGACAGGGTTTTGAAGAAAGGAACACTGCTGAGTTGAGGAAATGTTGTTTTTGTTGTTGTTAGGTGCTGTTGTTAGGTGCCGCTGAGTCAACTCTGATTCATGGTCACCTCATGTACAACAGAACAAAGTGTTGCCCAGTCCTGCATCATCATCACAATTGTTGGTATGCTCAAGTTCATCGTTGCAGCTACTGTGTGTTTTGAGTGCCTTCCAACCTAGGGGGCTCATCTTTCAGCACTATATCAAACAATATTCTGTTGTGACCTATAGGGTTTTTGTTGTCTACTTTTCAGAAGTAGATCACCAGGCCTTTCTTCCTAGTCTGCCTTAGTCTAGAAGCTCTGCTGAAACCTGTCCACCATGGATGACCCTGCTGGTATTTGACATACCAAGTGGTATAGCTTCCAGCTTCAGAGCAACATGCAAGCTAACACAGTGCAACAGACTGACATAGGGGTGGTGGGGGAAAAAGATAGGAGATTATTTGAATGTGTTTTACTGTGTGGGGGCGGGTTGGGGCTTGGTGATCGATTCAGGAAGATCATGAAGGAGACGAAGGAGAATGATGAAATGACCCTTGAGGAAGGATAATACTGATCGCCCAGCTACAGAAAAAGTGGGCCCGTGGAATTTGTAGTTCTTCTCACCTGAGTATGCTAATTGGGTGACATTTTCCCTGATACTTTTCTCTCCAACTATATTGTAGTCGTTTGTCCCAGTTTCGGTTTAGCTACTTCCTTATTCCTTGCTTCCAGCTGTCTTCTCTGATAGAATATGTGAAATTATGACCTCCTCTCTGCAGTTCCCTGACTGGCACCTCGTCTGTATTTTCTGCCGCTTGGTCTCATCCAGTCCTCCACGCTGGAAAGCGCTCTCTCGCCATCACATCGTGGAAACAAGCAAACAAGCAAAAATCCAAATAAGAGCAAACAAGGGCTATTTGTTCAGAGCTTGCTATAGGAAGGGAATCAGCCAACTTCACTTCCATCTGGCAGAGACTCAAAGACAGGCAGAGAGTAAGTAGAAAGCTTTATAGTGGGAAAAAGGGAAGCCTTCAGGTAGGCCCTGATTAGAGGCTGCTGGCATGGGGAAGCTGGAGGTAGGCTAACTAGAAGTGGTGCATTTCATGGGATTGGTTGTGGGGCATACTTGGCTTTTTCTGGTTGGTCCTAAGTTGGAATCTGGGACAAAAATTTATTTATTATTTACTTATTTTTTATTGTGCTTTGGGTTAAAGTTTACAGCTCAAGTTAGTTTCTCATACAAAAATTTATACACACATTGTTATGTGACCCTAGTTGCTCTCCCTATAATGTGACCACACACTCCTCCTTTCCACCTCGGATTTCCTGTGTCCATTCAACCAGCCCCTGTCCCTTTCTGCCCTCTTATCTCGCCTCCGGACTGGAGCTGCCCATTTAGTCTCGTGTATCTACTTGAACTAAGAAACCCACTCTTCACAAGTATCATTTTATGTCTTACAGTCCAGTCTAATCTTTGTCTGAAGAGTTGGCTTCAGGAATGTTTTTAGTTCTGGGTTAACAGAGAGTCCTGGGGCCATGTCTTCTGGGGTTCCTTCAGTCTCAGTCAGACCATTAAGTCTGGTCTTTTTACATGAATTTGAGTTCTGCACCCCACTTTTCTCCTGCTCCATCAGTGAATCTCTGTTGTGTTCCCTGTTAGGGCGGTCATTGGTGGTAGCCAGGCACCATCTAGTTCTTCTGGTCTCAGGCTGATGGAATCTCTGGTTTATGAAATCTGGGACAAAAATTAAGGAAGCTGTCAGTTATTAGTTAAGTCCTGGCCATTCTGGGCCCATTGTTACAGGGATTGTTGATTGGCTTCCTGGACTGGTAGCTGCAGATAGTGATTTGACATCCTGGGTTAGATACTGAAGACAGTGGTTTGTCTTCCTGGGCTGGATGCTGCAGATAGTGGGTCAGAGTTTATTTTTATATATGGTCTCTGGCCATTGTTTGTTTGTTCATTCAGTCTCTCAACGTTCAGCCAATCATTATGTCCTATCAATTCTGCCTTCTAAATACCTCACAAATTCCTTCCATTCTCTCTATATTACCTTTTTTTCTACCCTCCATCCTTCCTGCATGCATGTCCTACCCTGAAACAGAATCATCCTTCAGATCTGATCATGACACCTCCCTTTACCTCTCCGCCCATAGGAAAAATTCCTCTAATCTACCTCCCCAGCCCTATCTTATACATTCCTCCTCACCTCCCACTAGCCCTACTCAAGTTTCTTCCTTTCCCCAAATAGCCATGTGATTTTCACACCTCCATGCCTTCGTATATGCCAATCCCTCTGACTGATATTCTTTATTTTTTAAAAAAAACCCAAATCCTTTGCCGTTGAATCGATTCTGACGCACAGCGACACTATAGGACAGAGTAGAACTGTCCCATAGGGTTTCCAAAGCTGTAATCTTGATGGAAGCAGACACCAACCTTTCAGTTAGCAGCCGAGTGCTTAACCGCTGTGCAGCCAGGGCTCCTTGATATTCTTTATACCCCTTCCTTGTTCATCCTGGAGAGCAATTTTCTCTTCTTTGTACTTCCAACATTTGTCCCTGTCTCCCTTAGAGAGCTTCTCACATTACACAGTAATTATCGACTCACATATTTCTCCTCTAGTAGACGGTAGAATCCCCCAGAGCAGGAGTCTACCATCTTGCTCATCTTTGCATTGTCCTTACTGAAGAGCTGGCAGAGCAGCTGATTAACAAAGCATTTGTGGAATCAAGTGAATGAGCTGAATCGAAAATACCTGATAAACGACCACCTTCCTCACAGGGGAGCCCTGGTGGTGTAATGGTTAATTGTTTGGCTGCTAACCAAAAGGTTGGCAGTTTGAATCCACCAGCCATTCCTTGGATACCCCATGGGGGCAGTTCCACTCTGTCTATAGGGTCACTATGAGTCAGAATCGACTTGATGGTGGGTGACAAGTTTGGTTTTGTTTTTGGGTTCCTCACAGAAATGGGAGATTTTCAGGAGCCATCTTTGGAAGGCAGATCTAAGGATTACCTTTGTTAGATGGCGGTGGTGAGAACTTACGTGAGGACGTCTTTGACGCTCCTGAACATCTTAGAAGGCATGGTAGATCAAAGCTTAATTTAAGCAGCACGCCAAAGAACAGTTCTAACACTTCTAACTTGTATTCTCTTTCTAAGAATGATCTCAGGTGCCCTTTAAGACTTCGAGACCACAAAAAAATACCCTGTGCAGGTTTTTTTTTTAAACTTGTAATTTTCTGATTATTTTGATAAACTCAATTTTCTTTACTATTTTCCTTCTTATTAGAATTGTTCTTGTCTTCTGCCTTTTTTTTTCCCCCCCGCTTGTATCTTTAAAATTATCATATTTTGGGAAAATAGTCCAAAGCAGTGAAGCCTTCAGCTTTACTGTAAGAGGCAGAGCAGAATAGTCAGCCACTAGGGCACCTTGTGTGGGTCCCTGGGTGGCACAAAATGGTTAAGCGTCTGATTACTAGCCGAAAGGTTGACGGTTCAAACCCTCCCAGAGGCAACTCAGAAGACAGATCTGGTGACCTACTTCTGAAAGTTCACAGCTTTGAAAACGCTGTGGAGTAGTTCTACTCTGCACACTTGGGGTCGCCATGAGTGGGAATGGATTGTAAGACAGCTAAGAACAACAGCAACAGGGGTTCTGCAAATTTATGCAAGCACCTTCATATAAAACCTTGCAGCTTCTTTCTAGGTTAACTTCCCATTCCTAGGTTTCATTTCATGGTAAATAATGCCACCATTTTTCTTTTCAAGAGATATTTGCAAGCTGATTAAAAATAGACGAAGCAGCCTAAACCTATTGTTTGTTTTCTCCCATTTGATGTTTCTTTTTTTTTTTTGCCCAGACCTTCTGGAATCCTGAAGACCTTCTAATTGCCAATATTGACAACGTGAGACTTTTCCCTGTAATTTCCAGGGATTTGGTATAGGAGGGTGGTGTCTGAGAGTTGCTTTTGAAAATCTGGCGGTGCTATATTCTTCTGCCGTAGTAGAGTCGCTTGTCTGTCCTTGGAGGCTACCCTTTCCTTCAGTGCCTCCTGTGGATGGCTGCACTGATGAATGCGTTCTCTTAGGGGAGCTTCATGGCGCAGCCGTCACCCATTACCGTGCAGCAGGACTGTAATTTACAGCCCCAGATGGTGGCTCTCTGCCTCATCATTCCCTGTCACCTTCAGTAAAGCAGCATAGACATTGACTATTCAATTGCTTTCCTCTCTAAAATAATAGATGCCATTTGCAAAGGGATTTGTATAAAAACACTTTTAGTTATAAAAAGGTTGAAAATACATGAAGTTTCCTCAGAATGTGAAGGACCTAATGAGTTGTTATAACAAATAAACAGCCACGTGGTCAGGCTTCTCTTTCTTGGCCCCGCTCTGCATGGAGATGAGGTTTGGAGGTGCCCGTTATGGTCAGACTCCTGAATTTTCACAGAAGCTCGCTCTTTCTTCTTTTTGGTTGATTGTTAGTTTATGGATGAACCCTTAAATGAAAGCCCAGAGTATTTGCATTCCAGGTTCTTGCCAGAGAATATAATCTATAATTCTTAGCTATTTCTTTTTTTTTTAAGTTTGAGTATGATAAATAGTGGTCAAACTGGATTTCCTGAAGAGGGTGTAGTCCATGCCCTCCTGGATTAAATCAGACTTTGAAAGAGCAAGAGATTCCTTAGTTGGAATTTCTTACTGTAAGTATTGCTTTTCTGGAATACTTGGGAATCTCAGCTTGTATGGAGGGGTACTCCAAAAACTGTCCTAGGAAAGATGTTGCTGTATATGCTGTGAGGACATTGTTGAGGCTCTTTATTCTTCCTCATTTTGTGTGGGTCAATGCGAGAAAGGCTTCTCAGGCCTCAGTACGAGTAAACACAGCTTCTCCTGGACAGTTCTGTGTTTTATCTTACTTGCATAATAAATTGTGCCTTTCTTTTTATTTTGAGCCACAGAAAGCTCTGGGCCAAATCTGTGCGCCATCTTTAATGGTTGTTAGCATACAAATCATTTGCGTCTACTGGTTTTAACGTCGGCTTTTTGTTTTTGACGTTTGATTCTTATTTCCCTTCACCTCTTTCCCTGTTGTACCGGGTGCATTTTGTCAGCAGCTTCACAGCCTTTTTGGAACAAAATCTGTGTGCCTATCTGTCTCCTGGTCTGTATTTCCTTATTTAAATCTATTTAAGAAGTCAAGCGGATAATACTCAGTCTCGTAATAAAATCATAATATTGTCACCTTTGGATTTTAGTATTTAGTTGTGTGTGTTTTTGAACTCTTAAGCTCTGTAACAGCTCCATAACGTGAACCATGGACAACGTTCACGAGACAGGATGTAGAGGCCAGATGACGCCTGGAAGTCTTACTGTGTAATTTAATCCTCGGTGCTGAGTTGTTTGGCTTCACTGGACTCTGAGCGTGCATATGTAATTATGTGCGCATGTGTAAAACGCCCAGCCCTGATGGAGAGAGGGAGGAACATCATTAGCAGAGATGAGATTTGTCTCTCCAGCTGGGCAACGTGCCTCTGAATTCCAAGGGCTTTCCCCAGTGTAAATTATTAGACTGACTCAGCTGCCGTTCAATTCCCCTCTGGCTGAACTGCTTTTGCTAATGCTGTTAAGCCAGGGCTCAGGAGGCAAAAAGTCCTGAGGTACTAGATATATCTTCCACATGTCAAAAGAAAAACCTCTCTCTTTCTTACAGCCAGAGGATAGAGGAAGATAGCCTCCCCAAATCAAAAATAAAACAGCAAAACGGAGATAAAGGAAGGCTGTGAGCTGAAGTTCAGCTACACATACAATGGTTTGGAAATTGTCAGAGACTGAAATAATTTCTCTCTAGCTACAGCAAATAGGAGTCTTCTAATCAGTAATGCAATTCAGATCAGTTGAGAGTTTCTGACTTTAAATAGGCACTGTCCTGAAATTGGTGAAGTCTAAATAGATTAACTCCATTTAGGAAGCACTCTGAGCCAAACTCATGTCCTTGATTGATTCAAGGCCACATGGTGGTCTAGCCTTAAGTTCATTAGTGGTGATGGTATACTAATAATCAGGAAGACTTTTAAATATAACATGAAGCATAAGGCTCAGCATAATAGACATACTTATGAACTGGTTGAGTAGAATTTGCAGCTGTATTAAGTGGTCTGTTTTAGTTTTTTCCTTTGACAATTAAGCCTCCATGTATGTTGTACCAAAAGGTCAGCAGTTCGACTCCACCAGCCGCTCCTTGGAAACCCTCTGGGGCAGTTCTACTCTGTCCTATAGAGTCTATGAGTTGGAATTGACTCGATGGCAATGGGTATGTTGTACTAATGCACTTCAAAAAAGCATAGTGTCTCACTCTATGATTTGATTACCTAAGATGGCCAACTTATTGATACAGATAATCCTAGTGACTAATTTATCCATTGAAGGCCAGGGAGAATAAATGAAATGCACAGATAATATAGGAGATGTAATTAAGTGAGTGTCTCATTTATTTTTTTTAGCCAGTGTATTAGTCCCCTAGGACAGCCGTGACAAAATACCACAAAGTAGGTGACTCTAAACAACAGAAATGTACTGTCTCACAGTTCGGGAGGCTAGAAGTCCAAGTCAACGTGCAGGCCAGGCCATGCTTCCTGCAAAGGCTCTAGGGGAAGATCTTTTCTTGTCTCTCCCAGCTTCTGGTAGCCCCAGGCATTCCTTGGCTTGTTGATGCAACATCACAGGCCCTCCCCGCTCTGCATGTCTCTCTGTGTCTCTCTTCCTCTTTCAAAGGACGCCACTCGGATTGGATTAGGACCCGCCCTGCTCCAGTATGACCTTCTATTAACTGGTGACACCTTCAAAGACCTGATTTCCAAACAGGTACCAGGAGTTAGGATTTTAACATATCTTTTTAGGGGGACACAACTCAATCCATAAGAGTTACATTTTCTTTTCCTCACCAGATCTATTAAAAATTGTCTGACTTGAGTTTTTTCTTCTCCTCCTTCCTTTGCTTTTCCTTTGGGGAAGTTGTCAATATACTGAGGAATAGGACTAAAATATAAAGATCAAGGAAACCATGTAATAATGAATGATGAATCTTCAGGGCTGTAAATGCCTAGACACAAGCCTAGGCACTCTGCAGGTGGTATCCCTCACTGCTATCATCATCAGCATGAGGAGTAGCACAGCCATACTTACTGACACTATGCATAAATAAAACCAAAAACCAAACCCATTGCCGTCGAGTTGATTCCGACTCATAGAGACCCTATAGGACAGAGTAGAACTGCTCCATACGCTTTCCAAGGAGCAGCTGGTGGATTCAAACTGCCGACCTTTAGGTTAGCAGCCGAGCTCTTAACCACGGCACCACCAGGGCTCTGTGCATAAATAAAAACCCATTGCCGCTGAGTCGATTCTGACTCACAGCAACCCTATAAGACAGAGTAGAACTTCCCCATAGGTTTCCAAGGAGCGCCTGGTGGATTTGAACTCTCAACCTTTTGGTCAGTAGCCCTAGCTCTTAACCACTGTGCCACCAAGGTTTAATAGTAGCCCAAATAATGTATTAGTTTAAGATTAAAAATACCAGATATGGTTGAAAACTTATCACCTTAACTATTATTATCGTGGACTTTATGAAGAGGTGAAGATTTAAAAGCAAAAGATTAAGGAGGATGTGCCTGAGATCTCAGTGAACAGAAGAATGGCATTATGAGAACAGGTGAGGGAGTCAGCACTTCTTCACGGCGGGCTGTCTTGAGTTACCACTGCTATAAAGGCAAGAAGGAAACCTCACTGGTGGGGTTGGGGTCAGTTTTGGGGTATAAATTGGTGGAAAAAGTTCACCCTTGAATGTTGAGAACTGCTTTACACATAGCAGGCTATGGAAATTAACTAGATTATCATGAAAAGTTAGGGTTGGTGAAACTAACCCATGAAGCCATCATTAAACTAAAGTTTAGCCCAGTTCATAAAGGAGGTTTGCCTCGAGCATAGCGCTCTTATAAAGGATTGTCTATATCTGTATGAGTGTAAACTAAAGCACAGATGAGAACTGTAAGGGGCAGAGAGTCTAAGTTAATGGTGACGAAATAATATGGGTAGAGGCATTGAGAACAGTGACACGGTGTGAAGTATGTGACCCATGTCGTTGAACTCTACATGGAGAAATTGTGAATGGATGTATGTTTGGTTGTGTATATTGCCACCAGAGATAAACAAAATATTTAAAAAGTAAAAATAATAGTGAAGGTTGGCCACCGGAGCCTGGTCTGTGGGTGTGGGACCTGTGCAACAGTGCAGGGCCCTGCGTGTGGGTTAGTGCTCTGCTGTCTCCATCTCGAAATTCTTGATAATTTTTGAACGAAGGGCGCTTCATTTACATTTTGCGCTGGCTTTGAAAATTATGTAAGCTGTCTTATTGGCAATGTCTAAAATTGTCATAAGCCCCGCGATGATGTTCTCGCTAGCAATGCACCTAGGTACAAGGAACACTTCCTGTGGCCTGCCTCTTTTTGCTTAATGAAACGCTTAGTCCTCCTGACTACTGTTAGGTTTCTGTAAGTGGCTCTGAAGAGTGTGTTGTGCCAGTGAATGATTTAAGGGAAACTCTGCCTCGATTTTATGTCCCAAAACAATGCTATTGTTTCATTCACTTACCAGACTGCTTCATCTTTCTCCCACAGAGCGGCTGGTGGGTTTAAACCACCGACCTTTCAGTTAGCGGCCCAGCACTTACCACTGCCTCACCAGGGCTCCTGGTGTATGTATGTATTATATATATTGTTGTGTGCCATCGAGTCGATTCCGACTCATAGCGACCTTATAGGACAGAGCAGAACTGCCCCATAGGGTTTCCAAGGAGCAGCTGGTGGTTTCAAACTGCCAACTTTTTGGTTAGCAGCCTGAGCTCTTAACCACTGCACCACCAGGGGTCCATTTTGCATATATGTATATATATATATGTTATTTAATGTAACAGCATGATTTCAGAAACGGTGTATATTTTGCTCATTCCCGTTACTGTGCTCTTGAACAAAAGCTTTCTGATCATTGCATAAGAATGAGTAATGGTTTTTATGAGGTCAGATTCTTCTGATCAGAGAAAAGAGACTCATAGCCCAGCATGCAGAGCCTTCCATGATGTGGTACCATCCTATGGTTATAGCAGTGCCAATCGCTGCTTTCCCTGTAACTTGTGTTCCAGCTACTCCAGGCTATTTGCTATTCCTGGAAAATGCCATTATCTTCTTGCCCTCTATTCTTTTCTTCATGAAATTCCCTTTGCAAGATAGTATGCCTTCTTTCAAATAGCACATCCACCTCCTCTCTCCCTCCTGCCCCGCCCCTTCTCCACTGGTGTGATTCTTACTGCTTCTTCAAGGTCCAGCTTCTCTGCTCAAATGTCTCTTCCTCTATGAGGTTTTCATCTGATTTCTTCAGTGAAGAGTTAGTTGCTGCTTCGCCTGCTGGGCTGAGGCTGGTACCTCTTAAAGGCTCATTTAACTTTGTAACTTTGTAAGTTACTTGTTTATGTCCCTATCTAACATTAGGTTGTACACTCCTTGAGGGCAGGACTGTTTGATCTGTCTCTGCTCCATGACCTCTGGCATCATAACACAGTGTCTGGCACATGCTCAGTGCGTGTCTACTGAATGAGTAAGCTGAACAACCTATTCTAACTCCTTGACAATGTTATCGTGTGTGTTTAAAGCTGTAGGTTGTAATTCCCTAAAATGAAACAGCCAATTGACATCAATTTACGTTGTTGGAAATAGTTTTGAGTTTGAGAAGTCATTTTTGCAAGACCCATCACCGTCGTGTCGATTCTGACTCCTAGTGACCCTGTTGGACAGAGTAGAACTGTCCCATGGGGTTTCTAAGGAGCAGCTGGTGGCCTTTTGGTTAGCAGTGGAGCTCTTAACCACTATGCCACTGGAGAGTATTAATAAAAGTAGGGTGATTGGTGGGCATGAGGCCGCCTAGAGTTGTGTGATGTAGTAACCTGGGTGAAAAACAACGAGAGTCCAGTAGCAGAAAAAATGTGAAAAGACTGGAGGGCCCAAGAGTAGCCAGGAAAAATTACCTAAAACAGTTTGAAGTCAGAAAAGCAGGAAGTGCAGAATAATACTTGACTCTCAGTGTAGCCATCCCGAGCCAGCAATTTAATTCTCAACTTTTCCTTTTGTAGCACCTTCCTTCATTAAATTACACCGCCGTGCCAAGAGAAAGCTTGAAATAAAGCCAGTAACATGTCAGGCGTATTTAAGAGTATGCTAAATACTTTTCTTTTCCTACCACTTTAACTCGCAAACTAAATCCTAGTGATAATGAAATTTGAGTCTTTTCTCTTGATTCTGCCTAAGTAGTGAGTAAGGCGAAAGACAGAAAGAATAAGTCAGAGTCTAAATCTACACCTACTCCTCAATGATCGACTACCTCGTTATCCAATAGTAAAAAAATCTACTATCCTGCTATTTTGTGCATTAATGACATACATCTGGCAGTAATGAACGCCGAGATGTGAGGCAAGAGTAACACTGGCTGTGATGGTTAAGGTTATGTGTCATCTTGACTGGGCCATGATTTTTAGTGGTTTGGCAGTTATGTAATGGTGGGATTTGGCAGTTATGTAATGATGTATTCATTCTCCATTTTGTGATCTGATGTGCTTATCCTCCATTGTCACATAATGCCAATTTTCACATAATGACCTGGTCTTTGGAACTTAACCGTGTGGATAAGTGAGAAGTGGGTGTACTGAGTTTAACAAATAATCAGACTCCATCATTAGTCATTGTTGTTGTTTGTTGACTAGAGAAATGTAAATCAAAACCACAATAAGATACCACTTTATACCCACGAGGATAATGATGATGATATGATGATGACAACAACAACAATAATACTTAAAAAATAGAAAATAACAAGTGTTGACAAGGATGTGCAGTAATTGGAACACTTATACATTGCTGGTGGTTCCTCAAAAAGTTAGATGTAAAATTACCATATCCCCCAGAAATTCTACTCCTAGGTACGTGCTAAAGAGAAATGAAAACAGATGTCCACTCCAAACCTTGTACACCCATGTTCATAGCAGCATTATTCATAATAGCCGAAAAAGTGGAACCAACCCAAATGTCCATCAGCTGATGAATGGATAAATAAAATGAGGTCTACCCATACAGTGAACTATTATGTGGCAATAAAAAGTAACGAAGTACTGATATATACTACAACATGGATGAACGGTGAAAACATTATGCCAGACACAAAAGGCCACGTGTTATATGATTCCTTTCCCCATACATATTCAATAGTGATTTATTTTCATATTTTAAAATTTGGTGCTCATCTTATTTTAGCTTAATGAAGTGAATAGATGCACCCATTGTAATACCCATTCTCACTAATTCAGACTCACATATTCAAACTAAATCCTAACTATTGAACCTACTTGTTTTTATGCTGGGAAAGTAAGAAAGGAGTACAAGGTAAAATCCCTCAAATGGACTATAAAGGAATATATAGGGAATTACAAGGTGGGCTGGGATCCTCCTAGAAGAGATGTAAGGTGTATTCCCACAAGATTATTATCCAGTGAAATCAGGGTAAAGTGTAATATTCAAAATATGTTTGCAAAGGAAAGAAAATCCTAAGAGGACAACAGAAACCGTGAAGATTGTATGTGGTAGATACATGATACTCAAAAGTTTCTTGAAGGAAGTGGGAAAAGACACTCTTTTTTGGTTTGCCTTGGAAAGTGAGGGAAAGGGTTCATGAGCTGACTATGTGATTGTTTGTGAACCTTAGAATCTAAGTAATGGCTCCTTCCTTAACCATTTTTTGCCACCAGACCCTGGATTTTTACCTCTACCCCATAACCCAACTCTGATTCTGGGATGGGAAACTCTAGGAAATCTCTTCCCTTAAGCTCCATGGCTTTCAGATCCTAAGGGCACGTAACCTTGATTGTGCTGAACTCTTATCCCATTTTATTTCCTAGATTCATGATCATTGACGCTTATTTAGAATCACCCAGAGGGACCTCTTTATCTCAAAGGGTGTGAAATGATTCTAAATGCAAAATTAATTTTAATGTGCACAGTAAATAGAAAGTTATATCTGTAAAGCAACGTGACTGCATTTTAACAAAGCTTGCCACAACTTGGACAACTGACTGGATGCTATCCTTGTCAAAATAAAAGCGCCAGGAAAATTGTCAGCATCCTTGGAAGCCTGTTCATGCATTCTGGCGATTCTGCCATTGTTCACATCTTGGGAATTTTACCTTCAGAATGCCTTTTGTACATCTCAGCCCTGGAGTTAGCGGGAAGAAAGGCTCATGTCAGTCCCCTCTCCCCCATACACCGCCCCTGGCAACCACTAGTCTGTTTTCCATCCTTGTAATTTGCCTTTTCTAGACTTTCATCTAAATGGAATAATATGCAATGTAGCCTTCTGCATTTAGCTTCTTTCTCTTAGCATAATGCTCTTTAAGATTCATCCATATTGTTGTATATCTTTTTTTTTTTTTTAATTCCCTTTACATTCATCTAACTGGCGTTTTGGTGACAGCAGAGATAAATGGTCCTATTCAATCTACCACATTTAACTAGAAATCTTCTTTAACATTTTAGAAAAAATCAGAAAGTAGAGAATGAAATCATCCAAACTTGCAGTTGACGTTGAGCTTATCTGGGGTGAGAAAAGCCAAGACAACAGACAGAAACCATTTGAAGATTTCAGGGTCTTGTTTATAATAACAGGGGGCCCTAGTGGCGCAGTGGTTAAGAGCTTGGCTGCTAACCAAAAGGCCGGCAGTTGAATCCACCAGCCACCCCTTGGAAACCCTATGGGGCAGTTCTACTCTGTCCTATAGGGTTGCTATGAGCCAGAATCCACTCGATGGCAATGGGTTTTGGGTTTTTATGAGGGGTGACAGCTAATGGGTTGATACCAGACAATGGGTTGATACTAGACATTAAGACAGGAAGAAAATTTAAATGAACCAAACGAGGGCAAAACTAAAACAGTCATTAGCATTACAAAAGGATTCTCCACTTTTCAAGTAGATTTACCAGCATTACTTCAAATGGTAACTTCCATTGGTGATTTTAAAACATTAACTTTTTAAAAAATGTGGCTTACGTACAACTTTTTAGAAACACCTAAGTGGAAAACACGTCTGTAGCAAGTTCAAATTATAACTTCTGAAGGGGGGCAGCTAAATATGTCTTTAAATTCCACCCTCTAACTGTAATATTAAATCTTTGTTTTGGCGGGATTACATACTGTTTCCTATCACAAATAGCTCATTATTCTGTATTTTTTTTCTTTCCATTAGAACTGTTCATTTATTATTGTTTTTTAGCACTTAGAATAAATATTTAATATTTATTGATTTTTTTTTCCATTGTCATCCTCATCTTGGACACGTGGGACTTATCAAGGATCCATTTGTAGTCTGCAAATTTCAGCTGTATACTGGGAGTAGAAATGGAACCTAGTCTAATGAATAATTAAACAATGGGTATGGATTACCCTCTAGCACAAAGTCAAATTCACGTTCCAAAACAGTGACACGAGACAGGTGAAAATGATTGATCTTTGCCAATTTGAAATTTCTATTCTCGGTAAAGCTCAAAATGTTCTATCATACATTTTTCAGAGTATCATCTTGACTGAAACATTACCTTAAAAAATTAAAACTCAGGACTGCTACTGTGAGCAAAAACAATGTGAAGTAAGGAGAAATGTAGACGTCTAAAGCAGTAGGATCTCTCACCGATATGGTTTTAATTACTTCTCTATTAAAATTTGACACTGAATCCAGAGTCTAGAGTTTCCTGCTCCCTGGGGTTTTTGTCCTGGAGCCCTGGACGCGCAGTGGTTAAGTGCTTGGTTGCTAACTGAAAGGTCAGCAGTTCCAACCCACCAGCCGCTCTGCAGGAGAAAGATGTGGCAGTCTGCCTCCATGAAGATTTACAGCTTTGGAAACCCTGTGGAGCAGTTCTACCTTGTCCTATAGAGTCACTGTGAATCAGAATTGACTGGATGATTGGTTTTTTTTTTTTTTCCAATCTGTAATACAGTCTTCTCTGAGAAGTGACAAAAACTGTTGGTGATTCGGTAGAAACTTCTGGTCTTACCCTTCCCTCCATGTGCCCTCCCCTGATTTTCTGCCTCCTCCTTTTCACCTCCATTTGTCCTATGTTCAGGAACGTCAATGAATGACAGTTATGAGAGTAAGGGCAATCAAATTTCAACTTAAAAAATTCTCCTCGACTGACTTCTCGATCTTCTTAGGTACTTAAAAATTATTCCTTTGGTTCTTCCAATGATTTTAGACAGCTATGGTCCCCGGAAAATCCTAAAAAAAGAGTTTTGCCTTAATTTGATCCTGATCAATCATAATTAGAATGAGCTGTACTTAATCATTTTATTCACAGGTATTACTACAATTTGATTGTAGATCTGTTATTTTAAAAGAGGTAGTGGAGTTCTATAAACCCATTGTTACGACTCATAAAAAAAAAAACCCTTGCTATCGAGTGGATTCTGACTCATAGTGACCCTGTAGAACAGAGTAGAACTGCCCCATAGGGTTTCCAAGGAGTGGCTGGTGGATTCAAACTGCCGACCTTTCGGTTAGCAGCTGAACACCTAACCACAGGGCAACCAGGGCTCCTTCTGACACATAGCAACCCTATAACCAAACCCTTTGCTGTTGGGTTGATTCTGACTCATAGTGACCCTATAGGACAGAGTAAAACTGGCCCACAGGGTTTCCAAGGAGCAGCTGGTGGATTCAGACTACCAACCTTCTGGTTAGCAGATGAGCTGTTACCCACTGTGCCACCAGGGCCCAGAGGAGTTCTATACACTGCCCAAATCCCTGTGTATAAAGGGAAGCCACAATCTTGATTAATGCTCACACAAGCAAATCTATTGATCTGAGTGCCACGTATAAAGCAGTGCTGTCCGGTACAGCTTCCTGTGACTATGAAAATGTCCTATTTTGCGCCGTCCAGTATGGCTTCCATTAGCCACATGTGATGACTGAGCTCTTGAAATGTGACTAGTGCAGCTGTGGAGTTGGATTTTTTTTTTTTAATTTTAATTAATTTAATTTAAATTGCCATTTGTGACTACCCTACTGGACCATGCAGGTATAGAAGTGCAAGGTTAAAACAGAGTCGAGTAAGCCCTACAGAAAGTGGGCATATTTTAGAATTCTCCACTTATTTTTATTTGTTGCTAGGAATTTTTGCATTTCACCCTAAATTTAGAAGCTAAGCGCCAGGTAAGATGTGAGTTTGTTCCATATTTTTCTGACTTAGATCTTTTCAGTAAAATAAAAGCCCCCAGTAAGGTTGTCAGGATAGTGTCGTGGCTAAGGGCTTGGGCGTGGGCCCTGGGACTGGAGTGGAGCTGTGTTCGAATCTTGTCTTCACCGCTTAGTAGCTGTCGATGAGTTACTGAGACTCCCTGTGCCCCGTTTCTCCATCAGTTTTTATCAGGGACAATAATCCTACCTTTTTCAAAGGGCAGAGTGTTGATGTGAAGATCAGAGAAGTTAACACAGGAGAAGTGTTTAGAACAGTGAGTAACAGTCACGTAACTTGGTAAATGTTCTCTATTGTTATTAATAAGTTGTTTCTCAGAGTATCTGTGTGCGTGCATAGTTTTCTCACCCAAACAATGAAATGACTATTATATCAGGTCCTGCACTATGTGCTAGGACAGGGTAGGAAGGAAAAGAGGAAGGACAAAGTACAGAGATAAATATACTTGGGTACTTGTTGGGTGCCGTGGAGTCGGTTCTGACTCACAGCAACCCCACGCACGACAAAATGAAACCCTGCCCGGTCCCGCACCATCCTCACAATCGTTGTTATGCTTGAGCCCATTGTTACAGCCACTGTGTCAATCCATCTTGCCATCCTTGCTTCTGAGGAGCATTCTGGCTATACTTCTTGCAAGACAGATTTGTTCATTCCCTAGAGTAGTTGGGTATCCATTTGACTACTGATCTTTCACCCTGGGCTGAAGTATGGGAAATCTTTTTTCTCTCTAACTGTACAAATACAATTTATTATATTTAGGCCATTCATGAGTTTCGATACTGGGTAGTATGTTCCAAAATTGCATTTCAGGGATAAATACTAAATGATATCCATGTTGTGATTAAATACTTATAGTGGAGGCAGCTTGCTACACGTGTTCTGAAAAATGGGGACAATAAACTTCCTCGTAGGATTTCGGTGAGGATTAAATGAGATAATGCCACGAAAATGCTTCGCAGGCTGCGAAGGAGGGGTTGGTGCTGCTGTCAGGAGCTACCATCCGTGACTCGAAGCAAGTGAGAGGGGAGAGAAAATATTTTTGAATGAAATTATATTGTGAGAGCTCTCTTTTCCCGTGAAATTCACCACCAGCATTTGAACTGTTAAGCTGGACAGTAAAATACGACTGAAGCAGAAAGGTGACTATAACATATTCTGCACTTGTTTATACTGTATAACGTTGTTATTGTTAGGTGCCATTGAGTCGTTTTCCACTCATAGCGACCCCACATGACAGACCAGAACTGCTCCATAAGGTTTTCTAGGCTGTTGGCGCGGTAGTGTAGTGCTTGGCTGCTAACCAGAAAGGTTGGCAGTTCGAACCCACCAGCTGCTCCATGGGAGAAAGATGTGGCAGTCTGCTTCCGTAAAGATTACAGCCTTGGAAACTCTATGGGGGCAGTTCTGCTCTGTCCTGTAGGGTCGCTATGAGTCAGAATCGACTTAACAGCAATGGGTTTGGTTTTGGGTTTAATCTTTACAGGAGCAGATCGCCAGGTCTTCCTCCCACAGAGGCGCTGGGTGGGTTCAAACCACCGACCTTGTGGTTAGCATCCGAGCACTTAACCAATTGCACCACCAGGGCATCTATATAATTCACTGCCAGTTTGGCATAACAGACAGAGCTATTGAAGAGTATCAGTAACTCAAAAACCAAAACTCGTTGCTGTCGAGTTGATTCTGACTCATAGTGACCCTATAGGACAGAGTAGAACTGCTCCACAGAGTTTCCAAGGAGAGCCTGGTAGATTCGAACTGCTAACCTTTTGGTTAGCAGACGTAGCTCTTAACCACTACTCCTCCAGGGTTTCCAGTATCAGTAACAGACTTCCAATAATATATCTAGAATTTCCCACAAAACTTCGGATTGCACACGCTGTTCCCAGGCAGGTCCTCCATGTACGTGGCAGGCAAGAGGTCATCAGGGGTCCTTCTGCCATCCTTGCATTGCTTTTTCAGGTCTTGCTTAGGAAGGGTGGAATCATAGATTGTTAGAATTGGAGGGAGCAGTGAGTGGGCCATGACTTCTACTGTCCAAGAGAAGTGACCCTAGTTTGTGAATTCACTATGAGTAGTAGCCTAGTACACAAGCACAGATGTCACTTTTAGGACTAGGGTGCGCTTGACTCAAGCCTTGGTATTTTCAATCACCTCATATGCCTGTGAAAGCTGGACAATGAATAAGGAAGACTGAAGAAGTATTGCCTTTGAATTATGGTGTTGGTGAAGATTATTGAATATACTATGGACTGCCAGAAGTACGAACAAATCTGTCTTGGAAGAAGTACAGCCAGAATGCTCCTTAGAAGTGAGGATGGTAAGACTTTGTCTCGTATACCTTGTGCATGTTATCAGAAGGGAACAGTCGCTGGAGAAGGACATCATGCTTGGTAAAGTAGAGGGTCAGCGAAAGAGAGGAAGACCCTCAACAAGATGGCCTTACACAGTGGCAGCAACAATGGGCTCAAGCATAATGATTGTGAGGATGGCACAGGACCAGGCAGCAGTGTTTCATTCTGTTGTACATGGGGTCCCTATGAGTCAGAATTGACTTGACAGCACCTAACAACAACATAGGGCCCGTGACTGACACCAGAATTAGTTTTCTTACCCAGCCAAAGATCCAGAAGCCAGAGGTAGACCCCTGAGGAGCAGTGGCTCAGCTCTTCCGGGTTACCTTTCTGCTTTTGGCCAGTGTGTTTCTGCCTTTAGCGGCAGGATCTCAACTGTATCATGCTTGGGATTGGATCACCTTCTGCCCTTCTCAGAGCACCTTGTTCTGAGCCTCTGGAGGCTGACTTGTAGGGGCTGCGTCAACAGGCTCCCTTGCCCTCCAGTTTTTTAGGGGGTTCAGTCAATGGTAAGCACCTGCAGGAACTCAGAGGCAGGAGGAGGGTGAGGTTGGGGTTCCACATTAACTCCCCTGGCTCCCTCTGTCGTGTTGCTGCGCTGTGGATTTACCCTCTACAAAAGCCACAGCACTTGTTTGGATGATCTTCTTCCGTAGGTCCGTCTCCAGGTTGGGGTGACCATTCTTTCCCCTGCCCAGTTCACAGCCCCTGGCTGTTGCTAGCTATGAGGCCTAGCACCACCCCTGTTGCTTGCCCCCTCCACCCCCACCCCCTTGTTTATTACACTCCCCTCATTTGCCCCATTTAAGTGTCTTGCCAGGGCCTGGGATAATAATATAAGGTTCTACTGCAACTTCCATGATAGCGCCTGCCTCTGCCACTTGTTCATCCTGTAGGCAGTGTTCACATAGACTGAAGACAATCTGAATTCAGAAGAATGAATATGTCCACAGCATAAAACGTTTCCTTCCGTTTATTCCCTGGTGCATTTGGAATACGCATTAATCTCTAACTGGCTGTGAGTTGTTGTTAGTTGCTGTCATGTCAGCTCTGACTCACGGTGCCGCCATGTACGATATAGTGAAACCCTGCCCGGTGCTGCACCATCCTCATGATCTCGGGCATGCTTGAGTTCATTGTTGGCTTCCAACCTAGGGGACTCATCTTCCAGCACTATATGGGACAATCTTCTGTTGTGATCCTTAGGGTTTTCATTAACTGATTTTTCAGAAGGAGATCACCAGGCCTTTCTTCCTAGTCTGTCTTCGTCTGGAAGCTCCACTGAAACCTGTCCACCATGGAGGACCCTGCTGGTATTTGAAATACCGGTGGTATAGCTTCCAGCATCATAGCAACATGCAGGCCACCACAGTACGACAAACGGACAGAAAAGTGGTGGAATCTCTAGATTCTGCTTATTTTTTTCTTTAAAAACATACCTAGTCTACAAAGGAAGATGTATATGTCACAGTAAACAAATGTAGTTATATGTTAATATCGTGACATTTATTAGAAGTAATTATTAAAGGTGGTTTTTTTCTCAACATCAAATTACTTATACAATCTCCCAGTTAGTGGGTTATTAACTTCTTAGTATCTGTAATAAATAGATCTGTGGTAGGATTATTTTTTATTTTTTGCAAACTAGACAAGGTGTAGAAACTGCAAGAGCAGTCAGAATGGCCCCAGAGCCTGGAGCCAGTGAATAGTAATGTCAAATCCTGCGTGTTGGGCCACTGCTTATTCCTGGGCGAAGTTGTTTACTTACCACTTGGAAGTGGTCTTTTTGTTATTGAAATGATGGAAATAACCATCCTTTTGAATATAACCATGCAGAAAGACAACTTTAAGGTTACCTTTTTCCATGGTTATATTCGGCTGCTAACCAAAAGGTCAGCGGTTTGAATCCACCAGGCACTCCTTGGAAACCCCATGGGGCAGTTCCGCTCTGTCCCATAAGGTCACTATGAGTCAGAATCAACTGGACAGCAACAAGTTTGTGTTTTATGTTCTCAGTTGATCTTATTTCTTTAGTCATACAAATAATGTTATTAATAAGGAATGTACTCTCTTGTCTTAGAATAAAATATTTATTAATTTAAAATATAAATAGCTATTTTTTATCGAGTGCTTACTCTGTGCCAGGTAATATGTTAAGCACTCTGCAAGTATTATCTCATTTAGTCCTATTACAGCCTTATAAGGTAGGTAGATTCTCACTATGATCCTAGTTTTGGATTAAGAAAACTGAAACACACAAAGGGAAGTAACTTCCTGTGACCAGATTCAGTATTTGATCCCAGACAGTCTGAATGTAGAGCTCACACAGTTTGCCGCAATGCTAAATTTATCCCTTAAGGATTACGTTTTATGATTTTTCTAAATTTGTGGGGTGTTGCTCTCGCTCAGAGTTCTCTAGTCCTGAAACCACAGAAGACTTTGTAGACTTTGCCCTGGGGACAGAGTCCTTCCTGAGCAAAGCGAGGCAAGCTCCTGGAGGACAGAGTAGCCCTGCTCGGGTGTGTCTGCAGGAGCATGGGAGACACAAGAGTAGAGTTGGGTGGTCCCTGAAAGACAGAGCATCTTCATGTGTACCTAACATGATGCGGAAACATGCAGATCTCCAGGGAAGAAAATTCCATGCTGTGTCTTGGGAACACAGTTCTGAAATGGTTTTCCTGTGTTCTAATTGCTCTTTTGCTTAAAGCATGAACCATCTTTTCCTAGAGATATTTTCTTGAATCAGTAAAATGAACCCCAAATTTAACAAAACCAAAACCAGTTGCTGTCGAGCTGATTCGGACTCATAGCGACCCTATAGGACAGAGCAGAACTGCCCCATAGGGTTTCCAAGGAGCGGCTGGTGGATTCAAACTGCTGACCTTTTGGTTAGCAACCGAACATAGCAATGTTAAAAAACTGTGGGGATTGATTTTTTTTTTTCCTTCCAAATATTAGAACTACATAGGGTTAATATTCTCCCAAATATTACAGCTGCATAGAGCTACCTCCCTTTTCTGGGCAATTGAAATAAAAGCTGGAATGTAAAAGTTAATGGCTGTAATTAAGCTAAAGACAAAGGAGCTTAAAGGTGAAAAAGTTACATACATTCAGGGGTTTTTCTCTCTTATTTTCTGTCTGACCTTTGCTCTGGTATCTCTCTGTTTATTGATTCTCTGTGCTTTGATTTATAATTTCAAATGAATGTTACATACAAACTCAACTTGCCTCAATTTCTATGTATATTGACCTGTTTTTGAAACCTCACAAACTTTGGCTTCCTGGTAAGTTTATAGTCTACAACTTTGAAAATAAAGCATCTTTATTCACTTTGCAACCCACATTCTAAATTATTTTAACTTCAGTCATGGTTGTATATTTAGGAACTAGTATTCTGAAGGCAATCCATGCTGTGACTGTGGAGCATTGTTTTTTTACAATTTTTGTTTTTTTCCAGTATGCCCATTATTGTCGAGTCGATTCTGACTCATGGCAACCCCACGTGTTACAGAGTAGAACTGCTCCATAGGGTTTTCTTGGCTGTAATCTTTATGGAAGCAGATCACCAGGCGTTTCTTCTGCAGTACCACTGGGTGGGTTCAAACCATCAACCTTTAGGTTAATAGTCCAGTGCAAACCATTTGTGCCACCTAGGGACCTTCAGGTCCAGTCTACTCTAGTATTTTTAAACATTCTAGTCCTAACCAAAAATACAGGTACGTGGTAGACACTGAATAAGTGTTTTTGAATACATGGTTGTTGAATGAAATATTATAAAGAAGACGGAATGAGGTAAGTGGGTGGATTGGTTGATGTGAGGTCATTACTATCCTTCCAAATAGGAGTTTCAGGAGACCGTTCAGTTTTAAAATGGGAATGATGACCCTAAAAGCAGAAATCTCTCTTATATTCTGAAGACTGCTACATGAATTCTGGAGAAATCACCACAAGTCTAAGATGGCAATGTTGTGTTTGTTTTAAGAAATCGACAAGATAGTGCCAAGGAAAGAGAAGACAGGAAGACGGGTTGGGGAGGGCTCAGCACCGGTCAGTCAATCAATCAGTAAATAGATAAATGGTAAATAAATCTCATAGTGATAATGCTTAAATTAAAATTTTTATTCCATTTTAGTTATACTGAAAATTTTGAGGGACCACATTTTCCAAAATCATGTTTATGATATAAAATTCAAAATCGAAGCATTATAAAAATTACGTTTTATTAGCAAAGTGGGAAAAAATTGTATAATAAACATAATTCTAGGGCCGAGTGGCCACATTGCCTCTTCCATTTGTTTTTCTGGGGTCTTGGCACAAAGCCAACGTAATTTCCAGAAATTGGCAGTGCCCGGGTAAATGGGCAGCTGCTGCTGTCTCAACTCTTACCTACTGATCTTGCACAAACCACTTTCTCTTGAGGCTTAGAAATTCAGAGGACAGGCAAAGTTTACCTCAAGGGCAGAAATGGGAACGCTGCCTTGTGCTCCTGGCAGATTCAGGGCTCCTGGTAGGATGAGCAGCAACAGCAGCTCACCTACAGATCTTCTGTGGGGATTACATTCATTTCACCCAAAGAATGGGGCCTTTGTCCTTGGTTCCTGAGAGATAACCTCTCAAACCTTGGAATTCCCCAGTACTCCTAAGTGTCTTTGATGAGGGCTCTAGACTGCACCTAACCTAACAGGTTATGACTTTTGGGTGGGGGCTGGCCCAATCAGAAAGACCCATCACGTGATTTCAACCTTCTGATCGCCTCGTGATATGAACGCCCTTAGGGGTGAAGGGCCTGAGTTTTAATTATGCAATGAGACTTCCAACAAAAGCTCTGGACACAAAGCTCCATGGACTTCCTGGTTGATGATGGACGTTGGTGCATGTGGCAGGGTAGCAAGTCCCTTTTTGGTATATGGAAGCTCCACATTGGAAACTCTCCCAGACTTCGCCCTATGCATCTCTTTGTATCCTTTTTGCTGTAATAAAACTATAATTGTAAGTATAGTACTTTCTGTGATTTTTCTGAGTAGTTCTAATGAATTATCAAACCCAACGGAAGAGTAGGAGCCAGCAGGTAAGAAGTGAGGGGGCTGGGGACCCCAGAGCTGACGGCTGGTATCCTGAGGGAGTGGAGGGAACCCCCAAATTTGTAACCAGCAGATCAGAAGTGAGGAATCCTGCCCTCTTCCCAGCTTGCAGCTGGCATTCAGAAGGGGTAGAAGGAAAACCCCAAATTTGTATCCAGCCGGTCAGAAGTGAGGGTGCCATGGGGACGCCCAAGCTAGTGGCTGGCGTCTGAGGTTTTGGGCAGATTTGGCAGTCTGGAGGGCTGTCTTTTATCTTGTGAGAGCTGACCTAGCCACAGGTGGTTAGCGTCAAAGGGAGACATGCTGAAGGTGCATCTGGTGTCCCACAGGAGCGGCCAAGCAGTGAAGAGTGGGGTTTGATACCTGCGTCCTCACACCTTTCCATACCACTCTCTACTGATAAGGGTGACATTTCACCTTGCCCTTTATTCCTTTGCTGTTCCTTGTCTTTTTCCATTGGACTCTTAATTTTTCAAAATCTTGCCTCAGTTCATTTCTGTCTCTTTCTAACAAATAATTAGCTTTGATTTCTCATGAATTAAAAAAATTAAAAGAACCACGCAGTCCATTCCCATGAAAGTAACTGGAGCCAAATCTGGACAGGGAGAGGAACCCAGAAGGCAGAGGCAGAGGTAGCGGGACCGCTGTGTCCCCGTTGCCCCTCACTAGCATCATCACTACGCAGTGGTGGCCTGTGGGTGTACGTATGAACGCAGGTACCATCTAGCTATTCCTTCCTCCTACACGCTCCTTAAATGTAGCATCAGCTCTGATCATATTTGAATATAGCCATGGTGATGATTTTTCTTTCCCTTTGTTCTTGTGCCTCTCGACTTCTCTGCCTTTTTGGTTTAGATTGGACTTTATACTCTTGGTGAGTGTGAGGGAGGCCGATTTGAATGCATATCTTTATGCAGCCTTGACGGCCACTTCTTCCCACTCCCAGAGCAGTGTTGAGTCACCCATCCCTGGGCAGCCTCCCACTGCCCTAAGGATTCATGCAGGGTCACCCTCTAGGTGGGTGCTTGGGCGCATCTACAGTAACGCTCTTAATTATCATATTGTTTTTGCCGTCCGTGGTCACGATATCTATCATTGCTGTTGGTTTCTCTTTGCCTGAAGAAAACTGGACCAGTGGAAAGAGTGTAGGATGAGGAAGTGGGACCATCCCAGCTCTGCACTAACTAGTTGTTTTATTGAGCAAGTTGGTAATCTCTCAGGAGTTTCAGTTCCTCATGTATAAAACAAGTGGTTTGAATTGTATTCCTTGAAGGTCCTGTTATTCCTTGACCTCTTAAATATCAAATTGAATGTAATGACTGTACTAAACTTCCCTTCCTTAGACTCACTGCCAGTGCCAGTTGGGAACAGGACTGCTATATGTTGTTTATTGGACCTTTTGGAGTCGGGCATTGATGGTTCAGCGGTAGAATAGTTGCCTTTCACATGGGAGACCTGGGTTCAATTTCCAGCCAATGCATCTCATGCCCAGCCACCACCCGCCTGTCCGTGGATGCTTGTGTGATGCTGAGCAGATTTCCATGGAGCCTCCAGGCTAAGATGGACCAGGAGGAAAGGCCTGGTGATCTACTTCTAAAAATCAGCCAGTGAAAACTCTGTGGATCGTAACGGTTCAATCCATAACCAGTCATGGGATTGGCACAGGGCCGGGCGGTGTGAGGTCTCCATGAGTCAGAGACTGAGTCCACAGCAGCTAACAACCACCACCACCTTTTGCAGAAGGAAAGAGATGGGAAAACACGCGTTTCGAAATTTTTGTGTTTGAGCACATTCCAACATGATGACATCAGGCAGAAACTCAGGACGAAATGAAAATTTACCAGGAGTTAACGTAAAGTCCTATAGTTTGATTTAAAAAAAAAATACATTTCACAAATAGTACTTGGCTGAACTTCACACGTACCTTTGGGTATTTGTATTATCCTTGGGTTTGATAGGACCCAATAGGGTAATGTATGCCCTGTGCTGTCTAGGATAACCAGGAGTCCCGGCAGCAAAGCAGACTGGAAGTGAGTGCTGAGTGGCCAGGTCAGATGGAACCAAGTCCGCAGTTTTCAAAGAGATCAGGCAGAGCAAGGTCGGAGAGGCTAAAGGCAAGAGACAGTTCAAGGTTATGGCAGAAGGTCAGCAAGAAAGCAGCATGAGGGGATGAGTGATGTCAGGGCTTAGAGATGGACACGAGGGCGGGGTGGGGGGCAACTCACCAACGAGCTGTTGCTTTAACAGAGGGCTCCAGCTGCCCCCCGCCCCCCCGTTTTCATCCTTACGGTCACGGGCACCTTCCCAGCTCTTGGATTTCTTCATGTCCTAGAATTTTAAATCCCTCGTACCTAACCTCATCCAGCTGAAGTCATCTCTCTGCTGTACTTAAATAGCAGACTCGGCTGCATTATTCCACAAGCTTCCGGTGCCCTTGCTCGAAGACAGGGGTTTCCTTTGCTGCGTACTGCTTCCCAACCTCACCCGGCTAGCTCCTTATTTCGGGGTTACCGACCCTTCAGTACGTGCTCTGGTCGATCTTGCTGCCCTGCCTCTGCCAATACCCTGTTCCTCCCTGACTTCTTTTCCTCTGTCGGGCTCCAGCCCGTCCTCCCTTCAAGGTCCGCCTTACGTCCTGCCTCTTTCTTTCACTCAGCGTTGACCAACCCTGCCCTCATTATTATCTCCCTTATCTCACGTCGTTGTATGAGAGGAGAGGGCGCATTGCAGGGCCCGAGAGGGTGCTCTAATTCCCTCCAGATGTAATTATGAACTCCTGAAGTGGCCTGTAAGATTCCAAAGGAGAGGACGTACGTGTTAGAAAGACCACGTGATGCAGGGAAGTGTTCTGGGCTAGGAAAAAAGGCATGTTATTCAGTCCGGTGCTGTGACCTTTGCCATATTACTTAACCTCTCTCTCCAGACGTTAGTTTCCTTCTGTGAAAAATAGGGATAATCCTTGCATGCTCTGCCTTCGGGGCCCATTAAGGCTTGTGAGGGCCCTGAACACCGGTGCTCCGTGATGCCCTGGCCTCTGCTTACTGACATGCATTCAGATGGGATCTGTGAGTTACATATATGCGTGTGTGTGTGTGTGTGTGTGTGTGTGTGTATGTGTGTCTTAGCTATCCATGATGTAACTTATTTTTAAATGCAACTATAATATCAGCGATTGAATGCAAAGTGACATGCCATTTTAGCAGAATGAGATGAACTGGATTATAAAATTTTTAGTAGGTGAATGCAGCAAGAGTTAGACTCGACGCACCTCTTGTCTATTAGAAAGAAACAGTATACTCCCAAGGGACCTGCCAAGATAAGGAGTTTCAGTTACATGGGAGGGGACCATAGGAGTCATATGTCAACAAAGGTGTTGAAGTGGTAGGGGCCTCGTAGTTTAAACAACCTCTTGGGTGGGCACCCTTATGACCCTGCGTAAAGTTATTTCCGGCCGGTACATTCTGATGCGCTGGAGCTGGTATCAGTTCCATTTAGTGCCCTGCCAGCTCCCTTCCACTGCAGCGCTCCCTTATCCTTGTGTCCCGTCTGCTTGGCATCTATGGGTCTTTGCTTTGGACAACTGGTACCGCTGTTTTGTTGATGCCCTAAGCACATGCTTACCTTGCTTACTGGGTAATCCATCCCTGTCTGGCTTCCTTACACAGGGGCTCAAATCTTTAGGTCCAACGATGACAAATTAAAGCACTTTTTAGCCTGTAAAATATTCCAAGGAAGTAAGGAGTTATGGTAAGTTGCCATTTTGTTGTTAGAAAGCAAGAGAGTTTAGGAATCTGAATTTTGAGCTAGATTCCTGCTCTGCTCAATATATGACCTTAATTTTTATTTTTATTTTTTTACTTCTCTGTAAAATGGGAGTGACACTATTACAAGGATTATGGTAAGCATTCAGTGAGATATGTAGTGGTGTGCTGGAGCTTGTGTATCCCAACTTGCCAGAGCCCATGTCAAATATTCAGAAATTTTGCAAGCAGGTTGTAAAATTGTTATTAGCTTAAAATCTGCCATAGTAGGAGTATTTACACCAGGGAAATTGGCAAATGCTACAAATTGAATTGTTGTCTTTTTTTTTTCTGGAGAGCTGGTTTACCAGCACATCGTTGTATAGGTAAATAGGGCTCTGTAAATTGTGAAGCACTTTATCTTACTTATCATTAAAAGTACTAATGGTAACAGTGATGGTCTTTATCCACAAAACCTAGCCTAGCGCATGGCATAGCTCCTAGCATATATGTAATTAATATTTTAAAGTTTAACTTGGATCTATCTTTGCATTATTTTGAGACTTCTGCCCCTAAACTGAATGAGCCCCCATCTTTCATCAAATCCCTGTCTACAAAGTGTCTTTCTAAAATCAGATAACATAACGCCTAGCTCAGAGCATGACACACACAGTCGGCCTTAAGTGCTCCGTGTCCATAACTGAGATAATTATCTTCTTTCCATCTGGTATCTTGGTTGATGGCATTGCCCATCTATCCATCATCCCAAGTGTGAGTTTTCTGGAAGTCTTCCTCTACTCACCCGTTTCCTCATCCATCCCCATGTGTAATCAATCACTAGATCTTACCAATAATGTCTCTTAAATTCATCTCCTTCTCTTTATTGCCACTGCCAGTGCCCTGGTTAGGAGTGCTTGGGTGGCACAAACAGTTAAGTGCTCGACTACTAGCCAAAAGGTTGGTGGTTCAAATTCACCCAGAGGTGCCCTCAAAAGACAGGCCTGGCGATCTGCTTCCGAAAGGTCACAGCCTCAAAAACCCTATGGAGCAGTTCTACTCCGCACACATGGGGTGCCATGAGTCAGAATTGGCTCCACAGTAACTAACAACAACTGCCTGGGTTCAGGCCCCCACAGTTTCTTACTTGAACTTTCCCTCCTAACTGTGTCTTTCCCTGAATCCAACCTCTGCTCTGTAGGCAACATGATTTTTAAATTACAAACCTGACCAAATCACTCCCTTGCTTAAATTACTTAGAGGCTCTCTATCATCTTGACGATAAAATCCAAAAGCTTTAGCTTGCCATGCAGGTTCACCCTAATTTGACCTTTGTCCCCCTTTTCTTAGAGTTATCTCCTGAGCCTCCCCAATACTGTCGGGAAATCCCAGCCTCTCTTTCTTAGTGACCCCTAACTCACCCTTCAAGACAACTCTAACAAAACTTCCTCTATGACGTCTCTGGACATATTTGACGGTTTTTCTTATTTTCCTCAGCTCCCATTAACACCTTATACATACCTGTGTTATAACATTAACCATAGAGCTGTTATTATCTATTTTTCTCTCTAGACTATAAGTTCTTAAGGGACAGAAACTATGTATCATTCATTAGTGCCTAGCATATTGCATAGCATGTAATAAGAGCTCAATAAATGTTTGAATGAATGAATGAGAGCTCTGAAGATGGGGTGTTTCATTGGTTCACACATACAACCTGTTCATAGGATATGGCAATGAAAAAACAAAAGGCTTAAAACGGGTTTCAGTAATGAAGATAGGAAATTGATAAAACAGGGATTGTCTTTTTTTAAAATACTATAACCCCCAGTGTACAATACTATGGCTCCTCATCACCATCAGGATAAAATCCCAACCTCTTAGCATAGCATACAAATCTCCTTACAAGGTGGCCCCTGCCTGCCTCTCTTTATCTTTCTCTGTGCAGGCACACATACCCTACATTCTGACCATGTCAGATTTCTCATCTGTTCCATAGTCTTTCATCCCTCCGTGCCCTTGTTCATGCTTTCCCCCATGTCTGTCATACCCTCTCTCTCTTTCACTCGTCCCCTTCCTATCTGCCTGATGGGCTCCTATACTCCCTTCAAATGATGAAAAGATACTGCGTTCAGGCAGCAATCCCTGAAACCGTCCCTCCCTCCTCTCTGGAGCACCTGCTTGCTTCATTATAAGCACTGCACTGTTGGTCTTTATTGGCGTGTCTTTCCCCCTCCGCAAAGTGAGGTCATGTTTGTACCCTGGCCTCTGGCACCTTCTATATGCTTAATACAGAGGGAAGGAAAGAACTATTACAGCAGGATTTGCAAAGAAAGTGTATTTCTGAGAAGAGACATACCTTGAATAAATTTACGATTGATTTTACATGATCTAGCCAACCTAGAACATTTTTGTGTCTTTGTTTTCAGAGGTTAGGTGGCCCTGAGAAATTGGTGCTAATGGACGGATCAGAAGCAGAGAACTCGTTGAAAGAGCTTGGGCCTGGTTTTGTTGCCATTCATTTGCTGCTATACAGTAAATGCAAATGTCATATCTCAGGAATTGCCTTGTCACATACGCAAGACATGTGTCCACATAATTTAATGAACACCTTAGAAAGCGAAGCAGAGCTCCAGTGGATAAGACACTAAAGCAAAGTGAAAAGACAAGCAGCAACTTATAGCGACACAGGGTGTGGTTTCTAATGAAAATATGTATATCAGAACAATTTAATTTTGCTTGTGGGAAGGGAAACAATTTTTTTCTGATTATAAAATAATATATATTAATGCAGACTGCTTAGAATACCTTGAAAAGTACAATATACCAAAACCCATTGCCATCAAGTCCGTTCTGACTCATAGCAACCCTATAGGACAGAGTAGAGCTGCCCCATAGGGCTTCCAAGGCTCTAAACCCCTCCCAGATCTAACCACCTAAAATCTAACCACCTAGAATTAACTATAGTTAATTCTTTAGAAGTATCCTTCCAGTCTTTTTTCTTGTATGTATGTTTGTGTATCCTTTTAAATTAATTTTTTTTAAGCTTATATTGTGTATATGGAGCCCTGGAGATGCAGTGTTTAGGAGCTCAGCTACTAACAAAACAGTCAGTAGTTCGAATCCACCAGCCACTCCTTGGAAACCCTATAGGGCAGTTCTACTCTGTCCTGTAGGGTTTCTATGAGTCAGAATCAACCGAACAGCAATGGGTTTGGTTTTGGTTTTATTGTATATATTGTTCTAGACTTTGCTTTTATATTAATATGTCATAAACGTTTTCTCATGTTAGTAAATACTCTTCTAACGTGTGATTTTTCATAGTTGTACAGTATTTTATCATGTGGAGATATACCACAGACTAACTAATCTTCCATTGTTTCAGTGTTTTTATTACTGTAGACAGTAGTGTAGGGGTGTGGATGACTAAGGGAAGATCACCTCATGTTCTCCTGTTTCCCCAGGTCTGGGAGCCCTCTCTCGCATCTGCATTCTGTTCCGATAATCCTCTGAGCATCACCTCAGGACCTGGGGCACACTCATGGCACAATGGCCAACCCTCAGGAGCACCTGAGCTTCTCGTCTCCCCCACACTTAGCGTTGAGTGAAAACAAAACCTTCAGTGGACTACAAGATGAACTCACCCCTGTGGGGAACCACCCCTCACCCAAGCTCCTGGAGGACCTGCAGGAAAAGGGGATGGCTCGAACAGAGCTAATTGAGAACATGAGCAGCCCCATCACCACAACAGTGTTGACAAGCATAAGCGAGGATTCCAGGGACCAGTTTGAGAACAGCGTCCTTCAGCTGAGGGAACAAGATGAGTCGGAGATGGCTGTATCTCCAGGGGACAGCCGCGCCGTGGATGGGGAGAACACAAGTGGGACTGAAGACATCAAAATTCAGTTCAGCAGGTCGGGCAGTGGCAGTGGTGGGTTTCTTGAAGGACTATTTGGATGCTTAAGGCCTGTATGGAATATCATTGGAAAGGCATATTCCACTGATTACAAACTGCAACAGCAAGGTAAGCTACAGTGTGGACCTGGAAAATGTTCCCTGTGGAAACCCCACCACCACCATAAACTGGGTAATTTTGACCTGTGGGTAAATTAAAGAAATACCAAAAACCAAACCAAACCCATTGCCAGTGAGTCGATTCTGACTCATGGCGACCCTATAGGACAGAGTAGAACTGCCCCATAGGGTTTCCAAGGAGCGGCTGGTGGATTCAAACTTCTGACCTTTTTGTTAGCACCCATAGCTTTTAACAACTGTGCCACCAGGGCTCCATAAATAACTAGCGCCAGATAAATACCACATCTCAATTTCCTGTAGCCCGTTGCCGTTGAGTTGATTCTGACTCATGGCGACCCTATAGAACAAAGTAGAGGGTAGGCCTTCTGAAATGAAATAGATTCACACTGGGTGGATCTTTTTTGCTAGAAGCCCATCTTTTGCCATTGTCCAATTCAGTGGTATCCAAAGTAGAGTACACAAGACTATCCACAGGGATATAGGAAGAGAATATTAGGTCTCTTGTTTATCTCACATTTTAAATATCTATTTTCAGGTATACTTGATATTTTAAAATAGTTGTACAGATACATAATTTGTAAATAAATCGTGACATGGGTACATGTTCAAATTTTCTTTTACTGATAAGTTATATAATCAAAAAAATCTTATAGCCACCAGACTAATTCAAAGCCAGACAGAAGCCCCATGGCGCTGTCTCTAACACTCGCAGGGATGCCTTAGGTCGTAGGGGAGAGGAATTATTTTCTTACAGTCAAGACATGAAAAGCTCACATTTGGAGGAAAGAACACACTATCTAACCAAACTGGAGAAGTGCTGTATTAGGTTATTCTTTCTAGATCCCACAGCTTTTTATTTTATTTTTTTGATCTCATAGCTTTTTAAAAAGTAGGTTTTTAACTCTCATCATTGTATAACAGGTGTATTTATGTATTCTAATTCAAGTGTTATGCTTTTGAAGTAAAGAGAACATATGGCCTTAGTGTTCTTTATAACTTCATTTCTTTAAAAGAACTTTTTTTTTTAATTGTACTTCAGGTGAAGGCTTACAGAACAAATAGTTTCTCATGGAACAGTAGTACACATATTGTTTTATGACATTGGTTAACAACCCCACAACATGTCAACTCTCTCCCTTCTCGACCTTTTTTTTTTTTTTTGGTGAAAATATACATAGCCAAAGATACACCGTTTCAAAAATTTCTACATGCACAGTTCAGTGACATCGACTACGCTCTTCCAGTTGTGCTGCTATTCCCACTTTAGACGAAGGCTTACAGAACAAAATAGTTTCTCATTAAACAGTTAGTACACATGTTGCCCTATGACAATGGTTAACAACCTCACAACACATCAACACTATCCTTACTCAACCTTGGGTTCCCTATTACCAGCTTTCTTGTCCCCTTCTGCCTTCCGGCCCTTGTCCCTGGACTGTTGTGCCTCATTAGTCCCATTTGGTTTTATGGGGCTGTCCACTCCCCGGCTGAACGGTGAACTTCAGGAATGACCACCACTGAGCTAAAAGGGTGTCTGGGGGCCATACTCTCAGGGTTTCTCCAGTCTCCTTTAGGCTGGTAAATCTGGTCTTTTGTGTGTGTGTTAGAAGTTTGTTCTACATCCTTCTCCAGCTCTGTCCAGGACCCTCTGTTGTGATCCTGATCAGAGCAGTCAGTGGTGGTAGCCGGGCACCATCTAACTGTACTGGACTTAGTCTGGTGGAGGCCTTGGTAGCTGTGGTCCATTAGTCCTTCAGACTAATCTTTTCCTTGTATCCTGTTCTCTTCATTCTCGCTTGATCCTGAAGAGATGAGACCAGTGGAGTATCTTAGATGGCTGCTCACAGGCTTTTAAGACCCCAGACGCTACTCATCAAGGTAGAATGTAGAACATTGTCTTTATAAACTGTGTTATGCCAATTGAGCTAGATGTTCCCTGAGACCATGGTCCCCACAGCCCTCCACCCAGCAATTCAGTCCCTCAGGGAGTTTGGATGTGTCTATGGTGCTTCCATGACCTTTCCTTGTACAAGTTGTGCTGGTTTCCCCTGTATTGTGTACTGTCTCACCCTTCACCCAAGATACCACTTATCTATTGCCTATTTAGTATTTCCCCCCCACCCCTCCCATCCCTGGTAGCCAACAAAGATTGTTACATTTTGTGTGTGAACTTTTTCATGGGTTTTTACAATAGAGGTCTCATACAATATTTGTCCTTTTGTGACTGACTTATTTCACTCAGCATAATGTCCTCCAGTTTCATCCATGTTATGAGATGCTTTGCAGATTCATCATTTAAAAGAACTTTTTTTTTCCTATAACAAAAGTAATCTATGTAGAAAATTTGGAAAATACAGGTAAGTTAAAAAAAAATTAAAAGGATGTATAATGCCAATCTCCTGAGGATAACCATCATTAATGTTTCTGCTGTATAGTGTTTTTGTGTTACGTGCACCCTGTTTAAAAGAATGGAATCATACTGTTCTGCGGCATTTTTTCACTTTGTAGTGTGAACACTTCCCATATGATTATATCTACTTCAGGATTATCTTTAGTGGCTGTGTAATGTTTAATTGTGTGAACGTGCCATTATTTACTTAAGCAGTCCCCTGTTGCTTGACACTTTGTTTGCTGTTTTTCATGGTCATAAACCACATTGCAATGAACACCTGTCTGTTAATTTACTTTTGCACATGTCTTTGGTTACGCCTTAGAATAAATTCCTAGAAGTGGAATGGTTGGGTTCAAAGGGTTCATTGTTTTTAAAGTTTTTAATACATATTTTTGTATCCTTTGTGTAAATGATTCCATTTTTGAGTGCACTCGTCAAGAAATCCTGGGGAAAAAAATATCAACCAAAAGTGAGATTCTGTTTTGTTTTGTTTTGGACTCTGTGACCCTCCTTTAGAAGTCTGTTGATCTTTTTGAGTCAAGACTGTTGACAGCTTTTCCACAACAATCAGTTGATGTCCGTAACCATTGACCATTTTCCTCATGCAATCTATTTATCGTATTTCTGAAATATTTTCCTTTAAACTAACATACCCACCTCTTCCTACAAGTCCCCCTTCCCTGTAAGCATACTGGTCTATTGGTAAATGTATCAATCCCAGGTGTACTTTTCAGGATTTGTCGACCACAACACCCACCCATCCTCCCTGTGGGAATTCTTTGTATGTCCCTGGGGTATGTGTGTGTGTCCGTCTTGCTCTCTTTCATACCTACCCCCATGCCTTCCACATTTCACCCTCTTTTTCCCCTCCTTGACCTCAAGGTTTCAAGGAAATTAAAAAAATTACTCCTTATCACATAAAGGGTGGCGACTCCTGAGTTAAACAAATATTATTATTTTAAAAATTGGGAATAAAGGTAAGCACAAAGAGGAAAATAAAAATCACGTCATTTCACAATACATAGGGAGGGTATTCTGAGTGCCTTCCAGCCCGAAGGGCTCATCTTTCCAGCACTATACCAGACAATGTTCCACTGCTGTTCATAAGGTTTTCAGTCACCATTTTTTTTAGAAGTGGATCACCAGGTCCTTCTTCCTAGTCTGTTTTAGTCTGGAAGTTCCACTGAACCCTGTCCGCCATGGGTGACCCTGCTGATATTTGAAATACCAGTGGCACAGCTTCCAGCATCACAGCAACACGCGAGCCCCCACAGCATGACAGACTGACAGATGCATGGTAGGAATACAGAGATAACCACTCTTGCTTTATGATGTTTTAAAAATCCTTTTTCTCTGCTTCGACACAAAACCTAGTAATATCTGTATATGTAATAAACTACGTTTGGGTTTTAGGATCTTCACTTGCAAGATGAAATCTCCCAGCCTCGTAATTATTTGGGGGGTAATTTGCAGGTCTCAGGATCCAAATTCAGGGTCACACTCATACAGAGGTGCAACAGAGACATCCTGTGTGTCTGTTCAAAGGAGCCATTTACATCTTCTTATTGTTCTGCAAACTTGTATTTGGTTTGTCTTCCAACTGATTATGTGACTTCTAGAAGGGCTTATTTCAGGAATAAATAAGAAACAGGCCTGGTCAGCAGAAGAGTGTTACGAGGGTCCAGCAGCTGCCTAACTCTTCAGCAGATGACAGGACATCCTGCTTTGGGGCTGTTGCTGCTACGGGCCAAAAACTAAGCGTAGTGTTTTCCTTGTCGGTTCTGGGATCAGGGAGCCGACCTTTAACCCTGGGTTGCAGTCAGCCAAAGAACAGCGCACACAGCAGATGGGTCCCTCCGTTTGGCAGTTGTGAGGGAAGTTCGCTAGATTTTTTAAAAATGGAATGACCTCCTCTTCCCTGTCGTGTGCCAGGTGAGGGAGTCCAGTTAAGGTCACGTGTGTGGCTGAAATCGTTTATTGCCACATGGTCTCCGGTCTCAATGCGAGTACTGTCATGGTTGTGTCTGCATAAACAAAGAATTCTGTGGCCTTCCTCAAAGTCGGTGGGCATGTGGCTTTTTCTCAGTCCTAGGGATCATGGTGGACGCTGGAATTAAGATAGTAGTCATGGTGATGAATCAAAAAAAGGTAAAAGCTGGGGAAGAGAACAAACGGGCCAGAGAAAAAGCAGCAAAAAGTCTGGAACTGATGTTGGAGAGAGCGCAGCCGGTTCCTGGGATCCTGAGGTTAGCTGTCTTGCTCGTCAATGATCTAGGCCCCCATTCTGCATGTTCTTATCACTAACTTCTGCCCTTTCCCTGCTCCTTGGCTGCCTACTAGACGTTGACAGGGGCATTGCGAAGGAGCAAAGGGGACCAAACCAAAACCCAAACCCATTGCTGTCTAGTCAATTCTGACTCATAGCGACCCTATAGGACAGAGTGGAACTGCCCCCGTAGGGTTTCCAAGGCTGTAAATCTTTAGGAAGCAGACTGCTACATCTTTCTCCCATGGAGCAGTTAGTGGGCTCGAACCTCCAACCTTTTGGCTAGCAGCTGAGCTCTTAACCACTGCACCACGAGGGCTCCTTCAAAGAGGACTAAATTCATATAAATCAATTTTACTTCTAGTAATCAGTTCTAATGAAAGATTGATGGAAAGGTGGTTGAACTATAAGCATTACTTTATTTTACACTCTGTGCTCTTGAATTACCAATGCTATCTCCTTTATTTTTCCAGGAATAATTAATAGCTAGTTGTTCATAGCTGAGTAGCATGGGCATAAGTGATGGCTGGTATAGGAGAATATCACTATTTATTATAATATCTTCAACTATTGGTACTTGAGTATTAAATGAATTTGTCACTTTTATTTTAATATTTTGTTCATTTCATATCTAAAAAAAAAAATTAAATAGCAAACCTATATGACACAGTAGAACTGTCCCGTAGAGTTTCCAAGGGATGCCTGGTGGATCTGAACTGCTGAACTTTTGGTTAGCAGCCATAGCACTTAACCACTATGCCACCAGGGTTTCCTATTAAATAATAAGCATTATTTATTTAAAAATATAGTAAATTCCAATGTAAGCATCATAAAACAATATGAAAAGAACAGACTATTTAACATATTATTATGGAATCACTAAATAGCATTATGGAAAAAATAATAATTTACATCCATCCTCATACCATACACCGAAATAAACGTCAGATGGATATAAAGATTAAACTTTTAAAAGATGAACTATAGAGAACTCTTAGAAGATAAACTAGGCAGTGGAAGAATTTAGAAAGGAAATGATAGGCAACTATATAAAAATATTTTGCTCAAAAAATAATAAAATTAAAAGAAGAAAGTTTTTTTTTTTTTTTCCTTCATATGTATCAAAGAAATATATAGAGAGGGCTCCTTCAAGTTGAAGAGAACTACAAGACCCTAATAAAGGGGTAAAGGGTCTTAACAATTCACACAAAGCAGGTGTGAGTATTAAACAAACATGGAGAAAATAGTGTATATCACTGGCAAGTAAAGCAGTGTAAACTTATAAACCAGTAAAATACTATTTTATACCTAATTGAATTAGAACCAAAAAACAATAATACACAGTGCTAGCAATGTTGTGGTGAAACTGACATGTTCCTATATTGCTACTGTCAGTAGAAGCTAGCAAAATCCTTTTGGATAGCAATTTGGGATGTATCCCAAGAGCCCAGAAACTGGACTCTTGAATCTAGTGATTGAGCCTGAAGAAATAATAGAAAGAAAAAGTGTCCAATTTAAATTAGCAAAACAAAAAGACAGAAGCACTTGAAAGTATCCAACAAAGGTAAAAGAGTAAACAGCCATTAACATTTGTAATGAAAACTGCAAATACATAGAGAATACCTAATACAGGAAAAGAGTAGAAAAATCTTATAATCACGTACAGTTATTTTTACATAACTGTAAGCATATGGACGAAGACAAGATGAAAAGTGAATATCAGGTCAAATTACAAATAAAACGTGTTTTTCTAACGTTTCTAATATTTTCTCACGTATGCAATATTTAACAGTAAATAAAGACTGAGTAAATAGCAAAAAAAAAAAAAAAAGACACCCAAATACTGGTCTAAT
Source organism: Dugong dugon (assembly GCA_030035585.1). Taxonomy (NCBI): domain Eukaryota; kingdom Metazoa; phylum Chordata; class Mammalia; order Sirenia; family Dugongidae; genus Dugong; species Dugong dugon. Next base: position 30,200,206 of record CM057466.1, on the reverse strand, counting down.
TTCAGTGGTTATTGTATAAAAAATTATTGTTGGGTTTTTTTTAAAGCTATTTAAAGAAATATTGTTCAGTTATGTTCTTCTCCCAGATTCCAGTAATAGTACTTTATTCAGCCTCCAGAATGGTCAAAATGCCACTGTTTTTTAGTGATGTAGCTTCTTCACCAGACCCCCTAATGAGTCAAATTCTCTTACAGCATGCCATCAATATCTGTGTGCTGTGTCTACTGCGTGAATAAGTCTGTTGTTGTTAGGCGCTGTCGAGTCCGTTCCAACTCATAGCGACCCCATGCCCAACAGAAGAAAACGTTGCCCCGTCCTGTGCCGTCCCCATGATTGTTGCTAGGCTTGAGCCCATTGCCGCAGCCACTGTGTCAGTCCGTCTCATCGAGGGCTTCCTCTTTTTCACGGAATAAGTCTGTGGAGCTGAATGTGAGATCACATGAACCACTAGCACTTGTCAGCTTTAGAAGCCCTAAAGATATCAAAAGTAGTCGAGACTGTAATTTAGTTTCCCCCCAAATCTTGCTTGGTATCAGTTGTTCCTTTGGTGATTTAGTATGTTTGAGCTATTTGTATTTTAGAGAGATTTGCTTTAAAATAGCATCCATTCAGTTTCACCCGAGCAGAAACTTTTAACATTGTTCATGTCAGGGGAATGGGAAAAACATCCACGCTATATATAAATCACTCTCACTATAATTTTTTTCTTCTCTCTGTAGTTATGTTTTGAAAGTCCATGTTTTAACCATTGTAATGGGAAACTACATTTTATTAAGCATCCGTAGAGTTCCTTTTTCTCTTAAGGCAGAGAAAGTTAGCGAAATGTATATTTCTTCTAGACACTGTTTCATGGACGTAGCAGGTAGTGGGATTGATTTGCTTTCAAGACGAGAATAAATTCAAAGCTAACTCAGTACCACCTTGTTCAGTGTTGTGCAGACAGTGGCTTTTTAGCGATCGGTGGTCTGACAAGAATCTCTCATAACCTTTAATGTAGTCCTCATCCTTCTCCTCACTCCATGGGGCCCCTAGCTCTTTGATGTGCATGTCGACGTGTGATATTGCACAGTAAGAAGGATCAGTGGATTACGTTCTTTGTAGGTTTCATGAGATTAAAGTGCATTGATTGAAATTTTGAAGTGCTTTATATAAAACGCATTTTTTCCATTATAAAAGTAATAGAGGCTTACGGTAAAAAAAAAAAAAAATTAATGCAGAAAGGGATAAAGAACATAATAGGAATCACCAATAATACCACACTTAGAAATGACCCCTGTTGACTTTTCAGTGCAAAAAAATCAAACTCTCAGAAAAAGAGAAACAGTATTTTAACTTGAAAAGACTGCAGCTCTATGGGTAAACATCATGAGTAAAGACCCTCCCGAGTACTCCATGGGAGTCAGTGTGGGAGGTAGAGTGGGGAAGGTACTGTCCTTGGAATTAGCCAAATCTGGGGTTCTGGGCCCACTTCTGCCACTTACCAGCTATACTACTTTGGATGTGTTGCTAACCACTCTATGCCTTCATTTTCTCTTAAGTAACCATAATAAGTCCAGACTTGTAGGTTTGCTGTCAGGATTAAACACATGACATATGTAAAACATTATGCTGCTGTGTAAATACTATATGGTAATACTATATTGAGTACTAGAGGTGAATGCAAATATAAGGGTTATGCATAATTAGGTTCTGAGGAAAGTATCACTGAAGATTCATTCAGCAAGAATTCATTGAGCATCTCTACTAGAAATCCAAAGAGCAATGAAACAACACCTCTGTTGGGTGATGGGGTAGAAGTCATGGTGTAGGAACAGATAGGTGAATTGTAATCTTGAGGTGAGGAGGTAGGGCTGAGGGCGTGTCAGGATATACTTTGTTTGGAGGAGAGTGTATTGAAGATCTCTGATCTCTTGGATTTCAATTGTTGAAAACTGATAGAAATGAATATACATCTATAGTCCCAAGGCCCATAGGAAGGTTATAACTTTTAGTGAGTTACCTGGTGGGAGGCAGAGGACAGTGGTCATTTTGGGTAATGGTGAAGTTGGTACTTTTGAAGTGGCCTTGTAGAATGGTCCTGAGTAAATTCCAAGATCTCTTCAAGCTTGTTTCTCGCTTGTGTGCCTAGATACTTGGGAAGTGCCATTTGAGGAGATCTCAGAGCTGCAGTGGCTGGGTAGTGGAGCCCAAGGAGCTGTCTTCTTGGGCAAGTTCCGAGCGGAGGAGGTGGCCATCAAGAAAGTGAGAGAACAGAATGAGACGGATATCAAGCATTTGAGGAAGTTGAAGCACCCTAACATCATCGCCTTCAAGTAGGTCAAGGCTTTTTTTCCCCCCCTTAGAAATAGATTTTCTAACCCACAGCATACACATATAAGTTGCTGCTTTCAAATACAGGTCAAGAATTCTCTATAGACTTAGCACTGTGCTAGGTGCTTTGGGAGGGACCAAGGAACTATTAAATTTGAGTCAAGTCTTTAAGGAGCTTACAATCTAGTAGTTCTTTTTTCCAGAGCTTGGAAGGGCTGCTCACGGGGGCAGGGAAGGAGGAAACAGATTCCCACCAATCAGTCAGATCGGCTGATTCTACCTCATTTATCAGTGGGATGACAGGTCACTTCCAGATAACCTGAACATCCTACAATCCAGTTAAGAAAACAGAGCTAACATATCTGAAGTGATCAGAGAACAACTAAGCCCCGTGTAATAGACAGGTTTTCTTTATTAGTTTCTATTAGTGTTTTTTCTTAAATATTAACTTGTAATGGCAGGTGTCTTCAGAGAGTTTCTCCCTGCCTCAGATGTTGCTAAATCCCTTTTCAAGTAATGCCAAACACTCAGCTTTCTTCATCTAGTGATAGTAGAGTTATTGATGATAGTAAGTTATGTGTTATGTCCACTTCACGAAGTGATTGTCTTCAAGAGTATATAAACATACCCTCTGGTCTAGGCTAGTATTTTCATATTATTGACTGAGATCCCCAGGAGGAGGGGGAGAGTCATAGGTGTATTTGTGGAAGTCACAGACTTAGAAGTACAGAGCTCTAAATATGTGTAATCTCTTCCTCCCATGCCTTTCCTTGGGTTCCCTCCTTTGCCAACCTTTAAATTTTGCCCTGGGCTTAAATTAATGAACGATGTGTTGCTATAGAGAAGGGTTATATGGGATAAAAGGAGCAGGAGAGGTAGCCTTTCAGTGGGGTGAAAGTTTAGAAATGAGAGCTTCTTGACACGCTTGATATATATTTTTCATTCTTGGAGAATAGTGTGTCCACTGAAGCTATAGATAAAAGTGGAGTAACTTACAAATCCCCCTTCCGCAACCTAGGAAGAACTCCCAGCCCCAAGAGGGATCCTTCCTTGATTTAAAAGCAAACAAATGAACAAATTCTCATTATAAAGCTAAAAATTCATGTGATAATTCATAATTGACACCACATCCGCAAAGGTATAGAAACCTTGGGTATGAGTTTTGTAGGGTGGGTTTAAATGAGTGTTAAGGTTGAGTTTTGATTCCCAAACAAGACCTCTTATGAAAAGGGAAAGAGGTCTGAATAGAAGAGAAGCATTCAACTGGTATACTAACAGACTAACATCAACTGGAATACTCACAGACTAACCGAAGTACTTGGATTCATTTCCTTGTGGAAGGGACATCCATGCAGAGGACATGGGTGAGACCTTCAGCTGCTATAGTGATCCTATCACTGGTTACCCTAGTAGGGCCAGGAGGATATGAGACCAAAATGAAATGCTATAGAGACCAAGTATAATCTTTCCAAAGATGCTAAATTTTAAAGACAATACCACCACCTCTACCAGTTGCCATCAAGTTGATTCCAATTCATGGCAACCCCATGTATTTCAAAGTAGAACTGCGTTCCATAGAGTTTTCAATGGCTGTAAACTTCCAGAAGTAGATGGCCAGGTCTTTCTTTTGAAGTGCTTCTGGGTAGATTCAAACCACCAACCTTTCGGTTAGTAGCCGAGCGCTTAACTGTGGCATCATGCTAAGACTCCCACAAAACACAAGCCAAGGATTGTTTTTAAGCAGACAGTATAATAGAGACCCACTTCCTTTTTTCATTTTACTTCACTGAGAGGATCATCACTTTCAGATTGCTTTAATACCCTCCTAACTGGAGGGAAGGGCCAAGAGCTTTTAAATTTAGATCAGTGGGAAGTTGGGTTTGAGACACAGAATATTCTATAGATTAGCATAGTTTATTGGCCTGACGTGAACTATGTTGTGGGCTTTCTGGCAGGATGCCCTGAGTATTGAAGGTAGAAACGTGTCCTAAGAGGAGAGGGCTGTGAGAAGCTTTATTTTTCCTTCCTGTCTTTTGCTTTTTCCTTTTCCCACATCACCCTTCTGACCCTCCTACCTGCATGTGCAGTTTTAAGCATTTTGAACAAGTGTCACCATACCCTTTGCCGCTGAGTCAAGCCTGACTCATAGCGACCCTATAGGACAGAGCAGAACTGCCCCACCGGCTTTCCAAGGAGCAGCTGGTGGATTTGAACTGCTGACCTTTTGGTTAGCAGCTGACCTCTTAACCACTGCACCACCAGGGCCCCAGTATTGCCATGCTGGTCCCCAGTTTCTTAGACTGAAGATGCTTGAATAGTCTTTACCTCTACGTGGAAGACAATAATGAGGCTGTGTCCCTGGCTCGTTACAGCGAGCTCTCGGGGCTTTGTGCAGTGTTGTGTCTGCAGCCATCTGTGTATGTGTTTCTTGGCCAATGAACACATTCAGGACCGTCCAGAAGATATAAGGGCATGACTGGATTTCAGTACTTCTCTCTAAATACTGAGTTCTGTGCTTACGGCTTCTTTTGAAGTTAGTAAGAACCATGTACAGAAGGGGACATGTGAGATAAGAATACTATATTCTTTCTTCTTTTTTTTAAAAATAATCTTTGAAGAACAGCAAAACTGATTGTTCCTAATGGAATATAGTGTCAAGGGGAAGAAAAGGTAGCAATTAGAAGTCATTATAGAGCTGTTATTTATAGCTACTAAGAAGTCTTGTCATAGTACAGGCCCGATGGGATGATTGCTTCTCTTTCGTCAATCAGGAGAGATGATCAGTGCATTAATGTACCGCTCTTAGGCCCTTTCTGTCTGTTTGTGTGATGAGTTAGAGCATCGCTGAGTAGGATGATGAGTACCTTCAAACAAATATTTATTTTTATGTTCTAAAGCATATCCCCAGAGTCCTGGTGGTGCAGTGGTTAAGAGCTATGGCTGCTAACCAAAAAGTTCAGCAGTTTGAATCCATCTACTACTTCTTGGAAACCCTCAGGGCCAATTTTACTCTGTCCTGTACGGTCACTATGAGTCAGAATCAACTGGATGGCAACAGGTTTGGTTTTTTATTTTTTTTTTGAAGCATATTACCAAACCAAGCCTGTTGCCATCCAGTTGATTCTGACTCATAGTGACCCTATAGGACAGAGTAGAACTGCCCCATAAGATTTCCAAGGTTGTCATCTTTATGGAAGCAGACTGCCACATCTTTCTCCTGTGAAACAGCTGGTGGGTTCGAACAGCTGACATTTTGGTTGGCAGCTGAGCGTTTAACCACTGCGCCACCAGAGCTCCTTCTTAAGGACATTACCCTATTCCCCTCGAGTCAATTCCGACTCATAGCGACCCTACAGGACAGAGTAGAACTGCCCCATAGGGTTTCCCAGGAGTAGCTGGTGGATTCGAACTGCTGACCTTTTGGTTAGCAGCCGAGCTCTTAACCACTGTACCACCAGGGCTCCTGTAAGCACATTAGTACTGCCTTATTCACTATTTCTCTGTAATGAGAATTAAATTATCTTTGTTTGCTGTACACTTGTGCTCCACTGAGCTTTCCTGAAAGTCAAATAACAGAAACTTGAGAAAAAAATTTTTTTCATTAAAAATCAAGATGAGAATTTGGAGTAGCTTAGAAAATGATAGGAGAATCATTGAAATAGCTTTGTGACATTTGACAGACACGTCAAGGCGGAGAAAATTAAGACTAATTATACTTCTTCCTAACCTGCTGTGGTTATAAAATTTTCACATAATCAGTGTCTCAAGCCATGGCCTCTGATTTCTTTCTTCCCTTAGAGCAATCTAAGAGATAGGACACAGATTGGTAGCTGAGCAAGGACTTTAACTGGGTGTGTTGTAGATACAGCACGCAGTTAACTTGTTTGGAAAGTTTCAAAGGAAGACATACAATCCCAGAAGAGATGGGATACAGAAAATTACATGTGGCAATTTTTCTTCTCTTCTCTCATCCTCAGAGCAAAACTATGAAGTAGAATTAAAGTCATTATTCCCACTTTTATGAGGTAACGGAATCCCCAATCTGCTTACCTATACCAAAGTTAAAGAGCTAGAATGCAGGCCGTGTAGAGCAGTGAGTGAGAAGGGCTTTGAAGTTAGAGACTGAGGTTGGATTCCAGCTCTGCCACGTCTCCATCATATCACCTAGGACAGGTGACATACCTTCTTTGAGATTAATCTGTAAAAATGGAAAAGGTAGTATATATTTTACAGTGTTTAGGGGTGGGTTAAGTAAGACAATTAACCAAAACAAACAAACAAACCCACTCTCATGGAGTCGATTCCGACTCATTAGCGACCTTATAGAACAGAGTAGAATTGCCTCACAGGGTTTCCAAGGCTATAAATCTTTAAGGAAGCAGACTGCCATATTTTTCTCCCACGGATCAGCTGGTGGGTTTGAACTGCCGACCTTTCGGTTAGCAGTCGAGCACACTGCACCACGAGGACTCTTACAAGACAATTAGGTAAGCATATAAACACGCCTGACAAATGGGAGATATTCTTTCCTGTTAGTGGCCTTCCTCTTACCCCTTAGGTCTGTACATGTTTGAATGGAGGCCTTTGTCAGCAAAGAAAGCTAAGGCCAAGTGAAGAACTATTTGTCAAGGACTCGCTGTGAACGTCTAGGCCTTGTGGCCGACAGAAACAGACTTGAAGACGTCTCCCTTCAAGAACATGTAGTCTACGTGGGGAAAGAAAAAGTGCATTTATAGAACTAATGGCTGCTGTGTATCATGGGAATTTAGAGAAGAGAGAGATTTTTTGGACAGGATTAATCAGGAAAGGCTTCATGGAAGACGTAGAAATTTATGGAAATATAAGCAGCAGAGATGTATAATACATTGTATACCATTATTTTTATTCTGAACAGAAATGTTTTTCAAATACAATATAATATAGAAAATTGGCTGTTTTTCCAGTCCTAAGTCTAGTTAGTTATTTGAATTGTAAGTAACTTAAAATTCCGCAAATAATAATAAAAAATATCAATGTTTGGTTTGAATTCTCTCTCTGTACACCCTATATAAAGCCCTCTATTAAAATTTAAAAGGAAGACGTTTTAAATTATGCTTAAGGATTTAAAACAACACCATATCTAGCCTTACACAAACCTCAGGAAATGGCGCTCCTTGTCCCTGAATGGAATGGTCCCACAGAAAAACACCAGATATGGCACAGCACATAGGTATCTGGGGTGAACAACAGTCTAAAGCTTTCTATCTGCATAATAGGTTCCCCGCTCCAACCCACTAGCATCAGGTCGATTCCAACTCATAGCGACCCTATAGGACAGAGTAGAACTGCCCGCATAGGCTTTCCAAGGCTGTAAATCTTTATAGAAGCAGACTGCCACATCTTTCTCCCGCAGAGCCTCTGGGTGGGTTTGAACCGTGAACCTTTTGATTAGCAGCCAAGTGCTTTAACTACTGTGCGACTAGAGCTCCCTACCTGTAGGTTAGGGGGGTTTTAATGCTCATTTAAGAATTAGGAAGTTTATCTCTGTGTATTTAAAAAATAATTGGGATAGAGAATTGTTTTTTATGAATTCATTAAATATCCTTAAAATAGAAGAATGTACATTGGTATCTTTGCATGTATGTATGTGTTTCTATACATGTTTGTGTTTTCTTGGAAGGGGTGTTTGTACCCAGGCCCCATGTTATTGCATCATCATGGAATACTGTGCCCACGGACAACTCTACGAGGTTTTGCGTGCTGGCAGGAAGATCACGCCTCGGTTGCTGGTAGACTGGTCCACAGGAATTGCAAGTGGAATGAATTATTTGCACCTCCATAAAATCATCCATCGCGATCTCAAATCACCTAAGTGAGTTCTGGGGCTGATCCTTCAGCTACTTTTTCATCGTTTTGAAATAACACATTGTATTAGCCATTGCCAGAGTTTCCAGTCATCACGCTTTCAGTTCGGTTTCAATCAGCAGGGTGGGTAATTCTGTTTGCGTGCCTTTTGGATTATAGTGGACCCGCTTGTTTACCATACGGCAGATACCTCCAGGCATCTGATACTAGTCTTGCCTTTTATTGGTTTTAAATTGTGCAGCTGTGAATCAAAATTCGTTAGTATCTGAAGTATCCACCTTCCATCATGTTGGATGATTAGTGTTGAACTTACCCACCCTGAAGGCTTGATTTGCTGTCACCCTACCTTGTTCCAAAAAATATTTGTTTGTTTTTAAACTGAGTTTCAGAAATGTATACAAGACAATAGGATGAAAATGGATGGGGGAGAAGCAGAGGCAAAGTGAAAATAAGATGCTAGAACTGAAGCTTTCTCACGACGTTGTTCCATAAAAGTCTGCACAGTTGTGAGAGCTGGCCTACATATTTGGCCTGGAGCTTCCTAGAGTCTAAGCAAAGGAGGAAAGAAGAAGTGACATGTCTCAGAAAAATACAGACTGGCCATTTAAGAGACACAGAGCTCTTTTTAGTGATCTCTGCTTTCAAAACAATCCCTTGGCTGCCAGAAGCCACTTTAAGACGAGTATTTATTCATTCCCCAAACTGCATAAAGGAAAGAGAGGAATTGATTGAATGGTATATTTCAGTGTAGCCCCTATTTTAAAACATATTTTTGTTATTTCTCATCACATTTTGTTTAGAGAAGCCGAGAAGGAGTAATCTCTTTTCAAAGCCGTATTGGCCTAGTGCGTTCATGGCTTACAGCATTTTTTTCTATCCGTTATCACATCGGCTTTGAGCCTAACAAAAACTCTGAGGGATAGACGGGACAAGCACCATGGTTCTTATTTTCTACAAGAGAAACTAGGGTTCAGAACCCAAAAGCATGGAGCCAGGACTTGAACCCAGAACCTCTGGACCAAAGACTATGGCATCCTACCTAATCCTGTGAAGGTAAGGGGTTCACACTGAATCCTGACTCTTCACGGAATCTAGAAGTTAGTCCTTAATTACATGCTGCAAAGCGACTCTCGTTTATCCCGACTTCTCAGCCGTGTTTATTACGGTGGTTAGCTACTGCACAGCCTCCTCCCTGCTTTACTCGCAAATTAACTTTATTACATAGTGTGCATTGTTCCAGGTCACAGTCTGAAAACAGCCTGCCGCTCTTGCCATCCACAGTGTGCACATAAGCTATGTACGTTATACATTCCATGCAATATTTCCAAAGGTCTCTTGAGTAGGCCTCCTTTTTAACTAACTTGTGCCCCTTGAGAATTAATTTTAGAAGGAAGAAGCCAGGAAATCTTGGAATATATAAAACTCCCTGTCATGTAAAGAGTAGAGTAGGAAGTTGGTTACCCAGTAAGCATCTCCACCTGTTTTCAGGAGCAGCCCCCCACCTCCCAGCAGTCTTGGCTTCTTTGAGTTTCAAGGTCACTTTGAGAAGACAAAGATCAGTCTGGCTTGCTAGAACTAGCGATTTTATTACCTACCTTCAGGCTATGTGACACCAACTTTGTCTCAGAGAAGATTGCACTAAAGTTCCAACACTGTGTCTTCTCTACTCTCTTCCCAAGTCATTCCCTCTTGCCATGCCCACAGGTCCCATAAAGGGCAGCACAAAACAGGCAGAAGAGGAAGTTTCTAGGGTTATTTTCCCCAGGGGCCTGTCATCTTTTCTGCTATGTGGTACCATCAATTCTTCAATTATTTCAGATACCTCATCATATTTTAAGCCTTTACTCATTTTCACCAAGACTTAACACCATTAAATCAAAACTCCTAAATTATGTAAATTTTTACATATCAGGTGCAAAACCAGGGCCAGGATATGGATGCAGGTACCCATTGCCATCAAGTCATTCCGACTTACAGTGACCCAACAGGACAGAGTAGAACTGCCCCACAGGGTTTCCAAGGAGCACCTGGTGGATTCAAACTCCCAACCTTTTTGTTAGCAGCTGTAGCTCTTAACCACTGAGCCACCAGGGCTCCATGGATGATGGTAGTCTAAAGCCATTGTGAACTCTGAGCTGTCCAGTAAAAGGAGAGCCACTAGATATTGGGCAGTGAATGTGAGCTCCCTGGTTCAAAGAGGAGGGAGGGGATAGATCCAGAAGTTTTCTGTTGTTGTTAGGTGCCATGGAGTGGGTTCTGACTCACAGCCACCCTGTGTACTACAGAGCTAAATGCTGCCAGGTCCTGGACCAATCCTGTCTCCTAGCCTCCTCGATTCTGACACTGTTTGAATATCAAGCTTTCTTATGATTAAAAATAGGTCCTTATATCATTAAGTCTCTGGAACCCTTGCTCATTAACATTCTAAAATTGTAAAGAGGTTATTTCAAGTGAATTCAGTCTAGTGTGTGGGGATGTTTATACTTTGGATTTGATTGGCACTGGATTATATTTATCTCTAAGGCCAGCAAAAATCGTTCGCCCCGATCACGTTTCAGGTAACTGTTGGGAAAAGTAAAGCGTTACTTGTGTGGAACCTACTTACGCTTAGATTTATTCCTGCTTTTCCCTGTTAACATCAGTGGAATCCCAGTATACTTGTTAGTTTTTAATGTAACAAGTCCCTAGGGTCATGTTCCCATTATGGCTTTAGTTGACCATCATTAAACAGTGTTTGAAAAGAAGTGGTTTTCTCAGCAGATTGGCATGGAATGGGGAGGGTGCAAAGCGGGGCGCCGAGTATGCTGAGACCAGCAAGAATGGTCTTTTTTGAGCATGGGTGCCTTAGGCATCCTACCTCATTGAATTCAAGTTAAAATTCTATGAGGGGGTTATTACAGGTCCATAATCCCTTATCCAAAACTCTTGGAGCCAGACGATTTCAGAAAGGTGATATAGTAACAAGTGCAGTGCATCGCCTGGCACCCTGCAATCAGCCACTTGCCTATGATATTCACACAAAGCAGGATAAAGTGAGTTTGCTTTATACATATGGAAAAATATTTATAAACCATTTTCAGAGCTGTTTTGCATTTCTAAATTCTGGATAAGATACTGTGACCTATGTTATCTCCATTTTGCAGATGAGAAAACTACCTTAGAAGGGTTAAGTAATTTATCAAAGCCAGTGGTGGGGGCAGGATAAATGCAGGTGTGAAAAACACGCTGTGCTGTGCTGCCCCACCAGCTTGAATGATGCTGTTTCTAGTGTATTAAAAAAAACAAACTCATTGCCATAGAGTCGATTCCGACTCATAGCAACCCTGTAGGACAGAGTAGAACTGCCTCATAGGGTTTCCAAGGAGCGGCTGGTGGATTTGAATTGCTGACCTTTTGGTTAGCAGCCGAGCTCTTAACCACTGTGCCACCGGGGCTCCAAAAAGAGAAACCCACTGCCCTCGAGTCGATTCCAACCCAACAACCCTATGGGACAGAGTAGAGCTGCATCATAGGGCTTCCAAGGCTGTAATGTTTAGGGGAGCAGACTGCCATATCTTTCTCCCACAGAGCGGCTGGTAGGTTCAAACCACTGACCTTTCCATTCACAGACAAGTGTTTAACCACTATACCACCAGGGCTCCAGATTCTGGGTGTCTACACTGTGTATTCTAGTGTATAGCTGGTGTTTGCCATTGGAAACTGAAAGCTGAGTTCTGAAAGACAGGAAGCAGCAAACAACATCTTCAGTTGCCATTTAGAGTCATGATTTTCATTAGCGCTAACGATCTAATGTTTTCTTCTTCGTTTCGTTTTAAAGTGTTTTAGTGACTCACACAGATGCAGTAAAAATTTCAGATTTTGGTACGTCTAAGGAACTCAGCGATAAAAGTACCAAGATGTCCTTCGCAGGCACAGTGGCGTGGATGGCGCCAGAGGTGATAAGGAATGAACCAGTCTCTGAAAAAGTAGATATATGGTGAGTGGGGCCACCTGTGCCAGCTCGCGCGCCTTTTCTTGCTCCCATCCTTTCAGCACGTGTACTTCCAGAATATTCTCTAGTGTTGCTCACTTCCGGTTAATTCCGGGCTCATATTATCTGAGGTGCTGCCCAGTCTGATGATATATGGTAGGAAGGATTGGGAGGGGAGTTAGGGTGGATATCTACTCAGTAAATCATCCGTATGTGGGACCCTCAGAGAATATGCTGAACTTTCTGGAAAACTGAAAGTTTTCTTCAAATAATCATGATTCTCATTTTCTTGAGTAAAATATGTTAAACTTGGTTTACCTATTCTTGGTGGCTTAGGCCATCATTATACATATCAGTAATACACGCTGCTGTGATACAGTTATGTGCTCTAGACCTATAGAAAGTGTATATGGCTGCTTGCCCTTTTATTGAAGAGCCTCTGTGAGCTAAGTTTTTTGTCCATTTTTAAGCTTTCAGTTGTGGGGGGAGGCACTTTTAAAAAAAATCTTTATCAAATTTTCTCTGAAATTTTAAGCTTTGCTAAATGTCAACAGTATATTTGCTTGTAGTTGTTTTTCTTCAATCCTTAAAATTGGCTACTAATAACTTTTAGGCTTAAAACCAAAATAACACGTCGAGTCAACTCAGACTTATGGAAACCCTGTGTGTCAGAGTAGAACTGTGCTCCATGGGTTTTCAGTGGCTGATTTTTCGGAAGTTGACGGCCAGGCCTTTCTTCCAAGGAGTCTTTGGGTGAACTCAACCCTCCAACCTTTTGGTTAGCAACTGAGCACATTAACCATCTGCACCACCCAGGAACTCCTATGCAAAAATAATAGTATATGTTAGAATCGTATTTAACATCAGAGTAAATAGGATAAAGTGGCAATGTGGAACCATCTGTAATTAGCGTTTGTAATTTGGGTAACGCGTCTTCCTTAGGCCTTATGCCAATTTATGTTCCCACCAGAAATGTATAAGAATGTTTTCCCAGTCTCACCCACAAATATGGTGACACACTTTTGGATTTTTGCTAATCAGATGGGTGAGAAATGGTATCTTGGGTGCACTGCTCTTATAAGTGACGTTGAGCATCTTTTCATACACTTAAGAGCTGTCTGCCATTTCTTATGTGTACACTGTTCACATCCTTGTTCATTTTTCTGACCTTTATTCTTGTCAATTTGTGAGAATATTTTATACAAAAGAGACTAGCCTTTCGTAAATATGGATTGTAAATCTTTTTCCCATTTGGTTATTTTGCTTATGGTGGTTTTTTTTTTTCCCCATGCCGGAGTTTTGTTTTGTTTTTTAATGCAGTTTATCAATCTTTCCTTGTGGCTTCTAGATTTCATCCAAGATTATCTGAAAAAAACTTCCCTTGTTTTATTCTAAGATTTTTATGGTTTTATTTTTTTGCATTTAATCTTGGATTCTTTCGGAATTTATCTTGATGTAAGATGAGCTATATATTCCATTTCTTTTTCCCCAGTTAGCTACCCAGTTGCCTCAACAGCATTAATTGAATGATCCATTTTTCCCACTGGTTTGAGATGTCACTTCTATCATATATTCAATTCCTATATCTAATTGGTCTATTTCTGGATTTCTATTCCATTCCATTAGCCTGGCTGTCTATTCCTGCACCGGAGTTCATTAGTGAGGGCTGAATATGTCTTAATATCTGGTAGTGCTGGTTACCCCTCACTAATTTTCAGAGTTTCCCTACCTATTTCTGTTTGTCTTATAGCAGTATTAGACATTTTTTTAGTTGGATATCTCTATTAATTTGATTAAAAATTTTAAAAGAACTAAAATGCAAATGAGTCCACAAGTTAGTCTTTCTGACTGTCTTCTCTGTGTGTTCCTGGGACTACCTAGGTCTTTTGGAGTGGTGCTTTGGGAGCTGCTGACCGGAGAGATCCCTTACAAAGATGTGGACTCGTCAGCCATTATCTGGGGTGTTGGAAGCAATAGCCTACACCTTCCAGTTCCTTCCACTTGCCCTGATGGATTCAAAATTCTTATGAAACAGACATGGTAAATAATATATTTCTCCAATATTCCCTTTCTCCTTCTTCCTCAAAACCATATAAAATTTCTCTGAAACAGCAGGGAAGTTCTCAGCGTGTGTTTGGAGTGAGTCACCTGGCTGTGGAAAGATGAAGCGCTCTGGTGTTGGAGAAACTTGAGTTCAAATCCTAGCTCTATCCTTTTCTCTCTGTGTGGTTTTGGGCATGTCATCCGCATATCGGTTTTCTCATCTGTAAAATGGGGGTAACACCTATTCATAGAGCTATGTTACGGTGATTAAAATTTTTAACTGAAGCATTTGGTGTGATATCTTGACATCTGAGGCCTTAGCAAATGGTATTATTATTGTCTTACTGGTCCTGAGGGGCTATCAGGCAATGTGTGGCTGAACCCAGAGATATCTATTACGCCACTAGAAGGATTGCCTAGTTGCATTTTCCTTTTGCCCTTCTACACACGAACACTGTCTGAGATGTAGCCGTGCACAGAAAGTAAGAGCCAAAAATGAGTGCATAAAGTAATACAAAATCTTCATCCTCCTGGGCGCACTTCTGAAATACAATACTCTTACTTGTAGGCAGAGCAAACCTCGAAACCGGCCTTCTTTTCGGCAGACGCTTATGCATTTAGACATTGCATCCGCAGACGTACTTGCTACCCCGCAAGAAACTTACTTTAAGTCTCAGGTAGGTCGGGAAACGTGCTACCGGGTGGTACTGAACAGACAGACCGGGGACTCTAAATGAGAAAGAGCAACTCCTAAAGAGGGCTATTCTGGTTTTTAGAACAATGATATAACTCTGTTCATTGTCAATGGAGCCCTGGTGGCACACTGGTTAAGAGCTTGGCTGCTAACCAAAAGGTCAGCAGTTCAAATCCACAGCCACTCCTTAGAAACCCTATGGGGAGGTTCTACTCTGTCCTATAGGGTCACTAGGAATCAAAATCGACTCAGCGGCAAGAGGTTTGGTTTGGTTTGGGTTTGTTCCCTGTCAAAAAGAGCCCTGGCAGTGCAGTGGTTAAGCATTCGGCTGCTCACCAAAAGGTCGGCAGTTCACACCCACGAGCCACTCCTCGGGAGAAAGATGTGTAAGTCTGCTTCCATAAAGATTACAGCCTTGGAAACCCTATGGAATAGTTCTGCTCTGTCCTACAGGGTCGCTATGAGTCAGAATCGACTCGAAGGCAATGGGTACTCATTGTTGAACAGTAGTTATGATACTTCACACATATGACATTTTGGAGTTTATTAAGCACTTAACATACATTATCATCCCATTTGGAAAGAGCACACATCGGAATGTTATCCTCATAGTGGTGAAGTTATTGAGGGGAAGAGAGGAAAAGAATTGTGAAAAGCGTAATGTACGGACATTTGAATTAGAATTTCTGCCTTCATGAAAGTATTGCTTTCCTTGAGGCAGAAAAGCTGAAGTACAGAGGAGGAAGTTAAATAGCAGAGAGAGCCCGTGATAGAATTAGGCCCAGAGAGGACCTTTTCTCTAACTTTTCGTGTGTCACCTAGTAGCTTAAAATACAATATAATTCCATGTATCTGTTAGCTTTTACTGTATTACAAACTATCCCAAAATGTAACAGCTTAAAACAATAAGCATTTGTTTAGCTCCTGATTCTGCAGCTGGGCAGTTTGGGCTAGGTGGTTCTTCTGCTGGCTTTGACTGGGCTCATTCATGTGTCTGCAGTCATTTGCAGGTCGACTAAGAGGCTGACTTGCCCCAGATGTCCTCATTCACCAGCCTCGCAGTTGGTTGGAATACCTCGGTTCTCCTCCATGTGGCCTTTAATACTTCAGCAGGCTGCCTAGGGCTTGTTCACATGGTGTTCTCAGGGTAACAAAGGCAGCAAGAGAGCAAGCCCCAATCCACAAGTGATTTTCAAGCCTGTGTTGACATCATGCCTGATAATGTCCCTTTGGCCAAACAAGTCACTGGCCGACCCAGATTCCGGGGGTGAGAAATAGATTTCACCTCTTGACAAGAGGCTATGCAGCATCCCATTATAAGGACATGGATCCAGAGAGAGGAGGAATGTGTGACTGTTAAATGTGCTGCAGATATCACAGGGGCTGGTGATCTAATCCTATCAGTAAGAATGGGGAGTGGTGGGTCCCTAGTCTTACTAGACCCAGGCAATACCAAAAGAATACAGTGGGATGAAACTGTGGCTTTTTAAATAAATGTGATGATCCAGAATTATAGCTTTATGCTTACAGAATTTAACTGTAGAAAAACCAAACCTGTTGCTGTCGAGTCAATTCCTACTCATAGCAACCCTGTAGGACAGAGTAGAACTGCCCCATAGGGTTTCCAAAGAGGGGCTGGTGGATTCAAACTGCCAACTTTTTGGAGAGCAGCCAAGCTCTCGACCACTGCACCACCAGGGCTTGGAATTTAACTACAGTATTTACCTAAATTCTTGTTTCTCATCCAGTTTTGTCTCGCCTGTGTTAGACTGTTTTTAAAATGAAGTTTTGTGCAGTGAATTCTACCACCCCACCGACTCCTAGTATCATTTCAAAGCTTCATTCTCAGAAAAGGCATTTTATTACCAGCTGGTGTCTCCGCCTCCTTCTTATGGTCCCCCACCCCCAGTGGGTGATGAGTTACCTACCAGGAGAGAATCTGATGGAAAGAGAACTGGCCTTTGGGAGAGGCATAGTCCCTGGGAGTGAAGCAAGTCCTAAGGCAGGGTTTACTGCCCATCCCACTTGGAAACCCTGGTGGCATAGTGGTTAAGAGCGATGGCTGCTAACCAGAAGGTCAGCAGTTCAAATCCACCATGTGCTCCTTGGAAACTCTATGGGGCAGTTCTACCCTGTCCTTTAGGGTCACTATAAGTTGGAATTGACTCGATGGCAACGAATAATGGGTACCTGTCCCAGACAGAGCTTTGGGACACTTGCTTCCCTGGTGTCTGATAGACAAAGAGATGTTCCTTGTATTAGACACTGGGGTATATCTTAATAAAGGCACACTTCTTTTTTTTTTTTCTAAGGAATGACCGGTCAGAGACTCGTGCCCTGCTGCCCCAAGCGCCAGCACGCTTTCTGTGACCCACAAACTTAGCTCTCCCCATACCTTCTCTTTAAACAGCCAGTCTTGCCCCTGTAGTCTGAGGAATTTTTATGTAAGTAAAGTACTGGATTTAGAGAAAATAA
Source organism: Dugong dugon (assembly GCA_030035585.1). Taxonomy (NCBI): domain Eukaryota; kingdom Metazoa; phylum Chordata; class Mammalia; order Sirenia; family Dugongidae; genus Dugong; species Dugong dugon. Next base: position 30,182,870 of record CM057466.1, on the reverse strand, counting down.
GAGCATGTAGAAGGTGGACTTCATGACATGGCTATGTTCTTTGATATGCATTCAGATAAATTCCCTTAGAACTATTAAAATAATTGCCTGTCTAGTCAGTTCATGTAGATGTGGGGCACCAGATAAGAAATCGTTCAAATAGCATCTTCTGCTAGTATTCAGAAAAGTCTCAGGCCCTTTTGTGAAATGAAAGAGAATAATAGTGAGTACTCTCTAGGACATCTTTCAAACTCCAGGACGTGATTGCAATCACAGTTTTTCATCCTTTACAGTGAAACCATACATACCACAATTTTGGAAAACAGTTTTGGTAAGGGTTCAAAGTCACAAGCCATCGAGGCGGTCTAACTGTGTATATTTGGAAAACTTCACCTTCTAAACAGATTTTACTTGTGTGCTCCCAGAATATCACCTCTGAAACCACGGCAACATCTTCGGAGAACCTACCGCATGCAGGAGCCCTGGTGGCACAGTGGTTAAGAGCTTGGCTGCTAATGAAAAGGTCGGCAGTTCGGATCCACCAGCCGTTCCTGGGAAACCCTACACGGCAGTGCTGCTCTGTCCTATATGGTCGCTATCAGTTGGAATTGACTCAACCACAACAGCTTTTTGGTTTTTAGCGAAATAAGACGAAATGTCCCTCCGTTCCTGTGACTGAGGCTTTGTTGTAGGTCAAACTGGTTCAAGATTCCTCCTCCCCTCACTGTGTGTTCTCTCGGAAGGCCCCTCCAGCTCTATGCAAACTGGCTTCAGGCCTGTCCGGCCTCCAGTTCTTCAGATATGCCCAGACATGTCTGAGTCGCAGCTTAAGCTCAAACAGGAACTCTTATTATGTAAAATTTCTGAGTATATGTGATACCCATTAAACCCATTGCCTTCGAGTTGATTCCGACTCATAGCAACACTTATTGGGCAGAGTAGAACTGTCCCATAGGGTTTCCAAGGAGAAGCTGGTGGATTCGAACGGCTGACCATTTGGTTAGCAGCCGAACACTTAACCACTGTGCCACAGGGCTCCAGTATATGTGATGGAACTCCAAAATTAACATCTACCAGGAACACAGTGTCTTTGGGGAAAACACATTATTAATCAGTACTTGGTGTTTTTCCTGTACATCTTGTTCCCTCTTTACAGAAGAGAACATCTTTTGGGGAATTTACTTTCTTATCTCCCAGCTGTCGGTCAGTTTGTTGTAGTGTTGTGGCTTGTATGTTGCTGTGACGCTGGAAGCTATGCCACTGGTAGATGTCAGTTCAGCTGTCCCTATGTGTGCAGTTCAGTGACACTGATCACACTGAGTTGTGCAACCATCTCGCTCTCCTTTTCTTGAGTTGTTCCTCCCCCATTAACACAAACTCACTGCCCCCTGAGGTTCCTGTCTGATCTTCCCAGTTGTCATCACTTTGATCCCATATAGATAGTTCTTAAAAGAGTGCAATGCTCCAGGCAGATATTCTTTACTAGATAAACTATTGTTTGGTTTTAAGAAGACTTTAGGGGTTGTTTTGGGTTTAAGGTTTAAAGATTATCTCAGGGCAATAGTTTCAGGGGCTCATCCAGCCTCTGTGGCTCCAGAAAGTCTGGGGCCCCTGAGATTTTGAAATTCTGTTCTGCATTTTCCCTCTTTTGATCAGGATTCTTCTACAGAATCTTTGATCGAAATGTTTAGTAATGACAGCAAGGCACCATCCAGTTCTTCTGGTCTCATGGCAGAGGAAGCAGTTGTTCATGGAGGCAGTTGGCCACACATTCCATTTCCTTCTCCTATTCCTGACTCTCCTTCTTCCTCTGTTGCTCCAGGCAAATAGAGACCAATTGTTGTGCTTTGGATGGCCTCGTGCAAGCTTTTAAGACCTCAGGTACTATGCAATGAGCTAGGAGGTAGACCAGAAGCATGAAACACATTATTAGGCCAATTAACTGGGGTGTCCCATGAATCCATGACACTAACCTCCAAACTGAAGAACCAGATCCCATGAGGTGTTTGGTTGTACATAAACAGCCTCAGCAGCTACTCTTTTTTTCTCTTTTGTCATTGTTGTAAGTATATCTATCACACAACTTTTGCCCGTTCAACTTTTTATAGGTGTACAACTTATTTACATCAATTGCAATAATCAACTGTGCAACCCTACCCTTATTCAATGCAAATTTTCTATCACCATTAACCCTCCCCCTTTTCCCGTCCCTCCTGCCCCTGGTAACCAGTCATAAACTTTGGTCTCTATACATTTGCTTTTTCTTGTCTTTTTATATAAGTGAGGTCATACAATATTTGCCCTTTTGTGATTGGCTTATTTCACTCAGCATAATGTTTTCCAGCTCCATCCATATTGTAGTATGTATCAAGACTTCATTTCTCCTACTGGCTGAATAGTATTCCATTGTATTTATATACCTCATTTTGTTTATCCATCCATTTGTTGATGGGCATTTAGGTTGTTTCCACTTTTTGGCTATCGTGAATAGTGCTGCAATGAACATTGGTATACAAGTCTCTGTTTGAGTATTTGCTTTCAGTTCTTTTGTGTATATATCTAGGAGTGGAATTGCTGGGTCATATGGTAATTTTATTTTTAGTTTTTTGAAGAAACCGCCACACTGTTTTCCACAAAGGCTGTACCATTTTGCATTCCCACCAGCAATGGATAAAGGTTCCAATTTCTCCACATCCTCGCCAACATTTGTTATTTTCTGTTTTTTTTTTTTTTTTAATCTTAGCCACCCTAGTGGGAGTGAAATGGTATCTCATTTTGCTTTTGATTTGCATATCTCTGTTGGGCATCTTTTCATATGTTTGGTGGCCATCTGAATGTCCTCTTTGATGAAATATCTATTCAAGTACTTTGCCCATTTTATGATTGGGTTATTTGTCCTTCTGGTGTTAAGCTGTTGACATTTTATATATTTTTTAGTTATTAGATTCTTGTCAGATATATGGTTTCCAAAGATATTCCCAGTCGGTAGCTCATCTTTTCACTTTTTTGGTAAAGTCTTTTGATAAACAAAAGTTCTTAATTTTTTTGAGGTTCCATTTGCTTATTTTGTCTTTTGCTGTTTGTGCTTTTGTTATTATATTAGACAATCCATTGTTAAAGGCTAGGCCCAACAATGTTGCCCCTGAATTTTCCTGTAAAAACTTTATGGCTTTAGTTTGCACATTTAGGTCAATAATCTATTTTGAATTTGTTTTTGTGTATGGTGTGAGGCATGGATCCTGTTTCATTTTTCTGCGTATGGAAATTCAGTTTTCCCAGCACCATTTATTGAAGAGACTCTTCTTTCCCCATCAAATGGACTTAGCACCCTTGTCAAAAATCAGTTGACCAGAGATGTGTGGATTTAGTTCTGGACTCTCAGTTACATTCCATGGATCTATGTGTCTATTGTAATACCAGTACCAGGCTATTTTGATTACTGTACCACTGGTATTTCAAATACCAGCAGGGTCACTCACAGTAGACAGGTTTCAGCAGAGCTTCCAGGCTAAGACACTAGGAAGAAGGGCCTGACAGTCTACTTCTGAAAATTACCCAGTGAAACCTTATGGATCACAAAAGAATATTGTCCTCTGTCGTGCTGGAAGATGTGCCTCCAAGGTTGGAAGGCACTTAAAATACACAGTGGCCTCATCATTGGACTCGAGCGTACCAACAATTGTGAAGATGGTGTAGGACTGGGCAACGTTTTGTTCTGTTGTACATGGGGTCGCCATGAGCTGGAGCCACCTTGATGGCAATTAACAACAACTTTCTTATAGATTCCAGAAGATTCTCTCAGTTTCCCTTAGCCATTAGCTAGATTTCAGGAGGCTTATTTCCTCTAGAATTAAAAATATCTGATCTGTGATATCTGATTCCTTACCACCATAGAGAGGTGTTCTTTTTTTTTTTTTGTTTAAGTCACTCCTTTATCCTGAGTATTGTACTAGAACCTACTGACATATTTGGGGGAGCTTAAGGCCCAAACCTGACCTTCTCCCTTATCCTTTTTTTGGTCTAACAACTCTTGCTTGTCATTCTTTGGCCTGTTAAAGCTCAAATATTCTTCCTACTTCATAGTTTTGTTCTGAGGATTAACAGAGTAGCATTACCTGGAGCCCAACCAAACCTGCATATACTGCTTAGATGCTAGTGAAGCCCAACCAAACTATGAGGGTAGTGCATCTTTCTGATGATGCTGTTGGGTCAGCTTGGTGCCTGCAAGTCAACCGAGAGAGCCTTCTCTCTGTTGATCAACATACATATGAAGATCTAGCATATTATGAACAGATAAGCAGGATGATCATTTTCTAAATAATTGCAATATAATTCCCTCCATAAAAGTAGATGAAAAGATGTGGTGGGGTTGGTAACCAGTGTCATAAAACAATATGTGTACTAATTGTTTGATGAGAAGCTAATTTGTTCTGTAAACCTTCATCTAAACTACAACAATTAAAAAAAAAAAGCAGAAAAAAAAACTGTAACAGAAAGTCTACTGTTTTATTCTGATGAAGGGATTCGGAGAAAGAGCCTGGGTAATCCAGAATGCAGAAGGGAAGTCCCAAATAGGAGAAATTTGGAGAAGAAGATACTATTAAAAAAAAAAAAGATTAAAAAGTAGCTGACTTGGCGAAAACCTTCTAGAGTGTCACAGTTACTTGAGAATAGCTTCTTCTGTGATCCAGATATATACTTCAACATGAGTCTAAATACAGAGCCCCCGTGGCACAGTGGATGAGAGCTATGGCTGCTAACAAAAAGGTCAGCAGTTTGAATCCACCAGCTGCTCCTTGGAAACCCTAGGGGGCAGTTCTACTCTGTCCTGTGGGGTCGCTATGAGTCAGAATCAACTTATGACAACGAGTTTGATTTTTTGGGGTTAAATGTAATAGAACAGTTTTAGAGGAAGATCATACAATTAGAAATACTTAGTTGTACATCTAGCCTTCACTGGAAATGATCTTAATCTCATTACGTTCTTGGGATGGTAGTCTATCTGTCATAAAGAAACTTCTCCTTTTAGCTATTTTTTCTAGAAACTTCCTATAGACCATATTCCAGCAGAGGTTTTCCTGCCCTCTAAATGTTAGATTAAATTAGCTTGAAGTTCCACGCCCTGTGAAAAGTGCAACGTCCTCCCTAACGCTTTTGTGAATTCCTGGGAAATTTATAATTTCGTGAACACTCTGAGTCTGCCTACCTAAAATTTTTGTCTCTTCCCATCTCTTCCCCTCCAAGGCCTCCCACCTCCAATCTACCCCTTCTCCCCACATCTTGTGGTCGAGCTTTATGTTTGTTCTGTCATTGACCCAAGCGTACAATTCAGCACCTTCCCACCAAGGTGAATGTCAGAGACTTTACTGAAGGTTTAGGAAGTTGGAGGAGGTTTAAATTTTAGACAGCTTAACTCACATGTTAGACATCCATCCCTGTCCTAAAATTTTGGTTGAACTATAAATTGCTTGGCCATACTCTACCATACTCTAGCTCTCTCCTCTTCCTTCTTTCTTTGCTGTTCGTTCCCTCACCTCCAAATTCCTGTATTGTTTCCTGTTACTTTTATGCCCATCCTCTGCTATTCCTACCTGTGGGGGGTCTTCTACCCCAAATATTTTCTCAAGATATTTTCCTAAACCAAGACTAGGAGGAGTTCTGGTGCCAGTTGTAAAGATGATCGTGTTCTTATGGACACAAACACCTACCCATGTGGTTATCCGAGCTGCTCTTTCTGACCAGGCTATCTCAGCCACCATCTTGAGCTCCGTTTTCTAGAGGTGGTGGCCAGTGTGTCTACTGTGATATATCTGGTGGCCAGCACTGCAAGGGAAATTGGAAAAGAGGCAGTGTTGTATGTTGGACTAGAAATGCAGAAAATGGCATAGGATTTGCAGATACACTAGCTTGAAATATTTAGTTATCAATCAACAAATATTTATTGAAAATCTATTCTGAATAAGGCCCTTCAGTAAAAGCATACGGGGGAGGGGGGGAAAACTTGTAAATGATCCTATAGTTATATCAGGGATTGAAATTCCTAGGCTATTAACAAAATCTAATTTGTCCTCACCCAGGCTGAATGGAGAGAAGAAGTGAAAAAACACTTCGAGAAGATCAAAAGTGAAGGGACTTGTATACACCGCTTAGATGAAGAGCTGATCCGAAGGCGCAGAGAGGAGCTCAGGTCAGCTGACCTCCCCCTTCTCCACCTCTTCGCATCCCCAGGGGCTCAGATAGTATCAGGAACCCTCTTTGTGAATCATCGTTTGACTTTCTACACACCTTTCTCCTCCATTTTTTATTGTTAAAACCCAAAACCAAACCCATTGCCATTGAGTCAATCTTGACTCATAGTGACCCCGTAGGACAGAGTAGAACTTCCCCATAGGGTTTCCAAGGAGTGGCTGGTGGGTTTGAACTGCTGACCTTTTGGTTAGCAGCCATAGCTCTTAACCACTGCGCCACCAAAGTCACCCTACAAGTTAGCCCTTCTTTGTATCTCCCCCCAGCTCTGTTATCCTTCCTCATTACATTTCTACAACAAAATTCTATTTGTTCATTCAGCTACCATCTTAGGTGTCATGGAAGGCCAGAAATGTGTAATATTTAGTCCATGACCTCAGCTGTTTATAATCTATTAAGGGATACAAACAGAACACGTGCACAGATAAACACAGTCTGAGACAAGGTGTGGGCCGTGGATAAACACAAACAACGGATCGTGGTGTCAGCTTTAACTGCACATTCCCATTACAATACGAGTATAGTGTACTGTGTTTTTATCAAGCTATTGACACCAGAAGTGGTTTCAAGGTTAGTGAACAAGGCTAAAGAGATGGATGTGGAGCCTGCAACACAACACGGCAAAGGCCTCACAGATCACATTTGGGTCTGTCTGTGGCTCTTCTGGCTATTGTGCGTGGCTGGCTGTGGCCTCTAAGGATGAACCAAGTGGGGAGTTTAGCTTTCCCATCACCCAGTCCATTTTGTCCAAGATGTTGCATCGTATGAAGGAGCCCTAGATTTAGAGGACCCTCGGGCAAATGCTTTGTTCCTGATTTCATCCAAGCTGACCTCCATCCTCCTCCAAGGTGGCCTGCCACCGCGCTAATCCTGCATTTTCTTCCATAGGCATGCTCTGGATATCCGTGAGCACTATGAGAGAAAGCTTGAGCGAGCTAATAATTTATACATGGAACTGAGCGCCATCATGTTGCAGCTGGAAATGCGGGAGAAGGAGCTCATTAAGTATGTATCCAGACTGGGAGTCTGCCCTGATTGATCTGGGCCTGTCAGTCTGCAGAAATGTGTTACCCTTCCATGTTGCTGCTACTCAGAAGTGGCAGATATTTTCATTTGCCCAATGTTCCTTAAGGGATGGGCTGTGCACAGGTCCCTGTCTGTGATGAGGCTGACGGTGAGTGGAGTTGCCCATAGAGCTGCTGCTGGTTATTGGGAAACATGCATTTGACAGGTATTTGCAGCTTCACTGTGCTGAGTAGTTCAGAGGTATCCCCATTTCAAGAAGAGCTTGGTTAGGATAAAAAAAACAAAACCAAAACAGTTTCCATTGAGTCAGCTCCAAGTCATGTGGACCCCAGGTGTGTTCAGAGTAGAACTGCACTCCACAGGGTTTTCAAGGCTGTGAACTTTTGGAAGCAGATCACCAAGCCTTTCTTCCGAGGCACTTCTGGATGCATTTGAACCACCAACCTTTGGTTAGTAGTCGATCATTTAACCAACTGTGCCAGTTGCCCCCAGGGGAAGTAAGATGGCTTCTGAAAGTGGTTGAAGGTATTCTTGATGGTGGCAAGAAAACCCTGGGGTCCTGACCAAAAAGGTAGCTGATGGTAATAAGAAGGACATCTGCCGTTGTACTGTGACCCCCACGAGGTGTGCTGAGGAAGGGAAGGTCAGCCTCTGAGTCTATCCGTGAGCTGAAGAGCAGGATGAAGTCCGGTTAGTTTGAATTTAGTATCCTCCCCACACTCCCACCCCATTTGAAACCTGAAGAGCCAGCCTCATCATTCAGACAGCCTGAATCTGTTCACGTGCAGACAGAACCTGTTGGTGGAATTAGCCTGTGAAGACACTGTGCTGTCCTTTCCATCCGCAGTGACTGACATGACTCGTTTCGTTCTGCAGGCGTGAGCAGGCAGTGGAGAAGAAGTACCCTGGGACCTACAAACGGCACCCTGTCCGCCCAGTAATCCACCCCAACGCCATGGAAAGACTCATGAAAAGGAAATGCACACCTCACAAACCGGGGGTACAGACCAGACGGTGAGACGCCTGAACCAACTAGCATTCCCATGGGAGCAGTGGAGGTCCAGGGACCGGAGATACACCCCATAGAGATGACGCATTATCAGACGAGGGTGGGCGTCACTGGCACACTTGCCTCTGGATAAAACAGACCATGAAGGTGGGAGAGAGTGTGTCATGGACTTGAAACCAAACCCATTGCCGTAGAGTCAGTTTGCACTCATAGTGACCTTACAGGACAGGGTAGAACTGAGGAGCAGCTGGTGAGTTTGAACTGCTAACCTTCAGTATCAGCCAAGTACTGAACCATTGCCCCACCAGGGCTCCACTTCATGGACTCTAGGAGTCTAGTTTTTACCACCTAACCAAAAAAACCAAACCTGTTGCCATCAAGTCAATTCTGACTCATAGCAATCCTATAGGACAGAGTAGAACTGCCCCATAGGGTCTCCAAGGAGAGGCTGGTGGATTTGAACTGCTGACCTTTTGGTCAGCAGCCAAGCTCTTAACCACTGCACCACTAGGGCTCCTGACTACCTAAGGCATAAATATTTATTGTCTTAACACTGGGGAGCAAACAGGCCTGGATTCAAATCCCAGCTCTGCCTATTATAAACTGTGTCGTTGGGGGCACATCGCTTAACCTCTTTCAACCCCAGTGTCCTCAAGGGTAAAATGGTGTGATTCTTTTTCTTTTTATGATCGTTAGTGCCCAGAATTGGTAATTATCATTTTTTATTTATGACATATTGGTCTACACGTGGCCCACTTTTGTTTCTTCATTGAGTTAGTTATTTTTAATAATGTAATAAATGCCTGCAAACCCACCACCAAAATCAAAAGCAGGGACTTTGAACCAAAACTATCCCCTGAAGTCTTCATTGAACCAAAAAAGAGTTTATCTTAGTTAGAAAGGAATGTCTGCCTTGAACATTATGCTCTTTTAAAGAATTATCTGTGTGAGATCAAGTTGACAACAGCAACTCAAAAGGTTAGATGAGAAGCTTAGCAATGAGTTTAAGCAATGGTGGTGGAACAGTTTGGAGAAGGATGGCAAGAATGTTTGTACAACTTGAATGTAGTCAATGTCACTGAGTTGTACATGTAGAAATTGTTGAAATGATGTATGACTGTGTTTATTTTCACCAAAATAAATAATAATAATTTAAATAATTGAAAAGCAGAGGCTTTGATAATTATCTGTATCTAGCCAGGTAGTTCCCCTCACTCCACGCCTGCAGCGGGTTTCCATGGAGTTTCTATGAGATAACATCTATGAAAGCACCTAGCAAGTCATTAAAAAAAAAAATGTTGCCGTCAAGTTGGTTCCGACTCATAGTGACCCTATAGGATGGTGTAGAACTGCCCGATAGGGCTTCCAAGGAGCAGCTGGTGAATTCGAACCACCAACCTTTTGGTTAGCAGCCGAGCTCTTAATCCCTATACCACCAGGTCTCCCAGCAAATCATAGGTGCTCAAAAATGAGTTTTTGAATACTTAAAAAAAGACTGCCGTTTCTCCTAGTTACAACACATTCTCCTTATATTAGTTAATCTTAGAATACTCCTCCAGTCAATTTTTATCTGCTAGAGCCTCATTCCTCCCAGATAATGGAGAATTGACTCTTTTCTAGCTAAGTTAGCATAAAGCAGGGGGTCAGAGTTCAATTATGGGCCCCCCACAAGGGCAAGGAGGGGGTCAGAGTTTAATTATGGGCCCTCCAAGCCTGTTACAAGTGAGTAGAGCCCATTAAGATCGTCTAAATACCTCATAAGAAGGAGACACTTAGAATAAAGAAAGAATCTATGCTTTGGAGTTAGAAGAACCCTGTGCTTTGAGTTCAAATGATAAATTCTGCCGTTTGCTAGCCTTGTGATGAACACGAGCCCCTAGCCTCTCCGACCCTCGATGCCGTTATCAGTAAAATGGATATTGTAATCATGGTAGCAGTTTATATACTGTTAAGTGCTTTATAAACTGTAAAGTGCTATGTCAGCGTTATTCTGGGATGTTTGCACTGCCAGGTTCAATAAAAGCAGCCTTCACCTGACTTAGGACTCTTTCACCTCGGCTCTGCTGTAGGCCCCGCCACAACACCTAGTTGCTGTTAAGTAGCTGCCTCTCACGGGCCTTGGAGGCTCTCTTTCCTCAGTAAGGGCCCCAGGCCCTCCTCAGTCCAGGTCTCTTCTAGGACACAGGTTGGCCCGCTGACCACAGAACATTGACATCTCGGACAGGAGGCTGCTGAAGCAGCACAGCACCCTACCCATCTTATCACAAACCAATAACACCTGGAAATTCTGTGCTCAGACAAGCCTTTAGCTGTACCGCTCCTGGAAGAGAAGAAAAACCACCTCCTGCTGCCTGACGCTGCTCAATTTCATCTAAGCCCACTGCCATTGAATCGATCCTGACTCATAGCGTCCCTATAGGATAGAGTAGAACTGTCCCATAGGGTTTCCAAGGCTGTAATCTTTATGGAAGCAGACTGCCACATCTTTCTCCTGCAGACTGGCTGGTGGGTTCAAACCTCTGGCCTTTTGGTTAGCAGTCAAGCACTTAACCATTGCATCACCAAACCAAATCAAACCCACTGCTGTTGAGTTCATTCCAACTCATATCAACCCTATAGGACAGAGTAGAACTATGCCATAGGGTTTCCAAGGCTGTAAATCTTTATGGAAGGAGATTACCACATCTTTCTCCTGAGGAGTGGCTGGTGGGTTCAAACCACTGACTTTTCAGTTAGCAGCCAAGCACATTAACCACTGCTCCACCAGGGCTCCTTTAATTTTTCTAAACCCTGATATTCAAAGCGTGGCCCTCAGTTCAGCATCTTCTGGGAACTTGTTAGACAAGCAGGGTCATAGACCTCCCCACAAGACCTACTGAATCAGAATCTCCATTTAAGAAGATTCTGATCTGTCTGCCCCTTCACTGTGCTCAGTCTGCACCTTCAGTCTATACTCTGTTCCACCTTCAGACTGTGCTCTGTTCCACCTTCAGACTGTACTCTGTTCCACCTTCAGATTCTGCTCTGTTCCACCCTCAGACAGTACTCTTTTCCACCCTCAGACTGTGCTCTGTTCCACCTTCAGACTGTGCTCTGTTTCACCCTCAGACTGTGCTCTGTTCCACCTTTAGACTGTGCTCTGTTCCACCCTCAGACTGTGCTCTGTTCCACCTTCAGACTGTGCTCTGTTTCACCCTCAGACTGTGCTCTGTTCCCCCCTCAGACTGTGCTCTGTTCTACCCTCAAACAGTACTCTTTTCTACCCTCAGACTGTGCTCTGTTCCACCTTAAGACTGTGCTCTGTTCCACCTTCAGACTGTGCTGTTCCACCTTCAGACTGTGCTCTGTTCCACCTTAAGACTGTGCTCTGTTCCACCTTCAGACTGTGCTCTGTTCCACCTTCAGATTCTGCTCTGTTCCACCCTCAGACTGTGCTCTGTTCCACCTTCAGATTCTGCTCTGTTCCACCCTCAGACTATACTCTGTTCCGCCTTCAGACTATACTCTGTTCCACCTTCAGACTGTGCTCTGTTCCACACTCAGATTGTGCTCTGTTCCACCCTCAGACTGTGCTCTGTTCCACCTTCAGACTATACTCTGTTCCGCCTTCAGACTGTGCTCTGTTCCCCCCTCAGACTGTGCTCTGTTCCACCTTCAGACTGGGCTCTGTTCGACCTTCCGATTCTGCTCTGTTCCACCCTCAGACTGTGCTCTGTTCCTCCTTCAGACTGTGCTCTGCTCCATAAGCCAGATGGCATCAGGAGCACCTTCTTTTTGGACCCTAACATGAGCCAGCTGTGAGCTGTGACCCCTCGGCTAGGCTTTGGGTTCCTCACTACATATGGTGGAGGCATGACCATATCTTTGGTCCCATGCAAGGTCTGGGACACCGTAGGGCTTCCACGACGGTGTCTCAGGGACTAACTGCAGGGGCAGAGGATGAAGAGGGCGAGCCCATAGGGAGGGGCTTCTGCTCTCTCCCCTGTTCAACCACTTCCACTTCTGTCTGTTTTATCTATGGTACTGGGTTTCTCATAATAATTTATTTGAGAAAAGGATTCTGTTGTTTAAAAAAAAAAAAATAGTTTGGGCCCTTTCAGCTCTGAAATCTCTTGATTAGAGTCTGTCTGGTAGCAGAGAGGAGCCCCGGTGGCACAGTGGTTAAGAGCTCAGCTGCCAACCATAAGGTCAGCCACTCCTTGGCAACTCTATGGGCTGCTCTGCTCTGTCCTGTTGGGTTGCTGGGAGTCGGAATTGACTCGACGGCATCAGGTTGGTTGGTTGGTTTTCGGTATCAGAGAAGGGTGAGACTACTCGCTGGCAGGGAGGAGGCGGTGGTGCCGCCTGGTGATCCTAGTGTCTCTACCCTGCATCAGTTACCAGCTCAGAAACTATTTGTTGTTTACCTGTGTGCCCAGGAGTCGTGACCGGGTAACCGCCAGGTCTCCGGCTTCCTCCTGCATGTGACCTGCAGGACTGGCCCTGAGGGCGTCTGAAAATGGGGTCTGAGAGGACCTCTCCCCACTAGGATCAAAGCGTAATGGCAGTGCCACTCCTCGCTAGCCCTTCTCTTGCTGGCTCTGCTCAGCCTTCTGGGCTCTCTGCTGCTCCCCCTACTCTGCCCCTCCCTGCCTTTTCCTTCCTTCAACATTCCTTGAGTACCTGCTGTGAGCAAGACTCCTTGCTAATGTCCTTCCCATACAAAAATGGATACAGCATAGTCCCAGCCCTCTAGGAGACCATGTCTAGACCAAGCTCCCTGGATGTAGCCTCTTGCCTAATTAAGCTAAGATTTCCTTCTCTGGTACTAGACCGCTTTCCTTTGGGGTCTCTTGTGAGATCTGCCCAGATCCATCCTGAGACAGACTTCTGATGACTGGCAAACATCCTTGCCCGTACTTTGGCATATGGGGACCAACTCATAACTGGGATCTTGAGGAAGAGATGGAGAACCCTATAGGGTAGGGTTCGAATTTAGAGGGGTTGAGTACCAAGGTTAGAGAGGCACAGAATAAACTCCAGAAGGAATAAAAGGCATCCTCTAAAAGTGGACATTTAGGTTATTTCCAGCTGTTCGCTATGTTAAGCACTACTGGAACCTGCCATCTTTAAACCTCAGTGCACATCTGTTATCTCCATTAGATAAATCCCTGCATGTGTGACTGCTGACTCAGAGCATGTGTATATTTAAGGCTTAGGATCCATTGGCCCACATTTGAAGGATTTCATCTGTTTAAAAACCAACCCTGTTCTCTTCTCCCAGGCCAGACCTGCTGCGATCTGAAGGTATCCCCAGTACAGAAGTGGCTCCCAATGCATCCCCTTTGTCCGGAAGCCCCAAAATGTCCACCTCAAGCAGCAAGAGCCGATATCGAAGCAAAGCACGCCACCGCCGGGGGAATAGCAGAGGCAGCCACAGTGACTTTGCAGCAATCTTGAAAAACCAGCCAGCCCAGGAAAATTCACCCCATCCCACTTGTGTACACCAAACTCAGTGCCATCGTCATAATCCTCTGCAGCTCCAAGACCAGCAGCCCCCTCCCGCCACGTCTCAGAGCCACCAGCCCAGACTCAACATGCACGGACAGGACGTTGCCACCTGCGCCAATGACCTGAGGTACTTTGGCCCAGCGGCAGCCCTGCGGAGCCCACTGAGCAACCACGCTCAACGACAGATGCCGGGCTCTAGCCCAGACCTCATCTCCACAGCCATGGCAGCAGATTGCTGGAGAAGTCCCGAGCCAGACGAGGCCTCGGGCCCCTGGGGCTGTTGTCAGGCCGACCCTTACAGCCCCTGCCTCCAGTGCAGGCCGGAGCAGCACGGGTACTTAGATACACCCTCTGCTGAGCCAGCGGGGAGGAGCCCCGAGCTTTCCAAGTCACCAGCACACAATCCCCTCCCGGAAAACACCCAGGGTTCTGAGAAAATGGAAGACAGCGAATTCAACGGCTGTAGGTCCGCGTCGTCCCTCGGCACCCCCCAGCACATCACCCCCCCAGTGCTACCTCGACAAACAAGGCCCCTGCAGAAGGTAAAGTGCCGTGAGAGCAGAAGTCTGTGTGAGTGCCCTCAAGGACTGTCAGAGTCTGTCAGAGCATGTTCATGGTACAACGGAGACACCAAGAATGCATTTTGCAAAGGGTGAAATAACAGACACGCAAGTAGAAGTCCGATTACTTTCCTTCCACCCTATTTCAGAGATAAACTAGGGCATCCCCTCTGGGAAATACTGAGCCAGGGAGACTGAATCAAATGTACATAATTTATAAATAGATTTTTAAAAACCATATATCGGGGCTATGCAGTTAAGAGTTTGGAAGCCACTACCCAAGAATTCTAGTCCTGAGGGATGTTGCGAGAAAGAAGGGTCCCACTGTAAAACAAGTTTGGGAAACGTAGTATTCTCTGTCCCTGCTTGGAGATTCCTAGGGCACATTAGCCCATGACAGGCTTTGCGACATCATGCAGTAAATGTGTTTAATCCAGCATTTTCCTCATATATTTGACCATAGCACCTTTTAAAAATTACCTCTATTAATCCTCCCATGGAACGAGCTTTCTTCAGAATACACGTTGGAAAACTTCGCCTCAATCAGTAACGATCAAGACTCAGCAAGTTGTCAGTCATTGAAACTGTTTCTTGCCTCCTCTTCTGCTGTTCATTAGCTGTGCAACAGGCTACCGTCGTGGTTAAGAACGTGAGGTTGGGAGTCGAACATACCTGAGTTCAAAGCCAGGTTCTTCCACTTACTGCCTGTATGACCCTGGGCAAATTACTTAACCCCTTTGAATGGACTCATTGGCTATTGTGAGGATTAAACGAGATGAAATATATAAAAAAACACTTAGAACAAGGCCTGGCACATAGCAAGCTCCCAAAAAATATCACCTTGTCTTACTGATGAGTTAAAAATAAGATTACATATGGAAAGTGTTTAGCACACAGTAAACACCCACTCAGTGGTTCTCCTCCAATCATCATCAGCCATCAGGAGTTTAGTTGAAGGAATAAAAGGGACTACAATGCAAATAAATATGTTTTAGTCAACTAGACATTTAGTAGGAAAGAAGCTCAAGCTGAGAGTTCTACAGGCATCCCCAGGTGACGAATGAGATCAGTTCCTGTGTCTTTAAGTCGAATTTGTAGGTAAGTAGGACAGGTGCATATAGTTCTTATTCAGCCTTACTTTAGTGCAAGAGGAGCCCTCCTGGCGCAGTGGTTAAGAGCTCGGGCTGCTAACTAAAAGGTTGGCAGTTCAAGCCCACCAGCTGCTCTTTGGAAACCCCCATGGGGGTAGTTCTACTCTGTCCTATAGACCTGTCCTATAGGGTCACTATGAGTGGGAATCGACTGGAAGGCAACGGGTTTGGTTTTGCTTTAGTGCAAGAAAAGGCTCAAAGCCTTTTCAATGATTTAAAAGCTGCACGTGCAGCAAGCAAAGGTGATTTTGATGAAGAGCTTGTTGCCAGTAGGGATCGGTTCAGTTGTTTCAGAGTTAGGGCAAATTTACATAACATTAAAGGGCAAATTTGAGTTGTCTACAAGTGGATGTTCGTAACCCAGGGGCTGCCTGTATCTCAGAACGTATTTCTTCCTCCACGATGTGCTCTACTGACGAAGTCTTCCTAGAGATTAAATTGTCTTTTGGGTGGTACCTCGGATTGGGCTAATCCATTCTCTACTCTCCCACCCCTATGAACCATTACATTTAGTTTTTTCTTTTTCCTAACAGCTTTATTGAGATATAATTTACAAACCATAGAATTCACACATTTAAAGTGTACAATTCAGTGTTCATTTTTTTTATTGTACTTTAGATGAAGGTTTACAGAACAAACCAACTTCTCATTAAACAGTACACATATTGTTTTGAGACATTGGTTACCAACCCCACGACATGTCAACATTCTCCCTTCTCGACCTTGAGTTCCTCATTACCAGCTTTCTTGTCCCCTCCTGCCTTCTTGTCCTTGCCCCTGGGCTGGTGTGTCCCGTTAGTCTCATTTTGTTTTTTGGGCCTGTCTCATCTTTGGGTGAAGGGTAAACCTCAAGAGTGACTTCATTACTGAGCTAAAAGGGTGTTCCGGGCCATACTCTCGGGGTCGGTGTTTTTTTTTTATATACGGTATTCACAGAGTTGTCCAACCATCACCGCAATCAGTATTAGAACATTTTAATCACCCCCAAAAGAAAACCCATACCCCTTAGCAGTCACCCCCCAAGTAACATAATTTTGAACCCAGCATCCAAGGTTGGGATGCCATCTATGGGTCTGTGTCCATACACACCTTGTACACTTGGCCTTATCAGAACTGCTCCCTCAGAGCAGGTTACCCTCTCTTCACCGAAATGTTTCCACAGGTATTCCTGTGATAAAGTGCCCATCTCAGCAGTCAGTATGACTCCATTCCTGC
The DNA here is from genome assembly GCA_030035585.1 of Dugong dugon. Taxonomy (NCBI): domain Eukaryota; kingdom Metazoa; phylum Chordata; class Mammalia; order Sirenia; family Dugongidae; genus Dugong; species Dugong dugon. The sequence goes on along the minus strand of CM057466.1, from coordinate 30,166,194 downwards.
CTTTCCTTTCAAGAAAGTATATCAGAATACAAATGGATGGGAGAGATGATATTTTAGAATTGATTTTTGAAGAGATAAGTTAGCCTCAATCTTTGGTAAAATTACTTGTAACCAATTACCCACCTCACAAGTAGTTTGGTAAAATTACTCATAACCAATTACCCACCTCCTACAGGTGGGAGAGTAGAGAATGAATTAGCCCCAATCCATCTCACAAGAAACCATCATAATCCACTGTATCATGACACGGTGGTTGAGGACAGTTGATTTCAAATATGACTGCGCTTATGCCCTTGATGCAGGGTGGGGTCTTCTCTGTAAGGGAAGATCATCTTTTCAGAAGGGACGCTTGCCCAGGGTTCCAGATAAACCACAGAGCCCGACAATCATGGGGCCGCAGAGATTGCAGGCAGAGTTCCCGCATCCCTGCTAGCACTCTAATTCAATAAAAACTTATTAAGTGCTACAACCATATGTGTACTACTGTTTCATGAGAAACTATTTGTTCTGTAAGACTTCACCTGAAGTACAATAAAAATAAAATAAAAAAACTTATTAAGCACATAGTTTGTATGCCCAACCCATTACCCATTGCCTTCCAGCCGATTCCGACTCACAGCAACCCTACAGAACTGCCCCATAGGCTGTGATCTTTATGGAAGAAGACTGCCACATCTTTCTCCCGCATAGCGTCTGGTGGGTTCAAACCACCGAGCTTTCAGTTAGCAGTGGAGCACATAACCACCGTGTCACCAAACCCAACCCAACCCACTGTTGTCGAGTCCATTCTGACTCACAGCGACCCTATAGGACAGAGAAGAACTGCCCCACAGGGTTTCTCACACTGTAATCTTTATGGAAGCAGACTGCCACATCTTTCTCCCGAAGAGTAGCTGGTGGGTTCAAACTGCCGACCTTTCAGTTAGCAGCCAGCTGCTTAACCACTGAGCCATCAAGGCTCCTCTGTACGAGTCTTAGACAAACAAAATCTCTACTATTCAGCTTATGAAGAAATGATATGCTTAACACTGGCTAACCGAAACCAAACCCACTTCCACTGAGTTGATTCTGACTCACAGCGACTCTATAGGACAGAGTAGAACTGCCCCGTAGGGTTTCCAAGGCTGTACATCTTTACAAAAGCAGATTGCCACATTTTTCTCCCATGGAGCAGCTGGTAGGTTCCAACTGCCGACCTTTTGTATTAACCGTGGAGTGAGGGTTACAAGACAAATAAGACATTCTCTGATCCTTCCAGCATGTATGTTATAATAGTGGAGATGACACAAAGCATAATAACTATAATCCCAAACCAAACCCACCACCGGCGAGTCAATTCCGACTCATAGCGACCCTAGAGGACAGAGTAGAACTGCCCCATAGGGTTTCCAAGGAGTGGCTGGTAGATTCGAACTGCTGACCTTTTGGTTAGCGCCAAGCTCTTAACCACTGAGCCACCAGGGCTCCTAATAACTAATTATTAGTGAAAATATGATGGTGCAAAGAACAGGGAGAAAGTAACTGTTGGGCTTTGAAGAACCAAAAGATCACTTCTTGGTGGCATCTCCAAGACAGAGAGCCTGGAACCCTTAGTGATGGTAGTTACAACCAGTCCTCCCGAAACTCCCAGACCTCCACTCCAGCTCCCCGTCTCCATCGCTCACCTCTGGACGCGTTCACAGAGGCTCCCCCTCCCCAAGGCAGAGTCTTCCTCAGCTCTGTATGTCTTCTAGCTTCTAATTCAGGGCCAGTCACCATGGGCAGCCAGGAAGAGCTGCTAAGTGAATGAGTGGGGACATACATGTTTGAAGAGGACATTCAGCAAGCTACGGCTAAATGCTTTGAATGATAATTCAATCCTTTGCACTGCGTGTGAGAGAGAGAGACACGACAATAAAGCCCTTTTCTCCTTGTTCTCCTCAGAGTGACGACGGCTCCTCGGAAGAGGAAGAAGGGGAAGTGGACAGTGAAGTTGAGTTTCCACGAAGACAGAGGTAAAGCCGGCCAACACCTGTCACTGCTCTCAGTGCAGGCGGGAAACCCTGCGTTTGCCACACCTCCTTTTCCACCACAGGTCACCTTCTGACAGCCACCTTCTGGGGGAACGTGAGCTCATAGTGTGGGTGTTTTCCCGCTGCCACGTTTCGGCAGCTGGGGGAACGTGAGCTCACAGTGTGGGTGTTTTCCCCCTGCCACATTTCGGCAGCTGGCTTATGCAATAGCAGATCCTAGCTCATCATAATTCATTTCACGGGAACTTCAGGATGAAAATGTAAATCCAGATTCAAGGTTACAGTTGAGAATAGAGCGGGCAGTTTGCGAGAGATGCTTATGCAGTTTTACGGGTAATTTTATAGGTTTCTGGCTCACCTCCCCATGCCTTTGTTTCATATGTCACGTTCAGTATGGCCAGATGAGCTGAGTTCTCATTTTATGCAGCCTTAGCATCAACTTCCTGCTTAGCCGGGGTTGATAATGTTGCCTAGGATTAAAGGGCCACCTCTGCCCCCTCCTACAATAAGGGCTGCCCCTGTATGGAAGGGGGAAGGAAGTTTTCCTCCCAGGAGGCCTTTTCTGCTAACAGGTGTTCGATTCTTAGAGAGTGCAGCTCTGGGAATCCTTGGGAAGGTTTGTGTACCCTCCAATAGACAGGAATTCCCTCCAACCAAGGATCCCTCGTCTTTTTGGTGTACTGTATTCTGGGTCCCCATGCTGTGCTCAGAGTTGAAATCTGCTCTCACCCCCTGATCTATTCATGCCACGTTGCTATTGCTGTCTTCCTGTCTCCTCGAACACGGTGTTCTCCCACGCAGTGAGATGGAGCTTGAGTGAAATTTGTCTTTTTGTCCCCTGAATGCGTTCTACTCCCATCGCAATTGTGTTGCTTCTGGCTTCTGTTCCCGTGACACACCATGGGCTCATCTCACCTTAGGGCTTCCCACCTCTCCTTTCTGCTGCGATGCAAGTTCATTTAGATTTGTACCTCATGGTTTTGCTTTTTATATTACATGTCCTCCCTGTCCGCCTTTTGGATTACCAGGCTTAAGAAGTTGTGTGAGTCCTATTTTAATTTCCTTTCCCACCTGGGCTTCCTCTGTCTGGTCTCCTGATTGCCTCTTGTCCCATGTCCTTGGTTTCCCTCCTCCTTCTCTCCCTGCTTCTCTCCCTTCTTCTCCTTCTCTCTTCTCCTCTGATCCAGTCATCAGCCAGGCTCAGATCACATGCCATCAAAAACACTTTGTACTGGGAAATACATACAGATCAGACAATGGCAGGAAAAAAGGGGGCAATCTTCTTTTTATTATTTGTTTTGTTTTTAACCAGTATAAGCTAATAGCATTCTTATTTACCAGGCTACGTAGAAACAATGGGAAAGGAAAAAGGTACCTTTGCAAATTCTCCCCCTCAGAAGTTTCACTTCATCAGAGCTAAACCCAGAATGTTAGGTGGAATGAGCCGCCAATCAATTGGACAGTGCCCACAGCTGCAGAGTGACTGTTCCATCCTGGATCCTTTCCGCTGGGCTTCCAGGGCTGCTATGCCCACTGGGCACTGAGAAACGCAGATGGGCTGGGGTGGAGAGGTCGGGGAAGGACACTGAGCAGGCCGCGAGTACACCTGGCCAAAGCCGCAGCTCAGCCTTCTCTGATAGTGTGACCTTAGCAAGGGTCTTAATTATCTTGTTGTTAGGAGCCATTGAGTTGGCTCTGACTCATAGCGACCCTGTGTACAACAGAACGAAACACTGCCCGGTCCTGCACCATCCTCACAATCGTTATGCTTCAGCCCATTGCTGCAGCCACTGTGTCAATCCATCTCGTTGAGCGTCTTCCTCTTTTTCACTGACCCTCTACTTTACCAAGCATGATGTCCTTCTCCAAGGACTGGTCCCTCCTGATAACATGTCCAAAGTATGTCAGATGAAGTCTCACCATCCTCTCTTCTAAGGAGCACTCTGGCTGTACTTCTTCCAAGACAGACTTGTTTGTTCTTCTGGCAGCCCGTGTATATTCAGTATTCTTCGCCAACACCATAGTTCAAAGGCATCAATTCTTTGGTCTTCCTTAGTCATCATCTAGCTTTCACGTGGACTTAGTTATCTGTGCTGCTATAACAGAAATACCACAAGTTGTTGATTTTAACAAACAGAAATTTATTTTCTCACAGTTAGGAGGCTAGAAGTCCGAATTCAGGGTGCCGGCCCTGGGAGAAGGTCCTTGTCTCTTTTCAGCTTCTGTTCCTTGGTTCCTTGGCGATCTTCATGTGGCCGGGACCTTCCCCTCCATTAGTGTTTCCTTCTCTGTGACTAATCTGCTCTTTTTCTATCTCAGAGGTGATTGGTTTCAGATGCACCCTGCACTGAAATGGTCTCATTATCATGACACATCCACAGGTATAGGGCTTTAGGATTTACAACACATATTTTGGGGGGACACGATTCAATCCATACCAGTAAATCACTTCCCTTCTCTGGCTCCACTTTCCTGATCTGGGAAATGAGTTAGGCCAGAGGATGTCTAAGGTCTCCTTCAGCTGTCGAATCTATGACTCAGCGTAAAGAAGCACAATGTCAGGTTGAATATTTCCATAGCAGACACACATGTACACAGGGTGACTAGCCCTGCTGCTTTTTTTCAAAGACCAGTGGTAGACCACTCCATCGGCTTTGGAGTGGAGTATTTAGCCACACAAATATATAAATCAAATAAAAAGGGGGCTTCAAATTTCCCTCCCTATTGCTTTAAAATTGATGGCTTCTGCCTGCCTGGATTTGATTCTCCCTCAGGGAAAGGAAAAACAAAACCAGAAAAACTAGATGACTTCTCCCCAAGGCTGTGACTGACAGCTAAGGAAGGGAGTCCCCCTCGTGATTCAGATGCCCTGGTTCTTTGTGGTTTTAGGCCCCATCGCTGTATCAGCAGCTGCCAGTCCTATTCAACCTTCAGCTCTGAGAATTTCTCTGTGTCTGACGGAGAGGAGGGAAATACCAGTGACCACTCCAACAGCCCTGATGAGCTCGCTGGTAAACCTGAAGACCACCTGGCAGAGAAGCTGGAGGACCTGCTGTCCCAGACGCCAGAGATCCCCATTGAGATTTCGTCACATTCGGATGGGCTCTCTGACAAGGAGTGTGCCGTCCGCCACGTGAAGACGCAGATGTCTCTGGGCAAGCTGTGTGCAGAGGAACGTGGCTATGAGGTGGGCCTTCTCCTCCTTCTCTCAGGGCTGCTCCCTTCCTGGGGCTCTTTTGGGTTAGATCACGTTCAAAGTCCCTAGTATATCAGATATAGTAACGCCTCCATGAAGTAAGTAGAAGTACAAAGATCAACAGAAAAAAAAACAAAAAACCAAACCCGCTGCCGTCCAGTTGATTCCGACTCATAGTGACCCTAAAGGACAGGGTAGAACTGCCACATAGGGTTTCCAAGGAGCACCTGGTGGATTTGAACTGCTGACCTTCTGGTTAGCAGCCATAGCTGTTAACCATTCCACCACCAGGGTTTCCAAGATCAACAGAGCTCCCAGAAATGAGGCAGTTTCTCCTCAGTGAGGCACAAACCTTGAGCTGCTCGGAAACCCTTCATTTCAGGATGTAACTCAAACATCACCCCCTCCCAGCCCCGTCTCCCAACCTAGTTAAGGGTATGATGCTTCCCTCTCTGTGTCGCCACTCCCCCCTGGACTCTGCTAGCATAGTGCACGTACCACTTTAGTTTATATACAGTACCGCCTTTTGAAGGGGCAGTGGTGGCTCAGTGGTAGACTTCTCACCATCTATGCAGGAGACCTGGGTTCAATTCCTGGCCAGTGCACCTCAGCACAGCCACCACCTGCCTGTCAGTAGAGGCTTGGATGTTGCTATGATGCAGAACAGGTTTCAGTGGAGCTTCCCATCTAAGACACATTCAGAAGAAAGGCCTGGCAATCTCCTTCCAGAAAATGAGATAATGAAAACCCTGTGGATCAGACTGGGGAGCCCCCAAGTCTAATGGCCGGAACAATGCGTCACTGGAGCTGATGTCACGCAGTGTGGTGACTCATGGTGTCGCCCCCTCCCATGGGCCTCCTCCCATACCAGACCATACAGAATCCTTAGCAATGTTTTTTGTATAACGTTACTCATAAATCATAATTCCCGTATATCATGGACTATAATGGCAATAGTAGCAACATAAACAACTAGCAAAATTCAAATTACACCTTTAAATTACAATATCATAGGCACAGCCTACATGTATTGACATTTACGCTGTTTCCATGTGGTTATAGTGAAAATACAGTAAGAAAACAATAGAATTCGAAGTAAAAACATTTCAGAACTACATCAAAGACACGTTCATTTTAACATTAAACTTTACATGAGATGCATGAATGGATTAGGTTTGCATCATCAATAACGGCCCAAATAATGTAGACGTAATAGACAAATGCATATGGAAATATATTCATAAATGAAATAATACCATAAAAATAAACAGGAACAAATACACAAGGATTTCAGCAGTTAGTGACCATCTCGACTATATCAGAACTTGCCTTTCTTGGCGCTCAAAGCTGCAAACCGGTGAGTGACTTCATCGCAATCAATGCCTTTCACCAACTCACTTTTTGGCATGTCACTATTTTTTTAAGCCACTATTCAAAGTAAAGCCCTGAAAATTTCATTAAAGTCAGTATATATTTGCAAGACAGTGATGTTTTCCAAAAAAAATTTTTCTAAAAACTAAGATGTTTTAAGACTGACTTTAAGATTTAAGTTGTATTTCTAAACATGTATCAAGAGACATAGCATTTCCCCCACTTCTTGTTTTAAACTGTCAATTTCTCTATTTAGTTTCAAAGAGTTGGTCAATGATTGTTATACATGTAAGTTTATTATCAATTTTAATCATAGAATAATATGTGATAAATATAGTTGTAAATTGCTTAAATGTAATATTTCTTAGATTACATGAATATTAACAACAAAATTGTTTTGTAAGCTCGTTCTACACTGAATTACAACGTTATTAGTTACAACATCATTAGTAACTAAGCCGAAGCCTTTATTGATTTTTCTCTTTTTTTCCTTTAATTACTACTCCATTCTCGAAACAGTTTCTGATGTAGGTCCACAAATACTAATTACCACAATATGGTAGCTAAAACACCAAAAAAATTGACAAAAATCAGTGACTATAAAAACACCAGCAGCAAAGAAAACAACAGCGTGTGCTTGTAGCTCTTGAGCAGACAAAACCACGTGATTCGAAGCATCATTGTGATTGGGTAATAATGACAGCTCTGACCAGAGGGCATTAGAAGGTTCCAAAAGTAAATTAGCATAGAGTTTTAGCCTTGTAGGTATAGTGATACGGTAAGCTGGGCTTACGAAAAAGATTTTTTTTTTTTTTGTTATAACTAACTATAGGGATATTTTTATAAAAAATAATAAGTTTCTGCTGAGACACTGCACAAAAATTTTCTAGACAGTCATTTTGGTGTCACCCCCTCTGATAGTGTCCCTCGGTGCGGTCTGCACCCCCTGCACCCCCCTAGTGACGCCACTGGCCCAGAAATCATCTTTAAACCTTAAACCAAAACTATCCCATCAAGCTGTTGTTAAACTAAACAACAGTTGAGCCCAATTCATAAAGAACGTTTGCCTCGCGCGTAGCACTCCTGTAAAGCATTCTCTACATGAGTGTAAACTGACACCAGTTAATCTAAAGCACAGATGAGAACTTTCGGGGACAGAGAGCCTGAATCAGAGATGATGAAACAGTGTGGGCAGAGACAGTGAGAATGGCCACACAGTGGGAAGTGTGTAACCAACGTCATTAAACTGCTTACGGAGAAATTGTGAATGGATGTATGTTTGGCTGTGTAGATTGCCTCCAAAAATAAAATAAAATATCTAAAAAAAACCACCAACAACCCTATGGATCAGAATGGTCTGATCCCGTTGTGCACGGGGGTCACCACGAGTCAGAGGCCGACTTGACAGCAGCCAACAGCTACACCGCCTTCTGAGAGGCAGAATAACATAGTGGGTGAAAGCGTGTACCCCGGAATCACACTGCCCAGGTTAAAATCCCAGCCTTTCCACTTGCTTGATGTGTGACTGTGGGCATGCCACGTAACCTCTCTGTAGATCAGTTTCCTTATCTCTAAAATGAGTATGATGACAGCATCTCCCTCATATGGTTATGGTGAGGATTAGATGGGTTAAAAGACATTAAAACACGCAAAGCAACGCCTGGCATTTAGTAAGCACCATACAAGTGGGGGGTTGGCTGTCTTGTTACCATTGTCACCATCAACCTCAGCTTTTATGTTTTCTTTCTCCACAAGCCCCACAAGGACAGGCCCTCGTCTCATTTTTTTTTTTTTTTACTCCCTTACCCAGTACAGGGCCTGTCATGTGAGAGGTGTCCAATACATGTTTACTGAGTGATTGTAGAAATGAACTGAGGTTTGATTTTTTTTTTTTTCCCAGCCATCTCTCTCTCTCTCTCTCTCATTGTTCTTTAGGTGAAAGTTTACAGAGCAAATTAGTTTCTCATTAAACAACTAATACATATACTGTTTTTTGATATTGGTTGCCAGCCCCGCAACGTGTCCACACTCTCCCCTTCTCGACCTTGGGTTCCCCATTTCCATTCGTCCAGCTTTCCTGTCCCCTCCTGCCTTTTCGTACTTGGCTCTGGGTGGTGTGCCCATTTAGTCTTGTGTACATGGTTGAGCTACATGTATTGTTGTTTGTTTTATGGGCCTGTCTAATCTTTCGCTGAAAGGGAACTCAGGTTTGATTTTGTCTTGACTTTGCAGAATCCTATGCAGTTTGAAGGATCGGACTGTGAGTCTTCCGATGGCGAGTGTTCTGATGCCACAGTCAGGACCAACAAACACTACAGCTCTGCTACGTGGTAATGAAGGAACCCCCGTCCTGGAGAGCACAGACTGTACCGCATTTCAAGTCCACCCACCCCTAGACTCTCCCCACTCTCTCCCTGCTTTTTTGGCTGGAGGGAGAGCTGCCCCATCTTTACTACCCCTAGAAGCGAGCTGCAATAACAGGGACATGAGACTTCACAAATCTCTGGAAAAAAAACAAAAATCCAAATGAAATTAAGTCTCACTGAACATTTCAATCAAGAACGGCAGGGATCTATTTTGTTGAATATTCTAGCTACTGTAACATTGGTATTTATTTTTGTTTGACATTTTAACACTTTGTACTGTAAAGAGTGAACTATATATGATATATAAAGAGAGAGACACCATAATGTATTGCAAAAAAAGAAGAAGGAGGAAAGAAAGATGGATGGAATTTTTTAGGAGCAACATCCTTGGGAATCTGTGGGCCAAGAAGTATTATTGCTGCTTGAACAGGGACCAGGTCTTTGGGCCATGAGTGACTGAGGAAGATCCAGGCAAGACAGACTGAGCATTCTAGAAAATAGGGAACAGCAAAAGAAAAGCAATTCCAGGTAACTTGTGAACAAACCACATTAAGTTCAACCAGCTTGTCCAGATGGGTGATGGAAATGACCTAGGAAAATCTGGCAGCCAGGTTCTCACACCTCAGGTCTTTAAGGTCACGGCCTTCCTCTAGGGGGAGAAAAGAAACTGTACACGTGGAAGCCGTCATTTGTTAAATTTTAAGCAGCATTTGGTAACAGGACTTACAGTGAGCGGTAAAGGTAAACCTTGTCCTTGGCAAACACTTCCCTTTTGAATGCTGTCATTGTTGTGACCTTGACCAATGTGTTGACTTTTCAGATTCCAGTGCCATTTTCTTGTAGCTTACTTCCTTTCCACCTGCTGACCACTTCCTTTAGGGATAAAGGGGGAGGAGGAGAAGAGAAAAAAGAAAATCTGCAACAGTGTTAGAAGAGCAAATGTGGAATTTGTCCAAGTACCTTCTCAGAAGGTCTCTGTTGAGCTGCGTGGAGATGGCATCACCCCTGTCTGGAACCAGGTTGCTGCCTCCCACAGTCCCTGATTCCAACAGGAGGACGGACATTGAAGGCAGCTAGGTGTGTGCAAGCCTGTCCAGTGTCCAATCGCAGATCATCCCCGTTGGTTTTATTTGTTAACTCTTTCTGTCCTAAATGGCGCAGAGAAGAGAGGCAAAGTAAGCAACTTGCATAAGGCAGCCTCTCTCCTACCACAGTAGCATTTGGGCAAATGCTATTTTTAAAAGGTATTTTACTTCATTTTGGATCACTAGAATCTGCAGTGTGCAGCAGTGCCATTTTGAGTAATTGGATTCGGAATTTAGTGGGAAGAACAGCGGATGCTGAGCAGCGATTAGAAAGATTTTACATTGTCAAAGGCACACGGTCTTGCCGGTCTCTGGTATCACCGGCTCTTGGAGGGTGCATACTTTGCGGCGCCCTGGCTTTTAAACGAAATTTTTATCTAGAATTTTATATACAAACAGATGTTAGCCCAGTTCCAGCCTCTGTCTCTCCCAGGTAGGCAGGTCGATGTCAGACAGCCTCTCTAGGGTCAGGACCCGACAGAGACGGCCAGCCTCCTGCGTATTAGCCTCGTTTCCCTTGGGGAAGGAGCCGAGCATGCAGGCAGTAAACAATTCCCAATGAGATGGAAATGTTGGCCCTCATCCGGGCTTCATGGATTGCATCCACCAAAAAGGGAGAAGGCAGGAGGGAGTTTAAAGCATTGTTTGAGCCCCCCACTCGTTTACACTTTATGTCGAGACGTTGATTTTGTAATTTGGTGTCTATAATTTATAGCTCTTAGCTAGGATGAAGGGAAATGTGTAACTTATACAGAGAGCAGTATTGTTTGTGTTAAATTATTCCATTTTATATAAATTCTGTAGCTGGACTACATGGAAGATCTTAAGTTACGGTGTTGTTATCATTGTTATTTTATAATAATTATCACCATTCTCATTTTCTGTCGATCAGAAGGGGTGGTTTACAGTGTAGCACAATGATTGTGTTTATTGCTAACCAGGAAAGACGTGATTTTCATGAAGAAATGGAAAATGGAACTGCCATTGGGGACCTCCCTGCGCCTCTGGGGACCTCCCTGGTGTTCGTTTTAGTTGTATTCCCTGCTTCTCTGTGCGCAGCCACGATCATCGGAGGGTATGTGCTCGGCCCTGTGGCCCAGCGCGTACACATTAGGATGTGGACTTGATCATAAAAGCTCCTGGGAGGGAGGTGACTGAGTGAATGGACAAATAGTTTAAAAGCTGTAAACCTTCTCACGTTTCTTAAGAAATAAAATCATGGGACTACATTAGAAGCAGAAAGAGAATCATTGAATGCCCTGAAAGCAACAGATCTCCAGTGTTTGTGCATGAGTCACACAGGTTAGTGTCAAGAATTGGCAGCATAGTTTGTAATCTCTTTCCAGCCAGGTCCCACAAAACTGGCTTTTTTTTTTTCTCCCAGTTTGGCATAGAAAGGAGACTAAATGAGGAAGAACCACACATAGAGGTATCACATAAAATGCCTAGCTGTGATGCCATCCCATAACAAGACTAGGGAAATTCTAGAAGGAGGCCCAGTCCCCTGGAGGATTGTAGGGCTGGAAAGTACCTTAAAAGGCCATGTTTTCCCTCCTCTGTCTTCAGACCACATTGTACTGTGATTCTCTGGTTCATTTCTCCTAGACAGGGATGATTACCTAATAAGCAAGGTACGCATGGGCTTACTTGTGCTTACTTACTAATCCATAGTGCACAATTTCACATCTTTGATGTGGTGGAGCCCATGTGAAATTGTGCACTACAGATTAATAAGTAAACACAAACCCATACATACCTCGCTTACTGTAAGCCCGTGTCTACCTTGCTTAGTGGTTAATCCGCCTCTGCTTCTAGAGATGAAGATGCTACAACCCGTGTCCTTTCTGTCCAGCATAAGACATTGACACCAGCTTGTCCAGTTCTTGCCCATCTTCAGTGGTGGTAAGAAACATGAGGGTATTTATCACACCGTTCACCTGATAACCTCAGAAATTTCGATCAGATTTTTCAATTCCCATCTTGGCTGTCTGTCACGATAACGCCAGACACCTTATCTGGATTAACTGTTATGAGCATGTTAGGGTGGTAGAGAATGGTGAGTCTTCAGTCACTCACTGTACAGTCAAGAGTTGAATAAAGTCCCATATTGAGTGTTTTTACTTTGGGGGGTGATATTTAAAAAGGGAAATACCTCCTCTACCCTAACCTTCACTGCCCACCTTGTGAAAACCAGGGAAATCATGAATTGATGTGTATTTCTTTGAGAACTCCACGGTCATCTGAAAAGTGTTGAATCAAGAGCTCAGGGAATTTAACAGCTAATTCTTCTGTTCTGACAGTTGTTCAACAGTGCTTCGAGGACCCTCACAGAACTGTGATTTCAAGCCTCCTTGCTGATAAATGTCCCCATTCATTTAGCATCTATCTTTGACTACAAGATAATGAGTTGTAACTTGTGTTGCAGGGGACTGTTGAGTTCTGATGTTCATCTATTTCTAGATCGCATTCTCTGAATGACAATTCCTCTTAAAATGGCTTTGCAGAGAGACAGAGAAGCCTGCACCCACTTTGAAATTATAATGGACCTCACCACCACTGAAGTCTACTCCTGTTGCAAGGTCATGGGGCGCTCAAGCTTTGGCCTGCTCAGAAAGGTGAAGATATGAGTTCTGTTGTGATTCATGGTGGCCTACCTGCAGGTCAGATATTTTAAAAACTTCAGTATCAAGTCCATCCTTCTATAATTAAGGACATTTTTAGTAGGATTTAAGTACTGGACATTTATTTCAGGACCTCATTGCACTAAATGTCCCCTAAACTCACTGCCGTTGAGTCAATTATGACCCATAGTGACCCTGTAGGACAGAGTAGAACTGCCCCATAGGGTTTCCAAGGAGTGGCTGGTGGGTTCGAACTGCTGACCTTTTGGTTAGCAGCCGTGGCTCTTAACCACTATGCCACCAAGGATCCAATTTCCCCTATTTACCCTAAAGTAGACTGGGCGATTTTTGGTTTTCCTGGTACCAGCCCAGACTAATTCATACATACGCTCCCCCATGGAGCACTGACCTCCTGGCAGTGGGAATGCCTCCTTGATTAAATGATGTACTCCCTTTTCCCATGGTTACATCCCAATTATTGTCCCTTTTCTTAAAACATTCCTACTTGAACTTCCTAGAACTGAATTCTCCAGAATAGGACATATTTAGAATCTAAGGAATTCCTTCCCTACTGAGTATGGTGTGCTGTAGTCTGTTTTGCTTTTTCCACTGAGCCAAAATACTACCACAGTTTAGTGCCTTTCCAGGCAGCAAGATTTTTCTTATTGGCTGACTTTGTAGAGTAGATGCCCGAGTTATACTCACACCATCAATGTTAACAACCTCGTAGCCTGGCACGTAAGAATCACATTAGTCTGCTAGTTTGCACGTTCCCAACTGATACTGCAAAGGTCTGCTCAACCTGGAATGAACAAGGCTGCCAAGCGGAGGACCCTTGTCGGACCTCGGACACTTCTCAGGGATAGGTGGCAGGAGACAGGAGCTCTGATCACTGCTCTACTAACAGAGTTGCCCCAGAGGAGCTGGGTTAAGGCTTCTGTTAGTTGTTCCATGCCCAGGGTGTCACGGCATTGATTCTAGCCAAGCCCTAGACAGACAGGAAAGCTGCCGGCAGAATGCCAGGCCTCATCTTTAGAGCCACGTCACAGCACTCAGGGGAATGCTGGCTCCTGGCCCCAGGCTGCTGTCCAGGCAGACAGGGTCTTCCAATGGTTCAAGCCGGAATGTGCGAGCTATTAGGACAATGTCCCTCATCAACCACATCGCCTGGGTGGCTCTCCACCGCCAGAGTGACCGCTTCCCAGGCTCTGGAAGTGGAAAGACCCACTTTGACTCTTGACTGCAAAGCTTGAGTTCCCGTCAATGTGGTGCAAATACATTTCTTTCTTGTGGTTAAGTCTGAACGTGAGCACACCGTCTGTGTCCCCCGCGGTCTCCTGCCCTATGTTGCTTTCTGACGCTGGCTCCCTCTCTGTGCTGAAAAAAATTGTACGCCAACGGGAACAAGAACGCCTGTCCAAGCAGAAGCATGGCATTAAACAAAAAGCGTTACTTCATTCTTTTCTGGTCCTGTCTTTTCCTGAAGGTACTGTTTGTGTCCTGGGAGCTGCAGTGACAAGTAGCGGACTCTCAGAATCTATCAGAACTTTAGGGGAGGAAGACTTTACCTGACTGGGGTTCCTGCAGCCAGCAAAGACAGGTGATGGGGGAAGCTGGTTTCTGTGGCTCTTTGGCTTCACACACAACCACAAAGGAAGAGACTCATCGACTTGTCACAGTCTCTTCGTGATTGTTCTGTCATAACCCACACAGACCTTCCGTTCTCTCCTGTGGCTTTCCTGCTGCCCATCTCATAGCTGTTCCTCCCTTATTAGCGAGCCCCACGATACGTGAGCATCAAGAGGAAAAAGACAAAAATGAAAGCCTGGTTTCCAATGAGGAATGCTGTTAAGAAGCCTACCGAGAGTAGAAAGCTAAGACAACACTGTCTGATTTTCAACCAATCCTAATTCCTGCTGGCGAGGGTAGGTGAAATTAGCAACACGTACAAGCAAGCACCACACAGAACATTTATATCCGTTTATTTGGGAAACTGGCCGCCTATGAACTCATAACTGATAAGGCACATTGTCACAAAACTGGGGGAGGGGGAAAGTCTCAGGATCCAGGCAAAGGGCAAAGGGCATGCACTTACAGAACTCCTAGGCCTCCTTCCTTCTCCCTCCACAGAACAGAGCACCACGAGTTCCAAGTGCAGTCTGCCCCCTCTCTACCCCTACTCTTGCTATCAACACTTCTTTTAAAGAAACACATTTTTTAAATGAACTCATTGGTGTGGAAGGATTACACCATGTCCAAAAAGCACAACTTGAGCATCCATTCTTCCTACTGGACATGAGTAGTCCCAAGAATCCATGTAGAACAAGAGGCCTAGATTAAAGCTCTTGGCAAGACTCTTGGCCAACCCAAGTGGAAAACCCAGCAGGGGATGCCCGAGGGCCACAGTGCGGCGGTGAGTTACTCCTGTAGGCTGGAGGATCCCAGAGGCGGTCAGTGAAGGCGCTAAGGCCCTAGATCTGTGCCAACTCAGCACTACAGCTGCGGAAGCAATGGGGGCTACAGATCATACAACACCCGCAAAAATCAGAAACCAAGTGTTACTTTCTGAATTAAGAGATAATATTCTTCTTCAGCTCTCTTGGCAAATGACAAAACAAAAAAGAGAGAGTGATGACTGACATCCTAGGGCACTGAGTCCATCCCAGCAGGAGAATGCTGAAGGGACGCCCACCCAGGAAGGGCAGACTGGAAAGGTAGTGACGGTCACTGAACTCAGCTTATCAAGGGCCCTGCCCCACCCCGACGGTAAGAGTTCCTCCGTAACGTAGAGTTTGCTCCCTTCATACTGAATAGTCTGTTTGCAGTCAGCTTAACTGTCAGGACATGCAACCATGAGGTATGCTACACACGGTCAGGTCAGTGTGTCTGAAGACAGACAGCATCACAGAAATCATCATGCATTCAAGCTGTCTATGAAACCTTGTGCGGTTCGTCAGCTTGTTCCCCTCGGCTTATAGAAGAGGTAGATCACCAACAGAAAATGACAGAAGAAACACTCTCCAATAGACTAACAGAAGGGTGGTGGGTTCATACATCGTCATTTACCCTAATAACATCAACAAGAGACTTACCAGGAGGCCCCTGTCCCGACAGCCTATCGCTGCGAGAAGCGCCCTCAGGAGGGACAATCAGCACGGGGCTGACAAGGGACAAAGACACCAGGCTGTCCTGAGTTCCCTTGTGAGTCAGTAAGATACCGACAGGGTTTTCTAGGAGGCCAGCCATTTCCCAGAATGCGCTGCTAAACCAGGGCTAGTTTGAGAACAAACCTGATACAATTCCCCTTCTAGAACACGGCATCTTTTACAAGACACTGCCCACAGGTGAGCAGCGTCCAAATCATGGGTTTAGGGTAATTAAAAAACAATGAGGGGCTTTAGAGAACCACGCCCATTTCATAAATAAGCAACAGAGTCCACGGATGTCACGGCCAGAAAATCCATATCACGTGTCTTTTTTATGATTTAGATGATCAGCAGTGCTTGTTTCATTCAAATGCAGGTGTTTCTGGCTATACTTTTTAATAAGAGTCCCGGGAACCAGGGCCACCAGGGCAATGGCCAACAGCTTAAGGACAGTTTCCCAGGAGAACAGGGCATCCAGCGAGGTGAGGGTTGACAGGATGGAGCCTGTCTGCACGCAGATGAAGTTGTAAGGGATCAAACCTGGAAGGAGAAAAGGGAAAGAGCCCGTTACCAGGAGCGGGGAAATCACCTCTCAGAAAGGTCGCCAGGAATTCCCAACAGGGCTCCAGCTTTGCTGCCTAAACGTGTTCCTTCTTTCCTCCTCCTTTCTCACCCCCTCCCCTCCTTTCCTCAGTTCTCATATAACCTGCCTTGTTCAAAAAAAAAAAAAAGGACTTGAGGTGGTTTACAAAAATGTAGACACTTTTTAAATAATAACAATTTTAAAACAGTTTAAAAAGCAAAATGAGCACAGAAGAATAACATGTTGTGGAGTGAATTTAGTACAAGAATGCATAAGGTTCACCCATTTGCTGGAGGTAGGCCCCAAATTTGGTTCTGAAGGTCCAGCAGCCAAAGTTCAGAGGGAAACACCATCATTATGTCATTTACGGTGCGCATGAAACAAACCAGTGTTTTAGAAGAAGTACTGCTTTTCTAGGAGCCCTGGTGGCACAGTGGTTAAGAGCTCAGCTGCTAACCAAAAGGTCGGCAGTTGGAATCCACCAGCTGCTCCTTGGAAACCCTGTGGGGCAGCTCTACTCTGTCCTATAGGGTCACTATGGGTCAGAATCAACTCAGCGGCAATGGGTTTTTTAATGGGACTGCTTTTCGTGACTGTCACTGTCCCTTCCCTTCTCTAAGAGGTCATCAAACCTGCTGGATCCCAAGTCTAACTGGTGGATGGACAGGCTGATTGCAAAACAATCCTCCGTTATTCAAAACAGGTTCTTGGACTCCACCCCAGAGATTCTGGTTAATTGGGTCTGGGGTAGAGCCCAGGAACCTGTACTTTAAAAGACCCCACCCCAGAGATTCCATTTCTGTAGTAGATGAAGCCTCAAGATGACAGAGCATTCAAGGTCACACGGCTTGTCAGATGGAGGGTTGGGAGGCACCCAGTCTCCAGAGTGTTCCCAAACCTAGTGCCACCTGGGAGAGCCTCCGGCTAAGAACCCCCATTAGCTGAGGTGCCAAGACACTCTGTCTGGAAGGAGGGAGGACCAGGACTGTCGGTGGGACATCTCGCTTTGACTGAAGATTTCAGCTTCTCTCAGGCATTCCCTGTCAATAGCAGCTGCTCACCACAGACATGTTATGTTTGACCTTGAAGCCCTGTATTGCCTTTCTCTCCCGAATCTAAAGAAGGTGTAAGAAAAGGAAATCCTTGCTTTAGGCTCAGAAAGTGGTCTACTTCTGGTACGTAGGAAGTAACGCTCACTGATGTTACAGATAAGCATTGGAGACCAGAAATCGGCTGGGCCGGCAGTTTGCACGCCTCGGGGCATAGCAGAATCCTTGCTAGGGACCTGCCACTCCTGGACACTGGAGCCTCCTGGGAAGCTTTAAAAAGCACTGATCCACGGAGATTATGATTTAATTATTGTGTGCTGTGGCCTAAATGGAGGGATGTTTGAAAGTGTCCTAGGTGATTGGCAAAGTGTGAGAACCACCAACTAGGGGCTAGATTCAAAAGCTTATTCCCAGGTCCCACCCCTAAGATTCTGATTCAGCAGGTCTGGGGAGGGCCCCAGCAACCACATCCTTAACAAGCCCCAGACCTTACCATTCTGATAAAGGTAGTCCAGGGCCCACACTTTGAGAAACACTGTCCCAGCCCCTCGCCTGGCCGAGTAGCCCACTGAGGGTAGGTGGCTTGCTGGAGGTCATACAACCATCAAAGCGCAGGAAGGAGCCTCATGGGTTCCAGGCAGATCTTAACCACAACAGGGGCCAACGCCAGACAGGAAGTCCCCTTGCTCTGCTCCTTTCTTCTGCCTCCGCCCACACAGCCTCATCCAACCCTGCCTGTCCTACCAGCACTGTCTGAGCTCCTATTCTGTGCCCAGTCACGTGGTTACAGGACTCTCTCCCCTAATTCCAGCGCCTGGCACAGCGTCGGCCCATGATAGGCCTCCATCCACTTGCAGCTCTCCATGTTCAAGCCGGAGCAGACCCGAAGTCAGGCATGATGACTTCAGATCCTACGGCATAAGGATGCTCCTCGCAGCCTGTGCTCAGTGATCCTACGGCATAAGGATGCTCCTCGCAGCCTGTGCTCAGTGATCCTACAGCATAAGGATGCTCCTCGCAGCCTGTGCTCAGTGGTGGGTGCACACCCACATGGCCGGTAACCCCATGACCACTCTGAGGACGCCCACGTACTCGGCCAGCGGCTTACCGAGAAGAACGGAGAAGAAGAACTGCACAATGGGGATGTTCAGAATCGGCGCTGACAGGTTCAGGAACCAGTTCGGGGTCATGGGGAAAAGCCTCAAAAACAGTAAGAAGAAAAACAAGCTGCTTCTGTTCTCCTCCACCTGCAGCCAGAGAGAACAAGGCCGTTCAGAAGCTGAAAGAGGGCCCAGGTATTAGAACCTGCCGGTGACAGGTACTGCCCTAGACACTCCACACAGTCTGTCCCCAGCTCTTCCAACAACCCCCCCACCAAGTAGAGACAGTTCCTCATTTTCAAAACTGGGGGACCCAAGGCTCAGAGAAGCAAGAACTTGCTCAGAGTCACAGAGCGGGTAATGGTGCAGCTGGGATTGGATCCCAGATCTGTGTCTCCTGGAGACATCTAAAGAACCCCTGGGCCCTAAGTTCTTGGTCCATGAGACACTTCCCAAGCAGGCTGGAGGAGCGCTGTGGGGAGTCCTGTTCCTCACGCCCCTCAGGGCCACCACGGGCTCTCCGGGCCCCAGCACGTTATACGCCCCCCCCCCCCCCCCCCCCGTTACCTTCCTCTGCAGCAGGGCTACTTTCTCAGGGAAGTAGGAGACCACCAGCTGTTTGCCGAAAACGCTGGAGAGCAGGTAGCAGCCTGTGGCGCCCACCGAGGTCAACACACAGCAGAGCAGAAGGCCCAGCCACGGCCCAAACAAGGCGCCGGCTAAAACGTTCTGCAAAGAGAACAAACCGCCAGCCGTGAGAACACCTGGCAGTCACCGGCCACCAAGTCCTCAAGCCAGAGAGTGGTTTTCCCAGCCACGACCCAACTAAAGTGGTGAATGGCAAGTGATGAAAAGGCTGAGAACCACCATCCTGGCCTCAGACGCGGCCCCTTCGAAGCAGGGATAAGGATTAAAATCCCAGCGAGCAGGAGAAAACTCAACGCGCCAATCCACGAACAGTGCCAGCCCACGGCGTGGGGGCAGCAGGTCCCACAATCACTGGGGCCCCAAAGAGGTAGAAATAAAACTCACAAGTTATTTCTACTATTTCAAATGATGAGCACAAACCACGTCTTCCCTCCGTAAAGTGACGCAAGCCACAGAAAATCTCCTGTCCTGTGCTTTGTGCTGGAATTCCCTCTGTCTGGCAGGCTCCATGTGGACCACAGCTCCAGCGGACACTTAAAGGTTCTTAGACTGACAAAAACGGAACCGTGAATGAATACTTCCTAAAGGCAGACTGTCAGGTAGATGTCATCCTGCCAAACATGGCAACCAAGAAAGAAATGAAAAGGGGGATCTGCTGAGTATCTACGTCGTCGTTGTTGGTTGCTGTCGAATTCAATTCCAACTCATGGCGACCCCATGTGTGCAGAGTAGTCCTACTCCATAATGTTTTAAGGCTGTGATCTTTTGGAAGCAGACTGCTGGGCCTGTCTTCCAAGGTGCCTCTGGGTGGGTTCAAACCACCAACTTATCTACTATATGCTAAGTGCTTGCCTGTCCGTCTCATTTAATCCTCACCACAACCCTGTGGCATGACTATGACCGTGGCCCCGCTTCACAGGCGAGAGACTGAAGGATCTTTCCCGAGACAGCACAAGGCAGAGCCCGTGCACCCGCAGGTCGGGGTGTGCAGCCCCCAGAAGCACTGGCTCTTTGCCCTGGAGCAGGATCGTCTCACGAGGGAAGACAGGGTACAGGGGTGACCCCCAGCAGTCAGCCCTCAGCCCCCAGCCCTGCCTATCTTCCCCGTCTCTCTCGGTATGGACGTTTGGGTTTTTCTTCCAGTTTCCAACAAAGAAACTGCATTAGTGGATGCAGCCTGATCCCAAGGTAGAGACAAGAAGCCAGGGCAGGGGAGGGAAGCAGGACAGGAGGAGGCCTTCAGGGCTTCCTGCTCGGTCAAACGCTCATTCAACACCATGGGCCGGGCACCATCCCCGCACCGGTCCTCTGCGCCCCCCTTTCAGTGAATCCTCCCATGCCCCATCCTAGGGAGGGAGTGACGCAGGAGGAGTTCCATTTTCAGATGAGGGAACAGGGCTGGAGAAGTTAGGTGGATTGACAATGGCCTCACAGCTGGGGTGCAAACTCACCTCAAGCCCTAACACAGACATGCAAGTGTGAAACAGCTTAAGATGCTGCTGGGAGGCGAGCACACGGTCCCCCGTAACCTGACGACTAAGAAGAGGCGGGCAGGTGGCAGAGCACACGCCCAGGGCCAATCCCGCAGCTCCCGGAGCCAGTGGCTGCCGCCTGGGAAATCAGACTCTCCTGTGCTCTCTGTACCTGGGAGACTTCCAAGTGTCGTCAGCCCAATGTCACCATGAACCACTTTTGTTCATTCACCAGACACTTACTAAGGCACTTCCCTGGGCCAGGCAAAGGGATACAAAGGCTGAGCCTAAGGAACAGGCCCTGCCCTCAAGGAACTCACAGACCAGTGGAGAAAACAGATTTAAAAAAAAGAAGAAACAATTAAAAACAGTGCCAAAGCAACCGAAATGTCCATCGACAGACGAACAGATAAAATGTGGTCTGTCCACACGATGGAAGGCTCCTCAGCCATAAAGAGAGATGAAGTCCTAACAGATGCCACAACCTGGATGAGCCCCGAGAGCGTCACGCCGAGTGAGCCAGGCCAAACACTGCCGGATCCCATGGACGGGCAATAGGCAAGTGGACACAGACCAAAGCTTACCCGTGGCTACCAGGCGCTGGAGGTGGGGGAAGGGGGAGTCGCTGCTCAGGGGCTCTGAGTTTCTCTTCGTCAAGGTGGAATAATGTGTGGTGACAGTCACATGACCTGACGAATGTGATCACTGTGTCTGAGTTGTACATGTAATAACTGCTGAACGGCAAGTGTTTGTTACACATATTTTTACCACAATTAAAAAAAAGTAGTGCCAAAAGGTAGAACATTGAGAACCCTGAGGAGGACGCCCTCACCCAGCCCAGGCGGGGGGCTGTGTGTGTCAGAGACACTTTTCCAAAGCTGTCGCTGCCTTAGAGACAAAAGCAGCACAACTGAGAGAAAAGGCAGACCCCAGCCAGGCCCCCTCCTCACCATGTCGCTTTAAAACCAAAAAACCCTATTCTGACTCATAGCCGCCCTAGAGGACGGAGTAGAACTGCCCCATAGGGTTTCCAAGGAGCAGCTGGTGGACTTGAACTGCCGACCCTTTGGTGAGCAGCCGAGCTCTTAACCGCTGCGCCACCAGGGCTCCCACGTTGCTTCAGACGGTACTTAACCTACCACCACGTTTCCTTGCTTTTAGCACGAGGATGACCGTGACCGGAGTGAAAGTCTGTGGTGAAGATTAAATGAGGTCGTGCAGGTAAAGCAACTAGGGCAGTGCCTGACCCAGGGGACACCATCAGTAAATGGGAACCACAGCCGTCGGTCCTCGAGGCCGCATGGTTTGCAGCTTACAAAGCCAGAGGTGATTCCCTGGCAGGCGAGGAAGGAGCTGGGCACTGACCAGAAGGCTGGAGCCGGGGATGGCAAAGCCCTGTTTGTAGAGGTAGGCGCTGCAGAAGAGCAGGAACACGTAGGCCTGGTGCTCCTTCCGGTACTCCTGAAGGAGCTCGGAGAGCTCCCGCAGCTCCGCCAGGTCTGAGGGGAACCACAGCGACCTGGGGGTTTGGAGAAGCAGATGGGAACATGAGTTCATATCGGCCTAGTCACTAAACAAGTCACTCGCTGTTGTCTTTTTCCCAAAGTAGGTTCAGCAACCTGCCCATCATCTGATCTGCTGGGACACAGACATAAGCCCAAGATGATGGGTGACAGAGGACCCTGGTTTGCAAACAAGACACGGGGGCGGGGGGGGGGGCATCCCAACTCTACTACTATCCAGCTGCATGACCCTGGTCTAGTCTCTCTGTTGGGACGACAGTCTGCCTCCATATTTCCTATCTGCGCTGCCTAATCAGAAGCCTTGGACCCAGGACAGCCTCTGATAAGAAGACTGGGAACTGGGTCTCTCTCTCTTCCGCTCCCTTCTCCTTACAGAAGCCTTCCTCCCTGTTCTGGGCATATGGTAACCTTCTGTCTCCTGCACACACGCAGGCACCATAGGGCACCTGGGCAACCCTGCTTCTATATCTGTTCCCGGTGGGGAAGAAACAGGGTCTCCTTTGACTGTGGTGTAAGACGGGTGGGTGTGGAACATGTGCCCTGCCCAGGCCACAAGGGGGGACTCACCAGCCACGGAAGACCAGTGCCCACAACTAAAGCTGATCTCGCGGTCTTTTGTGACTAAAGGGTTTACCCCTGCACTTGTAGAGCGTGGGGTTTGTGTCGTTTGCTGGTGACCTCGGACCCCGGTAGGACACTCTGGGACTCAGTTTCCTTATCTAAGAAATGAATGGCTGGTACTGGAGAATCACTAGGCTCCCTTTTCGCTTTCAGGTTTTATTACTTATTCTGAAGAAGCAAATGGGTTCATTTCCAGGCAAAGACTAAAAGTCCTACATTTCCTTTCTTTTAGGGCTCCAGCCACCCAAAGCTTTAGGTCAAGAGCAATTCAGACTTCACACTGTTTCTGAGACACCCGGTAAAACAACTGTTTTATCAGCCACAAAAGGTATCTGTCCCACACCGTAAACATAGCTTTCCTCATTAATATGTCAGGGTTTAAACCAATCCTTTCAAAGAGCTTGTTGTTTCATCCTGCTCTTAATCTGGTCTTCAGGGCGCTCCGAATCCTGTTCCAGGGTGACAGCGTAAAGGCTACCTTGCCTCTGCGATCTGAACAGCCCCTGAATCCATCAACGATCAATCACGAGCAAGCTCCCCTACTTCTCATGACAATTCTTCTCTTAGTACGTCTGACACCCATAGCGGAGCCCGCTGCGCTAGAGCAAAAGAATACACTCGTCCTAGTAGTCAAATGTCAGTAACGTCCCTGACGGCGCCATGCTAGGCTCACTTTCAGGCACTTTAGGTACGTCTGCAAGGCTCACGGCAAACCAGCCTGAAGGCGGAAGGCCTGAAAGTCCCATGGGCAGACCTGACTGAAGCGGGTGAGGTGAGGAGGAGGACGGAGGGCGGCTGCAAATGGGGTTCCGGGCTGGGACTGGGAAGGGATGGGAGCCCGGCTGGGGAGGCGACGCCACGGTGCGAGCAGGGGCACGCGGGGACTCCCCCGGGGAAGGCGCCCGACCCCCGGCGCCCGCCCCCCAACCACAGGCCCCCCGCACCCACCGACCTCTGACCCCAGGCCCCCCGCCCCTCGGACCCCCGAACCCCCCGCCCCCGCCCCCAGGACCCCCGGACCCCGCCCCCCCGACCCCCGACCCCCGACCCCCGCCCGGGGCACCCGACGGTTCCCGCGGGGCCAGCCCGGACTCCCACGCAGCCGACCGACCCAGAGGGGGAGACGCGGGCCCAGACACCAGACCCGGATCTCCAGTCCCGGAACCGAACCCCATATCCCAGCCCGAATCCCAGTCTCCGGTCCCCAGACCCCGTCTCAGACCCGGCTCCCTTCCTCTGACCCGAACCCCAGTCCCAGCCGCCCCGCCACGAACCTGCCGCCGCCCTCCTCCGCCGACCCCACTCTCGGCCCACGGGGCAGCCGCGTCGACAGCAAGTACAGGGCGAAGGTGCAGCCCGCGAAGAGCAGGAGGAGGCCGAGCAGGGCGCGCATCCCGACCCCCGCACCCCGGCCCGCGCGGCCCGGACCAGCCTGCGGCGGCGGCCGGACCCCGCTGCGCGCGGACTCAGCCGGCGGAGCGCGATCGCGGACGGACCGGGGCGGGACCCGCGCTCAGCCCCGCCCCGGGCGCGGGCTCCGCCTCTCCCGGCCCGGGCTCCGCCCGCTCTGCCTCTCCATCCAGACTCCAGGGAAGGAAAACCTGTCTTCCCAGCACGTCTGCGTGTGTCTGTCCTCTTTCCTTCTGCCTGTGTTTCTTTTTTTTTGCGTGAATTTCTGGCTCTTTCTTCATCGATTCACCAGGCATTGAACGCCCCTAGGACCAGGCTCTATACTAGTCGCTGGGAGCTCCAGTGGTGAATCACGAACCCTGCCCACCGCGAGCTTTTGGTCTCCTGGTCGAGACACGCCTGTCCACGGCCGGCTGTAAAGCAAACAAATGCAGACAGTGTAGAACCAGAGTTCCAGTCAAGGGCCGGCTCGGTCACAGTGACAGTGGAATAATCAGAACTACCTTTCCTTGAGCGCCCACTACCTGCCATTTATCCCTAATCCTACACCAATCCTGAAATTATCGGATGAAAAATCTGCTTCTCAGAGATTAAGTGACGTCCCCCAACGGAGAGCCAGGGTTAGAACCCCAGGCAACCTGGGTCCAAAACTAGAGACCTTGATGACACTGCAGTGGATTCATAGAGGAGATGAGGTCTGAGCTGACCTTAAAGAAAGGCGGATATCCACAGCAGAGGAAGGAGGGAGAGCGTGAGCCCGAGGCCCAAGTAAACCCAGGTCCAGTTTCAGAGAAGCCCAAGGAGCGTGAGAAATGAGTGAGACGTTGGGGACAAGCTGGAACGTATTGAAAGAAAGACTAAAGAGTTGGAGTTTTTAATATTGTAGATGGTGGGACGTCAGCAAAGGTGTCGAAGCAAGAGAATGATTCAGTTCCTTTGCAGGCTGTTGGCTCTGGCAGGTAATTAGAACACCTAGTTATAACTGTTCTGGCCAGAGAAAAAGCAGGCCTGAGCCAGGACGGTGGCCGTGGGAAGGGAGGGGGACACCAACAGGTGGGAGGAGCTGAGTTGCTAGGACATGTGACTGATTAAGTGGAGGAAAGGACAGAGAAGACTCCAAAGTGTGGCAAGTCTGCACATCTGAGAGAAGTGTCCTCGTCATAGCATTCAGCCCACCCCCGGGGCCAAACAGGGAACGCCCATCAGAATTAGAAGTGTACAAGGTCCCAGCAATGCCATGACTGGGAATTTAACCTACAGATATGCCCACAGGTAGACAAAGACGTGTGTTCAAGGATATCCTCTCAGCTTTGTTTGTGATAGTAAGAGATTGGGAACTACCTAAATGTCCATCAGTGGGGGACGGTTGTTGTTAGGTGCCATCAAGTCCATTTCAACTCATAGTGACCCCATGTGACAGAGTGGAACTACCCTATGGGGTTTCCTAGGCTGTAATCTTTACAGAAGCAGATTGCCAGGTCTTTGTCCCTCAGGCCTGTTGGGCGGATTTGAACCGCCAGCCTCTCAGCAGCTAAGCACCTAAACATTGCACCACCAGGTACTAAATTATGGTATATTCACAAGCGGAATATTAGGTAGGCTCCTAAAAGAGTCAACTCTATATATCCTGATATGATGCAATCACCAGATAGATGGCTATGATAAAAATGGAACAACTTTCTGTACAGTGTTAGAGTATACAATGACTCATTTTTTTTTAAGAAGAAAAAAGGATATGCTTTATCTTTTCAAGATACTAAAGGATTTATGGAAGAACTGATTCAGTGTCTGGGATTTGCTTCTAATAATGGGATGGGGTTTAGTGAGTAAGGGTATAGATAAAACAGGATTGGCCATGAGTTGATAATTGTTGAAGCTGGGTGATGATGGGTACATGGAGGTAGATTTTACACCATTTTCTCTATTTCTTGTAGACATTTCAAATCTTCCATTTTAAAAAATGGGGAGAAATGCTCTCAGCCTTCCATTCTCGTTTCTCCTTTCAAACTGTCCATGACACCATGTTTGTGCCTCTGACAAACTCTTCCCTCCATCTAGCAAATCTTCTCTGCCTGGCAAATCCTGTCTCTTCCATCAACACCCAGATCAATTGTCACTTCTTCTGAGAAGACTTCTCCCGCCCCCACAGTCAGATAGTTGTTGCTTCTCCGTGCCTGGTGCTCCCCAAGGTGTGTCTGCATTCCTATTATTGCAAATACTGCACTCCAGTATCGTTATCCATCTCCCCAGTAGACAGCAAACATTTCCGTAAATGAGACAATGTCTCATGTATCTTTTTGTCTGCCCGTCCCTTAACCCTGTGCCTGGTTTATAATTGGTACTTCATAATTGTTTGTTAAGTTAACGGGTCAGGTTTAATGAAGAAAGTGATTAGTTTGTTTTGGGACATGTTGACTTTGAGATGGCAGAGGAACATAGGAGGGGAGAATGTAAATGGGAAAGTAATGTTATTGAGCCTGTGCCAAGCGTGTGCTGGGCTAGGAATAGAGTGGTGAACGAGAAAGCAAGACTTCTGCACCCGAAGACCTTCCTTTTCCTTTGGTTGGGGGAAAGCATGGAGAGAGGTATAATAAACAAGCAAAGAAATAAAGCAGATAATTATAGAGCACAAGAAGCCCTGGTAGCACAACAGTTAAGCACTCGGCTGTTAACCGAACGTTTGGTGGTTCAAACCTACCCAGCAGCACCGTATATGCAGTTCTATTCTGACACACATGGGGTGGCCACGAGCCGACTCGATGGCAACTGGATTGTTTTTAGTTTTGTTTTTATTGTGCTTTAAGTGAAAGTTTACAGTTCAAGTTAGTCTCTCATACACAAATTTATACACACATTGTTATGTGACCCTAGTTGCTCTCCCTATAATGTGACAGCACACTCCTCCTTTCCACCCCGGATTTCCCATGTCCATTCAACCAGCTCCTGTCCCTTTTTGCCTTCTCATCTCACCTCTGGACAGGAGCTGCCCATTTATTCTCATGTATCTACTTGAGCTAAGAAGCTATCTCTTCACAAGTATCATTTTATGTCTTATAGTCCAGTCTAATCTTTGTCTGAAGAGTTGGCTTCAGGAATGGTTTCAGTTTTGGGCTAACAGACAGTCCGGGGGCTATGTCTTCCGGGGTCCCTCCAGTCTCAGTCAAACCATTAAGTCTGGTCTTTTTACTAGAATTTGAGTTCTGCACCCCACATTTCTCCTGCTCCATCCGGGACCCTCTGTTGTGTTCCCTGTCAGGGCGTTCATTGGTGGTAGCCGGGAACCATCTAGTTCTTCTGGTCTCAGGCTGATGGAGTCTCTGGTTTATGTGGCCGTTTCTGTCTCTTTGACTAATATTTTCCTTGTGTCTTTGGTGTTCTTCATTCTCCTTTGCTCCAGGTAGGTTGAGACTAATTGATGTATCTTAGATGGCCACTTACTAGCTTTTAAGACCCCAGATGCCACTCACCAAAATGGGATGCAGAACATTTTCTTAATAAACTTTGTTATGCCAGTTGACCTAAATGTCCTCTGAAAGCATGGTCCCCAGACCCCTGCCCTTGCTACTCTGTCCCTCGAAGTGTTTGGTTGTATTCAGTAAACTTCTTAGCTTTTGGTTTAGTCCAGTTGTGCTGACTTCCCCTGTATTGTCCGTTGTCCTTCCCTTCACTGAAGATAATTCTCGTCTACTATCTAGTTAGTGAGTACCTCTCTCCTTCCCTCCCCACCCTTGTAACCATCAAAGAATGTTTTCTTCAGTGTTTAAATGATTTCTTGAGTTCTTATAATAGTGGTCTTATACAATATTTGTCCTTTTGCGACTCACTAATTTCACTCAGTATAATGCCTTCCAGATTCATCCATGTTATGAGATGTATCCCAGATTCATCATTGTTATTTATCGTTACGTAGTATTCCATTGTGTGAATATGCCATAATTTTTTTATCCATTCATCCGTTGATGGGCACCTAGGTTGTTTCCATCTTTTTGCTGTTGTGAACAGTGCTGCAATGATCATGGGTGTGCGTATATCTATTCGTGTGACGGCTCTTATTTCTCTGGGATATATCCCAAGGAGTGGGATTTCTGGATCGTGTGGTACTTCTATTTCTAGCTTTTTAAGGAAGCGCCAAATCGATTTCCAAAGTGGTTGTACCATTTGACATTCCCACCAGCAGTGTATGAGTGTTCCAGTCTCTCCACAGCCTCTCCAACATTTATTATTTTGTGTTTTTTGGATTAATGCTAGCCTCGTTGGGGTGAGAAGGTATCTCATTGTAGTTTTGATTTGCATTTCTCTAATGGCTAATGATTGTGAGCATTTCCTCATGTATCTGGTAGCTGCCTGAATGTCTTCTTTAGTGAAGTACCTGTTCATATCCTTTGCCCATTTTTTAATTAGGCTATTTGTCTTTTTGTTGTTGAGGTTTTGCAGTATCTTGTAGATTTTAGAGATTAGACACTGATCGGGTTTGTCATAGCCATAAATTTTTTCCCAGTCGGTAGGTTGTCTTTTTACTCTTTTGGTGAAGTCTTTTGATGAGCATAAGTGTTTGATTTTTAGGAGCTCCCAGTTATCTAGTCTCTCTTCTGGTGCTTGTGCATTGTTACTTATGGTTCGTATTCTGTTTCTGCCATGTATTAGGGGCTCCTAGTGTCCCTTCCGTGATCTTTATTGTTTTAGATTTTATATTTAGGTCTTTGATCCATTATGAGTTAGTTTTTGTGCATGGCGTGAGGTACGGGTCTTGTTTCACTTTTTGGAAATGGGTATCCAGTTATGCCAGCACCGTTTGAGAAAGAGACCATCTTTTCCCCAATTAACGGACTTTGGGCCTTTGTCAAATATCAACTGCTCATAGGTGGATGAATTTACATCTGGATTCTCAATTGTGTTCCTTTGGTCTATGTATCTCTCTGTTGGTGTACCAGTACCAGGCAGTTTGGACTACCGTGGAGGTATAATAGGTTCTAAAATCAGGTAGTGTGAGGCTTCGCACTTTGTTCTTCTTCTTCGGTAATGCTTTATTTGTCCGGGGCCCCTTCCCTTTCCATATGCAGTTGGTGATTTGTTTCTCCATCTCATTAAAAAATGCCATTGGAATTTTGATCGGGATTACATTGTATCTGTAGAGTGCTTTGGGTAGAATTGACATTTTCACGATGTTGAGTCTTCCTATCCATGAGCAAGGTATGTTTTTCCACTTATGTACTTCTCTTTGGTTTCTTGCAGTAGTGTCTTGTAGTTTTCATTGGTTAGGTCTTTTACGTCTCTGGTTAGATTTATTCCTAAGTATTTTATCTTCTTGGGGGCTATTGTAAATGGTGTTGATTTGGTGATTTCCTCTTTGAAGTTCTCTTTGTTGGTGTAGAGGAATCCAACTGATTTTTGTATGTTTATCTTGTATCCTGATACTTTGCTGAAATCTTCTATTAGTTCCGGTAGTTTTCTTTTTTGGGTTTTCTGTGTATAAGATCATATCATCTGCAAATAGAGATATTTTTACTTCTTCCTTACTAATTAGGATGCCTTTTATTTCTTTTTCTAGCCTAGTTTCTCTGGCTAGGGCCTCCTGCACAATGTTGAATAAGAGTGGTGATAAAGGGCATCGTTGTCTCTGGTTCCCGTTCTCAAGGGGAACACTTTCAGACTCTCTCCATTTAGGATGATGTTGGCTGTTAGCTTTGTATAAAATTCCTTTATTATGTTGAAGAATTTCCATTATATTTCTATTTTACTGAGAGTTTTTATCATGAATGGGTGTTGGACTTTGTCAGATGCCTTTTCTGCATCAGTTGATAAGATCATGTGGTTCTTGTCTTTTGTTTCATTTATGTGATGGATTACATTGATCGTTTCTCTAATGTTGAACCATCCCTGCATACCTGGTATGAATACCACTTGGTCATAGTGAATTATTTTTTTGATATGATGCTGAATTCTATTAGCTAGAATTTTCTTGAGGATCTTTGCGTCGATTTTCATGAGGGATATTGGTCTGTAATTTTCTTTTTCGTGGTGTCTTTAATGGTTTTGGTATCAGGGTTATGCTGGCCTTGTAGAATGAGTTTGGGAGTATTCCATCTTTTTCTATACTCTGAAATACCTTTAGTAGTAGTGGTGTTAACTCTTCTCTGAAAGTTTGGTAGAATTCTCCAGTGAAACCATACGGGCCACAGCTTTTTTTGTTGGGAGTTTTTAAATTACCTTTTCAATCTCTTCTTTTGTTATAGGTTTATATAGTTATTCTACCTCTGTTTATGTTAGTTTAGGTAGGTAGTGTGTTTCTACAAGTTTGTCCATTTCCTCTAGGTTTTCAAATTTATTAGAGTATGATTTTCCACAGTATTCAGTTATGATACTTTTAATTTCAGTTGGGTCTGTTGTGATATCACCCATCTCATTTCTTATTCAGGTTATTTGCTTCTTCTGCTGTTTTTCTTTTGTCAGTTTGACCAATGGTTTATTGATTTTGTTGATCTTTTCAAAGAATCAGCTTTTGGTCTTGTTAACTCTTTCAACCATTTTTCTATTCTCTATTTCATTTAATTCTGCTCTAATTTTTATTATTTACTTTCTTCTGGTGCCCAAGGGCTTCTTTTGCTGCTCTCTTTCTATTTGTTCAAGTTGTAGGGTTAATGTTTTGATTTTGGCTCTATCTTTTTTTGAATGTGTGCATTTATTGTTATAAACTGACCTCTGAGCACTGTTTTTGTTGTATCCCAAAGGTTCTGGTAGTATATGTTTTCATTCTCATTTGATTCTGTGAATTTCTTTATTCTGTCCTTAGTTTCTTCTATAACCCAGTAGTTTTTGAGCAAGGTGTTGTTCAGTTTCCATGTGTTTGATTTTTTTTTCCCTTGCTTTTTCTGTTATTAATTTCTACTTATATGGCTTTATGGTCAGAAAAGATGCTTTGTAATATTTTGATGCTTTGGATTCTGTGAAGGCTTGCTTTATGGCCTAATATGTGGTCTATTCTGGAGAGTGTTCCATATGCATTGAAAAGAAAGTATACTTGGCTGCTGTTGGGTGGAGTGTTCTATATATGTCTATGAAATCAAGTTGGTTGATTGTGGCATGTAGATCTTCTGTGTCCTTATTGAGCTTCTTTCTGGATGTTCTGTCCTTCACCGAAAGTGGTGTGTTGAAGTCTTCTACTATTATTGTGGAGCTGGCTATCTCTCTTTTCAGAGCCGTTAGAGTTTGTTTTATGTATTTTGGAACACTGTGGTTGGTTGCATACATATTTATTATGGTTCTGTCCTCCTGGTTTCCTGATGTTTTAATCATTATATAGTGCCCTTCATTATCCTTTGTGGTGGCTTTTACTTTAAAGTCTGTTTTGTCAGAGATTAATATTGCCACTCCTGCTCTTTTTCAATTGTTGTTTTCTTGATATATTTTTTTCATCCTTTGAGTTTTAGTTTATTTGTGCCTTCAAGTCTAAGGTGTGTCTCTTGTAGGCAGCACATAGACGGATGGTGTTTTTTCATCCATTCAGCCACTGTCTGTCTCTTTATTGGTGTGTCTAGTCCATTTACATTCAGCATACTTATTGATAGGTATGCGTTTAGTACTGTCATTTTGATGTCTTTTTTTGGGGGGGTTGTTGACAGTTTCTTTGTTCCACTTAATTTTCTGTGCTGAGTCATTTTTCTTTATGTATTTTCTTTTTCATCTTTTTCATTTTTCTTTTTCATCTTTTTCATTGTTGTTGATTTTGTATTTGCTGAGTCTTTATGTTTTTCTTGTTTTTTATTTTGATGTGTAGGGTTGTTAGTTTCCTTTGTGGTTACCTTAATATTTACCCCTATTTTTCTGAGTTTAAATCACTCTTATTTCTTTATATCTCCGTGACTTCCTCTCCATATGAAAGATCTATGACTACATTTTTTAGTCCCTCTTTTTTGTTTTAATGTTGTCATCTTTTACATATTGACATCTCTGTTTCTCTATTTTCAGCATTTTAGCTTTAGTTTATTTTTGTGACTTCCCTATCTGGGTTGATATCTGGTTGCTCTGTCCTGTGTTCTAGTCTTGGGTTGTTACCTGATGTTAATAATTTTCTAACTGGAGAACTCCCTTTAGTATTTCTTGTAATCTTGGTTTGGTTTTTGCAAATTCCCTAAACTTCTGTTTATCTGTAAATGCCCTTATTTTGCCATCGTATTTGAGAGACATTTTTGCTGGATATGTAATTCTTGGCTGGCAGTTCTTTTTTCCTTTAAGGCTTTATATATGTCATCCCATTGCCTTCTTGCCTGCATGGTTTCTTCTGAGTAGTCCGAGCTTAGTCTTACTGACTCTACTTTGTAGATGACTTTTCATTTATCCCTAACTGCTCTTAAAATTCTCTTTATCTTTGGTTTTGGCAAGTTTGATTATAATATGTCTTGGTGACTTTCTTTTGGGATCTACCTTATGTGGAGTTCGAAAAGCATCTTGGATAGATATCTTCTCATCTTTCACGATCTCAGGGAAGTGTTCTGCAAACATATCTTCAACAATTCTCTCTGTATTTTCTGTTATTCACTCCCCCACCCTCCTACCCCTGTTCTGGTACTCCGATCAGTTGTAGGTTATTCCTCTTGATAGAGTCCCACATAATTCTTAGGATTTCTTCATTTTTTAAATTCTTTTATCTGATTTTTCCTCAAATAAGCTGGTGTCAGGTGCTTTGTCTTCAGTCTCACTAATTCTGACTTCCATTGCCTCAATTCTGCTCCTATGACTTTCTATTGAGTTGTCTAATTCTGAAATTTTACTGTTAATATTCTGGATTTCTGTTTGCTCTCTCTCTGTGGATTTTTGCAGCCTGTTAAATTTGTCATTGTGCTCTTCTTAAGTTCATCTGTTGCTTTGTCTGTGTGTTCCTTGGCTGGTTCTGCATTTTGGATGATCTCCTTCCTGATCTTTTGAAGAGTTCTGTATATTAGTCTTTTGTATTCTACCTCTGGTAATTCCAGGAAGTTCTTCCTCTGGAAGATTTCTTGATTCTTTGTTTTGGGAGCTTGCTGAAGCCATCATGGTCTGCCGCTTTATGTGATTTGATATTGACTGTTGTCTCCAAGCCATCAATAAGTTATTACATTTATTTATTTTATGTTTGCTTACTGTGTCTTAGCTTGCTATTTTGTTTTGATATGCCCAAATAGGCTGCTCGTGTGAGCTAGTTTGATTATTGGCACCTTTGAAGCTCTAACATCCTGTCACCAGGAGGTTAGATCTGTTACTAGGTATGTGAGCCCAGGAGTCCATTTACTTTTCTTGTATGGATTCAGCTCAGGTGTCCAGATAGTTGGTCACCAAGTGTGTGGCACAGGCTCTCACCTACAGTCCTAGACGGGCAGGGGTGATTGGTGTAGGCACAGGTATCTGGCTGTAGTAGGGGTTCATGCACTGAGCAAGGCAGGGGCTGATGGCTGCTTCTGCGTGTCTGGGAGGAAAGCATGTCCCTGTTCCCTAGAGTGCGTAGGTGTGTGGGTTTTGCAGCTGGACTATGAGCACCCAGTGCTGTTGGCTGTAAAGACTGGGAGGCACCACTTATTCTTGGACCCCTGAAGCAGGTGGTTAGGTGGCATGGGTGGAGCCACCAGTCCTCAGGCCCCTGATGTGGGTAGGTGAGGACCCTGCTTAATGGGCAGAGCGGTGTCAACTGTCACGAACCTGCCACTTCACCATATAGCTGATACTGTTGAAGTCAAGCTTTAGGTATATACCCTGTTGTACTGTGCCAGTGAGGGCCTATGCTCTTGAAATGGGCCCACACAAGTCTCTGCAGGGGTGAAAGGCATTCAAAGTCCATGGACCCTTATGCCTGTGCCTAGGCAGAGGAGCTCTGCCTGCCCTGAGTTCCTGGCTTAGGGGAACTGGCAGATTATTTTTTCTTGTTTGTTAATTTTTTTCCCTCTCCAAGGCCAGGAGAATGGCTGAGGGCATGTGATGGGTCCTACTTCCAGCCCAGGGGTAACGGCAATCACTGAACCCAGCCTGGGACCTGGTGCAGAGCAGGGAGGGAGCAGGTAAATGGGAGAGAGGTTCTTCCCAAATGGGGTGTTTTTTTGATCCACACAGCAGGTTAGAATATCTTTTGCTGATTGAACACCTCTTTTCACTGGTTCTGGAGGCTTGAGTAGACTCTCCACTGCTTAGTCTCTCCAGATGTGGAAAACGCGTCCCAAACACCACTGCTTCCCTCACCACACATGCCAGCCTATCCATCCTGAAGGGTGTTGGCTTCTGCCAGGTCAGGTCTGGCAACTCCTCACTGCTTCTGACAGTCTCTCCCTCCCCCGCCACTCAGCCCAATTCTTCAGCTTTGCCTTTAATGTTCAGGGCTCCTAAACAGTCATAGATTATTGATTCACTTGCTTTTTCAGGTCTTTGTTGTAAGAGGGGCCACTGGAAGTGTCTGACTACTCCGCCATCTTGGCCCCACCTCCTGTTTTGTTTTGATGTTGTTTTGTGCAGGGAGCTGAGTTGAGACAGAGATTCATACAGAGCATTAGGGTTAATGAAGGTCCATAAACTCTTATTGCTGAAGACTCCAGACCTGCCCCCCTCCCTGCCCCTCCTGAGGCCTGATGGTTCAGCTCTGTCTGCACTTCCATAAATCCTCTCTGTATTCCTCAATAATCTCTCTAATAAAATTTGGGTTAGTAGAGTAGATTTTTACTTCTGGTATACCAAGCCTCCTTGGCGAAGATAAGGTTCTGTAGGAATGAGAGCATGGGACAGTGGTCCAAGGGTAGGAGGTTCAAGTTTTAGGATTTTGGAAATAACAGAGTTAAGTGTGTTGATGTCTAAATCATAGTGGAGGTGAATCCCTCAAGTCCCTAAGGATGAGTTTATTCCATTCTGTTCCAGGAATTTATTGAGGATCTACTTTGTGCTAGGTGCTGAGGAGGCAAAGATAAATAAACAGCAGCTGTTCTTCTGGAGCTCACAGTCTTGAGGTGGTTTACAGACACGGAAACAAACATATTACAATATGGCATAATAAAAGCAGTAATGGAAGCAGGTACAGTCAGTGGCAAAGGAAGTAGTGGAAGGGAGTCTTGGAAAAGCAGACAAGGCAGGACTTTGAACCATGGCTTGGAGGCATCCAGCAGTGTGGCAGGGTCCTGGGAGGCTTCAGCAGTGGTGCTGAAATGGGTAAGAGGGCAAAATCTACTATTCTTCAGGACAGATGGATTTGCTAAGGAATGGTGTTGGAACCATGCAGAAGATACGGTGAGGAGTGAAAAAAGAGCCAAACTCTGTTTTTCCCTGGGATCCTGGGACATGAGGAATTGGCCTTCAGAGCTAAGGGTGACAATAGGAACAAAAGTATCTAAGAGAGAAGTCCATGGGCAAGGGAGAGAGGGTAGGTGTCCTCGTGGAAATGGGATGTGACAGGGGTTGGGGGTGGATTGTGTTACTCGCAACTGAACATGCTTCCATAGGGCTCAGGGGATAATGGGGTGTTCATTTAATAAATATTTCCTTAGCACAGGCTATATTCCAGGCACCGTGCCAGGCGCATAGCCCCTGCCACACAGAGCTGACAGTCTAGTCGAGAAGACAGACAGATTAATCAAATAACCACACAAATAAATGTAAAAAATTACAGCTTAGGAAGTGCTATGAAGGAGAGGCACAATGTACTGTGTAGACAAATGAGATCCAAGAAGGCTCCCCTGAAGAAGTGATGATCAAGCTAAGATCCAAAGGTTGAGCAGGAGATAACTGGTAAAGAGGAGAGGGAGGAGGACTTGGGATTCAGATCGACATACTGATGAAGAGAAGGGGGTAGAGGCAAAGATAACAAGAGACAGAGTCAAAAGCTCCAGGGCCTTAGGGGAAACATTTTGAGAAGAGAGTGGCCACACTGTAACTGCCTTCATTACTCCTTATCACTGTTACAGGAAACCAGGGCTTTGAACCGGTTCATTCCAGTTTGACCCCCTGCTGAAAACTTCCATTTCCACCCCCAGATATACTGAATCAGAATCTACATTTTAACAATCTTGTTGAAATGTAGATGTATACATAAGAATCACACGGGGATCTTATTAAAATCTAGATGTATACATAAGAATCACTCGAGGATCTTATTAAAATGTAGATTCTGATACAGTATATCTGGGGTGGAAACAAAAACTCTCAGCAGGGGGTCAAACCAGAATGAAGCCCTGCAGGAAACACATTGAAATTCATCTTTGCTCCAGTGAACTAATTTCCTTCCTTCACTCATTAATTCATTCATCCATCCATCTGTCCACCCATTCCATAGACATTTATCCAAGGCGCACAGTGAGCCAGGTACTGTGCTGCTGTTAGTTACCATTGAGTTGATTCCAACTCACGGTGTCCCCATGTGTGCAGAGTAGAACTGCTCCATAGGATTTTCAAGACTGAACTTTTCAGAAGCAGATTGCCAGTCCTTTCTTCCAAGACACCTCTGAGTGGGTTCGAACCACCAACCTTTTGGCTAGTAGCTGAGCGCTTACTTGTTTGTGCCACCTAGGAACTCCGGTAGTGTGCTAGAAGACCCTAAGAGAAGGAGCAGAAAGAGACCCACTGGGCCAAGCAGTTTATAAATTGATAAAAATGCTATACCTGGCATTTTTCGTAAGCCAGTGAAAAGACCCAAATCTGAATTATGTTGCAACCTCCTGCTCACCAAGTGTGGGGAAAAGGGCAAAGAAGTGACTGTTAGGCTCATCAAAATACAGGGCCAATAAAAACTCTAAAAACAAATCAGAGTGTACCGGCACACTGCTCTCTCTATCCACCGTTGCCAAGGAAACGGGGAAGAAGGAGAAGGATGATAAACAGTCCAGTGGGCAGGAGCATTGCTGAGCTTTATTCAGGAGTTTCGCTGCTAACATCCTTCACTTCAGTGAAACACAGCCTGCACCTAATACAGATGTAAATCCGTAAGTGGGTGTGCCATGCAGGCATGTATTTGCAGATTTATTCAACTGTGAGATACAAGGGCTGTTCTCACAGAAGGCAGCGAAGAGCAGTCCCTGAAGGAGGAGGTTGCCGGGCCTATGGCCCTCAGGAATCTTCCTGCAGTGGCCACGCTGGGGGTGAGTCGTGCCCACCGCACTGGCTCTGCCCACACTGGGCATCTGGCCCCAGGGTGCCCCCTTGGGTTCCGGCTTCCTTGGCCTTAGCTCTCCGAAGAGTCTCCTCGGCTTGACTGCTATTGTCATTCCTGATTCACGGCTCACACCTTCCAGGGAAGCCTGAGAATTTCTTGAAGTGGAGGCCTCCGATGCACCAAGAGCAAACAGGTTTACGCTTTGAACTCACATGTTGACAGGACAAATTGCTTAGCTGCAGCTTTCCAGCAGGTTAACAATTACTTCCAAGAGGTGGGATGTGAGATGGTATTTTTTCATTTTGCATCTGTGCATTCTCTAAATGTCCTTCCACAATCATGGATTACATATTTCCTTCAATAATCATGGATTGCATTGATAACAAGGAAAAATAAACGTATTTTTAGGATCGCTTGTAAGGGCTACCTGTAAAGCGGTCCCTTCTCCACCGTAACTGAAAAACAGGCTCTGCTTTTTCTCCCCTGCCCCTCATTCCATCCCTGTCCCCACGCTGCGAGGCTGCCTCTCTGCTTCATCTGCCCTCTTTCCTCCCTCCATTTACTCCCCGGTCTCTGCAGCTGCTTCCTTTGCTGTCCTCTGCCCCCACCTCCTCCAAGGAAGCCAGGGGCATGGTCTTCCTGCCCTCCCAGCGAACAGCCCAAGACAGAAGCCGATGTTGAGAAGCCCCCTTATTGCATATGAGAAAAGCCGCACCAAAATAAATAAAAACATATTCACATTTATCAAACATCTCAGGGATGTGGCCCCTAGGAGACTTCAAAGAAGCCTTGGCGGCCTTGCCTCCCAAGCCCACCCAGCGGCCCTATGAGGTAGGTCAGCAGCTCCTACTCCCCTCCACGGGGCGGGGGGGGACCTGGAGGAATGTGGCACAGGGATCGTGGAGTCAAGTCCAAAGTGTGGTCTCCCGCCAGTCCTTCCCTGTAAGACCCCTGCCCGCAGCGACAGGCAGAACTGTCCTTGTGACAGGCAGAGAAATCGACGGGTCAGAACAAACGAGGCCACAGGATGCAGCCAAACCAAGCAGCGTGCTGTCGGGAGCTGGCTATTTCTGACTGCCCTAGTTAGATGTCCCTGTCCCAGGGAGATTTTATGATCACCAGGTCGTTTGACGTTTTGCGTTGTGACATTCATAGGACACTACTGAAAAAAATTCCGGCCTTTCTGTATTTTTTGTGCCTGGCAGAAAAGGTGAAGCACAGCTTTGAAAAAGCCTGTCATTGTAGCTTTCTTGATGTTACTGGTGCCAAGCGTTTACACAGAGTTACATTCGCAGCTTTGGGCAGAGAATAGGTTGGAAGACTGTTTCAATGTTTTCCATCAGTACAAGGTCATAGCGGCACAGCTGGGGCCTGTGAAAAGCAGACAAAATATCCTCGTCAGTGAGATAAGAAAAATACCATATTCTAGAAAAATACATTACATTGTATCCCTAAAAAAGAAATTATTTAGCAATTATTTCTAATGATATAGGAAAATGCTTATGATATAAGCAAAACAACAACAAAAAGCAGGATGAAAAATTTTATTTACTACACAACTAAGTTAACTTCAGCTAAGTTAAAAAGATGGAAAATTAGAGAGAAAAAAAAACAAAAATAAGTGTTCTCCTCTGAATAATGACACCAGAGGTGATAATTTTCTGCTTCGTGACACTTTCTGTACTTTCAAGATTTTATAAAGTGAACATGTATCCCTTTGATAATCAGGAAAGAAGTGTTTAAAAAGTCAAGTCCCACAGTTTTAAGATGCAATGACTATTGTCTTAGAAGAAAGTTATTGTAATGTGTTAGGGTACCTGAACCGAGAAGAAAGAATCCATAAACATAAAGTATTAACCGCTAACATCACTCCCTATCTCTGTCCACAGATCAGGTGCCAGAACTGCATGCTGCAGTGCCATTTGTCACAAAACATACATACCAACTCAGCGCTGTACTTAAAAAAAATCATTCTTTCCCTTCCTTCCTTCTTTCCTCCCTCCCTCCCTCCTTCCCCCCCAATCTCTCTCTTCCTACACACACACACACACACACACACACACACATACACAAACATACACAAACATATTGTTGTTTATTTTTTTGGAACCATTTGAGAATACGCCTGCTCCTCACATTAAGTCTCTTTTCAGGCATTTCACATTTACGACAATAGTAAATAAACTATCCGACTAGTTTGCACGTTAACAATGTCCGTCTGGCAGTAACAAACACCGAGGTGTGAGGCAAGAATAACACTGGCTGTGATGGTTAAGGTTAGGTGCCAACTTGGATGGGCCATGATTCTCAGTGGTTTGGCAGTTAA
This sequence comes from Dugong dugon, assembly GCA_030035585.1. Taxonomy (NCBI): domain Eukaryota; kingdom Metazoa; phylum Chordata; class Mammalia; order Sirenia; family Dugongidae; genus Dugong; species Dugong dugon. The sequence continues at coordinate 30,126,572 of CM057466.1, read as the reverse complement.
GTAATGATGTAACTTGGCAGTTATGCAATGATGTAGTCATGCTCCATTTTGTGATCTGACGTGGTCATCCTCCGTTTTTGCATAATGCCCATTTTCGCGTAACATCCTGGTCTTTGGAACCTAACCATGTCAGTAAGTGAGAAGTGGGGGTAGTTGTTTACCACATCATACTTCAGTGTGTATGTCTTAAGAGCAAGGATATTCTCAGCGTAATTATCAAATTTAAGAAGTTTAACATTGATACGGTACTTTTATACTGTATCAATGGAAAAAAAATACCAATTTTTCTGTACCTTTTTTATACTAGGAGCCCTGGTGGCACAGTGGTTAAGAGCTCAGCTGCTAACAGAAGGTCAGCAGTTCAAATCCACCAGCCACTCCTTGGAAACCCTATAGGGCAGTTCTACTCTGTCCTGTAGGGTCGCTATGAGTTGGAATCCACTCGACAGCAACGGGTTTGGTTGGGTTTTTATACTAGTCTCTGTTTTATCAGTTTTTCAAACTAAATGAGACTTTATTTTCTATTTTTTGAAACTTTTCAAAAGTTTTTCAACCTGCAAGCAGCGTAGGTGGTTAGGGTTATAATGCTAAGCGTGTAATGACATTATTTTCTCGGCATTCTGGGCCATCTCTCTTTTAGCATATACCAGTATAACTTTCTGGGATTACTGGACTATTGGTTTTTATCAAGCCTATTTTTGGAAAGCCCTCTTCTTCCCTTGTCGTGACTGATGGAATCCTGTTAAAACATCACACTAAACAGATTGGAAAAAACCCAACAACTCTTTGGAAAACAAAGGCATGTCGAGTCCTGCCGACTGCTCACCGCTCTGGATGGGCAAGCGACCTTAACTTCACTCGGACAATCCTGAGCTTGTACTTCGGGCCTATGACAGTTCCTGTAGAAAACACCAAAGAGATGGCTGCCACTTTATCCAGATCTTGATTAAATCTTGCAAGCAGACTCACTTGGTGATATTTTTGAAATGTTGCAGGTTGACTGGAAGGAAGAAACAATATTTAAAAGTAGCTATAGATTTGATAATGATAACAAACAGTTTTGCAATCTGTAAATCACTGGCAAGCAGGTAGCCAGGGAACCTCTGGGTGGTACACATGGTTAATGCTCTTGGCTGCTAACCAAAAGGTTGGAGGTTTGAGTCCACCCAGAGGCACATTGAAAGAAAGGCCTGGCAATGTATTTCCAAAAAAAAAAAAAAAAAATCAGCCATTGGAAAGAAACTCTATGGAGCACAGTTCTACTCTGACACACATGGGGTTGCCATGAGTAGGAATCAACTCGACTGAAAGCAGGCAGGCACCTGACCCTTGCCTCCACTAGCCGGCTTTCATGGGCAAAGACCGCTGGATCCACAGGACTGTGTAAGTGAGCCTGCTGTCCCTGCCGATGATAGAACGCTGTGGCATTGGGAGGTAGGCTGCTACTGACTGCTGTTGTATGCCAGTCTCTTGACACAGCTCTCCAATCTGCTGCGAAATTCTGCCAGGGTATTATTATCCTCACTTTAAAGAGAAGGAGCCCTGCTGGTGCAGTGGTTAAGAGCTATGGCTGCTAATCAAAAGGTCGGCCGTTTAAATCCACCAGCCGCTCCTTGGAAACCCTATGGGGCAGTTCTACTCTGTCCTACAGGGTGGATATGAGTCAGAATCGCCTCGACAGCACTGGGTTTGGTTTTCTGTTTGTTTTTACAGGGAAGGAAACCAACGCTCACAGAGATTAGCTCACTCAGGCCACAGGGCTTATATATAGCAGCTCAAGGATTCAAACCCAGTTCTGACTAAGTTCAAATTTATGGCCTTTCCATGCAACCACATTGCTGTACACATATGCATGTTTTCTGTACACTGAACACAGATCAAGGATGAATGTACTTACTATCTTTTGAGCAAAACTAGATATTGAGAAGCTGTGCCTAGACAGATTTTTTTCAGCCATGCCTCTTTCATGCTGAACCTTCAAATAGCTAACTCCCAGGCTCCAGTGCTTTTTTCCAAGTGTGTGGAGATGTTTTCTACAGTTGGAAACCCAAATTGAGCCTAAGGTGTATCCACTGGGGAGGTGAGGTGGCTAGTGTCTTTTTGGGTTGCTGGGGGAGTGAGCCGTGGGAGACTGAGGATTCTCCCCGGGTGCCAAACAGCAGGCTTGCTCTAGAAATGAATCCTTCGTTTGGGGTGAGGGTGGGTATGAGGAGGTTTCTGTCACCCCAGCCCCAGTGAAATCCTGGGGAGTGCAGAAATGCAACCAGTAAAATGAATCTGAAACATACCCAGATTTGGGTTTCTACATACCCTTCTTCAAAAGGAACCACAGCTCCCCGGAGAACCGCTGATCCCCAGGACTTAGGGCAGGAAAAGTGGAAATTGATCCTAGGATCCAAAAAAAAAAAGAGAAGCTACACGTTTCAGGGGTATGCGCTGAGAGCCCTGGGGCACAGCCCCTGAGTGGCTCCCAGGTCCCTGCAGTGCAGGCGCTGCAGCTGCAGGGCGGCACAGGGTGCCAATGGTGAGGACTGGGAGCAGGGGGCTTGGGCCACAGGCGGAGGGAGCTAGGGATGCAGCCCCTCCTGGTGACCTTCCCTGCGAAGCCGTGGCCCGCAGACCAGGGGCATACCTGCTCTACGGGCAAGGGGCTAGGCAGTTGCTTCCTGCACTTCCAAGCAACCTGATGGGGCTCGGATGGCCAATGGCCAGGAAAAACATAGGGAAATGCAAAACGGTGAAGTTACAAAACCAAATACTCACAATTGTTAAAACCAAAAAAGAAAAAAAACCCAAATCCTTTGCAGTTGAGTCCATTCCGACACATAGTGACCCTATAGGACAGAGTAGAACTGCCCCATAGGGTTTCCAAGGAGTGGCTGGTGGATTTGAACTGCTAACCTTTTGGTCTGCAGCCATGCTCTTAGCCACAGTGGCACCAGGGCTGCCAGAGTTGTTAAAGACGGTACAAATATGTGCATGAGTGTAAGAAATGTGACCGTGAACCATAGCACTCAAGTAGTGTACCCGGCCAGCACTTGCCCAAGTGTCTCACTGCGGGGTTTCAGGTAACCTAGACGGAGATGGGAGAACATCAGGGCTCAGACCAAAACAATAACCTGTGTCCGTGGACTGGCTCCAGACCCGCACAGACCCTACAGGACAGGGTAGGACTGCCCCATAGAGTTTCCAAGGCTGTGATCTCTACAAAAGCAGACGGCCACATCTTTCTCCCTGCGGTGTTGCTGGTGGGTTCCAACTGACCTTTCCTTTAGCAGCCGAGCGCTTAACCACTGTGCCACCAGGGCTCCTTACCAAAACAATAATGAGCCATAAAAGGAAAAAGAAAATAAAACAAAGTCCACCTTTGAGTACTCCTGTCCTAAAAAAAAACAAAAACAAAAAACCCGTTGCCATTGAGGTGACCCTGTAAGACAGAGTAGAACGGCCCCATAGAGTTTCCAAAGAGCACCCGGTGGATTCCAACTGCTGGCCTTTTTGGTTAGCAGCCGAGCTCTTAACCACTGTACCACCAGGGCTCCGCTCCTGTTCTAGGAAGGGGAAAACCACTAATATGTGGCCACAGCAGCTTGACTTCCTACAAAGTCTTGCAGAATAAGAGCAGGATATCATCCTGATGCTGCAGTTTCAAATAGAGAACTGTGTGATGAGGTTCACACATTCGGCCTGAAGCCTCCTGGTCAGCTGTTTGAGTTAACAGTCAATCAAAACCACCGGAGCAAAACCTCTCAGACAAGTGTTTTTAGAAAATGTGTGGCAATGAAATGAAATGAGCAACAGTAGTAAATTTGGGAAGTTCACAGACACGGGAATTAACCAGCACAATCCTAAAAGCTCAATGTGTCAAAAAAGAACTCACAAGAGAAGTTAGAAAATACTCTGAGATTAATGAAAAGGAGAAAAACAACATACCAAAATTTATGGGATGCAGATAAAGCAGTACTTAGAGGGAAATCCATAGCTGTAAATGCCGACGTGCAAAAAGAAAGATCTCAAATCAAGAGCCTAATCTTCCACCTTAAGAAGAAGGAAAAGGAGCAAACTAACGCACAGCAAGCAGAAGAAAGGAAATACTAAAGACTAGAGTGGAAATAAGGAGCCCTGGTGATGCAGTGGTTAAAGTGCTCGGCAGCTAATGGAAAGCTCCAGGGTTCAAATTTGCCAGCCGCTCCCCAGGCGAAAAGACCCTGCAATCTGCTCCCTGAAAGATTACAGCCTAGGAAACCCTATGGGGCTGTTCTACTCTGTCCTGTAGGGCTGCTCTGAGTCAGAATTGAGTGGAGGGCAATTAGTGCCTGGAGTAGGAAGAGGGAGGAATGGAGAATTACTAGTAATGGATATGGGGTTTCTTTTTTGGGAGGCAATAAAAATGTTCTGGAATTAGATAGTGGTAATGATTGTGCAAAAGGAGCCCTGGCAGCACAGTAGTTAAGCACTCAGCTGCTAAGTAAAAGGTTGGCAGTTCAAACCCACCCAGCGCCTCCATGGGAGAAAGACCTGGCGATCTACTCCAATAAAGATTACAGCCTAGGAAACCCTATGGGGCAGTTTTATTGTCCTATAGGGCCGCTATGAGTCGGAATTGACTTGACAGCACACAACAATACTGATTGTGCCATCTTGTGAATATACTAAAAATCACTGAATTGTACGCTTTAAAACCAACACATTGCTGTCGAGTTGATTCCGACTCAAGAGAAACCCTGTAGCAACCCTATAGGACAGAGTAGAATTTTATCGTATGTGAATTATATCACAATTTTAAAAAGGTTTTAAAGAACATAGTTAATAAAAATGTGGATACAGGGAGAATGAAAGTAAAAAGGTGGGAAAAGAGTTACCAGCAGGTCGTAACCTCGAACGCCACGCGATCTGCGCCGATAGTCTGGAGAGGTTGGGTAAACTAGGTTACAGGCTCCAGTAGAATTTCCCTTGTCTTAGATTACAAAGTTAATACTAAAATGTTAAGTTTACCTTGCAAAAAAGAGAAAAATACCCACGATCTTATCATTTAACAGAACACCTGTTTCCTTTTTTCCGCGTTTCTCCCGTTGGTGGTGACCTTGCAAACGTGACGAAAATAAGGATGTGCATCGTTTACATCACTGTTGTTGCTGTTGTTAGTTGACATCGAGTTGATTCTGACCCATGACAACCCCCTGTGTGTCAGAGTAGAACTGTGCTCCATAGGCTTTTCAAAGGATGGTTTTTCAAAAGTAGATCACCAGGCCTTTCTTCTGAAGTGCCTCCGGCGGACTCGAACCTCCAACCTATGTGTGTGTGTGATTCTTTAACTCCTTTGCAACAAGCATTGATAACTTTCATAATTTAAATAAAGCAAGAAAGGAAGAGAGGGAAAGAGGAAAGGAGGGAGACAGAAGGAGGGGAAAGCGAGAGGGAAGGGAAGATAAGGAAAGAAAATCATAGAAGCAATTCCATCTTTAAAGAGCCTGGGAGATCAAGAGCCAGGGAAAAGAACTAAGCAATGTGTACCCTCATATCTTTTGTAGTACAGATTTATATATTTTAAAAACATATATTTGGGATTTAATTTTGCTGAGCAACAAGGAAAATGGCAAACTGCAAACTACCCCAACCCAACTTACTGATCGATTTTGGATTCTGTAGTATATCCATCTCTGTCTCTCAATTTAACTGTAATAGACCCTCTTCTTACATTCTTGTTCCAAGTTATAATGTCCACAAAATAATGATATACTGCAAAACAGGGACAGAACACAGTGAGAGAGAGGGGGGTCCCAACTGCTCCCTGGAAGCAGGCAGCAGGATCCCTAACAATCAAGCCTCTTCTTCTCTTCCTCTCCAGTTTCTGCACAGAGATCCAGGGCAGGATTTTCTAACTCCCTTGGTTTCTCTTCCATAAAGGTGGCATGAGTGACAGCAGAGTTCAATGGTATCCAGTTGCCATGTTTTGGCATCACCGTTGAATCAGTGTTTCCACATTATTAACTGAGGTTCATGGCCTACTGCTGAGTATGGCTGGTTCGCTTCAATCCCTGCCTATTCTAGAATAAATCAACTAGGTGGCCACGTGGAGGTTCTCCATGGCCAACAAGAGCCTCCAGTCTCCTCCTGGCCTCTCTCGTCTCTCCCCAGTCATGGGAGGCCATCTGAACTTCTGCACTGCTAAGCTCTCCCTTGCTCTTGGGCCTTCCTCCCTGCCTGGAACACTCTTGCTCTGCGCCCTCTGCCAGCTCATCCTTCAGGTTTCAGTTTCACGTCGCTTCTCCAGAAGGCCCTCTCTGACCCTCACACTAAGACAGGTCTCCCTTCTTGGAATTCTGTTCGTGCTCTGGGCTTCCTCCATCCCTACTCAGCACATTTTACTATATTTACGAAATGCAAGAATGATCATCAAAACAGTGGTAAATATTTCTGTACAGCCATGTAAATATTGCCCAAATAATGTCTTCTGGGGTTTAAAAAAAAAAAAAAAAAGATAAAAGTAAAATATACCACAACAGTCACTAGGAAGGAGTGATCATTCCTGTCCATAATCCCAGCACTAACACCTTACGGACACCCAGTATTCCTATTGAATAAATGAGAGCACATGATGCACCCAGAGAGCTGTTCTTCCTCCTTTGTCTTTGCTCCCTAAGGTCAAGGATGTTTGGGAAAGGTGAGGATCCCATCATGGTAGTCATATACCCCAGCTCTTGGCCAGACTTTCGGGGAAGGGGAGAGTCCCAGGGAAATGACAATTCCATGAAGGAATAAGGCCAGCCCAGGTGTGGTTGCCATTTCATGGTCTGTTAGTGCTCAGAGGCTTGCCCCATGTAGACCAGGTGATGGCAAAATTCTGAGCTGTCACACGTGGCTTCAAAGGAGGAAAGAACGCCAGTAACTTGCAACTTCCTCCATAAGAGTTGCTCCCAAGAAAAATGAAAAAAGAGACCAGATTGCAAGACATACATCTGCCCGGGCAAATTCTTAGCGGCTTCCCAGGATATCTAATCATCTGCTGCACCCATTTACCTCCAGTTGGGAATACCCAACCTCTCAATGTCTGTAGAAGGTCACCATGGTTGCTCTGGAGCTGGAACCAATCCATAGATCCATTTTTCCTGGCCTCTATCTCAGGTCTCTTGAGGATCAAGCAATTTGCTTGAAGAACTTTGTGATTATGGTGGCCATCCGGGGAAGCTAACAAGTATGATCTATTGAGATTTTACTTCTTACAATCCAGGAGATAGGCATTATTATCCTCACTGTACCAATCAGGACACTGAGACTCAGAGAGGTCAAATGACTTGACCAAGCTATTATGTGGTAAAGTCAGGATTTGACCATGCTTCACCACGGTCCTTATTTGCCGAGAAGTAGCCAGGAAGCCGAAACTTAGCCATCCCCGGAGTAAAGGCATTGTGCAAAAGCAAGCAAGCATGTTCCTCACTCACTGCAGAATGGAGTCTCCTCTGCTGTGTCAAAAAACGCTTTAGTCATAGGAGGGTCTTTCTCTTTTAAATAGTCTTTCCAATTATCAGCGTAATAGCCTGTAAAACAAGTTGGAAAAGTATAGTGTTAACATGCGTTCTATAAACGTAAAAGCAGCCGGGGAGGTAGCAAGAACAGTGAGTTTAAACGCAACCACCACCACCATGGAGGCAATTGGCCCTCACCTCCCTCACAGTCCCCCCATGGTGAAGACCCACAGAGCCACCAGGGCAGGTGTCTCCCCAGCACCCGTCCTCTTGCTGGCTCACCCTACCCCTGAGGACTGGTGCTTGCCATAGGCCGCTGCAATGGCGTTTTCTCCCTTCCACTGACATTACATCACCCAGCACTGGCTTTTAGCTGCTGGGGGTGGGGGTGGGGGTGGCACACATTGGTGTGGACTAAAAATAGCACTGATATTTTTTGGCAATACATTCAGTTTGTAAATTAAAACAGATTCAGCACCACTCTTGCAAAGTGATGTGGTTTCCTGAAGAGCTACAACTGGGTGCCTACGTTGCACAAAACCTGGACTTGCCATGTGACTCTGTCACCAAGCAGATAAATATCCTCCTTCACGTCCATGCCTGCAGGAAATGAGGTTGAGTGCAGTCCAGTGGGGCTGCTCCCTCTTCTCCATCCCCACCCCTAGGGAATGGCCTTCAAGTTCTGACTTTATAATCTGAGGTGAGGCCCAGGCATCAGTATTTTTTGAATGCTCCCTAGATAATTCTGTTATGCAATCAGGGTCGAGAACCACTTGTCCATAGCATGGCCTGATGTTAACTTGAGTTTTTCCTTTTGGAAACTATTGGAACATTCTCATGACCATCTAGTTTCAAAGTCCTCACCACCTAGAATATTTGTGCTGACCCTTAGCAACCATCCAAGCAGCCTCCACAGTCTCTGTTACCCATCTCCCACCCTGTACACGCATGCAAGGGCTGGAGTGTGGAAGGCGGGTATTTGCAGTCATGCCTTGCTGAAAGGGAATGCCGCAAGGCCCATTGGGCAAGAGGGTCACTGTGTTCACTGTGGACCCACAGCAGAGAGACGGTGTACTTGGAGAGGGTATTCCTGCCCCCGTGGGAGAAGGCTGTACAGGGTGCCTTGGCTCAGCTTGGAAACTTTTCTGGAACCTTCTTTTTGGTATTACAATAGAGTGTGTATGGAGGTTGCCCTACTTTCTGGATGGACACCTATACAGATTGCTTCTTAACAATTATTGGGAGACTCCAGAGGAGTTCACAGAACAAATTGACCAGAAAAAAATTGACTAAATAGACTTTCTAAAAGATAAAATTTTCAGGCCGAGTTTTAGATAGTAAAATAGTACTGAGATTCCCACCACAAATTAGATCTTGGCTGAAGAGAGGGGACATTTCGGCTTGGGCTTACCCACGATGGGACAGGCCTCCTGGGCTGGTGTGCCGCAGCTGGCACACTTGCCGTTCCTGTAATCACGGTAGGAGTCACAGGGGTATGTGGTGACGTTACAGTTCTCTCTCAGAGAGGCAAGGTACAGGTGCACAGACCTCTGGTGGTCACATTTAAAATAGTACATTCCTTGGGCGTAAAAGGAAAGATGCACAATTAGAGCTTTTAATATGACATCACTTTTTTATACATAGACACAATTTATCATACGCCTACTAAATGCCAGCCGCTGCTTCAAGGGCTAACAGCTTCAATGTTCTCGATTCCATAGCTAAGGATTCATGAGGCGCCCTGGTGGTGCAGTGGTTAAGCGCTCAGCTGCTAACACAAAGGTCGGCAGTTTGAACCCACGAGTGCTCCGCGGGAGAAAGATATGGCAGTCTGCTTCTGTAAAGATCTAAAAAAAAAAAAAAATTTGCTGTCCAGTCGATTCCAACTCATAGTGACCTTACAGGACAAAGTAGAACTGCCACACAGGGTTTCCAAGGCTGTAATCTTTATGGAAGCCAGGCTCCTCTCTGCAAAGATTACAGCCTAAGAAAATCTCTAGGGGCAGTTCTACTCTGTCCCATAGGGTCGCTATGAGTTGGAATCCACTCAGTGACGATGGATTTGGTTTACGGGGTTTTAAGGATTCATGCTGGCAAGTGGCAGGAGAAAAGATTAAATCAGATTAAGGTTGTGGCAAGAATTCCCGTGCCTGGATAAAGGCCTGGGCTGCTGGTTTAGCAGTCGGCGGAGCTTTCATTATCAGCCAGTGTTTGGTTTATATAGTTAGGGTTTGAAAAAGATATACACTTGATTTCTAATTGTTATTTATATTTTATATTTATAGCACCTCTAGCATCTCAGGAAATTTTGTTTTTTATTTAAAAAAGAACTACTCCGTGTAGTACTCCGTGTAGAATAAGATCAGATTTTTAAAGTATGCCTTTTTTTAAACAGATCACTCGTCTGTCAGTGTATCGTATTGTGAGGACTTGTGTGTTGCTGTGATGCTGGAAGCTATGGCACCAGTATTTCGAATACCAGCAGGGTCACCCACGGTAGACAGGTTTCAGCAGAGCTTCCAGACTAAGACAGATTAGGAAGAAGGACCTGGTGATCTACTTCTAAAAAAATTGTCTGATATAGTGCTGGAAGATGAGCCCCTCAGATTGGAAGGCACTCAAAATACGACTGGGGAAGAGCTGCCTCCTCAAAGTATAGAGTCGACCTTAATGACGTGGATGGAGTCAAGTTTTCGGGACTTTCATTTGCTAAGGTGGCACAACTCTAAATGACAAGAACAGCAAAAGAGAGGCAATGAGCTGGATTGACACAGAGGCTGAAACAATGGGTTCAAGCATAGCAAAGACTGTGAGGACCGTGCAGGACCGGGCAGTGTTTTGTCCTGTTGTACACGGGGTCGCTATGAGTCAGAACCGACTTGACAGCCCCTAGCAACAACAGCAATGTTACAAAACATGAAGCGTCTGTACTTACCTGCCAATATTGTTTTGGGGCAGCCAGGCTGATCCAACCCTCCATTTGGGTAGAAGTCTATGTTCCCTAGTGGTTCCTTGTAGCCCAGCGCTAAAAGAGAACAGATCATGCTTTTACACTGCCTCGTACTGTTCATCGCTCATGGCCCATTCGCCTGCAGGATGTGGGCAGGGATTGTATTATTATTGTTCCCGTGGTACCTATTTAAATGTCTTGCCCAAAGTCGCACTGCCTCGTAGCTATGAAGCAATGATTTCTAACTAGGAGGCCAGGAAGGTGATCATGGAATTTACTTTCAATATTTCTGAAGACTTAAAAGGAAGTTTGGTCACTCATTCATCGCTAAACCCCAAACCAAACCCATGGCCGTCGAGTCAATTCCAACTCATAGTGACCCTCTAGGACAGAGTAGAACTGCCCCATAGGGTTTCCAAGGCTGTAATCTTCATGGAAGCAGACGGCCACGTCTTTCTCCCGTGGAGCAGCTGGTGGGCTCAAACCTGCCTGGTTAGCAACTGAGCGCTTAGGCACTGTGCCACCGGGGCTGCTTTCATTCACTGCAAGGCTGAAAAAATGACATGTTTCTTCATATTTGACTGAATTCTTCCTCAACTTCTCATTACATTTGTGTAAGTCTTTAATGAATAAGAAATGGGGGAAAAAATGAATTTTTATTTAAATGCAAATTACTTAATAGGTAAAATCTTTAAAATTTGGGATCCATGATGAAAATGATTGGAAACACTTCTAGAAAATAGACCTTTAGAGAAGCGTGGGTATATTTAATAGCTCTTTATTTGCTGTAATGGAGCCCTGGTGGCGCAGTGGTAAAGAGTTTGGCTGCTAACCAAAAGTCAGCAGTTCAAATCCACCAGGCGCTCCTTGGAAACCCTATGGGACAGTTCTACTCTGTCCTGTAGGGTCGCTATGAGTCGGAATGGACTCCATGCAACGGGTTTGGTTTTGGTTTATTTTCTTTAACGATGTAATGCCAAAATAACCAGTAAAATGCTTGATTAGAAAAGATTATTTATAGACACATATAAAAATGTATGTGTGTCTATACTGACCATGGTAATAACAACCCATTGCCTTCAAGTTGATTCTGACTCATAGTAACCCTATACTTCCCCACAGGGTTTCCACGGAGCCACTGGTGGATTGGAATTTGATTAGCACCTAAGCTCTTTAAGTTCTGTGCCACCAGGGCTCCCTAGTAATAATGGCTGTTACATATTGAGAACCTACGTATGTCTGAGGGCATGATACTAGGTGCTTTACGGACCTTTCTTCTGATTTTCACGTCTGCAAAGTAGCCATTAGTAAATTCAGATGTAGTAACTTACAGATGAAGATACTGAGGTCAGAGGTGTGAAAAAACTAACAGACACCATTAGAAAGAGCAAAACCTGGGACTGGAGTCCCTGTCTTACAGACCACAACAGAACATTGTCCAATAGAGTGCTGCAGATGAGCCCCACAGGTTGACGGGCACCGAAAATATGAATTAACGTCATAGGCCCCACAGTGCTCTCACACATATCAAGGGTCAGGGAGATGGCACGGGACTGGGCATGCTTCACTCTGTTAGGCGTCAGATCCCCATCAGTCGGAGCCAACTCGACAGCAACTAACAACGGGCTGATTGCAAAGTTTATACTCTTCTTCTCAAATTTCACTTTCTCACCAAGAGTGAAAAATAAACTGCTCTATTCCCTCGAGCGTTAAAATGGTATTGTGTTGCTGCTGTTAAGTAATGTAATAACAGTCCATTGTCTCCATTGTAAGCATGCAGCTGTTTCGCAAGGAAAAGCTTCCTCGGAGACAAACTTGCTGGGTACTGCACAGAGCACCCTTGATGGGGGGGCAAGGGTTTTTCAGCGGTTGCATCCGAAAAAGGATGTACAATTAAATATTCACGCTGCTCTGTCCCCTCAGCCCTCCCTGGGGTCCTGCTCCAGCTCTTCTCCCGGACATCTGGTTATACAGACCCATCCTCGAACATCACGCCAACTCCACGTGTACCCAACCCCAGATGTGAAACTGTGCACACGTGAAAACATTTGTGCACATGGAGCGCACATTGGCCCGCCCTTCACAGAGCAGGTGATCACCTTAAACGTGAGAACAGATGGGAAAATACCCCCAACCCAGAGAGAGATCCTGGGGGCCCGCCTTAAAAAAACTTCCATCAGCGTTTCTGTGGGTTTGGAGCCCCGCCCAGTAGGAAGAGAAGGAAGGTGGAGAGGCCTGATCTGCCCTACATGACGATGCCCCAGGGGAGACTCTCTGGGAATCTGGGGGGGTCACTGACCCACAAGGACAGGAACGTTACCGTCAGTGTCAGAATGGATGATGTCAACAAAGTGTGCGTCACTGGGATCTAATCTGTCCTGGGGGGGCTTCCCGTTGTATAAAGGGCCCGCAGGGTCCAGACCTAGAAAGAAAACAGAGTCAGTCTGGCAGCCCCGCGCCATGACTCACCTGCAGCTGGGCTCCAGATGGCTCCCTGTAAGGTAGCTGCCAAGTTGTAGGGTGCTGTCGGGTGGGCAAGCACCCACATTCCCATCCGCTTTGTCAGGACTTTGTCTTCCCACCACCCTGCAGATTTTCCCACGGTTCAGACGGTTACCCTGGCAGTGCCCCTAAGGGCCGCTTGCAGACCCCACAGTGAGGCGACCTCATGCGGAGCTTAACAGCAGGGAGTGAGGGTGCACACATATGGGGAGCAGGAAGGTGGGGGGAATAAACTAGCTTTTCAGGGGACAAAAGCCCCGATGGTGCATATGAGAGAAAAAAAGCAAACTCGATACTTATCTTTGGAGCCCTGGTGGCACAGTGGTTAAGTGCTCAGCTGCTAATCAAAAGGTCAGCAGTTCAAATCCACCAGCCGCTCCTTGGAAACCCTATGGGGCAGTTCCACACTGTCCTATAGGGTCACTGTGAGTTGGAATGGACTCCACAGCAGCGGGTTTGGGTTTTGGTCTGGTATGCTTATCTCTATCCCATTTTCAATGATCCAGAAACCTCACTCAACCCTTTCTTCTTGTTACTTATAGAACTTCTCTGTGTGAACTTGACGCTTCAGAGTTTCCAGTTTCACTCCTCTACACTAGCTCATCTGATCCTCCTTGCCTGTGGGGAAGGCACGGTAGCTATTATTAGTCTCATTTTACAGAGAAATGAGCTGAGGTTCAGGGAGATCAAGTGTTTTAACCAGTGTCACACAGCTTCACAACACAACCCGCGCTGGCTGTTGAGATCTTGGTTTCACGCACGGCGTTTGGCAACCTGGGCTGGAAAGGGAGAGACTCACCGGCTAGGCCGGGCATCAAAGAGGGAAATAAAGTGGGTGTCAGTCCTGCAGAATCAACCCCTCCTCCCCCATGAATGCCCGAGCTGATTTCCTGCCCTTGGCCAGTGTTAGCTGGGCGCTCCTCGCCGTCCCTATGAAACAGCCGCAAAAACAGGTGAGCAAAATAAAAATTGTGTTGCAACCACAAAATAAAAATTTTAAGGTAAAAATTTTAAAAATTACAGCCAGAGGCTCAAAAAGGTTGTGCTTAGTAGAGACCTACCTGGAGAGAAGATGTGACATTTTCAACCTCTGACTATCTTTTTAGGTGACACTGCCCATCCCCTGGTGTCATGTCACATCTTCACCGCAACTTCCCTGGGCCTGGCCTGGTCTTTCCATGTCTCTTCTCCCAAAGCTCCCTTCAGAGCCCCTGGGTGGTGCAAACGGTTAATGCGCTCAACTGCTAACAGAAAGGTTGGAGGTTTGAGTCCACCCACAGGCCCCTAGGAAGAAAGGCCTAGCAATGTATTTCCAGAATGCCAGCCGTGAGCTAACTTCCTTGGGGCATTTGTTTATCTGTCTCCTTTCCTTATCTCTTTCTCCCTTTATTCCCCAGCCTTTGTTCCTCTTCTGTCTACTCCCAACCGAAACTGATGTGGGAGGAGCTGGATCAGCTCGAAGGCACCCCAGCCCATGGGATGGTCTCAACACAGCATGAGAAGCTCAAACCTTGGAAAGAATTTGCTGGGGAAGACTCTCCCTCCTTACCTGAGACAGCACCACTTCTTGCCCAAGAACAATAAGGATGAGAGCCCAGTTTACACAGCAGCCTCCATAGCCGTAGATGCTGTATCGGCTCACTAGTTACAAGGTCCAAACCAGGGCAAGTTTGAGAGTGGTCAGGGTGCCATAATAATCACACTGGGACAGAAGGTACAAACCATGAGTGTCACAGGCAAACTTGGATGTACAATCGCCTGAGTGATTTGATAAACCATGGCAAATTATAAGCTTACGATGTCAGCCAAAAATGAGATTTAAACCGCCTTAAAAAGCTACATACTCTGTATGGGCAGAGCATATGGAAGTCAGACAAATGTGGCAAGTGGCATGGAGCCCCAAAGCTAGCACTAACCAGCTGTGTGACCTTGGGCAGGTTGCTTTACTTCGCTGAACCTTATCTGTAAAATGGAAGTAAAATGAATACCTTCTTCAGAATAACAGGGTTCCTGAGTGCGAACCCAGAAGATTCTAAGATTATTATAGAATTGAAACAGAATAAATGAATCTTGCTCTAAGATCACCAGAAAAGTGTCTAGATAGTGATCCTGGGGATTTTTCCACATTAACTAGTTTGAGAATTTGGTGAAAGCTGCGGCTGTCTGTACAGGATAACATCCAACGTTTGGCACGCTATTTCTGGGATCTCTCGGCCTATTCCCCCCGGGTCACCGTGAGTTCTCTAAGGCAGTGCTGTCCAACGGAATCGTAATGCGAGTCACACGTAAGTGAACATTTCCTAGCAGCCACTTAAAGAAAGTATAAAGAAACAGTGAGAATTCATTTTAATAATACATTTTATTTAACCCAAAAACCAAAGCCAAACCCATTGCTGTCAAGTCAGTACCAGCTCATAGTGACCCTATAGGACGAGCAGAACTGCTCCATAGGGTTCCCAGGGAGTGGCTGGTAGATTCGAACTGCTGACCTTTTGGTTAGCAGCTGAGCTCTTAACCACTGCACCACCACAGCTCCTTATTTAACCCAATATATCCAAAATATTATCTTTTCAACATGTAATCAATATAAAAAAATTGAGATACTTTACACTCTTTTTTTGTACTTAGTCTTTGAAATCCACTGTGTATTTCACACTTACAGCATATCTCAATTTGCACGGACCACACTTCAAGTGCTCAGTGGCCACATGTGGCTGGAGGCTACCATATTGAACAGCACAGCTCTAAGGTCATTTCTCAAAGTGTGGTGTTTGGACTGTCTGCATCTTCTGGTTAAAAATAGGTTCCCAGACCCCAGCCCCAAAGATTCCAACTCAGCAAGTCGGCATTGTAACCAGGACCTCAGGGGGGTTTTATATACACACTTAAGTTTGAAAAGCAAATATAAGGTATTATCGAGTAATGTAGGTACTGAAATATTTTAGGATCCATTCATCCTCTGCCATATTTTTTTGAAAACGTGTATGAGAAGAAGAACCAGGAGAGGCACCTGAAGAGAAAGGGGAAAAGCAAGGGCAGGAGAGAGAAAGGGAATCAAACACATGGAGCAGCCATTAAGGGCTAGATAATTAACGGATAAAACCAAAAACCCATTGCCATCAAGTCGATTCTGACTCGTAGTGACCCTTTAGGACAGAGTAGAACTGCCCCCATAGGGTTTCCAAGAAGCAGCTGATGAATTTGAACTGCTGACCTTTTGGTGAGCAGCTGAGTGCTTAACTACCCTGCCACCAGGGCTCCAATTAGCAGATAATACCAAGTAATTAGCAGAACTATCCAACTCTTGGGAGTTGGGAGAGGATTGTGTCCTGGGGTAACAGGCCACATTTCCACCTCACATTTTCTGCCCAGGTCAGAAAGTAGGAAGTGAGTGGGGAATGGACAGGCTTTATCCCCTGAAGCAGCTCCAGGTGACAGGTGAGCTTGATCTTGGGACTCAGAGAAGATGAGAACACAGAGATGTCAGTGGAGACAGCAAATTGAGGCCACGCGCCACTGGCTGAGTCCAGGCGATAGAGCAGAACTATGTGGGCCCAGAGTGGAAGGAAGGCTGGCTTGGGGAATGTCCACGGCCAGAAACCAGGACACATTGAGGGTCCCATTCAAAGTAGTTGTGGCCATAGTTTTTCTGAGCATCTCAGTGTGTGACTGGAGGGTAGATAAATGAGGCAGTGGTGGGCTGGAGCCCACTAGTGCCGGCACTAGAGCGGAGTGTGCTCTGTGATCCCTTCTCCCCAGACTCTGTGGTTGGTAATGTCATGTTGGCAGCTTGAAATCCACCGTGGTGGGAGTATTTACACCACAGGAATCAGCAAATGCTACACATCAAAGCTTTTTCCTTTTTTAGAGAGCTGGTCGGCTTTCAAGCACACCACTAGGAGAAGTCCTACCTGCCAGAAGGTGAACTCCCGACAACTAAAGAACCCAGGCAAATTCAAGCCATCTGTCCTTTTGTACCCAGAAGGAAAAAGAAAATTTAAAAATATAAGGATGCATTAGTTTCTAAAATGTAATGATAAAAAAAATAAAATTTTAAACTTAAAAAGAGCTTTGCTTCCCCAGGAAAGCAGATGAAGAAGAAGACGAGGGCAGCATTGGTCTTTGGAGTGAAAAGTGAGAAAAACCATCAAGAAAATACAACGTGACCTCAAGAATCAGGGCTAGAGGAGATGCTAGCCAACAGGGGTGTGTGTGTGTGTGCGTGCGTGTGTGTGTGTGTGTGTGTGTGTGAGAGAGAGAGAGAGAGAGAGAGAGACAGAGAGAGAAATGACTTGCCCAGGGCTACCTGTCAAGTTAACTAGCACGTTCAGACTTGTGGCCATAGAGTTTACCTCCCAAACCTAGTTGGTTTGAATCATTTACCTCTCCCCTCCTTCCATCTGCCTCTACCTTCCAGATTTCCAAGATTTAAAATAGCTACCTCTGTGTGAGGATGGATTATGGAGAAGGTATGAACGGGAGAAGCCTCGAGTCTCCGAAGGAGAAAGCCTCCCTCAACCCTTTGCTGGTAGTTGTGGAAAGTTACTGAGACACCAGGTCCAGCAAGGGAGTCTTGGAGTCTGAGCTGCTGCGTTTCTGAGTGTTTTCATTCCATTTTGGCTTGAAAGATGATATTCAGAGAGTAAGCCCCAGCCATCAAAATTCTTGTCTCCTTTTCCTGTCATGAGACTCCAGCTCCTTCTGGGGACTGACGTGAACTAGGGATGTAGTTAAAGCTCACCTGTGTGAAATGAAAGGAGGAAAAGTATCTGCCTGGGGCACAGAGATCAAATCCACATGGGAAATAGCTGGTTCTCCAGGTTATAAGAAAAACAAAGTCATCACCAGTCTTTTCTATGACATATACAATTTATGGAGCCCTGGTGGCACAGTGGTTAAGAGCTCAGACTGCTAACCAAAACGTCAGCAGTTTGAATCCACCAGCCGCTCCTTGGAAACCCTATGGGGCAGTTCTACTGGACAGCACACAACAACAACAATACAATTTACAAAGTGCCAGGTCCCGGGGTGGCACAAGTGGTTTGTGCTAGGCTACTAACCTAAAGGTTAGTGGTTCAAACCCACGCAATGCAACCGCAAAAGAAAAGGCCTGGCAATCTGCTTCTGTAAAGATTACAGCCAAGAAAACCCTATGAAGCAGTTCTACATTGTACCACATGGGATTGCCATGAATCAGAATCGACTCAACATCAATGGGTTTTGGGTTTTTTTGCATATATTATGTAATAACGCAAGGTCAATATTATTATGATCTTCCATCGCATAAAGAGGACACATGCTCAGAGAAGTTATGTAATTGGAAGAGCTGGCTTGGAACCTGAGCACTTGGATTACCTGCATCATGAGCAGTGAGCGCCCTGCCCAGGCCTGCTACCTCATGCCCATTCACAGGAGGCTTACCTGTAATTCTCCCCAGCTGCCCATCAAACAATTCTCCAACAAACCCAGCTATGTGGGCTCCTAGACTTACTCCAATCATGTAAATGTCACCAAGAGAAGCTCCTTCTACCTGGAATTTCAAGAGATCCATCATTATAGATTGTGAGAGGCCAAGGAATTGACAACATTCAGAGAAATTTCCTAGCTGCTGACTTTGGAGAAATATTCATACAAGCCTAGCATCCATTATCTCATTTCAATGCCACAACACCCCTGCAAAGTAAATAATATCCTGGTTTTACAGATGAGGAGCTGAGGCTCAAAGTTTAAGTAATCTGTCCAAGGCCAGGCAGTTGGGAGGAGGCAGAGCAGGCTTCATACCCAGTCTGTCCATCTCCAACCTCTATGCCATGGTGACTTCATTCGTCTTCCTGCTAGAAACCAAGCTGAAACATCCTTAAAGTCTCCAAAATTGGGGATGGGACAATGGTACATTTTGATGAACTCCCTTCTCCTCACACTGATTGGTTAATGAAGTCACCATGGAGAGAGAAGGAGAGCGAGCGAGAAGGTAGAATGGAATAGACTGCACAGCCCAGAGGCTGCTGGGACAGCCTGTCACCTGTCATTTTAATATTCAACTTCCCAGGGACATGGCTTAGATGAACACTTCTATAAAGCCGTGCCACCCATTGCCACAGCAGCCACCAGGCCGGACTCCCTTGGGACAATTCATGAGGTACATCGCGAAATAGAAGTCAAGGTTTGGTCTTTGTAAGTCTTCTAAAAGCATAAATTATACACACAAAAAATCTTTCATCAGACCATGTGTTGCAATTTTGCTTTTGGACTATTTGCTCACTAAACTTTTGACACTTCTAGCAAAAGAAAAAGTTATAAAAGCTGAGGAGACTCTAGGTGTTGAAACCATAAACCCCTATACAGACCCTCCCCTAACCATAAGACAGTTTTATGTGAGTTAGAAAATGATGCCCCTTCCTCAGGACACTTTACTGTGATATGCTTGAAAAATTATCATAATAAATATACATATCTATAAAGTCAGCTATGGCAATGGTGCTCTCCTAGATGGATGCCCTTGTGCAGTTCACAAGCTGAACGACTATGCCTACCGGCGTTACCTCCAGTCTTTCCCTCCACCCGCCCCCCCACCCCAGGGGCTTATCCAGAGTTGGAAAATGTTGCAAAATGGTCCTTCTGCTCACTGCAGATGCCTCTTGATTTTAAATCTACAGGTAATGGGTTGGTTTCAATTTGGCCTTGAATTATCTAAGAGAATGTCTCTCTTACCAACATCTGGTCAATAAATTCCTTCAAGATTTTTGCTACGTTTCTGGTTCTTCCAGAGGCTTGGCTGTATATTAGAGTTGTAGCTCCTCGATTCCAATCAACGACAACCACGTTCATGTCTTCTACAGAGAGCAAACTTTCTACTAAGTCCGTCATCCAAGCTGGAGGGGAGCCCATTGGCCTGAATCCATGAATAATGAAGGTGGTTTTCTTGGTCACATTCAAGTTGCCAAGAAATGTGGAGTTGACGGCTTGTGCACAGGTTAGGCTTCTCCTTGTGTAGAGCAACAGCTTCACGTTTAGTCCTGTACCGACCACTGCGCTGTGAAGGCTCAGTCTGGTGAACGTAAGACATGTTTCATCTGTATCTGAAATAAAAATTAAATGGCATCAAGACAGTTCTACCTTTAGCTGGTTATCAGGAAAGAGTGTTGTCCTATACTTGGTGAACTTCTCTGATGTTCTTTACAACACCTAGCTGCAGTCCCTGGAGAACGACATCATGCTTGGTAAAGTAGACGGTCAGTGAAAAAGAGGAAGATCCCCAACGAGACAGATTGATGCAGTGGCTGCAACAATGGGCTCAAACAAAGCAATGATTGTGAGGATGGTGCAGGACTGGGCAGCATCTCGTCCTGTTGTACCTGGGGGCACTATGAGTCAGAACTGACTCAACACCTAACAACTACAACACAACACCTAGCAGGGCACTGGGCCAGTTGCATGGAGTTGTAAAGTCATTTCTGATTCAGAGCTCATAAGTACTGACCTCTGGGGCTTCATACACATGTTACTTCACCAAGGAAACTGTTCGTCCTAATCCTACCCTCCTTCAAGTTCAGACTCAAAAATTGCATCAAGGAAGCCTTCTCCAACCTGCCCAGCCATAAGTACTGCTGACCACAGAACTCCTAAAGCCCCTTTATGTACCTCATTGACAACACACTGAAAACACTCTCCAGGTTGTGTTCGGGTTATTTATGTACACGTGTGTCTCTCCTACCAGAGGATAAAGAAAAAATAAAACCCGTTGCTGTGGAGTCGATTCTGACTCATGGAGACCCCATGTGTTACAGAGTAGAACTGCTCCATTGGGCTTTCTTGGTTGTAATCTTTACGGAAGCAGATTGCCAGGCCTTTCTTCCATGATGCCACTGGGTGGATTTGAACCACCGGCCTTTCGGCATAGTCTCCTTGAAATGGTGTCTTATTATCTTGTGTATCCCTCACAGTGCCCAGCACAGGTTAGAAGACTCAATAAATAACTGTAGTGGGTTGAGTCTGATGGTTCAAGAGCCTCTTTCCCTATCTAGAACACCCACCTGGAACAGCTATGGAGAATGTGAGGCGCCCTACCCTGAGCCTTTCTGTGCGGTCTGAAACCGTTGACTACTGTGGCAGTTCTTGCGCCCGCTCCTTCTTTGCTCTTAAAGCATCACCTTCGAGCATTCAGCCTGTTGCGTAGGCTGCAAGGACAGCCTTAGAAGAAAGGGCAAGGGCATAAGCTGAGACTGGAACACCTTGTGATGCCAAAAGGTAAAGAAAATCCTTAAAAAGATGTCACAAGGACATGGGTGACAGCTTGAAGGGCGTCCCACTGGCCAAGTTTGAGACAATTTGAGCACCAAAATAATTAAAGACAGGAATGATTTATAGGCCTTTGGGGAAAAAAGTAGGAATCTATGATTCCACAACAAAATAAACAGATAGATAAACAAACAAAGCAACAAATACATAAATGGAGAAGAAGGGGAGAACCCTTGCTTTCAGTATAACGCCAGCTGATGAAAGTGGACGGAGGGCTGGTGTTGAAGCTCATCATTTTGCAACCATAGTAACAAAGATTGGTTAGGCAAGAAGAACCATCAGAGGATGCTAAATCTAGGTGGTGAGGGGATTTTGGTGAGGAGCATAATATGTGTACGGTCTTAAAGTGTCTCCCAAAGATTTCTTATTAATGACTAGGGAAAAGCAGTAAGTATCCAGTAGAGAGCGGACAGCACCTTGAGGGGGTGATCACAATTCATATCCACAATGAGGGGCAGATGGGCATCACGTGCCCCCAGCTGTGGTGCCCTGAGAAGAAGCAACATCCCCTAAAAAGTATATTGGTGCGGAATGCAGAACCTGAGTTTGACCATGAGGAGAAGTCTGACAAACACAAAACGCAGAATGTTCTATTAGAAAAAAAGGACGCATAATCTTCAAAAAGATCAATGTCATAAAAGAACAAAAGAAAAAGCTGTGGAAATGCTCTAGATTAAAGGAGACTAAAGAGATGCAGTGGTTGAGAGCTCAGCTGCTAACCCAAAGGTCAGCAGTTCAAATCCACTAGCTGCTCCTTGGAAACCCTATAGGGCAGTTCTATTCTGTCCTATAGGGTCACTATGAGTTGGAACTGACTCGATGGCACCTAACAACAACAAAGACACAATAAGTAAATGCAATGCAATACATTACAGGTCCTAGACTAGATCCTATAATGGAGGGGAAAAAAAGCTATCAAAGACATTGTTAGACCAATAAACAACACTGGGATACGCACAGTGAATTAGTTGAAATTATTGTATCCGTGTTAAATTAGCCGAGGTTGATAACTGTACCGTGGTTAAGTAAGAGAAAATGCTAATTCTTAGAAAATACAACTGAAGTATTGACAGGTAAAGGGTCATGATGAGTGCACTTACTCTCAGGTGGGTCAGGCAAAAATACTTTGGATAGATGGCTGCATAGCTGAATAAGACAGCAAATGATAAAGAATATGTGGCTGCATGTTAACAGTACGTGAATCTGTGTAAAGGGTTTGTGGATGTTCTATGTATTATTTTTATTTTTGTAGGCTTTCTGCAAGTTTAAATTATTTCCAGAAAAGTTAAAATAAAAAAAAGAAAGAGGGTGGGGCCATTATCAGTGATAGACAGAGGGAGGGAGGCGGTGAGTTCTGATATCAGAAAATAAAAGTAGATAGGAATGCTCAAGACTTCTGTTACAAAGGGAATAGCCATTTGGAAATAAACAAAAGGTCAAGTTGCAAGACAAAAGAGGGACGGAAATGAAAGGCTTTGGGGTCCTCCGGTTTTGAGACAGAGTTACGTTTGCAAAGTTTTGCAAAGCCTTGACCAGGTACCATGACCAAATGAAAGTTCAAAGTAAACTTCCGAGCAGCATTGGTATCCAGAAACAATAATGTAATAATTGGAAAGACGGCATAATTTTGAATTATAAGAATGGTTTAAAACAGTGCTACAATCCCCTCCCCCACAGCTTCCTTGGCTGCAAGAGTACCAGCCAAGCAGGAGGTGAAGGGGAGCAACAAAACTTTCCCTGTCGCCAGGCTAGAGATGATCCTTCGGGATATTCAGGAGAAAAGGAAACGCACTACCAATGGGAATTTTTGGGGAGGGGAAAGGAGACACTGTTAACATGCAGTGGGCCAACAGAAGCCGGGAGTGCCCTGGGAGACTTCGGTTTTTACTTCAGTAGGAATTGAGGGACCATTGGCCCTGAGCCCCTGTTCTCAATGGATCTACACCTGCACACCCAGGAATTAATCCGTCTTTATTCTGGGCCTCAGAGTAGCCTTCATCCTGGGGTCCCTGCCCATCCATAATAACCTGGATCCATTCATGTATGCATTTATCCAAAACTTCTGGCAAAAAGCTCTGGTGCTCAGGAGTGAGCGAAGTTCCAAATTAGAAGGAGAAGAAAATGAGAAACAGGACAAGATGATGCTCAAATAGAAGGGCAAAAGGGAAAGAGGCCTTGAAACCTCACTCCGGAAAAACCAAACCCGTTGACATGGAGTCCATTCCGACTCATAGCAACCCTATAGGACAGAGTAGAACTGCCCCACAGGGTTTCCAAGGAGCGGCTGGTGGATTCAAACTGCTGACCTTTTGGTTAGTGCCAAGCTCTTAACCACTGCGCCACCAGGGATCCCACTCCAGAAGAGAGGCGGTTATGATTTATTGAGCCGCAAATTCACCCAGTCCTTCTGTGACTCTACCATGCAGTGAGGCACGTGTATAAGGTCAACATTTTCTCCACGTGTTGGTCTCTTTCACATCTCTCATGCAGCTTGTCTGGCTGCTTGTAGAGCAAACTACCAGAGCAAGTAATTGACTGTTTAATTAATCTTTTCACTGAACAAAAGGTATCATGGGTTAGCGCTTGGCCATCAGCAGAGCAGGGTTGGGCTGCTGACTCACCTGGTGGCCTAAGTTCCACCATTGTTCACTTGCCACTTAGCAGCCCAAGAGAGGAAGGCCGCAGAGGTTAATTATGAATGAGGTCATATGGGGAAGCCAGGGATCTCATAACATGTGCCACGTAAAAGAGATAAAGGGTAAAATGACAGCTTCAGTAGGGGGTCAGCCTGGCCTGGGGGTCAAGGACTCTTCTTTCTCTTATATCATCTGCAAACAGCGTGAGGATCTAAATGCCAGCAATGGGGATTCCTTTTGCAGAATACAACCACATCACACCAAGGGACAGATTCATCCTCCCCAAACTACTGAGCTTTAGTTTCATAGAGTTTTCCTTTTACTTCCTGCACTTCACGTTTCAGGTGTCATATCCTTTTTCATTTTTTAAATTTATTTTTATTTATCTTTTATTGTGGTAAATACATATATAACAGAGCCCTGGCGGTGCACTGGTTAAGAGCTAGGCTGCTAACCAAAAGGTCGGCGGTTGGAATCCACCAGCTGTTCCTTGGAAACTCTGTGGGGCAGTTCTACTCTGTCCTGTCGGGCCGCTATGAGTCAGAATCGACTCAACAGCAATGGGCTAAATCGGTAACAAAAAGCTCCAACGCTTCACGAGCTCACCTGTCATCCTTGCGCAGGGGCCACGTGAATCTTCCTGCAAGGTTCCAAGTTTCCTGTATGCGCCACCAACGCGAGGCAGTTTCTCATTTTAACATGCACTATTTTTGCCTTGAATTCCACCAAATGAACCATAATTTGGCTTTCTTTTTGTTAGCGTTTGCTCAGAATGGCTTTGTCTATCCTTCTTAATCTTTGACTCTCTTGTTTTAGAGCCCTGGTGGCGCAGTAGTTAAGAGCTCAGCTGCTAACCAGAAGGTCAGCAGTTCGAATCCACCAGCTGCTCCTTGGAAACCCTACAGGGCAGTTCTACTCTGTCCTATAAGGTCGCTATGAGTCGGAATCAACTCGACGGCAACAGGTTTGGTTTTGTTTGGTTTGTATCCAGCTGGGTCTTTATTTTATGACCCAATCTGAGGGTCTTTTTTTTTTAAAAAAAACCTTTTTAAGTAGGCGAGTTTATCTCATTAACATTTATTGGTGTAGCAGGTATGGTTGGTGTGACGGCATGGAAGTGCTCTGCTCACATCTACTGTCAAGGGAACCTGCAGCAGGGAGCACAGCTGAGCTGACCGATGGCTTCCAGGGGCCCCACAACGTTCCTGCTGATGCCATGGTCTCTGCAGGCCGTTCCCACCAATGACTGAGCCTGGGAGGGACACGGGAGCCAGGATGCGGGAATCCTCTAATGCACAGTGGTAGCTCCAAACTCCCTGTCAGAGTGGCTGAAACAGTCTCAGAGTTGTGCTGGGGGGTATGAGGGGCTTCCTCCTCAGTCTTTCCTCTCTTCCTTCGTAGGCATTAGACCCGCATCAAGGCGCCAAGGCTACCCCCACCTCCTACTCATCCCTTTTCTTCCACACGCCTTTCCCCACAGATCTCTTGCACATCCAGTCCCACCTTGGTGTCTATTTCTCTGAGGACCCAAACTGACACCACCGGATTTAGTGCTGTCGTGCTATTGATTTTCTAGTTTAGTGCTTTCTCGGTTTACTCTCTTTTCCTATATGAATTGTCCTGTCTTTTCTTCCTTCCTTCTTTCTATTTGTGTATTTTTTCTCATACTGGGAATTTTGTACCCTGCTTTGAATTCTTCTGGTGTTTATCTTTATCACTTTATATGAAATACCCAAAACCAAACCAAACCCACTGCCGTCGAGTCAATTCCAACTCATAGTGACTCTATAGCGCAGAGCAGAACTGCCCCAGAGGGTTTCCAAGGCTGTAATCTTTACGGAAGCAGACTGCCACATCTTTCTCCTGGGAGTGGCTGGTGGGTTAGAACCACTGACTTTTGGGCTAGCAGCCGAGCTCTTAACCACGGTATCACCAGCAAGCCTATTATATGAAATACTTGTACTTAAATCTCTGTTTCCTAGGATGTAAACGAGCAGACTGTAGGCCAGAAGTAGCGCAGATTTAGGTATAGCTATTCAGAATTATCTGCCAGTGTGTAACACCGGGCGAGGAATTTTGGCATCTGGCAACTCTTTCAGGCTGTCATGGAGCACGTTGCTGACCTCTGCCAATGTCCTGCAGCTGACCTTTGTCACAACCATAGTCTTCCGTTCCTCCTCTCGAGTCCTTGCTTTAGTATCTTGAGACAATATCTAATGAACTCCTGTTGTCAATGATGAGGGCGTTAGCACACTTAAGACTTCTCCCCACTAAGCCGGCTTCTACCTCCTGATTTTTATTAGTTCCAAGTTCATTTCCTGTTCATCTGCTGATTCCCTTTATAGCTTAAAAATAAATATTTAAGTGGCTATGCATTGACGTATGACTCACAGAAGGTAACTAGTTATTCCATCTGCCCTATCCATCTCCTGCCAAGAAAAATAAGGAAGTTAATGCACCTGCATTGCCTCTCATACCCTCCCTGGCCCCTCTTTCATAATGTACACACAGACTCACACCGACTTTCCTCCCCATTGTCAAAGTGTAGAAGTTGTACCTTCAGAAGCCGTATTTGTCTGGTTGTGTGGTTTTTGTTCTATATGTACACATTCATTGTCACTGTGACTCCTTTTCCTGGTGTCTCCATTCACTCCTGGGTGACTGGTTCTTGCCAGCTTTTCAAGAGGGGCTCATGAGGAAGACCTGGTGGTGCAACACTTAAGCACTTGGCTGCTAATCGAAAGGTTGGAGGTTCTAAGCCACCCAGCATCTGCAGGAGAAAGATCTGGTGATCTGCTCCTGTAGGATTACAGCCAAGAAAACCCTATGGGGCAGGTCTACTCTGTCACATGGGGTCGCTATGAGTCAGAATTGACTTGACGTCATACAACAACAACAAAGATGGCTATTATCAGAAAAAATATGCATGTGTTCAATATATTTGAACACATTCATGTCTGTATGTGTACATTCATATCTGTAAATGAATTCCTTATATGGCTTCAAGCAATATTGTTTCCTTTAGGGTTTATAGATGTTATTCTACTTTCTTCTTGTACTGAGTTCCTTTCCAAAGAACTCTGAACGAAGTTCAACCATGTATATGAGACCAAGTGGGCACACCAGCCCGAAAGCAAGACTAGAAGGCAGGAAGGGGCAGGAAAACGGGATGAATGGAAATGGGGAAGCCGAGGTTAAGAAGGGCAGAGTGTTGACACATCACGGGGTTGTTGAATGAGAAACTAATTTGCTCTGCAAACTTTCACCCAAAGCACAATAAATACAAGAGAAAGGACTTTGAGCTCAGCCTGACTGTTTTTCCCTTGTATGTCACTTTGCTTTTTTTTCTAACCGTGTGACTCAAGCTTTCTTTCCTTATTCTGGAATAACTTCTCCCCGCTAGAATAGAAATTCTGGGATAACTGATCTATTCATCTGCTTTCTCTATTGCTGTATCCCTGGTGCCAAGAACAGGGCCTGGCTCAGAGGTGGCATCAATAAATGTTTCCTGAATAAATAAGTTATCATCCTGTTAGCACATTTATTCAGCCATTAAAAATAATCCGTATGAATACTACGAAGAGTGTCCGATGTAATGTGGATAAAATGAGTGGAACAGGAAACGGTACATGTGCTATGACCAAAACAATGTGAAAACGTGTCTGCAAGCGACACGGCCTGGGGAGTAATATGCAACCACAAACAGACTGTGCGAATAAAGGGGAAAACAGAAAAAAATAGATCATATGTTCAGATTCTGATGTTCTTGGTTAAAAATTGCCTAAGGCTCTTAACCTTCTCCCTTCCCCCAAATTAATAAAATTTTTAAAGGAAAACATTAAATTTCTCTTATTTTGGACCATGTTACAAAGTAGTTTAAGCTTCTTGAGGGCAGGTACCGTGCCTTTATTGTCCAATATTGTGTTCCCAGTACATCGAATAGGAACTTGGCTTGCTGCTGGACCCCAAGTTCTCAGGCAAGGGGGAGAGCATACCACCATTAGGGATTTGTGAATGGTAACTTCTTAAAATGGCTTCACGCACATAAATACAGTCAATTCTGTTGGTGTTTCTAACGAGGTCGCCTACTTGCATGCCTTCAGAAAGAAAACCTCTTTTTGGTTATTGTTGTTATTTGTTACAAAGTCAAGGTTGTTCAGAGTTATTATCAACAGGGTGCAAGCGAGTAAACGTAGACCATGTCAAACTGGTTTCTAAAGCTTAGCCTTTTCTATTAGAGTTTATTTGAAACAGGAGAAACTTCACCTTTCCTCTTTAAACTACTTTATTTACTTATTTTTTTAAACAGTATTTTATTGAGTTTTGGTGGAAGTTTACATAGCAAGTTCGGTTCCCATTTCCACACAAATTAGACACATTTATTACAATGTGTCAACATTCTCTTTAATTGTGTTCTGTTTGTTTCATTTCCAGTACTCTAGTTTCCCTGCCCCCTTATCTTCTCATCTTTGCTTTTGCATAATTGTTGACCTTTTGGTCTCATACTGATGGTTTTTAAGTGGAGCACTGATTTTACGGGTAATATCCTTTATTTTGTGTGCTACTCTGCTCTTTCTCTAAAAGGTGACCTCAGGGGATTGGCTCAGTTCTAGGTTTAAGGACCATCTCAGGGTGATAGTCTCAGAAAGACCTCTGTTCTCTACTGTTCCAATTTGTCTGGCTTTCTTTCTTTCTTTTTTTCATTCAAGAAGAATTTGAGTTCTGCTCCATATTTTACTCCCTTTCTATCTGGGACCATCTATTGTGACCCTGGTCAGAACAGTCCGTGGTGATGGCCAGGCACCATCTAGTTCTGAGGTCAGGGTAGATGGGGTCATGGCTCACGTAGACTTGGTTCTTTGCTGAGCTTTTGTTTACCTTCTTATTCAGACTTCTTTAAAATTCAATTACTCGGAAATGCCATTTCCTGTTGACTGGAAAGTTACAACTGGATGGGTGATGTCTCCAATATCCTTTGATAAGGACTTAAGATTCCTGTGTAGAACCGGCCAGAAGATCATGTATTGCCTTCTCAATGTTAAATGAAAAGAAACATATCCAAGTGAGATGTCAGGGTGATCTGGTGGCAACAACTAAGTTACAACATATTTGTACCTGAGATTTTTTTTTTTATAATTCAGTGCATGGTTGACAAACGGAGGTCCGTAGACCAAATCTGCCCATGCCCATTAGTTTACCTATCGTCTATGGCTGCTTTCCTGCTATAGTGGCAGATCTTAGTAGTTATAGTTGACAGAGACTAAGGGCCCACAGAGCTGAAAAGGTTTACTCCTATTAGTAAATAAAATATTTACTGACTGATCCTTTACAGAAAAAGTTTGCTGATCCTGGTCTAATGTCTTAAACAACATGGTTTTGGAAAAAGCATGGGTTTGGGAGTCAGAGGTAGGTTTGAGGTCCAACTTCATTGCTTACTAGCTATGTGACCTTCTAAAAATTACCTATCCTCTCTGAGCCTCAGTTCTGCATCTGAAAAAATAATATAATAATAATGCCCATCTATCAGGCAATGCTGAGGGGAGTCATACTGGAACCTAAGGCAAAAGGAAAAATGTGAGCCCTCATGTACAATTATCAAAACATCCTCCCATATTTTAAACCAAGTTGAAAAGTTAATAAAAGTTCTACAAGCAAAAAGCATGACTGCATATAAAGTCCTGCATTGTTCAATCTGTTCACATGCCATCAGGAGCGTATTATCCAATAGGCAAGGTAAGCACAGTGTTTACCTTGCTGACCAGATCATTTGTAGTGAACAATTTCACATTTTTCCACCACGTCAAAGAGTCTGCTTCTAGGTCTGGCTGGCATCTGTCTCTCTCCCAACCCCACAGCACCTTCCTACAGAATCAAAGCCTCTTTTCAAACTTACAATCCCTGACAGGGGCAGAGGACCCAGTAAGCACGGTAAGCACGGGCTTACTTGTGCTTACTTACTAATCTAGTAGTGAACAATTTCACATGGTTTCACCATATCTTTGAACATCTATGGCGAACAACTGCACTACAGATGATCTGGTAAGCAAGGTAAGCACCGTGTTTACCTTGCATATTGGATAATCTGCCTCTGCACGCCATTATCAACCTTCATGAACTTACCTAACAAGAAGTGAGGGCAGCCTGGGCCGGGAAAGTGTGGGCTGATTAGAAACGACAAACAAACGATACCTATCTTTATTTAAAATGATATTTTGTTCATCATGGATTTTCTTGCACTGACTCTGATTTTTTTAAATAGTGCATGAAAATACTGTTCATCTTGATTACTGCATTTTTGGTGCCTTTCCCCCACCTTTCAATGTTGCGCCTGGTGCGTGCCTCACGCGCCTCACCCTAATCTCAGCCCTGCTGTCAGGATTGTTGTGAAAATTAGACCTAATGTCTATGAAGTATCTATAATGTATCTAAAGCACTACCTGGTACATAGTAGGTGCTAAAAAAAACCCAGTCATTGTTGATGAGGAGGAGGATAAATGAGGATACCGGTGGCGTCACTGGGGTTGGTGTTCCCCAGTTGGGTAACTCATGGTGTCAACACCGTCCATGGGCGGAGCGGTCGGCCCCTCCAAACCCGCCCCTAGTGCTCCCTGCAGCTCCTCCCCTGTCCGTCCGGTTGGCGGAGGCAGAGACCCTCTCCTCCACCCTGGCCCTGCCGCCTGCACCCTGAGGGGCTGGGGGAGGGGAGGACGAGTTACCGCACTGAAGTGACAGCTCATCAATAGTAGTGACGCCACTGCCTTGACGGTCCCTCCCCAAGCAATGCAGGCCTTCCCCGGTGGCTGTTGCTACCACGGATCCTGGGGGACATTCTGTCACCTTTGTGTCAAGCGCTTTTATTTTTGGCTAAGTAAATTTTCTTTTAGTTAAAAACAAAACAAACAAAAACATGGTTCGTATAATTTCACAGTTTCTTGGAAAGACCAGAGTGAACAGACGAAAAATTTTTTAAGAGTTGAAGGAGGGCAGAATTGTCCAAATCCAGCCAGACTCCAAGTTTCCCAAATTATTCTCTTTCCCCATGGAGGCTAAGGCTGATGGACCTCCATTTTCTACGTGAAGGTTAAAGCGAACTCTTCACCTTGTTTATTCAGTTGGGAGGGGGGAGGCTTTGTAGCAGCTCCTGCACAAAATAAACCACTCTTTTTCTCAGACTATGAGGTAAATACAGCTGCCATTTTGTTCTATTTTTGCCAGAGGAAATTGGGTTGGCTGGAGAAGTTTCCCCGGATTGACTTATTTCATAGGAATCCCAGTCAGACAGAAAAGTGTAATTCTATGAGACAAGACTGATTACTGATAAACCCATTCCCTTTGTGATGAAACGTCCAAAGGATCCTTTTGCTCTGTGTCTGTGCAGGTCACAGGGCCCTGAAAGTAAATAAAACTCCCCATGGTGTCTCAATGTTATCCTTAGTTCTAGCTTTTAGCTTCTACCTGTTTTTGGAGGAACTGATTTCATTTCCTATTGGGGGAAACCTCTTCAAAGAGAGGAGACTCATTGTTCACTTCCAAAGAGTTGTCTGTGAAAAATGAAGATGGAATTGAGCACAGAAATAACCCACCAATGAAGCAATTGGGAATGTGGACAAGACAGGAGAAAGCTCTGAGATTCTATGAGAGTCAACAGACAGAGGTGGGGTTCACACTGAACCCCTCAGAATGCTGAGCATCCGGGCTTATTGTTGAAAATGAAGCTCTCATGGAAAATGACAGGTGTTGGCGAGGTTATGGAGAAACTGGAATGCTCATCCATTGCTGGTGGAAATGCAAAATGGCACAGCCACTGTGGAAAACAGTTTGGTGGTTCCTCAAAAGGTTAAACATAGAACTACCATATGACCCAACAATCCCAATCCTAGGTATATACACAAAAGAATTGAAAGCAGGACCGTAAACAGAAACCTGTATACCAACGTTCATTATAGCACTATTCACAGTAGCCAAAAGATGGAAATGTCCATCAATAGAGGAATGGATACACAAAATGTGGTCTGTACATACAATGGCATATTACTCAGCCATGATGAGAAAGAAGGTCCTCACACATGCCGCAACATGGATGAACATTGAAAGCATTACGTTGAGTAAAATGTCAGTCACAAAAGGACAAATACTATATGATCCCACTTATATGAAATAGGCAAATGTATAGAGACCACAGCCTTCAGTAGGGATTACACCTCAACTTAAAGAAAACAAAAATCCTCACAACTAGACCAATAAGCAACATCGTGATAAATGGAGAAAAGATTGAAGTTGTCATGGATTTCATTTTACTTGGATCACAATCAACACCCATGGAAGCAGCAGTTGAGAAATCAAAAGACACATTGCATTGGGCAAATCTGCTGCAAAAGACCTCTTTACAGTGTTGAAAAGCAAAGATGTCACCTTGAGGACTAAGGTGCATCTGACCCAAGCCATGGTGTTTTCAGTTGCCTCATATGCATGCAAAAGCTGGACAATGAATAAGGGAGACCGAAGAAGAATTGACACCTTTGGATTGTATTGGAGAAGAATATTGAATATACCATGAACTGCCAAAAGAATGAACAAATCTGTCTTGGAAGAAGTACAGCCAGAATACTCCTTAGAAGCAAGGATGGTGAGACTACATCTCACATACTTTGGACATGTTATCAGAAGGGATCAGTCTCTGGAGAAGGACATCATGCTTAGTAAAGTAGAGGGTCAGCAAAAGAAAGGAAGACCCTCAACTAGATGGATTGACGCAGTGGCTGCAACAACAGGCTCAAGCATAATAGCGATTGTGAAGATGCCTCAGGACTGGGCAGTGTTTCATTCTGTTGTACATAGGGTTGCTATGAGTGGGAACTGACTCAATGGCACCTAACAACAACAGCATAAAGAACAAAGCTTATTAAGGTTTACTGGGGTAGACGGGAGGGGAAAGGAGGAGTCATTACTTAGGGGGCATTGAGTTTCTGTTAATGGTGGTGGAATAATTTAGAAAAGGAGAGTGGTGATGGTTGTAACAATATGATGAACGTAATTAATGTCACTGAATTGTGCAAGTAAAAATTGTTGAACTGGTAAATGTTTTATTACATAAAGAAGCCCTGGTGATGCAGTGGCTAGAGCGTTTGGCTGCTAACCAAAAGATCAGTGGTTTGAACCCACCAGCCGATCTGCAGGAGAAAGATGTGGCAGTCTGCTTCCATAAAGATTTACAGCCTTGGAAACCCTATGGGGTCGCTATGAGTTGGAATCGACTCGAGGGCCGTGGGTTTGTTTGGGTGTGTTTTATATATATATATATTAATATTTTTACCACAATGAAAAATGAAGCTATAAGTTTCTCACAGATCTGTGACAGCTGAAATGTCCCTTCAATCACTTAGTCTACTAACCTCCAAGCACAAGTGACAGACATGGAATTCCACCTAATTTTAGCTTGATACACAGTCTCCAGTCAGGGCGTAAAGCAGGCATGGCCCTGCTCACACTTCTTTTATCTCCAGTTTTGGGCTTCAAGGTGTGCCCACGGTACCATTTCCCGTCTTCAAACATAATGCAGTTCTATGTGAGTAACTTCTTCTTTGGAACAGAAGTTGACGGATGATGCTGCCTGAAAATACTTACTGAGATTCACATTGAGGTGAAGAGATTCATTTTTCAGTATTTTGCATACTTGGCAATAGATGCTACTTCAGTATTTGGGACACATCCTTCAAATAGGTTGATCAATGAAGCCAAAATGTTTCCAATAACCAAACATGGGCACATTCTTGGGCTTGCCTGAATACACTGTTCTGAAGGAATTCCCAGAAGTCCTAGAATTAAAAATCTATGTAAGTCAGAAACTTTGCCTTGGAGAGATTAGAAATCAAGTTGGACACCTATTTTCAAGAGAGGTAGAGGGGAGAAGTGACATGCCCTGCCATGAAACTCTATTAAATTTCTTAAATCTGAATATTAATTCAGTTTATATTTTTATGCAGAAGATCACACAGAATTTGGTATTAAAAACCTGTCCTGAGCCAGAATTTTGAAGCGTTCACAGTTGGCCAGGGCCAAACCTAGAGGAATTTCTCTTGTTTCTCTTTTACTCCTGGGCAGAGACAGGCAAGGAGTGTGTGGGCAAAATGCCCTCTTAACTGGTGGGACTTCTCTGCCTTTAATCACCGGTGAAAACAAACGAACGAGACGCCAGGTTTTGTCACTTTCATCTTGTATTCACCTCGTAAATATGCACATCGCAACTCCTCACTCACCTTTGCCTCAGCGTCAGAGAAAGATGACACAGGCATAGTTAGAGAGCATCCAGAAGAGATTTCCAATACCTAAGGAGATAATTCTCTCTGTTGTCGGCACTAAGTAATTTTCTCTAGAAAAATATCTACCTAATTTCATGCAAGTTGCCATTGGCCAAAATATTAATTGCAGAGTAATTTTAAAAAGGAGTCCCTGTTCTATAGAAGAACCCTGATCAAAAGCGGGGGTGGGGGGCGGGGGAGAATGCAAAATAGAATTCAAATTCTCAATGGAATCCAGACTTTCTGGAGCCATAGAGGCTGGATGAACCCCCAAACTATTGTCCTGAGACAATCTTTAAACGTTAAACCTTAAACCAAAGCTATCTCCCCAAAGTCTTCTTTGAACAAAAAAACAGCTTATCTTAATTAGTAAAGTACATCTGCTTTGATTATTATACTCCTTTAAAGAATTAGCTATGTGAGATCAAATTGACAATGGCAACTCTTGGGGGGCAGGGTGTGTAAGACAATGGTGGAATAATATGGAAAAGGGTAGCGAGAATGGTAGTGCAATTGGAAGAATGTAATCAGTGTCACTGAATTGCACGTGTTGAAAAGGTGTATTTTTGGCTGTGTATTTTTTATTTTCACCAAAATAAAAAGATTATAAAAGAAAAAAAGGAGTCACTGAGTGGTTCAAAATATTCACGGGCTCAGCTGCTAATGGAAAGTTTGGTAGTTCAAGTTCACCCAGAGGAGGCCTCAGAAGAAAGCCCTGGTGATGCACTTCTGAAAAACGAGCCATTGAAAATCGTATGGACTTCTGTTAAGGATGATGGAAAAAATCAGGGCATGATTAATGGTGATGGTTGAACAACACGACAGACGTAATTAACGTCACTGAACTCTACATGTGAAGATTGTGGCAGTGGCAAATGTTGTGTTGCCTGTATATTTACCACAATAAAAAAGACAAAACAAAACAATCCCAACGACAACAATAGCCAAAAAAACACCCCTGTGGAGCCCACCTCTGCTCTGATACATGGGGTTGTCGCGAGTCACAATCGACTCCGTGCCAACTGGTGGTTTTCACTTTAAAAAATACTTATGACAATCAGCCTTTATTTAGAGCACTGTTTCTTAAAGTGTGTTCCTTGGACCGCCTGCAGCTGATAACCTCGAGGGCTTGTTAAAAATGCAGATTCCAGGATCTCACCCCAAACCCACTGCATCTGGCTGTCTGAGGGTGGAGGGTCTATAGTTTAATCAACTCCCAGGTGACCCTGGTGAGCACCAGCTCGCTTGCCATTGCTTTGCTCACTGAGAAGGTTCTGGCAAACAATCCTACCATGACTGCACAAAGATTAGAGCAACAACAGCAAAGACAAAAACACGAAGATCTCAGAGAGAACATGACTTGTATCCCTGGGATTTCTGAATCACATCTTAACAATTGCTAAGTTTTGGACTGCCGGCCAAAGAAATGAAAAACTAGGAGTGTTTTGTTCTTAATATAAAACACAAAAACCATTTGTGATCAATAATCTCTGCTATCAGATGCATATTATTCAACACCTTCCCCCATGAAAGTTCCAAGTTCACAGTTTTGTAGATACGGAGAAGTCTAGATGTAGCTCACAGCTGTCACTATGTTTCTCCTCCGAACTACATTTTATTGTGGTGTGTCTGCGTGCTTAGAGTCTATCATGCAGCAGTGATACTGTTTTAGAATAATTTAAAACAAGGCTTTACTTAAGAGGTAATGTCAAATGAATAAACAAAAACCAAACCAAACCCCTTGCTGTCGAGCCTATTCTGACCCACTGAGACCCTATGGGACAGAGTAGAACGGCCCCATAGGGTTTCCAAGGAGCGGCTGGTGGATTCGAACTGCTGGCCTTTTGGTTAGCAGCTCAGTTCTTAACCACTGCACCACCGGGGCCCTGTTAAATAAAAAGACAAGTCACAAAAAATTTAAGTTTTCTGAATTCCAACTTTGTAAAGAGAGATATATGATGGGAGACTAGAAGAAAGTACTCATAAATCATCATTAGACTTTTGTGTTAGGGTGTTAAGGCTATTGGCAGCCCCCATCCCCTTTAACTATCTGTAAATGTATATTTATTTTTTAAATTTAAAAATGATAATAAACATAAATTTAAAAATTACTTTTCAGTTAAAAATATCATAAATCTAATTTTAACTTGTTATCAAATTAACTTCAAAAGCATAAATTTTGGACATTTATTTGTAGGTCTTAAATCCTAATACATCTATTTGCCATTTCCCCTCTAGTCTTTAATTACAGGCATACACACCTGATTTCACTGTAGTTGTGATCATAAAACTGAAAAACCAAACCCAACCTGGAGGAATCTGAGAGGCATTATGCTGAGTGAACTTAGTCGCAAAAGGACAAATACTGTATGAGACCACTATTATAAGAACTCATGAAAAGGTTTAAACACAGAAGAAAACGTTCTTTGATGGTTATGAGGGTGGCGGGGGGGGGGGAGTATTCACTAACTAGACAGTAGACAAGAATTATCTTAGGTGAAGGGAAGGACAACACACACTACAGGGGAAGCCAGCACAACTGGGCTAAACCAAAGCTAAGAAGTTTCCTGAATACAACCAAACACTTTGAGGGACAGAGTAGCAGGGGTAGGGGTCTGGGGACCATGCTTTCAGGGAACATCTAGGTCAACTGGCATAACAAAGTGTATTTACTTTGGTGAGTGGCGTGTGGGGTCTTAAAAGCTAGCAAGCGGGATGCATCAATTGGTCCCAACACACCTGGAGCAAAGGAGAATGAAGAACACCAAAGACACAAGGAAAATCTTAGCCCAAGAAACAGAAAGGGCCTCAAAAACCAGAGACTTCATCAGCCTGAGACCAGAAGAACTAGATGGTGCCAGCTACCACCAATGACCACCCTGACAGGGAACACAACAGAGTCCCTGATGGAGCAGGAGAAAAGTGGGGTGCAGAACTCAAATTCTAGTAAAAAGACCAGACTTCATGGTTTGACTGAGACTGGAGGGACCCCAGAAGACATGGCCCCCAGACTCTCTGTTAGCCCAAAACTAAAACAATTCCCAAGGCCAACTCTTCAGACAAAGATTAGACTGGACTGTGGAACATAAAATGATACTCTTGAAGAGAGTGCTTCTTAGCTCAAGTAGATACATGAAACTAAATGGGCAGCTTCTGTCTGGAGGTGAGATGAGAAGGCAGAGAGGGTCAGGAGCTGGTTGAATGGACCTGGGAAATCCGAGGTGGAAAGGAGGAGTGTGCTGTCACATTATAGGGAGAGCAACTAGGGTCACATAACAATGTGTGTATAAATTTTTGTATGAGAAATTAACTAGAAGTGTAAACTTTCACTTAAAGCACAACTTAAATAAAAACAACAAAAAAACCCATTGCTGTCAAGTTAATTCCAACTCATAGCAACCTTATAGGACAGAGCAGAACTGTCCTATAGGGTTTCCAAGGAGCAGCTGGTGGATTCCAACTGCCGACCTTTTGGTTAGCAGCCGAGCTCTTAACCACTGTGCCACCAGGGCTCCTGGTTGTAATCATAGTTTAACTAAAATTTGAGTTCCAGTTTTTTTTATTTGGCATTATTTTACAAACATGTTCCCACATTTCCGCACAGCTTCAGAACGATCTTAAAGATTCCATTTTTTATTAAGTTGCTATACTGTACTTTAATGATCCATTCCTGTACATAGAAACATGTCTGTTGTTTCCACTTTTGAGCTACCATAACATAGTTATTATAAGTATCATCTCTTCATATGAGACTTCTACAAGTTATTTCTTTAGAATAAATTCCCAGCAATGGTTTTACTAGTTCATAGGGCATTTTGTTAGGTATGTTATATATTAAAGTTAGAAATGAACATTTGTATGGATTCTAATATATAGTATTTCCCTCTTGCCCTTCAAAAAAAGTGTACCAATCTTCATTACCACAAGCTATGCAAAAAAGAATTATATTTCTAAGACGGCTGAGAAGTATTCAGTTTTTCAAAAGAAAAAGCATTTCACTTTATTTTTGTTACTTTACTACGTGTATTGCCCTTTTAATTTTGATTTCTTTTCTCATAAGTAATAATTTTTAGGTCATCAATATGCCCAGGCACCATTCTAAGGGGTTCACACACACATAAAATCATATTTCTCTATAAGACTAATTTAAATAAACACTTGATGCGTGAAACGTGTAAAAACCCACCCTCTACATATTAGATATTATCATAAAATAAATTACAATTGTCCCAGAAAATAAATGACGTCATTTCATCGAGTTAGAAAAGCACAGAAAATTTAACTGTGAAAGAAAACAACACTATCTCAGATTTTTTGGCGTATTTAATTTTTACACCTAAAAATAGCAAGTTAATTCAAAGAAATACTAGTTTTCTTATATTACTGAGAAAAGAGTGCTGTAGTTTTATTTCAGGATTAGACAGTTCATTTAATTCATATCGTCTTTCCTTAAGAATGACCATAGGAAACTCACCAAGTCCATTAAAGGGACTGAGATAATATCACTTGAAATGACAATGATACTGACAATAATTTTTAAAAAGTCATTAAGAAAACCATTCAACACATGACCTACCTGATCTCACCAAGCACATCAAACCGATGAAGAAGTACAATCTCAGCATGTGGAGACCGGAGAGAGCGCGGTTTACATTCACAAGAATGATTTACTCGGCAGAGCCTGGGAGTTTCTTCTGCGCTTTGCTCAGCGCCGGCTCAGGTAACTAACCCAGAGGTGTGGTGACGACAGGAAGTTCCCAGGGGCCGACTGCAGGCGGGTCCCAAGCCTTTCAGAATCTTCAGCTCCTCCTCTTTTCAGCAAAAGCTCAGGTACGTTCTACCTGACACAATTTATGTACTTCTTAATTTTATAATTTGTATTTGCAGGATGACGAGTTCAAAATAGTTTCATTCCTTGTGGGCGGTTTATCAGTTGTTTGGCTTGGTGTGTTGAAATCTAGTGTGATATGAGCTCCCGCCGTGTTCTTGTGAATGAAATAACGAATCCAGTTAGTGTTCCTGTGGGCTTCTGTATACAAAACTACTCTTCATGTTAATTCACACGCTCCTCCGCCATAGGGCAGTGTTTAGACTTCGCTAAGAACATTTCATTGAGTCCCATCGTATACCTATATTTGCCAAAATATATCTGTGCTTCAGATTAAAGGATACTTTTTTTTTTTTTGGCATTGTATATCTTTATTTTATTTCTTCCTGTCTAGAGTTCCCATCTTTCTATTAGTTCTCTTTTAAAAGGAAAAGTAAATGCAAAAATTTCAATCAGAGAACTATGCTAGAATTCATTCAGCTCAGAGCTGAAAGTAACTAAACTTGTGCTCCATAGCTACCAAGAAAAAAAACCCAAACCTGTTGCCCTCTAGTCAATTCCGACCCATAGCGACCCTATAGGACAGAATAGAACCGCCCCATAGGGTTTTAAAAGAGCAGATGGTGGATTAGAACCGCTGACCTTTTGGTGGGCAATCACAGGGCTTAACCACTCCACCACTAGGGCTCAGCCCATAACTATAAGGGAGTTTAATTCCCTTTCTGGTGGAAGTACTTACAACACTTTCGCAGACTTCTGATGGACTAAAGAGTTTTAAAATAAATGAATAAGGACTTAAGCAATTTAAGACTACACTTTCATCCAAAGCTTGTGTCAGGTAAAAGCCATTTGCCATTTAGCATTCTCTATCAAAAGTGTTCTTGAAAATAAATAAATACATAGAAACCAATGGTTACTAGTAGCTGGCAGGGGTTGGGGGAGGAGAGGGGAAGCTATTTGAATTTCTGTCTGTGGTGGTGGGAAAATTGGCTTTGACTAAGGGTAATGGATACACATCTTGACTTTTGTAAGTAATATCCGTAAACTGTACACCAGGAAAAAATAACAATAAAGGGGTGAAATGGTAAATAGAATGTTATATATAGCTGTACAACAAAAAAGGAAGCCAAAAAAAAAAAAAGGCTGCAGCGGTTTATACCACGTAATAAGCGCCTCATGGGTTGTTTCCTTGGTTCAAAGGTTTAAGGGCATGAAACGTGGACCTCGCCAGTCAATTGGCTTAATATTGTTTTTAGAGTTTCTGCTCTACCTCCTAGCTCAGTGAGTAGTGCCTGGGATCTTAAAAGCCTGCTGGAGGCTACTCAGTATACAACAACTAGTCTCTATTCACCTGGAGCAACAGAGGGAGGAGACCAGGAATCAGAGTAGGAAATGACTGTAGGTCTAACTGCCTCCGTAAACTACTGCCTCCTTTACCATGAGACCAGAAGAAATGGATGGTGCCCAGCTACCATTACTGAATGTTTTGATCAGGGACCCAATAGCTGGATCTTGATCAAAGGGGAAAAAAAATGTGGAACAGAATTTCCAATTTTTAATAGAAACCAGATGTACTGGATACATTGAGACTGGAGGAACTCCGAAATCTATTGCCTGGAAACAACTTTTAAGCCTTGAACCAAAACTATCTCGTGAAGTCATCTTTAAACTAAAAAAAAAAAAAAAAAAAAAAAACCCAAAAACCAAGTGTTCTTGAAGTAATAGCCTCTCGCATAAATTCATCTGTCAGTTCTCTCTGTGTCTGCACCCCATTTGAATGAGCAGGAGCTTCCTTGTAAGATGTAGACTGCAGCAATTCTCCCCAAGGAGTTA
The DNA here is from genome assembly GCA_030035585.1 of Dugong dugon. Classification (NCBI taxonomy): domain Eukaryota; kingdom Metazoa; phylum Chordata; class Mammalia; order Sirenia; family Dugongidae; genus Dugong; species Dugong dugon. The sequence continues at coordinate 30,085,761 of CM057466.1, read as the reverse complement.
GTGTATCAGAATCCCCCACCCCCGGGGAGCTTTGAACCACACTGCGCACAGATTTCTGTGCCCCACCTCAAACCTAATGAACGGCAAGACTGCCTAGCACTGGTCCACTGACGGGTGTTCAAATCCCAAGCCTTCCGCTCATTAGTCTGTAGCCTTAAGCAAAATGCTTAAGTTCTCTGAGTCTTAGTTTTGCCTATTGTAAAAATGAAGATAATAAAACGGCGTGCCTCACAGGGCTGTTGCAAGGATTGAATGAGATATTATAGGTGAAGCTGTTAGCACTGTGCCTGCTACCAAGGTGAGTGGGTTCACCACTTGGTATTGCTGTTATTACACAGCCTGCTGGTCACACAATCTGCACCTTTCTCTCCCCTCAGTAGGCGGGCTGCATCACGCTGAGGAGAGGGCTTAGGCAGAGAATCTCTGTGGGATTTTTGGAATGGGGGGCACCTTAAGCCGTGATGTTTCAGGTGAAATATGGAAACCTCAGCCCTTAGTCTGTTTTTGTCATTCTTTCGTCTCCTGCTTGGAGAAACACATTAAGGAAACTAAATGTTGTTGTTGTTAGTTGCTGATGAGTCAGATTCCAACTCATGGTGACCCCGTGTATGTAGAGTAGAAAACCCTCTACAGGGTTTTCAAGGCTGTGGTCTTTCGGAAGCAGATCGCCAGGCCTGTCTTCCAAGGCACCTCTGGATGGGTTGGAACTGCCAACCTTTCGGCTAGCAGTCGAGTGCTTAACAGTTTGCGCCACCCAGGACTCGCAGAAACCTAAATAGGAAAACCACACAGGTTACCTGCAAGCTCTTCTGTTGTTCTTGCTCTGGGCTTCGCTAATTCATAAACAACTGCCTCTGGAGCAAATGGAGGATTGTTTCATACTCTTTCTAGGAGCCTGTTATGAAATGCATTGCGTGCGCCCCGTTGGATCCGTGCACTCGCCTGATAAATATTTGCTGAGGTCCTATCAGTTTTAAGTACCATGCCAAATGCTTATCTAGACAGAAAATATACATTTTCTTGGAAACCAGCCAACTACAGGAATAAGAGTCATTTCTGTGGGGAGGTCTCTCTGAGTTACTGTTAATGATTCTCTTGCCTGTGGGCCCTGAAGTTTCCCCAACTTTGTAGCTGTGTGTTCCTTTCTACTTCCAGCATTCAGAAAGCCCCAGAATCAGTGGGAGAAACTGTCCCTTCTCTTTTGGGTTAGTGAGAAATGCCAAGTATAAAAGACATAAAAGATTCCAAGAGGTGGGGGAGGGGAGGGGAGAAGAGGAGGACGTGTGTGACTATGAAGGGACAGCACAACAGATCTTTGCGGTGATGGGAGAGTCTGTATCTTGATTGTAGGGGTGGTTACACAAATCCACACATGTGATAAAACTACACAGAACTCTATAAACTAGTTGCCATCAAGTCGACACTGACTCATGGTGACCTCATGTGTGTCAGAGTAGAACTGTGCTCCATAGGGTTTTCAATGGCTGATTTTCCAGAAGTAGATCACCAGGCCTTTCTTCTGAGGTGCCTCTGAGTGGACTCGAACTGCCAACCTTTCGGTTTTTCCTGGTTTTGATACAGTACCATAGTTACATGATGTTACAGTTGGGGGAAACTGTACTATTTTTGCAACTTCCTGGGAATCTGTATATGTATTTCAAAACAAAAAGTTTAAAAATTCCCAGAGATAATCCAAATCTAATCAAATCTGATTGAATGCTAGCATTTATTTAAAGGGTATTCTGAGGAAAAGTACTGTTAGTTCCCAACAACTAGTCCCTTTTCTCAATACTATGACCCTGAATAGATGTTCACAACTCAATAATGTCACAATCGCCCTCATTTTTGATCTAGTATTATGTACTGGCTTTTTTTTTTTTTTTAGATTCTAGAAACCACCTGCTACAGAAAGCAGAGCAGAAAGGGGCCCTCAACCTTCCAAATGCATGGACACGAAAAACAGGTATGGAAGTGTAAAGGAGCTGAGGTGAGGTGGTTTTATAACTCTAGCTGGTCTCAACCATCAGGAAAGGTGACCTATGTCCCCACCCCAACCTGGTCTCGGACTCCAAGCTGCTACATGACTCACTGTCACACCCTTTGTCTTCCCGTCCGCTTCAGTGACCCTGCCACCTCTCGTCTGCAGTCCAAGTTTGGGAAGATAAGTCTGTTTCCTCGATTTGTATCCTATAAGGCGATCAGAGTAACTGTTCTCAGGCCCCAAATCCATATACAGCAAAACCTGTGAAAGCTGGAACCCGTGGAAGGCAGAACCTGCCAGAGAAGGAAAATTAAAATGTTTTCCACCAATAGAGAGCATTAGAAATGTGGTGAGCCTGTACCCTGTCAAAGGTGGAAAACTTGCGAGACCTGAAAAAACACAGTCCCATCGAGTTCTGGCTCTCACAAGTTTCATTGTATTTAATTCATTTCCTCATTCTTCCATTTATCAGACATTTCTTAAGCTCCCATTAAGAGATATAATAAGGCAAAATGAGACATGATCTTTCCCCTCAAGGAGACAGACACATTAAAGGTAATAATGATAATAACGATAATAATAACATAGAGCTATGGATACAGATTCTATAGGAGAACTGAGGGGGAGCAACTGGATGCTGGGAATCCCAGATGGAGGAGCCATCAGAAAAGCTTCACAGAGGAGGTGCCTTCGAGCTGGGTTCCAAAGAATAGGCAGGTGTTCTTGAGGTGGAGAAGGTGGGTGGAAAGGCATTCTCCAGGTGGAGGGAACAGACCTGGAGGCACGAAAGAAGTGTGATTTGTGAGTTGGGTGTGTATGAATAGGCACAAGATAAAGCAATCTGAAGACAGGATATGAAGAACTTGGTTTACCATGTTTAGCATATTGGATTTTATCTTCATGGCGATGGGAACCTAGCTTTTTTCCTATTCACTATTTTACATTATTCTGTGAATCAGTCTTTTCTTTTGGTAGTTCATTACGAAACAAGATTAACAACTGCATACAACTTTTCTGACCTCAGAAGCATTTTTCACGGAATAGGGCAACTTTGTTTTAGAAACCATGGCTTCCTTACAACGTGTCAAACAAAATAGACGCAAGTCCAGTGCTTGCGGTAACTACCTGTTTTCAGAGCGCTGCACAGACCACTGGAGGAGAGGCGGGTCTAGCAAGGTCTGTATGCAGGGTGATCAGACAGCAGCAAAATAATTTTTCTGATTAAAAATTCTAAAAAAACTAATAAAAATTTGGGGAGACATTTTAAATAACTGTGCATCTGTCCCATGCATTTTAGGTATTTTTGGTTCTTGAAGTGCTGTTTTAAAATATTGCTATGAAGGACAGATTTCTGTTTTTTTATTTCTAGCTAGCTGGCTTCCCAAGGATTGGCCATGAGGATCCTTACCTTCCATCGGGGCTGTTGTTCCCTGGAGCGTGCACACAGCTGTCCATGTGAGAAGTAACTCCATGGAACAATCAATGCCTACCGTTTGGAAGGTCATCCTTGTGACTTCTGATTTGGGGCCTTTATTTGGAAACACCATTTTGCAGTCTGTACTAGTTTCCTTTGCCTGCTGTAACAAATGACTACAAATTGGATGGCTTAAAACAACAGAAATGTATTCTCTCAGTTCTGGAGTGTAGAAGTTGGAAATCCAACAGAGCCACCCTCACTCTGGGGACTCTAGGGGAGAATCTGTTCTTTGCCTCTTTCAGCTTCTGGTGGCTGTCAGCATTCCTTGACTTGTGGCCACATCACATCACTCCAATCTCTGTTCCGTGGTCACACTGCCTTCTCTTCTCTGAGTGGTCTCTTCTGTCTCAAGTCTCCCTCTGCCTTTCTCTTATAAGGACAATTGTCGTTAGATTAGGACCCATCTGGATAATCCTGGATGACCTCATCTCAAGATCCTCAATTTAATTACATCTGCAAAGACTCCTTTTCCAAACAAAGTAACATTCACAGTTTTCAAGATTAGGTTGTGGTCATATTTTGGTGTGTGGTGGTGGGCACCACCTAGCTCATTACAGGGTTCATGTGGTCTTTCTCAGCAGGGGGGCACTTATCACCTGGTGGTACCCCTCTTTCTTCTCGTTGCACTGAAGTTTTTGCTGCTCCCAGAGATGCCTGCCTCTCCGTTTGAGGTTCTCCCCGGGGGCCATGTTGTTGTTGTTGTTGGTTGGTGCCATCATACAAAATAAATTTTAGGGTTGACACATGGTCTGTATTTTATGTCAGGCCATCCCAAACAACCCTTCCAAGTTTGGTGACTATCAATCCAACCATTTAGTGATTCAGTAACAGAAAAATGGACAGAAACTTAATTTTATTTATATAGATTAATATAAATTTACCTTCATCAATAAATGAAAACAACAAAAGACAGAAGTGGGGAACTCATGCTGGAAGCAGTGTAGAAGAGGGGAAGGGTAGAGATGGAGACCAGGGAGGCCGGTAGGCAGCTCTTGCTTTAGTGTAAGTGAGAAGTGACCAGGGCCTGAGCCACAGCAGTTCTGACGGATTTGGAGGGAGGAACAGGCAGATGTGTGAAAAATTTCGGATGCAGAATTGGCCAGTTAAATGATTTATTAGATGTGAAAAGAAAGAAGAGGGAAGAGAAGCAGTAAGCACTTACCTGTAACAGATAGGATCCCTGGGTGGTGCAACAGGTTAATGCTCTTGAATGCTAACCCGAAAGGTTGGAGGTTTGAGTCCACCCAGAGGCACCTCAGAAGAAAGGCCTGGCGATCTACTGCCAAAAAAAAATCAGCCATTGAAAACCCTATGGAGCACAGTTCTACTCTGACATATATAGGGGTCACCATAAGTCAGAGTTGACTCAATGGCAATTGGCAATTGGGTTGGGCACTGAGGTAGGCTCTTCATATATACGAACACATTTAATCAGCCCATAGATCTGAGAGGCAGATTTTATTAATCCCATTTTATAGATCAGGAAACAGGTGTACATTGGGCTTGCTGCTAATTCTCTCTAAGAGCCAGGCCAATCTGTTTGCAGTGAATGTGGGCAAGTTTTGAAATGAAATCCAATATAAGGAGTGCATGTTCTTTTTTTTTTTTTTGAACATTTTATTGTTTTAGGTGAAAGTGTACACAGCAAATTAGTTTTCCGTTCAATAACTCATACACGATGTGTTCTGTGGCAGTGGTTACAATCTCTGCAATGTGTCAGCACTCTCCCCATTTCCACCCTGGGTTCCGCATTTCCATTTGTGCGGTTTCTCTGCCCCCTTTCTGCCTTCTCATCTTTGCTTTTGGGCAAATGTTGCCCATTTAGTCCTGTATGGTTGATTATTCTAAGGAGCGCGTTCTTCACAGGTGTTGTTTTATAGGCCAATCTATTATTTGACTGAAAGGTGGCCTCCGGGAGTGGCTTCAGTTCCAAGTTAGAAGGGTGTCTTAGGACTATAGTCTCAGGGTTCCTCCAGTCTCTATCAGACCAGTGAGACTGAATTTGAATTTTGTACTACATTTTTCTCCCACTCTAACCAGGACCTGGAGCCCTTGTGGCACAGTGGTTGAGCTTAGCTGCTAACCAAAAGGTCGGCAGTTAGAATCCACCAGCCACTCCTTGGAAACCCTAGGGGGCAGTTCTACTCTGTCCTGTAGGGTTGTGATGAGTTGTAATTGACTCAGTGGCAATGGGTTTGGTGTTATGGTTAGCCACCTCAAGACCAAACCAACAACATCCCATCTTTGGGTCCCTATCCCCATTAAAAGGTCCAGAACTCTGTTCCCCAAAGGGGTCAACAAAAACCAAGTTGAGCAGAAATCTTTTAACATTCAGTGAATGCTAGAGGGAAAATTTGCAAGACCGAAGAATGGATTGGTGGGACTGAGTCATCATTGTTCTGTGAAACAGAGGTAGGTTTTGAGGACGATGAGGGTGGGGCCTGGAAGGACTGGAAGGAAAGGATCCCCACCTGGAGGGGGATGAGGATCCTTAGGGAAAACCAGAGCATGGTTTGGGAGGGGGAGCCAGCGTAGGCTGAAGCAGTGAGGCTGTGCACCTCCCATGGTACAGGGGCACAAAGTAACCATATCAAAAGTAGAAATCTCATTGTCCCCGTTACTCCATGTGGCCCTGGCATGAAGGACTCTTAGGTCCAGGAACGCCTGCAGCAGTGATGGGGTTGGAGTTAAGGGTAACCCTACTCTATGGCCAGTGGAGGCGGTTTGGCCTATGACCCTGCTGTGGACTACAAGGCAGCGAAGGTACCACCTGGCGGACATATCTCAGGTGGGAACGACTGTAAGTCTGAGCCCCCCTTTTTCTCTATCCCAGAGGGTAACTAGAGGCACTAAGAGGACACAAAGGGTGCACAGAGGTGTGTGTGTGTGTGTGTGTGTACAGAGGTGTGTGTGTGTACAGAGGTGTGTGTGTGTACAGAAGTGTGTGTGTGTACAGAGGTTGTGTGTGTACAGAGGGGTGTGTGTGTGTACAGAGGTGTGTGTGTGTATACAGAGGTGTGTGTGTGTACAGAGCTGTGTGTGTGTACAGAGGTGTATATGTGTACAGAGGTATGTGTGTGTACAGAGGCATGTGTGTGTGTGTACAGAGGTGTGTGTGTGTGTACAGAGGTGTGTGTGTGTACAGAGGTGTGTGTGTGCACACGTGCACATGCAGTGCTAGCTAGGGGCTGCCCACTCATTGTGCCAGTTACTGCTTCTGCAGGCCCTGGGATTCCAAGTGAGGTCGCCGATTCCAAAGCACACTCCCTTTTCATGGCAGGTGTGGTTACTGAGGCAGGAAAAGCAAGAAAATTGTTTGTGTTTTGCACTGGGGTACTCTGAGACTTGATCCCACTATTTTTTAAATCCCTGTGAGCAGAAGCTGAGGATCAGTTGCTCTTGTAAAGCTGCTTGCAGTTTTATATTTGAACAAACCACCCTTTGGCTTTGGAGAATACGCCCCCTCCTGAAAAAAAAAACAAAAAACAAAAACCTTTAGTATGGGAGTAAAGACGACCTCTTATGGTGGAAAGGAGGATTGAGCTATTAATAGCTAAACGGCTCTACATGATAATGTTAACAGTTGTCTTCTTTTGAGAGGGCCCCCAAATCTTATTAAATTTCCTGGGAGTCTGGCCTAAAACGGGACAGGTAGGTGGCTTATGAAAAGATGTTGAGGAGAGCGGCCTTGGGGCCAGGGGTGTCCCTGGGGGACATGGGCAATGGACCGTAGATACTGCATATCTAATAGCTAGGTCTTCTTCTCGGCCTTGTAATTCTTCTGTTATTCCCAAACTTTCAGTAACAGCCTGATGATAGCTAGGCTTTGGAGAATTAAGGGATGCACCTGGGTCAACCTTGAGACTTCCTTCCGCCTCCTAGGAACTGTTCCCCACCCCCAGCCCAGAGTGGCGGTGGCCGCAGGTGGGAGGCTGGTGGTTCCGGAGCTCTAGGAGTTGGCTTGTAGCAGAATTCGAGAATACTGTCTGCTGAAGGGAGCCCTGGTGGCACAGTGGTTAAGAGCTCCGCTGCTAACCAAAAGATCGGCAGTTCGAATCCATCAGCCGGTCTTTAAAAACTCTATAGGGCAGTTCTACCCTGTCCTATAGGGTCCCTATGAGTCGAAATGGACTTGAGGGCAATGGGTTTGGGTTTATTTTTTAATTTTGACTGTTTCAGGTACCGGTAGCGCTCCTTCCGGCTGCTGACGCCCTCAAGTGTGCCTGTGGGCCTTGTCCTGCGGGCCGTCTCAGGATTGGCTCCGTTAGAGAGAAAACCCCGCCCACATCCCTTTCGATCTCGACGGCGATTGGGCCCGGACGCGCCCACAGGCATTCTTGTTGCTAGGCTTCGGAGGTGGGGCTCAAGACCCAGACGCAGACGGCTTTCCGGTCCGGTGGGAGGAGGTGACGTCGGGAGCGAGGGTGGACTGGGCCTCCTGTAACCCTGGGGACGTTTTATCTGCGGGCCTTCGGATTGCGTCACAAGCCCGCGACTAAGCCTTGGCGGTGGTGGCCGAGGCAGCGAAGGCGGCAGCGGCGGCGACAGCTCTGGGGTTTGCGTCTCGGGTTGTGTCGGCCGCCGCTGTTGCTCGGGCCTGGTATGTACAAATGGCTGGTTAGAATTCTCGGCACCATTTTCCGTTTTTGTGACCGGCCGGTGCCCCCTGCCCGGGCCCTCCTGAAGAGACGGCGCTCGAACAGGTGAGACGAGAAGGGGCTGAGCGCCAGCCAGGCCTGGCTGTACCCCACTCCCGGCCCGGGCTCCTGGCCGGGTCGCGCCGATCCGGTCCGGCAGCGGTGCTCAGCTGAACCCGTGGCTGGGATGAGGCCGAAGATGTGCGGGTGGCTGGTATCCTGGTGACGTAGCCACTCCCTCCACGCTGGGAGGATGCGGCTTTTAGTGAAGGAGGGAGCCAGAGAGGGATGGTCTTTGGGGAGGCCGATGATGGTAGGCTCTTTAATGTCAGAGTCCAAGTGGTTGCTGATAGCAAATCAGGCTGTGTCCTGTTCTGCTGGCTTCATGCTGAAGGCTAAACGTGGAAGGAATACTGTCTTTGTTGTGGTTTACTGTTTACAAAGCAGATTCCCAAGTGTCACCGTCGGGCAATTAAGGCAGTTAAAAAGAAGTGAGATTCATAGCTTGCCCAAGGGCTTTGACTGCAAGTACTGTTCTCTTAGCAGCAGGAGACAGCAGCTGTCTTGTTCTGAAACAGCTGTCAAACACTATGTCTGAGAGGTGGGGGAGTGGTTCTGTGCTTTAGAATCGGCGTATGAGACAAGAAGTTAGGTACCTCATTCTTTAAAAAGGTTACTAGTCTGTGCTTTAAAATTTGGGAGAAACTAAAAGCTGTTATTACCAAAAAAACCCAAACCCGTTGTCGTCGAGTGGATTCGGACTCATAGTGACCCTATAGGACAGAGTAGAACTGCCCCATAGCGTTTCTAAGGAGTGCCTGGTGGATTTGAACTGCTGGCCTTTTGGTTAGCAGCCGTAGCTCTTAACCGCTCAGCCACCAGGGTTTCCAAAAGCTGTTAGTAGGTAGCATCTACTCCTTGGCTTGTCCCATTTTATAGTATCTACCCCCTCACCTGATAATTTATCTAGAAAGTAAAATACCATACAAATGCTATACACCGCCCCCCCCCCCCAAAAAAAAAAACTTCTGGTGATGAAGTGCTAATTTCATTGTTTTTAAGCCTCAGGATCAAAGAAGGTGGAAAAAAGAGTGGTTTCTGGGAACTGAGAGAACAAGATGGTTAATATAGGAGCCTGAGAATGTCGGCCTTTGGCTAAATTCCATCACATGTTCCAGAAAGGGTGTGGTGTCAACATATTCCGCCTTTCTGTCTTTCTGCTGGGTTGATGTGAGGAGCATTTAATATCATGTTGTAGAGTACCGACCATGATGCTAGTATAAGGGCAGTATTTATTTACTGTACCCCAGGGCCTTCTGTGCTGTCTGGTGTATAGTATGCACTTGGTTCAACAGAGTTATTGAAGAAGGGAATGTTCCTCTCCCCTTTCCTTCCTTTCTTCTGTGAATCCCTGTTAGGAGAACAGTGGTTGGGAGATCAAAACCCTCTTTACCACACTTTAGGTGCTCCCATACTTAATCTAAAACAACTGTTCTCAGCATAAGCCATTTTTCAGTCAAAATGAAGCTAGGAGGTCTTGGTGTGTTTAAAGTTTTGAAGTGAATGGTATCCTCCTGGATCTCATTCTGTTCTTTTTTTTTTTGTAAATATGATCAAAAGTATTCAGTAAGATGGTTGGTAGCATACCATGAGCCTTTACCATTCTTATGGTGTATATTCAGAAGTGTTCCTGAGTTCACAAATTCTTTAATACCACGGTAATAAAAGTTCCATGATAAAGATGCTGTTAAAAACACCTTTTCTGGCTAGGAACTGTATTTTAAGGCTGCTTATGTTTGTCATTTGAAGTAGAAGATAGCTTTCTTTGGGGTTGTCTTTCAAATGGTTTATTTGCTTGTTTCCAAATAATTTCTGGAGAGAAAAAGAGATACTAGTTCTAGGCTCTTACCTAGGTCCGTTTACTAGCTGAGCGACTCGTGGCCCGTTTCAAGTTCGTATCTCAGCTTGAGTACAGATTATTATATGATAGGGAGTTTTGGGTCTGTCTCAGATGGTTAAAAACCGTAGTGTTAAATCCTAAAATGCTAAAGACCTACTGGGGTCGCCATGAGTAGCAGTCAGCTGGATGGCAGTTAACACCGTAGAGGAGTGTTCCTTTACAACATCAGTTGAGTCTCATATTGTGATAGAATGAATGGAAGAGGAGTGTGTTGTATGAATAGTAACCTTGCTTATAGAAATGGATATGTTCACGTGTATGTATGTGTGCATATGTAGATGTGTATAGTATCTATATAAATATATATACTTTCTCTCCCCCGTCTCCTTGGATATGTTCACGTATACGTATGTGTGCATATGTAGATGTGTATAGTATCTATATAAATATATATACTTTCTCTCCCCCGTCTCCTTGGATATGTTCATGTGTACGTATGTGTGCATATGTAGATGTGTATAGTATCTATATAAATATATATACTTTCTCTCCCCCATCTCTTTGGATATGTTCACGTGTACGTATGTGTGCATATGTAGATGTGTATAGTATCTATATAAATATATATACTTTCTCTCCCCCGTCTCCTTGGATATGTTCACGTGTATGTATGTGTGCATATGTAGATGTGTATAGTATCTATATAAATATATATACTTTCTCTCCCCCGTCTCCTTGGATATGTTCACGTGTACGTATGTGTGCATATGTAGATGTGTATAGTATCTATATAAATATATATACTTTCTCTCCCCCGTCTCCTTCCAGCAGTCTGTTTTCTGCAGTGGACACTGATGAAATACCAGCCAAAAGACCAAGATTAGGTACTGAATATTAATTTAAAAAATTATTTTTTTAATAAGAAAAATACATGTATGGAACAAAATTCAAAAGGTAAAATGTGTGTACTGAGAAAAGTAAGTCTCCTTGTGTCTCTTTCCTACTCAGTTATCTTTCTAGAGAGAATCACCATTCCCAGGGACTGCCAGCTTATATATGTTGGGTATTTATTTTTAAATTCCAGGTATTCCTCTAAAGAAAAGATGCTTTTTTATTTTTGAGGAAAAACACTGGTAAAACCTAACCCAAGCTGAGTGATTTAGGTCGAATAGCTGAGTGAAAACAATCTAAGGCATCGTCGTGAATCTTGTACTTCCCCATATCTGAAGGGTTAGATGTGGCTTGGTAGAAGAGAACAAAAGTAGGTTAGAGTTAAAAAGGAACGAAGTTAAAAAAAAAAAACAGAATGAAGTTCTAACACATGCTAGGACGTGGATGAACCTTGAAAACATTATGCTGAGCGAGATAAACCAGACCCAAAGGACAGACAGCGTATGATCCTATTTATATGAAGTATCTCAAATAGACAGAAAGTAGATTACCGGTGACTGTGGGGCTGCACAGAGGAGAACGGGGAGCTATCACTTAGTGGGTCCAGAGTTCTTGTTTGGGGTGACGAAAGGTTTGGAAACGTATAGTGATGATGGTTGCACAGCATTGTGAATATGTTTAGTGCCGTTGGATCGTACACCTGAAAATGGTTAAAATGGCAGATTTTATCTTGTGTTTATTTTACCACAATTAGAAAACAAGGCAAAATTAGGATAGAGTAAAAGGAAAAGGTACCATGGAATACCATAACCGTGTTTCTTTTTTCCCCAAAATGACTGTGAATTTGAGTCTACTTCCAGATGTGGTAGTTGAGAGCAGATGTGTCTGTGTTAACATTTCATTTAAATCCAGTGAGTACGTATTCAGCATGTCTTAAGGCTAAAGAATGTTTAGATTCTACCGGAAGTGCAAAAATAAGTAAGACAGGCTCTCTCTTTAAGGACCGTATCTGGTTTTCCGGTTTACAATTGTAAGGGTACATGATTATGTAATAGGGGCATAAGACAAGCATAAATGATTCAAATGGCAATGAGGATATAATAAATAAAAATAAAAAGACAGTAACAACATGCTATCCAGTTTTCAGCTGGTTGAGAGTCTCAGTAAATGGTTGAAGGAGCTAGTTTATGAGATGGGTCTTGAAAGATGGATAGGATCTCAACAGACAGCAGTAGTAAGGAAGAGCATCCCAGGTGGAGGGAACAGCATGGGAAAGTTGTGCAAATTTGGGAAATAGTGAATATATCTCAGGGAGACAGTTTATCAGAGAGAGAGAGATCAGATTGTAGAGGACTCTGAAAGCCAGGAATTTGTACTAAATTTATTAGGGCACTGTTTCCCCAAGCACAGGGTAGATACCATTCAGGAGATGATTTTAGATTATAAAACAACATTCACAGCATTAGTTAACATTTGAATTATATGCTATAAAAGTTGTACCCTTTTTAGTTATTTTTATTTCCTGGTTATTTCAAGCAGAATTTCTTGATTTAGCACTAGTATGTCTTCAGTACTTGTCTAGCACATGCTAATCTCTTTTTTTCTTCTTTTAAAAAAAACAGGCCTAACTAGAACTTAATAATATTGTTGAGTTTTCATTTCTATATATGGCAAATGATGTTGGCTTTACGTTTATAGTAGTAATTTAAAATCATCTTTTAAAATATATTTATTTAAGCAAAAAAAAAGAATTGATTTTAAAGAAGAATATGAATGAATAACTGTACATATTGTGCTTGGATGTGTTAAAAAAAAAACAACTTTGACAGTAGTATTACAGAAGGTTTCTGAAATAATTGTGGTAATCATTTATTTTATGGACTGTATGTTAAGGATCCCCTGGTGGTTTCCATTAAATACGTATTCTGATTTTCTGAATGGCAAACTATAGAAGGGACCATAAGCCAAGGGAAAGCAGTGGGTAGAAGAGATAATACTTGCTAGCAGAGTCTGTGAAGGTCTCTGGCAGTGCTGTCTAATAGACAAGCAGAATTTCTTGATTTAACACTAGTATGTCTTCAATACTTGTCTAACACATGGTCATCTCTTTTTTTAAAAAAGGTCTAACTAGAACTTAATATTGTTGAGTCTTAATTTCTATTATGGCCGATGATATTGGTGACTATTGAGCACCTAAGGAACTGGCTTTTATTTTAATTAAATTGAAACTTAAGTAACCACATGTTGCTACTGTATTGGACAGTGCAACTCTTGATTTCTTTTGAGACAAAAAAGGCAAGAATAAAAAAAGAAAGAGAACCTTAGAATCACAGACTCAGTGATCTTACAAGTGAAAGGAAGAGCTACATAGTCTAGTCTCAGGAAAATAAGGTGGTCTTATGCCCATTTTTAAGAGCTTTGCTGCTAATCCAAAGGTCTGCAGTTCAAATTCACCAGCTGCTCTTTGGAAACCTTATGGGGCGGTTCTACTCTGTCCTATAGTGTCGCTATGAGTCAGAATCGACTCAGTGGCAAACAGGCCCCCCCTCCCCGCCATTTTATGTCTCTGGTTGGCATAAATGGTTAAGCACTCGTCTACCAGCTGAGAGGTTGATGATTCAAACCCACCCAGAGGTGCTTTGGAAGACGGGCCTGGCTGTCTGCTTCCAAAAGGTCACAGCCTTGAAAACCCTGTGGAGTGTAGTTCTACTCTGCGCACATGGGGTCATTATGAGTCAGAATCTACTCAATTGCACCCAACAACAACATCCCTATTTTGCAGATGAGGCCGACCTTCCTTCCTTTTTTTTTTTTTCTGTTTTTTTTTTTTAATCTATGAGATCTTTTTACATAATCTCAGGGCATACCTAAATTTTGACAAAATTTGTAGGAAGATAAACATTATAATTTTTAGTGGCCACTATTTACTATGTTGTAAAGAATCCCTCTTACCCTCTGGGGTCTGAATGGCAGTCTGTGGGTTAAGTACCAATCCTTAGGCCTTTTCCTCCCATTTAAAGAAGCCCAGGAGAATGTTAGCAAGAGGGATCAACATTATTAGAGGGATCACTTGGAATTCTCTCTAATTCATAAAAGGAGAAGCAAGTCATTTGCAAACTTTGGTACTTTTGACTATTCTCTAGTAACAAATTCCTTCAAATTCTGCTTTACCTGACTATCATATCCTCCCTGTTATGTACAGTTATTCCCCTATCTCTCTGGAAAATATGTATTTTATATTTTATGTATTCTGGAATGCTTATTGCTCAGAAGCCACCATATCAGGCCATTTTTTGCAAAAGAAAAGTGTGGCTGAGGTGATGGTCTCCCTCTCCAATCAGAGCTTCAGAATACCCTTTGTTAGGAAGCAGGGGCAGGTAGAAGGCTTAAGTCACGTGTAAGAAGTTAAGAGGTAGTGTGATGAAAAACGGAACTGGGGAAAGTGCTGAAATCCTCTCACCCCCTTATTTACTCACTTATTTTGTAATCTTTTTCTTTTTCTTTTTTTTTTTTTGGTGACGGGGAGGAGTGAACCTGACATCTTTCAGCACATCTTCCCCAGTAGGGTGATAGCTTTATCTTTTTATTTTATTTTTGTAGTTTAAGCGAAGATTTACAATTCAAGTTAGTCTCTCATACAAAAACTTATACGCACATTGTTATGTGACCCTAGTTGCTCTCCCTGTACTGTGACAGCACACTCCTCCTTTCCGCCCTGGATTTCCCGTGTCCATTCCCACCAGCTCCTGACCCTCTGTGCCTTCCCATCTCACCTCCGGACAGAAGCTGCCTGTTTAATCTCATGTATCTACTTGAGCTAAGAAGCACACTCTTCACGAGTATCATTTTATGTCCCACAGTCCAGTCCAATCTTTGTCTGAAGAGTTGGCCTCGGGAATGGTTTTAGTTCTGGGTTGGCAGAGAGTCCGGGGTCATGCTTTCTGGGGTTCCTCCAGTCTCAGTCAGACCATTAAGTCTGGTCTTTTTACTAGAATTTGAGTTCTGCACCCCACCTTTCTCCTGGTGTTACCCTTATCTTATCACACGTGTTTACGAGCTGCACGTCTCATATGCCACTAATTTACACCCTCGCCTAGTCAGGGTGTACTAGGCGGTTTGTAAATAGTTGCTTAGGGCAGTTACTTTGTTCCCGCCACTGGAAGTGAGGGTAAATCAGTGAGTCAATGACACTGTTCCTGTGTAATTCTCTGTTTCATACTCCTGGCTATCTAGGTTACGCCCCTGTCTCTCTGGCAAAGATGTATATATTCTGGGGAACTTGCTATTATAGCTTAAAAGCTGCTATTTCAGGGCATTTTGTTTTGGTTCATCAGCATGTGATCTGCTAAAGTGGTTTCGAGTTGTTTCAGCATTCCAGATACTTTAACTATAAAAACAAAAATCACAATATTGGAATTCCAGTTATCCAGTTACAAAAAAAATTACCTTTATAGATACATTTTTATCTCAGTGTTTGAAAACGGGACTTACAGTGAAAATTAAGAGAGACTCTTTCCAAGATGCAATCTTACTGTTGTTTGCTGAAGGTATATTACTCTGTATTTATAGTTTGTTGACACTTTCTAGATTGCTTTATTCACCAAGTGAAGAACAGTCTCTACAATGCTGCCAGCTTACTTGGATTCCCATTCCAGCTGACCACCAGGCCCAGGGTGACTTCTGCTTGTAATGGAACACGGGATGTGGCTCCTTCAGAAGAGGTCAGTGGGGTGGGGCTCCATTGGCCCTTAGTCATTCAAGTTGGCTCTTAGAAATATTCTCTATTTGGGAATTAATACGTTGAATGACTTTCTAGAAATGTTCATGTCTTTATTAGCCTTGATTTAAAGGTCAAGAAACTAAAGATTAAGGAATTAAACATTTAAAAAAAAAATCTATTGATAAAAAGCCTAATTGCCAATGTATCACCTTTTCTTACTTAAGTTCGTGTGAAGAACCTGGAATTGTTATGTTTTTATGTCATTTCGTGAGTCTAGACAAACCTTTGGTCTTACTGACGATCTCTTCTGGTGAACTAGCTTAGATAAACATCAATAGAGTGTTTTTTTTTTTTTTTAAATGAGAAATGTATTTAAGCTGTAAAATGTAGATGTTACAGAGGTGATTCTGTTTGGATTTAAGGTATTTTCGAGCTCTTCGTCTGGTGGACTGACAGGTTCTGGATCCTGGAACAACATGCTGAAACTGGGTGAGGCGGTCAGAAACGTTTCTGCTTCCCTGGACCTCCTTCTGCCCCTTTCCTCCTGAGATTGGAGACTTTGATAGGAAAACAGTGCTGTGGGGTTGAGATGGGAACAGTCAGAGACATATTCTCTCTACCATTCTAAAAACCAAATCGTTCTCCTTCAGAATTGCTTTTTTTGAATTTACTGTTGTGTATTCTATTTGCGTTACCAGTTGTCGTTATTGTGACTTAGATCAGAGTTCATTCATTTAAAAAAAACAAAACCGTGTTCTGGGAGCTTGCTTTGTGCTAGACTCTGTGCTAAGTTAGCAGGAATAACCAAATAATAAAATCTTGTCCCTGCCTGTGAGGACTTATTGTCTAGTTGGGGCAACTTTGGGTCTCCAGTTCTTGTAGCATTATGCATTAGGAACGTCCATATCACTCTCAGACCCTGACATTGAAGTATAATCATTGTATGTACTATACAGTCCAGTTCGGTGGGGAGAAGTAGGAAGAAGCCAGAGTCCTGAGAAGTGCCGTGGTCTTTACCACAAAGGTAAGCTTGTAAAGTTTGAGAGGAAGAGAAGGAAGTTATAGAAAACGAGCGGGTACAGAAGTTGTGGGTTCAGAAGTCAAAAGTAGAAGACACTAAAGAAGTGATAAAAACCTTAGAGTAATGCTTCTCAGATTTGCTAGTGAAGTACCTCTGGTGGCAGAGAAGAGTGAAGGAGGATAAACACATACCCCTCTGTCTGTTTGGGAATCTAGTCCCAAAGGACATGGAACAAAGATGCTACTTCTTTGTTTTGAACAAAGTCTTTTTGTTTGAAGTCTCTTATTTCATTTTTAAAGTTAATGGGAATTGAATTTTATAATCCATTCATATTGTTTGAATGTATAAACCGTTAAATGAAATCAACATTATGGGAGAGAGGGACGGCAGGTTTATTTTACGTCTGAAGCGCCAGGACTGTGTCTCCGTGAGTGTGGGTGGGCCAGTCAGAGAAGCACAGGTGTTCATGTGGCAGGTTTCCTGTGTAAAGAGGTCCACGGTCTCTTACCTGAAAGCCTTGGAGGCCAGATGTATTTGGGAATTCAGATTTTTCATATTTTAGATATGGTGTGTATAGTGAATATTATAAACAAAAAACAAACAAAAACCCATTGGAATCTGCAGTAGAACCCTGTAACCAAATATGAATATTTCTGCAATTAAATATATGAATATTCACACTAGGTGGGGGTAAGTACAGACTTCAGCTTCACTTCAGTTCAAGTCAGATTTTGCCTCTAAATGAACTTGGGTCAGCTTAGGTTTTTGCTGCTAATCAATTTATTGAAAAAACTTAAAGTTTCAAGCATCTTAGCATTTTGGAGTCCTCAAACCAAACCCAAACCCACTGCCATTGAGTCAATTCCGACTCATAGTGACCCTGTAAGAGAGAGTAGAACTGCCCCATAGGGTTTCCAAGGCTGTAGTCTTTAAGGGAGCAGAATGCCACATCTTCCTCCTGCAGGTGGGTTCGAGCTGCCGATCTTTCAGTTAGCAGCCGAGCCCTTAACCACTGTGCCACCAGGGCTCCAGGGACTCCAGATTCATAGACTGTTTCTCTCTCCCTTCCAGACCCCTGTTGTGGCAGAGAATGTGGCTGGTAACAGTGTGATTACACTTTTTTGAATTATAGTAACCATCTCAAAATTGTTGGAAGGTTTCAGTGAAATGTAGTAACGTGTGGCTGGCTTTTATGTTTAAATACTTAGGAAAAGGCCTGGAGTTGTTTTCTTGTGAAGAAGGAAGTTAATCGGAACAATTTGCTCAGATTGATACGGAGTTCATAATCTGGAAGTTCCTTGTGGCCCTTCGTCAGTCCCAGCAAGGAAACCCAGAGAGTTTGCCTGTGAATTCTGTTACCGCCTGAGGTCAAAGCCAAAGCAAGCACTGCTGCTTTCCCTGAACGTTTGCAGAATTTGTGCTGAACCTCTGTGCTGTGTAGTAATAAAATTTGAAAAAACAAGATGCTTAGTTTGACTTCCACAGGGTAGACTGCTCTCAGGTTTTTTTTTTTTCTTTTTCACAATTACAAATGTGGTTTTTCTAAATAGGTAGTAAGTCTCCTGATGGAATAAGTGACTATCCAAAGATCCGAGTGACGGTAACCCGAGACCAGCCACGCAGAGTCCTGCCTTCCTTTGGGTAAGTGTCTGATTCCTTTTTGTAAATGGAAACGTAAGACTTGTTGGGTGCTCACATTTGCTAGGCATTTTATTCTCTGTTTTATTATGTAACCTGCGATGTAAGTACTCTGACACGCAGCTAGTGAGAGACTTGAACTCAGCTGTGTGTTACTTTTTGTACCATACTGTATGCCTCTAGCACTAACTTTCTTCTCAACTTTTTTTGGAAGTATAACATGATACAGAAAAATGCCAAAATCACACTTTCCTGGCAGTGTTCCGTTGGGTTGTGCATGGGATCACCATGAGGTGGGGGCCGACTCAGTGGCGCTAACAGCCGCTCTGTCCCTCTTGTTTTCTAGTTTAATTGCATTATAGCCAGAAAATATACTTTATAGATTTTAATTCTTGTAAATTTGTTAAGGTTGGTTTATGGCCTAGAATATTGTCCATCTGGGTGAGGTTCCGTGTGCATTTGAAAAGAAGGCGTATTCTCCTGTGACTGGGTGGAGTGCTCTAGAAACACAGTTAGGTCAGGTTGGCTGATAATGGTTTTCAGGTCTTACTTTCTCTGTTTTTTTTTTTTTTAATTGATTGTTGAGCTTTATTTTAAACGTCTACTGTAGTTATAAGTTTATCTATTTCTCCTTCTAGTTATGTCAGGTTTTACTTGGTGTATTTTGCAAACCTTCTTGTATTTGGAAGTTCTTATTGTTAGATGAGTAGCCTTCACCGAGATCCACTGATGGTTACCAGTTTGCTGCATTTGCTTTGTGGTTCTCTGTCAGATATACATACTATTTTTTTTCCCTGAACCATTTGAGAGTCAGTCTTAGATTCATGCCCCGCTAGCCCTAAATGCTTGAGAGTGTTTATTTTTGGAGAATGAAAACATTCATTTACATACTCACACATTACCAGAGTCAGAAAATGTAACATTGACGTAATACTACTGTCTAATCTAGAGGCCTTATTCAAATTTCTCCATTAGAGCAATTTTTTTTTTTTCCTGGTCCAGAATCCATTGGAGGATCATACTTTGCATTTCGTTTCCCGTTTCTTTGGTCTCCTTTAATCTGGAACAGTTCCTTAGCCTTTCTTTGTCTTTAGTGGCACTCATGTTTCTGAAGAGAGAGTGTAGGGCATTTCTTTTGTAGAATATCCCTCAATGGGATTTGTTTGATGTTTACTCACGGTTTCATTCACTTTATGCTGTTGGTTAGTTTAAGAGATACTACGTGCGTGATGCTGTATTGTTGTCAGAGAGGGGCAAGATGTCGGTTTGTTATTGGTAACAGTTGGAGAAGCAGACTCCAGCCACAGTGGCTGAGCAGGGGCTCCACAGCTTCGGTTTCTTTAGCATGCTTTCATTTAGCATTCAATTGAGGGCCTTTTGGCTTAGTTCCTGTACTAGGATACAGTGGTGAACGGACATAATGCCTGCTTTCATGGAATTTAAAGCTTAGTGTGGGACCGAGACGTTAAGCAGGTAATCACACCAGTAATGAATTCCAGTCATGCCGGAGGGGCCCCTGTGCAGTCAGGGAGCTGGTCTGGAGCTGGGGCTGGGAAGTGGGGCATGAGGAAGAAGACAGGCTTTCCAGTGGCAGCCCTTGGGACTGGAAACAGACATTCCACAGCAGAATGCTAGAGTGCCCTTGGCTCTGGGTTAGAGCAGACTTCTACAAGTGGTAGTTGTCTGACTTGTCAGGAGCAAGCTTATCCTCGGTCAGCTGGACCACAGGACGGTGTAGGGGCTTGAGTCCAGCAGTGTAAGCAGTTTGGTGATACTGTTCACTTGTTTGTTTGTTTTTCCCTCTCAGTTTTACCTTGAACTCAGAAGGCTGTAGTAGAAGACCAGGTGGCCGTCGCCATGGCAGAGGCAATCCAGAGGGTCCCTTAACATGGAAACCTCGGGAACAAGCTATCACAGAGATGATTTCCGAAGAGGGTGGCAAGGGTCTGAGGCGTCCCCACTGTACTGTGGAAGAGGTGAGCCCTTTTAGCTGGATTCTTTTTAAAAGATATTATTATTATTTTTATGTTGGAATAAATAATTACATCCTATGGTACAAAATTCAAAAGGTACAAAAGCGCATGCAATGACTGGGAGGTTCCCTGTCTCTGGACTGCACCTGGCCTGCAGTCCACCCCGTTTGTCTCTTAGGAAGTAACCACTGATAGCTGTGTGTATCCTTGCAGAGATATTCTTAAATATGTAATTTAGTCAGTTTACAGGTATAATTATTTTCACTATTAGAAAGAAATGGAAACCATGTTAGGAAGAGATAAGATCATAGATTTTTTCTTTTTGTGTGCCTGAATTGCTCTAACTTGTTTCTTTTTTTGAGCTGTGATAACTGTGGCTTAGTAAGGCAGATGAATGGTGTGCATCTCTCCTATGACCTTCCCTTTCCGCACACTTAGCAGGGAGAAGACACTCCTCTGCACTTCCTCTCGAAGTCTTCCCTTATTCCAGGCGAATCGAGAGTTACCCCTGTCTCCGGCACTCCCCAGGACCATCAGCTATTGCAGTTTGCTAGGTGGTTGTCTGAGCCACTTAGTTCATCAAGGAACTATTTATCTGGGTCCCAGGCACTGTGCTAGTTGCCAGCCATTTAAAAATAGAGTAAAACAGGTCCCTCTCCTTCGGGAGCTTCCTGTATGTTTATGCAAATAATGGGTGCCTTCTGTTTGTTTGCCAACCACGCCCTCCCACCATGAGCTGCAGGACCTCGGGCTGCATAGGAGCTGGGAACCCAGAACAGGCTGTGGCTACAGAGAGGCTGGCTCCACATGGCAGCTGGACATGGTGGGGCAGGAGGAGGTGACAGCAGGCAGGAGGGAGCGGAGGGCATGGGACAGTGTGGCCCAGCTTCCCGGAGGCCGCCCAGAGAACTTCCTTGAGGCAGGGGATGCTCCACAGCCGTTGCCACCATCCTACTGCCTTGTTAACGTGTAAAATAGTCAGAGAGTAGATTTCTTAATATTGTCGTAAATGCGAATGTCAGATAAGAAGATGGTAAGTGAGGAGTAGGTGTTATTTTTTCAGTTTACAAAGTTGGCAGTTAATTCAAAAACACATTTTAAAAGCTGGCAAATAAAACACATCCACGGGCTGTATTGTAACTCTTAATTTCCATTGTGACCGTTTCGGGTTTGACGTGCCAGAACTCGTCTGATAGGCTTTCTCTTACTTAGGGTGTTCAAAAAGAGGAAAGAGAGAAGTACCGAAGGTTACTGGAGCGACTCAAAGAAGGTGGTCTTGGGAACCCGGCCCCTCCTGCAGCTTCAAACCCTCACAGGTAAAGGGAACTGCAAAGTGTTGGACTCCTTTTATTCTGTCCCCAGACGGTGCTGTGATGTAATATGATGTTACAGGGTGATCAGCAGCTCCTGTTTGGAGAGCTTGCCAAACAGAGACGATGAAGTTTTATGATAGGTTTTCATTGTGTATCTGACCATCCTCCTTTTTTATGTCTCTAAGTTCTCAGAGAAGTCAGATGGACACATTAAAGACCAGAGGCTGGGGGGAAGAACAGAATCACGGAGTCAAGACAACTCGTTTTGTTCCCAAACAGTGTGAGTTCCCAGACTTAGCCTTGTTTTAATACATTGACCTTAGTTCATGCTAGAGAGTGCATACGAAGTTGAAAAATGGTATACTAGTGACAGATGGCTTACCAACTTTTAAAACATTGTCAATCCTCACGTTATTAGCTGGGGCTTGTCCAGTGCCAGGAGTTTAGGAAAAAAGCTCTTTCAAGATGAAGTCGAGTGATAAAATGCCTCTTGATTGTCCTATGTGCCTGCATGATAGCAAATATTTTGTGATCCTAAAATTAATTTTCTGATATTTCCACACTAAACGTTCATGGCTTACCACACTACAGCTTACCAGATGAGCAGATATCCGTTTACACCAAAGTTGTATTTACAGAGCAAAGAGATGTATGTTTATTAGGCAGCTTAGTTTGTAAGGAAGCTAGTGTCTTTGGAATTTGCTTTTAGCATTTCAGTGTAAAGGAATGTCTTGATACTCTGGAAACTAAGCTGAAATTCTAGCTATATGATTGATTAATGAGGAAAGATTTATAATAAAAGAAAAATATTTTTTAATCTTTTCTTTACCATCCTCACAGATAGAGTTGTTGAAACAAGGGGACCTCTATGTTCAGCGAGAAGTGAAAAGAGGTACATGGTTCAGTTTATTCTAATTTGAATCCACCAGCCGCTCCTTGGAAACCCTACGGGACAGTTCTGTTCTGTATATAGGGTTGCTATGAGTTGGAATCAACTCTATGGCAATGGGTTTGGTTTTTCGTTTATATATTACGTGTGTATATATACATTTTATATACTTACATATATTATGCATAAGTATGGGTATTTGTGTATTTGTACATATTTTTATAAGTCGTATGTATGAGTAGCTGTGTCTGAGGAATTGTGAACTTTCCTCAGCTCTGGTAGCTGGTCAGGTAAATAGGTCCCTAAGATGCTGTGTGTCACATGCCCACCCAGGCCTGGGAAGGCATCAGGCGTGGGGGAAGCAGGAGCCTCCTAGATAGGCATGTGGGTGGGGTAGGCACCTCTGGTGGTCAGCATAGTTGAGGCAGTTCTGCATGCTTTGGAATTTGGGGCAGTAGTTTAGAGCAGGGATCAGTGAACTAGGACACGTGGGCCAAATCTTGCCTGTGTGCCTGTCTTTATGAGTAAAGTTTTATTGGAACGTGGTCGTGTGTTTTCATTAACATATTGTCTTTGGCTGCTTTCACGTTATAATGGCAGAGTTGAGACAACTGTACAGAAACTGTAAGGCCTGCAAAGCCTGAAATATTGACTATCTGGTCTTTCATAGAAAAAGTACCAACCCCTGGTTTAGAGGATTATATAAATTCAAGACAATTTTGCCAAATTTAAGGCAATTTTTGTTTAAAATTATTAAATCTTATTTCTGAAAACTAGTCTAACATGTGTTAGGCTAAAATCATCCAGCAGAAGTTTATAATCTCAATTTTTTTTTTCCCTCAGATGTTCAAAGGGGAAAATATCTGATACTGAGAATACAGTTGGAATCAGAGTTGAAAATGAAGTTGTAAGTAGAAACCCTGGTTAAATTTTCTTCTTTACTCATCACCTGACTTATGTTAAAATTTGGGTGCCCATGAAAAATAAGAAAGATGATCTATATTACTTTGATTTCTAATTCCGTTGTTTTCTCTGAAAAGCAGCAGGTGTGGAAGAGAGAAAACATTCTGCTGGGTTTTGACCTCCACGCAGCAGCAACTTGGTTTATAAATTAAAGTTGGAGAGACCAAGTTGCCTCCATCCCCGCCGTCTCTGTTGTATGACTTCTTTTGGAGATTGATGTTTTCATTTTTTTAACTATAGGTCGCTACTTAGTAGGGGAAGATCTGATATGTTTAGGACTTTGCTTTCAGAGTCTAGGTTTCAGATCTACTTGAAAATATTAGCAATCTTAGCTTAACTGGATTTTACATTTTCTGTATAAGTATTGGAATAAGAAGTGTTCCAGTCATCTTCATAGCAATGCCAACATTTTTAGTAACAGTGGCAAGGTGTTTTGCTAAACACTCCATACCCAAAGAAATATTGCTAAATTAAATGCAAAGTTGAAGTTTTAAGTTATTGACTATTTTAGATACATAGAAATACAAAAGTTTAGGGGGGCTGCTTTGTCTTGAGTATCAGTTTGGTTGAGTTCATCTTCTCCCACGGGACCACTTCATAAGACTTAGTCTCAAGGCTAAGGGCTAAGTCAAGGCTTTCTCTTCTCTGGTGTCCCCCACTGCCAGCGATTCAAAGTGGAGCCTTTGGTGTCTAAGTAACATTTGTCACCTGTGGAGCAAAATTTGAAAGGGGACAGAGTGGAGGTATTTGGAACCTGGCCAAGGAGCCTCCCATCCTGCCCCTGTCCTTGCAGAACCCAAGGCCGTTGCTGTCAGGGACTGGGGGGAGGACCAGTAGCTGCTGGTTTCCTGGGACCAGTGGGCCAGGTAGTAAGCTGAGTACAGAGGACTGGCAAGGCATGTTGAGACTAATGTGGTTCTAGTGCAAAACTCTATTCTAAATAAATTTCCTGATTTAAAATAGTGTGCATACTAAATGACTTAAATTTCATATTAAGAATTTCGTAGGATTCTGATAGGGAAAGGTCTTCTCAGGGTTTCTAGGGTGCTGGCCGAACTCTATTTGTTAACCTGAAGGGTGGTTACACTACATTTTATAAAAGTTAATTAAGTGGTTTATTAACGTTTTGTGCATTAAAAAAAAAAAAATACGCGATTTTTTTTTAAAAAACAAATAGAATAAGTTTAGTTTAAGCATATCAATAGTTTATCCTGAGTGATGGGATTATGGGTCATATTTTTTTGCTTTGTAAATGTTTTCAAAATGCCTTTTAGTGATAGTGCTTTTCATTGGGATAGGAGACTGAAGATGCTTTTCTTGCTGCCTGCAGGGAAAGTGAGAATGTTCCTTTCCTACGTTTGCAGTTCGGTGTCCCATGAGCCTTATGCCTTGAGATCCTTTTTGTCCCTTTCGTTGGGGGGATTTGTTAATTCTCTCTTCTTTCAAGATAATGGCGCTGTTTTATACTTCTTGTGTAATTTGTGTTTATGGGTGCAAGTATCAAACATGTCAATAGAATACAGAAACTTCTTTTGATCAGAGGAGGGGACTTCAGCTGGAACCTGACCTGTCCGAGGAAGTCTCCGCCCGACTCCGCCTGGGCAGTGGAAGCAATGGCTTATTCAGGAGGAAGGCGTTAGTGCTTGAGAGGAAAGAAAAGAATTGCTCAGGCAAAGAGAGAAGGACAGACGATCTTCTTGAACTTACAGAGGTATTGTCCCTTGTGTTGATCAGAGTAAGAGGCGTGTTTGTAAATAACCTCAGTTACTCTAGACTTGAATGAATGTTTTATTTTGAGAGCATTCTCCAGGCTGAAATAGCTAAAGGTGAATGTCTGAAAAAAATCAGGTTCAAGGTCTGTTCATTCACTTTGGCTACACTGATCATTAGTGATCCGCGAAGGTGGCCTAAGGGATTGGATTAATGTTCTGCAGGTGAGAGTAGACATAATTGCCGTGTGTATTGGGATACGATGGATTCTTTATCGATTGTTTTTCTAACCTTCAAATAGGTTGAGTTACATATATGGGTTTGGCATTAGGAGTAAGTTCATTGCAGTTTTTCTATGTGATTATTGTTTACTAAAATTGTCTTTCATTATTATTGCTTTTGAAGACAGTTAAAACTTACAGACAAGAAAGGAAATGAAGGTAGTTAAGAATTTTAATTTTAAATGTGTGCTGGAACTGCCATCTTGGATCCTCCTCCATGGCTGCCTTAGTGGTGGTCCACAGTCCTAGTCGGTGAATCTCTTACGCACGTACTCCATGGGGGCCGCACTGGTGGAAGACAGTGCCATAAAATCGCAAACTTGTGTGCACTGGGGGAGGTGATGTTAAGATAGTTGGAAGAAAATAATTTCTATTTGATTTATAGATTGATTTTTGTAGCTTAGATGTACGTTTATCTGCCCACTGCTCTAGAATAACGAAGCTATCTATTGAACCAGGATGCCGTTGCCGGTAGACTGCCGCCTGGTTTTCCAAGTTTCTGCCCATTTGCTTATTTTCTTTGTGTCAGAAATTGATAGCATGACCTATTAGATGTCCTAATTTTATTATTTCGATGCTTTTAAATAAAAGTTGAGTGTAGGAGGTAAACAAGGATTTTAGTATTGTGAAAGAAGCAAAGACTAGGAATAGGAAGTTAGACACACCTGGGTTCAAATCTTGGCCCTGCCTTTTAATAATTATATGACTTTGACCATGTAACCTGAATTCTCTGAGCTTCAGTCTTCTCTTCCATCAAATGGCAATGATAACCTTCTCCAAAAGTAAGGATGAATGATGTGCTTAAAGCGTCTAGCACCATGTTTGGCACCTAGCTAGTGCTTAATAAATGGTGGTGGATAATTGGGGCTATACTTTCAATGTAAATATTATTACTAATTTATTCTTTCTAGAAGCTAGTAATTAACCTTATTTTTTTTATGACCAGTGATAAGATTGCTTAGTAATCTAAGTCTAAATATTTTCCTACTTCAATTTAATAGGTCTTTGATAGTGTATCTTTCTCAAAGGTCAGGTGTTACCAAAGATAAAAAGCTTTTTCAGTCTCAGACTTGTAATATCTGGTAGTGGTTCTGTATTAAATTAGCAGCCTCTGGACTTTCTCATTCAGGACATGGAAAAAGAAATCAGTAATGCCCTAGGCCATGGCTCGCAGGATGAGATCCTCAGTAGTGCTTTCAAATTGCGAATTACTCGTGGTGACATCCAGACCTTGAAGAACTATCACTGGCTCAATGACGAAGTAAGTTGTCTGTTTTTCTCCCCCTCTTACTGTCATGATGTTTAACCGTTTACTGTATTTCTATCTACTTATAAGGGGGTGGAAAAGCAACTTTTTGCCTTATTTAAAACAAAAACATCTTAACCCTAAAAAAAAAGATGGTTAATTTTGATTGTCTGCTGCCTTTATCAGTATTTCCCTCCTGTGCACTGTGCTTGGTTTCATCTGCCACTTCATTTACCGGTCATCAGTGCCATCTTTATAAACCTTGGGTGCGTCTGTGCTTGGTTTCATCCACCACTTCCTTTACCGGTCATCAGTGCCATCTTTATAAACCTTGGCTGCATCCAGTGAATGGAAGGAAGTCGCAGATGATACTTTATTTTAGCTGAATTCCTACAGGAACCATGGTACCTTTTTGGCAATGAAGGGATGTGAGCCCAGGTCTGTGTTTTGGTCTTTGTTGGGATTGCTGCCCTCTGGCATATGTCAGATTCTGCAGCACTGGCGTCCTTTTCTCAGGAATGCTTCTCAGTGGCATTGTTTGCTTTGGTCATGCTGTGCTCACTCCTCCGCATTTGGTGCCGCTTTTCCCATCGCCAGCAGTAACAAGTACCTGTGATCCAGTAGCTCTTTGTTCTTTTTGCCATTTTTCCAGTCGGCCCATTGCTTGACTGCTCACTTCCTGTATTTCTTCCTTTTGCCTTCCCTCCTCCCGTGACTAAAACCAAAAACACCATCGCCCTCAAGTCACCACGTGTTACAGAGTAGAACTGCTCTAACGGGTTTTTGTGGCTGTAATCTTTATGGAAGCAGTTTGTTGGCTCTGTCTTCCGTGGAGCTGCTGGGCGGGTTCAAACCACTAACCTTTACATTAGCAGCTGATTGCAAACAGCTTACCCCACCCAGGCTCAAGTCCCCCACGACTAAACCTGTTGAATATTTGGTTTCATATTACAAATGGAATATATTTATCATAGAAAGTTTAGAAAATACAAGAAAAGTGAAAAAGAAAAATAATATCATTCAAAAGTACCACCACTCGTATGTATGAATTTTTGTATGAGAGACTAACTAGAATTGTTAAAGCATAACAATAAAAACAACAACCACAGCAAAAGTACCACCACTCAAAAATAACAAAATGTTAGTGTTTTGGTGTATTTCCTTCCACTTAATTTTTTTAAATTGAGGTATAATTTACATATAGTAAAATTCACTTTCCGTTAGTATTTGTGTGTGTTAGATACAGTTCTATCTACCTTTTCAGTATTTCGCAGACTTTCTCCTTGAGACCCCTCTCCTGGCTCTCTCAGGCAGTACTCGAATGCCTTAAAAGTGTAATTTCATTCCTTCTGAATTCCTCCCATTTTGCACTAATTGTTCATTTTTTTCCGTCTTCGGCCACACACAGTCCTTCTGTCCTCTTCGTCGGTACCTTCTCTTCCCTAAACTTCTGCCTTCTTCTCATTCAGGCGGATGTTTAGTTCCAAGAATTTACTTGCCGTGTTCTGACTTTAACTGTCTTGGTACTTTACAGGTCATTAACTTTTACATGAATCTTCTGGTGGAAAGAAATAAAAAGCAAGGCTATCCAGCACTCCACGCCTTTAGTACTTTCTTCTATCCTAAGCTGAGGTCTGGGGGTTACCAGGCAGTGAAAAGATGGACCAAGGGGGTCAATCTCTTTGAACAAGAACTTATTCTCGTGCCCATTCATCGGAAGGTCCACTGGAGTCTGGTGGTGAGTTAGACAGTTAATTGTTGAAACTTGGGTAAAGATTATTTTCTTAAATAATGAAGGCTACCCTTTTGTGTCAGTGAAAGGCCAACGTTGTATGTCAGAGGTCTGCTCAGAGAGTCCCTTCTTAGTTCCTGAGTCGTCAACTTGGGACGTTAGAAGACGTAGTGCCTGTACTTGGGGAGCTTTCATTCCTAACAGGAAAGGCTTTTAGAAAGCACATGATGTATTTGTTTTGGTTTGTTTACAAGATGACACAGGTTCATTGTAGGCAGGTAAAGGTATGAAGAAGAAAGCAAATAAAATCCTGTCGTCCTGAGAAGACCATTAACGTTTTGATGAAGAAGTTTCCAAGCTTTTTTCTAGGGAAGGAAATACATAATTTTGTACAAATAAAACTATCGTCTGTAATGTTTTGAAACTTTGTTAACTAAAAATTGTCTTAGAAATCCATTCAGCTTGATACGAAGATTGATTTTTTAAAGATGTTTTTCTTTTTAGAAATGACATTTTTATTCCTGCTACAGTTAAGAGGTTTCTGGATGTTGTATTCTTCCATTATAGGTGATAGACCTAAGGAAAAAGTGTCTTAAATATCTGGATTCTATGGGACAAAAGGGCCACAGGATCTGTGAGATTCTTCTGTAAGTAAAGGCTGATGAACTTCACTGTTGCCTCATTGTACCCTTATGAGATGACCTGTCTTCTGTCTAAGCCAAGGAAGCGCTGGCGGGATAGCAGTCTAGTGTATAGTTATGGCTGTCTTCCCAGGCATTCAGGACTTCACTTGAATCCATCTTTTTGTCTAAAAATAACCTCATATCTGATCTCAGCTAAGAAGTCTCGTTTAGCGTCATTGAAAATAAGTTTATCGTTTGTTCTCATGTAAGATACTCCTGTCGGGATCCTGTGATTTGAATTACATTTCTTTGGGATTGGTGCATTTTTCCAAACGTTGTAAAGAACTCTTAGCTGGGGATTATCATACCTGTGAGTTCTGAAGCCCACGCATCTCTGTGCTTTTCATAATAGAATCCAGGGCTAATTTTGGAATTAAATTGTATGGTTTGTGGGCAACTATTTCAAATAGTAATTGCTAGAAACCTGCCTTTAAAGCATGGCCGGTTTGGGCTACGTAAAGTGGAGACGGGAATTTGATAGTGAGGAGGTGTATCAGTCAGATGAGTCCATGTGGAACCTCTCTGCTCACTGACAGCTAATGCAGGTTCCTGCTTCTGGCTTTAGTAGGATAAATGAACTTGTTACATACACCTTACTACGACAAGTTGTAATTACCAGTAAGTAGTTCAGTTCTCTTTCTCTCTTTTTGCAATAATGTTTTAGTGGAAAAGATTGTTTTCATTTATATGTGTTTACTTGGGAAAAAGTATAGAGAAGAAATTTGAAAAATTAGAAGATAACACCAAGTTTTTTATAAAGTAGTTAGTTCCTTCTAGTCGTTTCTAGTCTTCTACACATTTTGTGTATAAAATGTGTACACTTTCATATGTGTGCACATACAGATGCGTACACATTGTCACACGCATGGAAGTGTTCTTACTGGAATCATACGGTGTAGTTTTGATTGCTGCTTATAATAGGATACAAAAAAAAAAAGACGTTTTTATTACATTCATAGTTTTTCTTTCTTTTTTTTTTTAAGTATGAAAGGTTAGCCCCTGTGGGTATCCGGGGCCCACTCCCTTTCCTGATATCCCTCACCTGGTGTTTCTCAGTCTTGTTTTCATTATCACCCCCTCCTCCAAGTAGAAAAATTTAATTTCTCCCTAACATGAGAAATTAAACACTGAGAAGTAAGATTTTATTGGGTAGAGTTGAGCTACAGAGGGCCACCAGCCATGGCAATAGGTGAGATTTTTGCCACCCAAGAACTGGTTTTCACCCCTTTGCTGACAGTAATGTCCGCACTGAGAGGGTATGCCCTGGTTTAACACTGGCCTACTTCATGGGCAGGTGAGGGAGAGAACTGAGATGCCTGGGCTGTTAACATTGGTAACCTGGAGGTTTGGATAAAATCGGTTACTCGTAATACTTCGGTGCACATCTGCTAAGAGTAAGGACGTGCTGCTAGATAACCGCAATGCCATTATCACACTTAGGAAGATTAGCAAACTGTAACATCATGTAAGAGTCCTGGGCGGTGCAAATGGTTGAGTACTCAGCAGATAATCAAAAGGTTGGTGGTTTGAATCCACCCAGGGATGCCTCAGAAGAAAGCCCTGGAGATCTCTTTTCAAAAAAATCAGCCATTGTAAACTCCACATGGCACAGTTCTACTCTGGCACACGTAGGGTCACAGTGAGTTGGAATTGACTCGATGGCAACTGGTTTGGTTTTTTTTTTTTTTTTAAATATCATGTAATAAACAGTCCATATTCCAGTTTCCTTGGTTGTTCCCCAGGTGTCTTTTATAGCTTCCCCCACCTCAACCTGGAATCCAGTCAGGGTTCACACATTGTTCTTAGTGTCTCTTTGGTCTCCTTTAATTTGGAACAGTCTTTCTACCTTTTCTTCTTTTTCCTATTAGTGGCTTTTTTTTTTTAACGTGGCCAGGCCAGTTGTCATGTTTTACATTTGTGTTTAAGTGAGAAAAAGCAAGTTGTAAAATGAAAGATAAAGAGCGAGCTCACCTTTTAAATAAAATAATTATTTTCTATTGTGTGTATGGGGGTGGAATAGAGAACTCCACAGCAAACTGTTAATAGTATCTAATTCTGGACTAGTTGTTATAGGAATCTTTTGCTTTGTACATTATTTTGCATGTGTTTTAATTTTTAAAAACAAGCGTGTACAATTTTTGTAACAGAAAAAAAAAAAACTCAAAAGTAAATGTAAAGACCAAGAAAGCCATCACATGTAAGAAATACTAGTGGAAATGGGTTTGGGAAAGATCTCTCTGTGAAACATCATAAAGTCCTTTGTAATCATGATGTTATGTCTTTATAGAGATTCATGGATGTGTCCTTCTTTGTTTTTTCAGTCAGTATTTACAGGATGAAAGTAAGACCAAAAGAAATACTGATCTGGATCTTTCAGAATGGACGCACTACAGCATGAAGCCACACGTAAGTGAAGGTCGTCTCAATGGGAAATGCTTTGTTGTATTGCTGACAGCATCACACTGTTCAGACGGGCTTCCTTTCTCCCCTCACACACCTCTCAGGCGTGTGTTCTCCTAAAACATACATCTTAGGAATGACCTGCTTCTAAATCTTTAGCAGTTAGTTTAACCAAGATGGGTTGTTCTTAGCCTCTGTCTTCTTCTTCTGAATGTAAATGCTTACTGTCTGCTAGCACCTATCTCATAGAATCGAAGAAGAAACCAAACAAACCAGTAAACTCAAGTCAGTTACTTTTCTTGGGGGGTGCTAGTTAACGGTTAAAGCTCTTATCCAGAATTTCTCTCTGGGAGGCCTCTGGGTCCTCAGGAGTCCAGCGTGCTGTTTTCAACATGCTTTGTGTCCAGCCATGTTCGTATTTCAGTTTGAAAATGCACACCCAGCTTTGCGTCGTAAAGTCGGCTACGTGAATTCAACTTTAGCCCGAAACTGTATAGTGGCTCAGCCATCTTTAGCCAAAAGCATTTTTGTTTTGAAGTTGAATAATTAGAAGGTTAAGCTTTGAAATTTCCTGAGCAGAGCACGGGTGGAAGAAGAGTGTGTTCGGATGAGTACTGTGTTTTGATACAGGAAATAGAAAAGCAAACAAATGCTCTTCCTTTTTGGGTTGGAGTCTGTAGTCCTGTCCACTCTGAGAGTTGCTGGCCTCTGCCGTGTTTCTAGTGGAGGAAGGTGTGAGGTGCCTGCCATGTGAATGGGGGCATGATGCTCTGTTCCACAGCGACCATCTGTATTTCTTTGAATACAGATGGACTGTTCTCATCTAGTATGTTTTCTAGCCTCTCCCACAATCTTAGTGTTGTGTGCTCCTCAGGACTGGCGGCCACATGTGTAAACGTCTGCTCAAGATAGTGCAACACCACAAGGGCTGGGGGGGCGGGCGAGCTCACCTCGGATGGGTTCCTGCAGCCCTTGGCTTATTAGGGCCTAGTGCTGTTCGCATGAGTTCTGTTTTAGCCCTGGGACAGACCCTGACTGGTTAAAGCTGATCAGGAGGCTTCTTTCTTTCTCCTGCTTGAAGCTGCAGGGGTCCGGAGAGATCCCCTGCCTAGGAAAGAGAAATTAAACTCTGCAGTACTGAAGTAGGTTGGTTGTATTGTAAGTATACTTCTTATTGAGGCACACTTAGCCATTTTCAAAATTTATGAACGTGCCTGAAAAAGTTCTGACTAATATTTCTGTTCCTGAAAGTAAACCTTCTTTCAGTTTGATTTCTTTGTATTAGAGCTGAAAGAGGGAACTCTCACTTTGCTTTTCTCTTTTCTTCTGAAAAACATTTTCTGTGAGGTCACATACTCCATGTCATGGTTAGAGATTTTATACCACATAGAGTAGACGTGTGTGTGTGTGTGTGTGTGTCTAATACTAGATGTAACATTTACAGTATTGTTTATTCACAGTGATATTTAGAAGAAGTCAAAGGAGTTTGTATCTGATGGTGTTTTACCCATTCCTCCCTTCTTTTTTTTTTTTTTTTAGGAGATTCCTCAACAGCTGAATGGGAGTGATTGTGGAATGTTTACTTGTAAATATGCAGATTATATCTCTAGAGACAAACCTATCACATTTACTCAGGTGAGTGAAGATCCCTCCTCATCTCCTTACTTGTTACTGAATTAGATAAACTTATAGCACTTCGCTAGTACCTGGCACACACTGAGCTCTCAGTGTTAGCTGGGCTGCTGTTACTGTTGTAGCCACAGCCCTGCTCTCCCCAGGATCAGGCTTCTCGTAGTCCCCAGTGACCGGTGGAAAAATTTATGTATCTTTGAACTCCAGTGTTCACGGGTTCCTGTATATCACTGATATTTTTGGCCAACGAAGGAAGCACGTCAGAATATGGAACAGCAAGGAAAAAAAATCAGGCCTGAGAATTTAGCCACAGGTCTATGAATACTCCTTTTCCTTTCTGTTCCGGTTAGTTTTGGTTCTTTGTGGCTCTGCGTTTGAGGAGAAACTGGGGTATGTTGGGAACTGTTGAACGTTTAT
This sequence comes from Dugong dugon, assembly GCA_030035585.1. NCBI lineage: Eukaryota > Metazoa > Chordata > Mammalia > Sirenia > Dugongidae > Dugong > Dugong dugon. The sequence goes on along the minus strand of CM057466.1, from coordinate 30,052,257 downwards.
GTTTTTAATAGTGGATGCTCAACATTTTTACAACCAAGGACAGCCCACTTTATAGCAGACCTCCTATTTTGATAGATGTCGTCTATCAAACAGACTGTGCTGAGTAGTACAACTGGTAACCCCGTTTCTAGCTCTTGAGTAACACAGATTACTACAACTGCAGTCTAAAATAAAGATGCTTATTACTGATTATTATTACTAAGCAGTTTTAGTACGAATAAATGTGCATTTTTTTGCTAGATGGTTTGAGCTATTTTAAAACAGTTTAAGAACCTGTGTGTTAAGACTCTTGTAGTGAAAAAACTACAAATCTGTTTAAAATGAAAACCAAGAATTTTATTATAGTGGGAGAAAAAAAAGCACTTCACGAAACGGGAAATACAGTGTTGGGAGAAATCCACCAAAGTGCTGCAGCTAGCACAGTGTCACAGAAGTTTGAAAAGGCAAAAACCACCAACAGGGAAGGGGGCAGCTGGAACATCTCTGACTGGTTAACATTTACAAAGTTGCAGGTGGCAAAGTCTTGGTTGACCGCTCTTGCAGGAGTTGACCTTCTTTGCAAAGAGGGGGCTCCAGCTGATAGGACATGGCTGACCAAGAATTTTCTGTACTTTTTAATATACAGTTATGCCTTAGTACAGAGTATTGAAAAAGAGGGTCAGAAAAGCATTTCTTTGCGGGGGGTCTAAGGGTATGGCTTAGCTACTAAAGTGACATGTTTAACACTGTGTCTAACACCTGTACAAAGCTGCATAATCTCAACATTGGCCGTTTCTAACCACAAATTTGAAATAAGCAGAGCAGGTGGGACACATCTGCATTTTTCTGTAGAACTGCTTGTTTCTAGGTCAAAGGTACAGTGGAAATTTTACAGAAGTAACAGACTGCATTATATGACAGAAGCTGTCTTTAAAAACACAAAATGGAGTCACTTAGGGCGAGAAGGGATTTGGCCCAGACCTTAGCCAGAAGCTTCAGTCATGTCAAGAGCCTTAGCTTGGATGCTTTTCCTCAAGACTCTTTAGACTCCCACCCCTAGGTAGGAAATCACTACTTTATAGTAAAGTGATATATCCAGCTTTTTATAATGATATGCCAGGAGTACCTCAAGGGAGTGAGACTTCTGATTCATCAAAAAAAAGATTAGTTAAGTTATGGGTAATTTTGGAATTGCCTCGTGTGCTTTGAAAATTAGCACATGTGGTGAATACCAGTTAAAGGAGAATAATGTATTAAGCAAAACATACCATTCTTTGATACTGCTAAATGGCAAGGAATTGATTATTCTCTGAATCTAATTAAATTAGATTTTTTTTTAAAGCATTTTTTCTTTTTTATTGTGCTTTAGGTAAAAGTTCACAGAGCAAATTAGGTTCCCATTCAGTAGTTTGTACATCGGGTGTTCCATGACACTGATTACATTCCCCACAGTGTGTCAGCACTCTCCCCATTTCTGCCCTGGGTTCCCCGTTTCCTTTCATCTGGATTTTCTACCCCTTCCTGCCTTCTCATCTTTGCTTTCAGGCAAATATTGTCCTTCTGATTTCGTATAATTGATTCCTGCCTTCTCATCCTTGCTTTCGGGCAAATATTGTCCTTCTGATTTCGTATAATTGATTCCTGCCTTCTCATCCTTGCTTTCGGGCAAATATTGTCCTTTTGATCTTGTATAATTGATTGTTCTAATGGACATGTTCCTCTTGGGTGTTAGTGTTTATTTTATGGGCCCGTCTCTTGTTTGACTGAAAAGGTGGTCTCCGGGAATGGCTTCATTTCCAGGTCAGAAGGGCGTCTTAGGGCCATAGTCTTGGGGGTTCCTCCAGTCTCTGTCAGACCAGTAAATCTGGTCTTTTTTGTGGATTTGATTTTTCTATATTTTTTTTCCCACCTGTCTGGTTCCCTCTGTTCTGAACCTAGTCGGAGTGGTTGGTAGTGGTAGCTGGGCACCATCTAGTTCTGGTCTTGGGGTTGTGTAGGCTGTGGTTCGTGTGGTCTGTTAGTCCTTCGGATTAACTGCTCCCTTGAGTCTTTGGTTTTGTTCACTCTCCTTTGCTCCAGATGATAAGAAACCAATAGTTGTATCTGAGATGGCCACTCGCAAGCTTTTAAGACCCCAGACGCTACTTACCAAAGTAGGATGCAGAGCATTGTCTATGTTGTGCTGGTTGATGTAAATGCCCCGAGTCCATGATCCTTGGCCTTCAAACCTAGGAACTTGGTCCTGTGAGGTGTTTGGTTACGTCTAAGAAGTTTCCATGACTGTGCCCCCTGTGGGCTCTATTGTCTGTGGTTGAGGTGAGGGTGCCCAGGTTGTCGGTCACTGGGTGGGTGGTATGGAAGTTCTCACTGACGGTTCCAGGTGGGCAGGGCTGTGTGAGGGTAGCCGGAGCAGGCACAAGCCTCCGGTTGCGGGGGTGGCGTATGGGGGGTGAGGCAAGGGGGTGTCGCCAGTCCACTGATGCCTACTAGGAGGATGTGTCCCTGATTGCTAGATTGTGATGCGGGAGAGGGTGTGCCACTGGTCCGTGGGCCCCCAGCGCAGGTGGCTAGAAGGATAGAGGCACTGCTGGTCTGCAGCCCCCCAGCACCGGTGGCTGGATGTAGGAGCGGGCACCTCTGGTTTGCAGGCTCCTGACACTAGTGACTGGGTGGAGCAGTAGGTGCCGCTGGTCTGTGGGCCCTCTGCTCTGGGGGCGGGGCGGTGGTGGGTGCCACAGGACCATGATCCCGTGCTGGGCGGGGTGTGGGGGGTGTAAGAGGGTGGGGCACCGCAAGTCCTTGGGTCCTGGCACGGGGGTTCAAAGGGCAAGGTGGGTGAGGTGAGTGTACTTAGCTTCCACAGGGTGGGGAGCACTGCTGCCTGGCTCCTGTTTGCTGCACCAGGTGATGGGGCTTTGGCTGGGAATGCTGCTTGCTTTGTCTCAGTGTGGCAGAGCTGTGCAGGTTCAGCTGACGGGCACCGGTGATCCATAATCCTTCATGTCTGTTGTTTTTGTACAGTCTCTCCTTCCACTTGGCACTTGGTCTGCTTCTTCAGCCTTGCCTTTGATGTTCAGGGTTCCAAGATTGTCGTCTCTATCCAGGTCACTTGTTTTCTCAGTCTTTGTTGTAACAAGGATGTTACGAGCATCTGACTATGCCGCCATCTTGGACCGCCCCCTCTGAAATAAGATTTTAAGGGAGAGGTTTCTATTTGAACAGAACTGGCAATGTACATTTGATAAAGCAGAAAGAATTTGTGTTTTTTTCTTTATTTAAATAAAGTTCATGTTTTCCTCATATAAAAGCAGAATATATTCATTTTATAATGTTCTTAAAATGTATGTAAATAGAAGAGTTAGCTGTTGTCCCACCACTAGGGTATTGGTTCATGTTTTTATTATGAAATTGCCAACGTACTCTATTGTGTTAGTCTGCACTCTGCTTTTATTTTCCTTACCTGTAAACATGCTTATGACACAGAATTATAAACCTCCTTTTTCATGGCTTCCTAAGTATGTATCATGACGTCACAAAAGTGAAGGCTTGGGGACAGACAGGGAAACGAGTATGGGAAACAGAACAGCTAGAACAACAGACTTGAGAAAGTTGACACACTGTGGAAAATGTCACCACTGTCACTGAACAGACTGTAGAAATTGTTAGATGGAAACCTAATTTGCCGTGTAAAGTTTCACCAAAAACACAATAAAATATTTTAATTAAAAAAACAAAGTCAAAAACCAAAACAAAAAAAAAAAATCTCATTGCCATCAAGTGGATTCCAACTCATGGCGACTCTACAGGACAGAGTAGAGCTGCCCCATAGGGTTTCCAAGCAGTGGCTGGTGGATTCAAACTGCTGACCTTTTGGTAAGCAGCCGCGCTCTTCTAGGTCAAGGCTTATGGAAGGGACACGTGATTGCGCCTGAGGTTGTGACTCTGTGCGCAGTCCCGTGTGACGCCTGCGCGCGGCCCCGGGTGACGTCTGCGCGCGGCCTCGTGTGACGCCTTTGTGCGGCCCCGGGTGACGCCTGCGCGCGGCCCTGTGTAACGCCTCTGCGCGGCCCCGGGTGACGTCTGCGCGCGGCCTTGTGTGACGCCTTTGTGCGGCCCCGGGTGACGTTTGCGCGCGGCCCCGAGTGATGTCTGCGCGCGGCCTTGTGTGACGTCTTTGTGCGGCCCCGAGTGACATCTGCGCGCGGCCCCGGGTAACGCCTTTGCTCTGTCCTGGGTGACGCCTGCGCGCGGCCCTGTGTAACGCCTTTGCGCGGCCCCGGGTGACGCCTTTGCGCGGCCCTGGGTGACATCTGCGCGCGGTCTTGTGTGACGCCTTTGTGTGGCCCCGGGTAACGCCTTTGCGCTGTCCTGGGTGACGCCTGCGCGCGGCCCCGGGTGATGTCTGCGCGCGGCCCCGGGTAACGCTTGTTCGTTTGTGGGACTCTCTGCAGCACCAGATGCCTCTCTTCCGGAAGAAGATGGTGTGGGAGATACTTCATCAGCAGTTGCTGTGAGTGTGCCTGCCCGTCCCGCTGGCTGCTGGTGGTTCTTCCTGGATGGTTCCATATACCTCATGCCTTGTGGGCTGAAAACTCCCTGCACCGCCTCTGTTCTCTTCCAGGTACTGAGCTGTCGAAAGTGCATGGAGGCCTCTGACCGCACCCCAGCCCTGACTTGGGGTGTGGAGGCCTGCTTGCAGCTCTGTTTGTGAGGGCTGTGCCTGCTCAGAGCTCTGGACTCTTCAACCCACACAAGAACAAACGCTAAGTCATACTTTTTTTTGGAACATGTTTTTTCCCGGTGAACGTGGGAATGCAGGTTTTATTCTGATTGTTTTTTCCTGTGTGTGTCCGTGCGTATTCATCTGCTCACTCATCTGCAAACAGAATGGGCAGTGGCCGTTTCCCCTGCTCTTCTAGATAACTAACTCTAAGTTCCTTGTTTGAACTATTTATTTCTGAAAGGAAAGTTAATCAAGCTACCACTCCCTGCTGAAGGTCAAGAGGGTAATCCGTGGGAGGAGGAAGGAGGTGTTAATTAACTTCTCTAACGCTGGAGCAGCGACTGCCACCTTGAAGCTGGAGATCTTTTTATTTGAGGCCTGAGCGTGCGGGGAGAGGTGCTCTGGCGTAGGGCCGGTTGCCTCTCAGAGGAGGCCTGACACTCCAGCATTGGCCTGGTGTTGTGGAAAAGAGGAACTGTGGTCAAGGAACTCTGGCTCTCCAGCGTCTTCAGAAGCGTGTCACGGTCATTCTAAAGAGACTTTCCTGTCTGGAAATGAGGTGACTTGACTTTCTCTCAAAACGATTTGAAGTAATTATAAACCCCAAATCTTCACTTTCACCCCAGATCTGGTCAAGCGGAAACCTCAGAATTGTAAGGGCTGGCCTGAGCTGTTTATTTCAAAAGATACTATTCAATCTAAAGCTATTTTTCCTCAAAGTTTTTTTTCTATATAAAGCCAGAATTAAGTTTTGTACTCATTAGGATTAACAGTCCCCTACCCTGCCCCCACTGAAATTTGTGGAAGAAAATTTAATAGTTGGCTCTGAGGTTGCCGGTTACACAGTAATCTATTTTGCATAAGAAAGTTTGTATTTAACGTTTTTGTTCATTAAGAACCTTACAGATGTAGTTATGCATCTTTAATTTCAGAAAGTTTTAGAGTTGGTGAGACCATATTTTCCAAGATCTAGTGCCTAGTGTTGCTTTTTCGATGTAATAAAAGGTAGTCTGACAGAACCTGAGAAGTATATGCTGACGTGATTTCTAACCCTGTCCCTACTTACACCTCCCAAACTTGGCCTGGTGCATAAAAGCAAGAGGTGGAGCCAGAAAACGTTGGCCCATGTTAGCGACGAAGCGACACGTCTGCCATCGGAGGGCCCAGGCTGTGGGTTGCTGAGGCATCCTGGGGGTAGTGCTGCATGTGGATTTCCTGAGACCTGTGGGAGTCTTGGTGCACGACCAGGGCCTGTGATACGCGCTGACAGTGCTGTGTCCACCTGATGGCCAGACCAGGGGCCACTTGATGCACTGATGAGCGAGCTGGCCGTGCTGACTCTCCAGCCGAGGCTGCGCAGAGACGCCTTCCTGCTGCCCGAGCTGTGCCAGTGAGTCCTGGGGGCAGGAGCTGGCAGCCTGGGATTCACCGGGCCTCAGCGTACTCAAGAGCCAGCTCCCACCCAGCCCCAGTGCACAACACCTGAGAATTTAGTACCTTGATTCCGATTTGACCTCTGTTGGGTGAATCCTGTCAGAAATGGCAGCTTGTATTCAAATGAAGGGGTGCTGGGGGTTCTTCAGTATTTGAGGGGCTCCTTAGGAGCAGCTTGCACTCAGCTTTCCATTAATGTGCCCCCTTCAGGACCAAACTGAAATGGTAAGAGCAGAGTTAAGATCTAGAGCGGCGTTCTCCTTTACCCTGAGTTTCATACTGAGTAGGATGTACTGTGGGGTCATGTTTCTGTAGGCACTGACATGTCTTCCTTGCCGCAGAGAAACTTGTTGGTAATCACTTTTTTTTTTATTTCTACACAGTTTATGAGAAAAGGGGTCAAGTGATAAGAATAGCTGTTTTATCAACAGCCAGTTGTTGACATTAAAACCAGCGATGTTTCTATCGCAGTAGCTTGCGGGCCTGAAGAAAGGTGCAGTGACCGGCGTTCTGTTTTTAGTGGCTAGTCTCTCCTAAAGACTGATAAAGTAAAAATAATTATTGGTGAGCCTGTGTCTCTCTCGTCTGCCCTTATGCTAGAGCGGGGATGGGGTGCGAGAGATGGCGCGGGAGGGAAGCAGCTTGGAGCCTGAGGAAGGTGCTCTCTGGAGGCCGGTATTTCCCCTCGGTTACCTAAAGCTGTTAGAACCTCCGAGCTTTTCCTCCTCCCAAATCCTAAGCACAGCTTGGGGAACCCCATGCAGAAGGGTGGATATTTGCCTGCACCATGAGGAGTTACCTGGTGCTGGGACAGAGGCGGGGGTGCAGGGAGACCTCAGGATATAAATAAATAGGCAATGTAGAGAAATTTAAGTTTGCAGTAATTTTAGTACCGTGGTTAAGCTACATTGTTTCTGTTGGCTTTTGTGGACTTAATGGGGAACCTAATCTCTTTATAACAGTTTCTTTGAGGAAGAACTCCAAACATCTGACAGCCAAACAAACTTTTAGTATCTAACTCATTTGTAAATTGGGAGTCCATCTAGCTATTGCTTTGATATATGTGTGTGTGTGTGTATGTATATTTTATTTACGTAATATATAGCAGGAGGGGGTTTGGGTATATTGGAATAGGTGTTGATTTTATCTCTTTACCAATAAATTCACCCCTTTAATTCAGTGGCTTTCCAGTTTTCTTTTATTACAACTCCCAGTATTGAATGTGTTTTATGTTGTGACCAGTGCACACATATCTATATGAATACACAAACAATACTTGCTCCTTATCCTTGCTAGCTTTATTTCAGTTGTTTTTTTTTTAAATATGGGTTGTGACCACTCAAGTTGATTTCCCAATTCATCGGTGGATAGGAATTACACTGTTCTAAATGACCTGACAGCAAGATGCAAGTTATGTTTCAAACGGTAAAGCTTGAGACCACAAAAATAGGATAAATGTGAAGCTGTTTTGAGATGGATCAATCCAGATCTTCTAGGAAAATGGGCCAGAAGCATTCAGACCCTCAGTGGAAATGTGTGGTGTAAACAGTTGTTCTTCAGCGTCTACATTGGCATTTCCCAAAATGTGTTTAGTAGAAGTCCTGTCGCTTCTGCATAGGACTGGAAACACAAGGGCTCTATGAACAGATGAGTATGTTTGCCATGTCTTTTCCTGCTGGGGATACCCATCAAACGTTCTGAGACGTTTACGCTAACGAAATCTGTCTTAACCTAGTGCTTCTCAAAACTTGGACTTGAGCCCTCCTCTTGGCAATTCCTGTTAACATCCAGTGGAACTGTTTTATGGGATGCACTTTGGAAGTGCTGGGAGAAGCAACAGAGTTCATGGAAGCATGTCTTTTAAATATACACTGGAGAAGCTTTGCAGTGCCCCCTCCCCTCCCACTGCCTTCCTTGAGGGCATATGGGGACCATACAGTCTGGTCCCACAGTACCACCCTGTCCCGTCTTAAACAGTTTTCTTTATTACATCAGCAATAAATGTTCATGGTAGAAATTTAAGATACTGATTAAAAGGTAAATAATAAGAATTATGCAATCCACCACTCAGAATTAATAACTATTAATATTATATATATGGTTATATAGCCCTTTTCCACTTAATTTATTTCGAACATCTTTTCATGTCAATAAACGTTGATGTCATTTTAATGGCTTCGTAGTCTTCCACTGTATGGCTGTGACGTTTCCTCCAGTACTGTTGGACTCTGGGCATCCCGGCTTTTACTTTATGGCCACTAAATGTCCAGGTATGTACCGTCTTTGACAATGCTTACATTATTCCCTTAAGAGAAATTCTTGGAATTAAAATTTCTGGGTTAAAAGTTATATATGTTAAAACAAATCAAAACCAAATAAATGAAACGGAAGAATCAGGAAATCCACTGATTGATATTTTGACTTTTATTTCTTCCAGCCCAGGCTAATGATTTATGTCTCCATTTACTTACATTTTATGGTAATTTTCATGTATCGTTCATTCTGAGAGAGTTATTTTTGCCATGATTTGCAGATGAGTTTATTTTAAACTAGTTGTTGCTGGCATGTAAGAAAGTTAGCTAGTTTTTATATACAGGCGTCCTTCCTGGATTACCATTTGATTCCCAGGCTTGGATGCGATCCTTTACAGAGCAAGAATTTTGTAAAATTCACTGAACTCTTAACTAGTTTTGAAATTTTGAAAAAATTTTCTGTTTTTTTTTTTCCCCAGGATTTTGAGGGTCGGTAACAATATAATTATTTTCTCCTTTTAGGTATTTCTCATTTCCTGTTTGATTTCTTATTTCTCACAGCAACCTTCTAAAGTAGGCATCATTCTTCCTGGTTGAGGAGACTCCCTCGGGCTAAGGAGCTAGAGCCCACACTAAGACATGTCACAGTGACAGGAATCACAGTCAGATTGTATCAGATGCTCCTTCCTCCCGAGGGGGATCCCAGGTGTGTTCTGCGTGGATAGACGGATGTGACTAAGGATGGAACTGCCCTTCATTTCTGAAATACATTCTCCTTGGGCGTGGTTACCAGTCATTTTGCTAATTTATTTAGGATTTTTAAATGTTTACTCATCAGTCCGATTGGGCTGTGCTTGGGGGGGGGGCACTTCTGTCAAGTTTTGGTATCAGGGTTATGCATCTTTGGTAAAAAATAATTGGGAAGTGTCCCATCTTTTTAATGTTCTGTCATATATAAATAGCATTGGAGTTCTGCTAGGACATGCTTCCACCCCCGCCTGTCCTCCCTGAGACACGGGCCAGAGCCATTTGTAATTTTTGTTACGATTATTGGACAATTTAGCTTTTTTTCCCCTCAAGTTTTGGTAAGACGCTTTTTTAAAAAACAAAGTCATCCTTTTCATCCACATTTTCAGCTCTCAGCGTGTTTTTTTAAATAGCTTCATTGTGATATAATTCACATAACATACAATTCGCCTTTTAAAAGCGTACGATTCAGTGTTTTTTAGTCTATTCAGTGAGTTGTGCAACTGTCACTACAAGGAATTGTAGAACATTTTTCATCACACACACAGACACATGCGTGCACACACACAGACGCGCGCACACACAGACACACCCCCCCACACACAGACACACCCACAGACACGCACGCACACAGACCACACACACACACACACACACACACACACACACACAGACACACACACACCCCACACCCACAGACACACACCCACACACACGCCCACACACCCACACACACCCCACACCCACAGACACACACACCCCCCCACACACACAGACACACACCCCCACACACAGACACACACACCCCCCCCACACCCCCCCACACACCCCACACCCACACACACCCACACACACGCCCCCACACACACACACCCCACACACAGACACACCCCCACACACACACCCCCACACACAGACACACACACCCCCCCACACACCCCACACCCACACACACGCCCACACACACACACACACACCCCCACACACACACCCCACACACACCCCACACACACAGACACACACACACACACACCCCCACACACACACACACCCCCACACACACCCCCCACACACAGACACACACACACACACACCCCCCGCCCTAGTCCCCAACAGCCACTAATCTACTTTCTTCTCTATAGATTTGCTTCTTCTGGACATTTCATATAAGTGAGATCATACAATATATGACTTATGCCTGGCTTCTTTCACTTAACATAATGTTTTCAAGGTTCAATTCATATATCAATGTTTCATTCTTTTTATTGCCGAATAATATTCCGTTGTGGATATAACACATTTTATCCATTCTTCAGTTGATGGCCATTGAGTGGTTTCTACTTTTGGGCTATTATGAATAATCCTGCTATGAACACTTGTGTACAAGCCTTTGTGTGGACATATGTTTTCATTTCTCTTGAATATATACCTAGAAGTGGAGTTGCTGGGTAATTCAATAACTCTTTAACTTTAGCATGGGATTTTAAGTAGTAATGGCTTTTAGTTTTTTTTTCAGTATTTTTCACATCTTTGGTTATTATATCTTTATCATTTTAAGTGGATGAGTACATATTTTTTATTCTTCATTAGAGTTTTTAGAAATTTGTTCATTATTTAAAGATCAAGTTGTTAAATTTATCAATTCTCTATCTGTTAGTTATTTAATTTCTGCATTTGTATTTGTCAGCTCCTCTTGCTTTCCTTAGGGATGTTTTTGTTCTCTTAAAAGTACTAAGTTGAATGGGCAATTCTTTTTTTTTTTTTTTCACTTTGCTGTTTAATACAACTTTGAGCATATTCCCCAAGTTGTAGTATGAAACATTTCCAATATTGTTATTTACCAAATGGACCGTGACTGTAATTGTGATGTCCCCCTTTACCCAAGAGTTGTTTAGGGACTGTTTGTATTTTGTGTTTGTTTGTTTTTAATTTCAAGTGGTTGACTGCAATGCAGCAAAACTAGAAATCAGTGAAAGCTCAACTGCTAAAAAGTATACACGGCTTATATAATTTCTGCTTTTTGAAATCAATTGATTATCAATCAAGCATTAGTGCAGGAAGCAGAAAATTCTCTAGGCATTTTAGGCAGGGATGGATCTCATACAAGGGACTAAGATGATTATAAAATGATTGGAAGGGCTGAAGGCATAGGTTCTAGGCTGAGCTTCCAGAAGTGTCTCCCAGATCATTGGAGACCTGGCCCTCATGGGGAGCCATGACCCTTGATGCTGCTCTGGAACTGTCAGTTCTAGAGTACCCCTTTAGCCCCCAACCGGAAGGCAGGAGTCAGGGTGTCTGTGTCGTAGTCACTGTCACCACCCCAGGTCTCTCTTCCCAAGCACAACGCTGGCGATTGGACCTTCAAAAGCTGCTGCAGAAAAAGCTCACATATCCAGTGACCTGCTCGCCAGCAGCTGAAAAGGACAGGAAAATGACTTCTGCCTTGCCTCTGTCTTCTAGGACTCCGGTGAGTGCGTTTAATTAGAGAAACCTAGTAAGGTGTCTGTGAAATGTCAATTTTAGCTTTCCACCCTCTGCATCTGGAACTGTGGTTATCAAACCTGTGTTGCACATTAGAATCAGCTAAGCAACTTTTTAAAAATCCTAGTACTTCAGACCAATTATATCAGAATCTCAGGATGGCATCCTGGAGTTGGTAATTCCCAAGCTTCTAGCTGACTTAAGCTATCAAAGACTGAGAAAGGTTAGCTAAAATTGTAACTGTTATTGTGTATCTGTAAGTGACTTCTTGTATTTCGAGTACCTTTTCTATTAACTTGCAGCAGTATTATTCCATAAATAAAGGCTTACGTGCTATGGTATGTTTACTTTGGAGTCCTTGGGTGGTACAAACAGTTAACTTGTTTGACTGCTAATCAAAAGGTTGGAGGTTTGAGTCCACCCAGAGGTACCTTGGAAGAAAGGCCTGGTGATCTTCCAAAAATCAGCCATTGAAAGTCCTACGCTGTACGGTTCTACTCTTAACACAAGGAGTCACCACGAGTCGCAGTCCACTGGACCGCAGCTGGTTTATGTGCATGTTATCAATATGTTTTCTGTCTCAATGCTTTTTGAATTGGATTCTACTTTGTCTAATACCAACATAGAGTGATCTTGCTTTCTTTTGGTTGCCTGATAGTTGGATTTTGTTTTTTGACCCAATCTGTAAGGGAAACCAGATCAAGTTACATATGTTGTTATAACTGATATATTTGCTATGAACACTCTTGTTTCCAAATTGTCCATAGTATTTGGAATATAATTTCTTTGCATTTTTCTTTTCCAAACTTTCTGAAAATATATGTTCTGTCCCATCCCCCTTTGTTCTTCTTCGGATGCGCTTTAATTTTGTCTCACTCCTAAGGTTCAGCCAAAACTCATACTATCATAACTGTCCTTGGTGTGTAAGAAAAAAAGACCAGTAGCAGTTATCAGCTCTGCTCGGTAGGCGAATTAACGTTAAAATGTCTCTTTTAATGGACGATTTTTATTATCTTTTTTTCAATTACTTGGGAAAAAAAGCTATTTTGGAAATTTTCAGACATACACAAAAGAATAGATACAATAATATAATATGCCTTTATGTACCCATCATTCCCCATCAACAGTGGTTAAAATGTGGCTAATCTTGACTCACCTTTTTTTTGTCTTCCCCAGAGGGGAAGTGGGGGAAGGCCTGGAATATTTTAAAGCAAAACCCTGACATCATTATCACTGTACCTGTAAATACTTAAGAACATCACCCTAACAAAAAATAACTTTGAAAAAAGCCAAAGTCATTTTCATACCTAACAAAATAAGAATTTCCTAGTATCATCTCATACCCAGTTCACATTCAAATTTCCCTGATTGTTTGAAAAATGTTTTATGATGTTTCTAATCAGGATCTGTAGTGGGCTGAATGTTAGACCCCCAAAAGATACGTCCAGGTCCTAATCCCCGAAACCTGTGACTATTACCTTCTATGGCAAAGAATAAATATTACCTTCTATGGCAAAAGTAAGGATTTTGAGAGGAGGTGCCTTTCCTGGATTACACGAAGAAGCCCTAACTGCAATCACGTGTATCCTTCGAGAGGTAGAGGCAGTTTTGAGACAAAAGGAGGTGCAGCAGTGTGATTGCAGGCAGAGATGGAAATTACACGGTTACATGTCAAGGAATGCCTGGAACCATCAGGAGCTGGAAGAGGTAAGGGGCTGATTCGCCTGAGAGCCTTAGGAGGATGTGATGGATTGAACTGTGTCCCCCTAAAATGTGTGTCAACTTGGCTAGATCATGATTCCCATTATTGTGTGATGGTCCACCATTCTGTCATTTGGTGTGATTATCCTATGTGTTGTAAATCCTGGCTCTATGATGTTAATGAGGCAGCATTAGAGGCAGTTATGTTAATGAGGCAGGACTCAATCTACAAGATTAGGTTGTATCTTGAGTGAATCTCTTTTGAAATATGAAAGAAATGAGCAGAGAGACAGGGTGACCTCATACCACCAAGAATGAAGAACCAGAAGGGCAGTGCATCCTTTGGACCTGGGGTCCCTGTGCTGAGAAGCTCCTAGACCAGGGGAAGATCGGTAACAAAGACCTTCCCCCAGAGCCAACGGAGAAAAAGAATTTCCCCAGGAGCTGGCACCCTGAATTTGGACTTCTAGCCTCCTAGACTGTGAGAGAATAAATTTCTCTTTATTAAAGCTGTCCACTTGGGGTGTTTCTGTTACAGCAGCACTGGATGACTAAGAGGGAGGGGAGCCCTGCAGATGCCTCGATTTCAGACTTCTAGTCAGAGGGACCCATCAAGTCGACTGATTCATAGGGACCCATGTGACACAGTACTGCGCCACGGGGTTTTCTTGACTGTAATCTTTCTCCCGCAGAGCTGGGAGGTTTGAACTGCCAACCTTTCAGTTAGCAGCCAGGCGCTTAACCAGTTGTGCCACCAGAGCTAGGAAATCCTACGGGGCAGTTCTACTCTGTCCTGTGGGTCACTGTGAGTCAGAATTGACTGGGTGGCACGTAACAACAGTCTCCAGAACTGTGGGAGTAATTGGTGTTTAAACCACCAAGTTTGTGGTAATGCATCATGGCAGCACTGGGAAAGTAATGCAGGATCTCAGTAAAATCCACACGTCGCCTTTGGTTATTGTGTCTCTTAGTCTCTTTTGGCATCCCTTGGTGGTGCGAAGTTAAGCCCTCCGCTGCTAAAGAAAGCTTAGCAGTCCGAGTCTACCCACAGTCACCTTAGAAGAAAGGCCTGGCTATCTTCTCCAAAATAAGCCACCAAAAAACCTATGGGGCACAGTTCTACTGTGACACACATGGGGTCGGCATGAGCCTTGAAGGCAACTGGTTTGGTTCTTTTGTTTTAGTCTCTTATTCAGTAACAGCCTCCTTCCTTGCCTTTTTTTTATGCGATTATTGTACGGAAAGGGGGCTGCCCAGTGAAACACCCCACACTCTGGATTTGGCTTATAGCTCCTTGGTGTTTAATGCATTCCTCTGTCCCTCCTATTTCTTGTAAACTGGTAAGCTCCATCTAGAAGTTCAATCAGATTCAGGTTCCATTTATTATGAGTGGTCCTTTATTTGGCTTTGTCTTTCCGTTAGTTGAAAATATTCGCACAATTATTTTCAAGAAGGGCATAGCAATACTCTGAATCCTTGCAAATATGAGAATTCTTCTGAGGTCTTCCAGCATGGAAGACAACTTGACTGAGAATAGAAGTTGAGTCTCAGTCCTTCTTCTCGTCAAGGCTTGTTTTCTGGCATTTAGTGGAACAGATCTGAAACTAGCTTGTTGTTTGTTTTGTAAGTAACATTATTATTTTGGTCAGTGTCTTATTAGAATTTTCATTCTAGCCAAAAAACTTGGCAGAGTCTGTCTAGGTATGAGTCTGTTTTTGTCTGATTATATTAAGGTGCTGGTTTGTTGCTGCTACAAAGACCATAAAACAAACAAAAACAAAAAAACGAAACAAAAAAGCAAGCAAACGCACAGCCATCGAGTGATTCCGACTCATAGCCACCCCACAGGACAGAGTGGAACTGCCCCACAGGGTTTCCAAGGCTGTAAATCCTCACGGAAGCAGACGGCCACATCTTTCTCCCGCGCAGGGGCTGGTGGGTAGGAACAGCCGACCTTTCGGGTAGCAGTCGAGCGCTTTAACTGCTGCGCCGCAAGGGCTCTGTAATAACAGAGGCGTAAGCAAGATAGAATGTTCTCTCTTAGGTACAGGTTAACGTCTAGGCGGTGCAGCGCTGATGTGGCAGCTGCAGAGTGTCAGGACTACCCTAACTTCTGGCCTCCATTGTGTTTACGGCCATTCCAGCTCCCAACGCCACCACCTGCGCTCCATCCAGCAGGAAAGGAGGCTCATCCGCCTTTTAAAAGGGTGCGCTGTGGAGAGATGGCCAGTAAGTCCTTCCCTGTCTTTTTTCTCGGTGGTTCCATGAAACTAGACCATGCCATGCGCTGAAGCTTTCTCATTCCGGTTCTGTGTATCTTATCATATCTCAGTTTTCCTTGCTTTTTCATATTGTTTATTTTTTTAGGTCTTTTTGGCACTGAGTTTTCATATTTTTTGATGTTTAATGAGAAACTGTAAGAAGCAACACTGAAGGCTGCTAACTGGGAGCTGTTTCGGAATTGGGAGTAGAAACCCTGGTGGTGCAGTGGTTAAGAGCTAGGTTGTCAACCAAAAGGTCGGCAGTTCAAATCCACCGGAAACTCTGTGGGGCAGCTCTTCTCTGTCTTATGAGTTGGAATCGACTCAATGGTAATAGGTTTGTTTGTTTTTTTACTTGTATTTAAGGAGCCCTGGTGGTGCAGTGGTTAAAACGCTTGGCTGCTAAGTGAAAGGTCAGTGGTTTGAACCCACCAGCCACTCTGGGAGAAAGATGTGGCAGTCTGCTTCCGTAAAGATTACAGCCTTAGAAACCCTATAGGGCAGTTCTACTCTGTCCTGCAGGGCCACTATGAGTCGGAATCCACTCGACCGCAACGGGTTAGGCTTTTTGGTTTTCTTATATTTAAATTAGAGACCCTGATTATCATGCTCAACCTTGCATTTACAGAGAAGGCCGGTCTCTACCAGACTGCTGTGCACAGGGTCGCACAGCTAGTGCATAAGCAAGCGGGAGGAAAGTCTGGGAGGTGCGAAGGAAAGGAACTCAGACCGGCACGGTGCCCGCGCCGGGCCCGTCTAGCCCCTGCGCCGGCCCCGCCCCGCCCCAGCACCCGGCCCCAGCGCCCAGCCCCTACCCATCCCCGCCCCCGCGCCCAGGCCGGCCCCGCCCCCGCCCCTGCACCCAACCCCTCCCCACCCCTGCCCCGCCCCCGCGGCGGGCCCCTGCCCGGCCCCGCCCCAGCGTGATGCAGATCTTGCCCTGGTGCCTTTTCCCTCCACAGCCTTCGCTTTCTGAGCAAGGCCTCCCGTGACTACCAGTGATGGATGGTGGCTTTCGAAGGTGTTACGGTGAAGGAGCTGGGAGCTGTATGTCTCCACAATGTGATTTTTAAGAGCAAGAGAAAGCAAGTCGTAGACATGTGGAGTGATTGGAGGAACAGAAAAGGCAAGACATCTTCAAACCTTAGGAAAGATGTCCTACATGAGTAGCAGGTACTGTCTGTGGTGCGGTCGTAGGGAGACCAGATTGCAGGTCATTGGAAGGAAGAATTGCTGGACGCGGGGCTATTCAAAGAACCGTTTGCCTTGGGAGCCAAGTTTCCCCTTCAAAGATTGGGATGGTCAGTTGTTGCCGCGATGTCTGAGGGCATTTATGCCCTCCTAGGACAGTGGACTGGGTCTTTCCTAGCACTGCTGTTCTATGAAGCTAGATCCAGATAGCTGGAGGTCATTGGAGTCAAATGGGAGCCTTCCCCTCTGTGTATTGTCAGTCACAACAGGGAGATCGAGGTGGTGCCCTAAAATTCACCTTAGGACAAACTGAACGCCCTGGACCCAGGAGCAAATCACTGCTTTCATTAGCGAATACAGAGAGCACTGAGGTCAGGTTCAGATATAATGTTCTGTGAGGTCTTCCCCTCATGCCGACTGTTTCTAAGACAGCAAGAGCTGTTAAGAACAATCACGGTTTCTAGAAAGACAAGGACTTTATGTAGCTGCTGTGAACTAGAATAGACAGTTAGTCTGTACATGGGGTAAGTCTTCAATCTCAATTCATCAGCACTAAGGGGAAGGCCAATAGAAAATGATAAAAAAGGTGGCAGCAGCAATTAAGGGTAATTATCAGGGGACTTGCTAGCGGTGTTATTAGGCATTAGCAATAGCAGGGATGGCAGAGGCCAAAGGAATCCCCCACTAGGATTTAAGACATTGTGAGATTCAGTTGCAGATATGGTTTAGGCTGGTTTCTAATGATCTAGCTGTGGATCTAGTTGTGGGATGTGGGAACAAGGTCAAATGCTTTTCACACTTTTCAGGTCTTTATCCCACCTCTGTCCACTCAGTCGTTGAGTCATTCAGATCCTGATGCCAAAACCAAACCAAAAACCAAACCTATTGCCGTTGAGTTGGTTCCGACTCCTAGTAACTCTACAGGACAGAGTAGTACTGCCCTGTAGGGTTTCCAAGGCTGTAAATCTTTACGGAAGCAGACTGCCACATCTTTCTCCCATGGAGTGGTTGGTGGGCTCGAACCGCTGACCTTTTGGTTAGCAGCTGAGCACTTAACCACTGTGCCACCAGGGCTCCCTCAACTGATGCCAGGTCATCAGTTTTCCCTGCTTGCCATCTTAAAAGTCCCTGGTTTTCTCCCATCCTTGCCTTCTGCCCCAGGGGTCAAGATGCCATCTTCTTCTCTAAGGCAAACCCTTTCCTTTTGTTCTTTGTTGAAAGCCCTCCAAACTTCTAACTGGTCTATCAATTATCCTTTTTCTCATGTTTCTAAGTTCTCCCTCTATGCTGGAATCCTCTTCTAATCTGCAACCAACCTATACCGTCCTCCCTTTCTGGAGCGCCATATTGGAGGAAACAAGAATGGCATGGAGGCAGAGGTGGGGGGAAATGAACAGGATGTTCATGCATAATCAAGTCCAGTGAGATGTTAAACCCACTGCCTTCAAGCCAATTCTGAATCATAGTGACCCTATAGGACAGAGTAAAACTTCCATAGGGTTTCCAAGGCTGTAATCTTTACAGAAGCAGACTGCCACATCTTTCTCCCGTGGAGCAGCTGCTGGGTTTGAACCACTGCCTTTCGGTTAGCAGCCAAGCACTTAGCCACCGTGCCACCAGGGCTCCTCAGTGGGATGTTAGTTCATTAAAAGACCACTGTGAGTCATGGATAGTCAAGGGGTTCAAGGGAGCGAGGGACGTGCTGAGTAGTGTTAGTGAACGAAACCTTTGTTGTTGAGCTGTTCCCATTTTAACAACTTCATTTTATTTTAGCATAAAATTATGTGCAATTAGGACTTTCTGGGAAAGTTAGGTGTAGTAACTTTAGTGTTGGTGGTATTAACAACCAGGATGTCTTGTCAAGACAGGAGAAATCTGGGAGTTATAGCAGAAAAAATTAGTAATACAACGTCTAGCTCCTGTCCGGAGGTGAGATGAGAAGGCAGAGAGGGTCAGGAGCTGGTTGAATGGACACCGGAAATCCGGGGCGGAAAGGAGGAGCGTGCTGTCACGGTATGGGGAGAGCAACTAGGGTCACATAACAATGTATATATAAATTTTTGTACGAGAAACTAACTTGAATTGTAAACTTTCACTTAAAGTACAATAAAAAAAATAATACAATGTCTGTAATGGTCTTAGCCCACATGTGGATAGTTGGTCCGAGCCCAGTGCACACACATAAAGCTGTTCTAAGCTGCAGTAAGACAGGATGGCATGTTCTCCTGTAGAGAAGAGTTTCCAGCTTGTGCTGCCCTCGTGAAGCTCAAGAGAGCCAAGCAGAAGTGCTCAATAATCCAGCAATTGGGTTCCTCAAAAATGGGCTGCAGGGAGAAAGAAGTCTGCTTAGAACAAGGCCAGCTGGTATCTTTCTAAGTCTTCCGCCTGCACGTGGTCTCCCCTTGTTTCTGCAACTCTAGGACAGCTTATGGGTGCTCTGTACCAGGGCGAGTCTGGTGTCATCTCTGCACCGCCTGCCCTGCCTTTTTCTCACACGTTCATAGACCGTTTTTGGAACGGGCACTCGAAGATCTCAAAGTCAAACCTCAAACCCAAGGAATGTAACTAACAGAAGAGGCAGCCAAGAGGGTCCTTTTTGGAGGTCCCTATGTCTCTTCTCCCCCACCTTAATCCCTTGTCATCTTGATGGTTATTACCAAGCCCTTGGGCACGTATTTAAAACTGTTCCTTTAAAGATGTGCAGTTTCTCTGCCCGATCATTGACACGAACGCCTCAACCCAGCGAGCAGCTGTCAGTAATAACCCTGATTGCCTGCAATTCCTCAGCTCTTCCTGGGCTGTCAGCTGATGGTCTGTCTCTACCTGAGACAGTGAGCTTGAGTGCTAAGTGGTGCAGAGGGGAGATGGAGCCACAGGTACAGGGACGCTAATGGCAAAGCGACAGCGTGTCCCTGCCCATATTCATGCCAACCACAGCAGAGAGGATGACAGTGGGAGGAACAGCTTTGTATCTGCACACCAGGAAACTTTAACATCAGCATCACGTAAATGGGACATAATGAGAAAATCAGGAGTGGCGATGGGACTCCAGTGAGGAACACATTTTAAGTCATTTAGGAACCCTCAGAGTCTGCATAAGGCGAATGAGGCTACGTCGGAACCCAGCAGTTCACCACAATCTGCCCCTCCTGTGCTATGAACCAAAAAAAGTTGCCTTGAGTCGGTTCCAACTCATGGCAACCTCATGCATTTCAGAGTAGAACTGAAATCCATAGTTTTCAGTGGCTGTGACCTTTTGGAAGCAGATCACCAGGCTTTTCTTCTGAGGTACCTCTGGGTGGACTCAAACTGCCAACCTTCTTGTTAGTAGCTGAGCACTTAACCATTTGCTCCACCCATTAAGACCAAAAACCCATTGCCGTCAAGTCGATTTTGACTTACAGCGACCCTACAGGACAGAGTAGAACTGCCCCGCAGGGTTTCCAAGTAGCGCCTGGTGAATTCGAACTGCCAACCTTTTGGTTGGCAGCTGAACTTTAACCAGTACGCCACCAGGGTTTCCACAGTCACCTCAAAAAGCCTAACTGACAACGTCTGTACAGTCAAGTAGGAGCCCTGGTAGCACAGTGGTTAAGCGCTGAACTGCTAACCGAAAGGTGTGGCAGTCTGCTTCTGTAAAGATTTACAGCCTTGGAAACCCGGTTGGGCAGTTCTACTTGGTCCCTGTTCTATAGATTCGCTGAGTTGGAATTGACTCAACGGCAGTGGGGTTTTTTGGCTGGTGCAGTCAAATGGTTATCTCTTTATTCCTAAGATTTCTTGGACTTTTACCAGCTGTCTCTGGTAGGCCCATAGGTCTATAAACATAAGGTTATAAATGGAGCAGGACCCTTCTCATACAACCTCTTCACAGCACACTGGGCAGACCAGGTCCACCTCCTCTCCCTTCTCCAGTCCAACGCTGATCCTGTACTCATCTGCAATACTTAAAGAGTACTCCCCACTGGGTTGTGAAGTACCTCTTCCCTTGGACTGTCAGGCTTCTTATCACTCCTCCCCCACATAAATAGATGATTTCCTTGGCAGTGCTGTAAGTTACTTTTTAAAACTATAGGTATCAAGTCTTCCCTAGCTTGACATGCAAGACAATCCATCCCCTAGTTCAGTGGTTCTCAAACTTTAGCTGCAACAGAATTGCCTGGAGGGCTTGTTGAAACACAAATTGAGGGGCCCTACCCCCAGAATTTCTGATTCAAGGTGGACCCCTAGAATCCACATTTCTAACAAGGTCCTGAGTGATACTTATGCTACTGGTCTGGGGACCACACTTAGAGAACCACTGAGCTAGTCTGGGGCCCTGGCGGCACAGTGGTTAAACAGCTCGGCTGCTCACCAAAAGGTCGGCAGTTCGAATCCACCAGCCACTCCTTGGAAACCTCATGGGACAGTTCTACTCTGTCCTATAGGGTCGCTATGAGTCAGAACCGACTCGACGGCGAGGGGTTTGGTTTGGAGCTAGTTTAGCTTCTTCAGAAGACCTTCCTGGTTGAAGCCAGCCTCCTCAGAGCAGCTTCTCAGCTTCCCAACTGCCCATTTTCAAGTCCACTCAGAGTCTGAGCCCGGCTGACGCGCTGGGATGAGGCAATGCTTAGTAAAATAAGAGACCAAGACACCGGGATCTTGTTAGCTGGATATATTTCTTTTTTTTTTTTTTTTTTTTTTTTTGTCACAGAACACTGTTTGCAGTAGAGGAAACTGGCATTGCAGTCGGGTTGGTATAATGGCTTGTTCACATAAACCAGTATATGTTCATCCTTTAGCACAAAAAGCCCTACTGGCACGTACCCTATTGAAACTCAGGACATCTCCAATATTTTCTCTCTCTGTTTTTCTTTGTCAGCTTTTTTAATAAACATTTTCAAGGTTTGTCCACAAGAAGGCCACAGAGGTTCTTGGCTAGCGGAAGACAACTCAGAACAGTTGTTTCACACTTGGACTACCGCCTTCTCCAGGCTGGCAGTTGATATTGTATTTTTTTCTCCAACTCATTTTTATTAAAAAAATAAAAAAATGCTCCAACTATCAGTTTTACAAAATCTCTAAGGGAAACACAAGAGCAAGGTGCTGAGGTAAAAAACACCTGAGGTAGCTTTTTTTGTGTGTGTTTTTCTTGTTAAAAAAATCTGTAAATTTTTAACGCCCTGGGCCAACGACCTCTTGGAAATTGCGATTTTCTTCCACTTTTTTTTTTTTTAAAGAAAGAAATCATTTCGCCAAATATTCATGGCTTATACACCAAAATGTAAAAAGACAAAATACATTCTTTCTTTGTGGAATTTTTGTTGGGTTGGGTGGTTGGTTGGTTAGTTGGGTTCCTGTTTTCCTCTTCCAAAATGCTAGGACAAGTACCATTGACTCTTGTTTTCTTGAGTAACCAAGTGTAAGGTGAGGCTGGTTTGTGTGTTTCGCTTTTGTTCCTTTTGTGATGTGATACTCAGAGCACTGCTTTGCCTGGGGGGTGGGGGTGTGTAGACAGGGGAACTGAGACTGAGGGATGAGGGGATTAAAAAGAATGGGGATGGAGAAGGGATGGGAGAAAGGGCAGGGGAGAGAGAAACAGAGAGAGGCAGAGAATTATATAGCAGTATGCAAAAACCAGTTTAAAACCTGTGAAGCAAAGAGAAATGGGTATGTGAGCTGGACAGGGATGAAGAGAGAAATTTCCTCTTCAAAGAGACGGTATCCCTTCTGTTGATATACACAGGTGATCCAGAACTGCTGGAAGTGCCCTTTGGATGAGATTTCCCTCCAGCTGAATTTTGCAGGAGTGGCCTTGAAGGTTCTTACTACACCATCAGGCCTCCCAAAGAAGGACTTTATTCTTTAAAGTCTAGAAGAGCCTGCTTTCTCTTTAAAAAGAAAGGAAAAAAAAATTAATAACTGATTAAAAACTTGGAGTTAGTCGAGTTACTTGATATATTATTTCTAAAATATATTAAACGCTGCAGGCGTCCTGTGTAACCCACAGGCCACATATCTTAACATCTTTCCCCTTCTAATATGTACACACATGTACAGAGACTATTTTTCACAAAAAAAAAAAAAAAAAAAGAACAGGGTGTGAATTTTGCTTTGCTTTGAACACATTCACCTATGTTAGTTCAACTAAAAGGGATAGCGTCGCGGGAGTTTAGGGAGAGATGGGAGTGGGTGGTGGCGTGGGTGGCTGGGAAGCCCGCGGAGCCGTGTGGAGGCAGGCGGCCGGGCGGCCCTGCCTTGCGGTGTGGTTCTGTGAGACGGTTTGACCTCCTTCCCTCCCTCCCTCCTGAGCCCTAGGACCCCAGGGCCTCCCCGGGCCGACGTCTCCTTCGTTCCTCAGGATGGTCTTTGGTTTGCTCCCCATCTGGCTGGCTGTGTTTGGTCTCGTTCTGTCAGGCGTTGGAAGGGCTACATTCATCCGTTGTTTTGCTGGTGCCTGTGGGAGCCTCACTTGGTGCGCTGTGAGCCGACTCCCTGAGGGTACTTCTGCTCCTGCTGCTTCACCAGCTGTACGATTTCCCTGATCTTGCGCTGGGCAGTCTGCGGGGGCGGGGGGAGAGGGAGAGAGGAGGAACCCCGGTTTGAGGACGGGCAGCAGGGTGGGCGGGGGTCTGGGACTTGGGAGAAGGAGCGTGGTAGGCTCCGCAGTGTTCTTTGTAGGCCGAGGCCCCTTACTCTGGACAGAAGGGTTACTCCAGGGCCTTTGGAAATCACGTGGCAGAGCCCCTCCCCCTCCCGAGTACCCCCCCCACCCCGCCCCGCCCCAAGGCTGCTGGACTGATAGGCCAGGAGGCAGAACGGGCACCAGCGACCAGAGGGCAAACAGCAACCCCGCCCCCACAACTACACACAGTCGGCTTCCAGCACTGCCCAGCCACCTGCTTCTAGAGCTAGCAGGAGGAACATCTGCGGACAGCAGGGAAAGAGAGACAGAGACAGGACGGGGGAAGAAGAGGGGATGGGCCCAGACTCTACACTGAACCTGACCCCACCCACCTCACCCCTCTCCCCTGCAGGGCCTCTGACCCTGACCCCACCCACCTCACCCCTCTCCCCTGCAGGGCCTCTGAACCTGACCCCACCCACCTCACCCCTCTCCCCTGCAGGGCCTTGGGGAAGATTGAATCCTAGAGGCCGCAGGCTCTTCAGACACCTTCCCAGGGCGCTGGAGAAACTGGGATGTGAGAAAGCAGAGTGGGGTGTGGAGGGGCTGGGACTGCCAGGACCCTCAGGTAGGAGCTTCTAAGGGCAATGGGGATGGGCTGGGGCGGCAGCTTGGGCAGGTCTCCTCCCTGCACATTTGGTCTCCTAGCACAGGCAAAGGCGCTGGAAGAGCAAGCTGACAGCTTAGACACCTTCCATGTTAAGTCTAGACCACTTGTCTTCGCTAGTTTAGAACAAGGACAGGGACTGCTCTCCCCTAAAACCCAACCAACAAAAAGCATCAAAAAGAACGAGGCAAATTATGCCGAGGTGCTAGCTTTTCCAGAAGGAACACGGAGCAGCTGTGTGAGGCAGTGTCCTGATGGGGTGGTGCAGTGAGATGGAGAAGGGGAGGAGAGAGGAAAGAGCAATGGGTGGGGAGTCTCCTACAATCTGCCTTGGAAGCAGCACAGCCAGAAGGCTCATTAGAAGCGAGGATGATGAAACTTCGTCTCACATACTTTGGACACGTTGTCAGAAGGCACCAGTCCCTGGAAAAGGCCGTCATGCTCGGTAAAGTACAGGATCAGCAAAAAAGAGGAAGACCCTCAATGAGATGGACTGACACAGTGGCTGCAACAGTGGGCTCAAGTGTAACAACAACGGTGAGGACGATGCGGACCGGCAGCGCCTGGTTCTGTTGTACGTGCCGTCACAATGAGTCGGAACCGACTCGACGGCACCTAACAACAACACAGTTAGGACTGAATCCTCAGTGGTGAGATTTTGGCCCCCAGGCCTGCTGGCTGGGGAGCCTGGAGGGTGGGCCCCTGCCAGGTAGGGCTCTCAGCAAAGAGAGGCTGTGTGACTGAGTGAGGGGTGAGGGGGAGCTGAGACCTCGAATGTTAGCATTTCAGGGGTTTGGAACTCGCCTGTCTTTGACTCAGGGCTTGACACAGAGGTTCTATACTTCCTCGAGCCCCCCAGCACGCCCAGCGCCGAGCAGGCAGATCCAACGGCTGAAGCCAGGAAGAACCAGGGCGAGGTCCCGTCTTAGGGATGCGAGGGTGTGTACAGGGCCTGTGGCCACCTGACAAGGTCACCGAGAACACGGACAGAGAATGGAAGGGAGATTGGCAGGAGCAAGGGGGCCTCACAACGCAGGTACCTGGCTAGCAAAGAAATGCCCGATAATTCTGACGATCACTTCCTCATTTTCATCTGGCGTTTGGTCCCGAGGCACGATGACTTCTGCACTGGTTAGGTTCTGCAGTTCATTCACCTGGGAAGGGGAGGATGGGGTGTGGGAGAGGGCCACCTCTGGGGGCCTCCCTCCACCTGTCACATGGGCCAATGACAAAGAAGGTGTCCGGCCTGCGGCTCCACAAGGCTGCTTCCAGGCTGAGCTCCCTCACTCTGGAGTCCTCAGCTGAGCCGTGCCTGCGCGTGCTCACAGCGACCCCAGCATCCCCATAATCCAGGTATGAAGACCACACCTCCTGGACATGCCCACCTGGATGCCGCCAGGAGCCGACACCTCCTCATGTCTGACTCACCAGGGGGAGCCTTCCTTGTCCATCAGGCCCTGCTCTGTTCCCTACCCTTCATGTGCATTCCTGCCCACCAGCCTTGCTGAGGCTGTCCCTGCCCTCCGACTGTCATCCCTTCTGTCTGCCACGTGAGGCCCAGCGCCTCTGTGAAGCCTCCGGGCCACATTGATCTCCCTTTTCTAAAACCCGTTTCCTGCAGTCAGGCGCTCCTCACCCGCCTCACAAGGTCTGCCTTCCAGCAGGACCACACACTTCCCGAGGGGTCGGACGGGTCCTCTGGCCCCCCACATGGTGCTGAGCACGTAGGTGGGGGGTGGCAAGTGCTTAGCAGACAGCTGACTGTCCCCGAGGGCTCGAGACTCAGTGACTGCTTCTAAAATAGCCACATATGACCTGAGGGACGCAGGAGTCCACTCTCTCCCACGCTGTTTGCTTTCTTGCCTTTACTCCAGTGCAGCTGTGCCTGGCTCAGGGTGTCTGCCTGGCTCTGATCACATTCCTGGATCCGGGGAATAGTCTGCATTCCATGCAACTGTATTCTTTTGCATAAAGGCCATTCATTATATCTACAACGTGGCTTTGATTGCTCTGTAAGTTTCAATATAGAGAAATTCACAAAACTGCAGGCACGCATGCGCACACGCGTGCACTCAGGACTCTAGTGACCCCTCAAAGCCCGCCACCCTGGGGGCCGCTCTGCCAGTGTGTGCTTGGCTCCATGGAACCTCCTGGGGGTCCTCTCCCCACCAGGTCATGTTTCAGAACACATTTGTGGCCGACAGATCATCTGCTCGTTCCTACAGCTTCAGCGTTGGTTCTCTGGCACCTTTCACGTTACACAGTGTTACTGCCACCTCCAGGTTGAAAACCTTATTTTTAAAAAACGATTTCCTTCTCACCCATCACACGAGCACTAAACTAGCTCCCTTTAGGCCACGGCCAGGTCTGGGAAGCAGCCAGAAGGCGGAACCAGGAGGAGGAAGATTTAGGGCTCCTGGAGTATGGGGAGTCAGAAGAGAGTGTGAGACACTAGACCCCAAAGGTCCCTGACCCTGAAATTCAGAGAAGGTGGTCTGCCAAGGGGGTCAGCAGATACTCCGGGTGGAACTCAACCCTTTACTGGCTGCTGTGTGTGAAAGGAGCCCTGTGGCACAGTGGTTAAGCACTCGGCTGCTAACCGGAAGGTCTGCGGTTCAAACCCACCAGCCACTCCTCAGGAGAAAGACGTGGCAGTCTGCTTCCCCAAAGATTACAGCCTTGGAAACCCTCTGGGGCAGTTCTACTCTGTCCTCTAGGGTCGCTATGAGTCGGAATGGACTCAGCAGCAGTGAGTTTGGTTTTCTTTTTTTTATGTGTAGGCATAAAGAGAGCAGGAGACAGCCTCCTGTGGTTGGGGAGTGGGGCCCTTCATTTATCAGCATGTCACCGAGATGGGGTGTTACTGGGCACAGGACTTGGTGTTTCTGGTGTCTGGCTCAGCGCCATGGATTTGGGGCACTAAGCTCTGGAATGACGTTGATTACTTGGCCGTGGGACCGTCATGCCTCAAAGGCTCAGCTGCCAGGACAGCTTCAGTTTGTTGGCCAAAGACCTTGACCATGAGTTGGGAGAGGAAGAGCTAGTGAGGGTCTGGGGGAGCCCAGGCTCGGCCCAGGGGGAAGCCAGCATGGAGCACACTTACGGTTTTGCCGCCCTTGCCAATCACCCGGCCAGCTGTGGAAGAGGGCACTCTGATGTGGGCTTCCAGCTTCACCTCT
Organism: Dugong dugon; assembly: GCA_030035585.1. Lineage (NCBI taxonomy): Eukaryota > Metazoa > Chordata > Mammalia > Sirenia > Dugongidae > Dugong > Dugong dugon. The sequence goes on along the minus strand of CM057466.1, from coordinate 30,025,038 downwards.
TCTTTAGGGTTGAAGAAGTTTTCTTCTTTCAATTTCCCAAAGATCCGCCCCTGGGCCTGTGAGGGCACGTGACTGCTGTTATGGACTGAACTGTGTCCCCGAAGAATGAAGTACGTTGTAAATCCAACTACACCTGTGGTTATAATCCCATTTGGGAGAGGGGTTTCTTTGTTATGTTGATGAGACAGGATTAGTGTAGGGCGTGTCTTGAGGCAATCTCTTTTGACATATAGAAGGAGCACATGAAGCAAGGAAGAAGAGAAGCACAGTTAGGGGAAGAGAGGCAGCCCGGCACATGAAGATCACCAAGAAGCCAAGGAAGGCCAGGCCTACGGATGCTGAAGAGAGACAAAGACCTTCCCCCAGAGCCAACAGAGACAGAACGTCTTCTCCTAAAGTTGATGCCCTGAATTCAGACTGCTGGCTTCCTAAACTGTGAGAAAATAAATTTGTTTGTTACAGCCCCCCACTTGTGGTACTTCTGTTACAGCAGCACTAGATGACTAAGACACCCGGTGGCTCTCAGCACCGGGGCAAGTCGACCTGCCCTATCAGTGCCGCGAAGGGTACTGGAGAGACCGGGCAGCTCAACACCCCCATCGCCAAACACTCCTGGGCCAGACTCACGGGAGGCTGTGTGCCGGCTTCCACTCTCTCACAGACCCTGTGTCTGAAGAGGCGCTGCTCCGGCCATATCCAGTCCCATGCACTCTTTTAACGTGGCTCTGCAGATAGGTGATCACCTCCTCTAGGAAGCTTTCTGTGCCCGGGTGGAGAAGTGACGGTGTGTCTTATTTCTGTATCCCTAGCATCTATATGGAGCCCTGGTTAAGAGCTATGGCTGCTAACCAAAAGGTCAGCAGTTCGAATCCATTAGCCGCTCCTTGGAAACCCTGTGGGGGCAGTTCTTCTCTGTCCTGTAGGCTCACCGTGAGTGAAAACTGACTCGACAGCACCTAACAACAACGGCGCCTATAAGGAGGCCTGGTGGTGCACTGCTTAAGAGCTCATCTGAGAACCAAAAGGTCAGCAGCTGGAATCCACCAGCCGCTCCTTGGAAACGCTATGGGGCAGTTCTACCCTGTCCAATAGAAGCGCTGTGAGTCAGAATTGACTCGATGGCAATGGGCTTGGTTTTTTTGGCTGGTACCTATAAATGTTTGGTTGATTGAATGAATTTGTTCAGAGGGCTCTTAGCCCCCTCACACCACGGTGTGTTCAGACCCCTGGTTATTAAACGGTGGAGGTGAGAGAGGGCGTGATAGGCTCTGATGAGCCTGATCTTGCGTTTCGGTGTCTGACCCCAAAGGCAGTGCACTTAGCCACAAGGTTCTTCTTCTTAACTTTTAAAAAATTGAGTTATCGTTCACATAACATAAAATTCACCATTTTAAAGAGTACACTTCAGTGGTTTTTATATTTACTATGTGTATTTTACTGTGTTGTACAACCCGCACCACTATCTAATTCCAGAACATTTTCATCACCCCGAAAAGAAGCCCACACTTATCGGCAGTTGGTCCCAATTGCTCCTGTCCCCACATCCCACCCCCCCCCCACAAAAAAAAACCCAAACCTGTTGACGTTGAGTTGATTCCAACTCATAGCGACCCTATAAGGCTAGAACTGCTCCATAGGGTTTCCTAGGACTGGCTGGTGGATTCAAACTGCTGACCATTTGGTTAGCAGCCAAGCTCTTAACCACTGCGCCACCAGGGCTCCATCCCCATCCCCAGGAAACCACTAATCTACAAAATGCACCTCACCAAGGACTTCCCCTTACATGCTGTTTCCCCTGACACCCCACGTTACTATTCCCACAGCCTGAGGGTAGAAATGACTACATGTGTCTGAGACATCCATCATTAAAACCATGGCTGTGGGGTCAGAGATGTCCCAGTGGAGGGTCATATGAACTGGGCCCCGACAGACCAGCTGCTTTCCCCAGGGCATAGAAGGGATGGAGGGCACACACAGAGGGACCAGCTGGGAGGGTGGGCAGGCAGGGTGAGTCTAAGGAGGTTGGGCCTCCAAAGAAGAAGAGGCCTTGGACATGCCTCTGAGCTGGGTGCCACCTGCAACAAAGGCCCTGAGCGCCCCCAGACAGGCTTCCCTGTGTCCAGGGCCCGCAGGGCTGAGGTGGCCCATAGCACTGACCTTGAACTGGGCTTCAGGGGGTCCGGTGATGATGACCATCCTTTCGTTGACATCTGGGCCTTCTGCGGGGGCAATCTGTAGGTCACAAACAGGAAATACCGATGTCCAGCTGCACTTCCCAAGCCCCTTTCTTACCTACCTGGATAGCACGCACACTAGGAGATAAGAGGAGACTGTATGGCTTCTGACTTTGGACCTGGTGCTGTGTGTGACCCTATGCTGCCTCCACCTGGGTCTTAGAAATCATGACCACACGTCCAGGATCCGATTTGGGTCTCTGGCTACGCAGGGAGTCAGGAGCGTGTTGCCGTTACTGCCTGTCTCTGCCCCGGGCACCAGTCTCCTCTCACCAAGTCTCAGGACAGACCAGGGCGTTAGACAGAGCCCAGAGGGGAGGAAGAGCAGGTCCACAGAGGTGCTAAACTAGAGCCCTGCCTGCAGGAAAGGTCTCCCCGGGTCGGATAGCTCCCACGGAAGGCGGCTGTGAGGGACAAGTGCGTTAGAGCAGGGTAGCAAGGACCACGTCCTCCACGGCCCACAAATGTGAAGCATGACAGCACCAGAGCAGGAAGGAGGACCCTCAGTGCCAGTCTGGCTCTGCCCCCAAGTCGCTCACCATGAGGTCCTGAGCAAACCGCCCACCCCCCGGGCCTTCTGCATTTGTGAGTGTGCGGGTGGAGCCTGGCAGCCCAAGGCTGCCTTCTAGCTCTCACTTTCTGGGGCTCTGATTTTGCAAACAATGGCTGGAGCAAGTTTTTTTTTTTTGCTAACGAGATCGCTATTATGCACACTTTGCCTTACTCCAAAAAAGATTTAAGGCAGCTTTAAAAGACAGATAAATGTAGCAAAAGTAAGCCTAACTAAAAGCCAAATGAGTTAAGAGTCAACCAGGCACTGAGGAATGTCAGGACGAGGCAGGAGTGAGGTTTGAACACAAGATGCATCCCGTAAGGCCCCTACCTGCCTGAGCTGGCCCACATACCCGGGGCTCCGCTTTCTACGAGCAAATACAAAGAAACACGATCCACTCCAGGGTCACAGGTTCCTCAGGCAAAACAAAACCAGCAGCTCAGGGGAGGCACCCTTCCTGAGAGGGAGCTTTGAGAAAAACATTGATTTGGAATGACACAGGATCCACCACTGATGTCACATTTCTACATCTCTCAGCTCCAGCCTACCGAGTCTCAGTCTTGGGCTCCCCCAGGAAGAGGCCTGCTGCAGGATTTAATGTTCAATGCCCGGCTCCGTGCATGAGCCTCAGGGCCCAGGGTTTCTGTCCCAGGTTTACTGCGATCACACATCCGAGGCCTGCCCTGACCTGTGCCCGCTCTGGAAGGAGGGGTCCATTTACGACATCTTCGACGTGCCCTCTCTCTGGCCTTGATTACTCTGTGGCATGAAGATGAATGTGAGACACACCATCAATGACTGGGCTTCCTGAGGGCTTTCCCTGCCAGCCTACTTGGTCAAGATGGTGGCCATTTCCCAGCAGCTGCCTCAGCTGAAACACACATATGCAGTGCGTCTGGGGGACTGAGACCCTCCAGCAGGCCACAGACACACTGGCCCTTGAGACTGTGGGTGGGAACCACCACGTCTCCTTTGAGACCCAGAGCCAGGACTTATCTGGTCCTTGTCTCAGGGTAAATGAGAGACTGGATGTCATGCACTGAATTATGTCCTCCAAAAAATGTGTGTATCAACGTGGCTGGGCCATGATTCCTAGCGTTGTGTGGTTGCTCTCCATTTTGTGATTATAATTTTATGATAAAGCGGATTAGGGTGGGATTGTAGCACCCTTACTAAGGTCACATCCCTGACCCACGCAACGTAAAGGGAGTTTCCCTGGGGTGTGGCCTGCACCACCTTTTATCTTATAAGAGATAAAAGGAAAGGGAAGCAAGAAGAGAGTTGGAGGACCTCATACCACCAAGAAAGCAGTGCCGGGAGCAGAGCGTGTCCTTTGGACCTGGGGTCCCTGCGCGGAGAAGCTCCTAGTCTGGCGGAACACTGATGAGAAGGCCGACAGAGAGAGAAAGCCTTCCCCTGGAGCTGACGCCCTGAATTTGGACTTTTAGCCTACTTTACTGCAAAGAAATAAACTTCCCTTTGTTAAAGCCATCCACTTGGGGTATTTCTGTCATAGCAGCACTAGATGACTAAGCCACCGGAGAACAGGCACATCGGTTCCCGGCTCTTACTCCCACTCAACTGAGGGCTGAAGGGCTGATTCACAATTCACGTCCACCAGATCAGCTCTGCAGTTGCTGTCCACTTCATAGTGACTCACTGCTGCCTCACTTAGATTCTAAGAGGAGCCCCTGATCACTCTGCTGTCCGGCTTTCGCCAGCTGAGGCCAGCAGCCAGGGAGCTGCCTGTGTACTTCCACAGTCTGAGTGGCATTGTGGCATTCCAGCAGGAGAAACAACAGCTGGTCATTAACCAGACTGGGGAGGCTGGTCTGTCTCCCTGGTCTGGCTCTGCAGTCTCTGCCCACTTCAGAGCTCATGAGCAGAGTAACGTGTCACCACTGAGCCTTGCTGGGACACGGAAGGACTGTGGGAACACTGCAGTCAAGGCCTTGCCCTCCCTCCATCTCACTCTCTCTCTCTTCCAAAAGGCCCTGCTGGGATGATTCTGATGATACAGCAGTCACCCAGAAAGAAGGTCACCCCGTCAAATCTTGCCTCCCGGATTCACTAGCTTTGTGGCCTTGGACAGGTCTGGTTTCAGCATGGACCGTAATCCTTGTGTGAGAGAGTTAAATGAGATAAGGCCCCTGGAAAGACATACTGCAGCAATTCGCCCCACCCCTTGCCGACGAGTCGATTCCGACTCATAGTAACCCTACAGGAGAGAGTAGAACTGCCCCATAGAGTTTCCAAGGAGCGGCTGGTGGATTTGAACTGTCGACCTTTTGGTTAGCAGCTGAGCTCTTAGCCACTGCGCCACCAGGGCTCCCAATATCCGGCGGGCCAGAAGAATTTATATCGAAAAGCCAGTCCTGTTGCTTACAAGCTAGCTGTGTACCTTGGCTGCGTCCCTAAAAAAAACCAAACCCGTTGCCGTCAAGTCAATTCAGACTCATAGCAACCCTATAAGACAGATTAGAACTGCCCCATAGGGTTTCCAAGGAGCAGCTGGTGGATTCGAACTGCCAACCTTTTGGTTAGCAGCCAAGCTCTGTCCCTATATACCCGAACCTTACTTTCTCAGCTGAAAAAAAGGGGGATTTGATGAGATGATCCCTCGAATCCCTTTTGGTTGAAATCGTCTCACTTGGTCTTCTGCAGGCACCTCAGCCCACAAGACTGGACTCTGGGAAAGGTCCTCAGGATGCCGCCAGCCCAAGGCTCCTCCACACTTCACCCCTCCCACCGCAGGGGCGGGGCTGCACCTGCCCATCAGTCCCTGGGCAGGGTCTCTCCTGCGCCTGCTGTCCTCCCCCCCCCCCACCCAGGGGCTCTCACCAGTTTGTCTTCTCTGCAGGTGAGGTTAGTGAGGCCTGCAGGGGTGGGGCAGGAGGGAGAGAGCGTTTACCCAGATACAATTCCTTTATGCTCTTACTACAATCCTTGTTCTGCACAGCTCGGAATGTTTTGTTTTTTTCCCAGAACACTTGCTGTGGGAGAAATTCCAGCTCTTCCTGGGGAGAAACTGTAAGCATTCTTTCTCTCCAAGTCATGAGACCTCTCGCTCGGAATCCCGGGTTGTCCCATGGTAGCAAATTATTTTACGTAACAACGGAAACTCTGTTTCCGACAGCGTTTCACGAGGCTTGGATGTGCTCAGCATTCTGCCTGTGAGTCAGAGCTGATAGCTGGGCTTGGAGCAGGACCAGGGTCGAATAATCCTTCCCTTTCAGCTTCTGTGACGAGTCTTCACATTGTGCTCAACGCGGCAGGATGTGGGTGTGTAGCTGCAGCCGTGTCTGCACTCGAAACCATTTCCATAAATGAGGGGCCTTCCTTCTTGAGCCTCTCTGTTCAGTCCCAGGGCTCAGACCAGGTTAGCTCACCAGCTTCTGTTTATTTGTGATTTTACCATTCTTTTTTCAGGAGTTTCTGATTCTAACTCTTTTCTCAAAGTTGAAGGGTGTCTGAAGCTGAGACTAATTAAAGAATCAAAGCACTGAAAGCTGTTAAGTACAAACAATAGCTCTACTCAAGACCATTCCCGTAGCTTGGGAAAAACCCTCAACCTTTCTGGAAACCTTTGTTATAATGTTTTTTCTAATTCAGTTGTTAGTTGAACAAAAAAGAGAGGGAAAGAAAGATGAGAGTCAAAACTCGTCGCTGTCGGGTCAATTCCAACTCATAGCGACCCTACAGGACAGAGGAGAACTGCCCCATAGGGTTTCCAAGGAGCGGCTGGTGGACTTGAACTGCCAACTCTTTAGTTAGCAGCCAAACTCTTAACCACTATGCCACCAGAGCTCCCATCCTCTGACTACCAAACCTGTTGCTGTCGAGTCTCGATTCTGACTCATAGCAACCCTATAGGGCAGAGGAGAACTCATAGAGTTTCCAAGGAGTGGATGGTGGACTAGAACTGCTGACCTTTTGGTTAGCAGCCGTAGCTCTTAACCACTGCACCACCAGGACTCCGAGATGCAAGTAGATGGGAATATTCTGGGAGGCATATTTTCTAGGTCCTGTGGGATTTTACCCATGGATGGTGAAGAGTTTCCTGGGACTGAAAGGAGCAAGAGATATGGGATGGGGGGAGGTGGTGGTAGGGGATACAAACAGCCGTTGAGAGCTGCCTTACCTTGATAGAGGCCCCAGCGAATCTAGCCAGCTGTTTAATGTGTGCTCCCTTCTTCCCGATGATGGCGCCCACCGCCTGAGTTGGGATGAAGAGATTCACAATTTCCTGCTCTGGATACTGGAAGAGTAAGACAAGACAGAAGACATCATTTCAAATGGGGTTTCTCATTCAGACACTCAACAGTTACCAAGCACTTGCTATGCACCACATGGTGGGACAGCCCCAGTGTCCAAGGAAATGGACAAAATGGTGCACGGGACTGTTCTGAGGACACGAGGCTCTGCGGATGTGATGCTGGAGGAGTGAATCTGAACACAAGCAGTATTACATGACAATCAAAATGCAAACTTCTCTTGAGCATCCCTGACTTTGTGGGATCCAAAAAACTGTCTGCTCACAGGGTTAGGCTTCACTCATGCCCTAAACAACTCAAGAGGGAGCACTCAGGAGGAACTCACTTTCAAGCTCACGTATGGAAAAGGAGGATGTTTTTACTTTTTAAACATTTTACTGTGGTAAAATATTTGCCATTTCAACCACTTTTATGTGTACAATTCAGGTTTGCACATTTTTAAGTAAAAGTCAGAGAATGGCACAAATGTTGGCCATGGTGAAGTCCGAAAATCAGCCTTCTTCACTCTTCTGCCTACACCTTATCTGCTTGTCCAGCTCAAATGTCACCTCCTCCATGAAGTCTTCCCCAACATCTCCAAGGAAGTAAGCCATGATTCTCTGGGGCTCCCACATTCTACTACAGTCACTAGCTCACATGCTACCGCCCCGCAGACTAACCAGTTGCCATCGTGTCAGCTCCAACTCATGGTGACTCCATGTGTGTCAAAGTAGAACTGTGCTCCATAGGGTTTTCAGTGGCTGATTTTTTGGGAAGTAGATCACCAGCCTTTCTTCTGAGATGCCTCTGAATGGACTTGAACCTCTGACCTTTCAGTTAGCAGCCAAGCACATCTGCACCACCCAGGGACTTCCCCCATCAGATTAGGAGCTTCTTAAAAGCAGGGGTGAGTCATTCACGTATCTGTATCCTAACGCTTGAAATGGTTCCAGGCATAAAGCACTATGTAAACAACCAACAGACAGGAAGAGCCATTTCCCAGGACTGGGCACTGAATGGAGCCCTGGGGCACAGCGGTTAAGAGCACGGCTGCTCACCAAAAGGTCAGCAGTTTGAATCCACCAGCCTCTCTTTGGAAACCCTATGGGGCAGTTCTACTCTGTCTTATAGGGTTGCTATGAGTCAGAATCGACTCGATGGCCACGGGTTTGGTTTGGTTTTTTTGGGCAACAAATGACAAAGGTTCTAGGCAGAAGATGGAGGGTTAAAAGAACATTGGGCCTAAGAAAAGACTGAAATAGGGGAGGCCAGGATGGGCTGGGGTTGGGAAGGGATGGTTAAAGCTCACTCTGAATTCTCAGAGCCACCAAAGGGAACAAAGGGAAGAGCCAATCAACACAGAGACAGGCATACCTGTTTGGCACAGCATAAAAACATCACGGGAAACTGACTGAGAAAAAGGGGTCCACAGTGAACCCTCCACACCCGCCAGAAGATCAACTCCTGTATCACAGAAGGTAGGGTCAGGAGACTTCTCTGTGGACTTTAGAAGCGGGTGTGCTTTCATTTAGTACCTACTAGGAAAGATGGTGGCGCCCTGGTGGCTCAGTGGTTAAGAGTTTGGCTGCTAACCAAAAGGTCGGCAGTTCGAATTCACCCTCTGCTCCTTGGAAACCCTATGGGGAAGTTCTGCTCTGTCCTGTAGGGTCGCTGTGAGTCGGAATGGACTCCACGGCACACAACAACAACAACAACAACAGGAAAGATGGTGTGGGTTTCAAAGACCTATCTAAGCCCTTCTTCAAAGACTCTGAGATGAGTCATGTTTTAAAACCCAAAACTTGGTAGATGACAGATCCTCAAGTTGAGTCTTGCTTAGATAGAATACATAGGTATGTTCCACTTCAGGAATACATACCGAAATCCCAACGTAAAAGAGCAGGCAAAATATTGGTTGACTACTTTACAAAAGCATTCACAGAACGCCCATTGAATCATGGGCCATCCCAGTGCCTTTGCAACATGATAGATTTTTCAGGCATTCAACGGCCACAGCCTTTTGGAGTGCAATCAACACATAAACCAGACCTCACTCCATGATTAGTCAGGAGAGTGAAAGTCTCAGGGAACTGAAATACACGACCCTCTCAGGACTGCTAGCAAACCAGAGTTGAGGCAAAAGAGGAGTGAGGAGAAGTCCATGGACTCACGTTTCTGCCCACCACCCATAAACCCCTTTCCTGAGTCAGCCCCGCAGGCTGTGGTGTGATATGAGAACAAAGACTTCACACCCAGGCAGTTCTACTCTGCCCTATGGGGTCGCTGTGAGTCAGAATCGAATCAATGGCAATAGTTTTTTTTTTTTTAATCATTTGCCTAGTACCAAAACCTAAAACCAAACCAGTTGCCATCAAGTCGATTCCGACTCGTAGTGATGCCATGTGTTTTCAGACTAGAACTGTGCTCCATAAGATTTTCAATAGCTGAGATCTTTCTGAGGTAAATCACTAGGCCTTTCATCCAAGGTGCCTGTGGGTGGATTTGAACCGTCATCCCTTCAGTTAGTAGCAGAACACTTAACTGTTTGCGGCACCCAGGGCCTCCTATTTACTTGTAGCCATACCAAATTTTTTTTTTTTTTTTAAACTTAATGCCTTTGTTCAGGCTACATGTCCATCTAACTAGAAGTTCTCCAACGCCCACCCTGTCTCTCACCTTGTCTGGATAGTTACTAAGCATCCTTTAAGACAAATTATGGTACGTACACACAATGGAATACTACACAATGATAAAGAACAATGATGAATCCGTGAAACATCTCACAACATGGATGAATCTGGAAGGCATTATGCTAATGAAATTAGTCACAAAAGGACAAAGATTGTATGAGACCACTAAAAAAAAAAAGACTTCACACCCTAGGAATCTAGGTGAAGATCCTTCCATCTTTCTTGAGCCACTCACTCAAGTCTTCTTGGGCCTCAGCTTCTTATAAACCTAGGATAACGATACTTCCACCTCAAAGGGCTGTGTTTAGCATCACCTGACGTGAGGTGCTACACAATGGATTTTGAAAAACTCTAACCTGCCTTTCAGGTGGATTCAAGATGGGGTGCACGTTGTGGCATTATCAAAAACAATACTTCTTTTTGTCCTTGGCCTAGTATTTCTATCTTGGACTTTTTAGTTTTGAAAGAACATACAAATGTGTATTATGAGATGTGCCTCCCTAGTGATGGGGAGCTCAGTGCTTCAGGACACAGATAGGCCTGATGTTGGTCAAATTTGATGATTACAAAGCTCTCATCTACATTGGGCTGAAATGGCTGAAATTAAACTCTGGGAAACTTATGATCTCTGGTCTTACTTTTGTACTGAGGCTCAACACAAAACAAGTCTACTTTCTCTTTCACATGACCACCCCTTCTGAGCCTCCTCTTCTCTAACCCTCTTTCCCATGATAGTTTCTGGGTGTCCCGCAATCACAGTCAGCTCCACCAAATAAACTTGGGCTTGACACGTCCTTCCTACGGAGTGGCCAGAGAACCAATCACAACACTCACCATGCTGGTCGGTACCACGTACGCTAGCCTGGACTGCAGCGACGCTCTCGCTTCCTTCACGTTCCCTCGCTAATTCTGTTGGTGATTCCGTAAGTGCATTTAGTAGCTGGCATGATGCTTCATCTAAAATGTCTAGTCAGCAAGAACTCCCAGGTGCTTTTCATGGGACCTTTTACTTTCTCTGCTCTCCGCCATCCTACGTTTGCCTGTTTTAGTTTTTGAGCCTAAATGCAGCCTTCGGACTTTTCCTATTGAATTCTGTTCTGTTGGGTGTGGCCTGGTTGTCTAGTATGTCAGGATATTTCATCTACAGTCAGTCCTCATTAGCCATCCCTCCAGGTTTCATGTCACATACAAATCTGATGTGTACTTCTTCTATCTTCATCCAATAAATCAACAAAGTTATTAAACAAACCTGGTCTGAGGACAGGGCCCTGAGGCACTTGCTAGATGGAATGGAAAGCCGCGCAGCCCATCTTGTGGCCGGGTATGGCATTTTCCTAAGAGTGGCTCCAGATTCAAAACGAGATGGCAACTAAATTTTTTTTTTTTTAAACCAGGACAGCATGGAGATTGCCCAGGAAGACATAGGCAAATCTAAGATACAGTTATTGGTCTCTACTATTGGGCTAGAGCTAAAGAGAAAGAAGGAAACCAAAGACTCAAAGAAGAAACTAGTCTACAGAACCATCAGTCTACACCATCAGTGACATCACCTACTCTGAGAACAGAAGAACTAGATGGTGCCCGACTACCATTACCGACCATTCGGACTAGGGACTCAGCAGATGGTCTTGAACAGAATGGGAGAAAAATGTAGAACAAAACTCAAATTCTTAAAAAAAGGTTAGACTTACTGGACCAGTAGAGACTAGATGAACCTCCGAGACTATGGCCCTGAGACACTCTTTAAACTTGGAACTCAAACCACTCCCAGACATCACCTTTCAGTCAAATGACAGATGGGCCCATAAAATAAATAGTATCACCCATGAGTACTGTGCTCCTCAAAATAATTGTCTAGATGAAACCAAATGTTTAACATTCACCCTAGACCAAAGATGTGAAGGCTGGGGGGACAGGGAAGCTAGATTAATGGAAACAGGGCAGCCAAAATGGAAATAATGAGAATGCTGGTACAATGTGGAGCATGTACCCAATGTCACTGTACAATACGTATAGAAATTGTTAAATGAGAAACTGATTTCCTGTGTAAACTTTCACCAAAAACACAATAAAATATTTAAAAAAAAGAAAAAGAAAAAGACAGAGACAAGCCAGCCTCCTGGGACCCTGTGAGGAAAGGAGAGGACTCTTGGGCAAACCCACCAGGGAGTCTTGCCATAGGAGCTCTGTGGGAATAACACGACCTCATTTGCAAGACTTCGTTCAAACAGCTTCTTTGAAAACTTTGCTCATTAGTCGAACACCACCTCCTCCCCTGACTTCTTGATCATGGGTGTGCACCCGTTTTCTGCCACCTGTGAGATGTGATGAGCAGGAATGTCCACTGGCACCAGCACCAGCCCTCTGAAGAACCTCAGGTGCGCTTCAGTGCTGGGTAGTGTGCTGTACTGATGCTCTGCACTGTGCGCGCCAGGTTGGCCCAGAGCCACAGGACCCAGAACACACGTTCACTGGTGCCAGCTAAGGAGGTGACATCAGTCCATGAAGGATCATGAGGTGCTAGCCACAGGAAGGGGGGCAAAGGGGCAGATGGGGCTGAATAGCGGGGCACTTACAGAGTGATGATGCGGGAATGGGCCGAACTGGTGAGGGGGGTACAGGCTGGAGAAGTATCCGGAGTGGGTCTGCATCAGGAAGAGAAACAGCCGTCAGTCAGCAGATGCTGTCAGGGACCATCAGCCAGCTCCCAGGAGGCAGACTTCCCATATGCCATAAGGCTCTCTGTACTGGCATCTGAACCCACTCGGGTGTCTAGAGACCAGTCCCTCTGCATTCCAGCCCTCCCCT